>CM028924.1:327500-2727500 GCA_016801845.1 Polydactylus sextarius
AACACACAACAACAACAATAACAACAACACACAACAATAACAACAACACACAACAACAACAACAATAACAACAACACACAACACACAACAACAGATGACCCTTGACACTGGTCAGATAAAGACAAAAACCGTGTAAGTTTATTACCTGTGATCAAAAAACAACAACATGTATAATATGAACATCCTCAACATTACAAGTTACTACTGCACCTTCTGGTTACTTCAGATGTTAATTACATAACCAACGTAACACTCCTATCATTCACTGTAACAACTGTTACACTTTCTAAACTGTAACAACTGTTACAGTGAATAGATCAGGTTCTGTGTTTGAGTCATTACAACCCACAGAGAGTGCACACACACACACACACACACACACACACACACACAGGTGTCAGTTATTCAGTAGGATTCATCCTGTGTTGAAGAGTACAAAGGCTGTCTTGTTATTCTCATTATTCTCCTTTGTTTTCATGCCTTGTGGGGACATTTCATTTCATTCATTCATTTCCTGGAGACTTTCCTGGAAACCCTAGAGATCCATGTGTTGGTACCACTGGTCCAACCTTTATCTAAACCTGACTCTAACCTGGACCAGACCTGAAGTCAGATCTTCACCTTCAGTTTTTGCTTTTTACATCATGGGGACCTGCTTTTTGTCCTCACAAGGGAGACAGGTCCCCACAATGAAAAACCAGTTACACACACACACACAGCTTGTGATTGATGTGTGGCTCAGAGGCCACAATGCTCCACTGGCCTTAACAGAAAAGAGAAATATCAGCCACTCTAAACTATTTCTTATTGATCTGGTTTCTGGCCCGAGGCTCCACCAACAGTCCCTCAGAGAGAAACACAGGAGGAAACGAAGATAGCAAGTTTTATTAAATTCTTTCTCTTAATGGATCAAGACCACAGCAGCCACAGGTGAATGCTCATGGAAAGCTGCCACACACACACACACACACACACACACACACACACACTTTCTCTCTCTCTCTCTCTCTCTCTCTCTCTCTCTATTGTCACTCAGATGAGAGCTCTCTCCTTTGATTTGTTGTGTTTTTTGAGGATGTGTCTTCTTTTCCTCTAATCTCCAGGCAATTTACTGCTCGAGGATCCATTGTCAGTTCTAATTGGTCCTGCTGGTTGGGGTTGCCTTGGAAACCAGTTTAGAAAGTGTTGGTTGGTGATGTACCAAAGGTTTGGATGAGATTGAGTATAATAGCCTACTGTAACTGACACTGTAGTGTTAATGTAAATACAGTGTTAACGAACAAAGCTGCTGTTGAACTCAACACAACTAAGTTTTTGGAAATTAAATAAAAATCTTCAACCAGTAAAGGAAACAAATCCAATTCATCCGTGACTTGATGAGTTAAACCCAAGATTCATATGATCTAGTTGGTCCATCATCTATCCGATCATATCTGACATCTTTCTATAACGTCACTGGGTGTTGCTGTCTAGTCAGTGATGATAATTTCCCATCAATAATGCTAAAGAGAAGAAATATGGTTAGAAAAACTTAACACTTCAGTATTAACCTACCTATATTATACACCTATAATCCAAACACATATCAACCTTATTTTACACATCAGTCACTAAAGTGTTCAAGTGATTCATGTGTTGTACCAGTTTTTAATTTAAGAGGAAACTGTTCTCATAGTTTCTGTAGAAATGAGGAACAGAGCTAATGGTTTAATTAAGTTTTAATCAAGATTGTTAACAGACACGTTCAACGGTTCACACAGGCCCACAACGTCTTTCTGAACCTTGCAACCCAACAGTGAATTTCCAGCTTCTACACACTCTGCACCATGTGATACTGAAAAAAAACACAAAAAAGCAACTCTGAGTAGAAGAAAACATCTATCTCTGACCTCAAGATTCTTTAAAACAACAGATGACAACTTATCATAATGATTACTACCTTTCTGAGCTCGGAGCCATGACACAGCCTTCATAGCCAGAAGCTCCCACTCTTCTTTAGCATCTGTCTTGAAAGCATGAAGCCACATCAGAGCCAGAATGGTGGCCCACACTTCCTCTTTCACCTAATTCAGCAAAACAAACAAATTCACGTCTCAGAGGAAAACGTAGCCTGAGAAACAACTTTAAACGGCACGATGTGCAGAAATAAGACTCTTAAATCCATAAACTCAAATGGTCACCGTCTTCTATCAGTGTTTCATTTGACAACAAGTCACATTAAAGACCCACCGATGCAGGTTTTGGTTTCTCCACCTCCTCGCTGGTCTTTCCCAGCGCAGCAGCCAGATCTGGATCCAGTCCCCAGCAGCCAGACGCCTTCTGCAGGGAGACCAACTGCAGCAAAGGGTCTCTGGGCGGCTGCTTGGACACGGTTGGTTCAGCCTCTACAGTTAAAGATTGTGAAAACATTAAATGTTCTCTGTCTTCATTCAGCTGGTATCAGGTTGTATTTTCCTTTTAAGCCAGTTTGATATCGACATGTAAAATGTAGTTACAGTAGACTGCAGATGAACACATTTATCTGGAGAGAAACCAACGGCAGCAAAGTGTATCTGGGTTTAGACTAAATTCAACATGAATCAATCTAAATAAAAAAGTCTGACATCTTAAATAAGTCACCAGGTGAATATCATCCTTCATTTGTGAGCTGTGGCTCTTTAATTCTCTTTGCATCAGTCGTGTCATGAGTGTGTCTCAGTAGCTGTTGAAATATTTCAGTCTCATATAATGAAACTTGTTGCACATTTACATCATGACTTTCTACACAACACACACTGAGTACTAACATGTAGAGTGGACATTAATGAACTGGACAATTTTACAGTCAACTGACACGTTCGTTCAAAGTGTCTTTCTTTGGTTTTCTTGAAACCTCTAAGCATGGAGCCTAATCCTCAGACAGAAACAACATGAATAATCATTTTATTCATACAACTGTTATTCATGTACCTTAACACTGAACAAGTCGTATAAATATACAGATAAATGTTGGGAAGCGGACCTGACTTGACTCTTACCTCCCTGACTCTCTCCCTAAAACTGCATGTGTGCAAAAGAAAGAAAAAATAAAAGTGAACTTTAATTAAATTTAAAAACATGAACCACAGGAAACTGTTAACATGTGAAGCTGCAGAGAAAATAATGTTACAACTGTTGTTGTAAGAGAAACGTTCACTGTTGATACTGAGAATGTGTGAGATGAAAAGTGACTGAGTTGTTACTTCCCATCACTGGAAGATCAGCCATCAGAGCTTAGAAATAAGAATGAATGACTGAAATGAACTACTGGTCTCCTGTAAATGTAACCGTTAAAAAGGTCATGTGTTGCTTTAATATGGGGAATGAGCCTATCACTGCCCAGCAGAGGGCGCCTTTCCCTCTTTGTTGTTACTTATATCAATGTTTAGAAAACCTGCTTGTTATTTACAGCTGCAGCAGTGATGGACTCTCCACAGTGATTCAAACTATCCATCATATGAATGTGTGACTTTGAGTTATTACTAACCAAAGTCCATATCTGGATCAGAATCTGTGAAACAAGAAAAAATAAATGAACTACTGGTCTCCTGTAAACTACAGAAACATTATTTCACTGTATCCTCACAGAGGATGAAGGAGATCAGAATGAAGTTCAAATGACATAATACAACACTGTGTCAAAAATAGTCAAATATACAGAAATATCTCTTTGGACATTATAAAACCTGCAGAAGATATGAGTTGAAAAGTGACTGAGTTGTTACTTACCTCCCATTGGAGCACACCTCATCATCATCCCTTTGAAACAAGAAAAAATAAATGAACTACTGACCTCCTGTAAATTACAAAAGTAGTATTTTACTGTATCCTCACAGAGGAAGAAGTTCAGAGAGAAGTTCAACTGACATAACTATACAGTAATGTATGAATATTATCCAAACATACAGAAACATCATCCCTCAGAGAACCGACACCTTGCTGTGGTGCAGAGGTTTACACACCCCAGGGACCCTAGGAGCTGTGTAGTTGGGGGCTTTAGCCCCTGGTAGGGTCTCCCAAGGCAAAGTGGTTCCAGGTGAAGGATCAGACTAAGAGCACTTCATACACCCCTGATGATGAGGACGTGGAGACACTGAGTACCCTGCTGGGAGGATCACAGGACCCCACCCTGGAACCAGACTTGGAGAGGGGGACCAGTGTCGACTGCCGGGTGGCTGTGTCTTTGCCCTTGGGGCCTGGCTGGGTAAAGCCCAAAGCAATGACATGGGTCTGTGTCCTGGTGGGTCCACCACCTGCTCAGGGAACCACAGGGGTCCAGTGCAGTGTGGATTGAGCAGCAGTCCGGGTCCAAGGTCAGAAAGTCTTGGCAGTCTGGTCCCCGGCTGGTGAAGCTGACTCTAGGGACATGGACCGTCAGAGAGATACCAGCTGGACATAGTCGGGCTCACCCCTTCACATACGTCTGGCTCTGGAGCCAAACTCCTAGAGAGAGGCTGGACCCTCCACTATGCTGGAGATGTGTCAGGTGAAAGGTGGAGGGCAGGTTTGGGCATATTAACTGCTCCCTGGCTCTCTGCCTGTGTGTTGGAGTCTACCCTGGAGAATAAAAGGGTGGTAAGGTGGTCCCTGCACCTTAGGGTCGGGGAACAGATCCTGACTGTTGTTGGTGCACATGTACCAAACATCGGTCCAGAGTGACCGTCCTTTTTGGAGTCCTTGGGACGGATACTGGAAAGTTCTCCAACTCTGGACTCCATTGTTCTGCTGGAGGACTTCAATGGCAGGCCCACCCATGCACTGGGCAGTGGCAGGCCAAGCCATGACAACACCCTGTCTTTAAGGCTCAGCCTTAAACATAGGATGAGAAGCTCAGACATCGCAGCAGGGCTGGAGTAGAGCCACCGCTTCTCCACATTGAGGGGGTGAGGTCAACTGAGGTGCCTAGGGCATCTGATTAGGACGCCCCCTGGACACCTCCAGAGGGAGCTATTCTGGGTATTCCCAACTGGAAGGAGACCCTGGGGAAGACCCAGGACACCCAGGACCCAGGACAAGAGAAATGCACATTTCAATGCTGATACTGCTGATACTACTAATGTGTGTGTTTTCTGTAGGAAAGGGCAGAACCAGCTCTACTTCCTAAGCAGACTGGGGTTGTTTAACATCTGCAGCAAACTACTCCTGATGTTTTACCAGTCTGTCAAGGCCAGTGTCCTCTTCACACTGTGGTGAGCTGGAAGAAGAAGAGAGATGCTGGACGGCTGGACAGACTGGTGAGATAGGCTGGCTCTGTGGTTGGCATGGAGCTGGAGACCCTCACATCAGTGGTAGAGAAAAGGACTCTGAGCAAACCGCTGTCAATCATGGACAATAACACATGGACCTACAGAGCACCTTCACCAAACAGAGGCATGTTCAGTGACAGACTGTCACTGTCATGTTCCACAGAGACTGAGGAGGTCCTTTGTCCCCAAAGACATTCAGCTTTTTAACACCTCACTCATGTTGAGGGGTGCAATGGACTCCCATTAAACACTACCCCCTCCCTCCCCCATTCATTTTAAAAATAAAGTTAACTATTGTTCTCCATCTAAGTGGTGAGAAACACCAACAATTTTTACAGTTGGTTTTGGGAAAAACACTCACTTGGGGCTGGAACATCTCTGTGCACCAGAGGACCTTTAATGGGCTCTCCATCACCTTTGTTGACAGCGATGAAGGCAGTGAAGGAACTGCTCACTCCTGATTGGACACTGAGCTCTACCACCTTCTCCTTCACTCCTCCATCTTCCTCTTTCTCCTTCATCTCCAGAGAGCGAATCAGAGTCCGAGCACCCAACCTGTGGACTGTTAATCTGCAGACAAGACAGAAGTGTAAACCTCACTGTCCACCACACTACTTGGCTGCTGCCTGACCAAAGACTGTTTTACCCTGTGTCGTCTGCAGGTTTGAGACCGAAGTGGAGCTGGTTCTGAGAGGGATGACCTGCCAGGCTGTACTTGACTGTCACACAGCCCTCTGCTGCCTCTGAACTCTGACAAAGCATCACAGTGTAGGAATTATCATAATTACATCATAAAAACTTGCTCATATTTTTCACATCTAAAAGTATTTCACTAAGAGATGATGCTGTTCACACCTGTCCAGTGAGCTGTGCATAAATCAGTGACCTTTGACCCTGGAAAATTGTTGTGATTGGTGGAGAGAGAGTAGTGACAGACATCTCCTTTGGTAAATCCCATGTGACTGAGATGTCGCCCACTGCTGGCTGCAGAGCGAATCGCAGCGACTGCATCACCTGGTTAGAAGGAGAAACACACAAACAGAAGAGACACAGACGTTTGACTAAATCTATTTACCTGCAACAGATGTGTAATCCAGCCTTTGGTCTAGATAAAAACACGACTGGTACATTTTTAATTAAAAAGTTTCATGTCTTACTTTTGGTTGCATCCTGTCAGTCCCTGTGATGAACTGAGCGTGGCCTCCTCCTTCCTTGGCCAACCCATTGATAAGAGCAGAGCTGGCCCCTTCCCCAATCCCAAAAGAGAAACACCTACAACACAGTGGATCTGTTGTCTTTTCTTTGTTTTTCATCACAGACAATGATACAATGTGCGACATACTGAGACCATGAGGTTTTGTAGTTTTACCTGTGAGAACCTGAATTCTTCTTCACCACATTTAACACGTCTTTGGTGTTGAAGACCTCTCCGTCAGTGAACACAAATACCTAGGGAGGAGAGTTGACACATGAGTTAAATACATAAAGTCACACCTGGAAAAATATTTCATTGTCACACACTGATGTATGATTCTGGGTGTGAGCAGTGAGGTTAAAGTATGTGAAACGTCTTAGTTTCACAACGTGTTTGAAAAGCTGAGGATGAGATTATAGGAATTATCATTGTGAGCGTTGCTCTGTGTGCTTGGTTGTACAGACAAGATATTCTTGTTCCGTGGTATGTGTGTGTGTGTGTGTGTGTGTGTGTTACTTGTCTAGGTTGACTGGGAATGCAGGCCTGGCTGTAAATATGTTGGAGAGGCCTCAGGATCTCTGTTCCTCCTAGATCAGCCTGCATCACTTCAACTTTCTTCAGAGCTTCTTCCATTGTCTCCTGGCTGTACTTTACACTCTGACTGTAATCACATGATCACATGGTCACATGATCACATACACCAATTCAAAACACACCTGTCCAAGTCTTAACAATAAATAAAACAGACACATTTGTTGAACTAAGTGACATGAGGAGGAAGTTACGGGAAGATGTGTTCAAAGCTGGAGCCAAAACTGTAGATGTTGAAGTAGCAGCCCAGTGGTAAACTCTTCAACAGGAGCAGTAGAGTATCCTGAAGAAAGGAGAGAAAAGATAGTGAACGTCACTGTGTCAGAGGTCACTGGATGATTGATGATGGAGTTAACATTTGTACATTACCCTGGCACTGCCAATGCGAGTTTGTTGCTGGTTGCTGTTATCGATAGGGTGCTTCATAGATTCATTATTGATACCACAATCCATACTGCCTGATCGATCTATCAAAAACACAAACTCTCCACATGCTGCGACCGAAGACATCACAGACTGAGGGAACTCAGGATACAGGCTCAGCATCACCACTGGATCACCCATCAGAGAGCCTGAAACAAAATGTGGTTCCAATACTTGGAGTATGAGGATAGCGAATCTTTTATTTTCAACATAAACTCTTTGTTCATTTGCACTGACCAGGTTTGGCAGAGGTCTGTCCTGCCTCCACCACAGCAGTGGGCTGGTGTGCATCTTTGTAATAAATCAGCAGTTCAACATCTCTGTCAAACTTGTGTCCTGCAGCCAGCTTGACCTGCAAAGTTATATCTTTAGTTGTCAGTCTTTATGAACATCCACTCCCAGCAGACACGTTATCAGTCTACCTACCGAGGCCTCAGTCTGCTCTGTGTTGAGGTACTGCAGAGGGTCCAGGGAACAGTTGGACTCTACTTTAGAGACCGGACGAGGAGAGGACACTTGGGCAGAAAAAGACAGAGTGTAGGGCACCAGAGAGGCTGGGACAGAGGTCACCTGGACACTGGTATCACTGCTACCTGGAGCACAGACGTTAAGAGTAACATAATTAAAGAGACATTTCAGACCTCAGCATAATGTTCATGTTTTCATCCTTTTATCCTCTTTTCAAAGACCTGTGGAGTTTTTGTAAAACCCAAACACACTTCATACATTTCAGCATGTTTTCATAAGAAAACCTCTGTTCTGTCACTCCCAGGTACAAATTAAGTTTTCTTTCAATGCAGCTCTTGTAGTGCAGCTGCTGTAGCTGTTGCTAAAACTTTTTGAACTCAACTCCTGGTTCTCTTAAATGTCTGATTCTGGCTCCTTTATTATTATTCGTGGCCTCTCTGCCCCTGACAGTGTCACTGTCTCACAGTGTGGTTTTTAACCTCCTCCAGTGTTTGCATGGTGCACTTTGTACATGATATTACAAGTTAAAGCGTTTCCTACTCTGTGGTTTGTAGCGAGGGTTGAGCACTGCAGGCAGACAAAACCTCAGCCCATCATCAGCCTGCACAGCCAGCTCAGTGACGTACTCCAGCCTGATGGAGGCGCTCTCTCCTGGAGGCAGACTGCCCACGCTCAGAGAGAAGATATCTGGACTCTCGTCGCTCTCCTCCAACAGGAAGGCCTGCTGACCAGAGCTCAGAGCATCATCGTACTCCTCACGAGCCTGGAGGACACATGACACATGTGAACAACATCACTGAGTTCACTGTTTCTTTAAGGTCCATTATAGTGAGTAAGTCTTTACTGTCCCACTCACCTGCTGCTTCTCCTTCACCTCAGCTACAATCTGTGTCTGACCAATCTTAGCACTGAAATGACACACAGCAGCATCTCCAGGCAGCAGGAAGACAAAAACTGCCTCTATTGGTTTGTCCTCTTTGTTCTCATAGTTCAGAGTGGAGACCACTGTGGCCACATGGTCCTTCACCTGCAGCTGCACCTCGATGCTCTTCAGAGGAACTGACCGGGACGCACAATAACAACTTTACAATCAAAGATGACACTTCATTGTACTTGATGCTCGCTCCCTGTGGCCCAAACACAGACTTGCATGGACACATATTTGCACACACACTGTGCAGTATAAGAACTTTTACCCTTATTGTTGTAGATTAAAGGACACAAGACAACAACATAGATGAGATAAGTAGAGACAAGTAGATAAGATAGATAAGTAGATGATTAATTTGTTGAACCTTCAGATCTGTCATCAGGTCCAAACAGATGAAGAGACAGTTTGGATTAGATGTTTACCTGGGTGTTTCTGGACAGTGAGAAGACCACAGCAGACCATCTTCGTACCTTTAACCAAAAACAACCAAAGAGTTTTACATTGTTCCACATGACACAACATTTGAATCATATTTCTGACTATAATCTTTCAGAGACAGAAAACTAGGAAGTATTTTACTCTTTCTTTTCTTCACCTGTTGGATGTTGACTTTTATAAAATTGTCTGTAAACTTCTGTAGGTGTGTGATATCATCTGTACGTCACAGGACAACGTCATCTTTAGTTCATTTTAGTTCAATTGAATAAATCTTTAAAGTCCGCCGAGGTGGACAATAATCTTTGTCTCATTAACAAACAGAACACAGACAAACACACAGAGAAAAATAAAATAAAAAGAAATACTAATGATAAAATGGTCATTTCTGAATTTCTTCCAAACAATGAGGAGTGCTTCCAGGACTTTGACTCATGATTAGAAAACAATTTCTCTTTCCTGTAAATAAAACGCTTCATTCAGGCGGCGACGCGGAGCAGGAAAGTGATTCTGCTCCGTTCACATCAGTTTTTATTGACAACAACAGTCAGGAAACATTACACTGACTCATTTTCATTCCCAGATGTCTGTGTCATCTTGATCTACTTAAAGAAACACACAGTAGAAACAGTAGAAACCGTTACCTTACACGAGACAGACACGAGAAGAGTTTGTGTAGAATGCACAGCTTGTGTTGCACTTTGTTTTATTTCCTTATTTATTAAAGTAAAATCAGACTGTGGAGAAGTACTGACTCCCTCAGTCACTATTACACATCAGCAATAAATCTGTTCTACACTTACGAGAAACATGCTAGTGATTCCTCCTACACACACACACACACACACACACACACAGTGTGTGTGTGTGAGGGTAGTTAACGTAATAGTCATAAATTACTTTTTTTTTCTTTTAATTTTTATTAATTCATTTTAATATAGAATAGAATAGAATAGAGTAGAATGCATATGAGGTGGTCAAAATAACATGGAAACATGAAGAGATTTACTTTGAACTAAATACAAATGATATCTCAGGATATCTCATGAACGTCTCAGCAGTGACGTTGATTCACGCTACAGATTCAGTGACCAGCTACAACTGATCATAAACCTGCTGTACTTTAGTCACTAAAGTGGACAAGTGCACTGATATTGGCTTCAATCTGCTCTGTTACTGCTTCAAACAAGATGATGATGATTTTAATTTATAATTCTAAAGCCCATTTGTTTGAGTGCTGCTTTGAAAATTGTGACTGTGCTTTTTTTATCTTTAAATAAAAGAGATAAAAAGTTGCAAATGTTACCAGCACTTTGAATTGGTGCCAAAGTTGAAACCATTGGTGCTAAAGTTGAAGTCATTGGTTCAGGAGTCAGGAGAGGTTCCTATAGTGAAGTATTTTAATGAAGATTTAAGGTCATGGGTAGACATGGTGCCAGAAAACAAAAACAAATCCTCAACAACTTCTGATCAGTTACAGTCAGTAACACTCTACTGTTTCTACCCTCATGTATGCATCATTCAGGAAGCAAGACATATGACATATGAGGCATAGTGTAAGGACACTAAGGCACATGTTATGTATACATATGTAGTGAGTTGTTCAGCTGATCCTGAAGGAGAAGCCAGTTTGATGGAAACCTCAGAGTCCCAGGGCATGTGTTTGTACGTTGCACCCCAACAGAACATTTCCAGCTTCCATACTCTCTGCTACACCTGGTGCTAAAAACACACAGACATAACATTAATGAAGGATAGAGGCTGAGCGGTTTTAACCATTACATGCCACAGATCAGTGGTTATCACAATGATTACTACCTTTCTGAGCTCGGAGCCATGACACAGCCTTCATAGCCAGAAGCTCCCACTCTTCTTTAGCATCTGTCTTGAAAGCATGAAGCCACATCAGAGCCAGAATGGTGGCCCACACTTCCTCTTTCACCTAATTTACACAGAATCAGTCATCATCAATAAAGAAGACACACAAAAAAATAATTATTACTAAAAACAGTAAAAATGTTACAAACTAAATAATCTCAAGGCTGTTTAAGTTATGATTATGATTATTAAATACTGTAGTTATGTGAAGCCTTATCCATAGCATTTTCTCATCTGTAGATTTTGTATCTGTTTTAAAATAATCACTATTAATGTGTTACTATTTATAATAACACATATCAATAAGGACTATTTATAATAAGGACTTACAGCTGAAGGTTTTGGTTTCTCCACCTCCTCGCTGGTCTTTCCCAGCACAGCAGCCAGATCTGGATCCAGTCCCCAGCAGCCAGACGCCTTCTGCAGGGAGACCAACTGCAGCAAAGGGTCTCTGGGCGGTTGACTTACTGGGCCGGCATCGAAAATTTCCACTTCTGAGGGAAAAACAATATTCAGATTGATGCTGAAGTAGAAGACCGGCTCTGCTGCTCCACCTCACAAACCACATCGTGACAATACTGTGAGTCAGATAAAATCTATGTAGCTCAATAATAGTTCCACTGGAGCACATGCTCAGGTCTAAAGACTACATAGAAGAACCAAAATTAAGATCAATTAAGATCATATTAATTACTGTAAATTAGTTTAAATGCTGTTTGGCATCTGCTCATTTGCACAAAAGAGAATTGATATCATACACTTAAGTTAAAAAATCAAACTGTGTCAAACTTAAAAGTTGAAAAGACGTAACTGTCTGAGAAGACCATAAAGTTAAAGTTACTCTGAATCATCATCAGTATATAAACAAGAACAAACACACACTGTTGAGTAAAACATCAGTGGAACCAGACAGATACCTTCACTTCCTTCATCGTATTCAACTGTGCATCCATGCAACTGCAAGTCTTTTCAGAAAAAAAACTGTTAGAAAATCATAAAATAAAATATAAAAAACATATTTTATGTGTCTAATTCAAATGAAGCTTCCTTATTGCACAATTTTTACACATCACCATAGAAACATCTGAGAACCCTATAAAGTGAAAACTCAGAAGTTTCTCTGAATCATCATCAGTCTATAAACACATTGTTGAGTAA
The DNA here is from genome assembly GCA_016801845.1 of Polydactylus sextarius. Taxonomy (NCBI): domain Eukaryota; kingdom Metazoa; phylum Chordata; class Actinopteri; family Polynemidae; genus Polydactylus; species Polydactylus sextarius. The sequence continues at coordinate 339,844 of CM028924.1, forward strand.
AACATCAATGAAACCAGACAGATACCTTCACTTTCACCTTCATCTGCATAGTAACACAAATCCTGAAAGTCTTTTCAGAAAAAAACTATGTTAGAAAATCATAACATAACATATAAATAACATTAGTGTGTGAGTACTAAGAGCCAACTGGTAGTGAGGGGAAAATAAATCGTAAGTCAACATATCGTGATGTAGTACCGTTATTAGACCGTAGATGTCACTCAGGTACAATGTGAACACTTTATTTTCATGAATCAGCTCTTTGATATGTAGTTTTTTTAAATAACATAAAAACATGTATGATATTATTTGTAGAAATAAAGGCACATTTGTTCTACATTGTCATGTTTTTTTAATGTGTTTAACACTTATATCAAATTATATTGAATCATATGTAGAAAACAACATATCGCCTCATCCCTACTAACTAGTATTATCAATACTTTATCCTATCATCTATAAGATACTGAAACTTGGTTAAAATAAAATAAAAACTCAAAATCTGTCAAGAATGTTTAAATAAAGCAACAAAGGTGTCTGTAATTAAAATACATTATTATGAAGAATATTGTGACACATTAATTAATGGATGTTTATGTTCAGTGGATGTAGAAATGTCAACGTTACCTTGGACTGGTAAAACCAGTGACATACACTGAAAAGAGACACATGGTCCATTCCTCATATAGCATCCTGAGATAAAGAGAGAATTCAGTGAAGATCATTAGCTGATGATACAATACCAATATAATAAAGTTAGGCCCTTGTGCAATATCTCTCAGTAGGTAAAGGAACATTTTATTTTTATTTGTTTGTACATTATAAAGCTGCAGCTGGTGAGTTTAGCTCAGCATGACAGAGGAACATTATCATTGTTCTGCTCAACACAACAAAACTCATCTTCCAGCACCGCTACAGTCTCATCTCATCTTCTCCTGCTTTATCCGGGGGTCCAGGTCTCAGAGGTAACAGAGCCAGGAGGGAGGCCCGGACCCTCCTCCCCCCGGCCTCTTCCAGCTGCGAACTGCCCCAGCGCATGCTGCAGGTCACTGTTCAGTGATGCTAACAGAACCACATCATCTGCAAAAAGCAGAGATGGGAGGCCACCAAACCCGACACCCTCCACGCCTCAGCTGCGCATACAAATCCTGTCCATAAATATTATGAACAGAAGCTGTGACAAACAGCAGCCCTGGCGAGGTCCAACACCCACTGGGAACGAGTCCGACTTACTACTGGCGATGTGGACCTAGGACCTAGGACCACTTTGCCTTGGGAGACCCTACCAGGGCCTAAAGCCCCCGACAACACAGCTCCTGGGGTCCCTGGGCAAGGTGGCAGTTCTTGGAGGGGCATCTCTACAGTTCACTCAATATTATTCCCTCACATTATCTAATTTGTTTATTGTGTAGAAAACACTTACACTTACATCTGTATCTTTCAGCACATATGCTTTTCTTAAAATGAAGAAATATTGCACTGAAATAAATAAGCATATAATGTTTGGTTTGTCATTTTCTCTTTAAAAAAACACACACACTCACCGGCTGTTGGAACATGTCTACGCTCCAGAGGTCCTTCAACAGATTTGCCATCACCTTTGTTGACAGCAATGAAGGCCGTGTAGCAACTGCTCACTCCTGATTGGACACTGAGCTCCACCACCTTCTTCTTCACTCCTTCATCTTGTTTCCTAGTCTCACCGTCCTCAGTCTCACCATCCTCAGTCTCACCGTCCTCAGTCTCACCGTCCTCCAGCTCCAGAGAGCGAATCAGAGTCCGAGCACCCAACCTGTGGACTGTTAATCTGCAGACAAGACAGAAGTGTAAACCTCACTGTCCACCACACTACTTGGCTGCTGCCTGACCAAAGACTGTTTTACCCTGTGTCGTCTGCAGGTTTGAGACCGAAGTGGAGCTGGTTCTGAGAGGGATGACCTGCCAGGCTGTACTTGACTGTCACACAGCCCTCTGCTGCCTCTGGACTCTGACAAAGCATCACAGTGTAGGAATTATCATAATTACATCATAAAAACTTGCTCATATTTTTCACATCTAAAAGTATTTCACTAAGAGATGATGCTGTTCACACCTGTCCAGTGAGCTGTGCATAAATCAGTGACCTTTGACCCTGGAAAATTGTTGTGATTGGTGGAGAGAGAGTAGTGACAGACATCTCCTTTGGTAAATCCCATGTGACTGAGATGTCGCCCACTGCTGGCTGCAGAGCGAATCGCAGCGACTGCATCACCTGGTTAGAAGGAGAAACACACAAACAGAAGAGACACAGACGTTTGACTAAATCTATTTACCTGCAACAGATGTGTAATCCAGCCTTTGGTCTAGATAAAAACACGACGGGTACATTTTTAATTAAAAAGTTTCATGTCGTACTTTTGGTTGCATCCTGTCAGTCCCTGTGATGAACTGAGCGTGGCCTCCTCCTTCCTTGGCCAACCCATTGATAAGAGCAGAGCTGGCCCCTTCCCCAATCCCAAAAGAGAAACACCTACAACACAGTGGATCTGTTGTCTTTTCTTTGTTTTTCATCACAGACAATGATACAATGTGCGACATACTGAGACCATGAGGTTTTGTAGTTTTACCTGTGAGAACCTGAATTCTTCTTCACCACATTTAACACGTCTTTGGTGTTGAAGACCTCTCCGTCAGTGAACACAAATACCTAGGGAGGAGAGTTGACACATGAGTTAAATACATAAAGTCACACCTGGAAAAATATTTCATTGTCACACACTGATGTATGATTCTGGGTGTGAGCAGTGAGGTTAAAGTATGTGAAACGTCTTAGTTTCACAACGTGTTTGAAAAGCTGAGGATGAGATTATAGGAATTATCATAATAAAAATACATATAATTTTTTATGGTACCATGAATAGATTTGACAGTAAAGTATGAAGTTGTTAATATGAGCCTCAACAAACCAGTTTGTTGAAGGGTGATCTTGTGCAACATGAGCAGTTGTTTTGTTCTGTCAAGTTAGTTTTCAGTGCAACAGATACATCAAGAATGACAGTTGTCATGAAGCGTAGCACCGCCTCATGTTCAGCATTTGAACCGTTCTCTGTGATGCCTTATCAACACATCTCTTACTCACTCAGTGATGTAGCAATAACTTTCTACTCCCTTTCAACCTTAGACTAAAGGCTGATAACAGCCACGTAAACATGTAATCAGATCTGCTACCAAAGGGAGGATAACCCAGGCCCTTAGGTGAGGGTTTGGGTTGCAGTTGAAGTTTTTGGGCACAGTGCCACAGACTTCAACTGCAACCCAAACCCTCACCTAACGGCCTGGGTTTCCCAAATTTGTTCGTTTGCTCGAGTTCAAAAGACTGATGCCGAGATACTCCTCCACTCGGAGCAGTGACTCACTACTAACCTGGAAAAATACCAAACTGTCTAAAACTGTCAGAACAGCAGTTCAATTGCAAGAACAAAGTTTATAATGTTGACGACGTTGAAAGTTCAGACTCCCGAAACTACAAGACAACAGCTTGTAATGTTTTTTTGTGTTTACATGTGTGGGCATTTGTGTGTGTGTGTGTGTGTGTGTGTTACTTGTCTAGGTTGACTGGGAATGCAGGCCTGGCTGTAAATATGTTGGAGAGGCCTCAGGATCTCTGTTCCTCCTAGATCAGCCTGCATCACTTCAACTTTCTTCAGAGCTTCTTCCATTGTCTCCTGGCTGTACTTTACACTCTGACTGTAATCACATGATCACATGGTCACATGATCACATACACCAATTCAAAACACACCTGTCCAAGTCTTAACAATAAATAAAACAGACACATTTGTTGAACTAAGTGACATGAGGAGGAAGTTACGGGAAGATGTGTTCAAAGCTGGAGCCAAAACTGTAGATGTTGAAGTAGCAGCCCAGTGGTAAACTCTTCAACAGGAGCAGTAGAGTATCCTGAAGAAAGGAGAGAAAAGATAGTGAACGTCACTGTGTCAGAGGTCACTGGATGATTGATGATGGAGTTAACATTTGTACATTACCCTGGCACTGCCAATGCGAGTTTGTTGCTGGTTGCTGTTATCGATAGGGTGCTTCATAGATTCATTATTGATACCACAATCCATACTGCCTGATCGATCTATCAAAAACACAAACTCTCCACATGCTGCGACCGAAGACATCACAGACTGAGGGAACTCAGGATACAGGCTCAGCATCACCACTGGATCACCCATCAGAGAGCCTGAAACAAAACGCGGGTTCCAATACTTGGAGTATGAGGATAGCGAATCTTTTATTTTCAACATAAACTCTTTGTTCATTTGCACTGACCAGGTTTGGCAGAGGTCTGTCCTGCCTCCACCACAGCAGTGGGCTGGTGTGCATCTTTGTAATAAATCAGCAGTTCAACATCTCTGTCAAACTTGTGTCCTGCAGCCAGCTTGACCTGCAAAGTTATATCTTTAGTTGTCAGTCTTTATGAACATCCACTCCCAGCAGACACGTTATCAGTCTACCTACCGAGGCCTCAGTCTGCTCTGTGTTGAGGTACTGCAGAGGGTCCAGGGAACAGTTGGACTCTACTTTAGAGACCGGACGAGGAGAGGACACTTGGGCAGAAAAAGACAGAGTGTAGGGCACCAGAGAGGCTGGGACAGAGGTCACCTGGACACTGGTATCACCGCTACCTGGAGCACAGACGTTAAGAGTAACATAATTAAAGAGACAAGAACTGTTGGTGTAGAAGAAGTCTTGAATGGTGAGAGAAGATCCTCAGTGCCCTAACCCAACTGGCTCCTACGATTTTAATCCAGGCCCTCTCTGGACTTTCACCTGGTCCCTACAGGTGAACCCTCCCATCCTAAGAAGGAGCAGCTTAATTCTCACTGTTTTGGGATCAGCTTTGTCTGATGGAGTCTAACACAACGAATCCTGTTCCAACAACAATGGACAGAGGAACCTTGTCACCTTGAGAACCTTGAGGATGAGAACTGAGGCCTAACACTCAGTTAAGCAGGTTCATTCTTGAGTTAATATTTTCTCATGTGAGTAATGCTTTCTAAAGAACTGCCTTCCACACACGAGTAACAGTGTGACATGCTTCTCTGGAAATATCTGACTGGTCTGCTGCAAAAATTGTGCAAGGCTGCTTGAGGCCCTCACACCCACATGCACTGGGAAGAACAATCATTGTACTGATCTGATCTGCAGTTGCAGTGCAGAGTTCAGGAGGCACATCTAAACAACAAACTGGTATTTACAACTGATTATTCATATATAACAGGTATGATTGCTAGATGGTTTTCAACCTCAACCAGTTCAAAGAGGCCCAACCAGGAGCCTGGATAACAAAAACCTAATTCGCCTTAAGTCCAGATTCATTTATTTGCCCCTTGGGGTAATTGCACAATGACTGTGATACATTTTAAAAAGGTTATAACTGGTTCCTGCCAGAGGATCACAAGCAGCAATCAGACTCATAGATTAATAGATCACAACAGAGATAAAGGCATGAGACTGACTCTCTGAGGCTTTAAAAACAAGTAGTAAAACCTAAAAATCAATTTGGCCGCTTCTCTTAGAACATGTTAAAAACCTGTCAGCAATGTTTTGTGTCAGCAGTAGTTTTTATATGTTTTTCCCGACAGAAGGGCAGTTCAGTCGTTGAGTGTGGAGGAGATAGAACAACCTTTTCTGATGAAACGAGAGGTCTGTTCTGGTCTCAGCTGAACAAAGTAGTTTTCAGGGGAGAACACTTCTTATGTCACTATAAGTCTGTTTCAGATAAATATCATGTCTCATTAGGTAGTTGGCTTTGAGTCACCTGGATTTTGTTTGAGATGGGATGTAAGGCTGCACCATCAGCAGTCACCAATGCAAACTGTTATCCTGCATCTGATGGTCATTAAAAAGCTTCAAATTTACATTCTCTAAACCACAATGTCTCATTTTCTATTTCTAAACAATTTATTGAATTCACAGAGGACATGTAAGAAGCTATTAGCAAACAGAAACTAGCAAAGAGAATCTGGGTGTTGATGTGTTGTAAAGTAGTTTTTTTCTTGTTTCCTACCCTGTGGTTTGTAGCGAGGGTTGAGCACTGCAGGCAGACAAAACCTCAGCCCATCATCAGCCTGCACAGCCAGCTCAGTGACGTACTCCAGCCTGATGGAGGCGCTCTCTCCTGGAGGCAGACTGCCCACGCTCAGAGAGAAGATATCTGGACTCTCGTCGCTCTCCTCCAACAGGAAGGCCTGCTGACCAGAGCTCAGAGCATCATCGTACTCCTACGAGCCTGGAGGACACATGACACATGTGAACAACATCACTGAGTTCACTGTTTCTTTAAGGTCCATTATAGTGAGTAAGTCTTTACTGTCCCACTCACCTGCTGCTTCTCCTTCACCTCAGCTACAATCTGTGTCTGACCAATCTTAGCACTGAAATGACACACAGCAGCATCTCCAGGCAGCGGGAAGACAAAAACTGCCTCTATTGGTTTGTCCTCTTTGTTCTCATAGTTCAGAGTGGAGACCACTGTGGCCACATGGTCCTTCACCTGCAGCTGCACCTCGATGCTCTTCAGAGGAACTGATGGAGGAAACAACAGGAGCAGAAAGGACTAACATTGTATTCATTTTTTACTCACTTAGCTGCCCATGAAGTGTGTGAAGCAGGACAGGAGCCTCTACTCTTGATGTTTGGATTAATACAAAAACGTTTAGTGAGTGAATCAGAGATGTGTCTGTTTATCTGTACCTGGTTCCTTCTGGGCAGTTACTAGACCACAGCAGCTCATTGTACCTGTGTAACAATGGACAAGGATAAATGAGACGTTAACGCACCAGGACTGAGTGGTAACGACGGGCGAAGGCAGGTTAAACCCTGGACAGTCGCCAGCTTGTCGCAGGGCCACGTTTACAGACAAACTGCCATTCACACTCACATTCATCACAGTCTTAGTATCCAATATCCTGTGAAGCTTCAGATAAATCATTCATAGCACTGTGACTTTATGACACATCTGGCGAGCTATTAAATTTCATCATGGCGCCATTTCAACATAGTACAAGATGTCAAAAGTTCCCTCATCAGCAACATTTATTTATTCAACCAGTTAATCTCAACATGTTGAAATGTTTCCTGTGATCATCCACTTTATCAATCAGCTGATTTATCAACACTTCAGTACTTCAGACAGTGACAGTTGACATGCACCACACCACCACCTGGTGGGACAGAAGAGAAATGCACCTTGTGGTGGTTGTTCGGTCTAGTGAATCCAGAAAAACTGTTTCCTACCAACTACAGTTTAAAGATTAAATATCTTTCTGTTGATTTTCATCACGTCACATTGAAATAAATAATAATTCATCTTATTAGTAAAGCGCCTTTCTTGTCACAAGGACCCTGTACAATGAATTATGGAATAAAAACTGGGATAATAGAACCTTATTATTCATGCAAACTCAAACTCAGCAGAAGAAGCAGGTTACTAAGGACTGATCATGTCCTGATGATCTCATGTCATCATGTGATGACCAGGGTTTCTTCTATAGACAGTGAAGACTCACTCACCTCTGCAGATGTAGATGTTCACTCTTGTAAATGTGTCGAGAGAATGAAGCGTTTATAGAAACTCAAAGAGAAACAGACTCGAGGAAAAGTGAAGGAAAATGCAGTCACTCCTCCCAGGAAGCGCTCGGTTTTCACTCTTGAAGGCACCGCATGGGCGGAGCTACAGCTGGTTTTCTAAAGCTGGATGTTCGTCATCAACACTGAGTCTGGCTCTTGTTTTGCTCAGAAATCATCTGGTGAAATATCGTGAGGTTTCAGGAGCAGAAAGAGAAACAAGGTGTTTCCTCTGTTAAAAACATCAGACACTAAACGTGTTTTCATTCATGACCACGTCTTTATATGTTGATTAAAAGACACAACACGAGTCTGTTTAAAACAAGACTACAGCTGTTTATGATCGTCATGTGTCAATCTTCTTCTTCTAACAGTGACAGTTAACATGCACCACACCACCACCTGGCGGGACAGAAGAGAAATGCACCTTGTGGTGGTTGTTCAGTCTAATGAATCAGAATCAGATGAAATATTATTGTTGTTGTCATCATCATTTGACATCTATAAGGTGGTGAAGCATCACATCTACACAACAACCCAGACACACAAACTGATGACGACTCAAAGTTTAATTTGATGTTGTTTTAAACACAAATCAAAGACATCATTTACTTCAATAATCAAAAACAAAGGAAGCAGGAGAACATGGTACAATGTTCACAATGTAAAGACTGAACCTGTCCCACTGTTTAAGTGAAGCCAGTTTAATAAAACCCTCAGAGGCCCAGGACGTCTTTCTGCACCTCACACCCCAACAAAACATTTCCAGCTGCCACACACTCTGCACCACATGAAGCTGGAACAAAACAACAACATAAAAACAAGTCATCAGAAGGTTAAACAGTTGATTTCAACCAACACACACTCATAAAATAGTATTTCAGTTCAGTTATCATAATGATTACTACCTTTCTGAGCTCGGAGCCATGACACAGCCTTCATAGCCAGAAGCTCCCACTCTTCTTTAGCATCTGTCTTGAAAGCATGAAGCCACATCAGAGCCAGAATGGTGGCCCACACTTCCTCTTTCACCTAATTCAGCAAAACAAACAAATTCACGTCTCAGAGGAAAACGTAGCCTGAGAAACAACTTTAAACGGCACGATGTGCAGAAATAAGACTCTTAAATCCATAAACTCAAATGGTCACCGTCTTCTATCAGTGTTTCATTTGACAACAAGTCACATTAAAGACCCACCGATGCAGGTTTTGGTTTCTCCACCTCCTCGCTGGTCTTTCCCAGCGCAGCAGCCAGATCTGGATCCAGTCCCCAGCAGCCAGACGCCTTCTGCAGGGAGACCAACTGCAGCAAAGGGTCTCTGGGCGGCTGCTTGGACACGGTTGGTTCAGCCTCTACAGTTAAAGATTGTGAAAACATTAAATGTTCTCTGTCTTCATTCAGCTGGTATCAGGTTGTATTTTCCTTTTAAGCCAGTTTGATATCGACATGTAAAATGTAGTTACAGTAGACTGCAGATGAACACATTTATCTGGAGAGAAACCAACGGCAGCAAAGTGTATCTGGGTTTAGACTAAATTCAACATGAATCAATCTAAATAAAAAAGTCTGACATCTTAAATAAGTCACCAGGTGAATATCATCCTTCATTTGTGAGCTGTGGCTCTTTAATTCTCTTTGCATCAGTCGTGTCATGAGTGTGTCTCAGTAGCTGTTGAAATATTTCAGTCTCATATAATGAAACTTGTTGCACATTTACATCATGACTTTCTACACAACACACACTGAGTACTAACATGTAGAGTGGACATTAATGAACTGGACAATTTTACAGTCAACTGACACGTTCGTTCAAAGTGTCTTTCTTTGGTTTTCTTGAAACCTCTAAGCATGGAGCCTAATCCTCAGAAAGAAACAACATGAATAATCATTTTCTTCATACAACTGTTATTCATGTACCTTAACACTGAACAAGTCGTATAAATATACAGATAAATGTTGGGAAGCGGACCTGACTTGACTCTTACCTCCCTTACTCTCTCCCTAAAACTGCATGTGTGCAAAAGAAAGAAAAAATAAAAGTGAACTTTAATTAAATTTAAAAACATGAACCACAGGAAACTGTTAACATGTGAAGCTGCAGAGAAAATAATGTTACAACTGTTGTTGTAAGAGAAACGTTCACTGTTGATACTGAGAATGTGTGAGATGAAAAGTGACTGAGTTGTTACTTCCCATCACTGGAAGATCAGCCATCAGACCTTAGAAATAAGAATGAATGACTGAAATGAACTACTGGTCTCCTGTAAATGTAACCGTTAAAAAGGTCATGTGTTGCTTTAATATGGGGAATGAGCCTATCACTGCCCAGCAGAGGGCACCTTTCCCTCTTTGTTGTTACTTATATCAATGTTTAGAAAACCTGCTTGTTATTTACAGCTGCAGCAGTGATGGACTCTCCACAGTGATTCAAACTATCCATCATATGAATGTGTGACTTTGAGTTGTTACTTCCATATCTGAGAATCTGTTAAATGAACTACTGGTCTCCTCTAAACTCCATATCTGTATCCTCACAGAGGATGAATCTTCAAATGACATAATACAACACTGTGTCAAAAATAGAAAAAGTCAAATAACAGAAATGAACTAGTCTACAATGGTCTCCACATCTCTTGGCTGGTGAAAGAGCTCATCAACTCTGAAACAAAAAAATTAACTTTCTTCTGTAAACTGAAACATTATTTCACTGTATCCTCACAGAGGATGAAGGAGATCAGAGAGAAGTTCAAATGACATAATACAACACTGTGTCAAAAATAGTCAAATATACAGAAACATCACGTTACATAGTCTAAAATATGAAAAGAAAAGTTGTTACTTACCAAGACTCTGGGGTTGAATTGAAGCAGAACACCTTGTCCTCTTTATCTTCGTCATCCTCCCTGTGAAACAAAAAATAATGAAATGAACTACTGGTCTCCTGTAACAGAAACATCACGTTACATAGTCTAAAATATGAAAAGAAAAGTTGTTACTTACCAAGACTCCTGAGTTGAGGTGAAGCAGAATTCTTCACCATCTTCCCTGTGAAACAAAAAATAATGAAATGAACTACTGGTCTCCTGTAAACTACAGAAACATCATTTCACTGTATCTATAAGATCAGAGAGAAGTTCAAATGACATAATACAACACTGTGTCAAAAATAGAAAATAGTCAAATATACAGAAACATCAGGTCACATAGTCTAAAATATGAAAAGAAATAAGAACAATAATTCAGGAAAGAAAATAGTTTTAAAAGAGAAATGCTCTTTTACTGCTGACACCAAGAATATGTGAGATGAAAAGTGACTGAGTTGTTACCACATCTCTTGGCTGGTGATATAGCAGAGCACATCATCAACTCTGTGAAACAAAAAAATAAATGAACTACTGGTCTCCTGTAAACTACAGAAACATCATTTCACTGTATCTTCACAGAGGATGAAGGAGATCAGAGAGAAGTTCAAATGACATAACAACACAGCATTGTGACAAAAATACTCAAATATACAGAAACATCAGGTCATATAGTCTAAAATATGAAAAGAAATAAGAACAATAATTCAGGAAAGAAAATAGTTTTAAAAGAGAAATGCTCTTTTACTGCTGACACCAAGAATATGTGAGATGAAAAGTGACTGAGTTGTTACCACATAACTTACGTGTAGTTGAAGCACAATACCCCATCATCCTCCCTGTGAAACAAAAAATAATGAAATGAACTACTGGTCTCCTGTAACAGAAACATCATTTCACTGTATCCTCACAGAGGATGAAGGAGATCAGAGAGAAGTTCAAATGACATAATACAACACTGTGTCAAAAATAGTCAAATATACAGAAATATCTCTTTGGACATTATAAAACCTGCAGAAGATATGAGTTGAAAAGTGACTGAGTTGTTACTTACCTCCCATTGGAGCACACCTCATCATCATCCCTTTGAAACAAGAAAAAATAAATGAACTACTGACCTCCCGTAAATTACAAAAGTAGTATTTTACTGTATCCTCACAGAGGAAGAAGTTCAGAGAGAAGTTCAACTGACATAACTATACAGTAATGTATGAATATTATCCAAACATACAGAAACATCATCCCTCAGAGAACCGACACCTTGCTGTGGTGCAGAGGTTTACACACCCCAGGGACCCTAGGAGCTGTGTAGTTGGGGGGCTTTAGCCCCTGGTAGGGTCTCCCAAGGCAAAGTGGTTCCAGGTGAAGGATCAGACTAAGAGCACTTCATACACCCCTGATGATGAGGACGTGGAGACACTGAGTACCCTGCTGGGAGGATCACAGGACCCCACCCTGGAACCAGACTTGGAGAGGGGGACCAGTGTCGACTGCCGGGTGGCTGTGTCTTTGCCCTTGGGGCCTGGCTGGGTAAAGCCCAAAGCAATGACATGGGTCTGTGTCCTGGTGGGTCCACCACCTGCTCAGGGAACCACAGGGGTCCAGTGCAGTGTGGATTGAGCAGCAGTCCGGGTCCAAGGTCAGAAAGTCTTGGCAGTCTGGTCCCCGGCTGGTGAAGCTGACTCTAGGGACATGGACCGTCAGAGAGATACCAGCTGGACATAGTCGGGCTCACCCCTTCACATACGTCTGGCTCTGGAGCCAAACTCCTAGAGAGAGGCTGGACCCTCCACTATGCTGGAGATGTGTCAGGTGAAAGGTGGAGGGCAGGTTTGGGCATATTAACTGCTCCCTGGCTCTCTGCCTGTGTGTTGGAGTCTACCCTGGAGAATAAAAGGGTGGTAAGGTGGTCCCTGCACCTTAGGGTCGGGGAACAGATCCTGACTGTTGTTGGTGCACATGTACCAAACATCGGTCCAGAGTGACCGTCCTTTTTGGAGTCCTTGGGACGGATACTGGAAAGTTCTCCAACTCTGGACTCCATTGTTCTGCTGGAGGACTTCAATGGCAGGCCCACCCATGCACTGGGCATTGGCAGGCCAAGCCATGACAACACCCTGTCTTTAAGGCTCAGCCTTAAACATAGGATGAGAAGCTCAGACATCGCAGCAGGGCTGGAGTAGAGCCACCGCTTCTCCACATTGAGGGGGTGAGGTCAACTGAGGTGCCTAAGGCATCTGATTAGGACGCCCCCTGGACACCTCCAGAGGGAGCTATTCTGGGTATTCCCAACTGGAAGGAGACCCTGGGGAAGACCCAGGACACCCAGGACCCAGGACAAGAGAAATGCACATTTCAATGCTGATACTGCTGATACTACTAATGTGTGTGTTTTCTGTAGGAAAGGGCAGAACCAGCTCTACTTCCTAAGCAGACTGGGGTTGTTTAACATCTGCAGCAAACTACTCCTGATGTTTTACCAGTCTGTCAAGGCCAGTGTCCTCTTCACACTGTGGTGAGCTGGAAGAAGAAGAGAGATGCTGGACGGCTGGACAGACTGGTGAGATAGGCTGGCTCTGTGGTTGGCATGGAGCTGGAGACCCTCACATCAGTGGTAGAGAAAAGGACTCTGAGCAAACCGCTGTCAATCATGGACAATAACACATGGACCTACAGAGCACCTTCACCAAACAGAGGCGCATGTTCAGTGACAGACTGTCACTGTCATGTTCCACAGAGACTGAGGAGGTCCTTTGTCCCCAAAGACATTCAGCTTTTTAACACCTCACTCATGTTGAGGGGTGCAATGGACTCCCATTAAACACTACCCCCCTCCCTCCCCCATTCATTTTAAAAATAAAGTTAACTATTGTTCTCCATCTAAGTGGTGAGAAACACCAACAATTTTTACAGTTGGTTTTGGGAAAAACACTCACTTGGGGCTGGAACATCTCTGTGCACCAGAGGACCTTTAATGGGCTCTCCATCACCTTTGTTGACAGCGATGAAGGCAGTGAAGGAACTGCTCACTCCTGATTGGACACTGAGCTCTACCACCTTCTCCTTCACTCCTCCATCTTCCTCTTTCTCCTTCATCTCCAGAGAGCGAATCAGAGTCCGAGCACCCAACCTGTGGACTGTTAATCTGCAGACAAGACAGAAGTGTAAACCTCACTGTCCACCACACTACTTGGCTGCTGCCTGACCAAAGACTGTTTTACCCTGTGTCGTCTGCAGGTTTGAGACCGAAGTGGAGCTGGTTCTGAGAGGGATGACCTGCCAGGCTGTACTTGACTGTCACACAGCCCTCTGCTGCCTCTGAACTCTGACAAAGCATCACAGTGTAGGAATTATCATAATTACATCATAAAAACTTGCTCATATTTTTCACATCTAAAAGTATTTCACTAAGAGATGATGCTGTTCACACCTGTCCAGTGAGCTGTGCATAAATCAGTGACCTTTGACCCTGGAAAATTGTTGTGATTGGTGGAGAGAGAGTAGTGACAGACATCTCCTTTGGTAAATCCCATGTGACTGAGATGTCGCCCACTGCTGGCTGCAGAGCGAATCGCAGCGACTGCATCACCTGGTTAGAAGGAGAAACACACAAACAGAAGAGACACAGACGTTTGACTAAATCTATTTACCTGCAACAGATGTGTAATCCAGCCTTTGGTCTAGATAAAAACACGACTGGTACATTTTTAATTAAAAAGTTTCATGTCTTACTTTTGGTTGCATCCTGTCAGTCCCTGTGATGAACTGAGCGTGGCCTCCTCCTTCCTTGGCCAACCCATTGATAAGAGCAGAGCTGGCCCTTCCCCAATCCCAAAGAGAAACACCTACAACACAGTGGATCTGTTGTCTTTTCTTTGTTTTTCATCACAGACAATGATACAATGTGCGACATACTGAGACCATGAGGTTTTGTAGTTTTACCTGTGAGAACCTGAATTCTTCTTCACCACATTTAACACGTCTTTGGTGTTGAAGACCTCTCCGTCAGTGAACACAAATACCTAGGGAGGAGAGTTGACACATGAGTTAAATACATAAAGTCACACCTGGAAAAATATTTCATTGTCACACACTGATGTATGATTCTGGGTGTGAGCAGTGAGGTTAAAGTATGTGAAACGTCTTAGTTTCACAACGTGTTTGAAAAGCTGAGGATGAGATTATAGGAATTATCATTGTGAGCGTTGCTCTGTGTGCTTGGTTGTACAGACAAGATATTCTTGTTCCGTGGTATGTGTGTGTGTGTGTGTGTGTGTGTGTGTGTTACTTGTCTAGGTTGACTGGGAATGCAGGCCTGGCTGTAAATATGTTGGAGAGGCCTCAGGATCTCTGTTCCTCCTAGATCAGCCTGCATCACTTCAACTTTCTTCAGAGCTTCTTCCATTGTCTCCTGGCTGTACTTTACACTCTGACTGTAATCACATGATCACATGGTCACATGATCACATACACCAATTCAAAACACACCTGTCCAAGTCTTAACAATAAATAAAACAGACACATTTGTTGAACTAAGTGACATGAGGAGGAAGTTACGGGAAGATGTGTTCAAAGCTGGAGCCAAAACTGTAGATGTTGAAGTAGCAGCCCAGTGGTAAACTCTTCAACAGGAGCAGTAGAGTATCCTGAAGAAAGGAGAGAATAGATAGTGAACGTCACTGTGTCAGAGGTCACTGGATGATTGATGATGGAGTTAACATTTGTACATTACCCTGGCACTGCCAATGCGAGTTTGTTGCTGGTTGCTGTTATCGATAGGGTGCTTCATAGATTCATTATTGATACCACAATCCATACTGCCTGATCGATCTATCAAAAACACAAACTCTCCACATGCTGCGACCGAAGACATCACAGACTGAGGGAACTCAGGATACAGGCTCAGCATCACCACTGGATCACCCATCAGAGAGCCTGAAACAAAACGTGGTTCCAATACCTGGAGTATGAGGATAGCGAATCTTTTATTTTCAACATAAACTCTTTGTTCATTTGCACTGACCAGGTTTGGCAGAGGTCTGTCCTGCCTCCACCACAGCAGTGGGCTGGTGTGCATCTTTGTAATAAATCAGCAGTTCAACATCTCTGTCAAACTTGTGTCCTGCAGCCAGCTTGACCTGCAAAGTTATATCTTTAGTTGTCAGTCTTTATGAACATCCACTCCCAGCAGACACGTTATCAGTCTACCTACCGAGGCCTCAGTCTGCTCTGTGTTGAGGTACTGCAGAGGGTCCAGGGAACAGTTGGACTCTACTTTAGAGACCGGACGAGGAGAGGACACTTGGGCAGAAAAAGACAGAGTGTAGGGCACCAGAGAGGCTGGGACAGAGGTCACCTGGACACTGGTATCACTGCTACCTGGAGCACAGACGTTAAGAGTAACATAATTAAAGAGACAAGAACTGTTGGTGTAGAAGAAGTCTTGAATGGTGAGAGAAGATCCTCAGTGCCCCTAACCCAACTGGCTCCTACGATTTTAATCCAGGCCCTCTCTGGACTTTCACCTGGTCCCTACAGGTGAACCCTCCCATCCTAAGAAGGAGCAGCTTAATTCTCACTGTTTTGGGATCAGCTTTGTCTGATGGAGTCTAACACAACGAATCCTGTTCCAACAACAATGGACAGAGGAACCTTGTCACCTTGAGAACCTTGAGGATGAGAACTGAGGCCTAACACTCAGTTAAGCAGGTTCATTCTTGAGTTAATATTTTCTCATGTGAGTAATGCTTTCTAAAGAACTGCCTTCCACACACGAGTAACAGTGTGACATGCTTCTCTGGAAATATCTGACTGGTCTGCTGCAAAAATTGTGCAAGGCTGCTTGAGGCCCTCACACCCACATGCACTGGGAAGAACAATCATTGTACTGATCTGATCTGCAGTTGCAGTGCAGAGTTCAGGAGGCACATCTAAACAACAAACTGGTATTTACAACTGATTATTCATATATAACAGGTATGATTGCTAGATGGTTTTCAACCTCAACCAGTTCAAAGAGGCCCAACCAGGAGCCTGGATAACAAAAACCTAATTCGCCTTAAGTCCAGATTCATTTATTTGCCCTTTGGGGTAATTGCACAATGACTGTGATACATTTTAAAAGGTTATAACTGGTTCCTGCCAGAGGATCACAAGCAGCAATCAGACTCATAGATTAATAGATCACAACAGAGATAAAGGCATGAGACTGACTCTCTGAGGCTTTAAAAACAAGTAGTAAAACCTAAAAATCAATTTGGCCGCTTCTCTTAGAACATGTTAAAAAAGCAATGTTTTGTGTCAGCAGTAGTTTTTATATGTTTTTCCCGACAGAAGGGCAGTTCAGTCGTTGAGTGTGGAGGAGATAGAACAACCTTTTCTGATGAAACGAGAGGTCTGTTCTGGTCTCAGCTGAACAAAGTAGTTTTCAGGGGAGAACACTTCTTATGTCACTATAAGTCTGTTTCAGATAAATATCATGTCTCATTAGGTAGTTGGCTTTGAGTCACCTGGATTTTGTTTGAGATGGGATGTAAGGCTGCACCATCAGCAGTCACCAATGCAAACTGTTATCCTGCATCTGATGGTCATTAAAAAGCTTCAAATTTACGTTCTCTAAACCACAATGTCTCATTTTCTATTTCTAAACAATTTATTGAATTCACAGAGGACATGTAAGAAGCTATTAGCAAACAGAAACTAGCAAAGAGAATCTGGGTGTTGATGTGTTGTAAAGTAGTTTTTTCTTGTTTCCTACCCTGTGGTTTGTAGCGAGGGTTGAGCACTGCAGGCAGACAAAACCTCAGCCCATCATCAGCCTGCACAGCCAGCTCAGTGACGTACTCCAGCCTGATGGAGGCGCTCTCTCCTGGAGGCAGACTGCCCACGCTCAGAGAGAAGATATCTGGACTCTCGTCGCTCTCCTCCAACAGGAAGGCCTGCTGACCAGAGCTCAGAGCATCATCGTACTCCTCACGAGCCTGGAGGACACATGACACATGTGAACAACATCACTGAGTTCACTGTTTCTTTAAGGTCCATTATAGTGAGTAAGTCTTTACTGTCCCACTCACCTGCTGCTTCTCCTTCACCTCAGCTACAATCTGTGTCTGACCAATCTTAGCACTGAAATGACACACAGCAGCATCTCCAGGCAGCGGGAAGACAAAAACTGCCTCTATTGGTTTGTCCTCTTTGTTCTCATAGTTCAGAGTGGAGACCACTGTGGCCACATGGTCCTTCACCTGCAGCTGCACCTCGATGCTCTTCAGAGGAACTGATGGAGGAAACAACAGGAGCAGAAAGGACTAACATTGTATTCATTTTTTACTCACTTAGCTGCCCATGAAGTGTGTGAAGCAGGACAGGAGCCTCTACTCTTGATGTTTGGATTAATACAAAAAAGTTTAGTGAGTGAATCAGAGATGTGTCTGTTTATCTGTACCTGGTTCCTTCTGGGCAGTTACTAGACCACAGCAGCTCATTGTACCTGTGTAACAATGGACAAGGATAAATGAGACGTTAACGCACCAGGACTGAGTGGTAACGACGGGCGAAGGCAGATTAAACCCTGGACAGTCGCCAGCTTGTCGCAGGGCCACGTTTACAGACAAACTGCCATTCACACTCACATTCATCACAGTCTTAGTATCCAATATCCTGTGAAGCTTCAGATAAATCATTCATAGCACTGTGACTTTATGACACATCTGGCGAGCTATTAAATTTCATCATGGCGCCATTTCAACATAGTACAAGATGTCAAAAGTTCCCTTATCAGCAACATTTATTTATTCAACCAGTTAATCTCAACATGTTGAAATGTTTCCTGTGATCATCCACTTTATCAATCAGCTGATTTATCAACACTTCAGTACTTCAGACAGTGACAGTTGACATGCACCACACCACCACCTGGTGGGACAGAAGAGAAATGCACCTTGTGGTGGTTGTTCGGTCTAGTGAATCCGGAAAAACTGTTTCCTACCAACTACAGTTTAAAGATTAAATATCTTTCTGTTGATTTTCATCACGTCACATTGAAATAAATAATAATTCATCTTATTAGTAAAGCGCCTTTCTTGTCACAAGGACCCTGTACAATGAATTATGGAATAAAAACTGGGATAATAGAACCTTATTATTCATGCAAACTCAAACTCAGCAGAAGAAGCAGGTTACTAAGGACTGATCATGTCCTGATGATCTCATGTCATCATGTGATGACCAGGGTTTCTTCTATAGACAGTGAAGACTCACTCACCTCTGCAGATGTAGATGTTCACTCTTGTAAATGTGTCGAGAGAATGAAGCGTTTATAGAAACTCAAAGAGAAACAGACTCGAGGAAAAGTGAAGGAAAATGCAGTCACTCCTCCCAGGAAGCGCTCGGTTTTCACTCTTGAAGGCACCGCATGGGCGGAGCTACAGCTGGTTTTCTAAAGCTGGATGTTCGTCATCAAAACTGAGTCTGGCTCTTGTTTTGCTCAGAAATCATCTGGTGAAATATCGTGAGGTTTCAGGAGCAGAAAGAGAAACAAGGTGTTTCCTCTGTTAAAAACATCAGACACTAAACGTGTTTTCATTCATGACCACGTCTTTATATGTTGATTAAAAGACACAACACGAGTCTGTTTAAAACAAGACTACAGCTGTTTATGATCGTCATGTGTCAATCTTCTTCTTCTAACAGTGACAGTTAACATGCACCACACCACCACCTGGCGGGACAGAAGAGAAATGCACCTTGTGGTGGTTGTTCAGTCTAATGAATCAGAATCAGATGAAATATTATTGTTGTTGTCATCATCATTTGACATCTATAAGGTGGTGAAGCATCACATCTACACAACAACTCAGACACACAAACTGATGACGACTCAAAGTTTAATTTGATGTTGTTTTAAACACAAATCAAAGACATCATTTACTTCAATAATCAACAACAAAGGAAGCAGGAGAACATGGTACAATGTTCACAATGTAAAGACTGAACCTGTCCCACTGTTTAAGTGAAGCCAGTTTAATAAAACCCTCAGAGGCCCAGGACGTCTTTCTGCACCTGGAAGAGAAACTACCTCCACATTCTGGGAAGAGCATAGAAATGTTATCATCAAAGACATTTTATCACATGTCCGTACAAAACCAATCATCCAACTTATACACTTATGGTGAAGCTCCAAGTAAATGAGTCTACTATCATGTGAATGGCTTCTTGAGGTTGTAGAATAGTGTGCTCCTTCAGCTAAATGTCAGGAAGGAAGTCACACAGTACATTACTGTTCCACATAAACCCTTTGGATTCATTCACCTATGGGTCAGTGAACGGCTGGTTTTTATAAATCTATATTTTCAGTAATGAAACTACAGCACAACCAGCAGAGCCTGAGAAACTTATTGTTTCACTGTCTCACACTGTGGTTTTTAACCTCCTCCAGTGTTTGCATGGTGCATTTTGCACCATGCAAACACCATGCGTTTGTAGCGAGGGTTGAGCACTGCAGGCAGACAAAACCTCAGCCCATCATCAGCCTGCACAGCCAGCAACAAACACAAAAATGATCAATGTAACAAATCTTCACACGTAAGAAAAGAAAATCTGCAACTTTCTATTGATTAAATTTGTGTCAATCATTTTAACACATAGACTGTTGGACCAGTGTTAATCAAATATCATTCAACATTGTTTTTGTCATTGATAATGTGTGTGAACAAGCGATGATTCAATATAAATAAACGTGTTCAGGTCAGTCTGAGGGAATCAAACTTAACGTAGATTAGATGTGTCTAATGTGTCTCTTTGTATCAGGTCGTTTGTTGACAGTGAGTAAACCACATGAGTTCATCACCACGGCTGTTTAACAGGAACCAAAGTCAAGGAAGTTTCTACTGTAAAACAATAAAAGACAGAAAGTTATGAAACCACATACGTTTGTTTTTATTCTCTAAATTCATCCTTTCATGTAAAATAAAATGACTCCAAGAGAAAAGATCAATAAAAGGACAAACAGCAACCTGTAACATTAGTGGTTTATAATGTAGCTGATGTAACGTTTCTTATCTCTGTGGTCCAGGAAGTCCAGAAAGAACAATGTTGAAAACACGAACGAGGCGTCATGAAGGGTTTTAAAAGAAACACGCCCACTCCCCTCAACTCTGTGTGTGTGTAACGAGTTCCCCTTTTACTTCTCATTATTTTATTGCTCACAGATTTGTCAGTAATTTTACAACCTGGAGTTCAAATATAATGAACATCAGACTGAAATAAACTGAACTTCTTAGTTTCTTATCAATGAATAATGAGGAATGAGGCTTTGAAGAAAGAATGTGTTTAATTTGTCAGGTGAGGTTTGACAGTTTCAAGAGCTGATGACAACAACACTATTGATATAAATAACAACTACAACTGTAAAAAGCTGCACTGTTTAGAGGTCAAGTTGAGTTCAGAAAAGGGGAGTACATACTGACTGTAGCCTGACGGTTGTTACACTAATGTACATCATCAGAAAAGCAGATTACGTTACCGCAAGTGAACATGAAATGAGTTGGAGGCTTTTATTTCTACATACCTAGAATCACATGCTGAGTCTCCCACCTGTTTTCCAGCGGTTCACTTTCACTTTAAACTACTTCAGCATCAAAATCTCTATGTTTTTCCTTCACTGTTTAACTAGAAGAAAAAACTTCAGTTATCTCTTCCAAGGTGCTTTAGAAACATTACTTTATTATCACTAGTCATTCACTCCAGCTCCTTTTACCACAAAATTCAACAGCCTCCGACACCGGCTGGTAACTCGCGGCCTTCTCTGCATTGCCGTCAGATATATGGTAACTAAGGAGAGAGGACGAAGTTGGGGTGTTTCTAGTTGTAAAAAGTTTTTTTTCTTTGGTGATGTTAGTAAAGAAGTGGAGGGAAGAGGGCAGGGGGTTGGGTTAGGTCTACATTGAACACCCTGCCTGGTAATATATGCAGCTCTATTGTGATGAATCAATGCACCGTGCAATAATGGGGGTGAGGAGGGGCACAGGCGGTGTCGGGATGTCTTGTGCCTCATGGTGATCACCCCTCACCAAGAAACACACCCGAGACTTCACAGTGTCAACCAGACCAAGTCCTTCTCCAAATCTGAGCTGTTATTTTGTTTTTTACTGAGGAGCCTCCGGAGACAAGAGACCAAGGACAGACACGTCTGAAGACTCAACAGCTGTGTGACAGAGAAGCAGACACAGGTTGTGGTCGTCTACGTTGTGGTCGTCTATGTTGTCATATGCTGTCGCATGTTGCTGTATTCATGTTCACTGTCACGTTGTTCTAAACTAAAGTCTGAAGTGAAAGAGTCTGACAGGTGAGAACATTTTTATTTTCTACATAAAAACTTAAGATTATAAATACAAATCATCACCATGAGTCGATGCATCTGTGATTTAAAAGATGATGCACATTTTTATTTGGTTATTTTATTGGTTGCTGATGCAGCTCTGTGGTGAAGAAGGAAGTTTCGTGAAGTTACTCTGGTTAACATGATGTTTTTAGTTTGATGAGAAAACTTGTTATTCACATATACAAGTTAAAACGGTTAAAAAGAAAATGTCTGTACAAATATTAAATCATAATGCATCAGTGCTGTGGAAACGGTGAAACAGGAGGTGGTTTCTGGTCTTAATTTAAGAGACAACACTGATCAGTTAAAAGTTTGTTGAATGGAGGTTGACAGGGTGGAGGGAGCGGTTGTTCTGAGGCCTCACGCTTTGTTTCAGCGTCTCCTCATCAACAGAGAAACTGAACAACTGAATCTGAAGAAAGTGGACGAGGAACAATAGGAGCCTCTGTACAGACAAAGCTGAGAAAAATGTGAGGGTGGGGTGGGGTGGGGGGGTTAAGGGATGACTGATGACACATGAACCTCTCACAAAACTTTACTGAACAACCGTTGGTTCATTACATATTCATCAGTTTAGTCATTAACTAAAACACTAAATACACTGATGATACATTTTCAATTTCAATAATTCTTTAACAAAGACCAACTTGATTCCAACTATGATAATGTCGATATTTTCATACCAGCAGTGTCTCCATTGATTAGTGATGTGACAAGCATTGACTTTATCTCTTAATGTTTGTATATAAGATATATCATATGTAAATCTTTTATCTGATGCAGGTAGGATGTGACATCATGTCAGAGGACAGAGGAAGAACCAGTGAGAGAAGTGTGAAACAGATGAACTGGTTTATTTTTACCCTCCTCCTCCTCCTGGTGTCGCCATGCTCTGGTTTCTTACCAAACTTCTGGTCTCGAGTGTTGACGCTGTCGTGGAGCTCACACACACACCAGTTCATCACAGAGCAAGCTATTCTCAACGTCACCCTGGAGACTCTGAAGAGCAACAGGAAACATCCAGAAACACACACAGAGGACAGAGTGAGTTGATTTCTACATTTAAATAGAAAACAAAGAAAACACATTAAATCTCATCAAATCCCACTGAGGTCACCACTGATGCAGGATGTCTCCTCAGACCAGACTGGGCCGTGGTTTCTGGAGATCTGTGTCAGAGGTGGTGAAGTCCAACGCTGCCATGGATTTCCTGAGCTCCACCAGGTCTGATCCGGTTTATCACTTTGATTCAGAGAGAATAGACAACGCCACAGTGATGTTACGACAGCTCTGGGCTCAGACTCTGATCTCAGTTCGGGCCAATGAGTATCAAAGTGCTCGTCACAGTTTGGGACAAATATTTCACTCTCTGCAGGTAGGCAGCAGCTCTTTATTTTAGACTCAAAACTACAGAAGATGATTGATAGATGATCATAAATCAATATATCACCACGTTACACCAGGACTTCTACAGCCACAGTAACTGGGTGGAGATGGGTCATCGCTCCATTTACCTCCACCTGCTGCAGCCAGAGGAACCTGCCGTCCCTGTGGCTGAAGGTGACTCACAGCTGCTGCTCAGTTTATTTCAGGATTTAAAACATGACAGAAGATAATGTATAATGACACACTGATACGTAATAACACTGACATGTTTTAATGTAACTGCATCTGTTTGTAAACGTCAAACAAACTAGATCAGGAAATCCAACATCCCGTACCATCAATATAAACCAACTAGTTCATCAAGTCTTTATTTGATGTTTATGTCCAAGGAGCAGCTGGTCAGTGACATATGTATTGATCCCATGATCAATATGAGACTAAACTCAACTCCTCCCGTCCACAGAGGAAACCCCGACCTGCATGGAGTGTTTCAGCACCACCTGTCGAGACAACATCCTACCGACACTGTCCGACACACACAGACACTCCCAGCTCCTCACCACCGGATACTTCCGCACTTTCCCTCCAAAACCACAAGGTTTGTTAAAACTCCAACCACCAGGAAGTTCAAAAATCACTAAAAATGTTTTAATGGCTTGTTGTTTTTCAGGTAAATGCAGTCACGGAGGTATTCTGGACAGTAGTCGATACACGGGAGCTAAAGGAGGCATCAACAAAGACAGCACCTCCCCTCTGTTCTCTCCTCATCATTACCTCCATGAGGAAGCTGCCACTCTGGCCACCGAGGCGACTCTGTCTGTGTTGAGAGACCTGAGAGACAACGTGGGTCACAGCACCTTCCTGAGGTCAGTTACAACATGACTCGGTTTAAACGTTTCAGCTGCTTCAGTGAGTTTTACCTCCAAACTCTCTCATCAGGATGTTCAGCGTGAACCAGGTCCCTGCGCTGGTGTTCGTCATTGACACAACAGGAAGCATGTTTGAGGAGATCACCGCCGCTCGCCTCCGAGCTCACAACATCATTCACAACCGAGTCAACGGTCACGGACGACTCGGTACCTTTCTGCTCGTTCCCTTTCACGACCCAGGTGAGAAAAATGAAAACGTCTGCACGAAGAACTGGACAACATCTAGATTCTCTAATGTCTCTAATGTTGATGAATTATATAAAGTTACTAAGTTTAACTTTGATCTGTAGAACTGGAAATATCTGATCTGACGGTAAAACTAAACCTGATCCAACACAGACCTCAGTTCTTGATCCAGATCCAGATCTTAACATAAATCCTGATCCCCTCACATTACCCGACGTCTGTGAACTAGATGTTAAAGTTACATACTGATGTAATAATCTGTCACATGAACATTAAAACTACATTAATAAAGGTCATTGTTATATTATCAACCTGTCAAACACACTAAACTGCCAACTTCTCCACCCCAGTGTTACATATTAACACAAAATGACACAATGAGAATAAATTAAAACTCTGATTGCCATGAATGAAAGTTGGCTCTTCAACGTCCAGAAGAATAAAAACAAACTAAAGTCTTTGTCTCACCATCGTAGATTCATTCACATGAAACGGTTTGATCCATCCAAGACAAAACAAAAACAAATTAAAAATCCAAACAAAACTCTGTGGTGACAAAAACTTTTAATCTCACTCCACATGTCCACAGACTGTTTCCTCATTCAGGTTAAAACTTGGACAATCAATGAGACCAATCAACTCATCAATCAACCAATCAACCAACCACTCAATCAATCAATCACCACCACGGTTGCTAATGGAAGTTAAATTTACCAGAAGTAAAAGGTCCAGGAAGAGTAAATTACTCTAAAGCACAGAACTGAGAGGAAACCACAGACCGTAGGGTTGGTATATGAAGACAATGTATAATGGAAAAAAAAAAGGAAAAAAGTAAACAAAAATTATACAAAATATTCATTTGGCCAAATACACATCAGTCGTTGTAGTGCACCTTTCTAATGAAGAACGGGCAGACACACTCCTCCTCCATTGTCTCAGGAAACTTGGCCAGTTGGGCTGTTTGCTTTCATTCATCCAATCAGTATGGGTCGGCAACCATGGATGTGGTCGGATATATCGGTCTCTGTCGGCTCCACGCCGCTGCCCACGCGCTCACTCACTCTACCTGCCGCTATTACTTCCGGTTACCGCTTCAGAACTGCTCTGATCGGCTCAATGCAAACTCACAAGAGATAACGAGAAACAACGTGTTTGGATACATAGAACCAGGATTAAAAGAAACTTTCACTGTCTTTACACACAATAAAGTGACAAATGTGATGATTGTATGTTTGTTACACTGAGCCAATCAATCAATCAATCAATCAATCAAGTATGTGGATTTATTTTCAGAAACAGAATCTTTAGTATCATTTTTAATAAATAAACAATACAATCCTTGTATATCCCTAAAGTTATTACACCAAGTTCTAAAATAATCTGATAACATGTTGCTGTGTTTTGGGAAGTTAACCATCTAATCATCTGTAGAGGTCCTGGGAGATCTGACACAGTTTTAAATGTCACCAGCTGCTGGAGGCGACCTCATCTTTACCTTCAAACGTGACAGTGGAACAAATGAAAACAGACGTTTCTCTAAATGTTTTGTCTTCAAAAAGTTCAAAATGATAATCTTCACCTTTTTTTCCCCATTAAAACAGATTTTGGACCCGTGTATGAGACTGAAGACCCGAACCAGTTCATGCAGCATCTGGAGAACCTGCAGGCGCTGGGAGGAGGAGACGAACCGGAGATGTGTTTCTCTGCTATTCAGGTAAAAACAGACATATTTCTGTTCAAACGCTGGGAGTTTAAACACACGTGGCATCTAATTCTTACTGTGTTCACAGCTGGCGCTCACTCACAGTCCTCCGCTGTCAGACATCTTCGTGTTCACCGATGCTTCACCTAAAGACGACCACTTGTTCGACTCAGTGAAGGCGCTCGCTCTGGAGAAACAGAGCAAGGTTGGTTTTTATGTTAAAGACGTCACATCCTGTCGGAAGATATGAGTCTGAGATGATCAGCAGATAGAGGAGCTGCGACGTCTTCATCAAACATGAAGCTGGTGTGAAGACACAAAACATACGTAAATGTAACGTTGTCGTCTGATTCAACCACAGGTGACGTTTCTTCTAACTCAAGACTCTGAGGTCAAAGGGAGGAGGAGGAGGGAGGAGGAGGAGGAGGAGGAGAAAAACCTCTGTCTCCTGATCGTTTCTCTCTTTACTCCTCTCTGTCCTCTCTGTCAGGAGGTTTGACCATATTCACCACCAACTCTGACATCGACAAGGTTTCTACCATAGTGGAGGACAACACAGCTGCTGACAAGGTACGGCAGGAGGAAGAGTCTTCCTGTGTGGAGCAGTAGTTTCACCTGTTTGTCTTTTTTCTTCAGGTGACTCTGCTCTACGTGGACAGTCTCCAGGAGTCGACGTCCTCTCGTTTCTTCAGAGTTGACGACTCAGTCAGAAACATCATGTTGCACATCACCGGCACAATGACAGAATGTGTCCTGACCGACCCTTCAGGTGCCTGAAGAACATGTTACATGATCTGCTGCTGATGGAAGATAAACAGACAGAAGACGTCAACATACGTCAGCTCTTCTTTATATTTGATGCTGAGTCTTCATCTTCCTGTTGTTTTCAGGACTAAACCAGTCTCTGTTGGGTGAACCAGGGATCCTGGCAGACCTGCAGCACTTTGAGGGTCTGTACCGGATCAGTCTGGTTCCTCCTGTCAAACCGGGACAGTGGAGAGTTCAGACCCGTAGTGAAGGACACCTCACGTTCAATGTCATAGGTAAAGAAAAAAAAGCCTTTATCAACTCAACTGTTACATATTATTTACTGTGATTGTTGTCTGTCTCCAGGTGACAGCAGCGTGGATTTCCTTTACTACTTTGCTACTGTGACTAACGAGACACACCCAGGTCTGTCCAGACTAGATGGTGGCCCGGTAGCAGGTAAGAGATTAAAACATCAGTGATGTATCAGTGACTCTGACCATCAGTGATAAAACACCGTACGTTAAATGGTCCAGGTGTCCCTGCATTCCTGGTGCTGGTGGTGACAGGTCTGGATCCAGACGAGGAGGCGTCTTTCAGTCACGTGACACTGTTGGGAGCCGAAGGGACGACGCTCCAGCAGGTCAAATTGAACTCCTCCTCCTCCTCGTCTTCGTCGGCGTCATACTCTGTGGACGAGCTGGTGGGACTGGTGGACTCTGTCCCCAGCGTCCCCTTCTGTGTCCAACTCACAGGTCGAGACGGTCGAGGACACAAGCTGGAGAGAGTTTCTACAGAGATGGTTCAGCCGACTCGTGTTCAAATACAGGTGATTGATCCAGAGATAAATGCTCTTCTGCTCTTCATCAGTTAACATGCTCATGCTCAGTAAACATCTGTTTTCAATGTCAATAAACAGTTGTTATAAATATATGATCAATGGATTTGATTTCTCAGTTCAGCTGGAAACAGTTTAACACCTTTAAACTGTTTTGATTTTATGTATTTTATGTTACTTAACGGTGTCGGTTGTGTCGTGTCTTTTGTCGTTCAGGTGTTGTCTGCTCCTCGTCTGGTACCCGGTCACACCACAAAGGTGGACTTTGAAATCCTGAACCACGGCCCAGCTCGACTCTTCAGTCTAAACATGGAGGACGATTGCGGTTACCTTCATAAGAAAGGATCTCATCAGTAGGCGCCTCTACATTAGAAATTATACATATTAGAAGTAAATAAATCTTCTTTGTGTTTGTATTTCAACATTTTGTGTCCCTCAGGTTTCATGTTGCAGCTCACGGGTCTTTCCATGATCAGGTGAACGTCCACACTCCCTCCTCGGCTCCATCGGGAGCCACAGTCACTCTGACTCTGACTGTTCGAGCTCTCAACTCTACAGACTCAAATTACGCTGTCGCCTACTTGACTGTGGTTCCTCCGGTGAGTATTAAGCCAACCTCTAACAGGAATACGTCTCTTTATGCAGACGATGATGTGCTCTCATACACTGATGATCACACTGACGTCACTTCCTGCAGGATCCCGACACGTCGCCACCGTCTTGCTCCGCCGCAGGACGTCAGTCCACATGTCCGTCCGTCTGTAATGAGTCCAGCTGGAGTGCGTCTCTGGTGGTGTCAGACAGGGGGCGCTCTGGCCTCGCTGCCATCCAGCTACAGAAAGGTGAAGGTGTCCTGACTGTGTTCGTCAATCCTCCACCCTCAGATGTAGATGTGGATGACGTCCATCGTGGCGTCGACCACCACCACCACCAGGTCAGACTGGAGGGAGACTCTCGTGTCAACGTGTCTGAATACGTCCAGGACTCGTCTCAGCTGCTGTGGGTCAAGTACACGTCCAGCTGCTGCTCTGCTCACGCTGAGTTGTTGGTGTGGGACGCGGCAGGAAACATGAGACGTTGTCATCTGACGCCAGACCACCAGAGGCAGCAGAGAGACGGGAGCTCAGAAACCAGAGGAGCCGGGAGGATTCAACTCACTGGCGTGTTTCTCTGGTCCTTCGGTCTGATGTGGTCTTTGATTTAACTCAACGTGACGACAGATTGCAGGTCAAACTATGTGTTGATCACTGGATGCAAACGCTTTCACATTTTTGGAGCATAAAATGGAGCAAAAAGTGAAAACAAAACAAGGAAATGTGTCTTTTATGACTGTTGATATAAATTAAAGGAATCAAAGAATAATTCATTTGAGTGTTTCTCTCATTTGTCTCAAATATCATATGACACAATAAATATATTTATCACAACTGATTCACAAAGAAGAACTTATTCAGTTCAATGATTTATAATAAAACAAATGACTAAAGACTCAGAGTGGTGAGACAAGAGATAGTTAAAAACCAAAGAGAGAAGATGAATAATCTAATCTTTGAGAACACACCAGTGAGTAAACCAGGTATGAATCATTAAACAACTGGCAACTGAAAAAAGAAGAAACAACTGTGAATAGTCAGTAATTAACCATCAGACAAAGTGGTGATTAAAGCAGAAAATTCAGGGCAGAAACAACTTGGTCGTGGAACAAAGAGGTTAAAGAGGAAAAGATTCAAACCAGACTTTTCATTATGTCGAATAAAAAATGTTCAATGCAACATGAAGAAGATGAGCTGGAGGAGCGAGGACACTGGGGCAGTAAAGTGGAGTTTCTTCTGGCTGTGGCAGGAAATGTTGTCGGGCTGGGAAACGTCTGGAGGTTTCCTTATCTCTGCTACAAAAACGGAGGAGGTAAGAAAAGATGATCACTACTTTACGAAATAAAAAGTGTGGTGCATATATCCACGGTTGTGTTCTTGTGTAATGTAAATTCAGGTGCGTTCCTGGTTCCATATCTGGTTTTCGTGGTGACTTGTGGCGTCCCGCTCTTCCTGCTGGAGACCACCATCGGTCAGTTCACCCAGGAGGGAGGCATCACCTGCTGGAGGAAAATGTGTCCGCTGGCTGAAGGTACAGGACAACATTTAACTCCTCTGTTGTCGTAGGAGACATCTCACACATCGAGCTCTGATCTGATCAAACATGTTGAAGTGTAGTTTTCCCAAAACGAGAACTGACTTTGTTCAATAATACAACGTATTATTAATACAAGTATTAAATCTGCAGTCAGTATAAACTGACCTGAAGGATAAAAGATGTTGAAGAAGTTCAGTGTTTGATTAGACCAGAGGATGGATGTGAGAACATATTGGTAACATGTTATTTCCTACTGGAAACTGAAGTCAAACAAGACTCAAATGATGAAGACACAGTTCTTCTCTTCATCGCAGCGTTACAGTTGTCAGCACACAGAAACATTGACATGCTACAACTATAAGAACTCAGTGATCTTAAGACAAAGAAAATCACATTAATTTTTACTCAAAGGAAGCTGGAAATATTTACACTGTGTTAGTGAAAGTTTAACCTTAAGAAACATTTTACTGACTTCACTCTGATCTGGGTCACGTCAACTTATGTTTACTTATTTACGCTTCAGAGGTGGAACATTGTCAACAAGACTCTGTACGTCTTTAACAGAGAGTATCACCTCTGGCCTCCAGGTATCGGCTACGGGGGTCAGTTGATCATCCTCTACAGTTGTATGACCTACATCATCATCCTGTCCTGGGCTCTGCTCTACCTCGTCTTCTCCTTCAGTCCAGAGCTGCCGTGGTCCAGTTGCAGCAACCGCTGGAACACAGGTCGTAGAAAGACCACACACACTGAACCTGCCTCCTTCAACGCAGGACAAGATAATAATGAAGTTACATCACATTTCAGTGTTTCATTGTCTGAATCTTGTCGTCCTCAGATGATTGTGTCGACTTCTCAAAGAGAAACAACACGATCCAGTGGACGAACCAGACAAACTCGACGTCTGCAGCCACTGAATTCTGGGAGTACGTCGACTGACAAACGTGGGAACTAACCAGGATAAAACATCTGTAGTCAAACTATTTCGTTCTCCCTGCAGACGACGAGTCCTGGCTATCTCAGGAGGGATCGAGGAGATCGGCAGCATCAGGTGGGAGGTGCTGCTGTGTCTCGTCACCATGTGGATCATCTGCTACTTTTGTATCTGGAAAGGAGTCAAATCTACAGGGAAGGTATTTTTATAACCACAATTCTGTGATAAAGGTTCGTACAGTAAACTGATGAACCTCATGCATGTTTTTTCTTCAGGTGGTTTATTTCACCGCCACCTTCCCCTACGTGATGCTGCTGATCCTTCTGGTCCGGGGACTGTCTCTTCCTGGAGCTCTACAAGGAGTCTTGTTTTATCTTCTGCCTGAACCATCACGGCTCACAGACCCTCAGGTTGGAGCTGAAACACACGTGAGGACATTTGATGACAGATGAATGAATGTGACCTCCCTGTGGTTGTAGGTGTGGATGGAGGCCGGGGCTCAGATCTTCTTCTCCTACAGTATCGGTGTGGGCTCTTTGACTGTGCTGGGCAGCTACAACACCTACAACAACAACTGTTACAAGTACGAACTGGACGACATTTGAGCTTCAGTATAAATGAACAGAGGCTACACGGTGTTTTCCTTCCTTCCAGAGACTGTCTGTGGCTGTGTCTGTTGAACAGTGGGACCAGTGTGGTAGCTGGGTTCGCCGTCTTCTCCGTCCTCGGTTTCATGGCTCAGGAACAAGGGCTTCCCATCGCAGAAGTAGCTGAGTCTGGTAATAAAAACAACATGAGACTCACAGAGACGCAGCCTCGTCTGAACAATCACTACACAGCCTTACAACTTTTAACAGCACGGTGACAGAAAAGAGTTGTAATTTAAACCACTTTCCCTACTGAACTTCTTCACATTGAGTCAAATCTTTGCTGCCACCTTGAGGACAAACACAGTCACTGTTAGTTTTCACCTCCATGACGTCTGAGTTGGCAGTTTCCTGGTTAATGATGACGCCTCGTGGTCTCGTTGTCCTCACGTTACCTCCTCTCTCTCCTCTCTTCTCCGACCAAATATTTACATTACAAACAGCCGGTTCAAACCGCAGGACCTCCTCCTCCTCTAGTTGGTCTTTACAGTCAGATTCTCTTGTTCAGTGTTTGATTTTGTTTCTGTTTCTTACAGGAAGTTCATAATATTCTGTCTGTTGATTTTTAAGAAATTTCACTTTCACTCATGAGTAAAAACAGTAAATGATGTCATTGTTGGTCACAGATAATCACTAACAATGATCAGTTATTGATAAACTGTGACGTGGTCTTCCAGGTCCAGGTCTGGCCTTCATCGCGTACCCTCAGGCCGTCGCCATGATGCCTCTTCCTCAGCTCTGGTCCATCTGTTTCTTTGTGATGCTCATTCTCTTGGGTCTGGACACACAAGTAAGAAGCTGGTCGAGTCTTGGTGTTTCTGAAACGTGTTTCTGTTTCCATCTGTCTTCTGTCTGTTGTCTTCAGTTTGTGGCCATGGAGGTGGTGATGACGTCCGTCATGGACATGTTTCCGTCTGTGATGCGTCGAGCAGGTCGACGGGAGCGTTTCCTCCTCCTCTTCTGTCTCATATGTTTCTTCTCTCAGCTTGTTATGATCACCGAGGTCAGACATTAATCATTACTTCTATGTGCTGTTGTATATGAGAAGATGTCTTTAGGTTTTGACGTTGTGTCCAGGGAGGGATGTACGTGTTCCAGATATTCGACTACTACGCCTGTAACGGAGCCTGTATCCTGTTTCTCTGTGTGTTTGAGACTGTGGCGCTGGGCTGGGTATTTGGTGAATATGATGCAATAAATGTTTTGAATGAATCATCCAACAGTTTATCTTTTTATCTGGAAGTTGATGTTAAAAATGAATCAAATCTGAAGCTGCAGAGGTAATGTGATGTGTTTACAGAGATAATAAATCACAACATGTTATTTACTATCTAACCTCACGTCTGATGAAGGAGCTCAGCGGATATATGACATCATCGAGGACATGACCGGAGTTTGTGCCAACCCGTTCTTTAAAATCTGTTGGCTCTGCCTCACTCCGCTCGTGTCGCTGGTAACACATTTACCACATTATAATCATATATAAACAAGTGTTACATACAATAATAATCTCCTCTGATTGTTTCCTCAGGGTTCATTCATATGCTCTTTAGTTGAGTATCAGCCTCTGACCTTCAACCGCTGGTACGTGTACCCACACTGGGCCTACGTCCTGGGCTGGATAATGGCCCTGTCCTCCATCTTACTGGTTCCAGGTTGGGCGGTTTATAAACTGGGAACAGGAACTGGAACCTTCATTCAGGTGGGAAGTAGATTATAGATTATTGATTTCGATTAAGACACCTTGAACTGGTCGTATAACGACATAAACAGACAATAAATGGCCTGTTTTATAAACATCAAACAAATTAAAGTTCCTCATGTTTCCTGCTAAAATATTAGTGACGGTCCAGAGTCTATTTCACCATGAATATGAGTCAAACTCCCCTCTAGAGATATGTTACGTTGGTTGAAGTAATATCCAGTTTGACCGTCTTTTGTTTTCACAACCAAAT
This sequence comes from Polydactylus sextarius, assembly GCA_016801845.1. NCBI lineage: Eukaryota > Metazoa > Chordata > Actinopteri > Polynemidae > Polydactylus > Polydactylus sextarius. Next base: position 373,157 of record CM028924.1, read on the forward strand.
AGTTAACAATGAAAGTAAATGGGGCAGTCAGCCAAACGTATCTAAATTGTCATTTTTTAACCACTAATAAAGCTCAAAATATCACTTCACTTCAGCAGTAGCATGAATAGGGTCCCTACACATAAACTGAAGTACTGATAACTTAGTAAGTGAACCCAGAGTTTATTAAAACACTGTTTTACAAGACTTACCCAACGTCTGGTTTTATAACAACTGGTGGTGAAGGATGTTCCACATCAGCAGATTCATCATTTTACTGAACAGGGTAATGTCTGTGAAGAGGAACAATGATGAATCTGCTGATGTGGAACATCCTTCATCACCAGTTATACCAGTAACAAAACAAGAAGTCAGTAAGTCTTGTAAAACAGTGTTTTTAATAAACTCTGGGTTCACTTACTAAGCTCTTATGTTTAAAGAGGATTAAACCTTCTTAGGAAACGTTAGATAAAGTTTTATGGACACGTCTCATCTTGTTGTTGTGTCATTACTGATGACAGAACAATATAATGAACCCACTGTTCAACAGCTCCAGTTAAATATTTGTCTCCGTCTCTCAGCGTCTCCACCTCCTGTGTCAACCTGACGACGGATGTTTGATCAGAACCAGAGAATCGGAGCTGGAGCAGATCAGAGAAGAATCCACAACTTGACACAAACTGTTGTTTACTTCAAACATCTGAACTGATCAGGTTTCATTTCAGTCTAATACAACCCTCTGGTTTTATTTATATCGGCTGGACGTTGTTGAAGTGAAGATGACTGTTTTAATGTTGTATCAGTTCAGTCACATGATGAGAATCAACTACTGACTTGTTCTAACATTATCATATTATATCAAAACTATTTTGAAGAGATTCTAGAAATAAAAAAAAAAACATTTTATTTTACTTCAAAAGTTATAATTTTTATTTTAAAATCACTTTTTACCATCTGATGTAAAAAAAGACTTTTCACCACAAAATCTTTCAGTTTCACTGTCAGAAACTTGATTAATTCAATTCAATGTAACAAACTCATTTTGAATTAGATTCAATGTGACAATATTCACAACACAAAGTCACATTTCCATCATTTTATTTAAATACTTTAAAATTATGAAAAATACACGGTAAAAACCACGTTTCTGAACCGTGTGCATCACTGGCAGACGCACCAAGAAATGGAAGAGAAATCACATAACATGCAGAAACAAAAAGCTCCGTCTACGAAGGAAGCCGACGCCTCGTAACGTGATTACAAGAAACACAAAAAAAAAAAATGATCAAAGTGAAAGTGAAGGAAGCAGCTGCAGGACAGAGACATTTATCGTCTGATTACCTTAAAGATGCTGCGGCGAATTCACAGTCTGTGTTTCACAGGATCTGTGTAAAAACACTTCACTGAAGTCAAAGACAATAAAACCTGTGGTGAAGCTCGAAGTGAAGCTGCAATTCATTTCTCCCAGTTTGTGCCTCAGTTGCTACCGTTTTCTTTAAAGTGCCCTTTCTTTTCTTTCCGTCGTGTTTTTATTTTAAAGGCACTGATGATGTTGGTGACGTTTAGAGTCCAGGAGACAGACTGTTCATGTTTTTCCCTGAATAAAAAGTGCTGTTGTGTTGTGACAGAAAAATGAACCAAATGAGCCGACAGTTCTACACTGAAGTTGTGCACCAGGTATCACCGACGTGTTAAAGTTAATTCTGTGTTCATCTCTCAGATGTCAAACCCAGCTGAAGCTCATCAAACACCAAGGAAACCACATGTTGATATGAACTAAAATACTAAAACTCGAGTCGTCCTTTCATTTCCTTTGACCTGCAGCGATATTTTGTGCAACCCCTATAAAACTAGGTTTAAATAACCAGGACGACTCCTGGTTCTTCACCAGCCCTGAGGTGTCACTCTCCATCTGAAGGCACTGAACATGTGCTAATCGGTGGAACTGTCCGGAGGCATGAAGGCGACTTTCTCCGAGGTTTTTTCACCGACCTCCGCCTCCCTGCTTTGTTCTGACGGGGATGGTGGCAATGGAGATTCGGGGCAGTTGTCATTGGGGTCCAATAGGGTTCTGAGGAGGTGAGACGTCGGAGCGTCTGAGTGGTGGACAGGCGGCGACACGGTGGCGCGGTGGACAGGCGGCGACACGGTGGCGCGGTGGACGCTCTGAGGACTCTCTGGTTCAACGGGAGGTTTCTGATGAGACAGGATTTGTAAATTTTGCAGGAGCTTGAGGTTGGGGTAACTCTTGGACTCGGCCATGGCTCGGTGCAGACGCTCCCACGTGGCCACGTCGTTGAGGTTGCAGTTGGAGTCGCTGGCGGTTTGACACAGCAGCTCGGTGTGATGACGCAGCTGAACGATGTCCTGCTCGGTGGCGTTGCTCTGACGCAACAGCTCTTTCGTTCGCAGCGTTATATCTAACAAACCTGACTGTTTGAGGATCTCTAGCGTGTTGAGGAAGCGGCGGTGGTGAGTGTTGGGGACGTTTCTGGTGAATCCTCTGGTTGAGAGGAAAGAGCTGAACGATGACGACAACTGACTGGAGGAAGCAGCAGACGGCAGCGTGTCTCTGGTCGCAGAGGAACTCCCGGAGGTTGGGACCGTTAGTTTTGGTTGTTTGTAAAGTTGTTGCTCTGTCAGACTCCTCGTCACCGACGTGGTTTCACTCTTTTGTTCTGTACAAACTCTCTTGCTCAGATTCTCGTCGTTAGAGGAGGATTTATCTGGAGGCTTCTTGCTGGGGTGCGGTGCGATGCGAGGGTAGGAGTTTAAAATAGGTAGATAGGTGCCGTTTATTTTCTTCCCTGTGACGTTGGACTTCCTGGTCGAAGGCTTGATGATCTGCTGCGGCATCGGCTGCTGACAGAGAATCACATGAGCAGCAGGACGACTGACGCTCTCTCTCCTAACAAACTGTCCTCTTTTCTGGACTGAGTCCGGCTGCTCGGACGGACGAAGACAAAGAAAACAAGACAGAGAGAAAACAAGGAACAGGAAGGATGTTTTAAAATTTGAAAGCGATTAATCTAAGAAGTTCAGAAACTAATCGACACTAAAAACCAACATCCACACAGATATTACTTTGTAAAGTGACGTCATCGCCTCCAGTCCAGACACTTCTCATGTGATCTCTTCTGAGTTAGCATCGTGTCAGCTAGCTTCAGCTAGCCTAGCCTAGCCTAGCTACCATCATTCAGGTACTAGCTAGCAGCTAAGCTAGTCAGCTAATGTTATCAACGTATCAGTCGTGTTGATCTGTAACCAGAAAACATTGTTAGTCTTTAACAACATGTTACCAAAGTAACAGTCACAGTAATCTATTACTTTTTACGGAAACACTGATGTCATTAATTAATAAATCTTCAGTGATATTAAGTAGTAGATAGTAACAATGTAACAAATGACTTTGATAGAACAGTAATAATCTGTTACATTTTGACAAACTATCATGTGTTTGAAGTTTTAGTGTCGTGACAACACGTCTGTCGCTGCAGGTCTCATATAGAATATATAATAATAAAATAATACTTTATATAAATAGTCATATAAACATCATCTCACCTTCAGCATCATGTTGTTGATGATGCAGATCGACGGCAGCTCTCGTCCTCCTGTCATTAAGGTCTGGTTTCCTGGATTTCCTTGGTTCAGGTCTGGGTGTGAAGGAGGTCCGGTCTCGCTGCCTCTGGACACACGTTTGTTACTGTGTTGATCCTCCACGTCGGTCTGCTGCCAGTCTGAACCGTCTGTGGAGGAGAGAGAGACACGTCACCGTCTAGAGGCTCAACCGATGAGTTGTTACTTTTATTATTAAAAAATCGTCTTGTTTGTTTATTCCCACTGACTTGGGAGCAGAAATCACCAGATACTGATGTTGGTTTTCAAACGTAAATAAACGAGATAAATGAAAGTTGATACGTCTTTTTAGGACAATGAAGCAGGATATTGATCTTTAATGATGAATTATAATTGATTGGTACAGATATAAATTTATGTTGCATTGGTCACAAACCTCACACATTCAATCATTAAAACATTAAATATGTTGACTTAAATAATTATCGTGACTAAAAACCTGGACACCAACACGCTGACTTTATAGTTTTACAACTGTTGAACTGACCTTTATCTCTTTATCTGACGTCTATCACTGTCGTTAACAAACCTGGTTAAATGTGTATTTCCTGCATCATTAGGTTGAACTGACCGGAGTATCCCGAGTCTTTCTCCGAGCTGCAGTGGGAGCTTCTTCCGTTAGAGTCGTTCACATCCTTGGTGTCTCTCATCGCCAACAACGTGGTGCTGTTGCTCTTGTCTTTGGCGTTCTTGCTGGACGAAGCACACGGGCCGTGTTCGTTCAGACGAGACTCTTCCTTTGGCATCGTGGACCCTGAAGAGATGATCAACCACATTTAGACTCAAACACTCACTGCCCGGTGAGACACGATTCATTCAACTCATTAACAACGGCCTCGGTTCTGTTTTGTTCTCGACGCGACAATACGACATTTTCATTATAAAATGTTTGATTAAATGTTGATTCTTCTATTTAAACATCATGTTTCTCGTCTCCTGTTGAATATTCAGATAAAATACGTCTTTATTTATCTGCTCGTTCACTTTATTACACAACAGTTTGTTTCATTTCAGTTTGCGTTTGTACGTTTACCTGAGATGTTGTAACCGTGGCAACACAGAAACAGGCGTTGTCTATTAATATCAGACGAAGACGTTTACTGCAATTAACTTCTACAATTCAAGATAAACCACACAGACCTGATGTTGAACTGAAGGTAAATATCAACAAAATTAACAAGAATATTATTATAAAAACCATATTAACATTACACATTTATCAGGTTGATGAAACATCCAACAATTATTTAAGTTATTTAAGACGACTCTGTTGTATAACAAATCATTAGTACATCAACAGTTATGATTCATCCTGGTTCAACACGTTTGATGTTTGTGTAAAATGATTTATCGTGTGTGTGTTTAAATCCATTAACAGAACAGGAGCCAGTTTAGAGACTGAATCATGTTTGTTAATGATCAATCAGACCCAACGTGCCACAGACGACACCAAACACTTTATTATAATTATGACGATGACTCATTTTGTACAAAGTGGAGGAGAAAGAATAAACCTTTTATTATGGTTCATGTGTTCACTTTTAAAACTGATATTTAGTGTTTATAACGTCAGCATCGAGTCGTATAAAGACAGTTTTAATTTATTAAAAAGCATCAGAGATACATCAAGATGTGGAGGAATAATTACATGTTCTTGTATCTTTATCTTGTCATTATTATTATCATTATTATTATCATCATTATTATTATTATAAGAATCAGGACTTAGAAATATTGAACAGAAAACTTTGTTTACTCTGAAGAAAGAGACACACAAATCTTTGTGAGGAAATGGTTGAAACTATGACTTTATTCTCATAAACTTAATGATCATTTTGGTCCTAACGTGTCTCTAATAATCTGTCATACAAATATAAAGTATCAGCAGTTAAAACTTTATTATACTTGACTCATTTATTTAGTTTTAAACCAGTGAAGCTGATATTTACGGAGGAGGAGGTTCAGTGAAGGCATCACCTCCTCCTGTGGTTATGCAACACTCAACTTTCTGTGTGTGTGTGTGTGTGTGTGTGTGTGTGTGTGTGTGTGTTGACTTCTCTTGTCTTTAGACGTAAACACATTGAAACACAATGTAACAGATGTTGCCATTTTAAATGATGTTATTTATGTAAAACAAGCACCAACATGAATCTACAACGTCAAAAGTGATAAAACTATAAAATCAGAAATAGGAAGTGAACATCTGAGCTCTTATCGAGTTAAAACCAACACATTTTTATCTAAAAAAAAAAAAAAAAAAAAAACTTACCTCCCGATGTGAAACCGCCAATTAAAGGTCAATTTCTTCCTCATTCTCGATTTAAAGTCGCAGAGCAACGTGACCATGAACGACCGGGACCATTTTATCACTAATTGTCGTTTTAAAACGCTCCAGTTTCTGGTCTTTGTCACAATTAACCGACAGATAAGAGACTGTGACAAAATGGGTTGAGCTTTGGTTACGACCGTCAAGTTAGACCCAATAACGACCACTTCCGGTTAATTCCAAAATAAAACGCATGCAAATAAACTTAAAAACACACATTTAGTGAATAATAACGATTTATTGTATAAATATCAAAGTTGTTTTATATATTTTATACTCTAAAGAGAGTACTTACCGAGAAGTTTGTCCAACAAACAAACGGCTGTCGCGCTCTTGTTGTGAAACCCCGGTGGCTAACTGTAGCTAGCTTGACGCCGCTGTTTGACGTGAAGACGACGGAGTGGGGGGGCAACAGTCACTACGGACACGTTGAGACATTAGTCCACGTCTGAAGGAACAAGACTGGAGACAAAGAGTCCGGCGGTAACATGATTAAACGTCAAGTTTGACCGTTTGTACCGCGGTGACATGAGCTGAACCCGGAGCGGTCTGAGCGACCACCGCCGCCACGGATCGACCTATCACACACAATGGAACGGTCGGGACGGGGCTCAGCGCTCATTGGTCCGTCGCGCTGCTACGACAGCCAATCAGAGCGCAGGACCCGCACCGCAGCCACAGCAGGGGGAAGAGGAGGGGGCGGGGCATAAAACAAAGATGGAGGATTAAAAATGAAATCAAAACACTGAAGAACATCATTTATTATATTTATACATTTATTTATACATTTATTTATACATTAATCTGTAGTTGAACTTTAACAACAGCTGAACAGTTAAAACCTGTTAAGATAAAACAGTTTGTTCATTCAAACCAAGTTAAATTACACTGATCTGTAAATATATATAATGTAAATAACATATTTTCTATTATATATATATATATATATATATATATATATATATATATAGTTTACTGATTTATTTTAGAGAGTACTAACTTTAGAGAAGTTCTTATTTCAAATTCTTCTTTCTGTTTTTTTTAATGATTCTGTCCTGTTTGTTTCAAAATGTTTCCAAACTTTAATTTATTGTTTTTATGTAAACCATAGTTACTTTAGTGTATGAAATAAGCTCTATAAATATTACTGCCTCACTATATATACACAGTGTTTTATATTAAATTGTACACTTTCCAGTATTTCTCTTTGCACCAAACACATTTTACTTCTATTGTTATTCCATATTTAAACAAACCTCTTCCTGCAGCTGCCAGACACATTTCATTGTATTTGATTCAATGACAATAAAAGTCTTTATCTTTCAGTTTGTTTGCATTAAAATGCTGATGACCATGACTTTACCACACATGGACACTGAGCTTTAAAGTATAAATCGTGACCAAACATCCACATTTATAGGGAATATTTAGTAATAGGACGTTGTGCTGCAGCAGCTGTACTTTTACTTTATAACCAGTCAGCTGCATCAGTCCGGGCCCATGTGAGCAACAATGCAGCCGTGCAGACAGAGGGCGTCTATCATCACATCCTGTCACCTCAGTGGAAACAAACACCTGAAACGTGATGTTTTGCAGCAGGCACTTTATTTTTACATTAAAACATCACATACAAGTTGATAGACAGCCCACATCCTCTCCACCGACGACAAGGACACATCAATAACAATTCAAATATTTTCTAAATCGGCTGCAAGATAAGATCATAAAATGTTTGTGCCACTCGAGTAGCAAAGTAGCAAATGTGCCAACTGCACGCAACAGTGTCAAGCAATGTTTGGCTTTAAATCTCTCACACTTCTGCCTCCTCACCCATTGCCAACTCTTCAAGAGGCTCAGACCAGACTGGTCATGACCCATCCAATGATCTTCAGTCATCGTATCTCGACCTTAAAGCTTTTAGACATGTAGTTTCTGGCTGTTAACGTACGTCAAGTGCAAACACCAAAGAGAGCAGAGGCGTTCTTTAAGGCCGGGTGTGTGCTGACATGCATGGTCTGCGGGGAGGAGAATTTAATTAAAGTAGCACAAGTCTCTTGGGTGTGAGCTGTAGCTGCAGCGTTGGCCAAGATGTGCATGATCCTCAGCAGAGCAGTTTCACTGTAAAACAGAGTGAACACAGGTGTTGGAGAGTGGACCAGGAGCTTTTAACGGCCGTTGGTGAGAAGACGTGATACAAACCTTCCAACATGGACGCTGGAGGCCAGACACCAGGCCGCCTCCCCCTCTGGTGTCGGAGGCTCCTGGAGGACCTGACGGGACAAACAGAGAGCGGCTCCTGCCAACTGCATGGGCAGAAACACCACACACTGACCCTCCAGGAGAGACAGCTCCAGCAGGTAACGAGCCATCCACACCACCTGGAGGAGATCAGAGAGTTGAGATGACAGACGTATTGAAAAGAACAAACAAACGAGAGTAGATGTACCTTAGTGCTGCAGCGAGCGACGGAGGCAAGAAGCAGAAGGAAATGCAGCGGAGGACAGTAGGACAACTGAAACTTTAGTCCACAGAGAACTTTACGCTCCATTCGCAGCAGTTGATGTCGTGTGTAGGTTTGGTCCATCAGGTAACAGAGTCCAGACACCTGAGAGGAAAAAAACTCAATAATCTGTCTTCTTTTCTATCATCTACCGTCTACGCCGAGCCGCCGGACCTCAGGGATCATACACTCCTCTTTCTTCGCTGCGAGGAAGAGACAAACCATCCCGAGGAGCTGCAGGTTAGCAGCCGACACTTTGATCTGACGCAACGAACAGTTGAGCAGGTGGATGGCGAGATAGAGGGTCTCATCCTGGAAATGAAGCATCTCCTGGTGGAGAAAAAACAAGGACAGTCAGGTCACTGAGCCTGGAAACACTACAGCACATAGACGATACTAATGTCATTTAACCATCGGTCATTAGAGAACAAACACATGAAGCTTAAATTATGTGAATATTTAGAGACACTTTGTTTTAAAGACCGAGACTCACGTGAACCTGGATGAGCCAGTCGACCAGGATGGCTCTGGTGGCGTTGGTGAAGTGTCGGGGCAGGTCAGCGTTGGGAAGAGAGCTCCGTGCTTGAGTTCTCTGTGGTTTGAAAACAGGAAAAACATGGAGGCAAATTAAAAAGATACATTACATTCAGCGAAGTGATCATCCTCTCACCATCATGACCAGGAACGTCTCCCAGGCGTACGTCCGGTCCCAGATGTGGCCCAGTTTTTCCAGCGCTCTCTCCACTTCGTGTCTCAGTAAACTGGGAACCAGAGCCTGAAGACTGTGAAGACTCTGCAGCTCATGAGGGTAAAGCAGCATAGGATCCTCCACACACCCGTCAACATCTGCACAGGACGAGACAACAAAACCAACTAGAACACACAGAAATGAAAGGTAAAGGAGTGGTTTCAACTTGTTTGTCAACCAGTTCAGTTAATAACCAGGGAATTGTTGAGGTGTGGTCACAGTGACCTGGATCTTTAATCACATCAGTCACAGTCAAGAGAAAGTTTAAAGGAACAATGACGTCTAATCGAAGGAGACAAGTTAAAAAAAACCTTTGTTTTACCGACTGAGTGCGTCCGACCGTCTTCATGGAAACTCATGATGATAGTGTCGCTGGTCTGGATCGACATCTTCCTTTCCTGCAAAACAGACAACACTTTTACATCAGAACTGCAACTGGGATTATTGTTGTTATTATTATTATGATCATAACAGAAAAGAAATATCACAAATCAGCTTCAAACTCCAGACGTGACAAGTTAAAGGTGATGAAGTGAAGATGATGACCAGTTTCCATCTGGATCCATTTTAACAGGAAACATCCTGGACTCGTCTATTTCTACACAATGACTCTGATCAGCCTAAAGGTCAATTTATCAATATTATCTATTGATAAGAAGCCTCAGTGTTGGTCTCCTCATTTGTTAGGACAGAACAACAGCCTGTGCTGACGTGATCCTGGACATTTAAAATACTAAATCATCCACTTTAATGACCAGAAACATTTAACTGATTAAAGTTATCTGGTGGATCAATAAGTTAAACCAGTCACGTGACCTCCAATGACTCTAATGTGTTGGTTCATTTAATCACAGACTCGTGACACCTGATCACAGCAGGTGAAGCCAATAGCTTCATTCAGATTTAAAGATGTTGCAGGTGAACGTGATTAAACTAAACTAATGTCTGTTTAAAGTTTCGTGTTAACTGTTTTCTGAGCGTCAGTTGTATTTTCTCTGTACATGACAGCGTCAGTGTGTGTGGAGCTTCTCACCTTCTGGTGTAAGTCCAGCAGAGGCTGTGAGTCGGAGAACCCGGTCCTGGCCATGGTCGCAGCCGGAGACGGAGTCCTCGAGTCGGCCACTGCAGCTACTTCACCACGGACGTCTGAGGACACCGGAGCAGATGGACGGCGGCCATGTTGTCTCCCTCACTGACGCTCTTAAAGACAGGTGAGGGGGCGGGGCTACGCCACGCGGTGATGACAAGACTTCCGGTCCACGATGAACGTCAGTGAAACAATGTAACAATTTATTATCAATGTGTCGGTAACTTCATTTATATATTGATGAATATATAGGAATAATTAATGAATAAACAAAAGAATTGAATAAAATCAAGATAAACTATTTTATACGAATCAAACATCTTTATAGTAACGTGTTGTATTTTAATTTAGAATAATGGACCTAAATATAAAATAATAACTGTATTAATTCCACCAGGGAAATTATTTTATTTTCAAAAATAAAATAGGATTATTTAAAAAAGAAGTTTGATGTTTAATAGAATTATTTTATAATAAAAACAATACATTTATTTATCCCACCAGGGAAATTATTTAAAAAATTATTTTATATGTATTTTCAAATAAAACGAAGTAATTTCATTTTATTTCTAAAAAAAAATAATCTGCCACTCATAATTATTGCATTATTTCTAAAAAAAAAAATAATGCAATAAATTAATAAATTTAGTGACATTTTATATAAAATATATTTCTAGTCATGATATTAACTTTATATCTATACATTTAAATTCCTTTAACACAAAGCGTCAAACATTATTCCAGCAGAGACAACAGATTTTTTTACTGTTGACTATTTCTGGTCAAAAGTACTTAAAGTTAAATTTAATTATGTAAAGTCTCTGGTAACATTTTATAAAAACATCATTATAAATGATGCTTTTGCAGACGTTTACTTGGTTGTTATGAAAGAAACACAGACTCAGTTTTATTCAGTAAAAATGTTTACTGGCACATTATATTTGCAAATGTTATAAGCTACCATATTGTAGCAGGTTTCACCCGTTACATTGTAAAGTCTTGCAAAGGGGGAATAAAAGTGTCTACCGGGACAACGTCCTCCCCGTGAAGATTGCTTTTTTTCATTGTCCTCTGAGCATCAACTAACAGCAACAAGCAAAAGAAAATCTTGTTACACCGGCGTCAGAGCGTCAGGTGTGACATTCGTGACAGTTGATCACATTCAAATATACAGAAGCAGTAACCATAGTAACCATAGTAAAGCTGCAAATCAAACACTACAAAGCTGCAGACCTCCCCTTCTACTAATGCCGCATTCACCATCAAGCTGTTTTTTTTATTCTTTCTTTCTTCATCTTCTTTTTTTTTTTTTGGTATTTACACAATAGTGAGGAGGCACTTGTTGTGCCTGTGTTTGCCTACAGGAGAAGTCAGGGGTATTAACTTGCATGTTTTAGCTGTGAAGCTTTGCTTAAAGCGTGGCCAGCAGCGAGGTTCAGTGTATGGCTTCACAACCAATATTAAAAAAGTTCAGCAGCACCCCCTTATGGCCATGATAGCAATGAAGGCAAATCCACAGTGGTGTCCATCAGTGCAGTGGTTCTGATTTCCGGTCCTGCTGTTTCCAGAGCAGGACTACAGCTAGGCTATAGTATGATAGCTGAGCCTGAGCCAGTGAGAAGAGGTGCTGGAGTTGTGAACTGCAAATCAAAGCCATTTGATCACATTAACATCTACAGGAACTGGGGCCACCGACTGCAAACCCGCTGCTTTTCTGTGTCTTTTTATTTTACCACAAACACTCAAACATGTCACAGTCGACCTCTGTCACTCACATGAACCAACGAAAAGAAAAACACATGGATGTGTGGAGCGATGAGGGTGATGACGTCGTCTTTAAAACGTCTGTCGAGGTTTTACTGCTCAGGTTTGAATGAACAATGAAACAATCAAACTCATATTTTTCTTTGTGTCAATTTCAAACAACTTAATTAGTTTGTTGAGAAATCAACTGTTTGTTTCTAATTAAATGAAATCAGTGATGTGATGAAACACTCTGAAATGAAGAACTTAATCAAAAAAGAAATCAGTTTTAAAACTTTTAATATATATATTTCATATAACGTATACTTAAACAAGACAATGTTTCTTCCAAATAAACTGAGAAAGGGATGGACAAAAAAAACAAAAAAAAAAAAAAAAAAACACCAAAAACAAAACGATGACAAACAAATGTTTTGATGTTCCTTAAAAAAAGAAGCTCAGAGAGCAACATCTGTTCCAGCAACGTTGAATGAAATGAGAGATGTCGACCTCTGGAGCGTCTCTCCATCATGTGCCGTCATGACTCGAACTTCGACAGGTTTTTATTTCAACGCGTCAGTTTGATGTTGTGACTGAAGGTTGAACAGTGTTTCATCATAAAACCTGCTGCTCCAGACATACGACTACACACATTTAAGTGCTTTGACACAGCATCACAAATAAAATAAAATAAAATAAAAACACAAACCAAAGACTCCGAACATCAACTGTGGAATCATCTGAAGTGTTAAAATCCCCCCACGTCAGTCAGTTTTGGTCTTTTTAAGGACTTAAACAACGATTGAACTTTTTCATTCTTTAAATACAGGAACATTCAAAGGCTTGTTTCTTTTTTAAAAAATATTTAAACACTTACAATGATATTAAAAATAGAAAATGAACAAAAGATTGGTGCCTAACTCCTCAACGAGGGAGTGAGAATAACTGGACCGAGGACGTTGGTCTCGAGACGAGTTTGGAGGGAAAAACTGGTCAAACGTCTTTTCTTCTTTAACATAACACGGACTGGCCTTAATGGAAACTTCCTGTCACACCTCAACCAGCGGTCAACACTCAACCGCTGCGTCGCTTTGACTTAAATTAATGCAACATTTAAAGCAAAGATTAGCCATGCATGAGTTCCTGACCGGGTCAATTTAGCGTCAAGCTGGTCAAAGCGATCATAAATTACATGCTTGTTCCCTTTAAGAGGCCGTTGAGTGTCATGTAGTGTCTCCTCCTCCGTGTTCCAGCAATAGTTTGTTTGTTTGTTTAAAACATGCATAAAAACAGACAAATGGATGGTCGAGAATCAAAACGTTGTTCATACATTCTCCTGCACTCACATATGCACGCGCACGCACACACACAGACAGACACACACTCGTACACACACACACATGCAGTGCAAACACAGAAATGGCAACCCACCTCACCCTCCCTCAGCTCCTCGCTCCCCCACTCCCCCCTCTACTGAAGGATCAGTCCCACACTTGATTTGTAACAGCAAGTTCCAGAAAGAGCACTTGTTAAAAAAATCAAAATTAAAATAAAAACACAAAAAATAAAAATGCAGAAATATGGCTTTACATTTAAAACCGTAACAACTGATGAAATCAAAATGTTTTTCCCAAATCTTTTTCCATTTTCCTAATTTTTGATTATTATATATTGTTTTTGTTTTTTTAATTCTATCAAGTATGTTGATGTGTGTGTGTGTGTGTGTGTAGCATGGGTACAGCTGGTAAAGAGGTGGTACTTGCTGGCATAACCTGGTTAGTCAAAGTATCAAGGCTGTGATGTGGTGCCCGGTGTAGTGCAGCGACGTCCTGCAGAGGACGGACGGAGACAAAGCTGCCGGTCTGAACACACAAACCTGCTGAGGTCAGTCACTCACAACCTGTGTGTGTTTGATCCTTTATCCTCCATCATCCACGTCTGTTCTCATCTGCCAGTAGATGTGTGTGTTTCTACATGTGTGTGTTTCTACGTGTGTTTGTGTGTCTTTCTGTGTGTGTGTTTGTGTTAAAGACCAAATGAAAATGTGTCTTGTGCCAATTTTTGTTTTAGTATCGTTCAGATTCCCCAGCAGTGCGAGTGTGATTGTGTGTTTGAGTGTGATTGTGTGTTTGAGTGTGATTGTGTGTTTGTGTGTGATTGTGTGTGTGATTGTGTGTTTGTGTGTGATTGTGTGTGTTTGTGTGTGATTGTGTGTTAGCCTGCCTGTTTGTTCAAGAGTCTGAGTGAATCATTCCCGTATGCTGGCAGAGTAGGAGAACTGAGGGAAGTGTGTACGCTGATCTGAATCCTCTGCATCTAAACTGTCATCTGGAGTTTTCACAAGAGAGAAGAAAAAAAAAAACATTTTACCTTTGAAATCGTGAGTTAATTATCATGACTGGGGTGAAAGGGAGACGGAGGAGGAACTTACATTTGTCAGGAGGAGTTATTGTAATGGTTTGTGCTGTGAACTCATCATCAAAGTAACGCGTGTCCGTCTCTGACGTGACCTGGGGTTTGAACGGTGGAACAAGCTGAAGAAGAAGAGACACAACGTTTTTAGACTTTGAACGTGTCGTTTTAAAACATCTCGTCGCTCGTTTTCTTTCCAAGTCTCCGACCTTTTTCTCAATCACGTCCTGCCAGTTGATGGAGGTGAAGAACTTGTGGCTCATCACTTCTTTGGCGTCGTCCGGTCCTCCTCCGAGCCTGGAAACAAAAACAACAACAGTATCATTATCATCCAATCATCAGCCACATTTATGTCTTGATAAACACACAACAAACATGTCTGCTCTGTTCTTCTCCACAAATTAATTCTTCATTTCCTTCCTTTTTACAGGTGCACGTGTTAAAAAGCCCGAGGCCACAACTCAATGTGCTAATATTAGCGCCGGTTCGACTGTTACCAGATAAACACTGGAACTCGACCAAAACAACAATCAATTATGTGCTTCTGTGACCATTACTCCCGAACCACAAACAATCAGGGAGGAACACGGGCTGAAATAACACGGTTACTTATTTTATAGCTGCAGACGCTTCGCAAAACTAATCAACATAGAAAATGTTTTTCCCTCAAACTGCTGCTGCGTCTTCAGGAGGCAGAGCTTTGGTTTCTATGTTTACACTAAAGTAAACAGGTAAACACATCAATAATAATAAAATGTGTTTAATAATTTCTGGACTGACGCAGAGAATCATCTACGTTATGTTTGATTTATTACAAACTGTTAACAGATCTTTGAAACATAAACGTCCAGTATAGACGTTAATATAATAATCAATTCATATAAATAAATCTAATCAACCATAACACACACACCTCTGTTTAGGGTCCTTCTTCAGCAGCCCAGCCAGCAGGGCTTTGGCGTCAGGAGCCAGGTTCTTGGGGAAGCGGATCTCCTCCATGAGGATGAGCTCAAACAGACGTTCGTGGTCCTGGTTGTAGAACGGCAACCGACCGCACATCATCTCGTACATGACCACACCCAGACCCCACCAGTCCACCGCTCGGCCGTAGTCGTTGTCCTCCAGCACCTGACGGGAAACGAGGAGAGAAACGACCGAACGTCTGTACATCAGGTTTAAAGTCACCGCGCAGGTTTATAAACTGTCTTTATCAGATTGTTTAGTCTAACTAATAAAACATATCTTCATCCAGCTCCATCACTGCTTCTCTACAGAATAAACAGTAATAACTGATCAATATCAGCGGAGGGTTGTTGTGGTCTCACCTCTGGTGCCAGGTACTCTGGAGTTCCACAGAAGGTTTTCATGGTGGCTCCGTCTGTGATCCCCTCTTTACACAAACCAAAGTCTGTTATCTTTATGTGTCCGTCCTTGTCTAACATCAGGTTCTCCAGCTGTCGAGACAAACATTCAAATTAGAGTCAAATGAGTCGACAGCTGTGAAATGAAGACGGCGGTAACGAAACTTGAAGTAGGACTGAGAATTATATCTGAGATGATACAGCTCAGATTATTCAACATGAACACAAACTGATACTTTACCTTTAAATCCCTGTAAACTACATTACGTGAGTGTAGATACTCCAGTGCCGACACTATTTCTGCACCATAGAATCGTGCTCTTTCTTCCGAGAAAACTCTGTCTCGTGATAAGTGAAAGAAGAGCTGAGAGAGAACGAGAGAGAGAGCGACTCTTTATAATCTGATATTCTGGATTAAACAGTCTGAAACATGTAAATCAACCAACACCTTCATCTTAAATTGTTGCTACAATTACCCAAAATCCTACTGGTCACACACACACACACACACACATGTCTAGTGACAACAACATAGTAACAACAGCAGAAACGAGAACAACTTACTTCTCCTCCATTTGCATATTCCATCACAAAGCATAGCCGGTCATGCGTTTGAAATGCATATTTTAGTGTCTGTCGAGGAAGAGGAAGAAACAAAGTAACGATGAGTAAAAGATACGTAACAAACAGTTCAACTCGGACCCGGACGGTGACCAACCGTTAGAAAGGGGTGCCGCGTGTTCTGCAGAACTCTGCTTTCTGTGACTGTGTGTGCCACCTCGTCCTGAAGAACAAAGACCATCACGTGTCAACAGATACACAACTCTAAACTGTTAGTGAAGCTGAGTGATGATTAGTGTGACGAGCTCCCACCTTAGCGATGATGACTTCTTTACGGAGGATCTTCATGGCGTAGTACATCCCTGTGGCCTTTTCCTTCACCAGGATCACTTTTCCAAAAGTTCCTTTTCCCAGTAGCTTCAGATAATCGAAATCACTCATGGTCTGAACGATGGTCAAAGATCAACCAGGACAAAATATACAACATTAATAAAGTCAAACAGACTAATGATCCATCATAAAACTGTCTGAAGAAGCTGTAAATATTTCTAGTCAAATTAAAGACCTGAGGAACATTGATTTTGATCAATATTTGAATGATTTCACATCATTAAATATTCAAACATGAACAGATTCACAAAAGTAAAAGGGTTTTTTTCCTCTCTCACAACATAACAAATCAAATCCTTCTCTCTACACAAACGCAGCCGTTCATTCATTTCTATGTTGCTTCACCAAAACCCCAGAGAAAGAGGCTTAAAGTTTGAACAACTTGCTCAATAAAGATGAGCTTAACCGGACAAATGCAGCGACCGCTCGGCTGCCAAAGCTCTGCTTTTTCTCAAATACTGACCACTTTTGCGTGACATTTGGACACAGCGATCTCCATCTCCTCTGTGCCGCTGTTGTCACTCGGAGAGCCAAATTTGATCTCCATGGGCTCCTCGTCCTGCTGCTGACTCTTCAGGCTGTTCGCCACCGCCTGGATCGATCGCATCCATTCCTCTCTGACGCAGGAGAAAACACACAATTCCCCACGTTATCAAATCTAACCGCTGCTCTGTCTGCATTACTCTGAATTACAGAAAATGGTGGAAGTTAAACCGAAAGATCCATACTGAATTCAAATGTTGTAAATGGGGAAAAGGAAAAACCGTGAGCTAAGTTTAGATGTTAGAGGATAATCTGTGCGATGCATCTGGAGGATGCTGGGATTAGGTTCTTGGCAAAGCGGATGTAAACAAAACTCAGTGTTGACTGCTCGGGTAAGAGGTGAATTATCAGATCTAATCTGGCACCAAATTATATTTTAGCGTGACAGATAAGAAACAGGAGGTGGGGGAACAGTCGCAGTTTATCTGAGGCCACTTCTAACAAAAGATAGAAAAAAATAACATAAAACCCTGGTGGTTGTTACCTCTCCTCGTTGCTGTCCACGTGGAAGGTGCGCTCGATGACCGAGGTCCACTGGAGGCAACGGATGACAAACGTGTTGGGTCGAGGTCGCTCCGTCTTCATCAGCTGACATTCTGCAAAAAAAACAACCACAACAACACGCGTCAGCGAACGCAGAAGAACCAACGCCACCAAAATAAAAAATAAAAACACTTCTTAGAGTTTTAACGTCGTCAGTCAGGACGGAAAAAACTGACCTGCAACAGAGAAGTTGTTGAGCGGCGGGAGGCTGTGGTCACTGGACACCTCAGGCTTCTCTTTGTAGCCGATGAAGGAGCCGTCGCTCTTTAAGATGAAGTAACGAGGACGCCACGTTTTAATGTATTCACCTGGAAAACGCAGACGAGAGACGGAGCTCAAACACACCAGCTGATAAAAATCAAGCTGCTGTGTTCTCGATCATTAAAGAAGCAACAAACTTCACACACACACACACACACACACAAGGGGCCCCCTCACCTCTCTTGTGGAGCCATCCCTCTCTCACAACACTGACTTCATTCATGCTGGGGCAGAAGACTGTCTGGGTTGAGAGGGGGCTGCAGAAAACTTGGTGGAAATTGTGAAAACTTGTTCCTACTGGTCAAGTGCCGGACAGTGGCTCAGATACAAGAAACACCGATATAACACCTGGAGAGAAGAAACAGACAGAAACACGGTTAGTTCAACGTGTAACTATGATTCAATAAGACGTCAGAGTGTTCAAACGTTTAGAGGAAAAAGGTCAAAAACGACAAAAATAAATCAGCTGCATGACTTTTAACTAAAAAACAACACAAACACAACTTTAAATAATATTTCATGTTTTTATATTCTAACACTCACGTGCTAATTTAGATGTAAATGAACACTGAAACGTTTAAGTGAAAAGGAAGTAACACTGTAGCACAGGATGGATGTGGACACATAAAATGAAACTGATTCGCTGTAACAAAGGAAACTTTCTGTGCATTTCGTTCGATGCCTATCTCCCTCTATCTCTGTGCTGTTGTCACTAAAGAGCTTCACCTCCTCGTCTCGTCTCGAAACACAACTCCACAAAGAAAACTGCTGAAACCTGCATCTGTGTTCAAACCCTCATATCTGACGGCAGCAGCACAAACAGCCAGTAATGACTGTCGTGACCTCAGGTTAGACGTGGAAATACAACAAGAAAAACACTTGTTTAGTTTTATATCGTAGATTTATGGTGATTTAGTTAAAGATCAATACAACTGGTTTAAATAATTATCATAGAAAATGTCCATAAAGTAGTTTATTGTCAGGTGAAGTGACCTCACACTGCTCTGTAACAATGTAACAATGTAACCTTTACATCAACTACCAGACTGTAACAATGTAACATTAACATCAGTCTATAATCTTAACAAATACAGAGAAAAACACTGTCTAATAAATTATAACAAACTGTCCCAGTGACAGTTTAATGCCAAGTCATGTAAAGATCAATACATCTGGTTTAAATGGTTATTAAACGGTACATTAACTGGTTTTTATCGTTATTAAACGGTGTATTAAGTGGTTTTATTATTATTATTAAACGGTGTATTAACTGGTTTTTATCGTTATTAAACGGTGTATTAACTGGTTTTTATCGTTATTAAACGGTACATTAACTGGTCTGTCGTCAGGTGAAACGACCTCCCACTGCTCCGGGTGAATGTTTGAGGACAGAGGAGCTGATCCGGGGTCAGCTCTGAATCAACATGTTAGATAATAGGTTTAACCAGAATTTCATGTTGTTTCGGTGAAAGTGATGAGGTTGAATTTTACAGTAACCGGAGCGTCGCCGCTGTTTGACCGTCGTTGTTTACAAAGATAAAACCAGATAAGAGTCGTCGACTTCAGCCTCGTTTATGACCGTTAACGAGGCCGTTTCACGTCTTTACACCGACAATAACAACAACTCTGCTCTGAGATAATAAACAAGTTGCACAACTTCGCGGTGTAACGTCGTTCACCTCAAACAGGACGTGAGTCGGTAAAACGTTGCGGTCGGTGGTTTCCATCAAGACAAACACAACGACCGGCTCCTTTTATCACGTTAACCGTAACAAACGGACGGGAAACCAACACGGTGGCGTAAACACCACGGTCACGGTAACATCACCCTCGCGTTAGCCGCTAGCTAACAGCCAAAGTCAACAAACGTTACCTTCAAACTCCAACACGGGTCGTTGTCGTTTGTGTCGTAGTTTGACGGTAAGTGAGTCAGAGACAGCGGAGCCGCTGGTGTAGTGAGCCCCAGCGTGTCGGCAGACAGCGGCGAGGACACTGACCGTGACCGCATTACGACCAAGCAGGGCAGCTAGCCAAGTTAGCTTCAAGCTAGCGGCTAGCTAGCACGTCAGCTAGCCGCTAGCTGCTCCTCGGTGCCCCGGCGTTTACTCACCTCGACCCGAGCGCCCGAGAGCCGCGGCTGCTGGTGGCTGGAGAGGTCAGAGCTGCTCCATATAAAGCTCGGCTGGTGAGCGGGTGAAGCGTGTGTGTATTGAACTCTGTCAATGATCACACAGCTTTTAGCGGAGCTTGTTTTCGTGTCTCGGCGGCAGCAGCGTGCTGCTCTGTTGCTGCTGCAGTGGATCACCGAAGCGCAAAACACCCGGAGAATAAAGTCCACTCGGCCCAACTCGATGGATAGTTCCCTTCACTACGACTACCGGTAATTCCCCTAAACGCCCCTGGTCAGATAACAATGATCAAACCCCGCCTCTTAGAGGGTTTAATGAGGATAGTCGTCTGTTTAGTGTGGATCCCTCCGTCCCCAGACAGACGCTACAACGGCCCGCAGACGAACAGGAAGTGACGTAGAGGCCAGAGAGGGTCCACTGCACCTGGACGGAGAGAGAGAGAAGGTACACAAAGTTCTGTTACAATGTAACGTTAACATCACCACTACCAGACGGTAACATTGTAACATGTACATCAACAACGGTAACATTGTTACCACTGGAACATTTACATCAATAACAGACTGTTACAATGTATCATTAACACCACAAGGACAGACTGTAACAATGTTACAGCAACATCAGTAACAAACTGTAACATTAACGTCACCCTGGTTGGGTCTGTGATCATCTGAGAGAAAACACACTGTTTATAATTATTATAACAATTCTTCTGTCTACTCTGTTTTAGAGATGAACTCTGTTAAAAACCAATGAAAACAGATGGACTGCAAAGGAGAAAGACAGTGTACAAATGTTACAAAAAGTTTATTATTCAAGGTTCTGTTTGAGGAATATTGATACATTGTTTCACATAGGAACATTCTACTAAGACACATTATATCTGTACTTCAGGACTCAAAGAGTTCACTGTCATTTCAACAGAAGGAAACTTCTACAATTAAATTCCTTCTTTGACGACCTTGACAACCTTTGATAGTTTGGACACAAAGAAAGAATCTGTGAATACGACAATAAACACTTTAAATCTTTGATCTCTGAACCGTGAGACGTCCTGTCAGACACTTTTATTTCCTCGTCTCTGTTGTTTTCTCTGCAGGTATCGAGCTCGAGCGTCGCTGACAGAAGCTTCGTCGTTTCGTTTCTGCAGCTTCTTTGCTGCATCGTCGGTCGACACATCTGAAAGAAAAAAAAACATCAGGCGTTAACTATTAGTTTGTCATCCAGCACGACACAGTTTATCCATTCATCCAGCTGGTAAAACATTTTTAGAACATTTTAGAGTCACGGTCGTCACAAGGACCCAGGCATTTATCATTAACCATCATATACGCTGAATAACATCACAGCCTCCAAGGAAATATTTAGTTAATTATTCAGAAAACCTTGTTGTCTTCGAGCCGCTTCCTTGCTCTCCCATTTCAGCATCTCTTTCTCTGTCACTTCTTCTCTCGCCACACTGCTCAGTTCATAAACGTCCACCTCATGGAGTTTAGGTAACAAGTCCTTCACCCATTCGTAGCGAACAGGACACACAGTCCTGACGTAGACCCGCGAGGTCACCAGCACATCGTGGAAGATGATCCAGTCCAGCTCTGCCTCCTGCTCAAACAGCTTCACACAACACAGAGTCACGACAGTTTGAGTCACAACATAAAGTCTATATGATGAAAACTAACTCTGTTTTATTATTTATAATTTACCGCAGATGACGGATGAATATGAACCATGGATCCATGTCCGTCCATTGTACAAAACACCTTCCCCACAGACCTACACAAGGTGAAAGAACACAATATTACCAAACAATGAAAATATGAAATCATCAAATACTGATCATTTTAAATACCTTCTGGCCACGTTGGTGAAATATCCTGAACACAAACATCGTCTTAACAGTTCACTCTTGTTACCATCGAACGTTTCTACGGGAAAATCTGTCTTCTGGAAGACGAGAGCATCAGTACGTAAATATTAGTATAAATAATGATAATAATGTTAATTAACAATGAGAGACTTTTATCACTTGTGTGTGTAACATTGATGTAGAGATCAAACAACGATGAACAGAGTTATAGTATATAAGTCATTATAACGTTATTAACAGAGCGCAGCTGGACCTGCTGGAGGCGAAGCAGGATCTCTCTCAGCTGAGTCTCCACACTAAAGGCCGACTTCAGCGCCCTCCAGTGGATCCAGTTCTCTTTACACCAAGCAGAAGGTCTGTCGCTGCAGAGGACGAGATAACGTCATCACATGATGTTTTAAAAACATGACAACAAAGAGGAAATAGTGCATGTTGGTCTGGTAACTGTCATCGGTTCAGTACCTGGATTTGCACGACTGAAACACACTCAGCAACGTGGCGAAGTCGTTCATTCCTCCAGATTTGGACGCCAGCTTTCTGTGTTTCTTGTCAGCTTCTTTCTGTTTCTCAGGGTGACCTGCAGAGAGGACGAGATCAGTCAAACCTTCATGAACTCTGAGGTCATTTCTTCATCTCCTCCTCTGCACCAAACAGACAAACTAAATTTATCAACACACCAACACACCTCATTAAATAAATAAAGTCCATGTTTTGTCAGTTAGTTCCTCTGCTATTAATAAAACCTGTGAACTGCAGATGACACGGGGATGTTCTTGATCCTTGTAGAGTTGCAATAAACATATGATTAAATGAAGATGAAGTGACCTGGCCTGATGAAGATGTTCTCCACAGACAACATGGCGGCTACAGGGAGCAGCAGGTCCTGGCAGCCCAGTGACGCAGCTCTGATCACGGCTCTGGTGAGTCCAGGATGTAACGGGAACTCGACCATCAACTGACCCAGCTGAGTCACTCTTCCTCTCCTGTACACACACAGCTCATCATATTAATGATATTAACCATGTTAATTCACGCTGATGTCTAAACACTCACCTGTCAATAGCATCAAACTGATACAGCTGTTTTAAAGCTTCGAGAATGAACCTCTCCTCTGGACGGTCCAGGTAAGGAAATCTTTAAAAGAAACGTTTCTGTTAAAAACTGTAAATGATTCATCGATGAATTGTAAAGTTTCAACAAAGTAAACAAACCTGATGACGTCGTGAACACCCAGACACTTCAGCGTGAGTATCACTGCCGTCAGACTCGTCCTCTGGATTTCAGGAACCGTATATTCAGGCATGCTCTTTTCCCAGAATTCCTTGGTGTAGATCCGAAAGCATTTTCCCGCTGAGGTTCTTCCAGCTCGTCCTGCTCTCTGCTGAGCCTCGCTCCTGATCACGGAAACAGGAAAAATATCAAGCCCAAGTCTTTGTTTCTCAATGTCACAACGAGTTACAGCATCTCCTGAGACTCACTTTGATATCGGCACCACCTCCAAGATGTCCATACCAACCCTGGAGTTGTGGTTGAGCTGTTTGACAAACCCGCTGTCGATGATGTATCTAAACAAGAGCAGATGTTTTATAGTGGTGAAGGTTAAAAACCTCGACCAGCAACTGCAGGTTTCACTCACTTTATCCCGTTGATGGTGAGAGATGTTGCTGCAATGTTAGTGGCCACGACACACTTTCTTATTCCTGGTGGCGGCGGCTGAAAGATCTGCCTCTGTTGATCTACGACAAGAGGAGGAGAAAAGTTCATCATAATTTAAATCTATTTTATAATCAGATGTTACTGTTGCTGTGTGTGTTTACCAGTGGGCATTGATCCATAAAGAGGCAGAATGAGGAGACCGTCCACCGACTGGTCCTGGACGTCGTAGCGGTAATCTATAGACTCTGCTCTCTCGTACAGTAAATCACAGGCACGTTCGATCTCTGACTGACCTGTAACCGTCAAGATAAATGACAGGTCCCGACGACAGACAGAGACGTGATTTTAAAGGCTGATAGTTGAACTTACCTGTTAAAAACACGAGGATGTCTCCAGACATTTCACTGGTGTGGACATCAAGAGCCATTTTCACAACCTGTCAAATTAACACCATTCATCAAGTAACAAACTGAAATCAAACTAAATATTAAACTGGAAATGAAAACTCTGTACCTCTTTTACATAACCGGTGCTTTCTGTGTCTTTAGGTCCAACAGCAGAACCAAACGTACACGTTACAGGAAACGTCCTCCCGGGGATGGTGAAGACGGGACAGTCGCAGAGGAACGACGAAAGTTTGTCAGTTTCCAAGGTGGCGGACATCACCACCACCTTCAGAGGAAAAGATCGACCCTTCACGGCTTCTGGACTGGAGAAGACCTTCTTTAATAAACCCAGTAGGATGTCCTGCAGAGACCAGACGACATGAGTTGATGTCCATGGTTTTCTGATGATAGAATTAGAGGTTAATGATGTTCGATGGATGTATTGACTCACTGTGTTGAGGCTGCGTTCGTGAACTTCATCCAGGATTACAACGCTGTACTGAGAGAGTCCAGGGTCCGCCAGGATTTCTCTGAGCAAACAGCCGTCGGTCATGTATTTCACCACCGTGTCCTGGTCCGATCACAGTCACAGGCGGGTGCTTTATTTTTATATTTTACAGTAAATACAATGTTTGTTGTCTTTGTTTGTTTTTTTCTGCATCGTGTCCGTCTCACCTGTGATGTACAGTCGTCAAAGCGGACTTGGTATCCGACGTCTCTTCCCAGGGTGCATTTCATCTCCTGAGCGACTCTCTGGGCCACGGTGATAGCGGCCACACGGCGCGGCTGAGTGACGGCAACTTTACCATCCTTACAAAAACCTGCAGAAGGAAAAAGACAAAACAGGAGACAACAGTCACATTGTATCTCTACGACAGATTATATCATATTAGAACCACGTTTCATCTCCTAAATGTGTGTTTCTTTCTTCAGAATAAACAAAGTCCTGACACTTATAACAACGTGGTGTTGATGAGACATGAAATATTTCTCTTTAAAATAACAACACAACCTACAATTGATACTTTATTCTACAAATATTAACAATTTATTCTAAGAAATGTAACAATTCTTTTCTCCCAACTCCACCCTGATTCTCTACCTGATACAGTTTGACTTGAAGTCAATCAATCATAACTGATCATTGATGACGTAACGTGGTACTAACGTCCTCCAGTGAAACCTCCTGTCATTAGCCTCGGACCTCGGGGTGAATCTCACCTGCTCGGTGCAGATATTGTGGCAGTTGTGTCGTTTTCCCGCTGCCAGTTTCTCCGGTAACAAGCAGAAACGTTGAGTGTTTCACCGCCTCGATCAGTTTGTGTCTGTGTTGATAAATCGGTAAATGTTTGGTCTCGTCTTCTTCCTTCAGGTCCCATCTGGTCGATTTGGACATTTATCTTCAGATTTCAGAGTTTGAAGCTGTAAAAGTGAAACAAACACTGACGTTTGATCTCGTTGAACAAGATTCAGTTGATGTTTTTATGTGTTTTATGACAGAAAGTTAATGAAACGTGTTTTTATTTATCGTCGTTCTTCAGATGAAACACTCGATCAGCTACTTCCGCAAACTGTCGCTCTCTGCGTTTCTATTGGTCGGCGCATGAACACGTGACCTAAGCGTCTCTATCACAATAAAAGCCCCGCTGGCGGTTTTATTAAAAAATAGAATAAAATAAATTACACAGACATGTACCGATAACTAATTATTAACTAATTGAGATGTTTATAATAAATTAATAATAATTCAATAAATGATTGTTTTCACCGTCATCGTCATAAACGTTTACTCAGCTGATTGACACTGAATTGTTCAACTGTGTCGTGTTTCTGTTTCTTCCAGACAACATTTCTCCAGGAATCTGGCTTTTGACCTTAAACGAGTCAATGTTCAACTGTGACCTCTTCTGAGAAACAAGATCAAGTCATCTGGGTAGTTTTTCTGGGTAAAGTTCAAAGCCGTCGCTCTAGATCCTCACCTAAATATATGTCACCCAGAACAGATTTTCTTAGAAAAAAACCAAGGTGGCTGAAGCAGGATAATGGTTAGAAACAAACAGTTTAAATCAAGTCACAACGTTCACACAGATTTATTGGAACATGAAGCTTAAATTTTAAAGTAAATAAAGAAGAGGCCCAGCAGAAACGACACCAGGAGGAATCATCTGTCCTGGTTTGACTCGTCTTAGTTGACGTCCTCCTGAAACACATGAAGCATCAATAAAAATGAGATTATATATTTATATATTTGATCAGATGAAGACAAAATGATCAGACAAGACTTCACTCACCATTACTGCAGGACTGTGAGCAGTCTGGTCCTTTACAGATCTCTACATCACAGTGGAAATAAACCTGAACAACAGCATCGTTATGAGGAAATTACAGGTTAAAATATAATAAAGATATGAGTGTTTCTTTCACATACCTCACTTTGAGTTGATGAAGGTTTGATAAATGAGAACAGTTTGACCACAAAGCGTTTATATAAAGAAGGATGTGTCACCTCCTTCCTGGAGACAACAACAGTCCTGTGACTGTCACCGGAGAAAGGACACCTGGTTGAAGGTTAAAATAAGCCATTGTGTTTCTGTCTTTACCCTTTAAATAAAAAGTTCACATTAGTTTTTCACCCTTTAACGAGCAGCATCCATCGTTGTGGATCACGTGTGTTGTGGGTCGGCGTGGCCCAACAGTCGTCCAACAGCAGCGTCAAGTCTCCGTCTTCATGTTTGACAACAAACACCTCCACATACACAGACTGTCCCAGCTCCGTCACTGTCGGACGCTCACGAGGCGAAAAGAACGACTGGTAGGATGAATCTGAGGGTCAAAGTTCAGCACAAAAGAAAGTTGACGTCATCAAGGAAACTTTGGTGGTTGAGTTGTTTGAATAAAACAATAGAGATAAATAAATTCAGACTTGACCTTTAGCAAACCTCATTTCAGCTCTGAATGTTCCTTTGCTCTTCAGCGTCGATGGAAACTCAAAGGTTAAACTCTGAACGTCGACGTCCAGTCGAGTCATCTGAGTCAAAGTGAAGCTGCAGTTCACAGTCAAACTGACGATAAAACAAATGTGTCTGTTAGTTCCAAAAAGCAAAAAGAAAATCATGAAACATATTGTTCTTCTTACTGGAAAGGAGTGTCACGGATTATAGAGGCGTTGTGGAGACGTTGTTTCACCACGATGTCGACCCAGTAGGTGACGATCTCACCTGACACCTGCGAAACCAAACGAAACCAAAACTAAACTTATTCATCAAATGTCTGATCTGTCAAAGACTAAAGACCGGAAGTAAGTTATATTTACCACAGACTGAACACCACAGTCTGTGAACGGAAAACTGAACGTGACGACGTCTTTAGATGTTTTTTTAGGTTTACAACTGAGGTTTAGACCCGACGGGATCCAGACCAGGTCCAGGTTCAGAGGTGGGACTGTTGCATTCTGGGAGATGGTGATGTTGAACCCGTCCTTGCTGCAGAAAAACTTTGTGTTTCCTGGTAAAAACTGCTCTTTGTTTGTGTCTGTAGAAACACAAGTTAGTTCATTTTAAACCAGAACCACAGATGAAAATGTGTCATTTTATAATTCAACTTTAACCTTTAACTTGACAGACGAGTCGTATCGACTCGACCACATCAACTCTGTCGTCTGCAGGCGCCACGATGACGACCGTCACACTGGACACATATTTCTATTGACCAAAGATATAAAGACAAATTGGAACATGGAAAAAGTTACATTTATATTTTATTTAAAAGAAACTCACTTGTCTTTTCACAAAACATCCATCAGAAGCGACTGTCAACACAATGAAGTCGCCACTTTCTCCAATGAAGTAGTGACACTGCTTCGCGATGGCAACAGCCTGGAAATATCCACCGTCCTCGTCTGTGTGTCGACGTGAAGCGTCACAAACACAACCACGTCATCATCCAACAGTCTTTTAACGTCTGACTCACCTTCAACATAAATGGAGAAAGGAAGGTCAGGGAATTGTTCCTTCGGTAAATAAACAGACATGAACCCGTCAAGACAAAGTGAAGAGTTGTTCATTTGTGTTTGAAAGTGTTCAGACGCTGTGTCGCCTTCACACTTCTCTGGAAGAAGTGATAAAGAAATAAACATCAGCCAAACACAGCGTGAGCTGCAGCTCTTCATGTCTGCTTGAGTGCAACAGGAGCAGCAGCTGATTCACATTTAGATAAATGAACACGACTAGAGTTTGAGTGTATCTGTGTTTCCTTCAACAAAAAGACGACGAGAAAGTTTTCATCAGGTTTAATTCACCGACACTAAAAACACACGTCTCATGTTTAAGATGAACTTTAATGAAATAAAAACAATTTACAGACTTCAACAGTTTGGTTCCTCACTTTCATAAAACACATTTCATACACTATCTATCTATCTATCTATCTATCTATCTATCTATCTATCTATCTATCTATCTATCTATCTATCTATCTATCTATCTATCTATCTATGTTATGATTGATCTCTCTGTCTTGAGTCTTGTCCAGGTCTTGTCTCATCCTGATGGTAGTTTCAGTGTTTCAGTCGTCATTCTCTGATGTTTAAAACAAAATATTGATTAAAATATGTTCACACAGACATTGGAGATGTTTTATTAACAATCTGGAGGAGAAACGGTTTGAACTTACTGTGAACAAGATTACTGAGTTTCACTGAAAAAGAGTGGATAAAGTAAATACACATGCTACATAAGTAGCATCTGTTGCAACATCTGTTGTTTTGCTGAAGATTAGTGGGGTTATTGACACCATTCTCACTTCTATGAGCTAAAATGCACAAACACAGGAAACAACAGCTCTGTGAATATGGTAGAGCATTAAAGTTTAAGTCAGCATAACATATTTCAGTTTTTTAAAGAAAATGAGACACAATGAGTTAATTGGCTAAAACAAACTCTTATGTTAAACTTGTATAATGTGTGTTTTTTCCTGTTGGTCAGTGAGGAGATAAATCTCATGTTTGACCACAACAGTCCTTTAACTTAATTAGCTAATCTAAAGGAAACTACGAAGCGAGTAACAACCGTTAGTGTTGTTAAGTGATTTCTTACCTCCAACATCTGCACCTGCAGGATCGTTCTTCTTCAGCTGTGCTGATGTACAACACTGAAACGAGAACAAAGTCTCTGTCATAACCAGAAAACATTTCAGCATGAATCCAACCATCAAACTAACGTGGTTCTCACAGTAGCTGCAGATGCTCAGGATGAAAACAGCGAAGAAAACCAGGAGGGAGATTTGTAGCCTTGTAAAGTTGTATGTTTCATCTGCAACACAAGTTTTAGTTTTATAAAAAACAACATGTTTCTAGTTTCATGTGCTGGTTCAGAGGTTTGTGACCACGGAAAGGAAAAGGTCTCAAACCTCAAAACTGAAATCCTCTCACCTGCAGCAGCGACCTTGATCTGATGACAGTGATCATCCTGTTTACAGCGATAACAACCAAAGTCTGAGTCCTCCACTTCATCGATTCTGATGGAGAAGTTTCCTTGTGAATTCTGCATCGGGAAAACCTTCATCCGACCGTGTTTGTGGATCAGGAAGTTAACACGTCCGAAGGGTGAGAGTTTGACCAGCTCATTGTATCCCACGTCCACCTCGTCAGAAGTGAACGACCATGACACTGAGTTCTGGCTGCTGTTTCTCAAGATGCACGGGAGAAGAACAGACGAGCCGAGTCTGACATGGATCCTGTGTGTCTCACATCCTCGACCCTCACAAACTGCATCATGTGGTCCTTCTACACAACAGGAGACAAACACACAGTTCATGGTTAAAGGTCGTTTATCACACGTTAGGACGTCGTCTTGTTTCATTCAGTCGATATTTTTACAGTACAGATATTTATATATTTATAAAACCTTCTTCAAATGAAGCATCACTGTTGATCTATAAATTAATTATGGAGGATAATTAAAGAGAAGTGATAAATAGTTACATAAAATTGATGAAAAAATAAATCAAATCATGTATATTTCATTATAATAACAACATCATGGTCCAGTAAAAATATATACATACACACGTCTCAACAACTAAACTAAATTCAAATATAACATAATATAATGAAACACTACGTCAGTGAAAGATGAATCTAGTTATTTATTGATCGTCTTTATATAAATGATAAAACGTTGTTACCGTTTGACGAGACACAGATGAAACACGCAGCAGAGAGGAGAAGACACTTCACAGCGTTCATGTCAAAACCTCGATCAGAGTGAAACCGAGTGACGACGCTCAGAGTTGAACCTCCTGAACAAACCACAACCACCTTATCTGTTTTTTATTTCACTGGTCAACTGCTGTTTTACTGTTTATTTCCTGTCGACAACCGTTGACAGCAACCTTCACCCATGAATTATATGATATATCATATATAATATGATATATCATATATATTTGTGATATATTTATAATATATCTACTAATGTACATAAAGCTTGATTAGTAAAAGTAATGATTAATGCAAGAATCAAGAAGCAGTTGTAAGGAACTGAGATATGAAATGAAGGAAGAGAAAAGAGGAAATAACATCTGGTCATTATCCCTTAGTAGACGAAACAGCAGAAACATCGTTCAGTGAAGACACAACAGAGACAACATGAATAATGAGCAACACGTTTAGACGTGAGTGGATGTTTCAGCAGCAAATAGACGATAGGAAGAACGACTGGATGACTCATGACAGATGAGTAAGAGTGAGAAGGACAATGTTAGATGAGCGGAAGTCAACTGTGGCCCTGAAACCCACAACCCTGAGACCTGAGACCCCCAGACCCTGAGACCTGGGACTACGAGACCCTGAGACCTGGGACCCTGAGACCCTGAGACCTAGGACCTCAAGACCCTGAGACCTGGGACTACGAGACCCTGAGACCTGGGACCCTGAGACCCTGAGACCTAGGACCTCAAGACCCTGAGACCTGGTTACTACGAGACCCTGAGACCTGGGACCCCGAGACCCTGAGTCCTGGGACCCCCAGACCCTGTGACTCTGGGACAGAGCCGAGGTTCTCCAGCAAGCAGCTGAACAAGCTGCACGATAACAGATCAGCCTCCGTGACCACGACCATCTTTGTCATTGGTCCATCCTGCCACAGCTCATGAGTCACTTTGATTAGTTATATTAGGGCCATAGTAATATTTACTGAGTTACTGACTTAACTTACAAATAAATACACAAACTTACATGTAAATCAATAGTAATAATAATAATAAATACTAATAATAAATAACAATAAATAGTGGACTGTTATCACGTCATCCCGCCTGAAACTGTTAATAATAAACGTTATCAATAGACGTATCCCGGGGTCACAGATCCATCATTAACGAGTCTGATAATTAGTACTGAGCCCAGAGACCTGATCCAGACCTGATCCAGCCCTGATCCAGAACTGGTCCAGACCTGATCCAGACTTGTGTGAGGGTAAAACCTGGTGATCTAACAATATTCAGATGAAAACAAGCCTGAATCCCTGTGAAGACACTGACTGACTCACCTGAATAGTTGACAGTGATAATTCTTCACATTTGGACTCTGAGACTCAACGTGACCTTTGTATTAAAAGACAACGACTCCCACTGAAGTAAAATGACTCAAAAACACTCAAGAGTTAGTTTGTGTGGGTTTGTTTCCACAGTTAAAGGACAGAGATAAACCAGACCCTCCAAACTGTCGGTAGAGGTGGATGTAGTTAATGATCAGCTGAGGATATTATAGATATCAATAAAAATATTAATGTTCAGCTGTTGCTCTTCCCATCTCTGACCAACGGGACTGAAACATGAAGACAGAAGTCATTTTAGTTTGTGAAACGTGACCAATCTTTATTTTAAAACAGTGAAACACTGATGATGAAACGCTGCTGTAACGTGTCGTTTCTCTACAGGTGGTTGAGTTGATCGGTGCTTCGGTTGTAGATCGGGTTTTTATAAACTTGACCTGAAACAGAAACGACGTTGAACCAACAGTTTTGTTTCTGTTTCATCGGACTCACAGATGAAGTCAACACTCACTTTCTTTAGTTTTTTTCTTCCTACCACCTCCTGTAAAACACCACAACAACACAGTCAATGATCTGTCACTGAGAAATGAATACGTTTTATTAATGAAAATGAATAAATACCTCGTGGACGATTCTCAGCCTGAGCAGACGTGGCCTGTTGTCTGTTGATCTCACTTTGGTTCACTGTAAAAAACAAAAAACAATGTGTCAAATCCTCGACCGCTCTGAAATGTCACGGCCAAGAAATACGTACGTTACTGTACAAATGATGTCATAGACTAAAAGATACATTAGTTACTGTACAAATGATGTCATGTGTCAGAAGATAATCATGTTACCGTAGAAGTGATGTCTTGCACTCGCTTGTCGTAGCCGGTTGAACAGGTCTGAGGAGCAGAGAGAAAACACAGTTACTCTAGTTAGTTTGACTGAAGCGTCGAACATCGTCAACACTGACGGTTTTAATGAGTCTAATCGTCACAAACCTCTGTGAAACCTCTGCTTCGTTCTCTGACTCTGGGCTCGTTCAAAGTTGAACTGGTTCAGGTTTGGATAAATCCCACTGGAGCCCTGAGCCACATCCTGCTGATGAAATCCTGGTAAACTACAACCAGCTGAGGGGGGGTCGGCCTGCAGGTAGTCTGGGTCTTGATCGTCGTTTTCTGATATTTAATTTAGAAAAGAAAAGATTCATTGTAAATATATTAAACACAAACACTGGTGATGTTTCTTTTTCTAACGTGGAGGAGAAACAGTGAACGAACCGTAGACGAGATGGTTGTGGTTCATTTCTGTAGAAGAAACAAACATGAGACGGTGTGAACGGCACATCACATGATCACATGATCACATGATCACATATGGTGTCGAGATGAGTGTGTTGCTGTAAATTACCTCCGTGTTGCTCCTGCACCGACACCATGATGACGTCAACAGGAGGAGCAGAAGCAGCAGCACCTGTCGTCAACAAATTAAACAGTTTAACATTTAACAACAAGGTTAAAAGAAGTTACTGACACCAGTCTGACGTCCACGTGTCTACGGGATAAATATCCATAAATACAGGACACGACGTCGATGAATCTGTCAAAAACAATAACTTACCTTCAGTGATTTCAGCTACAGGATACGTGACACCGTCCTGTTTTATGTTGATGTACAACACTGAAATTAAAACATTTCATTAGGAAAACACTTCAACAATGATCCATCCAGAGAATACATCAGTTCTTTTGTCTTAAATATAAGTAAAAGTAAAGTTACTTACAGTAGCTACAGACACTGAGCAGGATGAAAACAGCCACGGCGATAGAAATGTAAATCAGTAGCCACATCCCTTCACCATCTGCAAGACAAGTTGTGGTTTTTACAAAACACATTTGACAGGAAACTCTCGCTCACTCTCTTGTCCGTATCAGTGTTTTCAACCTACGACGTTTGTGACCATGGAAAGGAAGATGCTGTCGTGTCAAACGTCTCTGACTCACAAATATTACAAACCTCAAAACTGAAATCCTCTCACCTGCAGCAGCGACCTTGATCTGATGACAGTGATCATCCTGTTTACAGTGATAACAACCAAAGTCTGAGTCCTCCACTTCATCGATTCTGATGGAGAAGTTTCCTTGTGAATTCTGCATCGGGAAAACCTTCATCCGACCGTGTTTGTGGATCAGGAAGTTAACACGTCCGAAGGGTGAGAGTTTGACCAGCTCATTGTATCCCACGTCCACCTCGTCAGAAGTGGACGACCATGACACTGAGTTCTGGCTGCTGTTTCTCAAGATGCACGGGAGAAGAACAGACGAGCCGAGTCTGACATGGATCCTGTGTGTCTCACATCCTCGACCCTCACAAACTGCATCATGTGGTCCTTCTACACAACAGGAGACAAACACACAGTTCATGGTTAAAGGTCATTTATCACACGTTAGGACGTCGTCTTGTTTCATTCAGTCGATATTTTTACAGTACAGATATTTATATATTTATAAAACCTTCTTCAAATGAAGCATCACTGTTGATCTATAAATTAATTATGGAGGATAATTAAAGAGAAGTGATAAATAGTTACATAAAATTGATGAAAAAATAAATCAAATCATGTATATTTCATTATAATAACAACATCATGGTCCAGTAAAAATATATACATACACACGTCTCAACAACTAAACTAAATTCAAATATAACATAATATAATGAAACACTACGTCAGTGAAAGATGAATCTAGTTATTTATTGATCGTCTTTATATAAATGATAAAACGTTGTTACCGTTTGACGAGACACAGATGAAACACGCAGCAGAGAGGAGAAGACACTTCACAGCGTTCATGTCAAAACCTCGATCAGAGTGAAACCGAGTGACGACGCTCAGAGTTGAACCTCCTGAACAAACCACAACCACCTTATCTGGGAGGAAGCATCATCAACAACAACCACATTTTTTTCTCTACAACACTGTTGTTTCTTTAATAATATAGGAATGATGTCAAACACTGACTTCAAATATAAATGTTATAATAATCTATCATCTTTGACGCAGTAAATATGAGCAGGAAGGCTATAAATGCTCTGGGACAGTATGGCCCCTAGACCACTTCCTGTCAACGGCCTCGGAGCAGAAAACTAAGATGTGTCAGATCAACGAAACAGAAACAGGTGAGTGGAAACGTTTATTATAACCAAGAGCCACTTTATAAAACCTGTTGTGTGTTGGACTGAAACACAGTGTGATCAGGAGTTTGAAGAAACAAATCAATGTAAGTTTAATAGAAACAGAAACAATCTGGACCATTGACATGACATGAGCTGCCTCATAAATTATATAAATTAAATATAAATAATAATATAAATTATATAAATTAAATAAATCAGATGTTTAATGTGTCGGTGATAATTTATAGAAATGTGTTTGTTGGTGATGTTTTAATTCTGATTCACTTTGTTTTTCAGTGTTTTAACAGTCTGGTGGTTCACAACACGACTATAGACATAATATATTATATATATTATATATATTATATATATATACACCATCAGTCTTAATTTTATGTTTGGTTTTAAGAACAACTGATTATCAAACATCCTGAGGACACGTTTATTGATCATTAACATCCAATAAATCAATAAGTAAAATATATAATTGTTTATCATTATTATTATTATTATTGAGTTGTTTGTTAACACATTGATCATTAGTGACATTATTATTGATGTGATCGCCTCGTTGGCTCAGACAACTAACAACTGTTA
Source organism: Polydactylus sextarius (assembly GCA_016801845.1). Lineage (NCBI taxonomy): Eukaryota > Metazoa > Chordata > Actinopteri > Polynemidae > Polydactylus > Polydactylus sextarius. The sequence goes on from CM028924.1 coordinate 408,600, forward strand.
GATCAACTGTGTCGAACTCGAGGCCTCAAGGTTTCACTTTACTAGTCACATCAGAAGTTATCTGACGTCTAACAGAGCAGGCGCCGTTAATACTACATGTCCCACAATGCAACAGTCCAATGCAACAGACTGTAAATAGCTTGATGTTACGTTATCGGCAGTTTAACAGCTTTGGGAAACTTGTTCTGGATTCAACATATTAAAAATGAAGTTGTGAAGAAATAATAAATAATTTTTCTCAATAATCAATAATCATTAAATGTTCGGCCCTCGACCTGGATACAGCCGTTCAGGTTGAGGCTCCTGTATCAGATGAAGTGTTGTAACATTTAGAGCAGAAATTCACCTTCAGTGATCCTGACTTTTTACTTTCTACTGACCAGTGACTTTTTCCTCAAGAGGGAAATTCATTTGCTGCCATGAAAAAATAGAAGAAGTAGAAGTTCACCATCAGTTCACCATCAAACCGAGAAACTTCTCTAACTTTAACATTTCCTTCAGCGCCACCTTGAGGTTGATTCTGGTTTTTAATGAATGAAACGTTGTAACAAGTGTTGAGGTGGAGCCTGTTGGTTGTTTAACATGACAGCACTGAAACTCAGCTGAGTGTGTGACTCTGTCTCTCTGAGTGTGTGTTGGTGTGTTACCCTGCTCTGTCTCTGTCTGAGTCTCTGTCTCTGTCTGAGTCTCTGTCTCTGTCTGAGTCTCTGTCTCTGTCTGAGTCTCTGTCTGAGTCTCTGTCTGAGTCTCTGTCTCTGTCTGAGTCTCTGTCTCTGTCTGAGTCTCTGTCTCTGTCTGAGTCTCTGTCTGAGTCTCTGTCTCTGTCTGAGTCTCTGTCTCTGTCTGAGTCTCTGTCTCTGTCTGAGTCTCTGTCTCTCCAGTTGTTGGCGTCCACAGCAGCAGGATGGCCGTTGGAAACTGCTTCAGAGGACGTTTCTCATCTTTGTTCGACTATAAAACAGAAAAATACATCGTAGCTGAAAACAAGACAGTTGGTGTTTTATACAGGATCATTCAGTTACTGATCATCGGTTACATCGTAGGGTGAGTTATTCAATCACTCTGGTTTTACTTTTGTTGCTGTTACATTTGGAAACATGATTTCTTGTCACAACCTCCTGCATGAGTCTATTATACTGTGGATCTTTATTATCACATCTAAAGTGTTAAAATACATTGTATCGATTCATTAGTTCATATAAAACAATTATATTCTCTAAAAGGCAACAAGCAGTAATTTATGATGAATTAGGATTAAACCACAGATTAAACCACTGATGTTGCCACATGATGATGGTTCAATCACAACTCACACACTAACAATACTAAAGTATATCCAGGTTAAAGGTCGTCGTCTCAGAATATTATTGGTCTAATTTGACTAAATGAGTCGACAGAAACATGTAGTTTAGAGGATCATCATCAGTTAGAAGTTAAAATGTAAAATCATTAAAACAAAGTTGTCAAAAGTCTCAAACGTTGTCTCCTTCACGCATCTGAGTTGATAGAAATGTGACTTTTATCAGCTTTTAAATAAATAAGATTATTCTTCTAAATATTAAAACACGTAAACGTGAAATCAAAGACAGTTTGATAATTATTTAACTTTTATATTTTTATCAAAATGTCCTCTTTCTTTCTGTTTCATGATGTAAATAGCAGTCTACGTGACAAAATAAGAATCTAAACATAAAGTTTTATAGTTCAGTCTCCAACACTGAATCATGGAACAATGAAACATGAAAAACACGACACATGTTGAAGTTGTGACTTCCGTCGTGGTTTTGTTTAAGCGGTGTCATGAGGGCCAGTTCTCACCTACAGGTGGGTGTTCCTGAGAAAGAAAGGCTACCAGGAGACAGACGAGGCCATTCAGAGCTCCGTCATCACCAAACTGAAGGGAGTCTCCTTGATCAACACGTCTGACTCTGGACTGATGGTTTGGGGACCGGAGGACTACGTGATCCCACCACAGGTGAAAACACTCGTTATTATAGTCAACAAGCACAGACTGGTAACAAATAAAACAGCTGCACTACATAGATGATGTAGATGATGCTGAGATCATCATGACATGACGTCTGTTTCCTGTCTTCAGGGTGAAGCTGTTCTCTTTGTTGTTACTAACTTCCTGGAGACTCCGAACCAGAAGCTGGGATTCTGCGCTGAGGTGAATAAATTTAAATCCTTTCATCTGTTAGATATTTGATGTTTTTTCCTTTTAGCATGGTGCCTGAAGTTATTATGGGATGTTTTTACAGGAATTAACAGATGTAACTCACTATTTATCTTCCATCTCAACAATCTGTGACACGTATGACAGATGAGGTAAACATCAGCTGGAATTAGAGTTTATTTATAAAAAGTAAAAGGTCAAAATAATGACGGTGATTCATCTATGGTCAATGAAACAAGGAGAAACTAAAGCTCCTGGTTGATTTAAGTTGAAACAGAAACACTGTTACTTCTTGAGGCTCCAGGTGTAAATAGGACTTTCTGTTTTCAGTGTCGTTTTTCTTGTTTAGCTTTGAATCCAACATGTTTTTCATAGCTTCATGGTTTGTAGCAGCAGTGTCAGTGAGCTGCAGGGCAGGGCGTTCTTTTAAAACACTGTGTTCTCTGCAAACTGCACCCGGCTCCCGGTTTCAAGGCGTCTGACAAAGTGTGTTTATTTTAAAGTTACTTTATTTACTCCCCCACTGTTTGACGTCTGATCATCTGGAAACTATTTGAGCCGGCCTCGTCTCAGATACAGTAAACCACATGTGACTGAGGTTGGAGAGGAGCTGGACATGACTTGTTCTGTTTGAGTAAAAAGAAACTAAACCTACAGAGATAACATTTGTAGAACGACGTCGTCAGTGTCTCTTTTTGTACTTTCTTCTATTTGTGTTTTAAGTTAATAGACAAACGTTTGTGTTACAGAAAGTTGATTTATATTATAATTCACAGACGTGATGGTTGAACTGTTCTGAGCTCTAATCCCTCCGGTGGCACCGTCGTCACAGTCAGAGAAGCTTTTTCTTCTCAACGTTAATCATAACACAACACTAACTTTTAACAAAGGCCTCCATCTACTTTCTGTGAGTGTGTGTGACAGTTACACTGCTCATTATTTCCTTCAGCTACAAACACACTGTTCATGTTCCTGGTATGTAAACTGACGAGAAGAGCAAATGACAAATGACACAAATATCACACAGTTTTAAAACACTGCTCTGGTGTTGCATATATTACATATATATATTGCACAGTTTTTTCACAGTTGGTCATAAAAAACCGCAATGTTGTTTTTTCACTTTTACTTTCATATTTATGGTGTTAGAAAAAAACCCTCAGTGATCTGCTTGTTCTTCATCACCAACAGATAAAGAGTCAACACATATGATAGAAAATAAACGTCTATCTTGCAGGATACAAGACACAAAACAAGTGTTTTCATCCAAACGTTGCGACCATCAGGTTTGTTACTGAAAAGTTTTTAAATGTTTCTGAACTTCAGCTCAGTTTCTCTGGTTTCTGTCCCCAGAGTGAGAAAGTTCTGTCTGGACTCTGTCGACACGATAACGACTGTGAAGAGGGAAAGATGGTGGTGGCTGGAAACGGTGAGAACAACTTGAAAGATGATTTAGGTCTAAATGCTTTTAAATGAAGAAATTCAGGATGTTTTATTGTGACGTTTCCTCCTCAGGAGTCATGAGCGGTCGATGCTTAAGAAGAAACGAGAACTCGACCGGTACATGTGAAATCTACGGCTGGTGTCCTATCGAGGGAAAATTCAAACCCCAGTAAGAAACGATCAGTAATATCAAATCTATGATTAACTGACCTGAGTGTGGTCACGTTGTCTCGTGTCGACAGGACGTCATGTGACTTCGGGACCTGTTTTTGTTTTGTTTTTAATAGAAAACCTCTGCTGACAAATGCTGAAAACTTCACCATCTACATCAAGAATTTCATCCAGTTTCCTAAATTCCAGTTTTCAAAGTAAATCTCCTTCTTCATGAAACACTCATCAGTGTAACACTTAGCAACAATTAGCTGTTGTCTCTCATATAAACTCTGCTCTCGTGTTTTTCTCACCACTGAGGTCCAACGTCCTGGAAACAACCGATGACTCGTACCTGAAGAAATGTCGATACGACGAGGAGCTTCAGCCCTACTGCCCCATCTTCCGCCTGGGAGACATCGCTCAGAGAGCCGGTTACAACTTCCAGGAGATGGCCGTAGTTGTTAGTAGTAAACTTTTAACCAACTGAGCCAGCGGAGATGTGTGTGTGGGTGTGTGACAGATAAACTGAAGCAGGACTCAGTTAAGATTCAGTGCTTCTTAAATGTTTCGTGACAAAGACAGAAAGATGCAAAGTAAAAGAAAAAAGTTGCAGTTCCACAGTTCTTAAGTAATAAGAAACAAGAGACGTACCCAACAAAGATCCAACAGAAAGTGTCTCCAACACAGATACAAGAACGAGGAACAAGTCGAGGGTCAAAAAGACCAAACTCAACCTGAAACGAGGACAGAAACTCAGCAACAAAATAAAACGTCTCCACACCGACGCGACCATGAGGCCGAGATGGTCACATGACGTAGATGATCAGAGACAACATGATCAAGAGAGACATGTAATGACAACAAACAGCCACTAGATGTCGACAAGGATCCTCCACGTTGCATAACTGAGACATTAATATTATGATATTATACAGAGAAACTTTATCTCAAAACCACTGACCCTATAAATTCATTCAGACGAGCTGAACGTGGTTTGAACTCCTCGTGATGTGGTTGTCGTCGTGTTTTCCAGGGCGGTTCTATCGGTATCATGATCAACTGGGACTGTGACCTCGATAAAGACTCTTCCTACTGTAACCCCGAGTACCACTTCACTCGTCTGGACAGCAGCGTCACCACCATCGCCAAGGGTTTTAACTTCAGGTCAGACTCACTACAGACACGGTTTTACTTAGTTTTGAATTAAAACATAATAATAATAATCTTTCCCAAAGTTGTTATCTCTGTCTGTTCTCATACAGATTTTATTTCTTTATTTTTTCTTCACAGACACACTCGTTATTTTAAAAACGCTGCTGGTGAAACGTTTCGATCTCTATTCAAAGTCTACGGTGTTAGATTTAACATCATGGTGCATGGAAAGGTATTTACATCAATCAATCAATCAATCTATCCATCCATCATGTGTCTCATCGTTTCTCTTGTATATTTTGTTCACAGGCCGGGAAGTTCAGTATTATTCCAACAGCGATCAACGTTGGTTCAGGTCTGGCTTTGATTGGAGCAGTAAGTTTAATAATGATTCAGTCTTCATGTTGGATCAACTGTATCTATTTGTTTATCACTGAATAAATCTTCATCTTCCAACAGGGAGCTTTCTTCTGTGACATGGTTCTTCTCTACCTGATGAAGAAAGGAAACTCGTACCGACAACGAAAGTTTGAAAGCATCCAGGTACGAAGAGTCGGGTTTAAAACAGCAACGAAACAACCTTTTCTCTTCAGTTGGATCCGAGACTTTGTGATAAATGATGCTGGATTTTAACTTCCAGAGGGTTGTAGCACTTTCTCCAATATCTAATCTCTCTAATCTTTTCCACCTCAATCTGTTCACAAGAGCACGAAGTCAACTTCAGAAGACAACAGTTTGGAGGATAAACAGTAGCCGTGGAGCAGGACGGTCTGACGTCGTCGTCTCTCTGATCTCAGCTTCTTCTCCTGGTTTGAGTTTTAAATGATAATTAACATGATCATCTAAGTTTTAGCCACTTGTCTCAAAGCTTAAAGGTGAATATGTCAGGTTTTGTTGTTGCTACGTAACCGACATTAACATAAACAGCTGATTTAAATCTACACTTTAAAAGAAACAATGAGTTCAACATCAAGAGCTCAATGTTTCTGTCACGTCTGCTGAAGTTGACGAGTTGACCAGCGACTGTTTGACTGTTGGACTGTTTGACTGTTGGACAGACCAGTTTAAGACGCGTCACTGTAACATCCAGCCTGAGGCGTGTTCTCCTACGTCTTGTAAACATGACCACGCTCTCAGTAAGTAAACAGCAGTTCATGCTAATGTTGGCTGTGGCTTTAAGAAAATGTTTTCATGGAAGTCGATGTTTTTGATGATGGTAATAATGTTTTTATGAAAGCTTTGACAAATGAATTAAGTTTTTCTGAAGTATTTTTATGAAAATGTTGATCAGCAGCGCTCAGTGTTGAATCAGACTCAGACGGTGTGTGTGTTCATGAAACTCACGGGTGGAGCGACAGTTTGACGACGTGTCCGTGTTTTATCTCACAAACATCACTTTCACTTCAATTGTCTTCACCTGAAACACTTCAAGTCATCAAGTCTCAATCAATCATCACAATGATCAATCAGATGTTTGATCGTGTGTTGTTTTAGTTTCTTCAGCAGAACAGCACTGATCGTTATGATCATTTTATAAGAGAGATGTAGATAAATAAGATGTTTAGTTGTTACGACTGATAGTTTCTATAAATGAATATAAATATACCTCAAATGCACAGAAATGTTTGTTTCTTCAGAGTGAGTCACAGTTTTATTAAAGTTGTATTTATTATTTCATAAAGAAAAACGTTTTTAGTAAGAAACATGAAGTGGTTGTGTGTTTCTTGTGTTGCTCCTCTGTGTGTGTGTGTGTGTGTGTGTGTGTGTGTGTGTGTGTGTGTGTGTGTGTGTGTGTGTGTGTGTGTGTGTGTGTGTGTGTGTGTGTGTGTGTGTGTGTGTGTGTGTGTGTGTGTGTGTGTGTGTGTGTGTGTGTGTGTGTGTGTGTGATTTGAGCAGGTCAGAGTTTTGTCACCTTCATTTGGTATTTAACAAACATGACAAACATGTGAAATATGTTCAAACACAACCAATCCTCCGGGCGTCTGAACAACATCATCTCTCTGTTTGACAGTTTGTTTGTTGGTTTTTACTTCAACTTGAATTTAAGACGTTCTTGTTAATAAATTATATAAGACACAAACATTTATGATGATTGTTGATATTTGACAATTATCATATTTGCACAATGGAAGATGTGAAGAAGTGAAAATATTCTCCACTATTTCTATGTTTTATTTAAAGTAAAACCAGATGTTAAATGACTTCACGTTTCTGATAAAAGTTTAGCTGCAGAAATGTTCTGGTCTTCATAAAAACATCTAACACTGTTTCTGGTTGTGTCACTGAAGAGAAAAATAAAACAGGATGATGTAAATCTTCACAGTTTCCAACAGATGTCGCTAAAGGACAACGGGGAGAGTTTAACATCACATCTCAGTCTTTTTCTGAAGCACAGACTTCATAAATTATTACATAATTTAATCATTTCAATACAAACATGACTGGAAATGTCAAACACTTCCTTCAACCTCAGAAAGAAACTGAATTTTCTGTGAAACCGACGTTTGACGTTGAACCTTGATCAACTATCTCTGTTCTTCCTCACAAACCTTCTTAATAAAAAACCTTCTTAATAAAACTCATAAAGTAATTAATTGATCGTTGTGACAGTTGGTTAAAGATTTTCAGATGTTTGTTCAACGCGTTACGTCTACGTCTAAAAGCTACAAAAACCTCGACATTTCAACACAAACAAGCTGTAACTTAACATCTAGTGATGTGATGTGTCCTCATCAGATCAACAAACTATGATTCAACAATGATAAAAACATGATAAATTGTTCTTCCTGAGTTAATTCAAACAGAAACAGAAGAACTCTGTCAACGATTCATGTGAACTTTAAATTGGTCTTTTTATTCAACTATTTCTCAGTAACAATCAGTAATAAAGAGACGCCGTCAGACGTTTTTAATGTTGTTTACATGCACGTCCAACATTTCATAACTGCTAATTATCAGACGCTGTCACAATAAAACAAACTCTTCAAACTCTAATGAGACAGGTGCTTTAGTTGGTGCATAGTTGGAAAATCAGAACATAAATAATTATTAAATAATCTGTATTTGTGATGCAAATAAATATGAGGATGTGGAGGAGTAATGAAATTACATGATGGGATATTTAAACTTTAAGAAACAACATATTTCAACTATATATGTCAAGTTATTTTTGTTATACAGGTTCCAGTGCACACAGAGATAAATAATGAATCTAAATAATAAACTTTTATCATTAATTCAAATATAAATAGTTTATCTTTATTTAGATGTGAAGAGATGAAATTAACACGAGCAGCTTAGTTTATTTTAGTTTATTTTAAACATAAGAATCACTGAATCTTTGTAGATGAACAATAGATATAAAATCACCTGCTCAGGTTTTGTGTTTCGTGTCGTCAGGTTCAGTGAAATCTCTTTTCTTTGTTGTTGTTGTTGTTGTTGAACCGGTCGGATGAGTCAAGTCACAATTCGACTGCTGAACTTCTGAAGAACCGAAGCACGAAAAACATGCTGATGAACACGTCGTGGTCTTTAAAATAATCACACATAATTACACACTACTGCCAGTTATAGATTTAATTGTGTTGAAGCTGATAAACAACTTTGTTAATAAATAATAAAAACTACCATGAACAAGTTAAAAACAACTGTCAGTGTTACTGTGACCTGTAACACAAGACTCTGGAGACTAAAGCAGATTGAGTTTCTGTACTTTTCTAAATAATAATAACAGGACTAACATGTTATAAGGAAGTGAGGGACTCAGGTGGTGTCAGGTATGAGGTGTGTGTACCAGTATAAAAGTGGCAGAGCGGGAGGTTCGACCACATACCATCAACATGAAGCTCCTGTTTGTGACGCTGCTGGTTGTTCTGCTGCTGTGTGGCACTGAGGGTAAGATGGCTTTGATTTACATCATATTTTATATCATTTTCATCAAAATACTTCGATAAAACTATAAATGACAGAGCTGTTTGATCCACTGATGTAACCAGTGGAAAGATTTCAACCAGACAAAGTTAAAATGTTGTAAACTGTAAATTTAAATGATGATTTCACGACCTTTTCTACTGTGATTGATGTGTTTTGTCGTCTCTACAGTGCTGTCACTCAGATGCTACACCTGTGAGTCTACAACTGACGAGATCTGTAAGACGGAGACGGACTGTCCAGGGTCAGCACAGTACTGCAAAACTGTCTCCAGAGGTTCGATCGCTGTTTGTCCACAACAGAGTTAACAATAGAATAAATAGAAATAAAATATTACACAACAACGTTTGTTTTTAGAAACTGTAGATTAACCTACGTTTTATTTGTATCTTAGTTCACGAGTTTCATATTTATCTACATTATATTTGCATATGTCAGTGTTTCATATGTTTGTTCTCCAACAGGTGACGATCTGAGTCGAACATGTGAGGAGTTTTGTGCCGAGGACACTTTCACCTCCTGCTGTCAAGAAGACTTGTGTCATCAGTGAGACGTCGCTCATCTTTCTCTAATGAATCACGATGATTTGTTAGTTTGTCGTTTCTTCTCTTTGATTCTTCAACCTGCAAATTGTGACTCATCTTTTGAGTTTAATTGTTTCATTTCATTAATGATCCCACGCTCTGCTCAGACTGCGTAACAGTCGTCAGAGTCAGTTTTTTTAATGAACTAATGCCGGAAGCAGAACAACCACACGCTTACACAAACACTGACACACTTCAACACACAAACACACACTTAATCCTCCCCGATGTCACATTATGGGTCAATATAACACGTCTCTCTGTGGGTCGGCGTCTGTCACTGCTGCGCTTTAAACTCAATGAATAATAAACCTTTGATTCATCCAACAGGTTCGTTTCAGTTTTGTCTTTTGTTACATTTGATGATTTTAAACTTTGATCAACTGATGTTAACTGACAGAATGAGATGAAGGCAACAACAACAGAAAGAAATGCAGCAGGTTAGCACATTGTGATCGCCCCCTGCTGGTTGTTTTCATTAAACCTGACACCGTGGCCTTCAGGACGGTCAAGTTCACTCTGAGTATTTTTGTTCCTTTAAATTTAGGAGGAAGTGTGAGGGAGAAAAAAAACTGTTGTTACAAACAGATGAAACAAACAAAAAAAAAGTGTGTAACCTGCACATCTGACCAGTCACAACATGAAGTGTGAATATGAAATGTTTGACCTGGGCTGAGGCCACCGTCAGACTTGAACTGAAACAGTTTCTCTTTTTCTTTCACACTGATGATAACTCACCCACAACAACATCTCACGGGTCTTATGCAGAGCTGTCAATCAAACATGTGGCTGATGTGGGCAACTTCTTGTTAGGTAACATTCACTGACTGTATCTCTGCTCCCGGAGGAGTGGTCACGTTGAACGCTGTCACCGTTCCTCACCTTTAATTAAAAGACAATAGAACACGTAAACGGAGACGACACGAATTAAACATGTTGAGAAACGACATAGCAGCTTTCAAATGAAGCAAAAGAGTTTCCTGTTTCACTGTCAATCACAAACACAAACCTGTAACTTCAGAAAACTACAGCAATAAGCTGACTGAGCTGAAAGAACAGGACGGATTTAAAATAGTTTCACACATCAGAAAGATGCAGTCTGTCATGTCAGCGTGGAGATATAGGTCACGATTATTAATCCTCTATGTTACAGTCGTTGCAACATCAGAGTTGGATGATTGATGGATTAACAGACCACAACCTTCACACTTAACGTGTTATCACTTAAAACACACACACACACACACACACACACACACACACACACACACACACACACACACACACACACACACACACACACACACACACACACACACACACACACACACACACACACACACACACACACACACACACACACACGCTGAGTCTGTCAAACTAACACACACTTTGACCAAACGATGACGTGAAAAATGCTTTTTACTATGTTTTGAAGGAATTTCATACAAAATATTGTTTCATCACTTTCTGGTGAATCACCTCAAAACCAAAAACTTTCCAGTAGCTGCATTAAAAGACACAACTAGTGTGTGTGTGTGTGTGTGTGTGTGTGTGTGTGTGTGTGTGTGTGTGTGTGTGTGTGTGAGGAAAAACATCACATACATGATCTGCCCACACAGGAAAGAGCTGCAGCTGAGAATGTGACTGAGAATCAGAAAAACCTTCGCTCAACAAGTTTGTTATTTTAAAATGCAGCTGTTGAATCTTCTGACTCTTTTATCAGTAGATAACTTGTATTGATACTGATCAGAAGTAAAGTATCTGATCAGAAGATCAGATCTTTATACCTTTACTTTTCTTTCATAAACAGATGATAACCTGGATGTAGAGGTGGAAAGTAACTAAACGTGTTTCAGTTCAGTTTCCTTCGTTAGTCCTCGGCACCGTCAAAAGACCGTAAAAGACCGGCACCGTATTAAAGATTAAAACAGTTGATCAAACATTTAGATTAAACTGGTGACTCTAATATGAACCGGTGTTCAGTTTATACATATACACGGTAAATAGTGTATATATTAGTCTATAAAACTACAGACTGCTAAATAAAGGTAAAACCACGGGAGCTTCTTCAGTTAAAGATAAAATCTCTCCGTCTTCACTGACAACAGGTTAAAAAGAGCACGGCTGCTGGACAAAGCTTCACTTAAATAAATAAAAAAGAGTCAAAACAAAGAGTCAATCTGTCGTCCACCAGCGGCCAATAGTGGAGTGAGTTGTGCTTCAGCTGCTAGAGTAATGGTGGTCCATCTATTGGATTAGTGGAGGGATTTCACTGTGGTATTAATCTGAGAAGACAGCAGGCGACCTGAGCTGTTGTGTCTCTGTCAGTCTCTGGCTGTCACTCAGCTCACCGCCTCACATCCACCAGACGACGCCAAACGACGTGAAACTGGACGTCTGAGCCGAAATGAACCTTTTCTGCTTCTCACTGGTAGGAGACGTTTCTGTTTCTCTTAACGAACTGATGCACACGTAGCTGAGGAGAGAATTTAACCACAAACACTACGATGACGTGACTTTAAATCATGAGCTTAAATCACAAGTTTACAGTTAAATATAAACCCACAAGCTGCAGATGTCAAACTTGTTGAAGCAAACAGGAAATAAAGCACAGAGGAAGTTTTGATCAGTGAAGAGTTGAAGAAGCTGCTGCAGCTGAACGTGTGTTTACAGACTCATCACTAGACAGATGTTGTGATGTTGACGATGATCAGGATGATTAACTCACGTCTTGTTCCAGCAAACAGACGCTTAGACCGTCTGGTTTCAAATGATTATAGAAATATACAGATGGAAAGTTTTATGGTTTGTGTTATCAAACGTTACGATCTGAAAGGTTCACGACAATCTATTAAAACCACAAATGAAGGGAAGTGGCAATAAAATGAGGTCTTCTGAGAAATTGACATGTAGAGGTACCAGAATTAAAATCTGAAAAGGATGATTGTACTGACTGATGATTATTTTAGAACCAAAACATCCCCCATTACTTCCTCCACACTGGAGCTAAAATGTCAAAGATTATTATTTATTTCTCGAAGAAGTCAGAATAAAACCCACAAATTTTAATCCACGCTGAAGAATTTCAATCCTCCCTAATATCTGAACAGCATTAACAGTATTTCTCAAATCCTCATAACTCACAAAACTGAGATCAGCCGTCATTTAAACCTTAAATTGATGTGTTGATGTTTCCGTTAGTGGAGGATTTTCGTCTTAATTCTTGGAACAAAAGAGTGTGAGGTTTGATTAAACAGTCCCAGCCTGATGTTTCCTTATTACTGACATAATCGTGTTTCATCAGACTTAATCCAACACGGTAGATATAATCCATTCATAAATCACAACAGCGTCTGAATTTCCCCCGTTTAACGGCCGGAGCGTGTTGTTTTGTGTGTGTGGCCGTATGTGACCAGGAGGGGTCAATGGACAGTCTGTACGAGGCGGTGCAGACCTCCGGCGACAGACCGCCGCAGCCCGTCCCCAGCCGGTCGACCAGCCGCTCCTGCAGCCGCTCCTGCAGCCCGGCCGTCCTGCTGGACAACAACACCAGGTGGAGAGGATCCGGACGGTCGATATCTATGGTGAGAAGGACGAACACAGTGGCGGAGCCACGTGAACCGTCAACACCAGATTGCACTCAGTGGAATTGGGATTCACGGAGTCCAACAGACCAGATTGTTTCTATAACATAAAGCTGATTATGAATTAATGAAGAGAGACGCTTGACAGATGCTGCTCAGAGTAAATTACATTAGAAAACAATTATTTAAAAAGTGATTTCTGTTTTTCCTTAAGGAGATGCCTCACACTCAGGGGACGAGCGCCAATAAAAAGATAAGAAGGTGAGATACATGATTGTATCTTCCTCTGACATGTTGTCGTCATTCAGCTGTGTATAGTCCAGACCGGCCTCTGAGTTGTAAACTACTTCATGTTGTTGGCGATTGTGTGAGAACCAGAGCAGAAATCTGCCTCACAAGTGAAAGGAAACAATGTGGCTCCTGTTTCTGTCTCTGGGGGTTAATACTGTAAATCCACCAGAGCAGACGAGCTCTTCATCTCCTCATCTTCATCTCAACCTCCTTATTATTATTTCATCTGGTTCAACACAATCCTCCGCTCCCAGACATGAGATTAACAGCCCATTAGAAACAATTGGGAGGAAAAAAGATCATATGAGATCCATGTTGACTTGTAGTGAATGTTTTGTTTTTTTGGAGAAGCAGATCTCTGAGCTGGCAGAAGGCAGATTAAAGCTTTGAGTGAGTTGAACTAAGAGGATTGGGAGCCCACCTTCTTAAAGGCCTCGCCTCCACCTTCACCCCCTGGATTTCCTCTGACGGAAACACAGTCACTAGATGTTGCTTTCGTTTCTCAGTGCTGGGGGTTTACGTGCTTCTTGGTTGTTGATCATGTTCGTGTGGTTTTCGTGGTGACATCCATGTAATGTTACATCTGTGTTGTTTTTTAATTCAGAGCTCATATATCCAAGTCTGCCTCAGACAATGAAACTTTGGGTAAGTGCTCAGATGAATCATCATGGAATTAGGTTCATATCTAAATGTGTTTGTCCATAAAGATACAAACAACGATCCCATTCAGTGGTTTGTGTCCCTCCGCTGCAGATGACCGTGGCTCTAATACAGCTGGTCGGCAGGTCGCCAGGAGCCGGGAAGATTTAGTTCACATCACCAACAACCACAATGAAGGTAAATAAAAACGTACACTTCGACTCTCAGTAAAACGTCTGAAGACGTCGGCCGAGAGTCTCCAACGTGATCCACCAGTGATTACAATCCCATCGAGACAAAGGTCTCACATAACAGTTGAGAAAGATTTGATTCATTTGATGGTGAATCACACGATTCAAGCAAACTAATCATCAACACATCAACTTCCTGAGTGCGTTCAACTTTTCCTGCCAGTAGCCATTAACCATCAGCTGTCTGGTTTTCCTTTTGCTTTCTCATTGTTTCACTACCCTAATGACATATGCCAACTACTGTAATATCTCATGTGCCTCTAGAGATGAGGAAGACCAAACGCAGAACAGAAACCAAAGGAGGGAAAGGAGTTCATCAGTCTGGAGCCAAGAAGAAGGAGAAAGTGTCGTCAAGTCAGGTTGGTGTTAAAAAACATCAACACACGTTTCTGAAGAAACATGAAAACAATGTTATAAAACGTCCAGAGAGAAATATCGCTAATGCTTCTACTATTTTAGGCATCGATGTTGTTAACTATAAATATATTTAATAATCCGTTGGAACAGCTTGATGCCTTTGGTTTATAGGTCAGTACTATGAGGGATTGAAGCCAAATCCAAACCGGTCAAACAACAAACAGGAAGGACAAGAGAGGAGACAATCAACCAGTCGTTGTCGATCAACATACGCGTTAAACTCACTGCCCTCTATCAGGTTTTTAAGAGGATTCAAGCTGCGACCTGCTGCGACACCCAGAGAGGCCCTCTAGTGGCCAGAACCGCTCATTGTTTAATTCAACTGCTGATTAGGTTTTAATACAGCACAGATGGCCCAAAGCTTTTGGTTTTGGGGATGGTGAGGATTTAGAGACCTCCTGCCAGGTCAACTAGTGTCTGTTCTGACTGATGACCATCATGATGAGAAACAAACAAAACAAAGTCTGCAAGGATTCAATCAGTCGTGTTTAGAAACCAAAGGACTGAACAGAAAAACAAAACACACTGCTGCTGCTGCTGCTGCTAATGCTAATGCTAATGATGATGATAATGATGCTGATGATGATGATAGAAAAAGTTACAATTCATGAAATGAATGTGATCCATGTGTGTTTCATCTTACCAGAGCGTCCATGTCAGTGGAGGAGCACCAGAGTCAAAACCTGCTGCTAAAAGAAGCCAAAAGACCACAAAGAAATCAGGTGGAAAGAGCGGGAAAGAAGGATCAAAGAAAAGTCACAGCTCTACAGGTGAGCGCTGAGATGAAGACACCGTCTCCAAACGTCTTCTACTAAACTGACCCTCTGTCCTTCCCAGTGTGAATGAGTCACTGACAAGAGGAGCAGAACAGACTCAGGGATCGAAATGTTGTAATTCTAGTTCATGACTTTCCTCTGACAGATGTTGCATCTTGCTTCTGCTTTTAAAAGTTGCAACACCTTCCTGTGTAGGTGTCTGTGATCCTGCGGCCTGTACTTGTTAAGCCTATTCAGTCGGCCGCTTCACAGCAAAAAAAAAAAAAGTGGTAGCTGACAATCTGCTGAAGGGTTACCAAGGCAAAGGCAACACCACAAAACCAACTGGTCTGTTTAGCCGTCTCATTTCCTCCTTCTGTGTTTCCTTTGTTGCTTCAGCTTGTAAAGCAAAGTCTGCATCATCTGCACGTGTTACTGCGCCTATTAAACAAATGTTTAAAGAGAACGAACTGATTTAAACATCTGGAGTAGTTTTGTGGCAGAGTCGTTTTTAATAGTGTGGAGCTGCACTAACACCATGAAATCACATCTTGTCTTGTCTGTCAGTACACCACCCACCCAGTGCTACGAGTCCACCTGCAGGACCCAACTATCTGGATGTACCATACACGTCAGACAGGAGGCCCTACCTCGGCAAGTCCTCCACCCTCCCCGCTCAGGAGAACACAACCCCGGGCCGCAGCCTGGATATGATGAGTCTACCTGGTGGAGCTACACCCACACATACTTATCAACAGCGCTGGAGCAACCCAGGAGACGGCAGCTCCACCTGGGGAAACATCCAGCACACGTGTCGCAGGCCGCTCACAGAGTATCGAGTCTACTCCCACGACTTCACTACTACTAACGGGAAAGAGTGGGATGGAAAACAGCAGCAGACTCAGGATGAAGGATTTAAACGAGACTGTAAACCTCAGATTCCTGCCAAGGTGCCACGGTCCATCACTGATGTGGATTTATTGGAACCAAACGTGAGTTTACATTAATGTATAGATGTTTTTAACGAGGTGCTGTGTTTAAAGTAACTTTAACCATTCTTACCTCTCAGGAGCCTTTTTACACACAAACACACAGTTATTCTCTACATTCAGAGCTGAACTGACTGTTTCCTTCAAGGGACAAACGTCTCTTCTCCACCACGTGGTTGTGTCTCTACTCTACTGGACTCTACTGGACTCTACTCAGTCTGGTAGCAGACACGTTGTTTTCCATCACAGTTTGGTTCCTCCTCCACGTGAATGTGGTGAGTGGAGTCAAACTGCTGCGATGTCACGACACTAAAACATCAGTAAACATTAATGGACATGGAGGAGATGCTGTACTTGTTGCTGGGTTAGCTTACGACCAGGTAGCTACGACGATGGCTATCACTCTTGTCCTGTTTAAAAATGGAGCTTGATTATTTTGTTGACTCTCTCAACTCAACTGGCGTCTGGTGGCAGCTTGTGAAGACACTCCCTCTGACCAATCAGTGGCCGGCGTCTGTTCACGTCACGTTTTAGTATCGACTCAGCTCCATTGGTTCCTCCACAGAGTAGGAACTAAAACAGTAGCTGGAACCAGGAACTAGCACCAAGTGGAAACACTAGAGACTGAGTAGAGACCAGTAGATGATGGAGGAAAAGGTCTAATGAGTCGAAGGAGACTGGTGCTAAGAGCAGTGAAACATCTACATCTACAGTCTGACCTCCTCAGCTCTGACTCTAGATGTTGTTACAGTGAATCTGTTCTCAGCTTTAAATCAAACTTCATCTGAATAATTTAACCTCATGAACTTAACTCTTTGTTCAGCAGCTGAATTAAATGAAAATCTGAAAAATGTTTTAAATCCAAACTGTCCCAATGGGATTGTCTGCAGATGATACAACTGGTTCAATGGTCGTTGGCTCCTAAAGCTGCAGGCAGATTGAACTGAAAGGTCAGAGCCTTCGCGTGCTCAAAGACTCGGATCATAAAGCCGACTAACAACCACTGAGCATGTGCAGTGGACGCCCTGTGTGACACAAGGCAGTCATTGAAGCTTAACATGACTTTGGAGAAAGTAGTCTAAGATGAAAAGGATGATCTGACAGAGAGATTACAACATCCCTTTAGTTTTATAGTGTCACTGGCTCTTAAAGATCAAATGTCAGTTCACTGGACATGAAGCCTCTTAAGAGTATAAACGGAGATAGTGTAGAGGTCAGTGGGAGCTTTCTCTTCATACAACCCAGTAATGATGTAATGACAGAGGAATGGAAGTAAGAGAAAACACTTTTCCATCTTCTCCATCTTTTGTATAAAATAAGTGTCAACATCAGACCCTGAACTCTTCAGATGAACAACTGCTGCTCAGGGAACCAGGAGCCTCTGAAGTAAAAGATTAGAAACCATAATCAGGATCCACAGGAGTTTACAGCTGATTGCAACCACAGGGATTAAGGAAATGGTTTTGTTTGTAGAATTCCCTTTTCTACAAGTGACCGGTTCAAACTCTCCACAATGTAAACACAGCGGCAAATCCCCACATGGCAACATCAGGGTCCTGGTGACTAACGACAGAGAAGTGTCCTATTTAAAGTTGAACTGGTTCTTTGTTAAAAGGTGACAAGTTGGTTATTTCATCATTATTTAAAAACTGTATCAACGAGAGAAAATTTATTTTGTCATTAATGTTTGACAGTGAAACGTTTCTAAAACAAAGGACTCGACTCGACTCGAGAGCAAAAGGAAAAAAACTTAGTGTTTCGACACAACAAAGTTGCCACTTTGAGCTGTTCCTTCGAACAGCATCAGCACTTCCTCAAAAAGTTTTCAACAAAATGGACAAATAGAATAATTACTCCAACATCAGTTACCAAAACCAAGTTCCCCTTCGCTCTGTGAGTCCAAGAAATGATTTAGATCAAATGTTTTCTCGAAATATTGCTGATATCATGAGATAAATGTGAATGTAGGATGATATTATTAGATTAGAAAATTTAAATGGATGTAAACCAAACGCTGACACATTATTAACCACTCCACTGTTTTTATTTTTCTACTGAGTTTCTCTTAAATCATATAATAAACAAAAAAAAGTTAAATACAGATGTTCCTGGAAGTGACTGTTGATGTTGTCGTTTAACACACCACAAAATGCATACTTAAGCATTTAAGATTTTCCCCTTTCAAAGACAAAGACACACACACACGTCAATTGCCTCACATCCTGTGCGGTGTAAGGAAGTGGCCCATCAGACGTTCAAGCCAGTGTGTTAGTTAACACTTGACTGTCAGAAGAGAGAGGAGGTGAAAGAGACGAGAGTAAAAACAAGAGACTGAGATTTGATTAAAACTTCAAACAAACTTAAAACAAAATGTTACAGAGAGCAGCATCCAACGTGTCAGACAAACCGAGGAACGTCAAACCAAAGGTAGGAAGAAGAAACGTCGACTTTAACAAAAATACTGAAATATCCTCAAGAAACAAGACACGAAGATCATGAGACTCTTCTGGTTGATTAACACTGTTCTCTACATTCAAGTTTAATTTGCTCTTTGTAAGATATTGTGTTTTTACAAATAATATGAAAAATGTTCAGAGACATTTGCTCCAACTCTGATGCTGTGTTTGCAGAAAAGTGGTTGACGCTGCATTAAATCAGTCTGCAGACGTCGAGCAGCTCATGTTTAACCAGGATTTCCAGGGATTATTCATTTATATAATTATTTTTGCTGCTCGTCTGCAGAGATGATGCTGATGAAGATTATAATGATGATGATGATGATGAAGATTATAATGATGATGATGAGGGGTTTGGCAGAGATTATGATGCCTTTTAATTTTATGAAAAATGACGGTGGAAACAATTAAAACTGAGCGCTGTTCTATTTATAGATATTTATATATATTTATATAACGACATGTAACATTGTTACAGCTTTTGTTTCGACAAAAACAGTCTCGACTGAAGTATTTGATCATTTACAACCACGACTGTCAGAGTTATGACTTTGACTTTTCTTTAACTGAATAAACTACATATAAACTGTTCTCTTTGTCAACGGTGCATTAGGTTTAAATATTTTCTGAGTCTTGAGACACAGTTGATCAAGTGGCTGGATGTGATGCAACTCATTGTTGCCTCTGTGACGTTCTTTGTCTTTGGTTTTGTAACAGCGATCCACGAGCTTTGGCAGATTTGACGGCCTCAGACATCACTCATCACCGGCCAAACCAGAGGAAAATGGAACAAACATGGTTTGTAGATGATTTGTTCGTTTACCAAAATAAAGTTGATAAAGTAGTAAGATGGACAGTAATGTTAAAGTGGCCTGTTGGTCTGACTACGTAACATTTACAGATGTTTGCATCTGTTGTAAAAAACTGTAAAACAAGATTCATCCTGGGAAAAACCCGTCTGTGGTGCAGGATGTGATGCATGTTACTGTTACTGTTTACTATGTTTCTGGAGCATAAACACAGACAAACTATGACATGAAGTTTATATTAAAATTTGGACTAAAGCAACTTTTCTGCAAACAGCTCACAGAAGAGTGTGACAGTTCAGACCCAAACAAATCAGTTGGACTTGGGAAGAAGATGAAGGCCATTTCTTTGACCATGCGACGAAAAATGGGCAAAAAACACGCAAAGTCTTTTTCTGAGGAGACGGTGAGTCACTGGAAAAGATCAGCTTCCACTTACTATTTTTATTAAGCTTCAATCAGACACAATGGATAAAACTTCAAAGAAGAACATTGTTACTTAGTGTAAAGTCATTAAATGTGCGTATGAACAAAGGGATGAAAAAGCCCCGACACCAGTAAAAGTCCGGCCTCAGTTACAGCAAACCTGTCATGTTTTTCTCAAGAGTCGTATCACTTTAATCTCGATAAACCCACATCCTCCAGTGTAACGCGGCTGCTGACATAAAAAAAAGATTCAACCTAAATGACTCTCGACTCTGACCTAAACCAAAAGTGTCATCTTGCAGTTTTCTGTTTGACTGATGCAGGAGATAAGATGAGACTGTGTAACTCTCACAACCCACATCTCTTTTAGTTTCCTTTCACTTCAATATAAACTCAGAAGTTCAGATGTTCAGGTACATTGTAAATTTATACGAATATAAACCTTTTCTTCTCTACAGGGAGACGACACAGACAAAGAGGCAGAGACAGAGACCAGCGCTCCAGCTGAGAAACACTCTGCACAGACGAGCAACTCTTTAGAAAGTCTTTACAGTGGACAGAGCTCATCTAGTGAGTATCTGAACATCATCTGCTGGTTTTTATTACATGGACATAACCGTATAATGATACTGAGGTGTGTGGTGTTTGTTGGTTCAGGTGGAGTAACCAGCGAGTCCAATGGTTCTGGTCAGAAAGACGGTGTGAGGTTAGAGGAGGACGTCCCGTATCAGGGTCAGTTCTGTGGTCGAGCTCGAGTTCACACAGATTTTGTTCCGAGTCCGTACGACACAGATTCACTCAAACTCAAGGTAACGAACACAACGATGTCTTCGTGTTTCTGGTTTTAAAGACAAAATCTAAACAAATTCCAACCTCATCCTGACGTCTGTTTCTCTCTGGTCAGGCTGGCGACATCATCAACATTATCAGTAAACCTCCGATGGGCATCTGGACCGGCATGCTCAACAACAAAGTAGGAAACTTCAAGTTCATCTATGTAGATGTTCTGGTGGAGAAAGAGGAGGAGGAAGAAGCTCCGAAGATCAGACAACAGAAGATCTGTAAGAGACCACGACCCAAGACGTTGCTGGAGCTGCTGGAGCGACTGAATCTGGAGGTGAGAGTTTAAACAAACTAAAGTGTGAAATGTTTCCACCTTCACGGCTCAATTTAACAAACAAAACAGGTTAAGAACCTGATGTTATCAACATGTGAGTCACCTGTACCACATCCAAACCTTATAAACCTATGACACATGACCTGAAACCTGATGTGACTTTTTATTTTTCTGTCTCTAGGTTAGATGTCACAGATAAGATATACAGTGAGTTGATGGTAACAGAGCGGTTGTTTTTCTGTAGGAGTACGCCTCTGCCCTGCTGCTGAACGGGTACCAGACGGTGGAGGACCTGCTGCACCTGCAGGAGAAACACCTGATTGAACTCAACGTCAAAGACGCCGAACACAGACGAAGACTCCTCGCCGCGGCCGAGTATCATTACACAGAAGGTTAGAAACACGGCAGACACCAGACCGTCTCTACAGCTTCAACCACCAGTCATATGAGCTAATGAAGCACTAGATCTGTTAATCACTGATACACAACAACAACTGCAGCGTTTTCTTTAAAATGTGACACATCAGGAGGAAGCTGAGCCGATCGTACCACTCTGAAGTCAGGAACATCCTGCTCTCAATCGTTTATCAGCCACTTCCTGTTACTCAGATAGAAAGTGCTTAAGAGGGCAGAAGTTGTTCCTGTAATCTGACGTCTGATTATCGCAGAGACGTGAATGTATAAAAATAAAAGTGTTTGTGAGGAAGGAACGGCAGCCACCGGGTCATCGTAGTGTTTTATTTCAGTTGGTGGCTGTAGCGTGTAGGTGACCGTTTGTCTACACAGATGGTGGCGGCGGCGGCGGCGGCGGCGTGACCCTGACGAGCTCGTTGACTTTAATCATAACGGTGGAGTGAGGATTAGTAGCTCGTGTGAAGCAGGAATATTAGTGAGAGGAGCAGGTTTATTATTTAGGTCACACCTGCAGAGGTTTCTGTTGAATCTGGGTCATTTTACTACTAATGTACTAATAAACAATTCATTATCAGAGTGTTTCATCACTCATTCAGAGTGATTTTGTGGCACAGATTTGAATAAATTTGATTTTTCTTTTCTGTGGGTGGAAACAGAAACGTTGTAATATTATTTGACATTTGATGAATTTCCATTTGGTTTGTGGGCACAGGTGACGACGTCAGGGATGCGGAGGAACATAAATCTGCTGTCAGTCAACAGGAAGAAGACAGCGACTGCCCCAGAGACTCAGGATGTTTCATCCCGTCTGAATGTTCAGACAGTAAAGATGACGCAGTCGACTCGTAATCCGCTCGGCAACAGTTGGATACTTTGACATTTGGAATTTCACAGTTGCAACTATTGACTATTATCAACTATAATTTCTTCATTTTATCAACATGTCAGGTTAATCTCCATAAACTACGTTTCTGGGTCGTGTTTGTTTGTTTGTTTGGTTTTCATTCAAATAAGAAGCAACAAATATTCTAAATGTCATCTTATCTTTGTTAATCAACGTTTTTATATTTTATGTTGTTGAAGAAAAGTGACACGTCGTTGATTTAATGTCACTTTATTTATTTGTTCCAGATCATTCAGTGTTTTTATTTATCACAACATTGTCAGTTCTTCTCTCTCTCATCACATCAGTCTCAGCTCTGTTGTTTTATCTCATATGAATGAGGTGAAATCATTGAAGGGATGTTTTTGAAACATTATGTATCTGTACAGAAGAACATGTGTGTTGTTTTATGAATGTGTGTGAATGAGTGTGTGTGTGTATGAGCGAGAGAGAGCTTGTGTGTGAAGTCAGTTGTCTGTTTTCACAACTTTTGTAAATAAAATTAAATTAAAATATAAAATGAAAATAAACACAATGAAATATGGATGTTATTTGCATAAATATCTACATGTAAAATAGAACAGATATTTTAAATGTTTTTTTCTTATTTGACTTAGATGTAAAACAATTGAATCTAATTATTTTCTTTCTGTTTATTGAATTAGAAATTACACAATTAAAAATCATTTTTAGCATTAAATTGAATTAAATCAAATTAGTTGTCATTAGGATTTATCTAATTTGCCATTTAAAATATACAAATAGAATATTTTCTTTATTGTATTTAAATACAAATTTATCTTCTACATTTAATTTATTATATATTTTGTTATAATTTAATTTGAATGAAATTACAAATTAATACGTGTTTATTTATTATTTTATTTATTTATTTTCCTAAACTAATCTGTCGCTCCCTGATTGGCTGAGAACACAACACGTCATTAAAACAGTGATTGTACGTTTCGTGTCGCTAGTGTTCATGGGAACTGTAGTCCGCTACAGAAACACGCCTCCGGGATTCGTCCGTTCAATGGTGTTGGCCGTAAACTACATTACCCAGAATGCATCGGAAGTGAAGCAACGTTGACGTGTATTTTGTTCGTAGTGTAAATTTTCTGTTTCGCATCTTCCATCAGTCGGAACCGGTTTGATTTAACAACAGTTGAACTTTTAACGACATTTCTTGACGCTTCAGGTTTGTTTTGTTCAGTAACAGTTCGTGACGATGTCCGGAGAGATTTCTATGATCGGTGAGTTTAAATATCGTTGTTTTATTGTCGTTAATTAGCCGGTGAGGATGCTAACACACGAGCTAACGGGTCCGTCCGTTAACACGCTGTTGTCACCGGGTTTCAGGTTCGGTGATTCTGGCTCTGTTTCTGGCCGGATACCTGGGCCAGCAGTACTTACCTCCTCCTAAACCCCGAGTGGTCGGTCTGGACCTGGGCACCACCTTCTGCTCCGTCGGGGTGTTTCATCCAGGCAGCGGGGAGGTGGAGGTGATAGCGGATGAAGACGGGAGGAGGAGCATCCCCAGCGCCGTGTCCTTCACCTCCGCCGCGGTCCTGGCCGGACACGACGCCGTCGACCTGGCTGACATCAACCCACAGAACACGGTCTACGACGCCAAGAGGTTTATCGGGAAGGTGTTTGACCCGGAAGTGTTGGAGCAGGAGAGCGGTCGCTACCCGTTCAAGGTGAGCGGCAGGTGGAGAAGCTGCTGTTAGTTGGTGCCGATGACCACACGGACTTTTCAAAATAAAAGACGCATCAGTCATTTCCTTCCAGTAAATAACGATGAAAACAACGACCACAGACTAACGTCCGTCAGTGGACATCAGACAGTTTTAATAACAGTCCGCTGCGTTGCACTGTTGCATTGTGGGACTTGCAGTATTAGACATCACATATCATTGACACGTGTGTTATAGATAATCAAATATTATCCACACAAACCTGCTGACGTCATCACGTCTTTTATTTTGAAAAGCCAGGAGCTGCACGTTTCTGACACAGAAAAGAAGCAAATCATCACTTAATCAAACTAGAATAAGATGATTTTTAAAATTATCAGTCACCAGTTTGTCTCCGTCTCCTTCAGGTGATTAACAACAATGGAAGTGCAGAGTTTCTGATCTCCACCAACCGGACGTTCACCGTGACTCCAGAGTTCATCGGCTCCCGGCTGCTGCTGAAGATGAGGAAGATGGCGGAGAGACAGTTGGGGGTCCCCATCCACAAAGCTGTGATCTCAGTTCCTGCCGAGTTTGACGAGAGACAGAGGAACTACACCGTCAGAGCCGCTGAGCTCGCCGGTCGGTCCACATCTAAACCACCTTCCTCCTCTGCAGTCACTTTATATTGAAGCTACAAACCCTAACACGCTGACTGTGTCTTTACTGTGTCGCAGGTCTGGAGATCCTGCGTGTGATCAACGAGCCCACGGCCGCAGCGATGGCCTACGGCCTCCACAAGGTGGACGTCTTCAACGTGCTGGTGGTGGATCTGGGTGGAGGAACGTTGGACGTGTCTCTGCTCAACAAACAGGGAGGGATGTTCCTCACCAGGGCCATGGCAGGTCGGTGCTTCACTTCCTCCAGCTGATCATAAACGAGGTCTAAACTTTAACTTGAGTCTGGTTTCAGGAGCAGGTGTCTGATTTTATTTCAGAGTGAAATGTAGGAGCTTCCATCCAATGAGCTCACTGATATTCTGTGGATTTTATTTTGGCAGGAAATAACAAACTGGGAGGTCAAGACTTCAGCCAGCGTCTGCTCCAGTTCACCACAGAACGAGTCCGACAGGAGTTCGGCGTCGCACCGACACTGAAAGAAGATATTCACCGTCTGAGACAGACTGTAGAAGCTGCCAAACTCAACCTCACCCTCCAACCCAGCGTCACCATCTCAGTTCCTCTGCACCTCCACACCCACATCGACTCTGAGTCTCCTGAAACCTCCTCCTCCTCTGCTCCCGTTCTCTTCCGCACCGTCATCACTCGTGAACTGTTCGAGGAGCTCAACGAGGATCTTTTCCAGAAGATCCTGGCTCCCGTTGAGACGGTGTTAGCTGAAGGTCACCTGCAGAAAGAGGAGGTGGATGAAATCGTTCTGGTCGGAGGCTCCACCAGGATCCCGCGCATCAGGAGGCTGATCAGCGAGTACTTTGGGAAGAAGCCCAACACGTCGGTGGACCCCGACCTGGCCGTGGTCACCGGCGTGGCCATCCAGGCCGGCATCATGGGCGGCTCCTGGCCTCTGCAAGTCAGCGCCATAGAAATCCCCAACAGACACCTGCGCAAGACGAACTTTAGCTAATCTTTTTTTTTTTCTTAAAGTTTATTTATTGAACCCACAGAGACTTGACACAGATTCTTAACTGTGCCGTGTTTCTCTAATGTTCTGAATTTAACATCTGCTGATGTGAGAAAGATGCTCAACAAAAAGAAAATAGAACGTTCAAGACGTTCAGGTTTTCAGCTCGTTGAAGAAGAAAAGAGGCTGTTAACAAACAAACAGAGCGAATGACGTCAACAGTTCCTCTTTAACGTTTAGAAACTGATAACACCTGCACCTCTGAGTGTTGACGTGTCAAACCACTGATGTTGCATCAGAAACAAAAAACACAATGAAATTCTGATGAAATGTGAATGAGAAGTTTCTGTGTATCTACTAGATACAGTAGATACTAGTGTAGTAGTGTCTACTAGTATCTCTAGTAGACACTTGTCCATTCAGCTTCACTGATGACGTAAAGTTCAGGGACCGACCACTCATTTAAAGACTGAAAGAACCAACTGGTACATCGTTAGATATTTATTTATTTATTTATTCTCATCAACAGAATAGCTCATGTATATGTGTGTGTATATATATATATATATATATATATATATATATATATATATATATATATATATATATATATATATATATATATATATATATATATATATATATATATAAGGCCTATATATATATATATAGGCCTTATTTTTTCTCATCATCTCATAAAGGTTCATGTCAACATGTTTGTGCCTTTTGTCAGAAAAGCTGCTGCTGTTCGAGCTGAAGTGACACGTTTTAGATTCACTGGAAGAAACCGACAGATAATTTAATGAATTTAAATCGGATTCATCACGATCTAAACTACTCACCTCGTGATGACGTTTGACCTGGTGAGAAGCCTTAATGTTACCAAGAGAAAGTTCTACTTTGAACTTCAACTTGTGTTTCTGTGCCATGTTTTTGCTTCGTTAAACACGTAGTTGGATCGAGAAGAGACGAACGCTGAAGGACCAAAGCTTTGATCAACCGGTGCCTTGAGACGTTTCCGTCACGTTGGATGTTTGATGAGTGAAACATAAAATGTTGAACTTGTTGTGATGAAAACTTGAAGCTGCTCCTTGTTTTTATTTTTTTGTTTCTGGATCAAAGATTTTTAAACATTTTCTCACTTAATGAACCAACATTCCTCATCATGAGATTTATTTTATTTTACATGATGTATCATGTTGATGTGAAGAGTTTGTTACTGTATGAACAGTTACAGTGTTTAAAAGGGAACAAAAACGATGAGACTAGGATCTATTTTTATATTATTATATTCTAAGTTTAACTTGTTAAACTGTCAGAGTTTATCCATATTAAGTAAATAAATTAATTTGCTTTAATCTATTAAAATTCATTTGTGCACTTCACCCGTTTCAGTCTGTTGATTAAACATAAATGGAGAAATAAGAAGAACAACGTGGTGTCAGAAGAAGTTTTAATTTTCATGTCTGAGGCACAATAAAACCCACAAAGAAAATCAACACAAAAGGCGAAAGGTTCAGTGAGTTGACCCTGTGACGCCGCGTCTCTTCAGTAAAACTCAGTTTATTTTCACATTTAGCTCCGACTTCATTCATCTTCACACCAGAACAACCAACGTTAGGAAAACACCAGAGGAGTCGGAAGAGAAACGACGTCCATCGTCACTGTGATCACTTCTCACATTAATTCACCTTTAATTTACACTCAACACCCTCAACACCAGCACTGCACTCTGGGTAAAAACACAGAACCAGCCGGAGACGCACGATGCAGCGAACACGTCTGAGGAAAAAAACATTCACATTAACCGTTAAAAGACGTCACATCTTCACCAGCTCATCTCATATCATCAATATTAAAACATGCACGGATCAAAATCATTTTATTTACACCACTTGAATATTTCACCTGGAGGAGAAGGCAGGACTCTGTAAACACTTTGTTTTTAAATATAAATAAGGTTAGTTTCATCAGCTGACACAAGGCAGGAGATAATCAGCCGTTTCATCCGTCTCATGCTGCGTTAATAAGAAACTTTACTTCAAATCATAAAACCGAAGTAAAGAAAGAGCAAAGTCTTCGTCCTCGAGAAGAAGAAGACGACGAAGCGTCGACGTCGCGAACAAACGAGACTGGACGACGAAGGATTTTGGCGAATTGTTGATAAAAGTGCAACGTGTGTCGTCTGTGATCAACTCAAACTATTTACAACATTTACACTAAATAAAACTGGGAGGATGATTGACCCAGATCATTAGTCTGTCAGTTCATCAGCAGATTATTGATCACTGATCAATAAATTCACTCAGACTCGTTCACTGGCTGATGCCCTGGTTGGTGTAGTAGTCGTAGCCGTTGTCTCCGTACAGCTCGTCAGCACTGCCCACTCCATTCCCCACCTCTAGAGGGCGCCAGAAGAGAAAAACATGAAAACTGTCACTTATTGATCTTATGGATCGACACGTTAACAAAAAAAAAGCACAGATACAGTAAATCAGAAACTCCAGGATCTAACAAGGTTACAATCACAACTATTAACACTGATTCAACCAACAAGACAAACTTCAAAATAAAAGCACATGCTTCACACACAAACCCTGAAACGTTCACTACGGTTTAATTAGCAGCTGTGAAACGTTTCCTTTCTGCAGTAACTGAACGGTGGAGGTGACGCTCAAAACATTATCAGTAGATGATGAGAGAATATTTTCAACCATCACTACGTTTGTCAGAGGTGATAAAAATGAAGAGGACGACTGACACTAACCAACATAAAAACCCTGATCCGTTTTCCACCAAAACAAAGATAAACTTGCGTTTGCTTTTTGCAACAAAACAGAAACTTTCATCATTTTTAAAATCAGTCAACGATCTAAAATCCTGGAGGAACTGATGCATTTAACTTCAAATGTAAATTTAAAAATGAGGAAACGATGAAACATGAATGAGTTTTTACAGACGTGACTCACCTGCCACCACCCAGAGCTACAGGTTCATCTAGACTCAACAGGCGTCTATAAGCTCCCTACACATTAACGCCTCCTTTCACAGCTGAGTATGTGTGTGTGGTGCATGAAGTCATGAGTGAGTGGATGGATCGATGAGTAGATGAATGGATGAATGGATGAGGGGCAGTGTAACAGGCAGAGATGCAACGGATGCAGGAAGTGAAAGGAGGAAGTTGCTGCTGACGGAGGTGGTGGGAACATCACACACGATTAAGATGGAGGAGGCAGGCGGCTACTGGGGCTGACCTTCAGACGGGGGAGAGGAGGGTGAGGGAGGGTGAGGAGGAAGAGGCACTCAGACAAATGCATGCTGGGATGGAGAGACATGCTGCTGGAGCAGCTGAGACTCAACACGTCCTCGTCTTCAACTTCAAAATGGAAGATTCGTTTTTAAAAACTCTTTTGTTTCTTCGTTTTGGTTGTTGTTGAGTTTCAGGAGCTCCAGTAAACAACAACAACAACAACATCAAACTGTGTCCGACGCATCCACCACGTTCGTCTTCGTACCAGAAAAGATCAGTTTCTCCTTCATGACACTGAAGTCTCGACTGGACCGTCGCACCGCGGCGCTCAACATGATCTGCTCAGGGTTGTAGCTGCGCATGCCGCTCATCCGGTACCTGAAAGGGTTAAAGGTCAAAAGGTCAAAGGTCACATGTCACCTCCACATGAAGACGACATGAATAAACACTGCTGCTGCTGCTGGTAGTGCTGGTGCTTGGGGGGGTTGGTTGGTTGGAGGATGAATTTATGTCCGAAGGACAAGATTTTATTTTATCATCATGATACAAAATCAGTTCAGATCCTTCTGAGATCACAGGTTCCTCTATTTGTTCTGATGTTATTTTACTTTATTATTAACATATTAACCTGTTTTCACTTCATAATAAAGTTGTTTTCACTAATAAACATCACAATTCACTAACAACCAGTCTGACGAATCTTCACTTTGATTCATGAAGAAATTATTTAACTTTTGTTTTTTTCCAGAAGAATAATAGCCTCAGTTTAATCAGTGAAAGTTGTTTTTCACAACCCGACAACAAACAGCTCAATAACAATAAATCAAATGATCAGTATAATTAACTTGTAGCTGAGGTTTTATCAGACTGAGTCTTAATATCTGGTGTCTTGTTGGTAATCAGCGTCATTAGCTCCACATCAGCTCTTCTCCCTGATGTTCAAGTCCTGGATGTGAAAACCACTAAACTATGAACTAAACTGACGAGCATCAGTCACATTACACCTGATTAACGCACCGAGGCAGAAATAAAAAACAAGCGAGGTTTCAGTTTATCAGCGTCAATAAAAACCACTTCCACTGATGAATCTATGTCCGCGGTTCGTTTTAGACGTTTCGTCGTTAGGATGAATAAACTGTAGAAGATAATACATTTAAAATCCCACCGGGGGAATAAATGTTGTGGAGGGTTTTGTGCCGTGTGGGTGGGAAGCGTTCAGTTTATTCAGTTCATGAGAATAAAGATGAGAGAAGCAGCAGTGATTTACAACCACA
This sequence comes from Polydactylus sextarius, assembly GCA_016801845.1. Classification (NCBI taxonomy): domain Eukaryota; kingdom Metazoa; phylum Chordata; class Actinopteri; family Polynemidae; genus Polydactylus; species Polydactylus sextarius. The sequence continues at coordinate 438,910 of CM028924.1, forward strand.
CAGAGAAGTGAAGAGACAGAAAATGAAGACAGAAAGACGTCAAATCTGATGAAGATTAGTAAAGAAAAGAAACAATGTAGAAAAGACACAAAGAAGAAAAGAACGGTGGACAACGACAGTGAGAGGGTGATGAGACAGAAGACTGTGGGTCAGATACACGACCCAGTTACCTGATCATGTGATAGCTGAGAGAAGATACCAGAATGCAGCAGAGGAGGAGGAGGAGGAGGAGAGCATGCACATCAGGCAGAGGAGAGAGGACGAGAAAGGAGACGGACAAAAAAGGAAAAAAGAAGGCGGGAGACAAGAGAGGTCAGTTTAGAAGCTGCAGAAGCTGCTGAAGAAGAAGAACGAGCAGAAAAAACCACAACTGAAACATGAAACCTGTTTCTAAACTACGTGAAGACGAAACGTGAAGACGAGACGTCTGTCTCTAAACCACGTCTCTGTCCAACAGGAAGAGGACATGATGTAATAAAACACATCCTCTGTGACATCACTGATGTGGGCGGGGAACAAGAAATACAGCAAGACTTTTATTTAAATATCATCATGAGAAAACTAATAATTCTGATGGAAACACAAGATAAAGAGTAAAAATAATAAATTGACTTTTCACCAGAATCAACAGAGAAACATTAACTGTTGAGACTCTACTCACTTCTGGAAAATGAACAATCCGATGACGACAGCGACGGAGATGAGGTCAGCGGTTACCCACATCACACAGTATTCAGTAGGAGTCTGGAGACACACACCATGTGGAGACACACACCATGTTGAATGAGAAGATGTTAGTGTCAGGTTCCACCAGTAGATGGCGACATACGCCAATTATACAGTCACATCAGAACAGAAACATTTCATATCTTAAATATATAAAATAACTGAGTAACTCTCAGAATAAATCCAACATTAATAAAACACATCTAACTTCATAAAATGATAAAATGTATTTATAAAGTAAAGTCACATCAAGACGACTCCTTCCACTGGTTTAAATAAAGTTTAGTAGCAGATGTAATTTGACTTAAAGTGACACAAACTCACAGGAGACACATGTTCACGTTTCATAGACGAATAAACTAGAAACAGTGATGACGTTCGGACTGAGACTTAACGAGTGAAATAAAACACACTGATGCAACACGTCAATAATAATCTACATCTGTGGTCAGTTAATGGATTTTAACACCAGGTGTTTGTCTCTGACAGCTGATGAAGTTTCAGTCTTGTTTCTCACCATGAGCCAGACGGGTGAAGACACCTTTCTGAGGACGTGTGCAGCCTCTGATGAGACCGAGGAGACGCCGCTGCACCACAGCACCGAGTACAACCACGGCTCGTTGACGGTGTAAAGAGTCAGGTCGATGTGGCTCTGGGAGAAGTTACTGCAGCGAATCACACACCACTTTTAACATAATAATCAGAGTGTGGAGGTGTTGATGTGATAACAGGCAGGTTGTGTGTTTTCTACCTGATCTCCTGGGCGTCGGCCTCGTTGTATCTGAGCAGCAGCCGACTGATTCCTGACTCATGGAGACTCTGAAGACTCCGTTTCTCCACCGAGGTCTGGACCAGACCGGGAGCCAGCTGTCTCACCTGAGGTCTGTTCTCATCTGGAGTCCACATCACCTACACACAACAACAACAACACATGTTAACAGTGTGATGGGAGGATTAGAGACATTTATCTTCTCTAGGAGCCGAACATGTTCAGAACGAGAGGAAACATGGTCCACGTTGACCCACCAGACTCTGAGGAACCCCGGACTGCTTCACGGCCTGTAACGTATCATTGATCCAGGTCTGGTTGCAGGGGTGACCCGGGGGAGGTCTCCGGAGCCTGAACACCACCGTGACGTTACGATACGCGGCGAGTTTCAGAAGCTGCTCCAGGCTGCACACGCTCTGGTTGGAGATCATTTTCTTGTCTTGAGGAGACAGACTGTAAACTGACCAGAACGGATCGTCCTGAAACGAGGATGAAATCAATTAGACTTAAAATATAAAATGTAGTTGGAACAAATGTTCATTCACAGTTGTGGTGGTTTAGAGTAAAAACATCCAGTAGTTGAAGTTTGTACGACGCCGACAGGAAATAATAACGATGAAATTTTTTCCCTCGTTTCCTTCACAGTCTTTCACGCTTCACAGACACACACACACACACACACACACACACATTACATTAATACATTAGTCATCATTATATAATCAGAACATAGGAGACGTGTTTGTGCATCAGACGGCGACAGAGACAATAACTGGACACGACGTGAACATGATCAGTGTAAAACTGCAACGTTTCATTAAAATAAAGATGAACATGACAACAAATGTCTCTGGTTGTTTCTCAGTAACAAGATGAGAAGATTAAAACAAGGTAACAGAGTAGGAACACCATCTATTTCTTATTGTTGAAGGAGGAACAATCAGTCACCAGGACAGAGAGCGTTTACTCTGAAGCTGATGATTATTTATCGATCCTGATCCACTGTGTGTGTGTGTGTGTGTGTGTGTGTGTGTGTATAGAAGATCAATGTTAACACGTGGTTGGATGATTTAGTCGTCGTTAACAGGAAGTACCTGGAGGAACCACTGCCCGGCGTTGAGCTGCTGCAGATCGGTCCAGTTGAAGAACGAAGCGTCTTCACTTCGTCTGTCGGGGAAAACTTTATCTACGTTGGTCGTCCTCCTCAGGGTCCGGTCGTGCATCAGGAAAGGAACTCCGTCCGTACTAGTGATGAGACGTTATAAATAAAAGATCATTATCGTTATAAAACAGTCACACTCATGTTTCTGAGGTTGATCCTTCCTAGAAACAGTCTTTATCTGTATAAACACAAAAACACACTCATCCCGCCACTTTCACTTTTTATTTTTCATGTAATAATTTAAAATGAGGTTCTGGTTCTGGTCAAGAAGAATAAAGTCTCTTTCTCTTTATCTCAAGAACAAGAAGAGAAACAGAAACTAAAGAGCTGAAGAGACGAGACGAGACGCTTCAAATCACGTCATGTTTTCACTCACACCACGTTGTTTTTCTGACTCAAGACAATATTGATTATTATTATTATGTCAAACTTCAGTTGAAAGAAAGAAAAATCTTTCCTCAAATAGATTCAAAACAGACAAACACGAAGCGACAAAGTCGGTTGTTAACTGAAGCGTCTGCAGCTTTTTATGACGTCAGAGTGAAAATAACAAGAAACAACAGTTGGAAGATTAAGATGAGACACACACACATACACACACACACACACAGAGAGAGACACACACACACACACACACACACACACACAGAGAGAGACACACACACACACACACACACACACACACACACACCCACGCTAAACAACATCTCTTCCTCCTACAGATCAGCTCCTTTACTACATGTATAGTGAACATCTCCTGCCTCTTCTCTTCTTCTCCCAGTGAATCTGACTGGACTCATGTTATCACATCATGTTAGTGATGTCACTGCTCACACTGCTCACACTGATACACACTGATACACACTGATACACACTGGTCTGATGTTGCATCATCAGTCCTGTGACTCTGTCTCTGTTTTATTAAAACCACATTATAAAACCAGAATAAACAGTTGATAAAAGAAACAAATATAATCTGTTTGGTTCTAGTTTCAGTTCTGAGGTTTAAAAACACAGAGACAGAAACTGAATAACCCTTCATTTGTCTGGTTGATCGCTCTGTTGTATTGATCCCTTTGACGTGTGTGTGTGTGTGTGTGTGTGTACCTGATGGCCACATCAGCCTCCAGCCCAGTAACGTTCATCTGCAGCGCTCGTTGAAAAGACCAGAAAGTGTTTTCTGGAGCGAGCTGGAAACACACACACACACATTGATTCATTAGTTAAATGGAAACTTCACTAACGAGAAACAAACATTAGACATCGTTTGAGGCTGAACATGAGATAAATATTTCACAACAAAACAAGACAAATGAACACTGAAGTGACGTGTGGAACAGCAACATCTGCTTTAACTCGTGAGTCATGATGATCAATACGAAGCCGATCAGTTCAAAACAGCATCTTCCTATGAGCTGCTATGTAAAGATATTGACTGGAAATCATTAGATATAAATGATGTTGTAATCAATACCGAGTCCTTCTGGGAAACTCAGCTGAGTCATGTGATTTTCATTTCTTTTTTATTTTTTCCAGTGGGAATTTCTTCCAGAGCCGCTCCTAAATTTAGCCTCCACAGTTCAGATCGATCCTCCAACAACCGGCTGTGCTGTTGTTGAGCGTGTGAATATCGTCATGAACAATGAGGAATTCATCTTCTTTTTTCAGGTGCACAACGTTCAGCGCTTTATTGCTCCAAGGACATAAATCCTTCAGCAGGTAAAGTTTAGAAGTGATGAAATGGATTCAAACACATAAATCACATAAATAAAAGAGAAAGGCTGGTCTCCTGGTGCCACGGTCTGTAACACTGGTGGACGTTCAACTAAGTCGCTCTGAAACACTGGATGTGATCTGAGAGAGGTGGAGTGACAGATCAGAGGAAATCTATAATCAATTCTCCTTCATGTCTTTGTCTTTACTGAGAAGAAACGCTCAGAAAAACACCTCAGCTTCACAGTGTTTGTCGACTATTTTCAGCCGAGAGACCACAAGGTCATTTTCAGACCAGAATAACCCTGAGGAGAAAAATAATGAAAAACAAGGTGGATGAATTTTCTTGTGGTTGTTGATCTTCTGGGAGCAGCTCAGACTCATGAGGTTTGACTCTTTATGAAGCTGATACGACACATTTGTGATCAGCTGACTTACCATGGGAGCTCCCTGGTGACCGATGACATCAGGACGTGGTTTGAGGTCGCTGCGCTCCATGATGCAGGGGGAGGTGATGTACAACGGCATCACATAGAGACCCAGTAACACACTGAGATACAGCAGCAGCACCACCACCTGGAACACTGCACCAGCATGGTAGCAAACATTAGCTTAGCTTAGCAATGAGACTGGAGACACAGGAGGAAACAAGCTAGTCTGGTTTGTCATAGAAGATATACCTTGTTTAAAAAACACATCCCATAAAAACCTCACTACAGACAATATATGGCAATAGATGATAATGTATCATTATGATGATAAAGATGAATGTGAATGTTTTATGTTTAGTTACAGATAAAAATCTATGTAAACTGAACTGTGAAAGCTGCTGACATGAGAGAAAACACGTTCCTGCACATTCTCTTCAGTTTAACACACACACACACACACACACACACACACACACACACACAGAGGAATGTATGTGTTTCAAGGTCAGCTGTGGGGCGGGGCTGAGCAGACAACTCTTGTTACACACACACACACGAGACACACACACACTCTCTCTCTCTCTGGTATTCAGCCTCTACAGAGACTCGGTGGAAATCATGTGGTCAAGTCTTTCTACTTCATCATAAACTGACGACTAAAATCCATTTTGGTACTTTTAAACGTCTGATTCTGCGACGTAGAAACTGTTTTGTCTAAAGACACAAACACGTGCACATGAGCAGAATGAAACAACACTGACGCCAACTTCATTCACACTCGATCTATTTTAAAACTAAGAATTGAAAAGAAAACACACTGAGCAACTGTTAATGACTAGAACCAGAGAGAAAACAATCCAAGGTGTCCTCGCTGGAAAACATCACATGAGCTCAGAGGAATGTTAGTTATCTACGATGCGCTGGGTGGAGGTCCTGGCCTCCGTCTACATACCGTTAATCATTCACTACTTCTCTTGTTCCTGTGTGTGTGTACATGTACAGTCTGTTACATCAGGTACCTGTAACTCTGTAAAAGTAAACATACTTGTTTTTTCTGCGCGTGCAACTTGTCCGGCCACAATCCAAGACAGAGCAGTGACTGCAGCCAGAGCCCCGACGTGGAGGAACGGCCCCGTGGCCTGGACGGACAGAGACAAGATACAGACAAGATTATTGACGTATAGAAAAGAAAAAGACATAGAGGAGAGAAGAGAACGAGGGTTTAAGAGACGTGACCAAACAGAAGAGAAGCAGAGACAAAGGAGTGGAATTACAGACATTATCTGGGTTAAGACGATGGTAACACTACTCACAGATAATAGCTATAATTTACATTTTAATGGCATCAGTGTCAGTGCAACTGTGCTTCCACCTCAATCACACATTCCTGCTGGTGAAATAATCTCCCAGCGACGTGATAATTACGACCTTCTCACCACTGCTTCAGTATCGTTTCACTGCTGATTCTTACCACAGAGTGAACTTTAAACTTCATGTTGCACAAAGAAAAGAAATAAAAGATGTTTGATTATTTCATCCTCAAAGCGTCTCTAAACTTCAGCTGTTATGTAGAAACACCAGACGTCTCAGTTTAGTGGTGAAACGTGTCATCACCAGTGACGTCGTCAGTAGCTGAACGTTACAACATGTGGCACAAAACCGCAGCAGCCACAGTTTGAGTCTCGGTTGTTTATCGTGTCGCTGGTTCCTGTTTGTTTCTTCACTACGAACAGAAAAAAAACAAGACTGATGTGGAGTTTATGAACCTGCAGAGAGATGGGGATGACGTCCCACTCCTGACCCCACGTCTGATTGACAGATATGATCCCGACGATGGTGGCGAGCAGAGCGGCGGTCACTCCGATCTGTGAGGTCAGAGAGAGACCGTTGGTTACATATGTGAACACACGAACCACTGATAAGAGGCTCTAACATTTCATTTACTGACAAAACGATCAAAACTGGAAGTTCAGGACGAGTTCAACTGATTAGTCAACACACACACACACACAAGGCAAACAGATAAGAGTGTAAACACACACACACATTTGACTGTGATTCCCAGAAAAGAAAAAACTCTCATATTTCAAACCAACCTCCTGTGTCCCGATGTTTCACCACCCACATTCACACCAACACAAACTCAGTCACTGAGCTGTTCATTACCTTGTGGAGCCAGTGAAGATTTAACTGTTGTCCAAGAGCAACGTGGCAAAGAGCTAAAACCTGACGAAGCAAAGACACAGAGAGAAACGCTCTGTTGTCTCAACATGTGACCATTTGGTAAACACACACACACAGAATGATTATTATTAAAATCTGTCTCAACAGGACGCGGCTCGTTCACCATCTGTTACTGGACGTCGTTGAACTGACCATTAAAAATGAAATGTAGGTGAACCCGGCGGCGGTGGTGGCGAGGATGGGGACGGTGCCGTCGCTCCACTCTCCTGAACGGTTGTAGAGGAACCTGCAGACACACGGTGAAGGTTCAGACAAAAAATAGATTCATCGTCATAAACAAGAAGACGATGGAGAAAAAAAACCTGGAGAAACTTTAGTATTTCATAGAGCTGGTAACAGATCAGTGGGACACGTAGAAACATGAGGAAACAGGAGGTCGTTCAACTTCCTCAGTTTCATTTTATTGTTGTAATAAAACTAACAGACAGACGCTGCTGCTTGTAATGGACGTCGGTTTGTTCTGTGGTTGAACATCCAACCTGTTGTAGTTGTTACTGTTAATGTGTTACTGTTAAACAAACACACTCACTAACATAAATAGAAATAAACACACATCATCACTGTGATGTTTGAACAGCAGCTGGAGACTAAAACAATAATTACATCTACAGTCTCATCTCATCAGTGATGAAGATCCTCGACCTCTGTGAATTCACGTGTAACGAACGTGAACTGAGACGCTTCCTGTTGTTAAATCACTACGACGCATCAGAGCAGAGACGTCACCTCTGATGATTTGAGAGAAATGACGACAAATGAGACAAAACTGTTTGTTATAGGACGTGAGAGAAGATGCTGGAGAAGAAAATCACAGCAGGAGATGATTTTAGATCTCAGAGGAAAAACCTGAGAGGAGGAAACGGAGGAAGCGTTTGATAATAAAAAGGAAACAGTGACATTGTGAAGGTCTCTGAGAGGGGGAGGGGACAGAAAAACACATCTGATACAACAGCTACTGTTTACAGGATCAGACATGAATCAGGAATCAGGTAACTAACAGTTGAATCTGCTTCTGATCAAACAAACACAGACAGAAAGTGTTTTACGGTTAAAAACTCACCAGTTGAACTCATTGTAGTCGTTATGAGCCTCCCACCAGAAGTAAAACCAGACCAGCAGCAGACTGAAGGTGAAGAGGAGGATGAGAGACCACAACAGCTCCCACTGCACAACAACAAACAACAAACAATCATTTCTGTAGCTTCCTTTAGTTTGATCAAACTAATTTAATAAAACACTACATTCATTATAATTAATATAAGATCTGTTTTATTATAAGCAAAACATCAGCGTTTCCTGACGATCAACAGACTTTAAACTTTATTCAACTATAAATTATTAAACTTATTAAACTTCATCAAACTGCCTGATGTGTTTGACCACATCTTGTTAACCTGCTGACCTCCACTGACTCATCATGAAGAAACGTTCTTAATAACTTCACACACAGATAAAGACGACTAATTAAAGTCCTTGTCTACTGTGAACACACACACACACACACACTCATCTCTTACGAACTTTAAATCCTTCTACATTTTCACTCTGACTCAGACAAAAACCTTCTGACTTGTTGACCTTTTACTGTAAAACTCATATATTTCTCATTGTCTTCAGTTTCGCTGCGGGAACCAGAGGTTAATGAGGTCGTTCATCTCTCTCTTTAAATAAAACACAACCCGAGACGTCAAGCAACAGAAACGACCGAATGAATTAAATGAGACAGTGATGAAAGAGAAATCATGTAAATAACAAGAAGCTTCGTTGTGTTTGTGTCTGAAAAAACACGACATCAAATCAACGTCTGAGTCGTTCTCAAGACAAAGACGACGACAAATTGATTCCAGTAACGAGGAGGTTTCCATGGCCTCTGTGTGTGTGTGTGTGTGTGTGTGTCACATTGATGAGAGCCCTCAGCCTGTTTCCCATGGTCCTTAATGACTACCTGGAAACACCTGGGAAATCTGACCTCACTCCTGAGACTTGACATTGTTCAACCCTCACTCCTCCTCCTCCTGCTCCTCCTGCTCCGATGCTGTGGATTAATTAAGAAACCGTCTAATAAACTGTGTCCTAGTTTCTTCTCAGAGCTCTAATGTAACAAACAGAGAAGTATTTTATCCTCCATCAATGATCATAACTATTAATGTTTCTGTTGATGCTGTAAAGATCTGTAGCAGTTTCCAGATAAGAAAATCTTCTGTATCGATGTGAACGACCATTAGTCCTGATGTTTTCCTGTTTCTCAGCAGCTGAACCCGTCTTCTGACGTGACTCGACCTGCTCTAACTACAATACGTTCACATGCTGCGTCGCTGGTGTTTTATTTGGGCACAAACTAAAGTCAGAGAATCACAACCAGATCTCTGGGAACCAGACAAAGTTTAAATTAGATTTAATTTGGCCGTAATTAAAAATAAATCCAAATATGGAAACGGATCCAAGTCACAGACCGAACGTCAGGAGCTAAAAATAGAAGGATTAACTGGATAAAGACAAAGATCAGCGCAGTTTGTAAACACTCGTATTAAAACCAAAAAAGGACAAATTCCATAAAATCCTCCACTTTTCTCATCACGTCTCCATAAACAGCCAGAAATACTAAATACATTTCAGGAATGTATCTGATGATTTACAGCCTTTTCCAGTCACTATTGAATATAAATGTATTTATATTCATCAAGCTGCTGACGGGTTGAAGCAGGTGAAGACAACTTGTTTATGTGATGAGTGAAACTAAAGGAAACAACATGACAACATCTTCTCTTTATTTTACAATCTCTCCTCTGTATCAGTGGTAAAGACTCTGCATCAACCTGCAGGTATTTCTGTCTCGTTACCATTTAAAGCAGAAGAAACACACGACGTAGTCGAACTAAAGTAAAAACAGCAGCAGTAATCGATTATTTCTCTACTTTTTTCTGACTGAGTCTCAATATGTCAAACTGGATCTTGGCAACAAAACGCTGCCGCATCCACAAAAGGATCATTATTCACGCTCGGCTGCTGCTCAGCCGCACGGTTCAAGCATGAACATGTTTACTTTAAATCACTTTACACCTGTTATTTTACTGCTGAAACAAAGGTGATTACTGATGCCGTCGGCTCTTCTTTGCGACTCGACCTGAACCGGGATGTATTGTTTTTGAGAAGCTGCAGAGACGAAAAATAAAACACAAATATTCACAGTGAAACGAGTCGTCATGTAGATTTACAGAGTTTTTGTTGATGCGTCTGTTTAACTCTTTAACAACAACAGAACAAACCAGCGGGTTATAAATCAAACTAGTATAAAAATAACTTCTCCACTACAACTTGTTTTGTTCAACTGATTTTGTTTCTGTGACTGTTCAGCTGGTGACTGACAACGTGAGTCAGAGAGAAAATAAAACATTTATGTGAAGAAACTAAAATCTTCTGAAGCTGCTGTTGGTTCTCTCTTCACCTCGATCTTCACTGGACTTAACCTTCAGTCCCTCGTCACATTCCTGAGCGTATCCAGATAAGTCCCTGGCATTTCACACCGGCCGTGTGTGTGTGTGTGTGTGTGTGTGTGTGTGTGTGTGTGTGTGTGTGTGTCTAGCGCAGCGATACCTCGAAAGCGACACAAAGAGGAGAAAATGAAAGAGGGAAAGACGTGGATGTTGATGTGTTTAGAGACAAATGCATGTTGCATTTTACATTTGATGATTATTTTAAGAAACTTTAATTATCAAGAATAAAACTACAACTTGTACCTCACTGAGTCTTTGGTTTCATTATCTGGAACATGACAGTTTTAATAATAATAATTATTATGAAAGTGTGTGTTTATATAATCCTCGGTATGAAGAGCATTTCATTTTATTTGTTCATCTATTACTCACACGTTTCTCCAAACGAACAATGAAGGAGAATAAATTAACATTCATTAAATAACTGATGAGTCATTTTAATTTAAATCACATCCTACAACTTGATGTGATCAAACGAACTAATTAAATAATACGAATAATAATAAAACCAGTAAAAAACTACGTGTTGAGCAACAAACATTGAGACAACTCATCCATTAAAACAACACATGACTCATCAGAAACACTGAGTCATTAACTGTCGATGGGAGGAGACAACGAGGTTTTACTCTGTAGATTTCAGGACAAACACCTTGTAAATATTTGTTTTTACTCAGTAAATCTAAAATCCTGGATCATTCAGGAGAAAGTGATGATGACAGTTGAAGAAAGAGGAAGTTCAGTTTGTAGAAAATAATGATGTGATATCGATGATTAAAGTCTTCGTTCATCTCCAGTAAAAACATCAGTCACCACCTCATCGCTGAGTCACTTCATCTCAGACAGATAAAAAAACTTTACTGATCCTTTGGGAGGTTCCCTCAGGATCATATGCACTGATACTTAAATCAGACATAAGAGAAGAGCTAAAGAATAAAGACCTCAAATACCCCACACCAACATAGAAATATAAAATAAAACTATATGAATAAAAATATGTATATATACACACACACACACATCACCACTCGTCTCACCACTGATGAACAGTTTCTCTATGAAACAATGAGACATAGTGACCAGGTGGGACCAGGTGGGACCAGGTGGGACCAGGTGGGACCAGGTGGGACCAGGTGGGACCAGGTGGGACCATGACTTCACCCATAATTTACCAAAACCACAACACCACTGACAAAGAGACGACGGAGCAGCTTTGTTGCTATATTTGAAGCCTTTGTGTGACTGAATGGTAACGAGTGGCTAAATGGAAAAACTTTCAATTATTACTGAGAGGACAGATCGGTTTGCAGCGTGTGACGTCGTCCTACGAGACGACCGTCGGACCCGAACGGATCATCACAGAGAACAAACGATGAAAAACAAGAGAAACGCTTGGTCTCGGTCTGTTTATCGATTATAGATGAAGCCACGGTTGTTTCAACAGGAGATTCTCAGTTCTCACGCTTCTGTGATTCGCTCGGCTCCGGTTACACGGAGGTGACGCCGGCTCCTGATTGGTCACAGTTTGTTTACTGGGATCGTTAAAGATGCAGTCTTATATGACACCACGTCGACCTGCGCCAGACGACGTCCTCAATGGAAACCAACGGTAAACACGCTGGTAAAGACTTGAATAAAAGCACAGGTTGTTCGTGTCTGTTGACACCAGCAGGACAAAGCTCCAGTGTTTTCAGCTCGACACTCGTTAGATGAAACGGGGGAAAGAACATCGAGGGGCGAGGTAAAAACACACAAAACAGAAACGTTCTGCTTGTTCCCGACTACCAGCTTCTTATGTTTGGATCAAGACACGTTGTGTCCAGCAGCTCACGGTCAAAACAAAAGGATGAGCAGCGTGAAGAGAAAACGCTGAGTCTGCACTGACAGTTAGACTGAAAGACAAGCGCTGGCAACAGGAAACAGAGCTACACGGTGTCCAGTTTCCTGCAAACAGGGGAAGGAAAAATCAATATCTCTTTATTTAGTTCTGCTTTACTTTTTATATGACCTGAGTGGTATCACTGATAACCATCTTCACCTGAACTCAGGTGTTGGATTTCTACTCTAACGCCTCAAGTCACGTTGATCTACGTTTTATTTTCTGTCTTTGGTCTTTTTCAGATCAGCGTGTGCTCCGGTTTGTTGTGTGTCCAAGGTTTCTGCTCGGCTACAGTATGGTATGTGGGCATAAATAAATCATCCTACCGCGTGTGTGTGTGTTTGTTGCAGCAACACAACCTGTGTGTCCTTCACAAATACACAAGAGGAGCGATTAAGGGAAAAGGTCACGACTGATCTTTATCCTGACGTCTGACTAACACTGGAAAAAATAAACTGCAAGACTCTTTGGTTTGGTTTTTTTTTAAAAAGTGGAGAAACAAAATGTTAAAATGATAAAACACACACACACACAGTGGAGTATTGTGAGCTCAAGGTCGGTGAATGAAGCCAACGAGGACGTATTTGGTCAAAGATAATTGTTCTTTTCAAATCGATGTTGAAAAACAAACATTAGTGAATCTGGAGACGATGAAGCTTCACAGACTTTATGACTTAATGTGATAAAAAACCTCATGTCAGGAGGAAAGTAGTGATTTTCTTATACATGTTCTTCTGTCAGAAATGTGGGTTGAGTCCACGCTGACGTCTCTAGAGACAGTTCAGAGAAAATAACCTCGACGAGATGAATGACACTGAACGGACGGGTCCGGTCTCTGACCACGTATCGTTGTAGTTCACGTGTTTTTATTTGGTGTCGATGATCCGTGACGTGTAGTTGAATCAGTGACACGTGTGTTGTGATCCTGATCGCCTCCTTCACTGACTCGAGGTTTTTGTTTTTTTCTCACCTTGGTGGTGTCATCATGGGAGCGTTGATACCGTTTCCAGCGGCAACCGTAGATCCCAGTGATACATGACAAACACAGCTGGCGCTCGTAGACCTGGAGGGGTTGGTGTTTCACCATGCTCCTTCAGTCAGTCCTGGTCCTGGTCCTGGTCCCAGAGTCACACATCCCACTGACGGAGAAGGATCCTGGAAGAAGAAGAAATATAATAATGCACAATCAACAGAACAAATAGTTCCTTCAGTAACACGTCTGCCACTTCAATAGAAAACACATGTCGGCTTGAAAAGCTCCATGTTTTTGATTCGAAGCCCAGTTTCACATGGAGACGATGTTTCCCAGCTCCTGTTTCCAATGACAACTGAGATTGCTACGAGCTTTCATCACCATGATCAAGGTACAAAAAAAAGGAAAATGAATTGAAAAGAGCTTGGTTGAACCAACCATCTATTGAGCATCACATTAAATTACAACATGAATATATCACACAGTGGCTTCATATCTGGGCCAAAGGCAGCGTGTAGGCGCCGCTGGAGAAGAGAGGCCGAGAGCTGCAACAAGGATGTTACACAACACTGACATTTAGCAAAAAATAAAACCGATGCTGCTTTAACCTGAACCTCCCTCTTAAAACCAAAAGGTTTTTACTTCATTTACTGCTTCATCTGAGATGTATGTTGGCTGAGGTCCACATCAGGGAGGCGCCAACGCCGACTCAGCAACGAGCTTCTGCAATCAGCTTTAATAACAGTAACGACATCAGAGCAGAGTGGACTGTTATCACACGTTCACCTCGTTCTCCAGAGACGTGACGCAGCTCGTCGAGCGGCTGCTGATTCAGTTCAATCTGAGGCTCAATGTGAATCTTGGCGTTATCAAAAAACAAACTATAAATAATTAATGACGACTCTAGAAACGAGCAGGACTGTGTGCACACAAACACGTTCCCCTGGAGGATTTAAACTGCTCGTATTCTTCTTCAGTTTCTGCATGTTAACTACACTCCTCTGCTGTAATCAGCCCGTCTCAGTCTCTGGACAGCTGCTCATTAGCATCTGCAGCAGTGGCCACGTTTCCTGTTATTAGCAAAACTGCAGTGAGGAGGGCGGGTCTGACCCGAGGGGATAATGAACCTGACCCACCGCAGCAGGACCACCGGGGTCTCTGACACAATAACATCACGACTGTTCAGTTGAATAAACCAGGAGCAGTAAACACACCGTTCACACCGAGTGGCGTCAGAAAGACTCAAACCAAACCAGACACAAACACACTCTGCACCAGTTTCTTATCAATATTCCCCTTATCTTATCTGGAGTCTGCACCAGAGAGTTACCCAACATGCAGCTTTAACAAGCCACTATGCTGCAGTCTGAGGGATTTAGACCTTGAACGGACCAGGCAGCGATTCTCCTGAATAAAACATGACTGTCGAGAGGACGGACGTCAGATTTGACAGCTCAGGATTTTAAAAATCCCCTGAAGGAGCTGGAGTTTGAAAATCTGCCAAAAAAACTGACAGAATAATATTCATAGTTTCTGGACAAAATGAAGGTGTTTTTAATTTGATCTTTTTTAAATATCATCAACAGCTGCAAACATAAAGGAGAGGAGATGTGTCTGGGCACGAAGACCAAGCCTTTAACACACAACAACAATCTGTTGTTAAACACGGCAACGTAACAACCACGTTCAGAAGTTTCCTCATGTTGTCACTTGTCGATAAATTACAACGTTCAAACCGGTATCCACAGCAAAGTCTCGTGTTGTTCCTTCAGTCAAACATGTGGTTTATGTTGCAACATGTTGTCAACGTTGTCACTGCTTCATTCAGCTGAACTGAGCATCACGACGTCCTTTGGTTCAAACTATTCGATCTTATAATTATTCTGAGCAGCTGTGAGGATCCATCACCTCCTCACACATGTTTTACTACGTAGTCACCGTCCTAACGCTGCTCCCGGAGGAATCAAAAAAAAGTGCCGCAATTAGCCCTTTTATCAGCGTGACGCCCAGAGGACTCGCTTCAGTCTGGAGTTAAACAACATGACGGACGTTACCAACGTAGACGCACCGGCTCTGACCAGCGCAGGGGGAGACGAGTGTGGTCTGAAGTCCCTGTCGCAAACACGACAACAAAACCACACAAGTGGAAACTCGGATTAAAACATCAGGTTTGGTGATAAACAGATCAACCAACGCTGGGATTTCTGCTTCTGTCACAAGTTGTTTGAACTTGGGTCAAAAACAAGAGGTTATGAAGGGTATAAACTCCCCACCTCCACCCTAACCCCAAAAAAACTGTTGTCATCTCCTTTTCTGCTGCCTCATTTCCTCCAATCAAAGGCACAATGAGGGAAAACAGTCTGCAGGGGAGGAAATGCTTCAGCAGTTTCCCCCGAACAGAAAAGCAGCGTCTTCTTCTTCTGACCAGAGACGAGTGAAGACTGAAGGCCAAACCAAACCAAACCACCACTGAGAAAACAGATCCGTAAAAATACAGTTCACTAAAGAGCTGATGCTGTGAAACTAAAGGTTTAATCCTGAACGTTGTCAGAGACGAGTTGAACCAGCAGCTGTGACTGAACTGAAAGAAAACCTGCCTCTAGTTTCAGTTACTGTATGTTACACTTACTGTAACATACGGATTAAAATCTAGAACTCACTAAATATCTTGTCTCTGCAGTGCATGATGGGATGTCGTTACGTGGAGAAACACGGACATGAACACATCTTTGTCTTTTGTCCATTCGTTTATGTTTGAAGACGGACCCGAAGGAACAAAACGCCACGAAGACTCGAGGCATCAGAAGACGCTGATCAGTAACACACGGGCGATAAAGGTTGTTACAACCAGAAGAGAAGAGAGCGTCGGTTACATAAGAGCGGTCGCTGTCGGAGGGAAGAGACGCGGTGACATTTAAAATCACCTCCTCCACTGTTTAATCTAAACACAACAACACTGCTGCTGCTTCAGTCTGTCGGTGGACGAGGACGAACCTGGTCACTGTCCTGCATCACGACACCATCAGTTACACACCTGTTATAAGACAGAGACAGGCCAGTGATGTTACGACACTGCATGTACGTGTGGTGTAGGGAAGGGTTAGGTTAAAGGTTTTTATTGATCATGATATAAATTGTTTAAACATCAGTTGTTGTTGGGATTCACTCTGATTCACGTCAAACCGAACACAACGTAGCGCTGAAACCTCACGGATAAAACGTCGATGTGGAAAAATTAAAGTGACAAAAACAAAAAGTCCAACAAGCGTCAGCAGCATCTGCAGCAGAGGAGCAGCGATCAATACAAATCATGACCGATTCAATAAGACCTGAAAACTGCTGGAGCAAACTTTACAACGGAAAAATAAGATCAATATTCATGTTCACGATAAACTGCTGATGTAACAAAAACACTTACATCATCTATAAATAAAACTTCTTGTTGATGAGGTTAGATTTACTACATGTGGTTAAATGTTTCAGGGTGAAAATGTCGTATTTGTTAAGAAAATAAAAGTGTTTTTACATGTTAATGTTAACAACAAAACAACAACACGTCTACACTGGTTCACTGAAAACAGCTCTGACCCTGAAGAATATTCTCTTTATAAGAACGAGCGTAGTTTCATCTGTGAGGAGCAGCGGTTATTAAACAACATGAATCAATGTTGAAGTCTCTGTAGCAGTCAAAGGTTATAACAGCAAGATGACGATAAGAGAATCAACACGTCGCTGCTGAGAAACGTTGGAGCCAGAACATTTTGACCTGACAAACGAGAAAAGAAAGAGAAGCAACAAACGTGAACATGTGATCACATGAAGTAAATGGTTATCATTCGTTTCAGAGGCTGAAAGAACCAGAACAAATAAGACGAGGAGCCGGACGGTTTGATTAAACACCAACAGCTTTAATATCAGATCCACACGTCACAATGGCTGCAGCTGGAGGTTACTCTGAAGGCTGAGGATGAACACAGAGTTGAAGAGGAGGAGATGGTATCAGATCTATGCATCACACTAAAGCTCATCAATCTCAAAAAAACAAAATATGGGTCAGAGATAATCTGAGGGGGAAAATGAATCTAATCACAGTCCATCAGTGTCTTCAAATTAGAAAACTGACAAGAGGAAGAGGAAGTGTTATATGACCATCATTTATTTCTATTATCACAACAAAACACAATGAAACAAACGACTGAGAGAAGAAGAAAATCGATCTAATGAATTGACTGAGAACGAACCAGAGGAAGTAGGTCAAGTGGCACATGGAGCTGGTTTCATTTTATATGGAGAAAAAACGAGTCGGAGCAGAGCTGCTTTGATAGAAGAATATTTGTTCAAAACAACATGAGTGAACAATAAACTAATAGTCAACGTTTATGAGCCTTATAGATGTTGGAGCTCATCACTGATTTATCACCTCACTTCCTCTTTCACCTGAAACAAACCGTGGAAACGGAAAAACCTTTGGAGCAGGAACAACCAGACACACGACGGAGCATCAGAGCCACGTTAGAGGGAGAATAAAGTCGGAGTTTTAGAAGAACAACATCACTTATTTTTACCCAAACGTGGCCCAGATACTCCATCGTAAAGACGCAGAAGAAAAAACCCAAGTTTTACTTTGTGAGGTTTGATCTGATCAACTGTTCAGGCAGCTGATGGTGTGAATCATTTGTATTTTAATAAGCAGATGAACTAACCTGAGTCTATCTAATGACGTTTTTACAGATGTGAAGTGTGAACAGACGTGAACGTCAGCGTTCATGATCCAAACACAAACTAAAAATCAATAAATTACACGGATGACTTCACTTAACACTGGTTTTTACTGACGGTAAATTGTTGTTTAAAAGTCTCAGCAACAGAAAGAAGAAATAATTCTGTCGATATTTAATTTAAAAGGCAGCAACTAAAAGTAACGAGAGTAAAAGACGTCGAGGATGAAAGACGGTGTTAAAACCAACGACATCTGGATCAAATATTCATCAGCTTGTTGTTGATCAATGACACACTTCATATAATGATCCATGAAATGTTATTACATACGTTTCTACTGATTCAGTTCATAATCATTTTATAGATTTATCAAATAAACTGTTTAAAACAGCGTGAAGACGAACGTGTTTTTAATTGAATTGAACAAAAACTTATTTCCTTGTATAGTTGTAGAGACACAGAGCTGTTTATGACCAGTTACATCCACATATCAGCTGCTTTATCTCGGTGCCAGTTCATCTTTTTCAGTTTCTATGAACTGTAGTTGTCATCCTGGACAACAGAGCAGTGAAACAGCTTCGCTGCCTGGAAGAAATCTTCTTTATTTTCCCGTAAGTCAACCTGGTGTAGTGAAACCCATTTACCAATTTAAAGGCCACACTGTGTGAAGACAGAAACTATCTGGACCTCTCCCGGCCCGTTGGAGGTGCAGAGATTGTGAAACTGGTTTCCAGTCACAGCTGACACCGTGGTCTGGAAAACAAAGAGCTGACGAAGACATCCGTGACACGCAGAGACGCGGTGGGAAGCGACGTCGTTCCGTTTGAGCTTCGAAGGCTCAGACCTCGTCGCTCTGTATGTTTCTTGTGGCCAAAAGGAAAAGAAAAAAACACTTGGACTGATTATCAAGGTGCCATCTGTAAGTCTGCATGAGGGCTCTTCACCACCATCTGTGTGTTGACATCACACCAACTCTGTCCTGAACCGAGACGTGACCAGATGAGCCGCCGCCGTGAACTTGGCTTTCTGGAAGAGAAGCTCAACATTTGGCTTCTTCAACTCTGTTTCAGAGACGCTGTGATAAAAGCAACGATCTCACATTGTGAAATAACCTGAAAAACCACTTTCCATTCTCCAGGTAAGAGGCTTAGATAATAACCTTTAACAGCTCGTTTTAAAACAGCCTACGCACCGACTCAAAGACTCATTTTAGGTCAGAGGATGAATCTTTTCTGAGTTGAGTCGAGTTTCAGATGGTGGGAATTTGACCAAGAATGAAAGAAAAACAAGCAGACTTATTATCCAGTCAAGGAGCTATTGTTGCCGACTTTCAAAAGAGGAAACTCAGCTTTGACAGAATAACCGTGCACCTCCCAGTTCACCTCAGCGTCCGACTTTGAAGAGTGATCAAGTTGCAAACTCACAAAAAAAAAAAAATCCTCTGAACCAAAGTGTCTGATGCTTCAATTAACAGGAGGAAACACAAGAAATTCAACCTGATAAAACCAGGTGAGGAAGATGAAAAATACAGTTAATGTTTCCCGTCCTGTTCTCATGCCTGTTGGGAAAAAACAACAACGTTTTAATCATCTGCACGTGTTTGACACCACCAACTCATCGGCCGCCGGCTCACGTCACCTGACCGTTAATTCAACCCTCCATGTTGAATTTCACTTCATCTACGACGGAGAGAAGAGTGTGAGTGGAGAGAGAGAGAACGTTGTGACGTACGACGTTTAAATTATAGTCCTGGACTGAGTCAGTGTTGTTGTGTACACACCGTTTCTCACATCTTTAAGTCCAGTTTCCTGTCGTCGTGTCAGTGAGTTGGACCTCAGACAAAAACTCTCAGGCTCATTATCTTCTCTGGTGACGGGTTCACAGGTTGAGGAGTCTGAAGGTTGGATGTGACGTCACAGCTTCAGAGTCGACGGTGACATCAGGTCATTTTTTACATCTCAAACCCACATGATGCAGACGAGCTCCTGTTTTATATGAAGCCTGAAAACGTCACATCTGCTGCACGAGTCTCATCTTAGAAACAACTGTCTAGAGACACAGGTATAAATATATAAATATAAATATATACAGTGGCTGTTATATAAGCAGGACTAAGCACAGTTGAGAGACAGAATCATTACTCATCTGAAAGAGGAAATGGGGTCATCTCCGACCAACACAGAGAGAATCTCTACGTCTCTAAAGACGCAGCAACACGACTACAACAACCTGCTGATGAATTCAACTGATAAATGAGACAAATATGAAGAAAATCATGAAGAAACAGGTCAAATGTTTCAGTTCACGTTCACGACAAGATCAATGTGCTGAAGAATGAAAACTCTGATGCACCGACGACTAAAAGACACTTTCACTTTGATGAATTAAAGAAACAATGAGGTCAGTCTCTGGACCCGAGTCAGACCAGACCAGCAGCTGGAACCTGCACCTGTTTGATCAATATGATCCACGAATTCATGTCGATAAGAACCAGAGTCTCAGACCAACTCTGGTGAGACCTGGATCAGTAATTATCAACAGTAACCAGAATAAAGAAACATGCTTAAACAAACAAGATCAAGTATTTTCTCTCCAAATCATCTCAGTTTCAGTATCAACATCATGACGATCAGTGTGGTCACGTGTCGCTGTCTGACTTTCAATGTCAAGACCTGAAAATATTATTACAGAGCTGATTCACACAGGAGCTGAACCTCTCTCTCACTTTACAGGATCAATCACTATGATCTAATGTAAGTTAATGTAAAAGAAGTTAAACCAGCGTTCGCTGCTCAACACAAACCCTTCGATCCTTCTACAGACGCTGAACACACAGGAGCTGTTTAACGTCCTGGTTTGTCCTGACTCATCCGTCTATTTAAACTCTGACTAAACCAAAGTTAAACTCTGACACCGTCACTGTTTACATTTACATTATTTACATTTAACCTGTAGGACGTCACCTGACGTCACCTCAACAAGAAAAAACAAAGTGTCAAAGACACGTGGAGACACATGGTGTTGGAACCGACGAGGAACACGAACACACACACACACACACACACACACACACACACACACACACACACACACACACACACACACACACACACACACACACACACACACACACACACACACACACACACTTTAAATCAAACACACACACACACACACACACTTTAAATCAAACACACACACACACACACACACACACACACTTTAAATCAAACACACACACACACACACACACACTTTAAATCAAACACACACACACACATTAAATCAAACACACACACATTAAATCAAACACACACACACACACATTAAATCAAACACACACACACACACATTAAATCAAACACACACACACACATTAAATCAAACTTCTGTAAAAAACTAAATAAAACTGGTTTTGCTGATAAAAAATGTCTGTGTCTATGACAACATGTGACCAGTAAACAAACAAACAAACAAACATGAAACATCAGAGATTAAAACTAGTTTTTGCTGATGTTTCCATAGTTACAACTCTCTTCAACCAGGAGCCACGAGCGCTGTTTAAACGTCTGATATCGCGATAAAACATATCGATACATTGAAACACTGAAACGATCCAAACATCAAAGGTTGAACTCACCTGTCTGGACGCAGCGACACGACCTCTGACCGTCACCGGGGTCGACCCGTGTCCACGGTAACAAACACCGGCTGGAGGAGACGGGACCCGCCGGTAAACCCGGTAAACGCTGACGAAGCTGAAGTTTTTACACCGAAAACAAAGCGGAGGGATGATAGAGCCGGTTGAGTCCGGTGTCGGTTCAAACCAGCCCGGTCTCCTGTCTCAGTTCTGGTAGTAGTAGTAGTGTTTACCTCCTCTTCCCTGAGTCCAACCAGGACCTTCACTCACACACCGGTGGAGTAATTAACCGTAGTGTGGAGAGTGTGTGTGTTGGTGTGTGTCGGTGGGTGGAGAGACTGGTGTGTGTGTCGGTGTGTGTCGGTGGGTGGAGAGACTGAGCTGCTTTTATCTCCGACCTCCTCTGATCAGAGACCGACTCGACCTGAGTCTTCACGGTCACATCGTCAAACACATTTATCTTTATTTATTCACAACTGTTATAGATAAAATATCCAAATATACAGATTCACTGTTACTAAACCACCTCCCGTTGTTATACACATATATTTAATCTGCTTAGTGAGACATACTGAGTCTTTAAAAAACATTATCTTCTGTTAAAAGCTATAAAATCCGATGTAACATGAACGCAGCATCATGAACACGCCTCTAACGTTCACGTCGAGTTCCGGTTTAAAAGTTTTATCTTGAAAAAATAAAATATAAAGTTAAATTAACCAGACTGAACTAAAACTGAGATGATTTAAACACATAAAATACTGTTTTATTAATTTCTATATAATTTTGTTTTGTATCAATGGTCATTAGAAATAAACAGAGACAATTAATATAATTAATGTAAATTTATCAGATGTTTAATCAAACAGGTCATAAATAATAAATACAAGTTAAAAATCTTCTATTTAATGTTCAAAATAATTTAATTTGATAAAATATAAATATGAGGAATATAAAGGGATATAAGGAAGGTCACTGTCTTTCTTGATTATTCATATTATTATTATTATTATTATTATTATTATTAAAATGTAAAAGACTTTTTTATTTCATCTGTATTTTCTCTGTAAATGAAGAAAGTGATGGTTTTTGACTGAAGCTGCTGAACTTTCTAAAGATCATTTCATCTGAACTAAACCAGTTTTATTAACACACGTCAGATAAACTATCAGATCGTCACGGGTCAGTGACCTGTCATCTGCTCTCATTGTTTTCAGACTTTGACACGTTCAATCATATTGACGAGTATCAGGTGACTCATTAATTCAAATTTATTTATTGATTTGTTGTGTTTTTTTGTCCATGACGACACCATCTGTCACAAACAGCATGTGATGTTCCTCGTTATCGACCCGCTGACACAAACTGAGGCGTGTTACAGCACTGACTGACATCTAGTGACAGTAGAAGACAGTAGAAGACAGTAGATGACAGTAGAAGACAGTAGAAGACAGTAGATAACAGTAGATGACAGTAGAAGACAGTAGCTAACAGTAGATGACAGTAGATGACAGTAGAAGACAGTAGATGTTAGTAGATGACAGTAGCTAACAGTAGATGACAGTAGAAGACAGTAGAAGACAGTAGATGACAGTAGAAGACAGTAGATAACAGTAGATGACAGTAGAAGACAGTAGAAGACAGTAGAAGACAGTAGATGTTAGTAGATGACAGTAGCTAACAGTAGATGACAGTAGAAGACAGTAGATAACAGTAGATGACAGTAGATGACAGTAGAAGACAGTAGAAGACAGTAGATGACAGTAGATGACAGTAGATGACAGTAGATGACAGTAGAAGACAGTAGAAGACAGTAGATGACAGTAGATGACAGTAGAAGACAGTAGATGTTAGTAGATGACAGTAGATGACAGTAGAAGACAGTAGAAGACAGTAGATGACAGTAGATGACAGTAGATGACAGTAGAAGACAGTAGATGTTAGTAGATGACAGTAGAAGACAGTAGCTAACAGTAGATGACAGTAGAAGACAGTAGATGACAGTAGAAGACAGTAGATGTTAGTAGATGACAGTAGATGACAGTAGAAGACAGTAGAAGACAGTAGATGACAGTAGATGACAGTAGAAGACAGTAGATGTTAGTAGATGACAGTAGATGACAGTAGAAGACAGTAGAAGACAGTAGATGACAGTAGATGTTAGTAGAAGACAGTAGATGTTAGTAGATGACAGTAGATGACAGTAGAAGACAGTAGATGTTAGTAGATGACAGTAGATGACAGTAGAAGACAGTAGATGACAGTAGATGACAGTAGATGTTAGTAGATGACAGTAGAAGACAGTAGCTAACAGTAGATGACAGTAGAAGACAGTAGACATCATCACTTTCATCTTCATCATTATTATTATTATTATTGTAATATTAATTGTAATGATAATTTTACTTTAACAACTACTTGTAACCATCTAGTCTCTACTGTCTCTTTCTGGTCTCCCACTTTTCTTCCTCCCCCCTCCCCCGTCCTCCTCACTCTTTTTCCTCTGTCTCTTCTCTTTTCCCTGTTTTCATTTCACTCCAACCGGTCGAGGCAGATGACGTCCACTCTGAGTCTGGTTCTGCTGGAGGTTTCTTCCTGTTAAAAGGGAGTTTTTCCTCCATTGTTGCCAAGCGCTTGCTCATTGTGGAAATGTTGGGTTTCTCTATGTAAAGTGCCTTGAGATAAATGTTTTTATGACCTGGCGCTATATAAATAAAATAAATTGAATTGAATTGAATAGAAGACAGTAGATGTTAGTAGATGTTAGTAGATGACAGTAGATGACAGTAGAAGACAGTAGAAGACAGTAGAAGACAGTAGATGTCAGTAGATGTCAGTAGAAGACAGTAGATGACAGTAGATGTCAGTAGATGTCAGTAGATGTCAGTAGAAGACAGTAGATGTCAGTAGATGTCAGTAGATGTCAGTAGATGTCAGTAGAAGACAGTAGATGACAGTAGAAGACAGTAGATGTCAGTAGATGACAGTAGAAGACAGTAGATGTCAGTAGATGTCAGTAGATGTCAGTAGAAGACAGTAGATGTCAGTAGATGTCAGTAGATGTCAGTAGATGTCAGTAGAAGACAGTAGATGACAGTAGAAGACAGTAGATGTCAGTAGATGTCAGTAGAAGACAGTAGATGTCAGTAGATGTCAGTAGATGTCAGTAGAAGACAGTAGATGACAGTAGAAGACAGTAGATGACAGTAGATGTCAGTAGATGACAGTAGATGACGGTAGAAGACAGTAGATGTCAGTAGATGACAGTAGAAGACAGTAGATGTCAGTAGATGACAGTAGATGACAGTAGATGTCAGTAGATGACAGTAGAAGACAGTAGATGTCAGTAGAAGACAGTAGATGACAGTAGAAGACAGTAGATGACAGTAGAAGACAGTAGATGACAGTAGAAGACAGTAGATAACAGTAGATGTCAGTAGATGACAGTAGATGACGGTAGAAGACAGTAGATGTCAGTAGATGTCAGTAGATGTCAGTAGAAGACAGTAGATGACAGTAGAAGACAGTAGATGTCAGTAGATGTCAGTAGATGTTCATTTATTGTGTCAGAAAAGTTCCAGTAAATGAAACAAATAAAACTGTTTGTAAACGTCGTCTGTAACATTACAGTTGTTGTGTTTTGCTCAGATCCAGATGTGACGTGTTGTGTTTGTAAATGTCGACAGTTGTTGTGTTTTGCTCAGATCCAGATGTGACGTGTTGTGTTTGTAAATGTCGACAGTTGTTGTGTTTTGCTCAGATCCAGATGTGACGTGTTGTGTTTGTAAATGTCGACAGTTGTTGTGTTTTGCTCAGATCCAGATGTGACGTGTTGTGTTTGTAAATGTCGACAGTTGTTGTGTTTTGCTCAGATCCAGATGTGACGTGTTGTGTTCCTGTTGTCGTCTTCACGTATGTTTGTTGTCATGATGCAACAAGACAACACATGGTTGATTCTCTGTGTTTTAATTGGTTGTTTGAACTGTGAAGACGTCAAGAGAAGGAAACGTTGTTAAAAGAAAAAACAGTTGACATTGTCACCAAGGCGACGTCGATGATGTTGTTAGATTCATCAGCTCAGTTTGATCAGTGTGTGTGGTCTGTGTTTATATAAAGATGATGTTGAATATCCACTCACACACACACACACACACACACACACCAGGTGGAGGAAACCAAAGGAAACGCTGCTCTCAGGGTGACTTCCTGTGGCATATCCCTGTTTGATGTGTCTGACCCATCTTACCTGATCCTCTCTCTGTGTGTTGCCGGCTGCAGCTGCTGCGCTTTGTTTTGAACTCCTCTTCATTATAAAATGCCAACCAGCATCCAGAGGCAGGAAGAGGAGGCTGCTGGTGGGGGTTTCCTCTGCAGGGAGGTCGGACTGATTCTGTCTGAGAGGAGACAGAGTCTAACTCGAGCAGAGAGAATGAAAACTGTGTCGTCTAAATGGAACTAAACAGTTTGTTATGACTGAAAACCTTTACTGAAGCTTCACATCGACGGAGGAGAAGAAGTTTGTGTTTTACTTTACTTCTTTAGAGAATAATTATGAAATCTGATCTGAGACTAAAGATGAAATAACATGTTGATGTTTGTGATGAGTTGATGAATGTTTCCTCTAATGTTGCCACGGTGACGTAATGAAACCAGATGAAACTTTACTAACCTGTAATAAAACTATATCAACAGTCGCCGGTCGTCTACAGTTTCTGTTATTGGATATAAATCGTTTCATGATGTTGTTACATTTATTCTCAGAAAAAACAAAGACTCCTCTGAAAACAAACTACCTCAGTGAAGATGCTAGAAATGTATTAGGATGGTTTTTACTCCATCTAGTGGTTGTTAGTCAACATGACATCTGGAGGTTTGACTGTGATTATTCTCATGTGGAGGAATTTACATCAACCATCTGCTTCCAGATGAAAGTTGTCACCTTCAGTCCACAGGAACACAACATGGAAAAACTAAAAACTATGTTAAGAAGTTAAATTACAAACAGAAACCTGTAGAAATAGTCAGGTGTCTTTGGTTTATAAGAACTTAATTACCTGTCATGTCTGTTTGTATTTATTTTTATTTGTTTTAAAGATATTTCTAGAATCAAAGACTGGAACTGAACCTAAACCGCTGTGACTTTAACTTTAGTGTCTTTGGATAAACATTTCCAATCCTTCACCACCAGGGGGCGTGTTAAACTCACTCTGTATTAAAACCACTAATCATCCAACGTGACTTTCTGCAGAGAAGAAAATGCTCAAATCCATGTGTGTAAATCTTGTTTCATCATCTTCTCCAAGAAGACTGGAATCTGTTTCTGCTGCTGATGAAAGTCCTGAAAACGTCTGTATCTATAAACATTGATGATGATGATGAAGGAAACATTTAACCTCAAAGCTGCAACATAATAACGTCTGAAAACTTCCTGTATTTGACTGTAGTTTAGTGATTTTCTCATTATTGTTTATGATCCAGTAACTTTCTGGATTCATCGTCTCGGCTGTCGTCGTCATCTTCTTGCCAGATGTGCTTCACATCTGCCAGTTACAGTTTGCAGCAGAATAAGATGTAACATTCATCAATTAGCTTCTTTTAGAAACTTTTCATTGAACGTGTATCGACACTGATACGTGTAGGGCAGATCAACAGGAAGGAGGTGTTTTGAAAACCCCGAGGACTTTCAACAGAGTTGAAAAACAACACAGATGGTCGGACAGGAGAGAGACTGGCCTCCTGGGTTTGTTCCCACTACTGTAGCACAGTAACAGTAAACGTTTTAACTGTTAATCTGTCACCGTCTCCATGAAGGAAATGGACCAAAATCCTCTGATTAAAACCAGAGAGCAAAAAGCTTTTAGACCGAAAAGTGAGATTTACTGAGCAGTGGTGCTGAGGTTAGAGAGTAAATCGTGTTTATGTGTCGAATGGGCTCCTGTCCTTAAATAACATGACGTCAGTGTAGTTATGTAAGAGACGCTCCGCCCTCCGAGGCTGCTGTTCCTGCTCTTATACTAAATCTGTAATAGAGAAAACGTGAGGGACGTGCCGACTTCCTGACTTAACCTACTCTCTATAACACATATGAAATGTTGCATCATATGTCTCCATCACGTTTTAAGATGGAGACACTGCAGTTTCATACTGTTTATTCTCAAAAAGGCATTTAGATGTTTGTTATGAAGAGAATAAAGAAGAAACATTCAAGGTTGTGTCTTTTCTTTTCTTTTAGTTCCTGAGTTAACGTCATTTTCCGGTTTTAATTAAATCACCTTTGTGCAGTATTAATATATATAAGAGATGTAACAAATCTCCTCATGTTTCAGGCCTGTTAGCTTCCTTCACTTCACCATCATGTGTCTGTGTCTTTATGCCACGTAGGGTGAGGAATGTAAAGATTTCTCTTTAAATGTAAATGAAGTGAATCAGGAGATTTGACCAGACTTGTTTGATGCAGGAATTGCCCTCAATCTACATAGACTGAGGAATTTGACTGTCAACTGTGGCTCCTGGACAAACATCTTCTAGCAGGAGAGAAAAAGCTTCAAAGCTGAAATAAATGTCAAATCTCACAAAGTCACAGTTATTATGTCATCACATCTTGTCTTATATGAGTTTTGTAAATTCCTCGTTATGATCTGGAGGTTGTTTCCTTCTTTTTCTCAGATGTTTGCAGATGTTTCAGGATGTTCCTCCCTCGATCTTTCACAGAAAAAACTCAGACGTTTCAGGACAGTTAACTGAGGGGTGTTAGAGGAGGAGGACTTGGGGGATTAAAAGGTGATTAGGTGAAATTCCTTTTGGTTGAAAAGTAGCATGTGTTTAATACTATGATCAGTATTTAAACGATGATGTTAAACGTCGTGCTCAGTTCTTCATCGTGGCTTTAACCTGAACACCTTTCTGTAGATTATGACGATGATGACGATGAATCCGACGTGTTTCAGTGATGAAAACATTATATCTTTATATCTACAACTTCTTTTGTTTCTGGTTAAGAGAGTTCTAGAGTTTGCTGGTGGAGATGCAGGACTTTTTACACCAGAGGTCGTCCTGGTTGTCGGTCGCTCCCCCTCCGTCCTGCAACCACCCAACAATCAGTAGCTGAGTTGGACCGACGTGGCACAGTGGGGGTGGGTGGGGTGTCGGTGGGGGCAGGGCTCAGATCCTGCAACTTGTGTGAAACATGGCTGCAGCTGCTGCTGGGTGAAGCTTTTCTAGGGAAGATTTTAGCCTCAGTCTGATGAGTTGAACTACAATAAAACACAACCCGTCCTCTGAGAACAATCAGTTCTGTGTCTGTGGAGGAAACAGAGAAATGATGTGACCAAGAGAAGTTGCAACAACTTCAAACACTGTGTTGATGTGTCATGTTCTCTATCAACTCGTCCTGTAAATAAAAATCATTTATCTCGTTATTTAATCTTTATCTCTTCCATGTGATGAAACCAGTGCAGCAGATTGAGTCAGCAGCCAGTAACTATAGGACCCAGAGATCTATTTCTGTACGTCAGCAGCCACAACTGACTTCTGGTCAGATATTCTGTGATTTTCTGTCCACAACCACTTTTGAAAGAAGTTTCAAAGCTGATCTCAAACCAGCTCAGACCAGTGTAAACCCGGTCGACCCCCCTTTCATTCAACAGGGACGTCCCACATCTCAACTTCCTGAGGAAAACAGAGACACCCTCATTTGAATATCCCATTCCCACTTCTAGAAATTTCTCTCCTCTCTGAGGATAAATAGACCAGGAGACTGAGTCACAGACACTTTATCCACAGGACACGACTCTGAGGAGAAACCCTGCGACTCTGTGCCAGGTAAGCAGCAGAAGATCAGACGTCTTTGTTTCCAGGAAGAATTCAGAGGGTGTGAATGAGCTGCTTTGTGTTTAGGGTTTAAAGTTACAGTCCAGCATTTCTTCATTCTGCAGTTTTTAAAATCTGCTGCTACTTCTCTGGCTGTTTGACCTGCTTATTTCAAACAACACTTTCATCCTTTATCTGCAGGGAAATTATTCATGCTTCAGCTTTAAAAGCTTTATTAAGTTTTCATGCAACTTATCCAAACTTTTTACCTCTTGCATGTCACTACTGAAGTGTTTTAAATGCTCAAATGAACCAAAAGAAATGTCTATAAATGCTCCAAATATGTTTTTTTTTTTTTTTTTCAAATGAACTTTTTACTTTTTGTTGATCAGATGTTTCTAACTGTCCTCTAGAAAGTAGCCGCTCCACCATGACAAAACTGATTGGATGAAAGTTTAGTCTCTGGGTCACACGCAGCCAATGAAAACAGCTCATGTGTCTAGCAGATTAAATAAGACAAAATATATTAAACAAAGCAAATGTTTCCATCAGAGCCTGAATAATGTTTTATTTTCTGCTCTGTGGACGTTACTACATACACCTCTTGTCTTTCAGAATGAAAATCGCAGACATCAAAGCATCTGAAGGTATCAAGAAACATGAGGCAAAAGTCATTTCGCTTGTATCACAAATGTTCAAATACAGAGATTCAGACATCGTTAACTCTGCAGTCGTAGATGTAGTCACAACCTCAGGGCTTGTGTTTGTCTTTTTGTTTGAAGAGATTGGATCCAGCAGACACGCCCTTAAACATGTCACTGCAGAAAAACTAACGCAGTGATTTCTGATCCTGATTCTGGCTCAAGGAGAAATTATCAAAGTTTGCATGAAATTCAGCAAAAGTAGAGAAGGCATCATGTTACATGTGAGCGACGCTCTGAGTGGAGCAGCTGTAGATCTGAACCTCGAGCTGCTGACGTGGCGACGATGTCGGCCTCAGACCAGAGACATTCACAGTCTTGTGTGTGGGCTGATCCAGCTCTTCACTCAGCTTCACATCACAATCTGTTTCCTGCCAGTTTCACGTTTGGTTTCTGTTAAATATAAAGTTTTAATAAACTAATTAACTCTCTGACATCAGCTCAAACACATATTTATTTATGATTTATTTGATTTTGCTGAACCGACCCGAGTTAACTTATGTTAACTATTTTTCCTTTGTTTCTGTTCCTCAGGCTGCTGCAGCTGCTTTTGGAGACAAACAGGATGTGGATGACGAACGTTGTAGCTCTTTGTCTGCTGGCTCTCGTGGCCTCTGCAGAGGACAAGAAGCTGAGCAGCCACGCTACCATGCTGGCTGACAACAGCGCCAACCTGGCCTTCAGGTCAGTTCATCATCTATATTACACTTAAACCATCAAGCAGACTCTGTCTTCCCCCAGAAAACACCAGTGAATAACTGTTTTTGTGATTGTGATTCAGCCTGTACCATAACATGGCGAAGGACAAAAACACGGAAAACATCGTCATCTCTCCGGTGGTCGTGGCCTCGTCTCTTGGGATGGTCGCTCTCGGTGGAAAAGCCTCCACTTCCTCTCAGGTCAAAACTGTGCTCAGCGCTGACAAACTGAAGGATGAACATCTGCACGCAGGGTTGTCTGAGCTCCTCACTGAGGTAAATACTCCAACACAGCATCTGAGATCCTCTTACCAACATCGACACGACCTGTTCTCATAGTTTATAATTTGCTGTTTTGCAGGTGAGCGATGCTAAGACTCGTAACACCACCTGGAAGATCAACAACCGTCTCTACGGCCCCAGCTCTGTCTCCTTCGCTGATGATTTTGTAAAGAACAGCAAGAAGCACTACAACTACGACCACTCAAAGATAAACTTGAGAGACAAAAGGAGCGCCGTCACCTCCATCAACGAGTGGGCGGCAAAGTCCACAAACGGGAAACTTCCCGAGATCACCAAGGACGTCCAGAATCCAGACGGAGCCATGATTGTCAACGCCATGTTCTTCAAACGTGAGTTTATCTCGTTCTGTTCAAAGTCTTTTTACTCTCCTGACTGAACTGAAACATGTTGAGATGTGTAACAGATAATGTTTGGTCCTGCAGCTCACTGGGATGAGAAGTTTCATGATAAAATGGTGGACACGCGTGGTTTCCTGGTTACTCGTTCATTCACCGTCGGAGTTCCCATGATGCATCGTACAGGTGAGTTCCTCCTTTATCTCTGCCTCTGATCTTATTATGTCTTCAAACCTGAGAGCTGACTGAACAATGCACATGAGATAAGATATCTGATGCATCTGTCTGCTCTTCACAGGTCTGTACGACTTCTACGATGACACAGACAACAGCATCTATGTGCTGAACATGCCTCTGGGCCAGAAACAGGCCTCCATGGTGCTCATCATGCCCTACCACCTGGAGCCCCTGGAGCGACTGGAGAAACTCCTGACCAGGAAGCAGGTGGACACTTGGATGAGTAAGATGGAGAACAGAGCAGTGGCCATCTCTCTTCCTAAGATCTCTGTGGAAGTCAGCCACAATCTGCAGGTAAATGGTGGCACTAATCTTGGTTATCTCAACGTGGAGATGTGACTCAAACGTCCAAAAATCAACTGAACCATCTGTCTTTTCCAGAAACATCTGGCCGATCTTGGTCTGACTGAGGCTGTGGACAAAGCCAAGGCCGACCTGTCCAACATCTCCGGTAAGAAGGACCTCTACCTGTCCAACGTCTTCCACGCATCGGCCCTGGAGCTGGACGTTGAAGGAAATCCATACGACACCAGCATCTTTGGCACAGAGAGGCTGAGGAATCCCAAACTTTTCTACGTCGACCATCCCTTCATCTTCCTGGTGAAGGACAACAAGACCAACTCAATCCTC
The DNA here is from genome assembly GCA_016801845.1 of Polydactylus sextarius. NCBI lineage: Eukaryota > Metazoa > Chordata > Actinopteri > Polynemidae > Polydactylus > Polydactylus sextarius. The sequence continues at coordinate 471,373 of CM028924.1, forward strand.
TACATCGGCAGGGTGGTCAGACCCAAAGGAGATAAGATGCGTGACGAACTATAATGTTAAGGTTTTAAAACCAGCTGGGTAACTTGTGAAATCAGGATCCTGTGTGTGTGTGTTTGTGAGCTTTATTTGTCATGACTGTTACCTCATGAGCACCTTCCAATAGATGATCTGTGGTCTGAATATCTGAGCTTCCTGTTGTTAGACGCATCAAACCATCACAGGGTTCAACTCTCTCTTAACTCTTTCCATTCCCAGATTGAATTATGATCTTAATCACACAGAAAAATGCAAATGTGTGCCTCATTTCAGATTTCCACAAACAACTAGAGCAGACAGCATGCTTATATTAAGTATGATCTTCTTTTTTACATCCTGTTTTGTTTGCCAGTGGTGGTTCGGCCATAATTCAAGTGCGTTTTTTTTGCATTATCTTTAATGTTTAAAGAAAAAAAAAAGATCTTTGCACAAGCTTCCTTTTACAGTTGTTGTCTCGGTCTTTCCTTTGTTATTTGTTTTTGCCTCCGGTCTGCACTGCACTGAATTATTCCTCTGCACAACCTGAACTTGCAGTGGAAAGGTGGCAAACGTCTGACGCTTCATTTTTACCATCACTTGCCAGCCATACTGTGTTGATTTGTTGCTGTAGGTATTTTCCACAAACAAGCTGTTGGAATTGTGTGATTATGTGTTTTTTTTTTTTTTCAATAAAAACATCAAGAAAAGGGTCTTTGTGTGTGTGTGTGTGTGTGTTAATACACTTCTGTGGAGAGTTGAACACAGGAATGTGAGCATGCTAGAGTTAGCATTAGCATTTCAAAGGAAACAGGATAACAATCTTTCCAGCTGGCTGGAGGTCAAACAGTCCTGTCAGGTCTGGTATGTAGGGATTTGATAACAACTGCCTCCTTTTCCTGGCGTCACTAATCTGCCGTAGAAAAACCATCCAGAGAATTTTGTGGCTGATTTCTCGAATCATCAACCACCTAAATACCAAATCTCTGAGTCCTTTGTTTCAACCAGAGGAAAAGTAGATTGTACCATGCAAAAAAAAAAAAAAAAAAAAAAAAACTGGAGTCCAGGGTTCTCATGGTGATCAGGGAACTTGATCTACTATAGAGAAAGTTATAAATAAATATAAATAAAATAGTAAAAAGTAAAATAATACAGCTGAACAGTAGGTTTTAACACCTCTTACATAATAAAAGATCTCAAATAAAGAAATAAGAATTTAAAATAAAAACAATATTATGTCCATCCATCTATTTATCTATCTGTCTTATCTATACGTCTGTCTGTCCATCTATCGTCTATCTATCGATCTATCATAGAGCTGTAGCACCACCCTGTGGTTGTAAAGAGTAACACGGCTATGAGGAATAAAACAACAATCATGTAACAAATCAATGTTTTAATTACTTTATCGTGTCATATTTACATACATGTTTGTACTTTACAGTGAAGGAATAATATACAAGACAAATAACAACATATAAATTACACAATGTACAAGTTTATGATTGACTTGACTGTACAACAAGTGTCACTAACATGAAAAGACTAGAGTGGAGGAGTAGTTTTACTCTTTTTCTATAATCCTGTAAAAAAAATAAAACCTAAGTTGACGTCAGGCAGCTGTTTGGTTTCAAACCTCAGGTGGATTTTAGAGATCAGGGGCTCGTTCTACGTCTCTAGTTTCAGGTGATTTTTAACAGTCAAAACATCATTAAAAATATTAAATGTTAAATGTCAGTTAGTTCCTCTACAATCGTTCAGACAGGATGTAAACTGCTCCTGTAGTCAACGTTGACGTCAGAGGATTTAACTCCTGAAAACAGTCAAACACTGACACACTGAGATTTAGATCAAAACTTTAACAAATACACTTTTATCCAATAATATATCATTTATTCTTATTTATATATATTTTTCATTTAAACCTTTTTAATGTCTTCATGTGAACACTTGGTGGCGCTACACAGCTTTAACATCATGTCTGTGCTTTAGTGTTTTTAGTCTTTAAATGAACCAAAATAAAACTTAATAAAGTAAAAACCTGTAACCAGATGTGATTAGAGGTGGATATTTGTAGAAAATCACATTTTAAGATGAAATTAACATTGGTTGATGTTAAAGTAAATAAAATAACCCGTTGCATGGAGACACACACACACACACACACACACACACACACACACACACACACACACACACACACACACACACACACACACACACACACACACACACACACACAGTCATGTAGAGGTTGTAAACTTGTGATAAATGTTCATTTTGGCCTATTATTGATAACCTAACAATTCAATTTAATTTAATTTAATTTAATTTAATTTAATTTAATTTAATTTAATTTAATTTAATTTAATTTAATTTAATTTAATTTAATTTAATTTAATTTAAACCAGAATTACAGGTGCTGGTGTTAATGTTTAGAACTAAAGGACATTAAAGTATAATTTACTGAAGCAGAAGAGAAAAGTTGTCACTATATTTGTTTCACCTTGTTCAGTAAAAGTGACAGTAACAACAGTTTATATGAATAAACTGGACCGACTTGGTCTCATTCTGCTCCAGTTGAGTAGAAATAAAAGTGGCAAATTTCTCTTCATTATCATTTACAATAGCAGCCATTGCCTCTGACGTTGGAGGTCTAATGTTAAATATTAAATTGTATTCAGCCGTAGTGTCGCCTAAGTACCCGCTCTCATGACAAACTACACCAGGAAAACAAAACAAAACAAAAACCTAAAAGGTTTCATTTAGAAACAGGCGTTGAGTGTGATGTGACCACTCGGTGGCCGATGTGTTCAGAAGGAGAGAACCGCTGCTGAAGCAGCGTCGCCTCCTCTTTGTGTTTCTCGGCAGCAGATACGTAGGCGGGTAATGCGACAGCTCTCATTACATTAGCGCTGGCGTGTTCTGCTGCGCTGGCTGCAGGAAGATTAACAAGAGGATGGACAATCCTATTAAACAAGTCTGCATTAACCCGCGGTGAGAGGCTGGGTGGTGGCCTCCGTCCTCTGCCCCTCAGCTCTCTGTGATGTGTCTCTCTTCTTCCTCTACTTCATGTCTTTTTGTCAACCTGCCTGTTGGCTTTACGAAACAGCGTCTTGATCTCCTCTGTCATCATCTCCTGCCAGTGGTCCCTGATGAAAACACAGTCAAACTCAGCACCAACGACTGTATCTGACAAACATGTAAAAACACAAAAATACAACAAAGACGCAACACGAAGCAAAACAAACAAACACAACAATAATGCAACAAGTGTCAAAGGTAATTATGAAAATGTTCCAGCATCAATAAAAGTAAATGAAGAAGGATAAACTCAATCTGCTTAAGAAGCTGCAGAAGGTGATAAGATCAAGAGATTAAGGAGACTAGTAAATCACAAGGCAATCTCTAAGGTTCAAGACTCAATAAAAGAGGTTGCATTTGGTCACGACAACATCTCCACAACACAACACCAGCTGGCATGCAGGTCTCTACCTCCGGTGTTCACACTAAAGACGGTCAAGCCTTTTTCTCAGCTTTCTTTCTCTTGTACGCAGCTATGTCGTCAGGATTCAACCCGTGATTGTCTTCTCTGAAGCACGAGTCCAAAGGAGTCACACATGAACATTACATCATACCGAATTTAATGATTTAGTCTCGTCAACGGGACAAACAAGAGGAAGCTCTTACCCTGGTTTGATCTCTGGTGGTTTTGGCAAAGGCTTCGTAAAATTAGTTTTCCCCACAAGCCAGTAGGTCTCTTCAATACCTTTACCCTGATGAAAGCATCAAAATAAGACACAGTAACATTTATTCAGTTTCACTACTAATTTATCTATTTTTTAAGAGATGAAATTAAATGTTACCTTCAACTCTGTTTTGCCTCTGACGTCTATTTTATAACCTTCGTTAAGAGAATTGAGGATGTTCACGGTGCTCACATTCACATGGATTCTATAAGCTGAGAGGAGGAAAGACACAGATTAGAAACATAAAGAAACAGCCAGAGAGATGTGATGTGACGTAAACTCACGCAGCCCAGTGGATTCCATACGAGAGGCAGTGTTGACGGTGTCTCCAAAAAGGCAGTACCGAGGCATCGTGAGTCCAACCACCCCGGCGACACACGGTCCTGTCGACGCAGAAAAACATGAGGAGGTTCGTGTTGATCACATCCTGCTTTTACTTTTTCTTCTGTTGAGTTTAGCTAGTTAAAATAAAACGTCTCACCTGAGTGGATTCCTATTCGTATCCTGACGGGAACGTCGGGCATGTGCCTCATGTGGAAAGTTCCTACTGAGCTGAGGATGTTCAGAGACATGTTGGCGATCTCAGCCGCGTGTTTGTTGCCGTTTCTTTTGGGCAAACCTGATGCTACCATGTAAGCATCACCGATGGTCTCCACCTGCAGCCATGTCAACATAGAAACAATATCAAAATGCAGGATCTTAAACTCAAGGAGTCCAGGGTATAAAACGAACTCCCTGACCTTGTAGACGTCGTGGTTGCTAAGCACGGCGTCAAACAGAGTGTAGAGGTCGTTGAGGAGGTCGACCACCTCGATGGGATCGCTGAGCGACGAGATGGTGGTGAAACCTACGATGTCGCTGAAGTAGATGGTCACCTGGTCGAAGTACTCCGGCTCCACCGTGGCCCCGGTCTTCAGGGCCTCGGCCACGGAGCTGAGGGCAGAGACGTGGAAACGTTACGAGACTGAGACAACCAGACGACAGATGATGAACATGTGATGTGAGTAAACTCACGGCGGGAGCATCTCAGACAACAGCTTCTCTGTTCTCTGTTTCTCCACCTCCAGCTCCTCCGTCCGCTCTCTGATCAGATCCTCCAGGTTGGAGCTGTATTGTTCCAACATCCTCAACATGGAGTCGATGATGTTGGTCTTTTTACCTTTGTTGATGATCTTGAACTAGTTGGGAAAGGGTTAGGGTTAGTGTGATAATAACTGTACAATTTGGACCAAAAACTAAATCAAAGTTACCCTGTCAAAGATCTCGTCAAAGGTGGGTCTTCGGTCCGGCAGCTCGCTCCAACACTGCTTCATCAGCTGGATACACTCTAACGGAGCCTGGTCCGGGGCCACGGTGGGTCGACACATCGGAGGAGGCTTCTTCACTTTACGGATGATCTCTGGTGGAGAGACGGGGTCAAAATAAAATACGTGTCCATTTTCTATTCTCTACCTTCATCTTGTCTTCAATGACGTCTACATACCCTCTGGGGGAAGACCCAACATGCAGTATGGTGGACCTCTGACCACCACTTCTTGGAGGATAATAGAAAAACTATACACGTCTCCTTTATATGTTCCTTTACGGGAGCTGGCCGGGTCCCTCAGGAACTCAGGCGCTGTCCAAAATAAATCTGAGATGAAAAGAGAAAAGATGAAACATTAAGTTTTAGCTTTGACCAAAAAAACCAAAAAGATCCAGATTGATTTGTCATAAAATAAAATGTGTATAAAGTGTAGTTGGTCTGTTTGACCTTCAGGTGAAGGTTCCTCTATCGGAGCTTTCTGAGACTCCAGGAGCTCGTTGAAGCCGTAGTCTGTAATCTTCAGGACAAAACGTCCGTCTACCACACACAGTTACGAGATTTTAATCTGCCGTGAGCAAAGTCTCTGTGGTGAAGATATTTCATCCCCTGAAAATGAAACAGATTCAACATCAGATCCAGTTTTATTCAGCGTGAAATCTCCAGGTTTTCTACGTCACAGTCACGTTTTACCTTGATGAGGTCGAGTAGAAGCGAAGACTTGAACATCCAGTCTAGTTTCACGTCCTCGTTCCTCAGCAGGTCCTGCAGGCTGCCTCGTGAACAGTGCTCCGTCACCACCGCGAACATGGAGCAGTCGGAGAAAAAACCGAGGAACGGATTCACGTTCTCGTTCCTCAGGTCCTTCATCTGAAGCAGAAGACGTTTGATGAGAAACAGGAACTCAACCGTCAGATTTCAGCTTTTAACATCGTCTCATCTGTGACGTTTTGTCGACTAGTTGTCACGTAGCTTTTCTAAACTTCTTCATTTGGATGAAACAAACATAAACATGTTGTTGTACCTTTGTAAAAATCTTTGTGGTGCTCTGTTTTATTTCCTTGAACTGTCCCTCTTCAAATTTCTTCAACCAAACCCAGTCGCCCTGAAACAGAAACATGTTCTTACAGTCAAAGATCAATCTTCTCTTACTGTCTGACACTTCAGTCATTTATAATGTGTTGTTGTTGAGTGATGAGTCTTTCACCTCATAAACAGCGACGTTGGTGGTCTCATGAGTTGCTGAGTGGATGCTGTTTACAGAATGAGAACGATCTGCAGATTTCTCCTCCAGAGCACTTTTAGACTCATTCAGATCCTCTAACGTGATTTTCTGTCGGAGGAAGATTTGACAGAAATGAGCCGCATCATGAAACAGGCAGAGAGTTGTTGTGTCTTATTTATTTACACTGATGATGTGACAGTGATGATACCGACCTTTTTACTCAGCTGAGGGTTGATGAAGGTGAGATCCTCTAACGTCAGTAAGATCCGATTGGGACCTTTGACCAACTGGATTTGTTGGAGTCGACGTCTGAAGTGAGATTTAGAAAAGACAAGAGACGTAAAGAAAGATTATGAACCAAACTCTAGAGACATTATTATTATTATATTCAGTATAATTTCAGATTGGATGAATGTCTGCACCTGATGTAAAGACTAATACCGATTCCTGCTAGAGCCAGAACCACGATGACCGCCAACACCACCACAATATACGTGACTTCAACACCTGAGGGTGAAAACAAGTTGTTTACACGAGACAAACAGCTGAAGTTATAAATATAAATATATATATATGTGTATAAACTGTGAAGGTCTGAGTCGACACGTTCAAATAAAACAATGACCAAACACAAACATGATGAAACTCTGACCTCCGGTGCAGACGGCGTTCTTCTCAAACCAGCAGCTGGAGTCAGACGCCGTGGATATCCTCCTGGAAAATTAATGGACCTCCCGGCGAAACGAAGCACTCTAGCTGTCAGATCCACCTCGTACGTCTGGTACAACTGACCGGCCGTGTTGTCGGTGTCCAGGATGATGTATTTGGTCTTGACGTCTCCGGCGGCGTCCACCTGGACCTTCTGGTTGAAACCGTCGAATGTTATGTTCTTGGTGAAGTAGGCGAGGTTGGATCCCGACAGCCTCATGCCTGATCTCCTGGAGTTGTGGATGGACTTCGCCAGGATGTAGATGCTGTTATAGATGGTCCCGAAAAGTGGGTTAACCTGCGAGAACGAGGGCGTGATGTGTCACTGTTTTACAACAACAAATACCTTAAAATATCTTATGTTCCACAGCTGGGACGACAAACACTTTATAGTTGATAATGGAAACAAAAAAACAGACAAATCTTGAAGGTTGAAGGAGCTAAAACAGACAGAGACTTTTTATGTATTGAAGATGATTAGCTTTGTTCCTCATGGCGCTACTATGATGATCAGTTCATGTATGATCAGTTTATAGTGAACATGTGACCTACCTGCTCCGGTTGAACGGCCACCGTCACCTCCTCGCTCCTCTGTGCGGCAGCGAACGCCTCGTTGAAGGACAAAGGCTCGGAGGCCACGGTGACGGTGAGCACGGCGTCGTAGGCTTCTCTCAGCCTGCTGTTGTTCTGCAGGGGCACGTAGGACACGTTGGTGTAGGGCACGCTGTAGTGGAGAGTGTCATAGGGAACAAACACATACTTCCCCGACGTCAGACCCATTTGTTGAGCTTTGAGAAGAAAAGCCGCCTGCTGCTCACCTCCAACCAGGACTGAGTGCATGCACATGATTATGACTGAAACAAACGATGATAAAACATGATGGTAACATGGTTCATATGAGGATCAACATGGCTTCCTCTCACATGACTGATCCATAATCTGCTGAATATCAGTCAGCTGACAGGTTGGTGTAACAGCTGCTCCCTGTGACCTTTAAACCAGTTGTAGTTCATTTCTATAAATCTAAACATTACATTGATCATGATCGATTCACTCCGCTCACCTCTGACCTCTCCTGCAGCCTGGATTTTCCTCAGTGTGTTCTCCACCTCGGTCTCATTCATCCCCATCGCTGCCACCAGACCAACGGGAAGTCCTTTATTCCTCAGAGCCGTGGCCAATCTCCCCGCTGTGTCCACCCACATGTCCTCATTAGACGAAACCACCACCATACTGGCCCATCTGAAGTGTTTCAACACGGTGAACAACACGTCGACGGGAAACGACACCGTCCTGGCAAACGTCGGGTATCCGGTGACTCGATTCAGCTCGTTGCTCAAACAACCGAAGGAGAAAACTGCTTTGTCCCAGTTCTTCGCCAACAGAGACGCTGCTGTACAGTATCCGGGGTTGGTGGGTCCCACAAAAGCGTTGGCCATCCCCTCGTAGTAAATGAAAGCTGTGAGAGCTTTAGATGTTTCACACGGTTCCTGCAGGAGAATGAAATCCATCTCCAGGCCCAGATCCAGGGTCAGGTCTCCGTTGATCCGGCTCACCGCGAGTTTGGCCGCAGCAGCAGGCAGAGCTCTGTAGTAAACAGGGTCGCAGTTCCAAGGCCCCAACACCCCAACTTTGAAGATCAAACATCGGACACAACAAGGAAACGTCAACACCCCGATGAGGATCCATAACATGAAGTTATAAAGCGGCAGCGCGGTCGGAGTCGGTCTGGGTTTGATGATGGGGACGCACGGATGGTTGGACTCCCACAGCAGCGATCTGAAACTAGGAGGAAGATGTTGCATTGTCCTTCCAGGATGTCCAAGGTCCTTATAAAACCATCAATCAGTCTCAGGACACCTGTAGAATATTTATATTTATTAATTATTTAATCATCTGGAGGTTTATACCAAGGATTTTCAAAGTAAAATAAAACTCACCGTTTCTTTGATCCCATCAGGACAGATGATCTTACAGGTGTCCTCTCCTCTTCTCCGCTTCACCATTCCCGGGAAAAAATAATAAAAAAAACCCAAACAATCCTCCAACTTACTCCAAATGACCGGTGTCGTGTCTCAGGTTGGAGTCGAACTGTCATGTCATCGTGTTCAGATTCTCAAGGTTCAAAGCGGCTCCGGGACGATGCGTCTGTCGCGTCTGGAGACGAGTTCAGCACCCTGGAGAGCTACTGACGTCCCGCAGTCAGCGCGTTTCCACAAACACGTCTGTTCACAGGAAGCATCTCTGATCCAACCAGACCCACCTCTGGTCCTCAGCTTCACTGGATGATGCTCTCATCATTTGATCCAAGTCCAAGAAAAAAAAGACGCTTCTGGTGAATAAAGACTAGAAATATATGATGCATCGGAAACACAGGAGCCTCAGGCCCATTCAGTCCAGTTGCTTCCAATGTGACCTGGGGCCAAAACGTAGGTGTTACTCACTAATCCACTTCACTGAGGCAGAGTATAAGAGGATTGACAACAGGCCTTAGTCGACTACAAAGCCTTGTTATCATGTATGATGGAGACAACCAGACCTGCTCACTCACTATCATTTAAATCACAGCAGATCTTTACTTAACGTGGAGGTGTTAACCATGGAGACGCCACAGTCATTTTGTTCAGAGACACCTGATCCGTGTTTTAATTGGTCTAATATGCTTCGCGGTATACAGCAGCTCCCACAGATTAAATAAATTTGAGTCCTGGTGGAGTGAGAGTCATTAAAGTTAACGAAGGGCTCTTCCCTGTGGGTCCCTGGAGTTTGGTTTCATTTAGCCTGAGTCAGTCTTTTCAACTCTGCCTGGTGAACTAAGAACAACCGGTTGCCACAACATCAAACGACAACAGTGTTAAAGACAAAATATGGACCTAAAACAGAACAAGTCCTTTATTTTTATACAGTTGAAGGTTCAAATCAACAGTAGTGACGTCATCCCCCCAAGAAATAAGTAAAAACACAAACATCATGACCTCTGACTACAGACAATAAAACCACATAACTCATAGTTGATGAATATTATACTTCACTTCATGCTCATGGAGACAAAGTGATTCCACCTTTGTTGACCTATATCCCAGGTTAATCTGATGAGCCTCTTAAACGAACCGCCTCGACGTCGCTGTCGTCCCACTTCCAGGAATAGAGAAGAGAAACGATGACTCAGCGTAACGACGACCAACAAACAACACATCAGACGAGTTTCTACTGGACGGAGACAAAAGACACAAATCATTTCTACAGATTAATGAATAAATCAACCAGTGATGTCACGTGTCTCATTAAACTGGAGGTGGAAGACACTTGTGTTTTATTGTTTTGTTACACCTGTGTTTTACATTAATAGAGAAAAAAGAAATCACTGAACACCCACAATATTATCCTCATAAATTATCGAAAACTGATTCTGTTCAATAAGTAGTTTATTGATAAGACCTGGTTTATAACAATCATCAGTGTCAGATCAATAAAAAGCTCAGTAGGTTTTATTTCTGTTTCTTTCACATCAAGTTGAAACTAAACATCAGATGAACACAAACGGTCAAACTCTTCATTTAAAAGGTAAGTTGGTTTATTTGAAACGTTTCATAAATGTTCTCAACAAAACTTCAGACTGTGGATTCATTAGAGGAAAAGTGCAGCTGTGGCGCCATCTAGCGGCTGTACCGTTTATATATTGTTTTGTTTTTTTCTGCACTGAGATAAAGGAAAAGAAAGTTTCAAAAATAAGTAAGTGACACTAGGCTGAACCTTCTAGAGAATAAAAACTGCTGAACTCTTTAGATTAAATATTCATATTTTCCATAACATAATGTTTTCAATAAAGGAGCATGAGTTTATGTGTTATATACTTTTTTTCATCATTCTTCAACAGTAGACGTCGATTATATAGTAATAATTTTAAAACACAACCTCTGCTCAGTATATAACACTAGTAGAACAACTATGTGCATATAAAATGTTGGTCTTTGGTGGAAGATAGACAGCAGCTTTTTCAGTGAGAGTATAAACTGTCTATAAGTAATAAAAACAGGCTGAACAGACGTTTACGTCGTGACTCTACGTGTCCACGTTGGTCGTGTTGATTTATCAACATGTATCATGTTTTTATTGCAAAGACTCTGAGGCTTTTGTTGTTTTGAACTTTCTGATATCTCAGTCTGGTTTGTGTCTGCAACAGCCGCTATGTTATCTTCACACCGCAGCGTGCAGCTGGTTTACGTGTGTGTGTGTGTATTTGAGGTTACAAGTTGCTACAAGTGTAACTCTACATGACACGGCAACATCTCAGTTCCTCTTTCTGTCAGTTTATTGTGAGAAATGTGTTTTCTATTTTCAATAATGCTGCACTTTCTTTTAAAACTTCAACTGTAGTTTGTCCTGAGTCTTGAGGGTCGAGTGTGTGTGTGTGTGTGTGTGTGTGTGTGAGTGTGTGTGTGTGTCATGCTCTCACATGGGAAACAATGGCCCCGAGCAGCAGATGAAGAGTGGAGGCCCCTCACATTGTGCGAGAAGCAACAGATGTTCACAGTAATTTATCACATTTGGCTTTGTGTGTGTGTGTGTGTGTGTGTTACAGTGTCTTGATCATCTTATCAGGACTCAGCTTCACGTCTCCATAGATTGGTCAAAGAGACGGTCACATGTGCAGCCGTTGTCTTGTGATAAGTCCTAACATTCCTGTTCAGATTCATATCAGTTTCCTCCATAACTGCGATTGTTGATTATTTTGGTTTTAATGTGAAACATGTTATCTAGTATATATACACATCCAGACTCTTGTCTTTTGAAAGGTTATGAGGTTAGGTGTGTTGTTGAATCAGCAACAGGAAGCGTCTGTGTTTCCGTCGTTCTCATTATTTCTTTCACTTTCTTCAACAATATCAACTCGGAGCCAGATTAAACAAACCGCCGCCTCATTGCGCAACGAAGCTGCTGCTTTGTTTTCGTTAATTTGCAGCGACTCCTCTAAAGTGACTGTTGGTCTGAAAACTGCGTCAATATCACCACAGACTGGAGACGGACACCGGAAGCTCCACGTGTGAGCCTTTAAAAATAAAAGCACAAAATTAAATTAGTTAAGTAGAAATATATCAACCTACATATCAGATCATATTCATTATTATTATTATTATTAACAGTAGTAGTAATATTATTAAACCATGTCTTTCAAGTGTAAATATATTAGGTGTAAAATTAAGCAAATTAAAACTGAAACAAAAAAAAGTTACAAACGTTCTAGAACTTCCAAAAGATCAATAGACAGTGAAGTCTGTTTTTAAAAGAGTTCCTACAGATAAACCAAAGTGTTGTTAACCTTGGAAATGTACAGACAGATTCTATAGAAAATCATTATTTAAACTATATTATATATATATATTATATAATTAAATACATTATATTTTTATTTTAGAAGATTCAAGAAGTCATCAATTTACCTGAAGTTGTTGTTACAGACGGCGCCATCTTGGGGAACAGTCCGTAATAGTCGATTCTCTCTAAACAGTTAAACTATGATTGACAATGTTGTATGCAGATATTCCACTACACACCACTTCAATAATTGTCTACATTGACACAAGCTGATGTGAATTTGTGTATTTTAATATTAAAAACCTCCTTCACTGGCCTCGACTGAAAGTATCGTGCCATCTTGAGGAAAAGTCCGTAGTAGTCGATTGTTAAATGTAGATCCGGATTGTGGCTATTACTACTAAAGCTACATCTAAACAGTTAGACTATAATGTTGCATGTAGCTGTCAAGTTTTCAATTTCCACTTTAAAACTAGTCTATAATAACACAAACTGATATGATTTGGTGCATTTTAAAAGAAATACGCTACTGTACCGGCGCCAACTAAAAGTATCGACGCCATCTTGGAGAAAAGTCCATAAAAGTCGATTGCCGGATACAGATCGATCCAAACAATCTCGGTGGACGCCACAGAAGAGTATTTAGATATAAGTACACTAATTATTATCAGTCCGTGTCAATATCAACTAGTATTGAAGTGGAACATAGTCGAATAGCAACATAAAACATCGTAGTCTAACTGTTTGGGGATAACTCTAACGTTAGCGCGATCCAGAACTGAATTCGACTATTGCGGACTTTCCCCCAAGATGGCGTCGACAGTTAAACAACTTCATATAACGTCGTGACTTCATAAATAATCTAATGTAGAATCTGTCTGTACACTGACAAAGTTAACAACACGTTGGTTTGTCAGTAGGAACCCTCTCATCACTACCTCACTAGTCACATGTTATTCACTAAAGCTAGCTCGTGTTTTAGCTAGGCTAATTCAGCGTCATTACGTAGCATTAACTTTGTTAGCATAGTGTAAAATGGTAATACTATCATAAATCTGTTTAATAAATAAAATTATTCATTATATATAGATTAGCATGTGTTTATAGATGTGGTTTTCGGTTTATTTAAAAGAGAGATCTTAAAGAAACAGGTCGTTGAATAGTTTTATTTTGAAGCCCCGCCGGAAGTGCTTTTATTTTGTACGCAGGCGGTCTTGACGGTGGTAAAACGAGACGAAAAGCAGCAGCAGCAGCGGGAGGACTTCATGGGATGGGACCAGACGAGACGAGTCCCGGCGTTTCCAGCTTCTGGTGCTTTTATCTCCGCGGAGCAGACACGGACTCACACCGACCCGCGGAGCTCATGTAGCCGAGGAGGAAGCGTCAACACCGGGGGGACAGAGTAGCGACGCCGCGGGGGTCTGGAAAAAAATGGGAGCGGTGAAGTGAAAAAAAGAAACGTCCGAAAAGCTCCGAGTGTGGATGAAAAGACACCAAAGTAAGTTAGTTTACTGAACAGAAAATTGCTGAAACTCAGTGTGTTTTTATGGTTTAACTCGTGGTTTTATTGTCACAGTCGCTGTAGTTTCAGACTCTGAACCAGATCAGGTTTCACGTTTGTGTCTGAGTTTTTTAAGGAAACCGCCCCTCAAGTCCCGGCCGGGCTGAGCGATCTGAGCTGGATCACACACAAAGTTTATTAAAGTTAACGGAGTTTATAGACAGTGTGTTGAGGTGACATGTGGAGCTGTGATTGACAGATGGAAGGGGCGGGGTCGATGCTCCAGACTTTATATTAACACTAATTAAAACAAACACGTGTGTGTGTGTGTGTGTGTGTGTGTGTGTGTGTCTCTCTCTCTCTCTCTCTCTCTCTCTGTGTGTGTGTGTGTGTGTCTCTCTCTCTCTCTCTCTCTCTGTGTGTGTGTGTGTGTGTGTGTGTGTGTATCTCTGTGTGTGTGTGTGTGTGTGTGTGTGTGTGTGTGTGTGTGTGTGTGTGTGTCTCTCTCTCTCTCTCTCTCTCTCTGTGTGTGTGTGTGTGTGTGTGTGTGTATCTCTCTCTCTCTGTGTGTGTGTGCTCGCTGTGGTTTGCCACGTTACTGCAGGAAACTTGATCTGTAGGTGCCCATGTCGTCGGTTCACCCGCCCCTTGTTTAGTGTCCGGAGACATGGCACAAATACTACAAAACTGCTGCTTTATAGTTTAAGTATAGTTTAATTATAGTAACATTTTATTATTGTTTGTTATATAAATCTTCTTTATTTGGTTGGGACAAATTCTGGGTCGATACAATGTTTTTTTTTAAAACGATATACCGGTATACCAGTATATATATATATATATATATATATATATATATATATATATATATATATATATATATATATATATATATATATTAGTAATTGCTTTTAAAATAGCAGAATAATTTTAAAGTAATTAAACCCATCATTATTATAAGATTTTCTGTCTCTGCGATCTTTAATAACTTGATTTGTCGGTTTTAATTATTTCTCTTTCTTCTGTTGCTTTTCTCTGAGTCAGACTGTAAATAATAAGAATTAACAAGCTGATTACAGTCAACAAGATAAATATCAGCTGATGTTTGACTGATGTTGCTACGTCTCTAGTACTTTCAACAGTGCTGGTCCGTCAAGACCAGTGAGATATTTCTCTTTAGACCTAAACACAAGTCAACACCACTGACTTATAATTTACTTTATTTCCTTTTTATTATGTATTTTTTTTAAAAAGTCTCTTCACCTAATTTCATATCTTTTCTCTTATTTGTTCTGTTTCCAGTTTATATCAGAGTTTTTATCCCATCATTTTTCAGATATCTGGTGTTTCCAGGGGAAGAGAAATCTGCCTCGAACCTTCAGAGTCTGGAGCTTAAAATGAATCAGTAGCTTTAACCAGATATATCAGACATGGTGTCCAGCAGGACTACGATAACATCAAGATGTGGTGACAATAAATCAGCTACATCACATATTCACACATTGATTATATCTTTTTTATAAATAAAATCACAACATCAACAACAGTTCTGTCATGTAGAAATATTAAAAACCGTAACTTGGTGATATTATGCATCTTCTCTGGTCTGATGACGTCGTTTTAATTTTAACTGAATTATTTGACAGTGTCAGACATTACGACCACGTTAACTAGTATGTTATTACAACTGATCCTCATTGACTAGATGTTAATTACATTCAGGCTCCTGTGAATCTTTCATCATTTTGTTATGATAATTTGTTTCCTCCGGTGTCTCTAAAATGTGTTCTGATGGGTCTGGTGAGTCTTTGTTGCTGGTGAATAGATTTATTCATGGTAGCTGCAGACGTCCCGTCGGTGTCTAATTGTTTTAAAACACTTGAATAGCGTCTATTTAATTTAAACTCGCTGCGTTTCCTCAGTGTCATGCACTAATGTGGCTCTAACAGGATTAGTGTGGCATCCATCTTTTAATTACACAGTTTTCATCCTTCAACTTGAAGATTAAATTGGAAGAAGAAGAACGGTGTCGATGGCGGCGAATTCATCAGTTTCCACAGGAACCAGAAGCGTGTAGGTGAAATAAACGTGGTCAAGATGTAATCACGGATATAATCACTTAACATGAGCATCAGGGTTTTTACTCATCATCATCATGTCGTTTATATACAGAAGTTAAAGATAAAACAGCGTCTTATCAGATAACGACGTTATTTAAGTGGAGCTTTCATTTCGGCCTTTGACACATAAAATAAGTGTGTTAACGCTGATAACACACTGAGATAAGTGGAGCACCACACTGTTAACGTTGTAGACGATGTTTAGTCAGAGGCGTCAGGTTTTTATTCAACCAAGCAGCAGCAACAAACTAGTAGTCGGGTATTTACACAAATACGTTTTCTATTGTGGTTTCCTGCAGCCTCTTCCTGCTTCTTCTGGTCACGTTGGACTGTGACATTAACCTTTACAAAGTGTTGTTTTGTCGTCAACATGACAACGTGAGGCGACGTTGTGTGATGTTTCCTGATCTGAAACACGATATCAAAAAGACAAACGGTAACAAGTAACTTGCTTTGTATACATTAATTATACGTTGGTAAATAAATAAAAACATGTAGCTGTTGTCAGCTACAGTGGAGGTTGTTCTGCTTCTTTCCCACAACATCAGAAAGTGAGAAGGTGTTGAGGTGTTAGTTCACAGGTCTTTGCCAATTGTCCACTCAGGAGGGGAGGTGGGGGAGGTGGGGGAGGAGGTGGGGAGGTGCTGCTCTTAACTGCCGGTTCTCTTGGGTAATTGCAGTAGTTAGAAAGCGTCTGATTTGAAGGCAGTTTGCTCTGAGCAGAGATTTACTTGTGGTGAGAGGTTGAGAGGAACACCTGGTACCAGAGGTTTCACTGTCGTGGTGGAAGCAGCAGATGAACGAAGCTGCAGAGACACAGACGCTTTAACAAACTTAAAACAAACCGGACGTGAAGAAGGAACCGTGTAACTTCAAGAAGACATGATCCTGGCTGCTTAAATCTGCATGTATTTTAAAAACATTGCAGTTGTTTTTCTTGTTTTCTTGATATTAATTGTCCTTAGTTCAGTAAACAGAATGACGCCTGTGCACATACAAACAACCACAGATTCAATGAAGTGAAAGAAAAGTAACTCTAGACAATAATTATCAACATCTACTGAAGCGTCAACATTTCAACCAGAACCAGAAGTTCAAGGGTCAGAACAAAGGAAACGCTGCACAGAGGTGAACGTAGAAATGTAATCTCATCTCTTACATAAGTCGAGTTAAATAACCTTAAACCTTGTTAGATAAACTGCAACTTTACTGCAACTTAACTGCTTTTAAAATACATTAAAACACGTCATCATTATTATTCACTACTTTTTACAAAAACATACTGATGCTTTGAAACAAAAAGGGTCAAATTAACTTAATTTATTTATTAAATTTAAATGGTTTAAAAAAAAAAACATCAATCACAAAGTTGTGCCAAATTCACATCCTGATCAGTAATCGTCTGTAGCGTCTCGTGTGACTGTGAAGCTGTAAAACGTTAATCTGCTGTGTCATGTCGACTGTTCACTCACCTGTTACACAACCGTAACCTCTGTGCAGTTTTTATTCACTCGAGTGTCGTTGCGTGTGTTCACATCTGAGGTTGTTAACAGGCTGAACTCTACTCACACACACATCAGACCAACACACCGACGGGTCAGAAACACACGAGAGACGAAGGTACGAGACGTTCTGCTTTAAGTGAAACTAAGTATTATTATTTATTCACTAATATCAACTGGTTTATTCTGTAATTTAACAACATTTTCTAGTGTTTCAATGAGCATTTGTTTGATTTTTGCAGAAAGTTCAGATGCATATTAATGTTTTTATTTCCTCAGATGATTTTAATTTAAAACAGTGGAGATATTTTAAGGTCATTTGTTGACAATAAAACGTTTATAATCTTAGACTGAACATGAAGGAATTAGGTCAAACTGAGGTCTAAAGAAATGTCAACTAATTATAATGTGATTTTATCCTGATGAGAACAAGAGAAAGAAACTCTCTAAATCTCCGTGTCTGTGATTAAAAACGTCTGTTTATTTCCCTCCAGGTCATCATGGTTCTCTTCCTGTGTCTGTCGCTGCTCGCCGCCGTCCAGTCCGGCGCCGCCAACAACTGCCACCCCGGCTGTCGCTGCGAGGTGGAGAGTTTCGGTCTGTTCGACAGCTTCAGTCTGACCAGGGTGGACTGTCGAGGGCTGGGCTCCAGCGGCACCATGCCCATCCCCATCCCTCTGGACACGGCTCATCTGGACCTGTCCTCCAACGCCATGGGTCCGCTCACTGACGCCATGTTGACCGGACCAGGATACACCACTCTGAACAGCCTGGACCTCAGCAGCAACGCTATCACTGAGGTCAGTGGGTCGCAGACTTTAACTAACTTTAACTGGAGTTAATTAGTCTCATTGTTGTCGCTGTTGTTGGCAGCAAAAACAAACATTAATTAAACCTGTCGAGCACCAACTGGCTTCAAGACAAAAACAACAACTATCAAGTAGCAGCTACTTTGAACCATTTGTTGTCTCATCAGATATTTACTGAAGCAGCTGGTGGAGACCAACACAGACTTAAAGTTATAAAAGAGAAGATAATATATCAGAGCTAATGTTTGTGTTTGTGTAATTAGGAGGTTATTAGTCAGTACATGTGGAGGCGAGTTGGTCACAGCTTGTGTTTGCTGCTTCCATCTTGTTTCTGAGCTGATGTTTGATGTTTATTTTATAGAAAACAACATTTTAATTATTTTATCTTCAAACGTGACACTTCAGGTCTCTTTGTGGCACAAGTCTGTTTCTTTAAAGATGATAAGATGTATTTAAATATTCAGTGCTAAGTATATACGTGTGTGTGAAATATTTGTGTTTCAGTGAGTAAATATGACCTTCCACCTGCTGTTCAAGATGTTTTCTTAATCTCCTTCCTACCTTGTGACTTTCAGATAAGCCCCAGCGCTTTGTCCAGGCTGCGTTACCTGGAGACGCTGGATCTGAGCCACAATCGCCTGGAGAGCCTCTCCCAGAGCTGTTTCTCTGGCCTGCCTCTGGCTGAAGTCGACCTTAGTCACAACCGTTTCCAGGAGTTCGACATGGACGTGTTTGCTACTAAAGTGAGCGGCGAACCCGTCAGCGTGGATCTGTCTCACAACGCGCTCGTCTCCGTGTCCGTGACCTCACACGGGAGGTCGTTACACATCCAGAACTTAAATCTGTCGTCGAACCGTCTGACGAGCGTCCCGAGGCTGAGAGGACTCCCTCTCAGGTACCTCAACCTGGACGCGAACCCCATCACACACGTCAAGGAGGGAGACTTCACTCACCTGAAGGATCTGGTGTATTTATCCATCAGCGGCCTCCAGGAGCTTCAGACCATCGAGTCTCATGGCTTCGACGGCCTCCAGAGCCTCCAGGTCCTGGATCTGTCCAACAACCCCAGACTGAAGAGTCTGAGTCCTGCTGTTTTCACCGGACTCGACTCTCTCCAGGAGCTGAACCTGTCCGGTTCTGGCGTCGCCTCGTTGCCCAGTAACATGCTGACTCACCTGCGAAGCATCAAGAGCATCACACTGGGACGAGGCGTCCACTGCTGGAGGACCCAGAAACAGGGTCAGTTCCACCGGCAGCTGGGTCAAGTCCAGCACAACGAGGTCCTCAGCTGTAACGTGGAGGGCGTCGTCTCATGAGGCGGTGCCTCGTTACCACGGTCGATGCCTCGTTACCACGGCGATGCCTCGTTACCATGGCAGTGCCTTATCTGCTTTTATACTCGTTTCAAAACAAAACGTCTTAAAGGTTTAAAGCATAAACTCTTCACACAAATATAAGAACTAGACAGTAAATAGTCATGTACATGTTAACACACCAACACTAAGTCAGAACAAGTGGGACCATGTCAAGAGTTTTTCTCTCTTATATGTTAAAATGATGCACTTCCACATTGTCACAATATTTCCCAATGAAAAACAAAACCTTCCTTTGACCACTAAGATTTTCATTTGACTTTGAATGTGATTTGAATGTTTTTTGAAAATGATTAAAGCAAAAGTTCAGTCATGTTGAGAATTGCACATATTTGCTCTGCGGTTTGTTCTTGAAGCTACATGAAGTCGTAGCTTCGCTGCAACGAAGCGAATCGTTTCCTCGTTTGTTTTTTATCGTTTATCTGATTCGATCTGTTACAGTAAAAACATGCGACACAAAATGACACGTTTTCATACTTGAATGATCAAATACTTTCCCGATTTTTCTCTCAACTTCTCTGTTACGTGTCGGATCGTTTCTCACTCGACGTGCAAACGTTTAGTAACAGACGCAGGTTTCTGTCGTGACGTCATCTTCTCGTTCCTGTGGAGTTGGTACCGTCGACCGGCCTCGTGACTGCATGTGACGGTGTGTGAATGTTTTGTTTGAATGACGGGAAAGTGGAGCGAGTCATAACAAAGTTTATATTTGTATGTATGTAACTATAATGTATATAACATATATATGAATCATATGTATAATAAACTATTCTCACACTTTTGATCTAAACGGCTGCTGTCTCTGTCTCTGTCTCTGTCTCTGTCTGTCTCTGTCTCTGTCTGTCTCTGTCTCTGTCTCTGCCTCTGTCTCTGTCTCTGTCTCTGCCTCTGTCTCACTCCTCTGTCTCTGTCTCTGTCTCTGCCTCTGTCTCTGTCTCTGCCTCTGTCTCTGTCTCACTCCTCTGTCTCTGTCTCTGTCTCTGCCTCTGTCTCTGTCTCTGTCTCTGTCTCTGCCTCTGTCTCTGTCTCACTCCTCTCTGTCTCTGTCTCTGTCTCTGTCTCTGTCTCACTCCTCTGTCTCTGTCTCTGTCTCTGTCTCTGTCTCGTGTGTGTTTGTAACTCAAGCAATGTTTTTCTGACTCATGACAGGGTGTGACTTTACAGGACGAGAGGAAAAGCTCAGATCTCATGGTTTTAACCTCAGCACTTTTTTACAACTTAGTAACATGTTGCATATAAAGTTTTTTTTGTTGCTTTGTTTAATTACAACTGTCTGGACACACACACACACACACACACACACACTAACACACACTGGTGGTCTTAAGGAGTCGCATGGAGCAGACTCGCCAGGTTTAGTCAGTTTACTTTGGGAATCTGTCAACGCGGGAGCAGGAATGAGAAGAAAAAGTCTGAGTTCAGTCGTGACTCTACTGATCTTCTGGGTGTGTCTCTCTCAGTGTTTAAGTTGTGAGACACGTAGCAACACTGCTTCATGTCACAATTCAAACTAAAACTCACTGAAAAAAAAAAAAAAGCGTCTGACTAAACCAAGGGGTTTTCACCAGTTACGTCATCGTTGGACTCTTCCTGTTACGTCCTGAAATATGAGTTTCACAAGACAG
The DNA here is from genome assembly GCA_016801845.1 of Polydactylus sextarius. NCBI lineage: Eukaryota > Metazoa > Chordata > Actinopteri > Polynemidae > Polydactylus > Polydactylus sextarius. The sequence goes on from CM028924.1 coordinate 492,616, forward strand.
ACAATCTCTTATTCATGTGCTTTTATGTGTTAATGTGACTGTCATCAGAGGGTTTGGCCTCGTTTCACTAAACATTTCCAGATGTTTGTGTTTTTCTTGACTATCTCCTGGAGACTCGGTTTATTAGAAACCTAAAGAACCAAAACATCCGTCAGAAAGTGTCACGTTGTTCAACGTCTCAGCGTGAAATCACATTTGCAGACGTCCAGGGTTGGGGTTAGAGCTCAGCAAATTAGATTATATCGTCTCGTTTCTGGTGGCAGAAAGTTTCAGCTGTTTGAAGTGAAATTTCATCAGAAATCAAACTAAATTGACTGGAGATCGTCATGTTACTGTGTCTGCTCTGGGACATGAACAGATGTGTTTGTGTTTATTCAGATAAAAACGTCTCAAACCAGAAGTAAAAATCACACAAGTTGAAACTTGTAACAGTCTTTTACAGCAACAAACAACAAAATAAACTGGATTTGAGTGAATAAAGATCTGGACAGAAATGTTAACGTTCGTGTCCGAATGTGATGAGTGAAGATGTTTAACTGAAATGTGGTCGACTCAAACAGAAGATGTGAAGAAACTTTGTGTTTTATGTCGGTGGGATATTTTGTTCCTGAGGTTTGAAACGACGCATCAAACAAACACTAAATATCTAATGTCTGTCCATCATAGGAGGAGGAGGAGGTGAAGAAGGAGGAGGAGGTGAAGAAGGAGGTGCTAATCAGCGGAACAAGAGCTCTTTTTTCAGCTCTTTTTTCACGTTGCTCTCAGCGGATGAAGTTGAAACTGGGTCAACAGAAACTTGGAGACTGAACCTTGTTTTCAATCACAGTTTAAGCTCAAGTCTGAAAAAAAAAAAAACCTGAAACGAAACAAAAACAAGGCAGCGTTCACCGTTAAAAAGCTGCTGCTGCTGCTGCTGCTAAAACAAACAAACATGTGTTCACATGTGTCTGTGTTTCTACTAATAAAAACTGACCTCATCTCCACCAGAGGAAATAAGACCAACGAGTCATGATCCATGTTTGTTTTTAAAGCTGTGTCGGTTAGTGTGTGACGGTGGTGTGAGACGTGTGTGAGTGAAGAAATCAAATGATAATCAGTTGCTGCTCTGCAGCGTCTGGCTCCAAGATGCAATTACTTCAAAGCAGAAAGAAGCTTTGAACTGTGTATAATTAATTCAGGCGAGCAGAAGCAGGGTGTCTTTATTAAGTGCTGTGTTCTTGCTTGAACAACTATCAAACTAATGTAATTTGACCTTCCTGTGCAGATCCTCTGGAGGATCAAACTATCCAAGCAGCTAATTCACTTTGCTTCAACAATGAGCTCGTACTGCCTCCAACTCTGCAAATGTTTTACTTTTCAGTCGTCAGAGGAGGCGGTGAAATCCTAGAGCGTGTTTCTTTCTTTTAAAAAAAAAGCTGGTGCAGGATTTGATGGTTAAGGTTTGAGGTGATATTGACGTATCGGTGCCCGGACGCCCTCTGGCCCGTCGTGCTACTGTGACAACAGACACCGAGGCTCTGTGTCAGCGGACTGCGGCTCGGCACAGAGGATTTGTTTTCCAGACAAACAAAAGATCCGCTCAGCTCGTCACACTCCACAAAGATTTGCTTGTGCGTTTTGAAAGAGACACTAAAAAAACAGTTTGGTGCCGTCACATGACACTGTTGTTCCTCTGTGAACGTGTGTGAAGTTTAAATCTAAAAGTTTTAACCAACATCTGGATTAAATGAATAAGAATCAGTGAAGTCGAGGGTGTGTGCATCAGATCGAATGTCTTTATACAAAATACAACAAACCTGTGAAGGTACAAAACATTGTCTTCTGTCTCTGTGACAAACTGACGTCATTGTGACACGAGACAACGGAGACAAAACCAAAATCTCTGAACGTTTTGTTGTTTTTAAAAAGGTCCCAGACCTAAAATCTGTTTAACAACTATTGTTTCATCATTTGATCGTAAAATTAATAAATAGTGACACTGATGTCGTCACCGTTGACTCTTGGTTGAAAAGTTTAAAATGACTTTTCTTTTGTTACAATGACACATTTGTGCTTGTGCAGCTTTGAACTGATGAGGTCACTTTATCCTGCAACACTGAACCCGGCGTCCGTGACGTTAATCACGCGAACCGTCCTTCCTCTCTCTTTCTCCTTCAGTACCTTTAAATACAGCTGCTTCACTGTGACACGCTGTGCTGCACAGTCTGTCTCGTCTCTACGGTTTCAGGTTATCAGCTGCTGAATCTATAGCATGTGACGTCAGGTATGTGGGAGAGAAAGCATGACTTTGCTTGTCAAGAAGAAAATAGTTTCTCGCTGACGTTTTGTTTTTCATTGATTTAACTAAAACAAATGTAATCACATAAAACAAATATGTTAATTTGTGTATTTTACAACTCATCTCAAACATGTAAACAAACCATAAATCTATTGTTTTCAAGTGGTAAAGGTAATTCTGTTTCTTTTTGTCTGAGTTATCTCCTTTTAAAAACACTTCATCGTCGTTTCACAGAAGATAAAATCACTTTCTGTCACTTTTATGACACAGCTCTGGGTTGTGTCTGTGATACTGAGACTTGAGCCAAACGTAGAGCAGATCCTGACTTTTTTTCCCACATTCCTGAGTTTGGAGGAAGAAAAAGAAACAAAGACTCTGACTTGAAGCACCTTTATCAACAGCAGGACTTCAGGGTTTTAGTAAAAGAAGACAGAACATAGACGAGACAAGAACCGGCAGGACATCGATGATGTGTGACGATATCTGATCCAACATTTAAACCACCAGGTTTTAAACACACAGACTGTGTTGAGTAAACCTTGTTGTCTGGTGACGGACAGCAGGACTCTCACATCAGCACTTCTTTTTTTTGGTGTGTGGTCTGAGGAGGGGGTTTCCCAGAGGAAAAGGATATATCCTGATTCTGCCCTCTCATCCATCTGGTTTCCATCAGGAGCTGCTGAGCTTTTCTCCTTTAAGGACATCACCTTTTTTTCTTCTCAGTGCCAGTTTTCACTAATCTGTTTCAGATATCTCTACTTCCTCTCTACATTTTGTCTACTAATGTCAAATATCCTGAAGGAAAAGAAGTGATTAAACATGAAATAAAAACAGTTGTGTGGATGAAAAGACTGTGGTTAGATGTTGTAGCTTCAGGTGAAGTTATAAACCTCCTGAGACGTGAAAGCTGCTAAACATTGACTCAACTTCACCTTAAACATCAGCATCAGTTCACAACCTTGTAACCAGAAGAAAAGACACAGAGACTGAAGGTTTATGATCCTTTTATTTGGCACCGGCTCCGTTCCTCCGGCTGCAGGTTGGATGAGTTGAAAGTGTTGGTTTTGATAATAAGTCTTGACTGGTGCAGGACCAGAGGAAGGTGCACGACTGTGACTGGAATAGATTTAAAAAAAGAGACTCAAACGACCTTTAACTGCACTTTGGATAAAACTGCAACTGCAACTAAAAGAGTCGACACAACAACGAGAATAAAAAACTTCTTCTTCCTTTTTCCTCATAAACAAACGTCTGTAAACATAAACGAGACAAAATTACAGGAAAAGGAGGATTTTAGATGATTTGCAGCTCGGTCCTGGAGTCACTTGTAACAATCAGCTCTGTTGTTTCTATGTTTTCTTTCTTTTTCACACTCAGACATTAAAAAGACAAAATGCCAAGGAAATGTGAAGCAGTGTTCCTGATGCATGTAAATAACCTTATAATCTAAAGGCGTTTTACTCTCAGATAAATCATCTGCAGCTCAGACGTCGTGATCAACAGTGACGCTGATTTCACTGCGTAAAACCTCGGAAATGTGCAAATGAGGTGACTGCTTCACTGCACTGTAATTACATCCACATGATTGGTCTGTGGATTACGCTGCTCCGCTCAAATCACGTTGTTTCCTGAACTTCAGCTGCAGATACTTTACTGACCTTTACAGGCCGGACGCAACCAAATCATAACTTAACATGTTATCTTCATAAAACATCCGTCCTGAGAACTTTATGTTCAGATAATTGACTGTAACATGCTGGTGGATGAAGATGCTCTGTGTAACAGACACTTATCAATATGATCGATCAAAGTCCAATTGATTTTACACATTTGTTGTGCTAATGAAGTAGACACTGCTCTGTATTGTTTATTCTGTTGTTATTATTTTATAATTTCTGATCAAATCAACAATATTTTGCTTTTACAGTCTGACTTAAACACTTGATTAGAGTGCCCTCTAGTGAAAAAGAGAGTCACTACAAGACTAAATCTATATCTATCTATCTATCTATCTATCTATCTATCTATCTATCTATCTATCTATCTATCTATCTATCTATCTATCTATCTATCTATCTATCTATCTATCTATCTATCTATCTATCTATCTATCTATCTATCTATCTGTCTGTCTGTCTGTCTGTCTGTCTGTCTGTCTATCTATCTATCTATCTATCTGTCTATTTAAAGTTTGTCTTTATACTGACAGTTTCTCTTCAGTCGTCAGCTAATGATACATCTCAACAACATAAACCAACTTTCCCATCAGGAGCCAACTCCACCTCCTCTGTCTTTTTTCAGCTGCTTGACATGTCCATGTATCCACATGTCCTGATATAATTTATACTCATCATATGTTTTTCCACATTCCTCAAATCACACATGGGCGAAAGGCAGGTTTGGTTTCACTTCCCTTCAGGCTGCTACTCGTTTATAATGAGGATCTTTGTTTCACAGTAAGGAGATTTCATAGAAAACATTCATCCTAAAACTGTGTAAATATTATAAGACACGTGTATCCCAGGTTAACTACACTACTGAAATATAATATGATATAAACAGTGAATTTGTAGTGAATTTTTAGAATTTGTCAGAGTGAAAATAAAACAATAAATCACATGTGTGATGAGATAAAACGAGTAAAATGAGTCTAAAAGATAAAACAACTGTTTATTTCTTATCGTTAAAAACGTGTCTGTGTCTTTAAATCAGTTAGACAGAATCAGCCAATCAGGTCGCAGCTCCATCTGGTCACATGTCAGCGGTCATAAGTTCACTTCCGGTTATTATCAACATCTAAAACAGTTGATTTAAAGTTTTAAAAACACGTGTAACTTTAAGAAACGTGACGTTTCTGTGTGAGTGTAACGACAGCGACCTGTTCCCGCGGGTTTTAAAGGAACAACGTCATTGGTGAGAAACGTTTTATTACAAAGCGCTAACTGCTAATTGCTAACTGTTAGCTGCTAACGCTGTTCGCTAAGCTACAGTAGCTAAGCTACTGTGTTGATTGTGTCGTAAACATAGTTCATGTTTTTAATCTTTACGCTGCTGCTTCGTGTTTAATATTAGTTTGTCGTCGTCGCGAGCAGCTGCAGTTGTAATTTTAATCACTAATCGATACTAATCGATACTTTGTCGGTGTTTAAATGTGTGTGAGCGGCCGCTGCTTGGCGCCAGACAGAACCAGTGTGTTATTAGTCTGTTACATTGAGTTGATCACTGATCAATATTATTATTGGAAAGGTTCAGGTCGGAGAACAGACACTTTATTCATGTTGCTGTGGTTTCTTTATGTTCATCGTCACGTGATTGATGAAGACGTTTCTTTAGACTGGAGATAAATTTAGTGACGATGAGAAACTTTGTGGATTTTATTCAGTTTCTCAGTTTTTATTAGTCTGAATGTGAGTTGGGACTTGACCCTCTGTAGGTCAGGGTTTCTGGATCCACCTGGACTCTTAGGAACCACCCTCCAGAGTGGGGTTGGATTTAATTAAATTAAATGAATAAAGGGAAAGATAATAGAACACGTCATGTGATTTATATTTTTATTATTTATATTTTTATAATGTTTACTATAAATGTCTTTGTTTTCATATGTGACCTTGAAAGTGTGACAACGCCACCAGCTGGTCTGGTGTAGGTACTACAGCGTTTTCACTCGACTTCACTTTCATCACTTTCATTTCAGACCGTGTCTGATGTTTGATGGAGACCTTCATCCCAGCAGGTTGGACCTGGAAACTTCCCTGACACCTACTCCCTCTACATCACGGTAGGACTAACTACTGTCTCTTCCTCATTATGACCTGGACTGACACCTGGTCTGGACCTGGACTGACACCTGGTCTGGACCTGGACTGACACCTGGTCTGGACCTGGACTGAGGACACAGTGACTGACTTCATCTCAGAGACTCAGGCTTCAACATTTGTGGTTTTTTTTTTTTGTGGCTTCAAAAAGTTTTGCGTCCAGCAGCGTATCGTTTGGAAATGGAAACATGGAAACTGTGTTAAAAATGTGTAATACATATGTCAAACCTGTAGGTGACGCTGTAGACAAACACAGACAGAGCTGTAGGACTAGTCCTTCTTCTCTGAGATCAAACATAAACACAAGAAGTTTGTTTATATCTATTAATTGTGTTTGCGTCTCAGTAGTGATAATAAATTCAAACAGCTCTGTGATCTGTTGTTGTTGTTGTTGTTGTTGTTGTTGTTGTTGTTGTTGTTGTTGTTGTTGTTGTTACCTGTGGGTTCTGCCTACGGCTTCTTCTGGAACCTGTTTTTGTAAAAATCATTTCAGGGCGTCGACAACACGCGGCTGAAATGATAAAGAACTTTTGAAATTGAAAACGTTGTCGTGTGGACGAAGCCTCGAGTGACTGAAGAAACGTAACATGTTTGTATCAAAGTGGAAGATTCAGTTTCACTAAAACTAATAATCGTATTCAGGCTCCGTGTTTGATTCTCTGTCCATATGAAACATCACCTCATATACGACCTTTAAAGTTCTTTGTTCAGGTGACATTTTAAATATAATCACAGACTCTTTCATTGTGCTGATCAAAGAAAACATTCGTCTAAATAAGTTTCACATGTTTTTATTGAATAATTCATGACAAGAAAATTCACAGAGATATTTCAGTGCTAAAATGACGTCACGTCAACACGTTCAAAAACAAATCACTGCTGGTTGTAAACAATCAATATACATTGGATATTGATTATATATTATAAACAGTCTGCAAAGTGGAGGATAGTCATAAATTAAATGGGACGTTTTGAACGTAACAACACAGCTTCAACACTGACATGCAGCTTTATTTACCAGTAATAATTCACAAGTATATTAGACAATAGACGGCGAAGCTCTTTGTTGAAACACTGATGCATTAGTGCAACGGTACGTTAGGTAACGAGTTCACAGACTTCACCAACAACTTAACCTGCTGGATTCTGTCGTGCAAAATAAATATCAATAATCTAAGTAAATATATCGATGAAGAACTTTCACAAATTCTGTGTCGGACAAATGACACGACCGAAGCGTCTTTTGTTCATCATTTGTCATATAGCCAGCTATATGTTAAATACCACAGCCCAGGTCATCAACAGTTGAGGATGGAGTTCGTCCTCAGGATGCGTAAAACTTTCCTGGAGGTGTAACTGTACTCGTACTGGATGTGTTCGTGGAAGAAATACAAGTATCCTGAAAGACACAAAGGTGAGAAAAGTGTTAGAAACTTCAACAAAGGAGCACAAGTGTTGATTTATTCATGAAAACACAGCATCAAAGACGTCACCGTACCGAGGTGATACGCGGCGGCGTCGACCTCGTCGTCCATCCCCGGAAAATCGTCTTCGATGGTTCGTGGGTATCCGCTGTCCATGGTGCCCGTCGCTTCATCGTAGCTGTGGACGGTGATTATGTAGTTTAAATCACCTGGTTCACACTGACTGGACTGGTTAAGACGTGTAAATCTCTACGTACCTCCAGTACTCCTCGTCAGTGAAGAGTAGAGTTTTGCCCGTGTCTTTGATGTGAACGGCAGCGTCTACTTTCCTCACCGTCTTTGGAAGACCGAGTTTGTGGATGTACTTGGGGTAACCGTCCACCAGGTTATATCCATTCAAAGCCCACATCTGGATCCCTGTGGAAACACGTCAGAGACCGAGGAAATGAAATAACACAACAACACCTGCTCATTAATATATATATAAATATACATATAACAATAAAAACCCACCACTGAATATCATGACTTGATCCTTCTCCGGGTTCTCGTAAGCGGCGTCCACCTTTTTGGGGATCGAAGGCCACGTGGATTTGATCAGGGTCTGTTCAGGCTCCACCATCTGAGGGTGGATGCGCCAGTAGAATCTGCAGCAAGATGCAGAGCGTTGATAAACTCAGTGAATCTACAGAGACTTTACAGGTTTGATAAGAAAACGTGAAGGTGACGAATAGAACAGGTTTGAATCTTTGTTTTTAGACTAAAACTTCTCATTCATCCAGAAACTCATCTCTTATTGTTCAGACAATAAAAGAAGCACGAAGACTTTTACAGCTGGATAGAAACTGTTGTTAAGTCTGTTGGTTCTTGTTTTAACGTCTCAAACAGACAACGACTGGGGTGAGATGTTATTGGTGGAGAGAGAGATCACCTGAGCTGTCATCACCTGAGCTGTCATCACCATCACGTGTCTCTGTACCTGTCTTTGAAGATGATCGTCTCTCCTCTGAGCTCCGTGACGGCGTCAAAACTCAACGAGGGGTTGCATTTGTCGGGTGCGTCAGGCCTCGGATTCACTTTCTTTGAGTCTGGGTTTGGACCTGTGATTGAACATGGTGGTAAAGTAAGAAACGTATTAATTCCTGTCACTTGTGACTTTGGAATTGATCTTAAATCAGAACATAAACCATCATCATCTCACCGTAGAGAGACTGAATGCCTTCGATGTCGTCCTCGGCCAGGGGGAAGCCGGTGGTGTAGGAGTAGACCGGGTACATGAGGGCGCCGGCGTCTGAGGAGTGGGACATACCGAGGGCGTGGCCCAACTCATGGGCTGCGACTATAAACAGGTTGTAGGCTGTTGAGAGAAGATGTGGAGTCAAAATGTTGTTCACATACTTGGTCGTCATTACACCAAGTGTTTAACGAGAATAATTACACGATGAATCTTTGGTCCAGTGTTCGTCCTCGTCAAAGTGAGTGTCTCCTCCGATGCCGTCGCCCGGTGGGTAGGCGTGAGCCAGGAGTCCGTCAGGTCCGTCGAACGGGTTGTAGTCTCCGTGTTCTGCAATTCATCAAGATGTCTCATATTAGTATATCATCTCCTCTTCTCCTAGATCGTTAATACAGACAGAAGATCCTGTACCTTTGGAGCCAAAGCTGATCATAATATCAGCGATGCCTTTGTAAAGTTTCTTGAATTTCAGAGGAGTGACTTTGGCCCAGATGTTGAGCGCGTTGCGAATGGCTCTGTCCACGTCAGCTTTCTTCAGGTCTGGGGTATAATTCACAATCCTGAAACATGAAGGAGCAGACGACACAGGTCAGTGGATGATAAATACCTGAAGGCGGAGCTGAGTGACAGACAGATGATACAGGATAAATGTCTCAACATTTAGAAACAGCTTCCAAATCACTGGTTGAATACATGTAAAAATGGTTAAAATCACAGTTAAATTTACCAAACATTTTATTTTGAAGCTTTTATCAAATGTAGACGCTTTAGAAAGTTACACATTTGTTGTGGTGCTACCTGTTGTTTACATGGAGGATAATGGATATATCGCCGGTCTCACCTGAAGGTGATGTCGTTCTTCGGCCATTTGAGGTCTCGGGGGAAGTGGTTGTACTCTCCGATGTCTGGGACGCCACATCTGGCCTGTTTCATCAGATCCAAAGTGTTGTCGTCCAGTTTCCCTGTCACCTTCAGAGGAAGAAGAAATATGTGTTACCACAGTCAAATTTAACTGCGTCTTCTTGAGAGTAAAAGACCAGAAAACAAACAAAAGTCTGAATCAAAAAGAGCATTTTGTTCAAACTAAAAAGAAGACGTAGTGAGATGTTTCCTCTGATCACCTGGAGGTTGAAGAATCTCTGCATCTCTTTGATCTTTGTCTGGAACGAGTCTGACGACCCCTTTTTACCCTGAAGACCGGCGGGAAGGTCATAGTAACGACGGAGGTACTTCTGTTTAAAACGGTAAGAAACAGAACATTTAGTCAACCGAATCACGAGACGTGGACTGTGATTAAAGACCAGATGATGTCTGAGACTTTACCTCCGCTAACAGCCGCTTGTCTATGTCCTCAGACGGTGTCGGCAGCGAAGAGCAGAGAGAAACCAGCAGCGGCAGCAACAACACAGCTCTCATTGTTGGTTGTGAGCTCTGCCACCTTCAGTCAGTGGAGTCAAACAGCCCAGAGGGGTATTTATACCATCCAGAGTCCAGTGATTCATGTAAAACCACAGCAGGGGGAGGAGATTGTGCTTACAGATGAAAAACTCACCGTCACTGTGGTTTGAATCCAATCAAACCAACTAGTTTAGATAAAACAACACATTTTCTCCGATTGCAGCTGTAATGAGTTGACCACAATATTCCCTGAAAATGTCCACAATAAAAAACATGTGTCTGTTCCAGTGAAGACACCAACCTGACTCTGATTACTAATAACTGTTCGTTATTATGTGTTCGACTTATTTAGTTAAAGAAAGAATAGAGGACAAACTGCTGGAATGTAAATAAATAAATAAAATATAAAAGTAGGGAAATTCTCAGGAATATTTCTTTGGTCTCATGATGGTCAGTGTGTGACGGTGTGTGTTGTTATTTCTGGTGAAGATGTTTAAAGCTTCGTGACTAACAAACTAAAATAGTTGATAAAAACATGTGATTTATATATATTTTATTGAGGATGGTACATTTTATCTGACTGGATTCCACATAACACACATCATGCTGATGAAAAATGTTTCTACATAAACTAATGTTCTTACGTCAGTTTAACTCATTTAAACTCATCTTTTGTGGTGTGAGTCAGTTACCAGAGTTACACAAGTATTAATGACAAATACGACCAAGGTCCTGGTCCTGGTTATGATTAATTGTTTATTACAGAGTTTAATTACAAAGGTATGTTTGGCAGCAAGTCTGGGAAAATGTTGTTACATTTTGAGAATAAAAGTTGTAATTTAATGACTTTTATTATCATAATTTTACCACTTTTATTCTTGTAAATTCGCTTATTTTTGCAAATTTCCAATTTTTATTCTCAGGAATTTCTGACTCAATCTCATGAATGTAATTTTTATTTTTGCCCAATTTGTCACTTGAAGTCTGTCAAATAACTTATGTTGTTTCATGTCGTTTCATGTCATTTTCATTTAGTTTACATGTTGTTTTCATGTTGTTTTCATGTCGTTTCATGTTGTTTACATGTTGTTTTCATGTTGTTTTCATGTTGATCATGTTGTTTCATGTTCTTCACAGGATAAACTAGTGAATCATCTCAACTACTCTACTACTACTGTGTGCTGACATGTAACTATAATCGTTGATCATCGTCAGGATGAACTGGTTTTATTAAACGGTCAAAGTCCATAGACGACAGCAGGAGGAAACAATGAACAGTGTCTTCTGGTTGTGGAGACCAGGCAGGTTGAGACTCGCTGCCTGTTGTTACTGCTCCTGCTCAGACAATGATCATATATAATTATCTGCTCCTGACACGTCACCTGAATTCCTTCACTTCCTCCTGGTCATTAAAAGTCCACGACCACCAGAGAAACAGAGTTGATAACTTATATTTGACCAAATCTCTTAGAGAATGTGGTGTTTTCTAAATCTGGATATAAAAGTTAAAGTTTAAAAGTCACAATCGTTGAGAAAATAACAATGTTTTGTCACATTAAGCATCAACAACATCAGCTCAGCAGGTTAAAGGAGTCGTAGTTGTAGAAATCGTCATGTTTACCAGAAACTGCAGCACATTAGTGAAAAACCAACAAACCGTGAGACAGATGCTTGTGTAGTAACATTGCTGAGACGGTGGTGAACACGCTGCTCCTGACTCATCACCAGGGGGAAGTTGACTGATATGGGGGATTTTTTATATTATTTTAAAAACACTCAGACACAAACATTATATGGAAACTTAGACACAGTTACATGTTGTGACCCACTTTTCTCTGTCTGTGTTGAAGAGTTTATACATAATAATTGATGTTTAACTTCAGATGCGTCAGAACAACTGTTGCCAGTTTATCTGTAATCATCTGACTTTAGTTCAGTATTTGTAGCCGTTGGTAGATTCGATACTGAATATAAATTATGTCTTGTTATAGATGTTTATTGCACGTTTTTATCAACCAAAGTTCAAGATGATTTGAAGCATAAAAAATGAATTTAACGACAGAATCAGAGTCAAATTATCTCAAAATGAAAAGATAAAAACCAGACAAAGATGTGATTTCATGACGACATCATCGTCATCTGTTTAAAGTCAGTAAACATCTGTTCAACACATATGTTCATGGACGTGATGGTTCATGTGTCACATCTGATGATTTCTCGATGTATTTCTGTCACAACGTTGCTGTTTTCTGTCTGACTCAGCAGGGAAGTGGTCGCAGGTCGAGTTCTTCCTGCACATTCCTCCTCTCATCCTTCAAGTAGTTTCAAAGTTTAAATTAAAACCATTTATGCTTCAGTCACAGACACAGTCAACAAACAAAACAATAACCGGAAAACTTGGAAAGCTTAGTAACTTCTCAGCTGCTTGTGAAGCATTTTAAGAAGTTGCTGATCTGTGTCAAAAAGACCCAACGAGGAAATATTCAGGACAAAACCACAAAGTGACGATGTGGTTCTCCAGTTAAACCACTTCACTGTGACCGAGAAGACGGATGAAGACAGTTACTGTGCTGTACCGGAGGTTTATATACAGAAAAACCTAAAAACTCTAAAACTATGAAGTGTAGCTGCGTTTTAAAGGAGATTCAAATATATCAACTCAACATGTGTTAAAGTGGCATCTATTGAAGTTAAACATGTTGAACAGGTGATGAGTGATGACGTCATCGTGACGTCACAACTTGGTTCCTGGTTTTTATCTTTTCGTTTTGAGATAATTTGATTCTGTCGTTAAATTAATGTTTTATGTTTGAACTTCTCTGACCTGAGTCTGTGATTTCTAAAACGTCCTCTAGGTGGCGTCGTTGTTGACAACCTGTCCACTCTTCACATTAAACATTTAATAATAAACTAAATAAAGGTTTGTTTCACAATAAAAGTCCTCAGTGAAACTAGAAGTTCAAATACATTAAATCTAATGGTAACATTGTTTCAACCACGTTCATGTTCAGTTGTTTATCTGTTTTATTAACATTTACTGTCGAGTTTTAATGTCTCATTTATTCAGTCTGAGTTTGTTTGTTTCTTATTTGTTTTTTCCTGTTGAGGAAGAAATAAACGATAAAACCTGGGTCCAGTTGTTCAGACTGTTTAATCCAGATCAAAGTGATCCAGATCTCCAGGATCAGTTCATTTTACTTTTTTTCAGAGTTTTAAGGATTTTACTAAAACTACTCTCAGTAGTTTTTAATCTGGACACACAGTGTCTCCTAGTGGACATGTGAAGAACAACAGGTTGATCTGATGAATCAGTCATTTTTATTTATTTTTCATTCATTTTTTTAATTTTATTTTTCATTATTTTTGATCAGGTTTATCCTGATAATCCTGTTGTTTTGTTTAATCATGTTTAATTTGTCTTTATTCACCTGAAACTTCAGTGTTTTTTTCGACTGTTGTTTAAATTAAAATATATAGTTTTTTTCTCCTGATTGATTGTTCGTATTTAGTCTTTAACTGAGGTTTGCAGCAACATGAATCGTCCAAACATCTTTATATACAAACAACTTCATATGTCCAACACTGAACTTTGGGAAATGAAACCATCAACCTCAGGGTGTGTGTGACTCCCTGTGTCCTCAGAGACTGATGATTTAATCAAAAAGCTCCAGTTTACAAAGCAGCAGGATTTATTTGTTTTACACTCATCAGGATTTAGAAAAGACACGACCGCAAGAGAAACACAAGGGGGCAGCAGAGACTCTGACAGGAAACTGTTTATTTCTATTTCTATTTTCATTAGTTTTCCACAAAATGATCCACCGGTTTGTCTCGTTTGTCTCTATATGTTAATGTTCAGTGAATCAGACATGTGTGCAGCTGAACATCAGACATCATCGTGTATTTGTTGATCATCACATCTAAAACATCAGCTGTTGAAGTGAAGTGTAAGGAGGTGAAACATCCACCAGGAGGCGCCAAACTCAGATGTTTTCTAACCAGTTTTACTTTATATTAATATTAAAGTGTTGATATAAATCAGAGATAGATCAGTTTCGACTGGTTCTAGTTTCAGTCTTTATCATGATCATAACAGTTTGTTATTAAGTTTCATCGTTCAGTTTTTATTTCTTTGTTCAGTGAATTAAAGTAAAGTAATAAAAACCTTTGAGTTCCCGTCGTCACAGACGAGAAGCGACGTTTCAGAAACAGAAAGTGTCGTCTCAGCGTCGTGTCCTATTTGACAGGGTGTGTTTGTTCCTGCTGCTTTAAATCACACAGCGGTCTCCCCCAGCTTATAACCTTGCACCTCCAAACTAAACTCTCAGTCATCACCGTCTTAAAACGGCTTCATTACCTCGTCTGTAGTCAGCCCATAAAAAAAAAAAAAAAAAAAAAGAGAGAGAAGAAAAAAACAGCGACACAAATTCTTCGAGTCGTTCAGTAAAAGATCTCAACGATCTGCTGGAAAACTCAGCTCATGAGGAATGCTCCTGCTCCCATAAAGGCCCACAATGACCAATCAACTGTAATTGTAGCTTGAATTTACCGCGGCACCGCCCTCGCCAGTCTAGGCGTCCTGGCTGGCGGCCATTTTATTTTTCGAAGGCCTTAAATCCACCCCTGCAATTTCAGTTCCCCGTCAGTCAGCGAACTCTTTCATTGAAAGGTCTCGAATGTGTTTTACTAAAACGGGACCAGGACGGGCTCAGCGTCTTTGAAGGTGATATTTCGGGAGCGTTTGCTGAATGCGTGGGACTGAGCTGCGCCACCCAGATCATTGTGTTGCATTAAGTTGACGTTATTTACTCAACATCACAGCTGATTTTTAATCACAGTGACACTCACACACTCTTTTACTTCACCTCATGTTGTAGTTTCAACACTTGTGTGATTATCTGAGAGCAGCAACACTTCATCCATCATCAGGTCATCAATCTGAAGTCTTAATCTTGTTATGGAAACATCTGTTTGCAGTCGTGAATTTGCATAAGATATTAAAATTGAAGCCAAAAACTTCATGTGTTTAAATCATCATCGGAGCGAGAACATCACGTGACCAAAACTGTTCAAATGTCATTTCTTTTTCTTTCTTTCTTTCTTTCTTTCTTTTTTTTTTTTTGGCTGTCCTTGGCTGTCTACAAACCCCTCCCTAATTCCATAGCACTGTCTGAGGCTTTCCTCAGATTTGCAACTGGTATGAGTCACAATAAGCATTTAAAAGGCTTTCTCATTAACCAGAACTCCCATCTCCATGTGTTTGAACCAGGCCACTACAATTCATGTAGTGTAAAGTCTGTGAAATGAATGTCATGCTGCTGTTTTCCTGTGTCTTGGTCTTTCTGTTACCCGGTCCATGTTTTACAGCGCCCACATTTATCCCGGAGGTAGCGAGCTCTCCGTCCACAGAACCACAGGTTGACTTGACGCTGGCCACAGTAAGTGCATAATTGCATGAGCTGCATTACAAATGTAAGAGAATGGACTGCATGTTATTTTATCTCTTGTTCGAAGCCAAAAACATGCCACTTTTCAAAGTATTTGGACTGTGAGGTTTTAAACGTCTCCGCCGCCTGTGGGATGTTGAGATTTAGTTTTTATTTCTTTTGTTTTGTGTGGGTGGGGGGCGGAGGTAAGTCACTGCACTGCCCTCTGAGTCCTCTGAGTCCGCATCTTTATTTTCTCTTTCCTCGTCGTGAATTTGATCTCGTTCGCGTTGAAGGAAACAAACTGTTCAGGAAACGATCACGAGTGTTTCTCGTTGTTGTCTTTTGTTCGGTTTATTGCTGCTGAATAGATGTTTTGTTGTTGCGGTTAGAGAAGGAATGTGTTTAGATTAAACTGAAATGATGCACGTTTGAAGGAGAGAAGATGTAAAAATGTGACGCTGATCTGCAGGAATACCTCCAGCTGTACTACAACCTGGAAAAGGAGCCGTTAGGACGGATAAAGCGAAGTGGACCCGTCTTCACCTCTAAAGTGAAGGACATGCAGCTTTTCTTTGGGCTCAATGCGACAGGTGCACTGGACTCAGACACACTGGAGGTGATGAGGAGCCCCAGATGTGGCGTTCCAGATGTGGAGGAGTTCAGTCACATCCAGGGAACACGGTGGAACAAGAACGTCATCACTTACAGGTAAATCTTCTTCATCAGAAACGATAACGTGTTTGACCTAAAGTGAACTGGTTGTGAAAAACTGTGTTTGAGCCAGGAGGCAATAAAACCACTGGCAGAAACAGAGAATAGCGTCTGTCACAAATCGTTATGGTTAACAGATTTAGGGTTTTGGGACTTCTGTCTCTGAAAGTTATTATGGTCTTGTTTAAGTGCCAGCTTCACCCTACATGCTTGTGTAACACGGTCTCAAACATCCACATCTATTTCTGATTCAACCGAGTCTGCAGGATTACGAACACAACACGTGTTCTAAAATGTTCTGAAGTAGTTTTATGAAGCTGCTGCGAGGACGCGTCACATAAATACGATGAGTTCTAGTTTTAATCTTCGTGTTTTGCAGCATCGGCAGGTACACCAGAGATTTGCCGCGCAGCACGGTCGACTCTCTGGTTGAGTCAGCGTTCAGTGTGTGGGCCAGAGCCAGCGGTCTGACGTTCGTCAGGTTACAAACCCGCAACGCTGACATCATGGTGGACTTTGTGACTTACGGTGGGTTTGTCTTTGTGTTTTAATGAAGCCAAAGTGACAGAAAATGCACAGTTTGACTCATGTTCATATACAGTAAAGACGGTGTGTATGTGAACATAACACACGGTGAAGTTTAGTCTGAAGCAGCGACATCGTGCACGAGGCCGCCGCTCAAACTCCACACACTCATTTAGACGACGTGAACTCAGGCCTGTAATTATCCGGTGGCATGACAGAAAATGTCTTTCGCTGTGGTTTCTGTTCCTTGTTTGTCCTGGATTATATCATAAAGAACACGGTGACTTGTATCCGTTCGACGGACCCAGAGGAACGCTGGCTCATGCCTTCGGTCCGGGGTCGGGTGTTGGAGGTGACACGCACTTTGACGATGATGAACACTGGACAGCCGGAGAAACAGGTGCTGAGATGAGTCACTCTGCACATTCGCACTGAAACAACATGTGACTGTATATTTATGTCTTTGTGTTGTTGTGTTGCAGGTTTTAATCTGTTCGTTGTTGCTGCACATGAGTTCGGTCACGCTCTGGGCCTGAAACACTCCAGGAACCCGGACTCACTCATGTATCCAAACTACAAACCCTCTGGTGTAACGAGCCTCTTATCTAGAGAAGATGTAGCAAATATCAACGCACTTTACCGTAAATATCCTTCATGTCTCTATCAGTGTACATACTCCACGTGAACCCTGGTAGCCGGTGCAGTTGTATGATGATGGTGTGTAAACGTGTGTGTTTCAGGTCCAACCAGAGGTCGTCAGAGATACGACTGGATCCCTCAGTTCAGCCCCAGGGTCCCAGGATCAATTTTCCCTCGACTCCTCCAGAACAAATGTGCTCCAGACTTGACGTTCGACGCCGTGTCAACGCTCGGAGACGCCACCTTCTTTTTCAAAGACAGGTCAGCGGACGACTTCATCGTCTAAAGGTGCAGTAGATAATTATACGCTTATTTACATCTTGATGCGATAATAAATCTGTTTCCCCGACAGATATCTCTGGATAAAACATAACGAACAATACGACATCAAAGAAGGTCCCATCAACAACTTTATGCCCAAGATTGAAACGAGTATTGACGCAGCGTTCTGGGTTCCTCGTAGATCCACTGCTTATCTGATCCACGGTGATTAATCCTCTAATCATCAATAAGTGAATCTAATCCTGCACAAATGAAACATGTTAAACAACCGTGTTTCCTCTGGACAGAGTCCATGTTCTGGACGGTGAAGGGTTCTCTGGTGAAGGGGAAACCCAGAGCGCTCAGTCACTTTGGTTTTCCTGCCTGGGTTCAGGACGTCGACGCAGCTGTTCACATAGTGAAAACAGGACGCACCCTCTTCTTTATGCACGATATTTACTGGAGGTAAGGAAACACCAGAGGCTCAAAATACGCTCAGAAAAATCTAACTTGTTTTTGCATGTGTGTTTACACATCAGTTGTGATCTGAATGTATCAGAATATGATGCGACAACAAGTCATTCATCAGGTTGTAAATACTAATTACATGAGTGTGGATCAAATGACGCTGCGTTAAGAGCTGTTTCATAATTGTTTTATGTTAAATGAAAGTGTAATGATACATCAGAGTTGAATCATAAAGCTCTGGTAGATGTGAACCTTCATCCAGGAGAAGTTGACACAGATTAAAACGGTTCCTGTGTCATTTGGACCTCACGCAGTCAACAAAGGGTTTAATTTTCTCTTCTGAGGTTTTCGATGACGTGATGACAAAGTTGCGACCGTAAACAAATGTTTTGTCTTCGCTTTGTAGGAGCAAACAAATTCACCATGAGTCACGTCTTTGTTTTATTTCCAGTTACAATGAAAACCGAAGGGTGATGGATTTCGGTTTCCCAAAGTACATCAGCGAAGGTTTTCCAGGAGTCAACACCACGATAAACGCAGCTCTTCATAAAGACGGTGAGGAGATGAACAGCTGATGAAAAAATCCTGTTTATTTCACATCTGCAGCATATTTGTGTCTGTAGCTCGGGGACTTTTTCACGTCGAGTTGTTATTAGAAGCAGAAGAATGTTAATTCACATAGTTGAGTTTTTACGGAGCAGCAGCTCCTCTGTCATTTCCACTGTATAATTTACCAGTTTAACTTCTTCATATGCTACACTATTATCATCATCATTATGATCGACACTAAACCAAACACACAAGATAAAAATGGTGAAATATGTGAATCACTTTGTGTTGTTTTTTTTTAAGGTTTCATCTTCTTCTTCGTCGGACCACAAGTCTACAAATACGACTACACCCAGAAACTTGTTGTCGGAGTTGAGAAAGCTAACTCTTGGCTCGGATGTTGAAATATTTTATTTGTCTGTGAACAACAAGGAAATGAACCTGATTAAATGAGAAGAAGTGAAAAAGAATAAAACCTAAAATAAAACTGCTTTATCAGCTCTGAAGTCTGACGTTTGATTTATCATCGTTTTATTCTACAACTGGAAATGTGCCGGCAGATGATCAGTGTGTGGTTCACTGTTTTAATTCATTTGAATCATGTTTAAATCAAACGTTCACAACGATTTCAAACAGAGTTTGAAACGGTTTGTCTCTAATGGTTGAAGGTTTATTATGGTTTATGGTTTCTACACGTCTTTCATCATTTCAGGCACAAATCCCAGACATAGTATGTAGACACATTTCACTGGGAGGTTTTCACCACAAAACCTCCAGAAAATTGGTGCAGGTAGCCCCGGCTGTGAGTGTGTGATTACTCAACAACCCTGAGGAAACTGCTCATATAAAACATGTCAAACAGCCGTCGCCTGTTCATTTAAAACATGAAGCTGCTCCAGTTGTGGGTTCGTCTCCTGGTCTCTCTGGTGTTTACTGGACTTTCACGGACTCGACCCGTCGATCAGGACCAGCTGAGTCCTGAGGATGTGGATCTGGCTGAGGTTTGGGAGTTGATTTATATAAGAAACATTTATGATACATTTACATCAGAGGAGTTAGTCTGAACTTATTCACTGTGAATCTGAATCTTTTAAAGAGCAAATGTTTCCCCTAGATTATGAAACATTCTCTACATTTACATCTAAATGTAACGATGTAACGTTTTAGTTTTAACGACTTCAACAACATGAAGGTTTTGAGTTTTTCCTTCTTAAATATCAACACAAATGATAAGAGCACATGCTAACACAAGTAGTCTCATCTGTCAAGTGTTTAAAAAAAATAAAAAATAAAAAATTTTAAACCAGAGAGGAGTCAACGACTTCAAGAGAAGATGAACGAGTTCCTCTGAAGTCTTTAACTCTTCTGACGTGTTTTTAATTTCATAAGAGACGATTTGACTCCAGACAAACATGATGCTTCACCTCACAACTGAACTAAAGTCTGTTAAGATTACAACACGTGGGTTTGGAGTTTTGTTTTCGCTTCGTTTACAAGCGTCTCCTCTGGTGACAGAGTTACCTCAGCAGGTTTTATAACCTGAAGTCTGGAGGAGACAAAGACGCAGCATCAGTGAGATCGATCAGATCCACGTCAGCCGTCGAGGAGAAGATCAGACAGATGCAAAACTTCTTTGGTCTAAACGAGACGGGACGCCTCAACGCTCAGACTCTGGATGTGATGAAGCAGCCCAGATGTGGCGTTCCAGATGTGGAGAACTTCAGCTTCTACCCCGATATGCCCAGATGGAGAAAAAACACCATCACGTACACGTGAGATGTTTGGAGTCAAGTCTCCTGATTCAGAGTTTTGTAGATTTTTGTGATGAATCTGTTTCACACTTTGTCGTTGGCAGGATCTCAAAATATACTCCCGACATGAGGAGAGAAGATGTGGAAAAGTCTTTTCATTCAGCTCTGAAACTGTGGAGCGACGCGACGCCACTGACGTTCATCAACATCAACCGTGGCCAAGCTGACATAGTCTTGTCCTTCGCCAGCAGAAGTAAATGTGGTCGCAGAGAGACAAACACAGAGATGATGATGATGTAAATGAGACGTTTCATTCACTGGTTGTGTTTCAGGTCATGGAGATTTCTTTCCCTTCGACGGACCCCGCGGTGTCCTGGCTCACGCCTTCCAGCCTGGAGACGGGATGGGAGGAGACGTCCACTTTGATGAGGACGAGACGTGGACAGACGGGACACGAGGTTCATCAGATGAAACTTATTTATCTAATTTACTTAAAATAAAATCACAAATGAGCCTGAAAAGACTCGACGATCTCAGATCTCATCGTCTCGTATTTGATCATATTCAAACTTTGCAGCTTTGGCCACGCCCCCTTCAGTGATGTCACAGTGGGTGTGGCAGCTGACAGGTGAAGGAGATCACCTGGTGTGATGTCACTGTGTGGGGGCATGGCCAGCAGAACCTGCAGACATCAGTGTGTTTCTGTGTTAACTGATCAAACAGGAGTTTGTTTCTGTTTATTTTAGGTTACAACCTTTTTGCCGTCGCTGCTCATGAGCTCGGTCACTCGTTGGGTTTGACTCACTCCAGAGATCCGACCTCCATCATGTTCCCGACCTACAGACATCACAGCAGGACCCAGAACTCCCTGTCCAAAGACGACGAGACTGGGATCCAAACTCTTTATGGTGACGGGCAAAAATTTAAAATATATAAAGTGTCTTTTCTCAAGAGAGAGAAAACTACATGACGTAAATAAAATACTATTATGATTGTTTTTATTTCTCAGGTAAACCAACTAAAACAGTAGAAGCCGAGCAGCCGTCATTAAAGTGTGACCCTAAAGTTTTTTTTGATGCAGCAGCTTTGATTGGAAATGAGATAGTTTTCTTTAAAAACAGGTACGTCGTGGTTTAATTCTGACGTCTAACTGACTTCAACATGAATGAAGTGTAACTGAATTTCACTTGTTGGTTCGATCCAGGTATTTGTGGTTGAGGACGACGGCGGCGACGTATTGGAATCGCCTGACACAAGGTCACAGCGGCACATATTTACCGAGCATCGGGTCTCATGTTGATGCAGCGTATGACATCCCTGCCAAAGGCGTGGCGTACATATTCACTGGTAGAGTAATGGGCAGTCTGCGAAGCATCACTTAGGCCTTGTCAGCATGACAAAGCTGGATTTCCAGTTGGAGAAGCACAGCGTTGAACCCAAATTACAGCCTTGTGCAACTTAAGTGTTGCAGTTCATGCAAGTGGCTCATTGAGTTTGGCAGTGGTTGTGGTATGTTGCTGTTTCTCATAGTGTCCCTAAATGCAGTGACACGGCTGTGTTTTTCCAGGTCATAAGTACTGGGTGGTTCAACAGCTTAAGACGAAAAGTGCTTCTGGCTCCATCTATGAGTTCGGCTTCTCTTCCAGAATCAGGAAGGTCGACGCTGCCGTTCATGTCAGCGAATACGGGAAAACGTTCTTCTTCACCGGAGAGTTTTATTACAGGTAAAAACCAACACAGACCAAGTCAAACACATGAAAACACACATCAGGTGATTATATTCATATATGTTTAATAACAAGTCTCCTGCTGTGTAAGTTGTTTCACAATTCAGTTTCATCGTCAAGCTGAGAACCATGTTAACATGATGAGACGAAAATAATCAGTAGCAGAATATTTGACATTTTTGTCTCAAAGTTGAATTAAGAGAAACATGAACCAGAATCTATTTCACCATGAATACGAGTCAAACTCCCCTCAACAGATATGTTACGTTGGTTGAAGTAATATCCAGTTAATATCGAGAGCAGTAGAGTCCCTACACATAAACTGATGTACTGATCAGGTCAATGTGTCTGTGAAGAGCAAGAAAAATGATGAATCTGCTGATGTGGAACAACCTTCACCACCAGTTGTTATAAAACCAGACGTTTTTTAATAAACTCTGGGTTCACTTACTAAGTTATCAGTACTTCAGTTTATGTGTAGGGACCCTATTCATGCTACTGCTGAAGTGAAGTGATATTTTGAGCTTTATTAGTGGTTAAAAAATGACAATTTAGATACGTTTGGCTGACTGCCCCATTTACTTTCATTGTTAACTATTTGGTTGTGAAAACAAAAGACGGTCAAACTGGATATTACTTCAACCAACGTAACATATCTGTTGAGGAGTTTGACTCGTATTCATGGTGAAATAGACTCTGGTTCATGTTGCTCTGGACGTCACTTTAATTGATTGATTGATTATCATCTTAGAGTTAAAGTAATGAACTAATCCACTAATGTCAACTGTCAACATCTTGTCTAGTATGAAACAAATCAATGTGACTGATCCAACCTCAGGTTTGATGAAGGCAGGAGACAGATGGACTCCGGCTTCCCCAGACTGATCCGTGAGGACTGGCCGGGAATCCCCAGAAGAGTTGACGCTGCGTTTAAGTTATATGGTAAAAAATAAAATACAATAAAGATAAAACAGAAGTGAAACAGACTTTACGGTGGTGATTTCTGTGTAACGTGGACCTGAGCTGGATACAAATAGAGTTCAACTGAAATAGAAGTTGTAATTGCGTGTTTTTACCGTGTTTAGGTGGTAGACGGGTGGGGTTTACCGCATTGGACACACTTTTATACGGAAAACACCATTTTACCACTGGTTTTAGAACAATGTGTTTCTCAAGTAGAAATTTTCTAATTACAGCTGAACTTTGTTGTTCACGTTTCGACTCGACATGCAGGAATAAAACATATGAACATATTTTGTACTTTTTGTCGACAGGTAGCATCTTCCTCCTCAGCGGAACAAAATCCTTCCAGTTCGACTTCAGACGTAAACGGCTGGTGAACGTGATTTCAGCCAACTCTTGGTTGGGATGTTGATGCAGTTTTTACTGAGAAAAGATCTTTTATATCTTCTACGAGAACATGTTATGTAACATTATATATTTTAGTGTTTAGATGTTTCTACATGTGTGTTAATTATATCTTACGTGTCCTTGAACCTCAGTGGTTCAATACTGCTGGTGTTTGTGTCCTTTATAAAAACTATATAAAAACTATATGACATTATATATATATATATATATATTTGAATGTAAATGTGTAAATCTGAATCTGTATAGAAATATGTTTTATTGAAGTGAACTCAATAAATCAATAAAATGACTTTTATCTTTGAACGTTTGAAGATTTTGCAGACAATGTAATGTACATGTCACAATGTAACAAAAGATGAAGATATGACGTATAAACAGTTACAATAAAACGACTTTCAATGTTCCTGAAAACATCAAAGCTCCGGTCTCTGACCTCGGGTTTAGAAGTGAAAGAACGCGACACTGTTTAACTTTATGTTCATATTTACCGATGAAACTGGACTGTGGTCAATGCACATCAGAAGTTACCAATGAACCACATGAGAACAATGTAAATACTTTGTGATCAGTAAGTTTTTAAGTGTGTGTGAAACCAATAAAACACTCACTAATGAGACTTAATATATCACCAAATAAAAAAGTTAAAAGACAAAAGCAAGAAAAGACGA
Source organism: Polydactylus sextarius (assembly GCA_016801845.1). NCBI lineage: Eukaryota > Metazoa > Chordata > Actinopteri > Polynemidae > Polydactylus > Polydactylus sextarius. The sequence goes on from CM028924.1 coordinate 516,864, forward strand.
CAGACTAAAGACACAATCTATCAACTGATCAAATCATCCGCTCCCACTGTTTTATCACAGAGTCTTTACTCCTCCTCCTCATCCAGGTCATCAGATCAATTCTCATCGTCAGACTGATGAGGCTGAACGTCCTCTGAACAGAAGAGAAGGAAACAGTTTGACAACATGTGTGTCACTGAGGTTTGGATCTTGTTGATATGTTGTTTAACACTTTGTCATTCGGCTCCGACCGTCGCTCCGACGGTTTCACCAGAGGAACAAAACCTGGCCGAGGTAACGCATCACACCTTCTGTATTTATATATTAAGACTTATCAACCACTGTTGTTCTCATCTCTCTTCCCTCTCTCTGTGTTAAAGGACTATCTGTCTCAGTTTTATGGAGATGTTGGAGTTTCTAACATCACAACCAGAAGCCTCATTAACGATTCCTTCAGTGAGGATCTTCAGGCCATGCAGGCTTTCTTTGGTCTGGAGGTAATTACCCCGAATTCAACATTTTATTCTCAGTGCGACTTATATAACTTAAAGGAGGTGGTATGAAGAAATAGAAGCTGATGGGATAGTTTTATTTAAAATCTAAACATCTAACGTCTAAAAAGAGGCAAAATGTCCAATTGTTTCATTGTGGCTGTGTAAGAGTGAGATCATGTGACCATCAGGTGACCGGCACCTTGAATAAAGAGACCGTGGAGGTGATGAAAGCACCGAGATGTGGTGTCTCTGATATCAGTCGATACGGACACTTCCCAGGGAAACCCAGATGGGAGAAAAGGTTAATTACGTACAAGTAAGTGAACGTCAGGAGGTTATAAAAGTCTCAGTGCTTCAGAAACACGACCCACTAGATATATGAAGACGACGTGTGTGTTTATCTGTGATTTGAACAGAATCACTCTTTACACTCGGGATCTGAGTCGAGGTGAAGTGGACGCCACCATCGCTCGGGCCTTCAGACTTTACAGCGACGTCATCCCGTTGGACTTCAAGCAGGTTTACAGCGGCGACGCTGACATCATCATCCTCTTTAAAGGCGGATGTGAGTCGAGATGAAACTCTAACTCCAACATTAGTCAGTTTATTTTCACTGACCTTTGTCTCATGGTTTCATCAGCTACATCACTGATCTCTCGGTTTATGTCCACAAGTTCAGACTCGAACTCTTATATTACAGAGGACGTTCATTATTTTCTTTGTGCGACTGCAGCTCACGGGGATTTTTACCCGTTTGATGGAAGAGGAGGAGTCTTGGCTCACGCTAACTCTCCTGGACGAAACCAAGGAGGAGACACACACTTTGATGACGATGAAACCTGGACTCTCACACAAAGAGGTGAAACTCACCACCGTGTTTAAAATAATAAATAAATCTACCACATTTCCTCACATAAACACCTGATTGTTATTGTCTGTTCAGGTGTGAATCTGCTGTTAGTTGCTGCTCATGAGTTCGGTCACGCTCTGGGTCTGGATCACTCCAGAGACAGAAGAGCGTTGATGTATCCTACGTATCAGTACGTCAACACGAACGGCTACATGCTGCCGGACGACGACAGACGTGGGGTTCAAGCTCTTTATGGTAAAAAAATTAAAAATCATAAACTATAAAACGACTGATCTGTGCATCATTTATTCTGTCTATAACGTTACTCCTCCATCTACCAGGAAGTCGTACACCAGTTCCAGCTCCAACATCAAAACCAAAACCACCTCCTCGTCCAGAACCAGAACCAGAACCAGAGGATCCAACAGAAGGACCAGATCCTCTTCCCAACCCCAGAGACGAACAGTGCAGCCGCAGACTTGTGTTTGACGCGGCGACGTCCGTTAGAGGAGATCTGTTCTTCTTTAAAAATGGGTAAATATGTGACGATCATCAGTATCTTTATGTGGAAGATGAACCATATTCATCTTTTGACATTTTTATGTTTTTAGATATTACTGGAGGAAAAACTCTGGTGGAATCCATTTCACCAAAGTGAACACCAAATGGCCCGGGATCAATTACGTTGACGCTGCGTTTGAAGTCCCACAGAGAGACGCAGTGTATTTGTTTGAAGGTAAACGAGTTTGAACGTTTAATCACAGATAATATCATGATGATAATGTCTCATTGTTTCTCTACAGGTCGTCAGTACTGGGGTATAAGAGCTTACGCAAAAACCAAAATGCCTGGTTACCCAAAGTCTATCACCACCCTCGGTCTGCCCTCCTCCGTCAGTAAAGTCGACGCTGCTGTTTATGTGAAATCTACTGGAAAAACACTCATTTTTGTTATAAACCAGTACTGGAGGTAAGATCACATGAACCTGATGGTTTTAGAGGCTAAAATGAATCAAACTGATCAGTTAGTGTTTGATTTTTCTCCTTTTTTTGCAGCTACGATGAAAACAGAAGCCAGATGGACTCTGGATATCCTCGATATATCACTCGTGACTTCCCCGGTATCGGCTCTAAAGTAGATGCAGCTTTTGAGAATTATGGTAAGAAACATTTATTAACATATGATCGGTTTCACATGAGGACAAACGTGTGTCTCAATTCACATACTTCCATACTTAGACTTAATATTTTGAGTGTGCAGATGCGTTCACACTGACAGTAGTGGTATCCGGATGGTTTCACTAATTACGGTTTTAAAAGCCGAGTGTGGAACGATGGACACTTCTCATCCTCGATGACGCCATCTTGGCTACGTAGCAGAACAGGATGAAACTTGGAGCCACACAAGCAAACGTCAGCACTAGTAAGACTTTGATTATTGATTATAACTGAAAACAAGCTGCAGATATGTTGGTGGGAGACGATCACGGTCCAGATCCATGATTAACGTTCTGTCCAGTGATGATTCACCGTTAAAAAGGAGAAGACGTTGATCCTCATTTCTGGTCAGTAAACCATGAAGTAAATACTATATTTAGTTTACTACATGGAAGTGAACGAACTGAAGTATCTGAATTGAGACGCTCCACAAGACTCATCGTTACTTTACGTTTGTTGACTTTTTTGATCCTTCTAATATTGTGAATATTTCTAACTTCATATATAAACCGATGTTTCCTTCCTCAGGTTATCTGTACTTCTCCGACGGCTCCAGGCAGAGTGAGTACTACCTGCCCTGGAGGAGAGTGATGCGTGTGCTGCTCAACTATGGCTGGTTGAACTGTTACTGACACTGGACTGTAACTACACTTAACAGTCAGTTATGATCCAGCTGCTGTTTGACCTCTGATATACATAACAAACAAGTCGAACTGAGGCAAAGGTCGTTAAATGTTTACCATTTGATCAGTTCTGTCAATAATCTTTGATCTGTTCTTGTCCTCTCTGACTTTCATCTGAATGTACTATATCAAGTTTGGTTACACAGTAAAAAACAATGAGCCATTATTTGTTTTTGATCGCGTTTCGTTTGTGAAATAAACGTCTGCCTTTTTCTTCGATGCTGCAATTTTAGAATTAGGACCACAGGCTTTGTTTAGCCACATGAGAGGAGAGTGAATATAGAAAGACATGTGAGTCACTACTGTTTCGTGAACATGGATAAATTAAGGATTTTATAGTTTCTTGTTCTTGTGTGCGTAGGATGTGGAGCAGGATCCAGGTTGAGATGCAGGACAAAGAGATAAAAGAGTCAAAATCAAGGACAATTGACGAGCTTTAATTGGGTGGAATATGATTTTATTTGTGATATTGGCTCAGTTAAATCTCTCTCCAGCTTCAGACTTCATATAAACCCCAGAACATTTTCTATTTGAACTAAAACCACAGTAGAAAACAGATCCACTAACAAAGTCTCCATGCTGACGCCAGATTAAGACATTTCTAGAAAAAAGATGTTGCTGTTAAAATTATCAAATGTCACTTTATGACACTGAAGTTAAGTTTCATGAGCCTCCACTAGATTATAAAAACATCAGGGTTAAGACACAATGAAAAGGTGAGAAAACACTGTTTCATCTCAACACTTTTGTGACGTGGTTCAGACATTTAAGAGAATTCTTGAAGTCTCTGCCACAACAACATAATGAGAGAAAATAGACAATAAATCTGCTCTCATTTAGTTTGGAGATGTTGATTTGTTCATACGCAGCAAGTTTGGTCCAATTTATCTTCAGCTCTGACAGTCACACATGAATTTAAAAGACTTAGAGACAATTTATGTTCTGTGAACAATAAAACAACCACAAAAACATCTGTCGCTACGTATCGTAGCTCATGAAGGATGTGATGAAAGTTCTGATTTAGACAGAAACAAGAGAAACTTTAAACTGTAAATCTTTAACGTTGTGTCACTACAATTAAAACAACAGGTGCATGTTGTACAGATCTCTGTGGATAATTACAGTAGTTATAGAAACTTCACATCTTAACACAAAAATCCTGAAATGTTTCTATAAATAATAAAATAAACCACCTGCATGAAGACGAACAGTGTAAAAGCTGCTGCTACGTTTATGAAGTTTATTTCACTTTTTTCTATATAAATCTTCTTTCTAAATGAATTAATTCAACATGACACTGTTGACATCTCCTCCAGGTTTTATTTCATGTTGTATTCAAGTGTTAGTTAATAAAATGTCACATAATAGTAATCACATTTAGTGTTTAATAATTTAATTATGAACTGAAACTTTTTGTGTAATATGTGAAATATTGTTTATATTAAATTTATATTTAGAGTTGAAGGTCTGAGTGACACAAAAAGTTTTTTCTAAAAGACTTGTATTAAAAATAGAAGAATAAAACTAATTATTTACACACAGATCAGAACTTTAATGTATTTATTCATTTAAAAAATTTATTTCAAGTTTATAATTTTATAAGATTAATTAAGTTGTAACTTAGCAGAAAAAACTTAATTAAATCTCTGAACACGCGGTGAAATAAGACGACAAATAAATTAAAATAGATAAACCGGATATCCGGTGCCGGTGCTCTCAGTAAAGCGTCCGGTGACTTTAGTTCCTCTGTTTTTATCCACGAACGACAGATTTATTTTATTTAAATCGTTCATTTTTGCGTCAGATTCATTTTTAATAAAACACCTATTTAATTCAGAGTTTAAAAATATCACCTCATTTACGATAAAGCCTGAAGCTAGCTAACTAGCTAGCTAGCTAACGTTAGCCGTTAGCCGTTAGCTTCTCCGGATGTAAACAATGAAGCTTCCGGTTAAAAGACGGAAACAAACGATCCGCAGCACCGAGTGAAAGACGTGTGTTTGTTGGTTTTTACTGCGGTTTAATCAGGTGTGTGTTTGTTTTCATGTAGCTGCTTTTACGTTGTATTTATATTAAGTTATTAGCACCTGTTAGCATGTAGCAACATTTAGCTTCACTGTGATAGAAGATGCACGAGTGTTGCTGGTTGTTGACTGGTTGACTGAGATAAACTGACTAAACGCGTCGTCGTTGTCTCTTGTTTCCTCTGGACAGTTTCCGTCTCATGGAGTCACTCAACACGTTTGAGTCAGAGATGGAGGCTGATGGACAAGGAAACTACTCTCTGTTTCCAGCCCTGGACAGTATCTCCAGTCTGTCTGGTACCACAGAGACTCTGGAGAGGTTGTTCATCATCACCATAACATTTACACACGTGACACATTGACTGTGTCTGGATGATAACATATAGATGTTGGGATCATCTAAAAGAGCCACGTTGGGAGATAAAATCATTCTTAAATTTATGAGAACAAAGTTGTTATTTTGTCAGTTTCACAAACAAGGAAATACTTCATGTTTTGACTCATCAACACCACATTATTATAGTTATTGTAAATATCAAGACTTTGAAAAGATTGAGTAGAAAACTTTGTTTACTCTGAAGAAAGAAACGACTTTTATTGTTGTAAATTTACAACTTATTGTTGTAAATTTACGACTTATTGTTGTGAATTTGTGACTTATTTTTGTACATTTATAACTTTTTTTAAATTTATGACTTATTGTTGTAAATTTACGACTTATTCTCTTAGATTAATGAAAGAAATACACAAATCTGGAGCAGATTGTGACTCTAATACATCACGTATTTATTAGTTTAGTTTAATTTTTCTTCGTTGCATCGTTTGGTGTCAGACAACTGAACAGTGTTGAACAGATATCATCCATGTTGAAGTTGTACTTTTGTGTGTTTTAACAGTTTTTTTCTTCTTTTTCCAGCGAACCACCGAGTGAAATCACAGAGAAACCGAACCTCACGTGGCTCGATGCTGCTCAGGTGTTTGTCATTTATTTATCATGTTTCTAAAAAACGATCAGATGTTTTATTTTATGAATATCAATATTGTCTGCAGATCGTCTTAGAGGAAGCAGGTCGTCCGATGCACATAAAGGAGATCAAACAGAGAATCATCGACCGAGGACTCGTTCAGTCCAAGTACAAACATCTTCTCTATGATTACACGTCTTTTTCTATCGCTGTGATTTTAGCGTCGACTCTGTTTATCTCGTTTTCTCTTCTCCACAGTGCGAAGTCGAGTTTGGAGGCTGTGATGTACCGAGAGGTAAGAAGAATCAGCCTGAGAGCATCCTCTGCTGTTCACTGTGAAAACTTGCATTTGATATTTGTGTTGGATCAGTGGCTGCAGCTCATGAATCATCTGTATTTTATGTTTCTACTTTTATTTCTTCATGTGTTTGTTTTTTTCTCATCCTGCTTCTTCGACCTTATTTTAGAATCAGAACAAAACACGCCCTGTGCTCACGTACACGAGCCTCCACCTGGCTGTTACAATTATAATTATAATAATAATTATAATCAATACATTTAGGAGTTAGCTGTGGTTTTTCCAGCCCCCCCCTCGTGCATTTGGCCTCAGTCTCACGTATGTTTCAGACACAAAAAGGCAGCAGGAGATTCAAGAGGATTGAGAACAGAAACGGAGTCTTTGCACTGCTGGTGAGTTAATTGGGACGTTGACGCCAATTTCACATAAACCCTGAACATGTGACAGGAAACTGAGAATGTATTTGAGACCTGATTATAAATATAGAAACATATGTCAGTTCCTTTTATTTTTCAACAGCTCATACACATTTTCATTGTTTGACATTAAACAACAACGTCAGCAGAAGCTGCATCAGTGTTAATGTTTCATCTGTACTTTGTTGTGTATCGTCATCTGTCCTCCTGAAGGCAACGTGAGCTCGAACCTCATGTTTTAAAGGGTCTGTCCTCTGTCTCCACAGACCGATGAGGAGCGGCAGCAGGCCCTTCAGGCGTTTACCGCCCAGTCTTTCCTCGGCTCCTCGCAGCAGCACAACGCCAGCGGCGGTTCTGGCTCCGGCACTTCGGCTCCGGCTTGTTCCTCCGAACACAAGGCCAAGATGAAGAGAGGTTCACGGAAAAACCAGAACGAGAAGTATCGTCTCAAGTACCTCAGGCTGCGTAAAGCAGCTCGCGCCATGATATTTGTGAGTGAACTATTGATTAACAACAAGCTGAGTGTTGCTGTAGGTTTGATATTGAAGCAGCTTGTTGTCTTGTTGTTATGATCCTGTTTCTATCAACAGGAAAACGCAGCTCTCTGTGATGAAGTTGCGCATTTAGAGGAGAAGTTTCTGAGAGCAAAGGAGGAGCGAAGGTGAGTGAACATGTTTCATTTATGTCTCACAACTGATATGATGCATCTGCTTCTTTACATTCATTTTTTTTTAATTTCCAGGTTTTTGCTGAAGTCGTTGTTGCAGTATCAGTCCTTGTCAGAGGGAGAGATGCTGCCAACGCCCAGTTCCAGCTCTCATCCTCCCGTCCCGTCTCTGGCGTTGACCTCAGGTCCTTCAGGAGCTCCGGGTCTCTCTGGAGGCCACAACCTGCCGGCGGTGGTGGCGACAGGAGAAGACACTCCTCTGAAGAAACCCAAGAAGGAAAGAAAAGAGCGAGGGAGAGAGAATGGAAAAGAAGAATGTGAGTTTGACTGCAGGTGTTTATTGATAACAGATGGATATTTGAGCGTTTTTTAATTGAGTTTTGTTCCTTCGTGTTTGTTCAGTGCCAAAGAAAATGTCCAAGAAAAGAAAACTAGCAGACGGGTCTCGGAAGCTGGTGCAGCCGATTCCCCTGGACTCGTCTGGTCGTCCTGTGTTTCCCATCGTGCTGGGAGGTTTAACGGTTTACAGCCTGGGAGAGGTCAGACATGTCGTAGTTTAAACTGTCTCATTTAAATGCAAATGGATGTTTCTTTTTATGAAACCAGATATGTGACATCTCTCCAGATCATCACAGACAGGATGTTGTTCCACGATGAATGTGCCATCTACCCGGTCGGTTTCTGCAGCACGCGAGTCTTTGCCAGCATGAAGAATCCCGACCAGCAGTGCCTCTACACCTGCCAAATCAAAGACGGGGGAACGGGTCCTCAGGTCCAAAAACAACCTGTTGTTATGTTCATCAGTTGTTCCAGATGTCTCTCCTCATTCTCTACAAGAATTTATTTAAAAAAAATAACAGCATCTGTTTACTCTCAACAGTTTGAGATTGTTCCTGAAGAAGATCCTCAGAACGCCATCGTGGCCTCGTCTGCTCTGACGTGTCACTCCAACCTGCTGAAGGCCATCGCATCCGTCAGGTACACACACTGTTATTCTGTATGAATGACATCAGGACATGTTCACGTTTTGTTGTTGGTTTTGTTTTCTGGTGCAAGTCAAGTTAATATCCCAACATTTCCCAGGTTAACTATATTTTTCTTCTCAGAAAGCAAAGTTAACTTAATTCTATGTTTAATTTTAATATAACTGTGTCCTCGTTCGACGTGACCTTCTCCTAGTTCCAAGTCTGTGGCGCCCATCGTCCCGTCAGGAGCAGATTTCTTTGGCTTCTCTCATCCCACGATCCAGAATCTGATCCAGAGTTGTCCTGGAGCTCGGAAATGTACCAAGTAAGTTCACTGAGGATCAGGACTCACATCATCTTCTCTGAATGACGGATTATCATCCTACATCCTGCGTAGTTAAAACTGCATCACTTGCTGTTTCAGACATTTATTATTAATTTATTATCTCTAAAACTTTGTGGTGTAAAATAAATACAGACACATATCAGCATTTTAAAACTTTTGGAAACATTATAGTGACTTTAAAGACTAGTTCACACCAGTTCACACTAGTTCACTAGTTGACACCAGTTCACACTAGTTCACACCAGTCGACTTCACCATCGATCAGTGAGTCTCAGTCTCTGTCGTGATCGTTGGCGACTTGTGTTCCCATGATGTGGAGTCTCAACAACTGGTCTGAGACCTGTAGTGTTCACACTACAAGACTTGTCAGTGATTGACTCGATCACACCGTGGACGCCACCAAACTCTACGCCTGGTCACGTGAACTAGACAGGATGTAGCCGCTGCTTCTCACCGTGATTTACAGCCGCTTATTGTTGACGAGCACCGGTGAAGACGCTGCCTCTGACACAGACTAAACCGCTAAACCGGGCGTAAAACATCACCATGGCAACACGCTGGTTTTCATGGGTGGAGCTGAAATCAGCGGCAGACCTCCCCGGTACCGGGTAACATCTGGATCAGACGCGGGGAGTTTGTAGAAAGTGAAAATGAAAGAAAAAGCGTTAAAACGTCAGACTTTTAAACGTGGTTGTGAGTGAATCAGTGAGACGGCAGCAGCATTTATCTCACATCCCTCCTCTGATTGGCTTCCCTTCTTTGTCAGTCTCTTCAGACTCCTCCAGTTTTCTAACATGACAGATCCAGTCCCGGTCTCAGACCAGGTCCCGACGGCCTCTGATGGAGTCGTTAGGGCTGTTCACACATTATGATCATTAACTGATGATTCATTCAGTTTCTTCAACCTCTTAACATAGTTTTACAGAATGATAATAAGTGTTTGTTGTGTTAATTTTTTTAAACTTTGTCTCTTCAGCTACAGATGGATTCGTTTTGAAGTGTGTCGTCCCGGCGACGGTCAGGTTCCTCACAGCCTCTCAGAGGACGACGCCTCCGTCAACTTTGATGCTTATCAGAGACACCAGGGCTTTGATGAGAACATCAAGACGGAGCACATCACAGGTTGATCGAGCAGAATCTTATTTTAACGTGTCCATCAAACATTTAGAGACGGAGCCTCCAGGTTAAACAGCTGGTTGATGTTACAGTGAACAGGTCACAGGTTTAAGAAAAAGTATTTTTCCTCAACAACTGTTGTCAAACTGTCTGAGTAAAGTGAAGCCCAGTGGATCCGCTCAGCTCCACTCTGTTCATCTTGACTGTGTCAGCAACTGACCCGACCAACTGCTCCTCCAGGCGTCTGTTGTAAATAATATATGATGAGTTTAAGACGCTAGGTTAACTGTAAAATACAAGGAGTCCCAGGATGTTAAGACTGGACTTTCACAATAAAGTTTAGCCCTGTTGTTTTTATAATATCTTACCTCTGTCCCTCCGTCTTTCTGTCTCTCCTCAGGACAAACACCACAATCTCCGAGCTCCTCTCATCAGCACCACCTGACCTCCTCCAACATGAAGCCCTCTACCTCATATTTCAGCTCCTGAACAGAAATCTTATCTTATCTAATAGTAATCTATGTGAACTTACTATATTAAAAAACCTTGTTTAAGTATTGTTGAAATGGTGACATAACAGTTGTATTTATTACAGGTCACATCCCCCATAACTGCAGATATTACTAAAGGACACAAGCTAGCATGGGTCATAATCTACTGGATTTATTGGCTGGTGAATTAACTTTGTGCTTCTTCTTCTGCAGTGAAAATTAAAGTATAATAAACACGATGGATTTTTAGAAAATGAAGACGCAGTTGGTGTTAATGTTTGAAAAGGTTGATCGTTTAAATGAACATTGTTTCAGTTTATTCAACTGTTAGATTCTCTTTTATGTTGAAAAGTTTTGTTCATACAAAACAAACCTGTCACACTTTGATACTTTCATACAGTCCAGTAGTTATTGGCACAAATATTTACATTCATACACACCCACCACCAAGGTTTTAAACATCAAGTCTTTTTTAAAACGACTAATAATCTCATGTGTTTGTAAACCAACACATCAGGCAAATTATCTCTGAAGATGTTTCATCTTTCATCCAAAATGCTTCTTTAGTTCTGACTGTTGAGGACGTGTGTGTATTTAAAACCTGTAGAAACCAACAACAGCAACACGTAGTTTGGTCACATGATCGTAAACAACCTTGTCTTTTTAGTGATTGTTGCTCCAGACAAAGACGGATCCTTTAACTTCTCCGAATACAATAGAAAATGTTCATGTCCTTTCCTGAGAAGAGCAAACATCTCGAGTGTTAGTTTATTAGAAGCTGTTGTAGATTGTGTGAAGAGTGTGAACGAGTTTGAAGTGCACGTTTGTAAAAACAGACTCTTGAGTTTCTCAGAAAATTCAACAGTTGAAGGAACAACAGTGTTTCTTTAGATGTGTTTGACGTCATGAACCAGTTGATGAAGATGCTGTTTGAACGACTGATTAAATGTGGACAATGTCTAATCAGTTCATTGAAACCTGAAGAATCAAACTTATTTCTGCTATTTGTCACAGCATCTTTACTATTTATGATTCTTTTCCTCTGATTAGAAATAAAAAATAAAAGGAGGAGCAGGTAAAACGCCACTGGAGCTGTAGATCGGACAGGCTTTAAAATCACAGGGCCAGTCTCTCCACGCATATCGAACTCCAACTACTGTACAGGTGGTTGGACACAAACTGGTGTTTAACTGGACAGTGGTCTGGTCCCAGAGCATGATGGGAGCTGGGAGCCAGACTGACTTGGGCTCGGATGGAGGTTGAGTCACAGAGCAACAGATCTGTAGTCGAGAGACAAAACAGACAAAAGATGGAGCTCGATGATTTGATTTGAATGTTACAGAAAAGATGTTTTATGTGTAGAAGGTTTTTACCTCGAAGGTGTCGTTAGACGACGTGACCGACACTGACTGGTCAAACGTGACGTTGAGATAATTTGTCACACGCAGGATTTTAGGGAACGGACCGTAGAAGACGACGTCTTTCTCATCATACGCCACCGCTCTCGCTCCCAACGTCAACCTGTAGGCGACATCCTGTTTGTCCCGAGGATGAATCCTGAATCAAAGAAAAAAAGTTTAATTTAATTTAATTTAATTTATACAGAACACAGACTCTTTACTTCCCAACAGGATTCCTGACAGATGATTTAATGTTTATTGTCTCACTGATGCTCAGACGCTCATGAAGCTGCACAGCAGCAACTCTGTTTATTTTTTTAACCTAAAACTTTTGTTTTGAAATGACCAGCATGAGTTAAATTACACATTGAGGAGGTTTCCATCATTCTAAAGATCCTTGTTATAAAAACCTGTTTTCAGGATCCTTACGTGCCGTAGGGAGACGTTTCATCTGGTAAATCCATGGCCACGGCCATGAAGGTTTTCTGCATCCGTGTGTTTGGGACAAAACCAACGTCTGCCGTCTGATGCCAGCGGATGTTTGGAAATCCGTCGTCTGTGGAGTCTTTTTTGTTGGTGGACAGCTGCACATTGAGATGAAGTTATGGATCATTATCTTCCTAAATGAAACATTTAAAAGGTTTTCTGTCATTCTTTGCACCACTGAACCATACAAACCAACCGACCTGGACGAACCCGAAGGGGAAATCACGAGCCGTCTGCCCCCCTGATCCCTGGTGGAACGACATCCTCCAGTCATCGATCATGGCTGGGAAGGAACAGTTGTACTTGTCCTGATGATACTGTGCATTTTCTTCACCTGAGAGCGAGAAAAACCTGTCAAATACAAAGTGTTTGTCCATCATGAACATACTTCTTGATCTGGTGCTGTTACTGTACCTTGGTACCAAATGGCTCCTTTGATGGTCATGTTGAGCAGTGGGTGGATCATCGCGTTCCACAAGACGGAATTTCTTGTTTTAGGACTGAAACATTGTAACGTAAAGAAATTAGATGTGACTGACTGAATATTTTACTATAGATAAGCTGAGGATTGTATTGTTTTTATATGTCTTTACCTGTTTGTAGTTTGATCCAGTCCACACTGATGTAGTGCTCTTGCAGACGACCAGGCTTCAACAGGCGTCCCGCCCCAACACGACTCCACCAGACCGACTGGATACTTTAAAACCTCGTACATGTATTGTCCAAAGAGCCAACAAACAGCAGAAAAATCAACCAGACTCCCTGAAAACACAGAAACAGAGCAACACCTCAACAATCAGTCAACTGTAGCCATAACAACGCATCTGTAAACAAGTAAAACAACTAAACGTTTGACTCACATGGTTCAGGAATGGTCCAGGGAAGTTCTACTTGTTCCAGATCAGTTAACTCAGTGTCACTCATGTTCAACGATGACATAAAAACCCTCACATCAGGATATTTCACTGCCAGAGCCAGTTCTTCTGACGCATTGAAAATCTATTGTAGAATAAATAAATAAATGCTTATATATCAAACAGAAAGATGAGAGTATTGAGTGTCTGTCTTTTCGTTTGGCATCAACCTCCTGTAGCCTTCGACTGACGTACCTGAGACAATTTAAAGTACATGTTGCTCTGTCCTCCACACAACCAAACGTCTCCAAACATCACATCCATCAGAGCGGCCTGGACGCTCTGAACGGCTGCGGTCACAACGTACGGACCTCCAGCTTGAACAGGCTCCAGAGTGACTCTCCAAACACCTGATGATGTAAGAAACACAACACAGAAAATAAAACACTGACGCCAGAATGTCCTTTCAAATCAATACAAGATAAGATAAACATTTATTAGTCTCACGGTGGAAAACTCACATTATTACAGCAGCAAATAAATAAATAAAACAGGGAATAAGCTGTTTTTATATATTTACCTTCTGTCACATTAGCTGATGTTTTCTGTTGTGCTGGTCCTGACACAGACACAGTGACCTGTTCACCATCAGGTCCGTAGCCCCACAACACAGCCCTGTCTGGAGACTTCTGCAGCACCATGTGGTCTCCATAGTAGGAGGCAAAACGCAGGGTCCTGTCTATACACAAACACACTCATATTATCATGTTATTATTATTATTATTATTATCATTGTGGCAGCTTTGCCATAAATAAATCAAATATTCCCTCATTCCCTCCGTGTACTCACCACTGCTCCTGCTGTCAACTAAAGTCAAAAATGTAAAAACAGCAAACAGAGTTAAACCTGCCATCACAGCAAAACAACGAGTTCAGGGGTTTCTGTGTTCCTGTGACGTCATCAAGCGGCGCAGCTGACCAGTCAACTTTCAAAATAAAAGCACGAAAGGTTGTTATTCCTGCATAAATATTTTCCTCCCAAATTAAGAGTATTACAACATTACAGGACCAAATAAATGTGATATTAGATGTTAAATGATATAAATGATTAACAGGTTTACTTGTGATACAAGAAAGAGATAAAACAAGCACAACTCTGGTTTAAAATATTTTTTAGATGAGAAAAAAATTTATATAATCGCTAAACAACAACAAAAAATGTTACAAAGAAAGAAATTCCCTCTATATTAATGAGACCCAGTTTAAAAAAAAGCTAACACTTTTTTGGATTCAACAGGCTTCCGTTGTCAGGCGTTATGAGAATTAATTTAATTTAATTACATTTAATTTAATTTCTTATTTTAAACATATTTTCTATTTTAAAATATTTGTATATTTTTATATGAATGTACATTAATTTCATATTTTCTTAAAATTAATTTTAGATAATATTTTTTTATTCTTAAAAATAAATAAAGAAACGTGCACCTGCGGGCGCGTCGCTGATTTTAAACGGGTGACGTCAGACGCCGCTGATGAAGCCGCCGTCAACCGTCCAGACGTTAACGTTGGTCTCGCGCGCTGCCGCGGAAACTTTAAAGTTTAAATGTCGAGAGATTTTAACTTTATAAAACAATAAAGTGTCTACAACAAGACAATGTTGAGACGAGCGGCGGAGACATGAGGGCGACGTCGTCCAGCTCCAGGAGAAGAAGGTAAGAGACGGAGGTTAGCTTCGTTAGCTCCCAGTTAGCCTAGCGTTAGCCTAGCGTTAGCCTAGCCTAGCCTTAGCCTAGCCTTAGCCTAGCCTTAGCCTAGCATGAGCTAACGTCGGTACCGTCAGGTGTTGACTCCTGATTGTTAACGTCACTTCACCACAATGAACCGATGGTTTTATTGATTAGTTAAACTTCAGTATTTATTTATTTCTATATTTGAGTAGTTTGTGGCGGTTTATCGACAGGTTTTATCTGCTAACGTTGTCGACATCAAAGTGACGCAGCAAAAAAACATAAATTCAAACCTGATTC
Source organism: Polydactylus sextarius (assembly GCA_016801845.1). NCBI lineage: Eukaryota > Metazoa > Chordata > Actinopteri > Polynemidae > Polydactylus > Polydactylus sextarius. The sequence continues at coordinate 532,145 of CM028924.1, forward strand.
CGCCATTTTGTTTTTATTTGACCCAGTTTTATTTCCAGAGCACGAGCTGCACGTCCACATTTAGTTTTAATATTTTATATTTTCACACATTAATGTTTTATCACCAACTTTAAATGAGCTTAGTGTTTTTTATGAATTAAAGTCTAAATGTTTTCAGCCTTTTGAAGCTGGAAGAATTAAATTTTAACCCAAAGATTAAATAATATCTGTATTGTGACGCTGTGATAAAGGTTTAAATTAGTTTAATATCACTGCTGCTGAAGTGTTGGTCGTGTTGTAACAACTGATAATGTGGTGATTATAGTTTTTAAGTCTTGAGAGTCAAAGTTCAACTTGAGACTAATTTTATTTCTATTTTTTCTTTATTTCTGGTGGATCCTCTTCTAGATCCTCTAGATCCTCCAGGTCCTCCCAGATCCTCCAGATCCTCTAGATCCTCTAGATCCTCCAGGTCCTCCAGATCCTCTAGATCGTCAGTAACAGTAAGGGTCATTGAATATATTTTTCTTCCTGTCTCTGTTTTTCCAACATGGCGGCCGTGTTGTGACTGTGAACTTTCCATCTCAACATGTTTAATTTATTTGTACCTGGCCGTCGTGACACATCTGATCGTTTCAGTAACTGTAAATGTCTCGTAGCTTCGGCTGCTGTTGTAGGTTTTTTTTAGTTTTGGATCATTCAGACTTTTGTCTTTGGCTCCAGTGACACTTTACATATCCCACTCTGTTATTGATGTTAATATGAAAATACAAATGAATGCAGCTTTAATGAGGCTTAGTGTTATTTTCTGTAGGAATGTGAGAGACGATAAGAATGTTTTGTGTCTCGGTTCCTCCTCCTCCTCCTCCTCCTCCTCTGTGTGTTGTTGTTGTTGTGGTTGTTGTACATCCTGCAGCTGTAGAGTTTCACTCTTTGATGCTGCTCATTATTGGTGTTTATCATTTAGTGAAACTGTGCTGCATGCTGCAGATAACGCTGCTCTCAGGGCAACTGCTGTTCTTACTATTTTAGGTAACAGGTCACAGTTTATTGAAAACACTCTGCCTCCAGGGTTCAGAAAGAAAAAAGCAGCAGGTATTGTTGTTACTAAGATTTCTTGTTCATGTATTAGTAAAAACAACACTAATTCAGCAGTGATTAAACAATAGAAACTGTGGTGGTTTGGACTCGATGGCTGCATCCGAATCCTCAGTCGTCAGTGCTACTAGTCGGTTCCTACCGCTCCACCGTTACAGTAGCAGCTTCTACATCAACCAGCCAGTAGCAGGTACGATTCAAACGTACTACAACACCGCCATCTTGTCTGTCCTGTGACCCGGATGTTTACATCAAAGTCATGATTTTGCGGCTTGAAGCAGAGGCTTAGCTACCACAGCTAGTTAGCTACCACAGCTAGTTACAGCTGGCACTTTACTCGCATCAGTGACGTGAACGACTACATACATGTTTTTATTTACTTAACAGTCTGTGTTTGTGTCCTAATGTAGTTACTTTTTAAGGTTTGTATAGAAACTGTGGGAGAAGGAAGTTATACATCACAGGACATCTGACCCTTTCTCTTGTTCCTCTGTTATCACTAAACAAACTTCCTAAACTTCCTAAAACTGTAAAAATATCACAACTTTCTTTCCCTGGCCTCTGTCTCCATTTCCATTCACTAACAATCACACAGATGTAGTTGTCGATCACTGTTTACTATTTTATAATTATTGAATTTATCCCAGTAAATATCAGATGTCACTTTTAGCAACAAAATTTCTTCTTCTATGGTTTTTCAACCTCCTGGTGACTGGAGATAGTGTAGTGTAGCGTAGTGTAGTTCATCCATCCAGGAATGTTTCTCCTGCTGAGAGACTACTGACGTATTTGGACGTCCTAGATTGTGGTTTCCTCATTTTTGCTACTACATAGGCGACTAGTACAATCGAATATATTTTATTTGTCCCGCAAGGGGAAATTCTGTTTGACAGACAAAGAACCATGAGAATAGATTAACAGACATTAACAAACGCTGACAGCAAACAGCTCAGTGTCCTGAGAGCAGCGCTGCTCAGTAACACTGATGTTCCAGTGTTAATATACTGTAAATACTCCATAGTGCAGGTACAGATGCAGCCCGTCTCTTCTTGGCTCCAGTCTAGCAGTGTATCCCTGCTGCCCCCTGGTGGCCCAACAAGCACACACAATCCAAACAACATTATAGTCATTATATGGATTAATTACAAGCAGGACCAAGTGTAACGGATGGTGTTTGTAACGCTGTGATGCTTCAGGTCTGTTCTGTGCCAGTCTGGTTGCCATGGCAACAGAGCATTTTCAAGCAGTAACAATCTCTGTTACAACTCCAATGTTGGCTTTTTGCTTTTACTTTCTTTTGTCTTTTCTGGGTGAGTCATATTCACTAAAATAGAGTTTAGATGTTCAAATTTTAAGATTTTATCTATAAAACTCAAATTAGACAAGTTGACCCACAATCTAAACGTTTCCTTAAAGGCCCGTACAGGCCCGTACAGTCCGTACAGCATCCATCTCACAGAAAGGGCTTGTAAAACTTTAAAACTACTAAGTTAATTGTGTAATTTTTCAAAAACTTGCTCCTCAGATTCTCGAAGCAACAGTAATGTGAGGTGAATCCTGACGAAGGCCAAAGTAATTAACATCTATGGAGCAAAACAACAGCATGAAAAATGGAAGCAGGTGTAACATTAATTATCCAGCAGTTCAGCAGCCAGGTGTTTATTTACCACAGCCCTTTACATTTATTCTTTTAGTAAAGACAAATGAACGTGCTCCGTTCTGCTGGCTCCTGCAACAGCGAACTTAAACACTAGTGCAGAGATAAAAACTGATGCACGTTGGCAGACGTGAGGACTGTGGGCTGGAGAGGACGTAGATGAGAGAACGGTGAAGTGAGTGTTTGTGTTAAGATAAACTGGAGGTTGTACAGAATGAAAAACCTTCCCTTTGCAGTAATGATCATTTGACTCCGTACATGTGTGTGTGTGTTTATTTATACAAGATGTTGTAACTAATATCTACCTATTAGAGTAGCGGCATCGTAGTCGAACTTTTTTATTTTATTTATTTTTCCCCGTCAGCTCGGCCGTTAAATCTTCTCTCAGCCTCGTTAGAGAATCTGTGAAACGTCTTCTAACAGAGAAACAGTTGAACACATGAACATGTCGCTACAGACATGATGAATTTAATCTCTGTGAACCGAGAGGCTTTGAGAGAAAGACGCTCTGCAACTTTATGGTGTTTTGATTCCATCAGTAGTTATATGAAAGTGTCTTCACACGTCCTTATAGACCTTCTCCACCAGCATCTACTGGTCTCTACTGAGTCTCTAGTGTTTCCACTTGGTGCTAGTTCCTGAATTTCACATCATTTTAAATGTCACAAATTACTACAACAAAGAGACTTATTCTTTTTGTTTTATTTATATTTGCCGGCTTCATCTCCATCATGGCGGTCTGACAGCGTTTCATTCGAGTATCAAAACGTTTTTGTAGTTTTGCTAAAAAAAAAATAGAAAAAGGAAAAGAAACAAACTGTAAATACAAAAATTAAAGAACTGATTGTACAGTAGAAGTCAATGAAACATAGTAACTTATACGAACATGTGGCCTGGAGTTGGGAAAAGGTTTAAGATCAATGAAACAATAGTCTACAGAGCTTTGTGGCAGATCACACAGAAAAACAATCCATTTCATTTGAACGTGGATATCGACATGATGCAACACCTGCACCTCAGTAACATCATACATCAACAAGATGAATGGCTTCACTAATAGAGAAAACAGTGGTTTCTCCAGAGCAACGCACCACCCTGTGTTTTATCCATTACAACGGCTAATTACACGACGACAAACACACACAGATGCAACACAACATAAATCAATATTTAGCTTCCTCACCGGAATGAAAAAAAAGAAGACGTTTGTATTATTTGTCATCATCAGCTGCTCCAGATCTGTAATTTACTCATCATGTTTTCTGCACACGCAGACCAAGACGTTATCTGATGAGTAATGCATCAACATTACCTCTTCACCTCAGAGTCTGAGCCACAGCTCAAATTAAATGGAAAGAAATCGGGATGAAAATGGCGATCCCTCCTCCAGTGATCCATGGGACGGGCTCTGGTCTGTTCCATCACGTTTTTACAGCTAATTTCATGTGGTGAAATGAGAGATGCAAATATGTTTGTGGTTTCATGCATGAACTGTGATTTATGACCGCTGTCTAGAGGCCTCATAGGTCTCTTAACACATCAGCTCTCATCCATCGTGTGATAAATCCCTCGAATTACCGCCTCCCTTTAAGTCACTCAACAGCTATTAGGTGCATGAGAGGAGGCTGCACATCATCTCCTGTAGCCTGTTTTCACACTTTCACACTCGCTGCCACCTGAATCAGTTCACACACGAGACTGCATCGGCCTCTTTATGCCAAAACAACCAGGTGAGGAATAGATGTTAGGCTGTGAATTCAGTCCAGAAAAACGATATAGAATAGATATAGAAAGTACACTTTTCATCTAAAGTTTATAAAAAACGCTTCTTACGATAGCGTATCATAAGGACTAATTAAACCATACAGAAGTATAAAAACATTTTGTTTTGTATTGATTTACTCATTTAACAAATGTGGTTTCACTCTTAGTGGATCCAGTTGAACTGATGTATGATTGGAGCTTCTAACTTTTTGAGGAACTGATTTTTTTTATTTTTCTTTGTTCTTCTTCTTTCAAGTTCAACCCAATATTTTTCAGTTAAACAGCGAATGTAGTTATCTCTTTCTCTCTACTCAGTCAAGTCTCTTCTTGTCTTGTCCACCATTATGTGCGCCATATGTTATCTATGTACCACTTGCAGAAATAGAAAAATAATTTGACTAGTATAAATTGTTCCAAATAAAGTAACACACAGTTGGTGAAAAAAACCTTCATCCAACCCACAAGTCTGGTCGTCCTCCATGTTCCTGCTGAGGGAAACAGTCAACCAGGTGGTGGTCCTCTACAAGTCAATCTCCAGAGGGAAAGAGACAAAACAGAGAAGATTTAGATTCATAGACTCACTTCATCAGCAATTGGTCAAATGTTTTCTATCTTCCTGTTTCCGCCTTCTCAGCTTCACTGAGAAGGTTGGACTTCACAGGAAACCCTGGCTCTTTGCTTTGATACTTACTTGGAGCAGAACGTTGGTTATATGAACGCTCCATATAATCCGTCATATCTAAATCCTTCAGGTTATTGTCACACAGGAGCAGTTTTGTCCGTTGGGAGGGGTTGGACTTCAGATTTGAGACCAGAGAATCACAGCTGGTCTCTGACAACCTGCATTTCTTCAATCTGAATAAAGAATAAAAGATGAAGATAAATGGTGAATGATGTGATCAGATGTTTCCTGATCAATGATGTTTTCTCTGACATCAGCACAGAGACTTTGTCCTTGTGTTATTGTGGATCATCATCATGTCAGCCTTCTACACACATCATCCACATGTCAACACAACATTCATGCACCTGTTGATGTGGACACAGATTCACAACCAGCTGTTGACACACTAGTGTACCACAATCAAAAATAACGAAAGACCCATTTAACAGAGGAAGGGAATAATAATAATGATACAACTGCACATGGGCTTTACATTGAGAATCATTGAGTTTCCCATTTAGTGCAACCTAAGTAAGTAAACTTTATTTCTACAGCAGACACAGATAAAATCACAAAGTGCTTTACAATCAAACATGTTTGATAAAGAGAGATGCAGCCTTTGTTGTGCTCAGATGAGCAGCAGCAGTGCTGCACTTTAACTGTAACAACAAATAGGCCTAAATTTATAATTTAAAAAATATTACAGGAAATATGACAACTGACCTCAGAGTCTCCAGTCGACAGTTTGGACTCTTCAGTCCATCATTCAGACTCTTCACTGCTGAATCCCACAGCTCACTGCCAATCAGGTCCAGTTCTATCAGATGTGACGGTTGGACTTCAGAGCTGAGGCCACAACTTCACCTTCAGACTGTGAGAGTTTACAACCAACAAGTCTGTGATGATAGAAAATATAAAGTGCGTTAGAATCAAATCAGATGATTTGTAATAAAAATAAACTCAATGCACTTGATGAACAAACAGGTGATGATATGATGAACATCTGCTCTGGTAAAAAAAAAAAACTTTATTGAACATTTTGTAGAATCTGCTCATTCTAACATTGCTGCTCTCACTGTAAAATGCTGCTGTCAGAAAATATTCCAGCATTTAAAACGTCACTCACAGAGCCGTCCTGCAGTTCCTCACAGCTGGGATCAGTCTCCGTCGTCCCTCCTCTGATGTGTTGTAGTTCATCAGGTCCAACTCATCCAGAACCTCCTCTGATATCTGCAGCATGTAGGCCAGAGCTGAACACTGGATCTCAGAGAGTTTCTCTGATCTGGTCTCTGACTTCAGGAACTCTTGGATCTGCTGATGAACTGACTGGTCTCTCATCTCCGTCAGACAGTGGAAGATGTTGATGCTTCTGTCAGGAGAGATTTTATCACTGTTCATCTTCTTCAGGTAGTTGCTGACTCTCTGGATGGTTTCCCCACTGGTCTCTGTCTGACCCAGCAGACCTCCTAAGACTCTCTGGTTGGACTCCAGACAGAGGCCATGAAGGAAGCGAACAAACAGTTCCTTCAGTCACATGTTGACATCTGGTCCTCAGACTGGTCTTATGTTCATCTAAAACCTGCTGCAGACCACTATCTGCTGACAGAACAAACAATGTCAGACTAAAGACAGAGAATCTGACAATCTGAGGATTATTTTCATCAGACACAGAAAAACTAAAGACAAGGAGAGAAAACTTTCTTCATGTTGTGGTGTTTATAATCATCTTAATTGTTGATGTTGTTTGACAGATCACATGACACTGTAGAAAACAACACGTGACACATGTTCAGTCTTACTTTGTCCAGAGCTGCTCTGACTGGCTGTCTGCCGTCCAGCTCTGGTGCTTTGTCCACACTGGGGACAGGAGGAGTCTCCTGGTGGACCAGGCTGGTCCCAGTATGAGCTGCTGCACTGTCTGCAGAACCAGTGTCCACAGCTGGAGGAGACTGGATCCTTCAGGACGTCCTGACACAGAGCACAGCAGGACAGCTGCTGGTCCATGGAGACACCGGTCCTCGTCCTTTTGTCTCTGTGGAGACATGAACACGTTCATCATAACAAGTTACATCAGTGAGTAGAAGAGTAGAGACAGTCTCTTACTTTGTGTCTGAGGGTCCAGGTTCATTACTGAAGTATATAGGTCACTCTTCATAGACAAATAGCTGGATCCTGGTTCTGGTCTTGGTCTGCGGTCCTGAAGTCTGTGAATACAAACGTGTTTTTATTGACATGAGGTGAATCTGTGATAAATCTTCTAATCTGATGTTTGTAGCCGTTGTCTTATGGAAGTCACTGACTCTGTGTGTGTGTGTGTGTGTGTGTGTGTGTGTGTGTGTGTGTGTGTGTGTGTGTGTGTGTGTGTGTGTGTGTGTGTGTGTGTGTGTGTGTGTGTGTGTGTGTGTGTGTGTGTGTGTGTGTGTGTGTGTGTGGTCTTGACATATCACATTCACAATAAACTTTGATCTTTGCCAGAAAAATCAATTGATCTAAGTCCAAGTGAAAGTTTTTTTTTCTAAATATTATTTTTATGGGTGTTTTTTGCCTTTAATGATGGAGATAGTGTAGAGACGGGAAATGGTGCAGCTGCACGACACATATATACACACAAACGCACACGTCAGCGTGGGGCTCCATAAACATTCATCTATCCAGGCGCCCCAGTCCAAGTGAATGTTTATGATAAAATTTGAAAAGATTCTGTTATGGACAGAGGAAACTACTGTAGCTGATTCTATTATCCACTTTTATTTGACCTGGTCTGTAATTTAAACTGCACCACAGAAAGATCAGTCTCACATTCTACTTTAAAGTTAAAACGATAACTGACAGTCGTCTTGTTTTCTTGTTTCCTACCTTCAGGTTCCTAGATGAAGCCGTTTTGTTTTACAACAGTTGTCATACGGTACAGACGAGTTGTAGCTTTTGTTTTTCTGTCTACACATGTTCATGCTTGTGCATGTTGTTCTGATTTAATGTGAATTTATTTTTAAACATCAACAGATGGTCTCGACATGATATATAAAATGATTCAGTCACATGACAAACAGCTGCAGGTTGATGATGAAGAATGTAAATATAGATCAACTAATCTTTTTTAATCATTAAGACACAGACAGAAGTGGAGTCTTTATAATCATTAACAAAGTGAATAAATAAGTGGAAGTGACAGTAAAGCAAAAAATACACATGTTCAAATATTAATGAGTTTTCTCTATTTTCATTAGAGGAGGAACATTAATAAATAGAAATATGTGGCTGTGGATTTTTATTTATTACAGCTTCATAGTTTAATTATTATATTTACATGTTTATTGTTGCAGCCCACGTCTCCTCAGGGAAACAAAGCAGCAGTCGACAGTATCATTGTTTTATTTTATCTTAAACCTGTTGTTTGACACTTGGTCGTGTGTTAAATGATGCGTCTAAAACTTTTAGTTTAGTTTTAGTTTAATGTCAAACATCCTGAGATTTTGATAAGAAATAATAAAAACTGTTCTTATCGACATTTTAGAAGAATAATATGACCGTTATTTAATCTACGTAAAAACCAGCGGAGGTGAAAACACCGGCTGTGTTTTCATCTTGACTCAAACAGACGCTGGACATAGTTCAGATCAGCAGGTGGCGCTGTTACGACAGGTAAATAAGACACGGTCCTGTTTGTTGTGACAGGAAGTGATGATGAATTTCAGTAGAGGAAGTCTGCTACAATGAAGACGTCGATGTGTTTGAGTCAGATAAACAACATCACAGGGATTGTTTATGTTAATGTACAGGTTGGTCTGTTTCTGCTGTTCTGCTCATGTATTTATATTCATATGGATTAATATTATACACTCACCTCCCTGTCTCTGTATTAATGTGACACATCTGATCTTTTATTTTATAAACTTAAAGCTGCAGCAGGTCAATTTTCTCCATGTTCAGTTGATCAAACTATATATATATCAAGTCCCAGAACGACCGACCACCCAAGAAAAGAGCTAAAATCAGCAGGAATAATCGCCTCCAACTGAAACCGTTGATGAATTAAGGGCAGTAAAGTCCCAGGTGGCAGAGGTCACGCTCTGGATGAAATTAGCTGAGTATTTCCAATTTTACCTTGGAACTAAACTCCCTGTGTTGAGAGTCGGGGTCATATATACTCCTGCCCCCTCACAGTTACCGCTCGCTTCAATGCTCAAGAGACTTGTGGTGCAATTTCCTTCCAATTCAATCAAACATGAGTAAAGTGTTAACAGTGGAGCCGAAGGAGGAAACACGCTCTGACTTGTGTTGCTGGCACCTCTCAAGATGAATAAACTCTGTACATGTAGTTCTCTTATGAACAAAGCTTCCACCTTTAAAATCCGGTCAAACTCTGTCGACCTCACACGTTACTGGTATGACAAAGTGTAAAAATACGTAGTAAATGCTTTCTAAAGTGATCCAATTTAATGCTGTGCAGCGTGGAGAGATGCACATTTCCGAGGCAGCGTAGTGAAAGCCTGTCTCCTTTAATTTACAAACTCAAAGATTCACTCCCGGCACGTACACATTTCTCACGCGTACTCGTTTCTGGTTCAGATGAGATGTGAGGACGGTGCAGAGCAGAAACAGCGATGTTTAATAGTTTTTATCTAAGAGACTTTTGAACTGAATCTCCTGTGAGAAGACGTCGTAGCGCTTTTGATTTTTATTCTCGTGTTTATAAAAGTACATTTATGGATGGATGACCACCGAGGCTGTTTACACGTGATCTAATTATCTCTTTGGCTGATTGAATGTGCAGCTTGTGGCAATTAGTTGATTAGTGTGTTTAGTTTTCCTGTAGAGCAGCTTCATTTCAGTCTCATGCTCTGAGCTCAGTTCCTGTCCTGTAGTAAATATAGTAAAGAAATGTTGTTTATCAGGTGTGAACTGATACGATGTGAACGAGACGATAAAACATTTAACATCGGCTCAAAAAAACAACTAAAATATGATCTAACATCCTGTTCTTTATTAAAGTGTTTTTTATAAGTGAACTTTTAAATATGAACATAAACTATAAAGAAACAGACACTGAAGTAAAAAACATCACATTTTATAAAACTAAACTGAACCAGAGTCTTTATTCTCATTGGTGATGATATTTTAACAGTTAGAATTTAAAAATAACCAGTCACCACATGAACTATATTTTTCAATAAGAATTTATTTTAAATATGATATGGATCAATGTTTTCACTTCGCATCGATTACACTGGATCGTTAATGACTTATCACATCTACATCACGTCATTGTAAACATCACCTGTGTGCAATGAATCATGGGATACATTTGGCTCAGGAAGAGGAAGACTGATTCATCAGCCTTTGATTATCACGCGACTAATTAAAACAATAATCAAATAACATCGTCAGCGTCGATCATCATCATCTTCCACCAGCTCTTATTCTGTGACCAGGTAATCTAACGTCAACCTGAACCTAAAACTAATCTGAGTTCTAACCTTCAAACAACCAGTTAAACCTGCAGGTCACACACACACACACACACACTCTCAGCTGAATCCACCCAGGATGTGACAGTCCATTTAAGACAACCCTGTGTTACTCTAATGAAAGTGTCACTCTAGTTGTTAATAAAGCTCCATGCTGGTAAACACTCCACCTCCATCTTTCCTGTCACAACCTCAGTTTGGATCCTTTTTTTCTTTTGGAAACTTTTCAGTTAAATCTAGAAGGAAAAAAAACAATCAGTAGAAATGATTCTGTGATATTAGTTGAGTCTGTTCAGGATTAATATTCACACAGTGAACAACGTCATCTGTGACATTTCAGGTGCAGACGCTTGGTAGAAAACGTCTTATTAAAAATATTGAACTGTGACAACAACTTGACCTTTATTAAGGTTCAGCTCCATGACGATGAGTCAGGAGAAGCCTCTTGTAGATATTAAAGTACAGTTATTAACAGTTAAACTTTATAATTCACCTTCGTTGTTTTAGTCCAAATGATCTTTGTCTCTGTAGAACAGATTTATCTACGATTATTCCACAACCTGACTGATATAATCAGTGTGTATTTTCAGCCACATTAGGTCAAATCTACACTTTTATTTATTTTATATTGTATTATTGTCACAGTGTTTATTTGTCACATTGACGAGGAAAAATAAAACTTTAACAGCAGAGAATTATGTTTATATCCAAAATATAATGTGTAATACATTATACATGTAAAACATCATGTCGTCGTCCAGTTTTTAAAATGATGTGAAATCAGAAACTTGTCTGTCGTAGACTCATTACTTTACTTTATTTTGTTGTTGTTAAATTTGATTGTGTTGTGTTTATGTTGATATTACTTCCCAACTGAGGAGAACTACATACATATATATATATATATATATATACACACACACACACACACACACACACACACACACACACACACACACACACATATATGGGAAAATTAATTACAAAAAAAAGTTAGATGTCACTGAGGATTAGAAGTTACCCTTGACTGGAGTAAATGATTCATGTGTTTTAGCATAGCTCATATCTCTCATTAGTCACTAATTCAATCCAAATTGTGTTTGGTTTCCAGAGAGAAGCTACAGACGATGAAACCAGCAGCTGGGTTTATATGGAGACGTGGTTTCACCGTAATCAGACGGAGACGGTCCCTGTAGAAACGTTCAACACGACGTCGACACTTTGTCTTGATTATAACGTGACACGAGTATCATGTCGTCAGATTCGCCTGATGGAGACGTTTCACTAGATCGACTGCTTATATACATATTGACATATATTACATAACATGCTGTAGGACAACCATGTTGTAGTTAATGATTTTCTAGTTTCTCTCTAGTTAATACAGTTTTGTTCTTAACTAGATTAATGATAGTTATGTTTTTAAGTCAGATGAGTCTGAAATATGCTACAGCTGCTCTCCTACAAAAACATAGTTAAAACACAAGGTATTTTCATTATTTATAAAATCCTCACACTTCAGCTATGGAAGCAGCCATTAGCGTGCACAATGCATTCTGGGTAGACGACGTCAGTCATGTGTTAACACAGCGTCCAGGGACGTCCTGACCTCTTTAGCTCGTGAACCCCGATGTAACAGACGAGACTAATGTTACTAATGTTGAAATGAATATAAATCATTCTTAGTAAGACATTTACTGCTGTATGTGATACACACACACACACACACACACACACACACGACAAAAGGTCTACAAGTAGCTGTGATAACATGTTTATCTGTTCCTGCAGGAGTCCATGTCTGTTTGTAGTTCAACCATCTTGTTCAGGCTAAATCTCATGAACAAACTTTTTCTGGAAGTTGGGATTTTGATTAGATAAATTGTCCATCATCTAAGACTGTAACCTTTAATAGACGTCATCATAGTCATTATGTTGTCACAGATCAATGCTGTTGTTCTGAGGTGAGGTTAAATTGATCATAATGAGACCAGCAGCAACAAAACATCTATTTCAAGCTGTGATGGTGAAATCATTTTCCTGGCAGCAGGAAACATCAAAGATTGATATTTGTATCCTCATTGATATAAAATATTCTATAGAACAAAGGGACAACGTTTATTACATTTTTAATACATATTAACATTTACAATCCAATATAAAACCACTGAAAGAACCAATAGAATTATTTCTTCATTTGTGTTATTTTTATCTGGATCCTGAAGGCAGATCCACATGAAGCCTCTGCTCCATTTAGTTCAACACAGCGCTGTGCGTTATTGTTCAGAAAAGACCATTATTTGAGCAGCTGCCATTAGTGGAGCCCATTCATGCTGCTGCTATCTGTGGCTGATAAGCAGATTAGCTGAGGGGTGGGGGGGGGTTATGGAAGTGGCTGCTCGCTCAGATAATACACCAGCTTCTTTTACTGTGAACTGCTGAGACTGATAATGAAAAGAAGCTACGAACCAAAAGGTTCAAATCAATCGTCAGATTTGGGAACGTTTAGGTTCAGAGTCTGAAGAGAAGCTAATTCACTGCCTCTGACGTTACTTATTAAATCGTTACAACAAACCACACATAAACATTTAAACGGTCACAAAGAGACGAAGATTTCAGAGCAGTGGTTTGTATCTAGCGTCCTTCACTACATGTCAGTGTTTCTGTTTATAATAACTGACCAGAATGAAGAATGTTTCCAGTAGTTAAACATAACAACAAACAACCTGGATCTTCTGTCTGTTCCTGCTCCAACAACAATAAATATAATAGTTGTTTATCCCGTGATGTTGATTTATTTATGTATTTATTGAATTACCACTTTGTTGAGAAATCACAGATGTTGTTTCACAGTTTTTAAAGAAAACTAGAACAACACAATGTTTCCTTTTAACTGGCCAGTCAGTGAAAAAAGAAACATTGTGTCGTTCTGGTTTTCTTCTCATTATCGTTGATGTACATTGTTACTACACTTCTGTCATGTTTGTTTCATTTGACGTTTTCTCTCTTTGTGATGTGCAGCTGTTTTACCTGTCAATCAATCAATCAGTCAATCAATCAATGAATCTCTCTCTGTCTTGTGATCAAATAGAACAATAACAAAGATGCAGACTGAACTGAATATCAGGTCTCAACACGTCACATCGCTTCACATGGACAGAAGACGAGAAGAACATCTGGTGCTGATGCAGCCAAGTGGATTCACCTTGAGAGGTAAAGACTCACACATGGATCAGGTCACCAAAACACCACACTTGTTATAATTACACTCAATATGTAAGAAAACATTGATATATATTTATTTATTGCCTTAAGATGAAACTGATTAATTAATTAAAGGTCAGACATCTGTAACATCAGAAATGATGTGAGGAACTTTACTGAACTTAGAAATGTAACAAGACAGATTCTGTGGTTTAATTTCTTTACAACTAAATAGAAACTGAACTATAACTTTTATTCTCTACGTCTTCATTTTGTGCTTTTTTTTCCCTCAAACTGATGGAAACTAGAAATAAAAAGCTGTTCATAGACTTTTGTTTTGACACAAATAACAACTAAGATGATTAACATGAACTGTGTTTATTTTATTTATTTTTGATGATAAATTTGACAGAGACGTTTTTTAGAGTTAAAACAACATTAAAGTCAGTGTCAGGCTGCAGTTTGTTATAAAGATTTTAAAGCTTCATAAACATTGACAACAAAAAATAAATGAAATAAAAATGATGCAGAAACAAAGTATAAAGATGGAGGACTGTGGCGTCTCAGAGACTGAGAACTTGATGACGGCCTCATGTCGACATCATGTCTCTTGTGTGTTTTATCAGTGAGCTGTTGTATGATGAGTCAAAGGGTCATCAGGAGTCGTGTTGTTCTTCTTTTCTCCGTCACAGTTTGAATTATGAGCTTTGACCTTTTAAAAGTTCACTGGTCTGAACGTTAATTTGAGATGCGGCCGCCGGTCGAAACATCGATTCGTCTCACGATCGTCCTGTTGTTTCTGCGGCTGAATAAATATCACAAATGAAACCAAACATCAAACTAATAACTTAAGATGACGCGTTTGAATGTTTCATAATCTCTCTGAGCCGCTCTGATTTTAAACGTTTCTTCAGAAGGTTGTATTTGACGTCTTGACAGTTTGACGCATATGTGGCTGAAATTTAAATTACATCACGCAGAGAGAAGAAGAAGTACGTGTGGCTCGTTTAATCACTTTGAAAATAAAAAGTCAGAAAAATTATTTGCTTGTCCTTGAGTGAAGCCTGGAGCGTTTGTGTTTATATGGAAATGGATCAGTGTGACTTCAGAAAACGAAGCCTCAGGCAAAAAATGAAAATAAAGATTCGCTGTTATTAAAATGTGCTGATCGAAGGTGATGACGACACCTCTGAGAACATTTAATCATTAACACACAACGATAAACACTGAAGCTTCTTTAGAGACGTTAGTTTATTATCATTTCTGTTTCCAACCGGTGCTTGTTGTTGTTGTGTTGTTAAATCTTGTGGAAGTGGAAGAAAAAAAAAAAAAACTTTGCTACTGGCAAGAAAACATCCTTCAAGTCTGAGCCAAATTTAAAAATAGGCTGTTTTAGCATCGCTGCTTTTCTTGGAGTGTTTTGTTGTTGTTGTTGTTAAGGAACAAAATGGTCAAATGTAGAAAAAGTGGAAAAACGAACCCGTTCCTCATCTCCTCCAGTAGGTAGACGACTTTATTGATCCCTCAGGGAAATTAGATCTCCGTCACATACACCACTGACGTCATGTGAATAGAAAACATGATCAGTGGTGAGGGGTTTTACTTTATCGCTGCATGTCGTACATAGTCGTCGTTAGTTGCTACGTGAAGACGATGTGACACGTCTCCATGACAACCGTCCGACCACAAACCAACAAAGATGGCGTCTACAGACCGGTTTATGTCCGTCAAGTCAACGATGGATTAAAAACTGACCAGACATTCGTTTATCATTAAACAAATTTGTGAAGCGATTGCTACGCTAACGCTAACGGGAACAAATGTTATTGGTTAGCGGTTAGCCACAAGTTAGCTTAACATTTTTGACAAATGTTTCATAAATTTAAAGGTGTCTTCTCTCTGGCACCATGCTCCTCATCGTTTGAAGTGTGGTCCTGGGATAGCTTCGTTTGGAGGTTGTATGGCTCCTCACCCTTCATCTGGAGGAGAAATGACATAGATGGGTTTTACTTGTGAAGCTACGGGCGTCAGACCTTTGTGACTGGAGTCAGAGTGTGTTGAAGCTTGAAGAGGTGAGTTAACTCTCTTCTCTCTGTAATAACCAGCTGTTGTTGCCTGAAGGAGGCAGATGCTGTGGTGACACAGAGACTGATGAACACCGTCTGCCAGCATCTGTATCACCGCTAACACACACACTCTCACACACACACACACACTGTGGTCTCTCTGGGACAATAATATTCAGCAGATGAAATGAATGTGGATGATTTCTACAGAGACTCATCAGTAGTTGTAGTAGAGGAGTAGGGCGGTTGTTGTTGTTTTAAGCCGCTTATTGCGACTGAATGCAACATCTGGAAATTAGCTTTGTTATAATGTTTGACTCATTCATCATCTCTTAACTTCACTTTTTAATTTGGGTTGTGAATCTCCAAAAAAACAGAGACAATTACTGTGATCTCCTGTGTGTGTGTGCTAGGTTTTCTTGAATTAGCCACTCTGGTATAAATGAAGGTTAAAACTCAGTAAAGCTTTAATTACACAGGTCAGAACATGACAGATGAAACCTGGGGCTTTGCAGAGCTGAGACGAGAGCGTGTTTCCTTTTGAACGAGTTCGTCGTTAGTTGGGTCAGACGTCGGCTGACGACTTTAATGAACAACTCTAGAAATTCTCTTTGATTCTTTGATGAGACCTAAGATCAAAGATCAGTACACAGAGATTGCATTGTAATTACTGCCACACACTTGAATTCTCTTGGTGTTGAAATGATGCGACTACGTTGCAACATGGATGTAATCGTTACTTTTTAATGTGGCCGCTCAGTGTGTTAAAAATCGACCTTCATCACGATATGAACGATGTTCGTGTCACAGACGACAGTTTGAACTGATCGGATCGGATGGAGGCGACGTCATTTTCAGGACTAAATTGTAACAAACATGAGGAGAATCTGGCGACAGCAGCGTCATCGTCCGCATGAGGAGAAAACTTTACTTTGTGACTTCATGTTTGCAAAACGTCCACCTGCTCGTTTGTAAGTGAATTCATGTTTCTTCAGGAAGTGGACGGATCCGTCAGTTATGTATCCTGAAATATGATCGGTCAGACTGATCTGCTGCTGGGGACCATAACAGTTGTACATATTTATATGTATTTATTTATATATCTGTCTCACACTGTAGCACCCTTATACCTCAAATGCTTGGTTGGTAGAGAAAGGAGAGAGAAAAGAGTTTGTTCTTTAGACAATTATAATGTTTTTAAGGTATGTAGTTCCCATAATACAGCAGTTTTATCCGTGGTTGTTACTGGTACTAAAGTTATGAAATAAAATAAATATGAACAAGTAGCTTTTTAGTTGTTATTAGCTTTAAATAGAGACCAGAAAGCTGCAGAGTAGGATGTTGATTCTCACTGGGATTGACATTTCTATACAGACTCACTGAGGGATTAAATGTTAACATCTAAAATGTCTTTTAATGGAAGTTAAAGAGACATTTTACAGCATTAGTTTGTCACTGGAGACAGCGTCTGTGTTGAAGAAACGATAGATGATTGACAGTTGAATGTTAACCATGAATTTAGTCACATCCATTAAAACGTGTCCACTCGTCTTTATTAAATATGAGAACATTTTCCTCTGATAACACACGTTTATATCATCTACTGAGTCATAATCCTTCGACTTTAAATATTAAACAGACAATGAGTAGATTATGAGTGAAGTTTTGATTATTTCTGTTTTAACAGTAATATGATGATAATAAAGTAATCAGTTTTGCAACATGAGAGCAACATTGTTCTGTTCAATCATTGACAATTCATTTAAATTAACGTGTAATTAACCTAGAAATGATTTTTAAATTACAGATACTGAGGCTGTTTGAAATAAAACCACTTGACCTGAATGCATTTGACTGAATTAATGAATGAAAAAACCCATAACAAATACTACCAAGCGACGGTGATTAGGTTTTCCAGTATCAAAATTCCAGTAGTAATAGTGACTCCACACACTGTAGGTAGTAGGTCTGGACGCCAAGTAAAGTCAGTCTCTGATATTTAAAACGACATCCGATGTGTTTAAGAACAGTTATGACAGTTTCTTACAATACTTTGAATCACTCGTTGTTAAATCTGCTGCAGCATGTTTGTTTCTCTTCAGTAAAGAGGCTGTAGTCTGAGGGTTGAGAATCCATCCGTCAGGATAAAAGTTGTTGTGAAAGTCGAACATGACGCTGGATGTGACCTGGATGATCTGGTGTAGGACGACTCTGCTGATGTGACTATTTTTTCACTCTGGCAGGTTCAGAGGATCAGATGTTGCTGTGACACATTTTTAAATTCTGCCGGGAGACAAAAAAAACAAACAAACTCCATTTGACGTGTTTAAGTTCTCACAGCTCCCACCATGGCAACATCGTTGACATCGTCTTTATGTTAAAGTAACAATAGTTTATTATGTTTTTTATAGGAAGTGTTACAATGTTGTGATTTGCATTTACACATCAGATTCATAGGACTGTGTTTGAAGGTGTGTAACCTATCACATCTCTCAAGGCTGTGATTACGCTGCAGGAAATTAAGAGCATTATCAGATCCACCATCAGAGACGGAGCATAACGGCATGTTAACACCGTCCGCTTCAGTGAGAGGAGAGATGTAATTGCTTTTACCTTGAGGATACCTCTGCATGAGGGGGCAACCTCCACAGTGTACATCAATCCACCAACCTGTCTCTATATGTAGCACAGTCCCTCTGGAAAAAAAAACTGCTCTGCCAAATGTGAGGACAGTTTCACCTCGAGCAGCAGTCACAGCAGCGTGTTAAACCACAGGTACTTTACCAGGAGGACTGGGAATATGATGCAGCAGATTCTATTTTCAGCCTCGGCACATGAGCTCCATGCGCTGGGAGGGGTGAGGAGACACAAACCCGGCTGAAGGTGGAACAGCTCGGTTACACACTTGGCCACAATCCATCAGCTCAGTTTAACTAATCAGTGCGCCGGTTAATGAGGAGAGATGACGCTGCAGTCCCTTAACACAACACGGCAATGCAAATCCTTTTTACCTGATGGTAATGAAAAAAGCTATGAGAGACAGCGGTGGGAGGTTGTGTCAGCAAACCGTGAAAGTGAGTAAGTACAGGAATGAGCAGAGGCGATGTGGAAAGAGGAGAGGAGTGGTCAAGGGATGACGGAGCAGTCTAAGAATAGGAGACGACAGGACAAGGTGATAAAGGACAGGACGGAGGAAGGAGAGGTGGAGAGAGTGTAGCACTGAGACAGGATTGGACTGGATGGGGTGGGAGAGAACACGACTGAGTCATCATTATGGTAATAGAGAGCAGGAGAGAGCATCTGAACCACGCTGACTCACTCAGATGTACTTTCACTGAAACATGTCATAGTGAACCTCAGGGAGAGGATTAGAAGTCCAAGGTTAGAAATCTGCTGGAGGCCAGAACCACGAGACTCGACCAGCCTGTGGTCACGTGTTGTCTTGTCTACGTTTACGACTTCCAGTCATGATGATTGGTCGTTCATAAAAGTCTAAAACTGGGCCTGTTAGTTACTGTTACTACAGTCAGGTGATGGTGGTTGAGTTAGAAGTTTGGCTGTTTTATACGATTTCGGCTCCATCAAGTGTTTAGTACAAACTTTGACAAGCGTTAGTGATGCTAAGTGCTTGTGAAATGTGTTATTTTGTTGTCATTACATCAGTGGTTTCATTTATTTGTATTTATTTTGTATAATACATTCACTTTTTGTTTTTTGTGCAATAAATTCTATTTTGTGATTTCAATTTTGAACCGAATAATTATAATTATTATTTTTTCCATAATCAAAAATTCATTTTGATGACATTCTAGTTTAAAAGTTTAAACATTTTAACATGAGAAGATGTAACTGTCTTTGTTTACACATCTCATAGTGGTGGTAGTGACTCCACACACTGTGGGTAGTAGGTCTGGATTAATGTCTCATATCATCACTGTAATGTTATAAAATCCCTGACAGGTCTGCTGCTCGTGGAGCTAAATTATGTGATTATTATTTGCTCCATAATTAAAATTCTAGTAGCAATAGTAACTCCACACACTGTAGGTAGTAGGTCTGGATTAATGTCTTGCAGGTCTGCTGTTTGTGGTTATTAACTGGGTGTTTTAAGAACAAAGAAAATGTAATGTCAGTCTCTTATATTTGAAACAACAATATAACTGTCAGACCTCTAATAACATTCAAAGTGTTTAAAAAACTTGTGACGTTTTCTGAAAACGCTTCTTTCAATCACGCGTCATTAAATCTGCTGCAGCATCTTTCTCTTCGGTAAAGAGGCTGTAATCTGAGGGTTGAGCATCCATCCGTCAGGATAAAAGTCGTCTGCAAATATTATTACAACGCCATGAAACTAGAGGGAGATTTAAGCCCCGATTTAGATGCATCATCTGTGTGCAGCAGTCAGAAGGATATTTTCATAATATTTCTGCAAGCTCAGTTGAACCATCACCACTCCCTTAATGAGCTGCTAATGAGTGTGAAACAGAGTGTGGAGTGCCAGATGCAGTGCCCCTTTAACCTAATAACTCATAATTGTGGCTCATACTGTAAATTGCCACATCACATAAAGTGATGATGAGCATCAATAAGACGCCTTGAGGATTTTTCCACAAATGTCTTCTCTTTGATGTGGTTTGTCTGACGTCATCGATCTGTACGTTGTAGAAATAATGTTCTGTTAAAAACATTTCTGTCGCAGGAAGAAATGAAATCCAGTGATGGTGCAACAAGCTGATGATAGATGATGATCAGGAATAATCTAGTTCATCATGACAGGATTCAGTTGTTGCTCTATTTGAGCACTGAAAGCTTTTTTAAGCTACTTGACGCTGACATGAACCTTCTCGCTTTGCAAACATCCAATAATAAACAAGACCCTGTGGTGGAAGCCAGTTTGTATCTCGCTGCTGCAGCCTGTTGACTTCACCCTGAAGCTAAAATCATGAGTAGACACCCACTAGTCACTGCTGCTAAACCAAAACAACCCCTCTATGCAAGTAAAATGCAAATGAAATAGTTTTTGTAGGTATAGTTTTATCTTCAGAGTGTCTTCAGTGTTTTTCCTGAACGAGTGAAGCATCACATTTTTTAATGGCAGGTGAGACGTCAGGAGATGGAAGTGAATCGGTGGTTAAATTTAGACTAAATTAAATTTAGACAAAACGACTTAATCTTTCCTGAACCTGAATCATCACAATCCATCATATCATACAACGATCGATTCGTTTATTTGTTCTATTTTAACATGTTTAAAGTAAAATGAAACATGAGTGAGATTTGATACATTTCTACTTTGAGTCAAAGAGAAATTTAACAGAATCTGATGTGGTGTGTTTGCTTCTTCTGGGTGAGAATTGACGTCTGTACCGGTCTACCAGCACCTGCAGCTCTGAGTGAAACAGATTTTTAAACTTCATAGTGGTGAAACTCTGCCCTTTAACCAGGTGTTAAATTCTCTTTAACTAACAGATTATTCCTCAACTAAATGCCAGCTGATCTGATCCCGTCAGTACAGCAGGTTAAAACAAACACCAGGGATTAGTTGTA
The DNA here is from genome assembly GCA_016801845.1 of Polydactylus sextarius. NCBI lineage: Eukaryota > Metazoa > Chordata > Actinopteri > Polynemidae > Polydactylus > Polydactylus sextarius. Next base: position 553,592 of record CM028924.1, read on the forward strand.
GGTCTAGTGTGACCCGGGTCTTGTTGACAGTCATTACAGACGTTGGGTCTTTGCTGGTGGAACCTTTTCAGTCATAACTTCAGTTAAACCTTCGTGTGTGAGTCATTTTTTAGGATATTTAGTTGGATTTAACACTGCTGCAGTTTACAAACCCAGAGCTCAACGACCGGCTGCTTACACGTATGTGCTGCAAGAACCTAATGGAAGTCAAGTCCTCACCTTATTATTTCTGACCCGGGGACTTATCAGGGCTCGGTGACGATGCACAGTTGCCATGGCGATGTCACATTGATGCTGACACCGGTGGGAGGGCTGCCTCTTTGGGTTTCATTCAGCTGATTTTCTCTTCACAGCAGTAAAGAGGCATTTGTCTTTAAACTTGCGTTCCATTATCCCAGAAAAAAAAAAGATGGAATCTGTTTTGTGTGCGGCTGCGACCGAACCTGCACTGCAAACCTCTGATAAACCTGTAATGGCTGTTGTGTTGCTGTGTGTGTAAATCACAGGGGAGCAGCTACACAATCGCCTTCATTAAGGAGCGTTTTATGAGCGTTGATACGCATCGTGTTGTCTCAATGTCGATGCTCAAAAACCTCTTTTGTTTTTGTTGTTTTCTCTGTCGTCGCCTCTGATTACCCTCAAACACTTTGAGGCCATTAATGCCACAACATAATGACGGAGGAAACAGGTTGTGATTCAAGGTCAGAAGATAAACAAGGACGATGGAGAAGACGACGCTCCACACACAATAAATATATATATATGAAAGAAATAAAGTAGTATACTTGTGGTGCAGCGTACATTGTCCATTAATGTTATTTTCTACAAGTCATTTCACTGTTCAGCTGTCATCAGTACACTAATGATTTAAAATCAGCTGTAAACGTATCAAGTTATTTGACCACGTTTGTTGTCGGCGTGTTTTTGAATCACGTGAACGCTCCTGCAGCTGTAACTTTATCTGTTAATATCAGGGCTGTCAACTCTCACGCAATGAGCCCGAGACACATTTTTTAACCGTCTTCACGCGCCCTCACAGCTCCAGTTTATCTATAATATCTAGTATCTGCTGATCTATAATCTGATCTAGATTGAACTTGGCGAACGCCACTCGAGATCGATTAATTTTGACTTGTTCTTCGTTGAACTGGAACAAAGACAAATACAGAAGCAGTCTTTGTTCGTTACACCAGTGTTGGACTGTGCATTTCACATCTGGGCCGTCAGTGGTGTACTTCCTTAAAACAAACAACATCTTTATAGTGTCGACTGCCACCGTCGGGACACAAACCCACACCTCTGGTTTCAGAGCGTAGCTGCTTATTAGCTGAGCTAACAGAGCGATGTGATGCACCAGTTTTATTGTCGACACATCTCAGTACCACAGAAGTTCGTTTTGAAAACGTCTTTGCAAGTTTGTCTACAACCAAATCAAAGTCATCTTCTCAGTCAGTCGTTGGTCGAAAAACTAAAACGAATCTTCATCAAATTATCAAATCTTCTTTCTTTTGTACACATTTACTAGACTTGACTGGTTTGTTCTCTGACCCATCACTGGACTAGAACATGCTGAAAATATCTTAATGTCACAGATCTGACACTAATTTAATTACTTGATGGATTAAAACGTCACAGTTTTCTGTGATGTGACCTAAATAATGAACTAACGTAGAACAAATGTGACGTCGGTCAGTTCTCTCCACAGTTAAAGACGTTTATCAACAATAATCAGATCAATCAATACAAACATGTTGTAAAATGTATCAACAGTAACGTTGGATGAATAAAACACTAGATTACTGACGGCTTCATGTCGACTACCTGCAGATTTCTTAAAGTAACGTTTAATTTCCAGCTCATGTGGAGTCATAATTAATAGAGCTGTTGTTGTTGAACCATGTAGATGAGTCGAGTGACATTTATTAAATGACCATCAAACGTTTATCAAACAGAAACGCAGTCGTATCACCTCGTGTCCTCGAATAGCTTTTGAAAAGCGAAACCATTAAGTACGAAAGAAAAGAGAAAGCGACCATCACCTTCCAGAGAGGCGGGCGTGACGAGAGGCGATCAATGCAAGACGAATGGCGTCGGAGCAGCGCCCCCAGACCGTGATCTTTTTAACAAATGAGCTCGGCTTCGTGAACAGACGAAAACAAACACTCTGAGCTCCGAGGCCGCGGCGTCGCACGGAAACGACGTTCGATGGAACGAGTGAAGACGAAACAAAAGAGCAGAAGAAGAAAGATAAATGCTTCTCCAACAGGAGGTGAAATGTAGAAGGACAGTAAATTCACACCGAGCAGAATAAAAACAACAGGTTTATAGTCGTATTCAATCAATCGTTGCAGCTTTTTCCACTTTAAAGATAAAAAAACCAGAGGAGACTGTTTCTTTCCTTCTCTGGTCTTTTTCCAGTCAGAGAGAGAAATATAATCAGTCAGACTCACTGACACTCAGAGGAACATGGACTCAGAACAGACTGGTTTAGTTTGGAAGTAAACAGCTTGTTGATGAAGTGTCAGAGCGTCCGGGCGGCTCCGACGTCGACATTAAACCTCATCTGATCATCAGCCGGTCCCACGTCTCGTCCATGATGAAATCAGTCCAGACGTTGGCTGTAATGTGTTGATGTGTCGACACTTCCTGGTTTGTTCTTTCTCTCGGTTTTTGTTAAACTTCATATCTGTTTTTAAAAAGTGAAGGTCAGTGTGTCCTCTTCATCTCCAGGGAATTGGAGGAACAGCTCTTAAACAATAATTGAATAAAGCTCTTACTAATGTGATTTATGACAGATAAAAAGCTGTTTAACATGTTAAAGTCGTCTAATTGTGACTGCCTCTCAAGCATCTGCGGCTGATACCCGCAGGACCAGAAAACACCTCCTATCTTCCAACAACACCATCTCATAATGGACTTTTAATGGCAGTGTAATGGCTTTTATGGAGTAATGAATATACTGTAATTGTTGCCTTGGGTTGCAAGAAAACAGCAGCACAGTAAAGGAAACGGTTTCAACAGGTCCCTGGTCGCAGTCGCATTTATATTCTGCTGACGTAAAAACGTCAGGACTCGAGACACGTTGGTCATTTCAGTTAAAATCTATTGTTTATATCAAACAACTAAACTGTGAATAAATTAGAAATGTGTTGATTTGATTCCTACAGATTAAAAACAACTTTACACGTTTCTGAACATCATTTTTAATCAACTTTCTCTCATGAAAGTAAAATTAAATTTAGCTTTTTCATTCAATATTTAATGGTAACAGTTTTAGTTACATATGCATGAACACACACATCACGCTGGGAAACTCTGATCATTATTCATAAATTTAGTTTTAGATCCAAGAGTTAAAACCGTTTATAATCTATGATATAAATCAGTTTGTGTCTCGTCAGTTTCTCCTCAAGTGTTTTACATATAAAACATATCATGTTAGTGAAACATCAACCTTTTTATTGTCTCATGTCAGCGTCAGAACCAGGTCAACTGGTTCTGGTCGCGTCGCTGCCGGTTTCCTCCACGTTGTTAATTCATGTGAAGAGACAGATGCTGTGAGAGATGATTACGTTTCCCCGGCGGCGACACGATCCAGTCTGCTGAGTCTTAAATGGGTTGAAGTGGTCACCTGCTTCAGCTTCAGTGGCAGAAGTTTGGCTGCAGATAATTTCAACAGAATTAAAATCACATCTCCATAAAACACAACCTGATCTGTATTTTATAATCTAGTGTGAAGTAGACTCAGATATTTGTGTAATTTAACGACAAATCAGAAGAAATCTGAGTTTTTCCTGAAACAAAGTTGTCTTTATAATTGAAGATAATTCAGCATCAGGAGAACAAGAGACTTATAAACAAGTAAAATATAAAATAAGTAACTTCTGCTGTTGGTGAAAGAGGCTGGAGGGACTAAAAATAAGTTAGTTCACTGCTTCTTTCTTCAAGAAAACACACAGATAGAAACTGGACGTTTTACTGAGGTGAAGTGTTTTGTTGTTGGAGATGCACCAGTCGCACAATGAACACACTGACCTCATGTTGACACGTTAGTTTTTCCTTCAGTTGAATAAATGTTGGTCACATGTTCAGACGATGACACGAGTCAAACAACACGAAGATCTGCTTCAATATGACGTAGCTTAAACATAAATACTTTAATTAAAAACAGAAGTTAGTTTATTTATCAACATTTACCAGTTTAGTAGCAGGTGAGTCACAGTGACCTTTGACCTTTAACCGCCAAAATCTAATCACTGTTCATTGTGTTTAATAGGACGCCATCATCTACTGGTCTCTACTGAGTCTCTAGTGTTTCCACTTGGTGCTAGTTCCTGGTTCCAGCTACTGTTTTAGTTCCTACTCTGTGGAGGAACCAATGGAGCTGAGTCGATACTAAAACGTGACGTGAACAGACGCCGGCCACTGATTGGTCAGAGGGAGTGTCTTCACAAGCTGCCACCAGACGCCAGTTGAGTTGAGAGAGCGTCAACAAAATAATGAAGCTCCATTTTTAAACAGGACAAGAGTGATAGCCATCGTCGTAGCTACCTGGTCGTAAGCTAACCCAGCAACAAGTACAGCATCTCCTCCATGTCCATTAATGTTTACTGATGTTTTAGTGTCGTGACGTCGCAGCAGTTTGACTCCACTCACCACATTCACGTGGAGGAGGAACCAAACTGTGATGGAAAACAATGTGCTACCAGACTGAATAGAGTCCAGTAGAGTCCAGTAGAGTAGAGTCACAACCACGTGGTGGAGAAGAGACGTTTGTGAATATTGAGGTGATATTCACATTCAGGATGAGAAAAACGTTTTGTAAACGTTGACCTTTGACCTTTTATCCATCATCCTTCAAGATGTCTGTATCATAAATGTCTCTGAGACAAAGATTGAACAGATAAATGGACATGATGCGTCTACATGTCGCCAGCGTCGAGACATAAAAAGTGTGTATTGTTTGAAGTTAAACACTAAACTGAATATTTCATCATGTACTTAACACTTTGACGGCGTCAGTGAAACCAACACAGTTAATATAAGAACAAGGTGTAGTGGGACAATGCTCATCATTTCACAAAGATCCTACATGAAAAAGGCCAAATGACTTGTGAGCGTAACATCTCTATTCATTTGTAAAACATTAGTCCAGGACCTCCTCTGTCAGAGTAACTGACAGACCGTTCACTGTATTCCCTTCACCCCCAAACTAATTAAAATATCTGCTGTCTTTTGTCATTTATCGCCTTCAGTGGCTCCAGTGACGGCATCTTATACTAATCAACCTTTGATAAGTAATTATGAACAAAGTCGGGAGGAAAATGTGATTATATATGCTCCAGTTTACAGGCGTCTGACACCGGAGCAACAAACTTTCAAAAACACACTTGAACCCTCATGTGACAAATATTGATTCATCTCATTAGATGTTAATAACTTCTCATGGAACAGAAGTATTTTAGCCTCAAACACAGTTCACGTGTATGTAAACACTTATGTAAACACGTATGTAAACACTTATATAAACATGTATGTAAACACTTATGTAAACATGTACGTTGACCTGACGTCAACATCAGAAACATTAGAAACTCAAGTGTGAAGAAACATCTGTTTCAGTCAAACACCTGAACTGTAACATGTTGTTTAGCACCTTCGTCTCAGCAGCTTAAACGTTGACTATATTTAATAATTTAACGTCAACTGTTAATAATCTACTGATTAACTGATATTTTAACTAATGAATGTTCAGACTCAGAGACCAGTAGCAGAGATGATGTAAACGATGTTAAATGTTTAGTGGAACAGTTTTAGTTTTGTTCTGTAGTAGAACTAGTTCATTTTATTAGATACATTTAGATTTAGTTGTGAGTTTTATTCTTTAATTTTTATTCAAACTAATGTGTTTGGATGCAGCTTTGACATCGACCACAACCTCTAAAGTCTTTACTCTTCAGCCTGAGAGAACCTGATGTCTGATTGGACAATGTCTTAGTGAGAATAGGATTGATTGATTGATTGATTGATTGATTGATTGATTGAAGACGACACAAAAATCCAAATGAAAACATCTTATAGTGAACGACCTTTTTCTACTAAAAAAATGACATAAAATAAGAAAATAACACGACTCTGCTGAGATGGATTCAAATATAAATCTGTTACTTTGTTTCTATAAAAAGGTTTTAACCTGACTTTTAAAACTATGTGACATTACACCAGGGTAGGAGAAAACAACTAAAGAAACTGAAAACACAGTTTAAACTCTCGGTGGTTTCCTACGACGTCGGTCCACGTCTGTTACGACTTTTACGTCATATCACATATTTATCACATTAAACAGGAACAGAATAAATCTGCTATAATCAGATGTTAATAAAAGGTTCATCGTTAGTTGTTGACTCCGTCTCTTCACCTGAACATGTTATTTTAATATTAATACAACAAACAGTCGGTTGAGTTAAATCAACTGAGTCAAACAGACGTTTGTTTCCTGTGAAGAGAGAAAAATTCACATAAACTGTCAGTTCAACAACAACAGTTTCTAATTTAAACTCTGGTGTGTCAACAGGAGGTGAATATTTTTAGAAGAGGAACTTTTCTCCTTGAATCATCATCTTCGGTGTGTTTCTTCTCTAATATTATTGATAAATCTTGGCACATCCTGCAAGCAGCTTTTTAAGAAATTGCTACTCTGTAGAGTAGAGCTTGTTGATATTCATTAGACGGGATATTGACCGACCCACCAATTTCCTGTGGTTCGTCATATAAAAACTTGAATACTGCTCAGGCAATCATCGTCTGGTCTGATTGGATCAGCCCCCCTCCCCCTCTTGCTCTATCAGGCCAATTGATTTCTTTGCCTCCACATCCCCTGGACCCCCCCGCCCTCCACCTCTCTGTGCCTCAGACCAGAAAGCAATGTATTAAGTGCTTGTTTGGATCAATCTAATGTGCAGTGATAGCACATTCTCAAACTGCTGACTGGTCAGCAAATTAATTTACCATAGACTGTTTACCAAAGATCCCGATGCTTCATTATGTTCATATAACATCCATAGACTGGACACCTGCGACGCCGGCACGAACACTTTCACTCCTGAGAGAAAACGTCAAAGTAATTAACTGATTAAAACACAACTTCACGTTTCCAATCAGGCGGAGAAACGGACACAGGAAGTTCACGTCACAGCACATGGATTCATGTAGGACACTGACATCAGATTAAAAAAAGAAACGTGTTTTTGTTTATTGGATAGAAAAAGAAGAATTTGTAGTGGTCAGTTCTCCTGCGTTTCAGTGTTAATGTGACAGTTACCAGCCTGTCAGATCATAACAGCGTCTAGTGTCTGTTAGACCCAGATGGTTTCATTTATTGTTGTTCTGAAACAATTTACAAGAAACTGGTTGAGTGTCCTTCGCTGTGAAAAGAGTCAGAGTTTAAACTTTTGAACCTATTAACTCTTTTTGAAAAGGGAAATTACAACAGCATAAATGTTGAAGAAAGATTTTGAAATCCAGGAGTAACAGTAGGAATTAAGGCCCAGTCCTGTTTCTCCTCCTTTAACACCAACACTTGGAAAAGAAAGATACCTCATGACGATAAAGTGAGAAGTGTTGGATTTAGAGATGTTCATCGTAGTGAAGATGTAGGAGCCACAACCTGTCGCTGGTTTTCATTCAGGTTAGAAAACAGCAGCTCCAGATGTTGTGTTGCCAGGATGAAAACAGACATCACATCATCTGGTAACTGCTGCTACGATGCTACGTGGAGCAGCTGACGTTACTGTAGTTGTGGCAGTGAAAAGTTTCTCCACGTTCATATAAACGTCACATCACGACAGAAATGAAGACAAACCTCAAAACCAAGATGATCTGTTCATGTAAACGCAGTCAAACATCATCATAATTAATAAAACACTTAATAAATAATAAAAATCATCTGGTCTTTTCCTCTGGAAACTGAAGATATTTGTTCGTTGTGAAACAGATTTTGTAACAATCGATATCTTGAAAATATATTTACTTTTGTGTTGTTTCGCTGCCTGAACTGGCCTCCATCTTTCTTCTCGCTCACTGAGTTCGCAAAGTATCCTGGGTAATTTTATGCTGCTCATTCGTAGTTTGTATCTGATCTTGTTCTGATTTAAAGGGTTGAAACTACCTTCACTCAAGAACACACAACACCGAGTGTCAGTGTTAAAATCTAGTAGACGTGGATGAAATGGGAAGAGTCCAAACCGACCGGGATGTCACGTGTTGCTGTTTTCCTTCCAGGAATATGTTGAAAGGTTCAGGATCGGTCCAGTTTGACCTCATGGTTCCTTCGTTCCCACTGATCAGGATTTGGTGGATTAAACTCTGACAAACTTTCCAGTAACACAGGTCGTTGCCTTGTTACAACTGACTGGGACTTAGAGGGTCACTCACCATGGTTTTAATGTCTGTAACTGATGAAATTCTGCTGACGACTGTTCTCAAAACCTAATGAAACGACACGTCATCACTTCTCAGGGACAAAGTATCTACAACTGTAGATACGACTATAGATAGACTCAGCTTCATCGTACAGTATAATTCATATAAATATCTGCAGCAGCTGCCGTCAAACTAAATGTTGTGGAAATCTTGTATTTTCCTTTTTCTGTGACTTTCATCTTTGAGCCTGAACTGTGTAGCTCTTTTCTTCCTAGGTTGTGAAAGAAAGTGTCCACAGTTTTCAGAAATGTACTTGGAGCTCTGATGTGCAGAACCTCTTGAACAGACATAATTTCCTCTTTTTTCCAGCGAACTGTGAAGTCTTTAACTCGGTCTCTGTGGCAGCTGCGACCTCTGTGCTCATCTATCAGCTGAAAGCATGTTGTCCTATTATACAGCTTATACAAAGTGAACACGCTGCTTTTTGAGTCTGCTCCGCTCCTCAATAAACTATTCTCTATTCTCTCTGAGCCACTGTTGCTTTTAAATGTTCAATTAAATACTTGGTTGAGACATACAATGAACAGATAAATTGTCCTTACCATGGCAACCACAGCAGTGTCCAGTGTTATTGTAAGAGCTCGTCCATTTATAGTTGATGCTGAATGAAGAATATATGAGCTGGTGAAAACATAAACAGGATTATCATCTCATCATCTCAACAGAGACCAGACCTTCGTCTTCACAGTGAAAAGACGTTACGTTGAAGAAGCTCTGGGGCTGAAGTTTATTTAGGTCAAATGTAGAAACTTAGTGTTTTAATTAGTGTGACTGTGTCAGAAACAAGGTAATCGAAGCTAAACGATTATACGTCGTCTTCTTATGTGTCTCCTCTCACAGCAGCGTCTGAAACTCACAGCGTTAGTGTTGGTGCTTCGTTAAGTTAAAGACCAACCACAGTCGACGTTTAAAGACACTTTACAGCAAAATTCAACACCGTCGACCGAAAAGAATAAAAACTCACAGAAGAAACCACGTCTTTATGTGACCGATGTGAATGAAGAAGGTTCCACATGTGTAGAACCAACGTTAGAGATCAAAGTTCATCAAGGAAACGAGAAACAGTTATTGTTTCTATAATCGAGCAGCTTCAATGTAAAGATTAAAGTCAAGATGAGAAACTGACCTCAGCCCCAGTATGTTGTTATCTCTGCTGTGTCTGATACGACACAGATCTCTGTTGAATGATGATGTCACATTATAATAATGACTAGTTACATAGAAACTCCACAGACGTGTTTGATAACCTTCGTTACCCTTGAAGTCGTCGAAACGAGTCCAGGCCTCTGGTGTCGTCACCCAGCTACAATCCCTCCCTGTGGTCGCTGCCCTGAATCCAACTGTAATAAAAGTAATCTGTATTAAAGCCTCAGCCTGTGGTTACATATAAACATTGATTCATGATAGATGTGGCTTTCATGTCCTTGAGGCTCTTTTAATGTTCATCACTGATATTATATAAAGAGAAAATGCAGATGATGTGCGTCGGCGTCTAGACAGAAGTTTCATATGGAAACTTCCTTCGCAGAGAGAACAGGTCAAATGAAGTGGAAACACTAACTGTTAATGTTTCATCTGACGAGACTCTTTGTTTTAAAATTCAAGACCTTGTAACATTAGTATAAAATGTCTGAGAAGATTCACACCGTTTACTGTCGGGCTGAGTTCATTAATCGTGATTAAAAGTTAGTTTTTCTTCTAAAGGACTAAATTAACGAGGCATCAGACAGTTTGTCTTCCAGGAACTATTGTTTAATTGTTTGGTATTTATGGTATTTAATTGTATTTCTTTTTAAAAACCAAAGGATGAGGATGTAGTAAAACACCACATGTGCCTATTAGCATTAGCATTAAAGCTATCAGGCAAACTAGACTACGACGGAGCACAACCGTCATCAGTGTAATAGAAACACAAGCTGAAGTGATCAGTCGGTGACCGTCCTCCGCTACGCTAACGGGCCGACAGTCGTCAACAGCCCCTCACCTCTCTCCACCTTCAGCTGCCGTCTCCGTCTCCGGCTGAAGCAGGCGAGTAGACGTCAGAGCACAACCGTGTGTTAACTGGGTTGAATAATCTTACAGCATCAATCCCACGTTAAGAAAGAAGAAAGAAATCGATCAATATAATAATCATTAGAAACACAATGAAGGCAGTAAAAGAAATACAACAAGATATAAACATCTCTGGTGTAAACGTGATATAATTCAGGTAAAAGAGAAGATTCAACACGTAACGTGTAACGTGTGTGATCCTGTTCAGTCATTTCTAACCAGTCAGTTTATATCCAGATGTGAAACCTGACGGGTCACGAGGAGAAGTGTCTAATCACGTCTGACACAGACCGACCGTCCCTCCCTGATGAGACTGAAAACAGTCTCTTTTTATATTTTTCAACCGGTGCCAGTCAAGAGAAATTACAGGGAAGGTTTTCCTGCAGGAGAGGAAATTGAATAGAAGTGTGTTTTGATTGAACACACCCGTCCAAATGATGTCGTACCTCTCAGGCATCCGACTTCTCATTATTTCACTTTCCCATCAGAGAGTGTTTCTTCATCAAGGGAAAGCAAGTCAAGTGTTGCTATGAACTCTTGAATTTCATTAGGCGGCTTATTCTTTTCTTTTTTTTTTTTTTTTTTTTTTTTTTGCTCATCCAATTTTCAAACCAGAAATGAAATGTTGTTGCTGTGTAGAAGAGAAGGTTTTATTTTAACCAGACTCATTGATCCTTTTCACTTTGTTTCCATCTGTGAGTCCAGTCATGCCAGTTCGTGCTTGTTGCTGCAGTAGAGGGAAGTATTGAACAGAAACTCTAAAAGACTGGATCGATTCAGAGTTTGTTCTTGTTTTTACTGCACATGTGCTGCGTCTGAGTATTCTGTATATTCTGTAGTGGTTGGACATATGTTGATGAATAACGTCCTAATTCACTGGAATGTTCTTTACTTCACCGTCGGACACGATGCAAAGAGACAAGCTGCTTCTACTTCACTGTTGTTCTTTTTAGATTTGTTTTGGTTCAAATAAATATGTGAGGTCATGAGAAACAAATGACTCAGCTGTGTCCTTGTTATTCGCTCTCACATCCAGTGACACAGAATTAGAAATGCAAATCACGGATCCTACAAAACCATAGAAACAAAGGAAGCTCGTGCTGCAGGTTGGGCAGATAATCTGCTCTGTGTTGGACGCTTTTAATGGAAATGTACCATTTGATTATGACGTGACGTGATCGCAGTTCAAGCAACAAAAACAACAAAAGCACCGCAGTTAAGTCAGAGAATGATTATTGATAAAGTAAATGTTGTGGCTCTTATTTCAAGTCTCTGTTGACATTTTTATTATTGAGACCAGACGACAGTTTACCACTTAACTTAATGACTCAGAGCTGCCAGGACACATGATAGTCTAAGGACACTGTACTACCTCAGTGAATGCTCAAGAAAATGAGCTCATCAGTTAAGAAGGAATGAAACAGGATCAATAAGTGACCGATATTAACAGGACACAGCTCAGCTGGGCAGAGAAACAAGTGATGATGAGATGAGTTTGTCCCTGACAAAGACACTTGAGTGGAGGACTGAGGTGTTGACTTTACTCCTCATTATGTGTTGGACGAATTCACGATGATCAGAGCTGTTGAAGATAAAGTTCCTGTGAAAAATCAGCTCCCTCTGACCAATCAGTGGCCGGCGTCTGTTCACGTCACGTTTTAGTATCGACTCAGCTCCATTGGTTCCTCCACAGAGTAGGAACTAAAACAGTAGCTGGAACCAGGAACTAGCACCAAGTGGAAACACTAGAGACTGAGTAGAGTCCAGTAGATGATGGAGGAGAAGAGGTGATAGAATAATGTTGATCAAAACCAAGAAAACATCCTGTTGAGAAAAACAATGATTTTCTGGAAGAAAAAGTTTTTTTTAGAATTAATGAGATGAAACCAACAACTTCCTAGTTCCTGTTGTGTGATCACAGCTGACGTGTGGAGGAGTTTATGAATAAAACATCAACACACACACGTAAGTACGACGCTCTGAAGCAGCAGAGCGTCGCCGTGTATTTACTGGATCCTTCTGCCGGTTTTTGAACGTCTTCTTACCTTTTAAATGAGTCCGTCTGGAAATGTCACGATGAGGCACAATACAAATAAAAACAAGAGAATTGGTCATTTTACTGAATGTTTATGTCGACCTTGTTCTAAATGAAACAACATTTAAATTATAGTGTTTACATCAGTTGTTTATTGAATATTTAATAGTTCATTTCCTAATAACACGAGCGTATTACGTTGTTTACTGCGTACGTGTCCCACTTTAACTCTTCATCATATTTTATCGTTTACTAAAGTGAGATTTTACTTTTCCAGATGCTTGTTGTTGCAGATAAATGTGGCGGTAAACAGACACACCAGACGTTGAGTATTTCTTATTCAGAAAACGACCTTATTTGTGTTAAAATAATGAATAATCAATGTCCACGTGTTGGTGTCTCGTGCTGGTTGAAGCTGCTGTAGATTCACTGTTTTATCTCAACTAGTTTCATCACAAGAGAAAACAACATTAAAAGCAAATTGATTAGTTTGGTGTTGAATGTAACATTGGTTTGATATTTCTGGTGTTTTATGAATTTATTAGAAGAAAACGGCTTTTAAATGTTAAAATGTGTCTTGAAGTGAATGTTGATGAGATGAATAAGTAACAAATTAACTCGAGGATTGTTTCCATCTTCTCTGAGACGTTTCTTTCTCTGTCGACTGCATCTTTCACTCAGTGACCAGATCTAATCTCAAATTGCTTTATTGACTGATGTGCTATGAATTTAAACCATGATGCATCTCAGGTCGCTGGGAGAAGGTGACGGTCATCGATCGGGAAAGTTAAAATTTCCTCCTTCAAATCAGAGAAACACGTCGTTCTTTCCTCCGACCAGAGAAGGTTGGACGTCGTCTCCTGATGGATCTTACTTCACTTCAGAGTTTCATGATATCAGATTAATGGAGGGAGTGAACCACCTCGGTCTCCCATTGATTCCAATAAGACAAAGCAGTCAAGTGAGGAAAGTAACACAGCTGGTTTCATCACCACGCTGAGGAGGGAGTTTCAGTCTTGACCTGAGGGAAGATCTGAGTTGTTCAGTCACAGATTCAGAGACCTGGTGATTAAATCCTGAAACATCACATGAAACTCAACGTCCTCATCCTCCAGACGTCACTGAGGGTTTTTATCTTTACAGTGTTTCTGTTATAATTTCCAGTGTTTTATTACTAGAGTTTGAAAGAACGACGTTGTAGAGATGATCTTCTCCTCAACTGATCGATACATCGATCGACTCTCGAGAAGCAGAAGCAACATTTCTATCAAACATCCCGCTGACTCAGCTGGACCCGAGTCAAGACTGTAACCTTTGTTCTTGTGTGAATTCACTTCTAAAACTAATATTGAAAGAAAAAACGAAGTTTTAAAAGGGCATTTCCCAGATACGTCGAGTTACTCTGGGAAGAACCAGTAAAAATCATTCGTGATGTGTTTAGAGCAACAGAAAAAAACAAGAAAACTTTCTTTTCCTTCTGTTGACTAATTCAATCTGTTAAAAAAAGTCTCAGGTTCACATGTTTCTGTGTCACTGAGACATTAACTGTTGAAGTTTACTCATATTGTTATATTATAGTTTATATTGTTTAATGATGATTTTACTTTGATACAAACCTGGACTCTGTCTCCTCCGTCCAGTCTCTGTTTTCATCATGTCTTAAAAACATCTGTCTGCTGATAAAACAGCGTTTACACAGTCCAGAAATGAAGATGCTGTTTTGAAATGATAATGTCAGCAGTTCACTTGCATTCACATAATTGACAGGATCATAAAAACATATTCGATGACTCCACCAGGACCGTTGTTTGTTCTCTATATTACATTTTGTCATATTAAAGCAGCAGGAATATTGAAGCCTCAAGCAGTCGGCTGTTATCTCACAGACGCATCATGTCTGTGGAAACAACACAATCATCTCGTAGCGTGAACAATAAAAGGATTGTTTTATTATTAGATGACGAGCGGTGAAGTGTATGTTAATGTTCTGCAGCCACGAGGTCGACAGCATCGCGTCGAGATGCTCGATCAGCAGCTCTGAGCCGTGAGCGTTTGTGTCGGTGAAGAACCATCACTTTCTACAAGCGAGGGGCAGCGAGTGGATCGTTAAGAGCTGCGCATGTCGTCCAGTCAAGTGTGCTCGAGGGAGAAACGCAGCTCACCAGTTCACCCCCTTTTATCCCGTTTCAAATGAACTTAAAACTTTGCTTTCAGTGATGTTCACTGGTGCATAATGAACACCATCTTCACCACATGGAACAAGAAGCTCAGTGGACTGAATGTACAGTTTAAAAAGCCTCAGAATATAAAATATGAACCAAGAAAAGACACGTCTACATGTGTTGTGTCTTTACTTGGACGTATTAAATATCCAGGGAGCTCGTAGCAGCTTTTACTTCCTCCGCTCGGGCCGTTGTTGTGTCTTAATAAATTAACGTAATCTTTGTCGAAGCAGGAAAGACGTTTCAGCACAGCACTGAATATTTCATTAAGGTTTCTAGTGTTAGCATGCGGCAGCTAGCGACGAGCCGAGCCTCCTCCTCAATACGTCACATCGGCTTCTCTTAGCATCCAGAGAATAACGTCATCATCAGAGTTAAAGACTGAAGGGAATGTAACAAATGAAATATAAAAATACCATCATGGAAGTTTTCTCTGCCCTCGAACTCTGAAGATCCAGACTAAAGAAACAGGGAGAATCTACAAATAACAGCGACCATCTGTCAAGTTTCCAGCCTTGGGCTTTTAGTTTTTGTCGACATGAAGTGATGAGACCGCGGTCAGACACTTTGTCTTGTCTCGCATGACTGTTTTTTTTCTCTCAAGCATCCACATCTACTTTCTCATTTGTCCTTCTGCTCCGTTTCTCTCTACCAGCCTCCAGACTGAAATCATATTCGGGTCCTTGTCGGAAACAATCCACTTTTCCTCCTCCAGCGGTCGTAAGAGACAGAGTCTCCTGGTCCAAACCTCACACCGACCTGCTCCGTCCTCCTTCGCGCTGCATTTTCCATTTTTTTGTGTCAGAAAGATTAAGATCGTCGAAGATGATGTCGGCACAAAGCGATTTTGTGGCGGACTTAGCATATAAATGGAAAAAAAAGATTAAATCTCCATCGACTAAAGAGTTCATTGTAACAGTTTGATGGGTTGTGCTACACAGAATGCACATGAGGAAAAAAAGGCTTTTGTTCAACAATTAAAACCGAAGTCTCCTGGAAAAAAAAATCACTTCTCTACTGCAGAAATGTGAGAGACTGTTGCTGTTCCCGGCGTTGACCTCTTTGTTTGATGTCGGTTGCCAATTTGCAGCCTTCAAAGGCGAAGCTGCTCTAGAAAGCAGAGCCTTACAGTCAAGTGTGAAATGTAAAAGGATTTAGAGCTCACGCTGTACCTCCGTCACAACCCAATTCATTCTAGTTACTGAAAGTGTTTCAGGAGGTTTAAATTACAATTCACTTCAGGTTGTATCAAAAAAGCAATTAGTGATTATCTTCAATAGATATATCAGGTTTTACTTAAAGAATGAAGATGAAGAACAACAATAACAAAATCTTCAGCAGATTTTACTTATTTTTCTCATCATTGATGATTTCGATGATCGAGGTTTTTCATCAGATAAGCAGAATGATAATTTGTCATATAATGTTCAGTTTGGCGGCTGGAACATTTATAGATTATATTATTATTATTATAGATTTATAGTTCAGACCTAAAGTATAAAAACAAAAGGTTTAGAAACGTATCAGTTCAGGAAACTTTGTGAGCGCAGCTTCATTTTGTTCCTTTCACTACAAAACATAACGGCTTCATTATAAACACTCAGCGAATCATCAGGAAGCTGGTCGGTGATGTCACCGCTCAGGAACGTCGTCAGATGTTTTCACCTGTTGTTGCTTCGTAACATTTGAAGTTGAACTTGCTTCGTCAGTGGGAAATTTATTGGTGCTTTAAAACAGCAGCAGCAGCAGCAGCAGGTCAGTGTGGTTGTGTTTGATGTGCAGATATTTCACCTGCTCCTGAGACTAGAGGCTGTCACCAGAGGCTGTGCCTGAGACACTGTTACCATGGCAACACATTCTCCAATTTGATGGCAGGCATGTTAAGAGGTTGAACGTTTCTGCAAGGACACACACACACACGTGTTGAAGTTTCACCTCATCGAGAGGAAACGTGTTTTTTTTATTTATAAATTTAGTCGACGCTTCGTTTGACAACACAACCTCTTCACAGAGACGTTGTCAGATCAATGAACGCTGCTGATATTATTCACTTTGATTACAGCTGATGTAGTTGTTTAGTTTAGATTTACATTTCAGAGCCAAACTGTCGTACAATTATATTTTCATCACAATAGAAGAATGAAACGATTATGACCAGTCCTGGAAATGTTTTCAGCTTCATTTCATATTCGTAACATTTTAAAGAAACGAACCTGCAGGTCAACGTTTGACTTCGGTGTTTGTAGTGAAACATCAGTGAAACATCAGTGAAGCTGCAGCTCGTCGTCAGGTGAACTGCTGCTCTGACTGACGTGGCAATTTAAATCAACCCCAGATACGAGGATGAATATTCAAGCAGATATGTAAATTCAGGGATGCTGATGCTAATTTGAGATCGGTGAAGACTGGAGTTCAAAACCTTCAGCTCGGCTCAGACCGGAGCTCGTTTCCCGTCTGTTCATGTCGGCTCATAAAGCTGCAGCTCACATCGCTGCGTTTCAGGGCCGTCACACAAACATTATGTGTGTGTGTGTAGTCACATTTACGGACCCGGTCGACTCGACCCAACAGAAACACAAACAGCAGCAGGAGTCTGAGACGACCTTCTCTTCACACGGAGGTTCATTTAAATCTTTATCAACACAACAAAGTGACCAACACGGCGACGCCTCGTGTGTCAAAACCTACTGAACTGTAAGAGTCACTGACCCGGAGGCTTCTAGATTATTTATGTACAAAATGTTCCTTTGAAAACAATTACACTGTTTTATTTTTCACACATCAGTCAGATTGTGCTTGAATTTTACAAAACAGGCAAAATATGAAGAGATAGATACTTTATTCATCTCAAAGGGACATTAAGGAAGTAGAATAAAGCTGCTGTTCAGTCACAGGTTTCAGCTGCGTTTGTAAAAACAAAAACGTCTAAAAAACAGTGAAACTTGTGTGAATCTGCAGCATTTTTCTGTCACATTCAGTGTAAATGAAACGTCCTTTTCATGATGTTTTCCTCAGGTCTTTTTAGAAAATGAGGATGAAAATGTTTCGTTCTAATGTTTAACATTACTGCAAAATTAACTGAATAGGTTCATAATTAAGATAAAACCTTGTTCTCTGTCGTTATTCTTATGTCGGCGTTGGGTTTTGTTTTGTTGACGCTGTGTTATGTTATGTGGGCTACTATTTATACTTCTCCTGTGAAGATCTGCCATCAGTCATGTTCTCTAGGGGCATCACTGCTGGGAAGAGCTTTTTTTATGCTTACCTTGGTAAGCAGCAGCCAAGAAAAATGACTGGGATCGTATAGTAATAAATTTACATTACCAAACTGCAGGATTACTCACTTTACCTGTGCGATACCTCTATATTTTCATATCAAAGTGGGATGTTAAAAGCAGGATATTCAGCGCTCCATCTATCACACATGAGAAGAAAACCTCCTCCTGGGCTTCGTTCCCCAAAGACTGATCATACATCTGCTGTGAATATAGGACTTCTTCTACCAGGGCCACAGTTTGGTAGAAGACTGAAAAAAAACTCTATTTTGAGATAACGGCTGAAAATTTCACAAAATAAAATGTCAATATTTCGAGGTAAAATGTCACAATATTTGGACGAATTTTGATTCGAGACGATGAAGCAACATAAACTGAGCTGATAAGAAAAGTCCAAACACGTCATTAACAGATAAAAATGAACCAATTCATCCAAACTAAATATTTTTCTGTGATTAAAAACCAACAGACTGATACAATATTTACAGTTTGACTCTAACCTACTGCCCAATTCTACATCCACAACATGACAAGTCAGAATATGAGTTTAATCAGTGATCTAACAGCTGCGGTACCAGCTGTGGGAAATGTACTTGGTAGTAAATCAGGACTAAACATCAACACGTCAAGAAACAACAAACGTTCAGTATTTCACTGAGAAACGACGACGGTAGATTATTTCACTATGATTGTCTGTAGGATGTTGTCCAGTTCAAACGTGTATCATAAAGGTCGGCAGGTTACTTCAGTCTTGAACCTGTGTTCAGAGGAAGTGATCAGGCTTTTTATTTGTAGCACACGTCACCGTGGTGATGCAGAAAAGGTTCATACGTGTGTCACTTGGTCGTCCAGACCTCAGGGCATCTTCTCTAGACGTGTCCCTAAATAAACAGAAAAACAGAGCTGCTCTGTGGCCTCAGTAGACGATGTGATTTTATCTTATCAGACCATTTCATGACTCACTAATAAACTTGGGTTTGATGTCAACTTTGATGAGATGACTGGTTTAACATCACCTTCTCTTCCTGAAGGATCCACTTCAAACTCTGATCAGCATCTGTTAGATTGTTTCTGGACTAAACCTGTAGATGCTTATTGTATGTCTGTACTAATATATTGATCTAAAGCTGTGACTCATTCACCAGTGATTTATAGAACGTGTCCTGGTGAAACTGTGTCTAGATAAAGAGCTGAAAACATTTCTGTTTGTTTTGTTTCTTCCGTAGGTCGTGATTTTCTAGTTTCTTTTTTTCAGTATTTAATGTCTAATATAGTTCTAGCAAATGTGGCATCTAATTAACTGTCAGGACTTTGCCAGAGAGGAATGATGGATAATGTTGGACGTGTTGCATTAATAAAACTCAGCCAAGCAGAGGAAAGCGTAGACGTGGGAATTGGAGCGCCGGGGCTCTGGGGGACTATTGCACGCGGCGGGGCTTTGCAGATGGAGGCGTGTGTGTTTCAAGTTTAAATGGAGTCGGTGGCTGTGTGAGAGGATACTCGCTCACTCCCGGGGTGTAGAGTTTAACAGCGGTGTGCAGTCACTGTCATGCTGCAGAGTCATCTGTGATTTACAGTGTAATTGGTGCATAATTTGCCAGCTGGTACATGTTTAATTTGATAAATTATGTTTCCAACACAAGAAATGAGAGTCGAATGAAATTTTTCTTTGTCATCAGTGTGTTCACATCTCTGTCACACTGTGTTTGAGACGTTAGAGCAGCCACATTATACAGTAACTACTAACTATATTCATATTGAACCTTTTGTTCGACCAGGAGCTCGAGTCCTGATAAGAGCCGAGTAATAAATCAGTTTAAAATGTGGTGATTCATCCGTTCGTGGCACTAAATAAAACCAAAACAACGGCATTAAGAGCCGCGCCGCTGTAAGGTTACCTGAGGAGCAGTTTGCTCGGCTGTAAACACCAAAGTACAAAGTCAAATCACGATACAGTGGGAAAACATTTCACCGCCTGGAGCTGGAGACCAACTTTACAGCCACAAACGGGAAAGAATTTCTTGTCAACAAGCTCAGAAGTTTTGAAAGGAGCAGGAGCAGAGAAGGGACTCGACTGTTGGCTCATACGTGCTTGTGTGTGTGCGTGTACATTCGCTGCCTTTGAGGAGCAAACGGGTTCAGCTGCTTTTGATAAGAGTGCAGTCCATGTCCCTGGAGCTGTCACAGACCCGGCTTTCATTTAACATGCCCTTTCCCCGCGTGAATCAGTCTGTCTCATGTCACTAAGCTGAACGCCCACATATCCTCTTCTCACCCTTTTTCTGGTTCTTCTCCTCTGTTCACCCTCTCCTCCTCCTCCTCCTCCTCCTCCTCCTCCTCCATCATCAGCACTGTTTCACTCAGTGTCACGTCCATCTGCTGTTCTCTCACCCAAACCTTTTCAGCGTCTCATACCAACACATTTAGAACAGGGTTTGGAAAAGATGTGAGCTGCTGCAGAAACTAAAAAGAAGGAAGTTTGATTACTGGGATGAACTGAGAGGATCTTTAATAGACTTCATTTCCTCCATGTTTTGTGTCGCACCTGTGCCTCTTTAAAGTTAAACTGTCAAATAACGGTCAGTACTAATAAGTTAAAATACTATTAATACGAACACTAAGTATGACAAAGATGCAGTAACGTAAAAGTGTCTCGTTGCTGCGCGGCGTGCAGAGTCAGGATGGATAGGACGAGTCATGGTACAATGATTCAGCATTAAAAGTCATGTCATCAGTCCTCAGGGTAATGAATAGTGAAATCCATTTCCATGATAGAGCTATAAATGTCTTCTTCTCTCCAACTCTGGATATAATTCATCTCAGCAGAGACGTTTGACGGTGAAAAACGTGTTTCTATAACTGTAACCTTTGACCCGTTTTTTATGTCATGAAAATCATGGAAATATGATCATTTTATCCTTTGAAGCTGCTGTTGTTGCAACATAAAGATGTGAGCTACTGTAACGACGTATTTATGATGGTTGGATGAACCATCTGATGATCCATCACCTTCCTCTTTTCACTCCTCGTCTCTAGACACAAAGTGTTGAGGTGAAAACGTTCCTCTACTTCACCGTCACACGTCATCACAAGTCGTCACTAGTTGCTACGTAAAGACCATAAGACACGTCTCCATGACGACCCAATGACAACAAACAAACAAACAAAGATGGCGTCTACAGACAAGTTGGTGACAGATAAAAAGTGACTTTGTTACATTAATAAAGATCCTGTTATCAGATGAATGGAAAACGTATAACGTTAACGAATGTTATTGATTAGTGGATTAGCGATAAATTTGCTTAATGAGTGAAATATATTGATTAGTTTATTAATTAAATCACTAACTTTTTTGACAACTGCATCCTTGTCCTGGTGCATGCTGGGAAATTTCTCATCCCCCTGGAGTAGCTTCGTTCAGAGGTTGTGACCCCTCAGCCTTCATCTAGAACAGGATCCAGACAGACCTGCTGCTGACGGACCAGTGAACCAGAGGAGGAGGAACGTGATCGGTTCGTATTGTAGCGACGTATTTCAACAGAACAACCCACCGTCACTGTAACAGCGGCTCACGGTTGGTCTTTAGGGGCTAAATTAAACATCTGTCAGACGAGACTGATCCAGTTCATAAAGGATCTGGTGCCAACGTGTCGGTGCAGATCTTAACGGGTCGAGGCTGTTGAGGCTCTGATCTTATGATATTGTTCAAATGTTAAATTCTGATATTTATCAATCTGCTACATTGAATTTCTTTCTATTTTTAGTTTGATGCTTCTGTAAATATTAAACATCTATATGTTGAATTTGACTGATGATGTGACGTGAATACAACATAATATCTAGAGGTTTTAACAGAGAAACAGGATGACTCAGAGTAAACACGAGGCTCAACAACATGACGAGACAAGTCAAACAGGTAAAAAAGAATTTCTATTTCTATGTTGTGAGTTAAAGTCAACACACAAAACCTCGGTTCAAGGTAAAAGTGAACAAACAGCAGCAATAACAACGTTGAGGATGTTACAACAAAGACAGACTCATTCAGTGTCAACAACATGAAACTCACATGAGATACAATAAGACCATCAAAAACAAATTTTATTTATGGTTTACTCACTTATCTTGAATCATTCAGTCTATAAAACAGTATAAAACCGTGTCCGTCCCACAGTGGAACCTTCAGGTGGGTTGAACAATAATAACCTCAAATAAATTCAGCTTAAAAAACAGAAACAGAAGTTTAATTTTCAGTTTGATACTTGATTAAGGGACTAATAGTGACTCTGATTCTGATTATTACAATAAGTTGTTATTATTCCAGTAGCTGCTGGTGCATTAAACTATATCATTAATTCCAGCAGTCACATCGCAGCTACTAATTAAAAATTAGTGTTTTTCTATTTGACTCTGGATAATTCAATCTGGATAACTGACAAATTATATTCACAACCAGTTTTCATTAGGACAAGTTGAATAACGTGTCTTTGTTACACTGTTCACACTGGAAATGACCACGTGGTAGAAGTTTATCATCTGACATCATCTGACTTCATCATCTTCATCATCATCATCTTTATCATCATCATCATCATCTTCATCATCATCATCTTCATCATCATCATCATCATCTTCATCACATCTTCAGTATCATCATCATCATCATCATCTTTATCATCATCTTCATCATCATCATCATCATCATTATCTTCATCACCATCATCATCTTCATCACCTCCAACCAACCGTTTATCTTCAGCTGTTTATCCATCATCAGGTCTATATTCCAGGTGTTTTCCTCCTGAGCATTTCTTTCCAGTTTCTCCTGAGATGTAGTTGACGTTCTCTGAAATCCTTTCCTGTCCCTTATGTTCCTCCCTGATCAGATGAACCATTTCAACACAAAGAAGCAGCGACTCTGAGCTCCTCAGCCTCCTGGTTTAGTTCCTTCTTGATCCCTGACATCTCAGTACAACTCCCACTTTACCACCGATCCACCTGTCAAGACCGTGTCATACCCTGACTTTTAAACAAGACCCTGACACTTAAATACCTTCACTTGTTCATATTAATAGTACATGTGACAGATGAACAGGGCGGATAACTGTAAAATGTGTCTCTATAATCTAAGTTATCCAGCTGTTTTTATTAAAAATTGTTAAAAAAAAATCAATTCTAATAATCTGGTGGTATTAGCTGCTGCATTGTTGCATCATCTGGGTGTCTGGCCAGCTGCTGCCCCCCCGCCCCCCGACCTCCCCGGATGTGGGCCATATGTGTGATATCACCAGAGCAGGGATAAAACCTTGGGATTTTACAGTATTAAACTTGTTTTATCTCAGCTTTGATGGGAGATTATGCTTCACAGAAGACATCCACCATCTGTCTGCTGGACCAGAAAATAGAGGCCATCTCCCTACCTCTTTATGGACCAGGGGTTATATGTTGCAGAAAAAGTGCAGAGCTAACACTAGTAACACGTTATGGGTCAGGAGTTGTTCGGTCAGAAACATAGCTACTCTTTATGTTCTGTGTAATTCTTAATCTGTCTGGTTCATGACTGGTTTTGTTTTCTCAGTCAGAGATTTCAGATTTTACAGCTCAGATGAGTTTGTAAAAATAATTATTATAATTATTCTTCTGCTCATGTCATTATAATGTTTAGAAAAGCTGCTCTACAACGATACAACCCAAGAGGTCGAACAACGTTCAACAAAATCCTCACAAACTACTCAACTTTCAATCTGCTGTGCTTGTAGAAATAAAACCCCCAACTTGCAACTTTGCAAAAAATAAAAGATGCCACGGCAGCTGCCAACGAGGTAACTCTGATTAAAAATTCATCCTGTTCCTTCACATCTCCTGTCTGCTACAGTTTCAACAGAAACTGTCACAGTTTATTCGTGCTTTTATTCGTGATCTGCCACTAACTCTGCTGTCGTTTCAGGCCATGTCGGGTCTTTCCTTTCTTACTCAACTTGTCAGTCAGGTCATCGCTGCTTGAAATCTTCAGGTGATGAGTTGCAGGTATTTATTCTCTAGAGGAACAAAAACAACCCTAAGCAGAGTCAGTCGGTGAGGTCACTGGAGGTCGTCTTGTTAAGGTCACTAGAGGTGACGTGTGAACGATGTCAGGAGCCTGAAGGGTCATGAACGTGATTCATGATTGTCTTTGTTACTCTGAAGGATAAATACCTGAACCTCAGTGTCCCAGATAAAGATGCTTCATAAATGTCGTTCACAGCAGCAGGATTAGAGAAATAACTAAACTAACAAGAAACAAAAATAATATTATTTTTTAAATGTCTTTCTGTTTATTTTTGCATCCGTTGCTTCAAAGTGACTCACTGGTTTGTTTCGTCACGGTCTCAAACAAACCCAGTGATGTGAACTGAACTGCCCGTCTCTGTTTTGATCCAACACGTTCGCTCTGTCTGCGTTATCTTAGAAAATGGTCGTTGGCCACAGATTCAGGGTGAAGAGCAGACGAGCAGCAAATGAGCTGGATTTTTCTTCGACGTCCCGAGTGAAGGGATCTCAGTCACCACCGGTCGTTACCTGGTGAAGAGCGAGGAGATGAGAGGGAGTCACGGTCAGGGCGCGTGTTTGTCGTCACCGGTAAATAATGATGATGTTCTGCAGAAGGTTGAACTGTTGACTGGTTTCAAAAGTTCAATCTGAGTAGAAAACGCATCATGAAGTGAAACCTTCATAGATTAAAACTAGGTGATGGTTTTAGTCATTTACGGTTCCCAGAGGCTGAATCCTACTGACTTTATGATACGTCTTTATGAAGAATTGAATTCCGCTTAATCTGAAATTGTATTGTATTGTATTGTATTGTGTTATATTTTGAAACTGTATGTGTTATGTTGAAATTGAATTTAAATAATCCCCCAATACTTGAGGTGTTCTCCATCACCTAAGATGAGTCCAAGTCTTTCAATCCAGACCGTCTCAGGCTGAGTCCGGCTGCTGGTCTCTGATGAGTCCGTGAGCCTCCATGTGTATGAGCAGTGCCTTCTAAAGTCAGTCAGACTTGAAGTGAATATGGATACTGAATCAGAGAATGTGGAAATTTAAAACAAATATGGCTCCGTACATCTTGACTTTACTTTTAGCACCAACATGAAGTTGACACTTGTAGGTTTAAGTTCAGTCTTAACACTCAGACACTCAGAGCTGTGATTATTTACCAAACCACTGATCCTCTTTGCGTATCGTGTAATATTTGTTTTTTTTAGCGTAACTGGCTCTTT
This sequence comes from Polydactylus sextarius, assembly GCA_016801845.1. Taxonomy (NCBI): domain Eukaryota; kingdom Metazoa; phylum Chordata; class Actinopteri; family Polynemidae; genus Polydactylus; species Polydactylus sextarius. The sequence goes on from CM028924.1 coordinate 578,913, forward strand.
AAAGTGTTGTGATTGAAGGTGTCCGGTTTGTACCAGCAGACGTTTGGATAAAGAGTCTGGTTTGAATGTGTTGGTGTTAGTATTTATTATAAAACAACCTGCCTCTAGCTTGTTTGAATGCTGAACACGTTGGGTTGTGATTATCTGTTGGAGGAGAGGAGGCACCAGTCTGAAATTAAACATCTTGAATGGGAACTCAAAGACAAATATCAAATCTCTAACCTCCTTTCAAATATAAGCACTGAAGTCATGACACTATCCCCTCAGAAACATGCAAATGAGACTGCACAGGCTCACGCTGTATAATCTGATAAACACTCTCTATTGAATACCAAGTGCCTAAACGGAGTTTCTGCAGGAAATTATATTACTGATGAGCAAGAGATACGTCGTTATAAATGTGGGTATAAAAGCCCATCGGGATCCGCAGTCACAGTCTTATTGTCTTTGAAAAATATGCTCGTTGCAGCACATCCTCCCCGCTGTTGTGGAATTATGAGAAAACTATTTTACCCTCTAATTAGCCAAAATTCTGACCCAGATATGATCGACTGGATTTGGAAATGGAAGACGATCCGCTCGCAGGCAGCGCGTCTCCGAGGGCCATCTTATCTATGAGAGCAGAATCCCAATAGAGGCGACCCACAATCAGCCCCAGACGGATCATAACCGAACTGAAACCAACACGGTCCTCGGAAGCTCAGTGAGAACCAGGAAAAGGAATTAAAGCCTAAATTTAGCTTCAGCTAATCGTGTGTCTGGATTCAGTAGTAAATTAAAAATGTGTAAAGTTGTGTTAAGAGGGCAGCTGTAGCAATCTGCTGATCTCTATTTTTAAACCGAGAGACTGAGGAAAATCACTTCAGCTCCAGTTTCTGTTTCTAGTTTTCACCTTGAAAGTGATGATGAGGAGTTGTTTTTTTCCCTCATCGATCCAGACACAGATGCAGATCACATTCTGAAGAACAGGCTGTGTGGTTTGGGCTGCAGAGGCTGATAAGTGTGACTGTCCACTGACATGGTCTGTGTGGACGGCATCGCAAATCATTAGACTAACGAATGTGTGTGTGTGTGCATTAATGAACGATGCCTCGGGAGGAGAGCAGAGGGCCGGGCACACTAACCTCTGTGAAGACTGAGGGAAGTGAGATATTAGAGATGTAGGTTAGAGTCAGCTCTTCTCTCTCTACTCTCTCTGGATGTGGCTGTAGTGTGACGCCCGGGGGCAGATGTGTATGAAATGATCAAACTGTGAGGACACTTTAAAATGCATCATATGATGGAGTCTTGAAATGAGATGTGCTCTGATAACAAGCAGCTGTTTGCATATGCTCCTCTAGCGTCATCGTCTCGTTTTCTGCCGTGGCTTCGTTTTGAAACCGACAAGTCAGAGCTACAGAAGGTTTTTGGAGATAAAAGCAGGATTACTGCAGCAGACAAAGCCCATTAAAACAACTCTAATGAGCATCTGGGTAATATCTCTTTGTGATGAACAGTTCTGGACAGAGTCAGATCTCTTCTCAAGTTGAAGAGCTGTGATGAGAAACCCGATGTGCAGGAGGACGAGGTTTAATATTCTGCCCGAAAGGAAAAAGATGCAGAAACTGGATTCACAGTTTGACAGTTTGAGTTAGATGAAAGGACCAACATCACTCTCACTGTTTAGAAGAAATATAAAGCTACAGCTGATGTTGCTGGTGGCCTTTTACTGTGGTGTTATACCTCTTTATCTTCTCTGGCTGCAACTAAATATGAAAATAAATCAAAATCAAAACATCAGCTCGAGAGATTGGTGTTTGAGAGCGATGACTTACTCAAGTTACTGAAGTATCAAAGTTTCATTCATATTTCAGTTGAATGTGAGACTGTTTGGTCAGTTCAGCTTTGTCCTGAACTGTTCAGCAGGTTAATGTCACTGGTGGAAATCAGTGGAAAAAAGACAGAAACAAACAGTGAGAAGTCGCCGTTTGACCGGTGAAGTTTCACCAGACATGAAAATACAATAACTCTGTTCTCGTCATTAGCACGTTAGCATAAAAATAAACCTAACCCACTGTTATAATGGGTCGTTAGCATACAAGCTAATGGTCTTTCACATTCATCGTTAACTGCAGTATAACACTGGTTCAACAGTCACCAGGACCCTTGATATAAACAAACAGGAATTTACGTCTCGAGACAATTTAGAGTCAGTTAATCTGATGTGAATGTGTTTGGACTGAGATGAGCCCAGAGCAGCTTCTTCTTCTTGTATAATAATAATAACAAACCACTGCATCACCAAGCAGCGAACGTTGACAGAGCATCGTCAGTCACAGACGTCAGACGTCTTCAGAGGTGGTGTAGTTGTTCTCCTGGATGAAACCTGGATCATCAGGTTCCTTCTTGTTGTTCGGTGATAAACTATGAGGTGAAGTCATTGCTTTGTTTTACGTTTCCAACACAACATGTCGGCTATAATTTAAAACAACATGATACATGTTACCGACCAAGAAGAAGCTGCCTCCTAAAAACCATAGAGCGTTAATATTCTGACACAACAACCACCGACACACACAGGAGAAGTACACACACACATATGTGTGTGCCTTCACACACTGTGTGAAGGCACTTTGAAACATGAACAAAGGTGAGGTAAAAGGTCCTGAGAGGTTTAACTGGCTGTCCTGCCAAAGGCCTGCATTAGAAATGACTTCCACAGGGACAAAATGACAATGAGTCTGTGACTGAAAAGGAAAATACTGCAGGAGGAAAAATAAAATACAGCAAAGACCCAAGGAGAAATGAGGGTCGATGGAAATGTCCCAGGGGCTGATATTTTCTGGTTCAGCAGCGAAACCAAACTTCACCAGTAATTTTACTGAACGAGCAGATAGTAAAAGTAGTTTTCATAAAGTCTCTTTAGCCTCTTAGAGTTGGAGGCCTTTGATATTTTGTTTATAATGAAACTTCCACAACTTTCTAACCACTGCTCTTCTGTGTTACACAAGACAATGATTGGATAATAACTGCAGGCCATAAACAATTCATAGACTGGAGCTGAAGGTAAAGAGAAGGTAAACAAGAAGAGTGAGGGGCATAAACAACAGTAGCAGTCTGTTTAAAAATGCATGTGTCAAGAGATAGAGAGTAAATTCTCTGTTAAAGTGAAATCTTCAACCTCTGACTGACTCCGTCGCCTGCCCACTGAAACACCCCATCAACAAACCCTCCTCTGCTGATCCACCGACGTCCCTGAACCTCTGCAAACATAAATATCCTGCAGCGTTTCCTCCATGTTGTGTCCGTCCAGCAGGAGGTCCTTATGATGTGGTCTTTATTATAGATCATGTATGGTACGTTTGGTTTTATTGCTCTATTTTCCTGAATAGAGAGGAATGTTGTACCTAGTAGCTCAGTAGGAAATGCAGCGTTATATGGTGGAGTGATAGAGGAAAGAAAAACAAAATCATGTCTCTTAGAAATGATGTTTCTATATTCAACCAAACAGCAGGAGACATTTTATAGGAAATATAAATGCATTAGATTATATTACATTTTCTATAAATGTAACTAGAGACAAACATGGACGGAATAGAGAATAAAACTGAACCTAAACATTCATTTATGTGGATTTATCAAACTGCATCTTTTTTCCCTCTTTATGTTTCATGTAGCACCTGGCCACGAGCAAGTTCACACTTTTGGACATTTTGACCTTTATTTAGTGATAGTGGAGATAGACGAGGGTAAAGGACAGTGGAGCCCTGCGTCAATCTTTTTACCCTTAAGTACAGATAGAAATGCTCAACCAGGTGAACTATGGGTCCAACCTGATCAGTTCCTTTCTCCCTGATCTTTGTTGATGGTAAATGACAGAACCGTACATGAGCTTGTATTAATACGACCTGATACCTGCAACATTCATGAGGACGATACACGTCAGCTCGGTGATCACAAGGTCCTCGGTCTTTGCCATCGAGATGACGTCTGTTCAGGTGTAGTTGTGGACGGATCCTGGAAATGGACAAACTATCTTGTTCATGTTTCTTTTTGTTGTGAAGAGAATCAGGAGGTTTGAGCAAAACAAGCCCAAATAAATAACCACACTTTATAAAACAAGCTCAAAAACCTGCAACTGACGACATTTACAAGCGACCAACGAGCAAACTTGGCAACACTGGAAAAGACGTCAAACTCTTTGTTCCTTCGACCGACGTCATCGAGCTATGGAGGAGGTGTTGGACTCGTTGTCATGGTGATGAAGACTTTGGGTTCAACTGACACCAGACTATCACTTTAAGCACAGAGTAAAGATTTCCATCCTCTTCCTTCTCAGTGTCCAACAGGATAGATTTAACAGTTTCTCAGGATCGTTCTCTGACAGGTTAAGATGACAGTTGTTTTTCTCCAGAGTGTGTCCACATGCAAACTTATGTTTTCACTGGAGTGAAAGATCCTGGAGAAACTGTTGAAATGTTGGGATGAGTTGACAGTGAGGGACAGTTTCTGTGTTGTGTAGAAAAGAACAGAAAACGTACTTGTACCACATTCCCTCTGCTGCTGGGAGGTGTTTGTGATGAACACTGAGGATCTGTTGGTAAAAGCTTATGTAGGAACTGCAGACGCTCTGTTTTCAATCACCCTCAGAAAACATCAGGACAACAGTGTCTCTTGAACTTGTTTGCATTGATTTTTAGTCCAGACTACGGTGCAATATCTTTAAATGTCCTTGTTGTCACAGACAATTCTTCCAGTTCTTCAGGCTTCTTGTGTCCAAACCAACCAGTGACAGCAGAGACACATCAGCTGTGGCTCAAATACTTTTAAATCTGTGGATTGAACTGCACTCAAACCAGCCAGCTAATTTTATCTACTTGATCGCTGAGTTGCTAAGTGTGTCAGGTGTTCAGTAGCCGGCTTCACACTGTCGGGCCAAAGCCGAGCTAACTGAGACGTGCCGGGGCTAACTGCCATCGTCTGGAGTCGGTCCACCTCAGGGCTGTCTCAGGACCATCGGTCCAGATTTCTGGCCCAAACACTGGGCCACTTGGGTCTAGAGGCGGGGTTACCGGGTCAACACATTGCTGTAGACAGCAGGTAGAGGCAATAAAGACGGCAGGACAGAAATGTATTTACGATCTTAGCTGCTGCGGAGAACGATGGACCGACAGTTCTGGTGTCAGGATGATTTGGTGCTCTGCTCTCCCTCTGGGCCAAGAAACGACGGGTTTGTTGGAGCGAAACACATCGTAGCAGAGAGAGAACTGCCCTTCAAGTCTGAGAAGAGCTTAAGAAACTACGACACAGTATAAGCTACGCTAGTGATCTAGACGGCAGTTAGCAAGCTAACTTCTTACAGCAGACACATGTAGATCTGATACAACTAGAGTTAAAAACAGAGACAGAATTAGTTTTTGTTTTCTTGCCACTAGTCGTTTGTTTTTGCTTGACCCTCTCATCCTGTTTAAAAATGGACAGTGTTGGTTGAAGGCTGATCCAGAGGCTGGTGGTCTGACTATCTGAACGGGGCTATGGGGCCAGTAGACCTGGGACACCAGCACCTAGGTGGCCCCAGATGACCCTGGTCCGGCCTGGTCCACAGTCTGAAGCCGCCTAATGTCTTATCATCTAATGTGTAACGGTCCTTTAGCAGGATGAACAGGACACTAGGATATATGATCTGTGTACTACCACTGAGACTGGACTGTGACTACAAATATACATGAAACTACCAGTGATACATCGTGTCTTTTCACTTCTATGATTAATATTTAACATTTGATTGTGGCAGAAGGACGATAGGGGACATGAACGTTACACAAACCGTTCTGTGTCACTGGAGATACAGTTAATTATTCAAAGAGGTCTCCACGGACTCTGTCGGGTACAGGACTAGGACTAGGACCAGGATGTGGGTGTCGGTCGTGGAAGTAGTTGTTGACTCTTCAACGTCGTTGTTACTCAGAGAAAATATGATTGATGATCGGATCCAGGTAGTGGAGGTTATATTGTTGTTTTGTTCTCAGTTTTGACAAAGTCCTTATTTTTCATCCTGTAATGAGGTCATTTCCATTCATGATGCAGATGAAATATGTGACTGACATATTTTTCTCCGGTGTGATGAAGAGGAATAACAAACTTCTTTTTACACAAATATTTGTAGTTTTTAGTTTTTGACTGAGTGCTGGTAACTGTCAAGTCACTGACAAGCAATTACTCAGAGTACTTTAATAATATGATGATCGTACTGTTGTGGACGCACTTAGTAAATTATAACATGTCAGGACTGGAAACCATCAGAGAAGGAGTGATGTTGAGGTATGAGTCAGTAATAATCTGCAGCCTCAGGCAGGACCTTTCTCTCTCCTCAGTGTTATGTTGTTATACTAATATAAAACAGTGAATCAGCATCATGTAACAAACATCACCGACAGAACCAGACAAACTTATAAAGAAACAGATTCTTCAAAAGTTTGTGTCTCTGACGTGATCGTCGTGTGTTTTGTCGGTGACTGACTGAATCCATCTCTTCTCTTTTATTCAGTAGATGCTGCTGTATATATAACAGGACCACTTCACTTATTGAGCAGCTTTTCTACTCTATTGTTGCTACAAGTTGCTGCATCTATGGTACGTTTGAATCAGGAAAGAGTCGCGGACAGAAAAGCTTTAAAACGTATTAAATGAATTCAGTAGTTCACATCAGGAGAAACTGAAAAGACGCAGAGTCTCTGATGTAATTTAACCCAAAACAACGTCAGCGGAGTCAAATCGTACACAGATCAGTTACAGCAGCAGTGTTGCAACGTGACGACGTCTCATGGTTTTGATTTTGTTTTAGTGAGTGATAATTTAGCTGCCACCATCTTGTTTTACCATAATAACATGAACAACTATGATTCTGTGATTCTCAGTAGACGACAAATTAATTTGATCCACGATTCTTTTGATCAGATGCTACTGGGTCAAGAGGCTGACTCACCTTCTGAACAACGGATATTTTCCATTAGTGAAGAACATTATTTTACTAATCAGGGTTCATGAGCAGAATAAGAATAACAGTTTCTTTTTAGTTTAGTCATCAACAGGAATGGTTGTGAATTTTCACTGAAAAACAAAAACATGATTTTATGAACATTGTTCTGTCACATCACTGGTAAACCTGTTTTCATGTGTAGTGGTTAGTTGAGTCTAGTTCTCACTAGTTGACTCCACCAGTGGTGGTGTCTGGTGGACTTGGTCCTCTGATGGTTGGTGAATCATCAGTTAATGATCATAATGTGTGAACAGCCCTAACGACTCCATCAGAGGCCGTCGGGACCTGGTCTGAGACCGGGACTGGATCTGTCATGTTAGAAAACTGGAGGAGTCTGAAGAGACTGACAAAGAGCGACAGCCAATCAGAGGAGGGATGTGAGATAAATGCTGCTGCCGTCTCACTGATTCACTCACAACCACGTTTAAAAGTCTGACGTTTGAAAGTGCTTTTCTTTCATTTTCACTTTCTACAAACTCCCGGAGAAATCCAGATGTTACCCTGCATGTTGACCGGGTGTTCATATCTGTGCTGATTTCAGCTCCAGGTTTTGGGTAAAACACAGCGTGTTGCCATGGTGATGTTACACGCTTTTAGCGGTTTAGTCTGTGTGGTTTCTAAGGCAGCGAAGTCTTCACCGATGCTCGTCAACAATAAACGGCTGTAAATCACGGTGAGAAGCAGCGGCTACATCCTGTCTAGTTCACGTGACCAGACGTAGAGTTTGGTGACGTCACGGTGTGATCGGGAGTCAATCACTGACAAGTCTTGTAGTGTGAACACTACAGGTCTCAGACCAGTTGTTGAGACTCCACATCATGGGAACACAAGTCGCCAACGATCACGACAGAGACTGAGACTCACTGATCGATGGTGAAGTCGACTGGTGTCAACTAGTGAACTGGTGTGAACTAGTGTAGATTAGTGTGAACTAGTGAACTAGTGAACTAGTCTTTAGTGAAAAGTGTCTGGGTCAGTAACCTGTTACCTGGATTAAAATACGTCTGAAAGCTGCAGAGATCAAGTCATTTTATTCTGTATTTAGTCGTCGCAGGTTCCTCAAGTGATACAGACTTTATGAAGTTTTGATAACGCACCTTCAAGGTAGAACCTGTGTACAAAGACGGAGAGAAATCAATGCAAACAATAACTGCAGCTTCACTCTTTGACCAAATCAATGTTGGTCTGAGGTGTTTTTTTTTCTTCCACGATTTATTGAAGCAATTTACCCCCTTACGAGCGATGAAATATGGTTTGTCCTTAAGCTCGATCCATCACCTGCAGTGCTCTGGCCTCTCCACCTGTTTGCCAACTCCACAAAATCTCCACCACGATCATTTATAGCAGATTTCTTTCAGCCTTTATTTATCAAGAAAATGATGAGCTGGTCCCAGTGGAGCCACTGTAGTTTTATTACACAAACATTTTTCTTTTTCATAATCATAATCACTCATAATCTTTGTCCTCTTTTGTTTGTTGTCGTCTTCTCCTTTAACTGAAGCTGAAAGTGCTGCAGACGTCTCGTCTGTGAAGCACGAAGAAATGAAGGAGAAATAAGAAGTTTGGTGCAGCTGCATGTTGATTTGTTTAGTGTTCATATTCTAGTGCTGACTTGGCTCCGCTGAGGTTTTGGGTAGAAACACACATATATAGTTTATACATTAGCATATTTTTGCTTTAGTGGTCAAAGTCCAGATGGTTTCTAAGACACAGTGAAGTGAACGACACCAGATGAAGCCGTTGTCTCTGGTCTTGTTTGAGAACAGGAAGTGTGTTTCCTGCTCCAGCATTAGTTTGTTTCTAACTAAAGAAGCGTGAGATGAGAGGAAGTGGAGATGCTTCTCGTTCAGAGAATCACTTTTACTTTAAAGACGAACATTAAAGAAGGTAATCAGACACATTCTGAAAAACGAAACTACCAGATGATCTGTCATCACATGGTTATAAGAAATGAAACGATGGTAAAAGTGATGAAGGTTTTAATTTATTCACTAATCAATTAGAAATCGTCTGTGTAGATGAGTATTTTAACGGACGAGGATGAAATAACATTAATTAATAAAACGTGGCCTTTTCATCAGTAAATTAGGAGTAAACAGGTTTAAATATTGGCATTTGTTAAAGCTGGTGTGTCTGTGACAGACAGCTGTGTTACTCATCGTGAGTCCAACCATGTTAAATAATCACGAAGGACAGAAGCTGAGAAACGCAGCTAGTTAATAACTGGTATTTGATTTCTTTCACTAGGTAAATGTCTGCGTATCAGCTCTTTTTACACATGAAGTCAGTGATCTTCTCTGTTTATTTTATTTTATTTTGCCTGGAAGGTTTTACACCAGTAGCATGTCTCTAAAACACAAGACATTGTGTACAATGTTACAAAACAGCATCGTCAGCAGTTTCAGTTTGCAAACATCTGCAAAGATTGTCTGTTTTTTTTCCACAAACATAGACTGAACATCACAATCTCTTCTTCCAGTAAACAGTTTCCTGTCTCCGTGGACACCGCAGCTTAAATCTGTGTTAATGCTCCGCTGGCATCAAACTGTGATCTCTCTGAAAGACTAAATGTGAAGCTGATGGGTGTGTGACAGCCTTAAAACAACTGAGTCATCTAAATGCAGAGAGAGACTACTTTACATGTGGAGGTCGTAAAACTGGGCTTGTTATCACAGAGTCACATGTTTTAGTTCTTGGATCACCTGGGAAAACCATTTTAGAGGAAGAACAAGGAGCAGTCGTTGTGTGTCTGGTCCAGACGTTAACCAGCCTCCAGCTGAACCGCTGACGGAGGAAGACCAGTCCTAAAGATGGAGGAAGAAGGATCACGTGACTCTGTTAAAGGTCAAAAAAGAAGGTGAACACAGAAAAACAGAGGATTTATTTATTCATGAGAGTCAAGAATGTGTTAAAGGATGATGTCATGGACATTATTCATCATAGAAACTGTCTGGAGACGTCAGGTGACTTCATGTGGAACTTGGCTTCATGTCAATAATGTATCGTATTTAATGTAGAGTCAGACGCATCATTTATTCACGTGCTGAAACATTAATATCTCCCTCCACCCCCCGAACAATTGATCCTGTCGTCAATAAAGTGGATTGAATTACCTGTTTAACCTTGCCATCAGTAAACGCACGGCAGCAGAAGGAGCTTAGTATCACACACTCACGTCTTTACATGTGGGAGCTGATTCAGTTACAAGTTTTCTGCTACTGTACGTTGAAACTTTCAAGGTCACTGTTCAGTCACTGACCCAGGGTCAGTTTCACCACGAGTACGAGTCAAACTCCCCGTCAGATATTTTACGAGTTTGACCGTCTTTTGTTTTCACATCAGCAGATTCATCATTTTTCTCTCTGTTCTTCGTGGACACATCAGTCTGTTGTTCAGTAAAGTGATGAATCTGCTGATGTGGAACAACCTTCATCACCAGTTGTTATAAAACCAGACGTTGGGTAAGTCTTGTAAAACAGTGTTTTTAATAAACTCTGGGTTCACTTACTAAGTTATCAGTACTTCAGTTTATGTGTAGGGACCCTATTCATGCTACTGCTGAAGTGAAGTGATATTTTGAGCTTTATTAGTGGTTAAAAAATGACAATTTAGATACGTTTGGCTGACTGCCCCATTTACTTTCATTGTTAACTATTTGGTTGTGAAAACTGGATATTACTTCAACCAACGTAACATCTCTGGGGGGAGTTTGACTCTGAACCGTCGGATCGGTCGTCACGTGACTCCTCTGTTGTACGTTTCCATCAGATGCATGTGTCAAAGATCTGAAGTGAGTTGAGCTTTGATCTATCGATGAAACAAAAACTAGTGCTTGTATTCAATATTTCATATATTTGCTTGTATATTTATTTGAGTGTATGTTGAAATCTGCAGGTAGCAACAGTGAGGCCGTGTTGGGGGTGGGGGTTGTTACTCGACTATTGTTTGTTTGAAGTCAGCGCGTCATTGATTATCTCACTCGTTTCAAGGCGGCTGAGGATTTTCCCTTTTCCTGCATTTTCTCACAGCTCTTTCTCCAGGTCCCCGAGTGCAGAACGATATAACCTCGTCGATAAATTTGAAACAAACCTGCTTCGCAAGCAAAACACGAGGCTCCAGAAGCAAAAACTGCAAACACCATTCGAACGTCGGAGGCTGAATGTTTTATGTTTCTGGTGCTGCTCGCTGCAACGAAAACAACAAACATTCACAATGTGACCGAACTAATCGTTCTAAATGATGAAACATTTAGACGATCAGTTAAATGTTACAAACCTGAAGAAACAACTGTTCACGTCCTGTAACGTTCATCGTTTCCTCGGTGGATAACGCAGATGAATTCTGCTCCATCTGTTTCCTAAACTCTCATAAAGACTTAAAGCTCTCAACCAGGAGCAGGTGTATCACTCTGTATGTGAAGGAAGCAAAGAATCACAGTCTGTGTCTGCTGATGAACACATAGGGAAGTGAAGCCTTTGGGTTCGGTTATTAGAGAAACAGGTTGTTATGTAGAGAGACGGTGGAGCCTCTGTGTCGGATGTTTCAGATGTAGAAAACAGGTCGACAGGTCACTGGATACATCTTCTAATATCAGTGTTTGAGTTCAGGTTTGAGTCATTTTGCCTGTTTTCAGCTCCACAAACCACCAGATACAGATAATCAACTCCCCGTCGCACACTGAGGCGACGCCTCCTGTTCAGAGGTTACACACAACGTGGTCGTCTCTGTCACCTCAAACTGCACTTTTCACACAAACAGCATTGTTATTCTTAGAAAAACATACAAATATCATCATTAAAGCTTCAGGTGGAAACGTTCACAACAAATCGACCAATTAAAGTCGACGGATAAGTCCAGGAAATGTAGAGTATTAGTCGTATTAATAATGTGGTGTTTAATAATCAATAAAAACAGCTCCTGTGACAGATGAGACAGAAATAAAAATGTGAGAAAACACGAGTTCTTATTCAGACGCAAACAAGGAAATCATGTTAAAAATCTTTTATTGATTTATTTTTGTTTTATATCATAAAGTCTCCGACACAAAATACAATTATTTATTATTTATATTTATTATTTATTGTTGTAGTTGTTATCTAACAGACTCTGTAGATGAACAATGTCACAATATTAATAACTAAAAACTTATTAACTAAAAAGTTATTTCCATATTTACTTGTTTTAGATAAAGTTTGTTTGAACATGTGCAGTGAGTTTTTAATTTTTTTTTTTCAGACAAATTGAATGTTTCAACTCGTTTATTAAAAGTCGCTAAAGACTCGTTTTTTGTTCGTCTGTTTCAAATGTCAAACGTCGCCGCCCCGGTTGGTTTTACATAATCAATACATCCACTAGAGGGCGGTGCTGAGTCCTGAAGTCAGTTTCAGACAATAGGTAACGTAGCGACGGTGGAAGAGATCGCGACAGGAAGAGGCAGCGCGGTGGACGGCGACGGTCTGAGCGGCTGTTAAACACGTCGCAGCACGTGGACGGAGATTTCTGTCGTTTTCTTCTTCTTTGGTCCTTTAGCTGCTCAGGACGACTGATGTGATTACTGATCAGAGTTGAAGTGAAAGTGAAGCAGCAGTTCAATCACTTAGACAAAAGTTAGAGAAGCAGCAGGACGATACTGGTGTCCAGACTCGTCCTGTCTGTCACGGATCAGAGGTGATTTTAAATCATTTGTGTTAACGTATGAGAGAAAGGACGTCTCATCTAGAAACGTCTTTACTTTAGTAACAAATATAACAGCATCGATTTTCCTCCAGCGACGGTGGCAGCTGACGACAAATCATTATTTGTATTGTTTGTCTGATCAGAGAAGCTGCCAGATGAAATGATGCTGCGTCTTCGTTTAACGACGTCACAAAACGATGATGCTGAAAAACCACATTATCAAACAGTTGAGTGACAGTTTCCCTGAGAGAAGAGAAGATATTGTCTTTGTTTTTTTTGTAGTATTTACTCACGGTCCGTTGAACCTCCAGTTACTGGACATTTTCATGACATTAATGTCATTAATAATAATAAGTGAGAGGAGAAACGGGACAGAGACTCTTCAACATGACATCAACGTGAGTTTCCAGCCTCCTCGTTCCTCTGATGATGTCATGTTTTTTCCTGAATGAATATTAAAACCCGACCTGATTATTATTCTGATGTGGAGACAGAGACGTTGTCTAAGGTCTGAAATGTTGGTTCCAGGTCCTGGTTTCACCTCCAGTGTTTTTATCTGCGTCGGTGTGACGGCGGTTCAACCCCCTCTCAGATCCGGGAGCGTCAGTTTGTGTTTTGTAGCCTTGAATCACAAGCGTCAGTCGTCTGTTTGTTGATGTCGCCTCGATGCCGCGGACTGGTCCAACGGACTAATTCAATGTAAATACAGTCTCTCCTCAGCCTCCTGCTGCTGCCACAGACAGCTGTTCATCGGGTTGGACTTGGCCCGCTGCCACCCCCCCTCTGAGCTTTTGAAAACATTTCTCTCGTGAATTAAATCATTAAAAAAGATTTAGAAGTAATTTTCAACATCAACATTATTTTTCATTTCTTTTCCCTCGTGCAGAAGATACATGAACATGTCGGCCCGTTTTCTGAAAGACAAGTAAATGATTAGATCTGTAGCAAGTTTCAGAAGGATGTTGTTCCTCTGTTTGATCCAAAAAATGTATTATTATAATTATAGAGTCAGTTAGTTTCCACCTGAAGGCAGCAGCTACTTAGCCAGACATGCTAACAACACAACTCACATTAGTGCAAGAACAATTCATTTCCTGGTATTTTGATGTCTGTGTGACCAGATTAGTAGGAAAGTTTTTCTTGTATTTTTGTGAAAATACCCAAACAAAAACCTAAAAAAAGCATCAGTGATGAATTCAGATGTTTGTCGGATCATGATCTAACCGTGTCGGTTTTTACTGTCGGTGACACTCGGTGGCGTTTGGGGAATTCGCGTCATAACATAAAGTATCGTGTGCGCGCCCTGACCTGAAGCTGCCAAGAGACGGGCTCATAACCACACACCCAGATGACATCATTTCCTGCATAATAGTGAAGTAACTATGACGACAACAGTCCAACTGCCCACAGATGCACAACGCCCGGCTGCACAAACACAAACACCACGAGGAAGATTCAACCAGATCCTCCCAGGACTCAACATTTAACTTTTTATTCTCTTTCATCTGCAGCTGCTGCTACTGAAACATTTACTGTATAGAGGTCAGAGCGGCTCTTTCTCTTATAGACAACAGTAATGTTTTAGTTCGATGATGAGGTTTACGCATCACTGTGTGTCAGTCTTAGGACGAGCGGTGGGTCACCTGGCAGCACACTCACCTCCACGTTATGATGCAGCTCAAGGCCGTGATAACACAGGCTGTCACTGTCCCTGGATCAGTTTAATCTGCTCTATCACCGTCACACGAGTCGGATATTTCAGGAAACGCTGTCGAGCACCGTGAACCAGTGTAACTGTGAGGGAGGGATCGTTCATCTTCACATTCAGGATTCAGGATGTTATAGAATAAATTATTATTATAAAATTAGAATAAATTTCTACTGTACAGACGGTGACGAACTGAACCACATCACAAGAAGAAGAAGTTCAAAAGCAGCAACACAGAAGATAAAATCTTTGGTTTGTCAGTTTGTTGAGATTAATGGAGAAAAATCTAAATGTTTGAGACAACAGACGTGTTTATACTGTAGCAGGAAATAAAATAGTAAAATAATCGTATCTGATCCTGAGTCTGTGTCTTTAAATAAAGACGCTTCAGTGTTTCACTTCACAAAGTGAATCTAGTTTTTTTCCAGTAAAAAGTAGAATTAGATCGTGTTGTTTCTCTCTGATTGTTTAGAAACAGAAACTTTATAAATCAGTGGATCAATGGATCCACGGTGAGGCCAGAGGCTCCACCGGGCCTGGATCCAGGACCAGCAGCATATTGGGGGCCCCCCTTTCCATCTGCTGCCCTTGTCCTGCGTGAGCGTGTGTGTGTGCGTGCGTGTGTGTGTCCGTCCATCATCTGCTGAACTCCGATGTCTCTCTGTTTCACTCTTATTAGGCTTGAAAAGACGCACCAGATGGCTTGTGGGAAAAAAAAAAATCACACTCCTCCAAAAAAGACATGAGGCACCACCCACAGTCATGGTAGCACTCTGAAAGATTTAAGACACTTCACACACACACTGTATATTATATACAGAGCTTATTGGTTCATGTTTGACAACGACTGTCGTCAGAAACGATCGGCACCAACATCCAGACTTTAAGATGGATTCTTGATATATTGACCCTACACACACATATGTACACACACATATATACACACATATGTACACACACACATACACACACACACATACACATGTACATAACCTTGACTCGGTGGTTACATGGTCAAAACAGTGTGTGTGTGTGTGTGTGTGTGTGTGTAATCATGTTGTGTTCACAAACTGAGTAGTTCAGTCAGGTTTATTTATAGTCTTTTACACGAGTGTGTTTCAAAGGATTCATATATCAAACACACACACACTCTGATGGAGTCTCCAGGACACCTGACTCACTGAAAACAAAAGCAGATTGAATCATTTGACTATTATTGTTTCTAATAGAAACGTTCTTGTGCTTTTTTTCCTTCAAACGAACAGTGAAGCTACACAGCTAGCGTTAGCTTAGCGTTAGCTTAGCGTTAGCTCAGCTTAGCATAAATGCTGCCATCTTATCACCGCATGAAGTAAATATATTATCTGTTTGTTTCTGTTACAAACCACAAATATCAAGAGTGAAATATGTTTTATAAGAACAAGATGCTAACTGACTTTCACATTCGTCTCTGATTTCAGCTCCAAAATATTCAAACGTCTGATAAAAATACATCTAAACCCGATAGTCTCCTTGTCAAAGACGACGTCCTGATCACATGACTCGAGACCGTCTCTCTAACACTCACCTTTTCCAGTAAATTTCTCTGTCGAACTCTGCTGTCACACACTCGTGTTCTTTTTTTTTTTTTTTGATTCAGCAACTTGAGTCATGAGAGCCGAGGCCGACTGACGGACCAAAGCTCAAAATACTTCATGGCACTTTGCAGTGAAATGTTGCACGCAGGCGAAAGATCATCTGAGGTTCTTTTTTTCTTCAGGTTATCTTCAGGCTCACAGCAGCGCTTTAGTGACACCGGTTCCCTCGGAGCTGCTGGTTATCTTCTCTTTTTTTCATCGTGCTGCAAAGACAAAATGCAAAATAGTCGTTGAGGTTTAAAACACCAGACACAGGTAGATGTGACACACTGAACGGGGATCGTGTCTTTCTGTCTCTGTTCCCTCGAGCCGGTTCACCTCTTCTGGTTCCAGACCTCCTGGCCGGGCTCTGCCGGAGAGCCGGGTTTGGTCCAAGTCTGGTCTCCAGACTCAGAGGAGGTGAGTTTGGCCCTGGGTGATGTGTGTTTTTTTTTTTTTTATCCTAACACCAGACGCTGTCTCACTTCCACAACAGACAGACTCTTTATTCAGCGACGCCTGAAATTAGATGGTGAAGTGTTTTTTTTTTTAAAGGTGGATGGAAATGTTGCAGCAGAAACTGGCATCAGGTTTAGTTTCTGCCAATCACTGACGCTCACGTTAGCATCTGGACTAACACGCTGTGGACTTTCTGTTATCCACAACTAATCAACTCCTTCTCTGCATGTGGAATTTTGTTCATCCCACCCAATTTTCTACAATATGTTTGTGTATTTGTGCCACTGCTCATGCACAAGGCGACGCTCCCTCTCTCTTTCTATCTGTGACACAATTGCAGCTCTTCCAGAATGAATTCACCGCTGCCAAAACCAACATATGCTCTTGTCTTAAACGACGATTCGGCACATGTCCAAGCTGTTGTTTAAACGACTTTATCGGGGGGAGAAGCATCTGTACGAGGAGGTCACGCGTGAATCTGAGGACTGACACAGAAGGAGAGAGATTGTACGGTTTGTTGGTTACTTATGCACAGTTAACTGGACTCTTCCTCTCTGTCACTTCCATTCTGTCTTTATCCAGACCTCTTTCTTCTTCTTCTTCATCTCCTGTTTTTCTCTCACTCTCCATCCTCCTCCTCCTCCTCCTCTCAGTGCTGCAGCCCACCCTGCTCCGAGCTTTAATGGTACATGCCATTAGAAAGCCCATCTCTGGTAGAGGGAGGAGGGGAGGGTGGTCTCAATCTCAAAGCTAAGAGGCTACTTTAGTCTCCCCCCTCACACACACCTCCCCCACCTCACCCCAGCATAAGCACATTCACAGATGTCTCTGCACGCGTAGATGTGTCTCACCCGTCACGACAGAGCAGCCTGTGTGAACTAAACCGCGGCGAAATACAGACACAGAGAGAGAGAGAGAGAGAGACAGGCTGATACAAAGAAGAGGGGGAGAGGGGGAGGGAGGAATATAAGCAAGAGAAAGAGGAGAGGAGGTGAAAGAGCTGCGGAGCAAAACACATACATCGTTTCTCCTCATGCGTCTGATCCAGCGCGTGTGAGCGCAAGAAGAAGAAGAACGGGAGGAAAATAAATCCAACGGAGCTTTTATCCTCTCTTTGAAGGCGGGTGTCAGCTGGAACGGCAGAATAAAAGAAGAGGATGCTGTGAATGCTGCTTCTCTTTTCAACAAGGGACGAGGAAGAGGAAAGAGAGGAACTGGATTTCTAGAATGAATGGGAGACCTTCTGCATCATGTGCTGGGAATAGCAGTGTCACACTGAAGTCTCTGAACGAGGTAAAACAACAACATTATAGCGATATCACTTGGTCTTATTTTAAACCTCTCTGTGTCTGATTGGACGGTCAGAGTCACATTTACATCTGACACACTTGGAAACATTCACATGCTGCTTTGACAGAGATGAACCAATTTCAATGCTGATCAGGTTTTTGAAACAGCGGTGGGGAGATTGCCATCTTTGTCCCTGGGTTGGTGTATACAGCAGCACAGAGGGAAGTGAGAGAATCTATGCATGTTGCCGCAGAGAGGCAGTGTGAGCAGGAGGGAAGGACTCAGGATTCAGTCAGTTTGTGTGTTTGTGATGAGAAGAATAGCTGGTAATTATCAGGATCAGGTTTGTTGAGAATTTCTCTTAAAACATAAACAACTGATTTAAAATAGAAATGAAATGAAATTCACTTTTTATAAAATGTGAATCTTTATGTGGTGGATGTTGTGTAAAAATGAAGACTCAGGAGGATAAAACAGCAGGTTGAAGGTTTGAAGGATAAAACAAAATGCAGCGGTTGTTTTCTAAAGCAAAGTCTGATGGAGCACTTCCATGTGTGACCCTAGGGAGCGGTGCGCTACCCTCCAGACAGAAAATAACTACTTGTCCAGAAAAACGAACAGAAAAAATGGAGGTTTGCTGTGAGAAAAGAGAAGCTTGAGTAGCAGTTAAGTGGACTGTACATGCTCTTTTCTGACACCTGCCTTAAAAAAAATCCGGAGTCTGTTTGTTTCCTGTGATCGCTGCAGGTGCAGGAGCAACTTTACTTTAAAAAAACAAAACAATAGTTCATTGTTTCAAGTCGTGATCCACCTCTGAGACGACGATGATGTATTGTAGCTGTTGTGATGTGAAGAAATAGAAATAAGAACAGGAAGGAAAAGGTCGTTCCTGTGTTGTGATGGGAGCAGCAGCAGCAGCAGCAGCGGGGCATGTGAAACGTGCGTTGGCAGTATCAGTATAGCAGGGTTCAGTGTTTAATTATACGTATTTCTGTAGTTAGCAGTGACTCTTGAGTCATCTCAGCGGAAAATGTTGCACATTGCGGTTACGTTTCCAGAAGGTCTGGGCTCCGGTCCCTCAGTCCTTATTCATGTGTCAAGACACATCAACCTGAATGTGAGTGGAAGTTGTGACTGGGCTGACACCCTACATGACATCAGGCTACTGGACAAACATTCACTGTCTGAGACAGAAAATAACAGGATTTATTAGTGTTTGAGTGTCATTAAGTGTGAGATAGTTTGAGGTGAACCAGTGGTTTCTACAGGACTGTGAACCTGTTAACTCCCAGTAATAAAAGACACAGTGATGCGTTTTATTTGTCCACAGAGGAAGAACTAGTCGGATCAGTTGTAATCCTCTCCCTCTTTAAACTTCCTCATATGTTTCACAGCCTATATACATGTTGGTGGCACCCGCTCCTCCGCCTGTGTGCTGTGTGTTCCCAGCTGTTTCTCACACCAGCGTTAGCACGCTGCACTCACTGACCGTGGACGTATTTAGTTTCTGCTCAGTTTGGCAACGTCAGCAAATAGCATCGAGATCTCATTTATGGAGGCGGACGGTTCGACGTTTCACTCTGTCTCTTCACGGCCTCCGCCTCGCTCTCGCTGCTCTGAGGAAACAGAAAACGCTGAGGGCTCAGAAACATAAAGCTAATGTGACTGAGCTTTCACCACAGTGAATAGTAAATAACGTAGCTATTGATTTAACAGAAACTAATGAAGTTTTCATGAATTATTTATTGATATTTAGAAACAACCTCGGTGGAAAAACATACGTACAGGTGCACATACATCATGTGTTGCATGTTCACGTGAAGTTAACACATGTTCATCTGTGGTGGCGACGCCACATTTCACACATCGTTGCACAGTTTAATAACGTGACGAGATCAGACTTAACATGGATGAAACACGTCCAGAAACGTAGAGCTCACCCATGGTGTTGTTGTTGTGTTGTTGTGTTGTTGCTGTTATTGCTGTTGTTGGTGTTGTTGCTGTTGTTGTTGTTGTGTTGTTGTGTTGTTGTTGTGTTGTTGTTGCTGCTCCGTTGGATAAAATTTAATTTGTGTTTGACGCGTGTTGAGTTTGTGTTGTAGGTTTCTCTTTGAAAGTGGCTGAGCTTCTCTGAAGATCGAGTCATGGAGCCGTTCAGCCTCAGGCTGCACCGAGGTGAAGACATGAGAGTCAATCACTTCATTGTTCACATAGAGACACTGATAGTATGAACTGGTCGACTACAGAGACTCAGGTGAATATAAACAACTGAAGAGTTGATGTTGACAGCAGAAGAGTCAGATGAAACCGCAGGTACTTGTGTTTCTGTCGGTAATTGTCTTTGTAAGTTACGTTGTTGAGAAACAGCGGCCGTCAGTGTTTCTGTACGATGATGATTCAGACTTAAAGGAACAGGACGTTATATTTAATCTGCTTCGAGTTTATATAAATGATCTGACCCAAAAATACCTCTGTTCTCATGGATGGAGAGCAGCGTGGTTGTAACATTGAAAAATTAAAAACCTGTTTTTTTCAGCGACTCAGGCGTCTAAATGTGGTGAAAATGTGAGAAGACGTAGGTCGACATCGGTTGATGATGAAGGACACGTGCTGTTTTTAACGAACAGCTTGGAGGAGAAGTTATAGCAAAGATGAAGACTAAGAACAATCTGTTGGGCCTTGCAGCGGTGCCGTTGTTCCTGGTGGATTACACTCCACGGGGCTCTTAAAATCTGTCTGGCCGCCCATTACGACCGCCACTATCCTGGCTCATTAATGTCCTGCAGAGGAATTAGGGTAAACTGTGCTCCACAGACTCGTTCTGGCAGATTCTCTCTCTGCTCCGTCGTCTCTCCAGCAGCTTTTCTCCCTCCAGAGACGACACTTTGTTTGCCCGAGGTACATGACGACAGCTTGGAGTGACCAGCAGCCTCAAATCATCAGATGTTCACATCCAACAAAATGTTTTAGCAGTTGAATTCATGGTCTGGAAGATGAGGATGATGAGAGAACAACTAGATTCAAATCAGTTTGATTGTTTCACGTTTAAAAGGATGGTTGTTGTGTTGGTGTTGATCAGTAGCTTTTATTTTCCTGATTAGACTGAGTTGAACATATTATTATTTTATATTAATGTGACTGATAAAAGCGGAAACGTTTTGAGTTTGATTTTTCTTTTTGTCGACGTGGAAATCACAGTCCTGCACGATTCAAATCAGCTTCCTTTCTTTCTTAATTATTGTTATTATTATTATTATTTTGGGGCGTGTGGGGGGTTAATCTCATTATGTGCGTCCCCTGGGGCGGCTCTGTTGTGTTTGGGTATTAGAGACATCTGGCAACGTGGTATCAGTTGTGTTCATATTCATCAGGCCTGTTGGAGATTAAGAGACGGAGCAGAGATGTTACTGGAGGGCAGTCACATAGCGTATACACACACACACACACACACACACACTCTACAATATTTACAGGCACAAACAATAAGTGAAGCTCGTGACCCAGCCCTCCAGCTCTTTACCTCCCCCACTGTCAGACCCTATTCTGACACAATGATCAGGAAACGAGTGGAGGAGGAAATTTCCCTCTCGTCTCGTCTCCTCTTCTCTCTCTCTCCCTCTTATCTTCACATATTTTCTTTGAGTGTCACAACTACATGAGAGGAGACCTGATCTGTCTTCATGGTGAAATGAGCTACAATCACTGCAGTGAAGATGGTTCAGTTTGTCTCTGTAGCAGAGTTTTCACCTCCGGTTCATGAAGCAGACGCTTCGTTCTGCCTCTAACAGTGACTGTCTGAAGTATTAGATCATGTCACATAATGACAGAGGTCTGTCCTGATGATGAGACGTAACTGTAGTGGTGAACATGGTGACTGAGACGTGTGTTGATCTTAGTTGACACCAGTCGACTTCACCATGGATCAGTGAGTCTCAGTCTCTGTCGTGATCGTTGGCGACTTGTGTTCCCATGATGTGGAGTCTCAACAACTGGTCTGAGACCTGTAGTGTTCACACTACAAGACTTGTCAGTGATTGACTCCCGATCACACCGTGACGTCACCAAACTCTACGTCTGGTCACGTGAACTAGACAGGATGTAGCCGCTGCTTCTCACCGTGATTTACAGCCGTTTATTGTTGACGAGCACCGGTGAAGACGCTGCCTCCGACACAGACTAAACCAGCAGACCAGAGGACCGGGTCCACCAGACACCACCACCGGAGATCGATGGTGAAGTCGACTAGTGTCAACTAGTCTTTAGTGTTGGGGTCAAAATCTTCTACTTCTCTTATGTTTAACCGTTTGTAATTGCAACAACTACAACAACAAAAGTCCTGGTTTCGAGACACAAACAACTGTTCTCAGTTACAATCTTGAGAAAATCCTGGAGGCTTTGTGTTAAATCCTTCAGCTTTACCAGGACCTGAGGGTCCGTCACCTTAAGAACAAACTGAGAGATGATTTCGTCTCAAACACAAACACATGAACCATAAAAGAAATCACCATCTCACCACGTAGATCCATGTTCGTTGAGTCAACGTGACTAATGTTAAAGCTGAGAAATGACTCAAACACTCCAGTTAAAACATCATTTACAACAGAAGCTCCTGTTGTTACTCTGCTACAGAAAATAATACAAGCAAACAATAAACACAGATTGATGTTTTATAGGTTGAAATGTCTCTAACAGTCAATAAAACACTGACTGACTGACACACTGATCAGTAAAAGCTGTAATAGAAGTGAACACGAGACGTTAAGAACATGAGTCTCTGTGGTTCACAACGTTTAGTCATAAAGATACAACCTGTGATGGTTTAATATGTTTTTAGTTCTGTTTTACCTTTGGTTGATCTTCTTTGACACATTGACACAGAACCACATAGATTTTCTATACTGACGATATCATTTATATTCAGCTTCATGTTACAAACACCAGCTCAGACTTGTCGTGTCTGTGTAGAGCTGCGTTTTAATTTCATCCTGTATTGTGTTCATATTGATATTTCAGGGTTGTACAATCTACAAAAGACACCTTGCTCATTACTAAACAGGCCTGGTGTCTTTTGGGAATCCATTGTCAGAGCCAACGATGCTGCTACGCTGTGAGAATTCATTAACGGATTCTGTCTCATTTCTGTTGATCTTAATAAGAGGAACTGTTCGGTTGTTGAGGACAAATAGGACTGTTTTGTCAGTGTGACGAGGATCAAGTCTCTAGGTTGGATGGAAACGTTCAGACACCAAGATGTGAAAGTTGTTGAAGAGTCTTCGAGTCGGAGATAAACTCAACATAAAACACGTTAACACGGTAATGTTTGTTTGTCCAGGGTTGATTTATATTTTCACCAGGTGGTTCAGGAAAAGACCGATCGAGTAAATGTGACCAAACCTGATGATCGGGATGGACCTGAGTTTATGGTGATCGTATGGTCGTGATCCTCCAGCTCTAAATGACAGGCTGAGTTAGTTCATAGTGGTAAAACTAAACACTCTGCAGATGATTCAGTTCAGTTTAATGTACTGAACCAAATTGCAACACATATAATCTCAGGGATCTTTATATATAAACACAGAGGTTGAGACTCAGACTGAACTGGACCCATCTGGTTCTGGAGGGGGTGAGACAGAGACAGAGACTTCATCTACTGTCGTATTCGTCCTCTGCCACATTATAGTCGTCATGACGTCACAGTAACAGTGATACTTAGATGTAATGGTGTTATCAATAATAACAGCTGCACTGATGGCAGCAGTTAACAGTGGTGATGATGATGATGATGATCGTTAGTGTCAGATCCAGATCCAGCAGCTCCAACGTCAAAGACACAGTGACACCAACAGTTTAGGTGAATAAATCCTCTGGTGGTGACAGGAAGTGTCAGTCATCTCTGACTTTAATCTTTAACAAAGAGAAACAATTTGAGTCTTCATCTTAAATATAGTGTTTGTCTGTTTCTTTGGTTCTGGAGGAAGAAGAGATCTGTAGCTGATTCTGGTCAAAGTCCTGGGACCACGTTTGGTTTAGACTCAAAGGATTTTATACAATAGGATTTTGATTTCTGCTCGATGGATGGATCAATAGATGGATCAATAGGTAGATCGATCTGTCTATGTTGTGTTGATTTGTTTTACATGTGTGGATTCATTAACTATAGTTACAGTCAGGTGATTCAGCTTCATCATAGGTTGAAGATAAAAATGATCATTTCATTGAGTCATTTCTGTCGTTAAAACACTAATAGAATAGAAACACGTGCTTCCTCTTGATAATATATAATAAACAAAGTGTGTTTTTGGTTGAAACGTTTGGGTTCAAAGTACAAAACCTTCACATCATTGATAACATATGATTCCTTTAATGACAATAACTGTTAGAGTCTCTGGAATAAAAGCAGACGTAACGTGAGGGTTCGTGTCTCATGGCTTCACTTCCTACATCTCAGAGCAATTTGATTTTAATAATCAACCCTAAAAAAACTAAAACACTATTAAACCCATGACTTTATTTTATTTTATCAAGAGATGCTGAATGTGCTGAATTCATTTTGTGCCACGGTGCAATCATCCTCGTTTCAGTATGAAATAGGATTGGCACCGCGGAGCCGTCTGGTTCTTCAGAGTTACCGGAGGTGATGCAGGCGAGAGTTGTGACTGAGTGAGATGGATAAACACTCATTTGCAGCAGGGAATTACTCTAGATTAAATATTAATAGATGCTTTTTTCTGTTATGTTATGTTTACATTTCCAGACCCAGAAAACCAACAAGGAAAGAGACCAAATATGAGGAAATAGAGAAAGAAGACGGGGATTTATTTAAATTCCAGTTCATCGTTGTTGTCGACAACAGAAATTAATTATTGTGGAAATGAAACATGATGTTGTTCTGTGGTTCAGCTGACAAACGGTGTCACGGTGAAGAGCGAGAGATGACGGGCGTCAGCTCGCCTCTTGTGTTTGTTGTTGCTTGTGCGACATTTCATGTGCAGAAGGCGCCAATTACCTCTAAGTCCCAGTGTTGAACCTCTGAGTCACGGCGACACATCGGTGATGCAGGATCCCAGTTATTGTTATTACAACGTGACTGACATGATATATATTCTCTATATACACCTGAGGTTTGAAAGGAAGCGTCATTTGCCTCCTTCTCGCCTTTAGCTTTGATTAACAGTTTTATAAGAGCAGCAGCAGGAAGACACACATCAATTTGTTAAACTTCACAGATCAGAAAATAAAGAGCTTAAACCGCTCGTGCTCATCATCAGTTCATTAGTGATGTTTCTGTGAAGTGGTGGGAAGACGGTGGTCTCTAATGATCCACTGATCTTTTTAATGTCTGCTCATGAAGAAACTGTAGCACATGTCCACATCATTCTTCTTCATGTGAGCGGTGTAGTTTGATGTTCAGCTACATGTTCTGTCGTGACGGCTGCACCACGATGCCCCTGAGGCTACAGTCTGGATATTATCACAGGATCGTAACAGATAAATTGAGCAGTAACTCGTATTAATCTGGAGGTTTTATCAGATGTTCTTCATGTTACGATTCACAGCTGGAGAACTTCACTTCTTGAAGCTGTTTACTCCGTTTCTAGATCCACTTTACAACTCTTAGATTTTGTGAAAATGATTATTATTTAAAACCAAGTGTTGATGACATCGAGTCTATTAACCGTGGTCTATCTGAGTCGATTCATTCTGCCACATTTTCAGACCTCGAGGTCAATCAGAGACCAGGTGAAACATCTATTAGTTATTGATTGATTCAAGACTTGTAACTTGTTCAGTTGAGTTTTGAATTTGTTCAATATAGTTTTATTTTGAGCAAATTGCTTTTATTATCTCCTCTCAAATCTCGAGTACAGTTTGAGAGTATTTCAATTAGGAAGCATCAGGATTGTAGTCATGAGAGACTCAAATAAACGTCTCGTTCGTGTCTCGTCTTTATGAAGTGCAGACGGAGCGAAGGATGCAGGAGACACTTGTTCCAAATTACAACTGAAAGACATTGCTTAGCAGATAAAGTGGTAGTTCCATTAAATGCCGTTGAGGTTATCTCCCACAGCGTCATAATTATTTGTGCCGCTGCTGCTGCTGCTGACACACACACACACACACAGTGTGTTGGTGCCGTGTCAGAAGCGTTGCATGTGGATCAAAGCGACTCGGTGAAATTGGCAAAGGCAGAATTTGCCGGTGGGCCTCAGGCAGAGTCCTCGCTCCAGTCTGCCACAGTTTGATGGTGTCCAGTTCTCTCACATCTGTTGTCCTGATATGACTCGTGTCCAACAGCAACTTCACTCAAACATGTTGAGTCGGAACATTTGGTTTTAACCCGAACAATGTTTTACTGTTAATACGTCTTTTAGCACTGAAACCTGACATGAAATTACACCAGAGCCGTTCCAGGTCTGTTTCCAGATGATGGTCAGTTCATACTTTGTGTTTTGTAATTTCAACCTAAAGAGTCATAGCGACAGTTGTTGACTGGAGACAAATGTCTATGTTTTAAACCAGTGTCAGACTCAAACTAACATGTGACTAGTGTGGTAGTGAAGAGACGGTTCCTACAGACAAACCAACGTGTCCTGGACGTTGTAAATGTCCAGACTGATTCTATAGAAGATTGTTGATCAAGTCACTACGTCACCTGACGTTGTTTCACTGTCGACGACGTCTGGAGGAAAAGTCTGGATGCAGAGTTAGACGATGATGTTGAATGAAGCAAACTTTCTATTTCCACTTCAATGCCAGTTTATATTGACACAAACTGATATGAATTTATGCGTTTCAATGGAAATACTCAGTGTTTGGATCAGTCTGCATTCGACAGTTTTAGACCTTTTCCTCCATCATCTACTGGTCTCTACTCAGTCTCTAGTGTTTCCACTTGGTGCTAGTTCCTGGTTCCAGCTACTGTTTTAGTTCCTACTCTGTGGAGGAACCAATGGAGCTGAGTCGATACTAAAACGTGACGTGAACAGACGCCGGCCACTGATTGGTCAGAGGGAGTGTCTTCACAAGCTGCCACCAGACGCCAGTTGAGTTGAGAGAGCGTCAACAAAATAATGAAGCTCCATTTTTAAACAGGACAAGAGTGATAGCCATCGTCGTAGCTACCTGGTCGTAAGCTAACCCAGCAACAAGTACAGCATCTCCTCCATGTCCATTAATGTTTACTGATGTTTTAGTGTCGTGACGTCGCAGCAGTTTGACTCCACTCACCACATTCACGTGGAGGAGGAACCAAACTGTGAAGTCACATGTTATTTTGAGTCTTGTAGTGGTTTAAAAAATACAGATTTGTCTCCACTCAACTCATTATCATCTGTAACTCTGGATTTCCTCTTTAATAATCAGAGTAACAGAAGATATAAAGAACATACCTGCAGCAGTGAGGACATTAATTACTCCTCTGAGAGTCATGTTTTTTTTTTACCTGCACGACATCATTTAACATGATTGAAACAGGATGATTTGTATGAACACCAGGCTGCGTTCAGTAAAGATAACCACAGACAGAACAGCGTTCACACCGAGCAGAGGAGTTGAGTTATAATACACGGTGGGTTGAAGCCCGAAACAAATGCCCTTGTGTGATTGATTACACGCTACAAGCTAATGAGATAAACAGAGCCTGAATCGATTTAGTCGGGGGAGGAATCATGCCAGAGGGTTATATGCAGCCGTGTGCAATGGCTTTATTGACACGCTCATATTCAAAGACCCAGTGAAAGAGACCAAGCTGTGCGTTTGGCTGAGAACAGAGCTGGATCCTCTTCTGCTGCATGAAGCTACA
This sequence comes from Polydactylus sextarius, assembly GCA_016801845.1. Classification (NCBI taxonomy): domain Eukaryota; kingdom Metazoa; phylum Chordata; class Actinopteri; family Polynemidae; genus Polydactylus; species Polydactylus sextarius. Next base: position 606,482 of record CM028924.1, read on the forward strand.
ATCAGGGTCAAGGCTGCTCGGATCAAACACTAGAGATGAGATCTGACAAATTGGACGGTTACTGTTTTACCATCAGTGTTAAGAAAACCTTCCTCTGGTCAGAGAGAAACAAGGGGAAGACGGTGGTTGTGCAGCAGACACAGCGTAGGGAAACCACCTTTAATTGTCTTTTGTGCCAAAGAGAATTACAGTCCGAGCGCTGATCTGAGCTCAGTTTAGAGACCGTCCACTCAGACGCACTGATGTTAAACTGTTAAACGGACACGTTGCTGTTAGTAGTTCGACTGATCTGTCAGTTATGTTTTTGATCAACGGTGCAGAAAGAAATAAAACTTAGTTTAGTTTGAGTCTGAACAGAAACAAATGTTGTGTTTTTGTCACAATTATCCTCAAATAAATGTACGACCGTTTACATCAGGTTTGACAAATTTAAAACTAATTTAAAACCAAAGTAACAACAGTAACTTCGTCTTCTTCAGAGATTGGTCACGTGACCTCCACAAGGCTTCTCATTGGTTCTCTTCTCCAACATTAAGAAACGTTGTTACTGTACTAAATAGTTGGCGACTAATTTAATAATTGAACAACACAGTAAAGGTTTCTGGTTTATTAAATCTCTAAAATAAAACATGTGATAATGTTCTTCTGTCGAGGTTCATATCACTATAATTTCTTTAAATCAACCAATCAATGTGTTTTTCACCAGTGAATTAAAACCCTGGTTATCTCTGACGACTGTGACATGAAGAAACATGAGCAGGTCACTCGTGTCTTGTTTAGACACTGAAGGATTTGAGGTGTTGAGACGAGAGCGTGAATGTTCAGAGACAAAGAGACGAGAGTGTTTGTGTTCATATGTGAAGACTTTGAGGGAAAATAAAATACTACGCTTCGTCTGTGTCCATTTGCATAAAAACGCGTCGCTTGTGGTGTTTGATCAAAAGCTTTTGAGCAGGAAGCGACAGCAGCAGCAGGGTCATCACAATCCTTCCACACACCAACATTTGGCAGAAAGAAAGTGGCCTCTTCTTTATGTGAATCCAGACCTGCTGCACCAGGATGACATTTCCTTTTTCTGTAAAGTATTCAGTCAGTGTGTGTAAATTAACTAGAGAGGCTTTTATCTAATATTCAAACACAAACGGCTCCGTCTCTTAACCATAAACGAGGATTAATTAAAGATTAATAAAAGATGTAAAATAATATAACCACAACAACAATTAGAAGACTTCACACACTGATTGAAGTATAATCAGACTAATGACGTTAATGAAACCTAATTCATTTAAACATTTTTATGCACAAATGTTAAGATAAAGAAATGAACAAAGTCTGCATGTTGAGTTCTCCACCAGCGACAGATGATAATCACCTAGGATCAATAAGCGCCGTCCGGAAGTGGTTTTTAACACGCTGGACTCAAATAGTCGGAGTGAGAACAAGCGTCCAAAGAGATGAGGATCAATACAGCTCCAGCCACGCTATACGGAAAATGAAAAGCATGCATGCCATGATAATGGATATGGATTTGTGAGTGTGAGGCTCATGTTTTATTCTTAAATCTTTATATGTATCGTTCTACGTAAGATGACTGATGAGAGTGTAGCTCTGCCAATTACAAGCTGTTGAATCAGTGTGTGTGTGTGTGTGTGGTTTAGTGGATTATTGCTTTAATCTTATATTTGTTATAAACGACGCTGCAGAGTCACCGTCAGCAGTCAAATCAGGTGAAACAGGATCAACTTTTGTTGAAACGTAACGAGAACATGGAGACGTTTAACAGGCTGAGAGAAGCAGAACGGCCTTGAGACGTCTCATGTTGTTTGTTATCATCACTGCAGAGCGTGTGTGTGTGTGTGTGTGTGTGTGTGTGTCAGATATCTGTAGGTGCCCGTGATGCTGTTACTACGGTGATAGTCTGTGGTCGTCATTGAAGGTAATGTGGGACATCTTTGTCTCATGACATATTTTCAGTATTAAGAACACACGTGTCGCAGCAGTGGATGATTCATTGATATTTATGGAACCTGGATATAAATATGGGTCACACCTGCTCCTGTTTATGAGGCTCAAACCCAGATGTTGTTGTTTTTCTCTCAGTCTGAGTGTCACTTTGTCTCGTTTCTTTATATAATTAAGTCGACAGATGAAGTTTGAGTGTTAATATCGTCTCTTTTCTGTCTTTGACATTGTCCACTTGTGTAAATCAAACTGGTTATTTTTTTGGTTTGTATGGAAACGTTTTACATACGTTTGTGTTGCAGCAACCATCATATAAATATATTTTTAATCATATTTAATTAAATTTGATGGTTTAACGTGACTTTAGATGTTACATATGAGACAAAGTTGACGTTGGTAACATGGTTTTTTCCTGAGATGTGTGATCAGAGGTTATTGAGGCTGAACCTGGTGATAGAGGCTGATACATCATGAGGTTTTTCCTTTAAACTGAGGCTGCTGTTGAAACTTCACCCAAATCTGATAAAACTCCCTGTGGCTGAACTCACTTCGTATAAACCGATATTAAAGCCACAGATGGAAAACGCTCCAGTGACGACGTTATTGATCATGAAGTCACGAAGCCTCTCTAACCAGCCGATCAATAACACACCAACTTTATTTTTTGACAACAAACTTCATTAGTATTGTTGTATTCACTGGGATATAACAAACAGCAAGGCTGCATCTTAGTTATCAAGTGACAAATGAAAGGTTGAGATTGTTCTAAGTGTCCGACAAGTTAAAATCAAAGCGATGACACAGTCAGTTACATTTCTGTCGGTTTGGACTTTAGTTATATCGAATACATGTTTCCATTCGGTCTAATAATGAACAATAGTCGGTTGTGAAATGTGCATCTACATCTTAATGAAGAAAATAAAAGCTAATCGTCCTTGGTGTCTCTGTCGGCGGCGCCTGAATCCAAACATATTGTGTGAGCGCTGCAGCAGAGGGTGTCCCTTTATCAAAAAGAAAAGACGCCTCTGGCTCGAATTAACACTCTGAGCACGTCTTCTTCACAGATACAAACACAGATACAGAGTTTTCTCACAGTCAAATTATGACGAGAAATGTTGGGTGGGATCGATGCGCTGATGTAACGTCTCAAGGTGAAGAGACGCCGCCTCACTTTACCTGCTGGGCATCGCTACGCCTCCATCCAGTGTTTAGATGGAACCAGTGGTTCCGGTTGAAGGAGCTGAGGTTCAGCCTCGGCTGTGGGGTCACGGTCTCATCGCCGCCGGCTGGAGGTCAAATCATTCTCAACACGCTGGTGTTTTCTCTCGTGGTATCACCTCAACGCAGGCTCCTGTGATACCACCGGCGTGTAATCTAATTGCAACATAGTCTGGTATTAGGAAGATGGATCTGATGCAGGGGACGGGCTGACAGGAAGAATGGACAAGAGGCAATGTGCCCAAACTCTATTAAACTTAATTGGACTGGAGAGAAAAAGAGGGAAGAGAGACAAAGAGGAGAGAGATGGAGATGGAGAAGCTGCTGAAAGTAACTTGTCTCATGATGAACCTCTGCTGGTATGTGAGAGGTTAATTCAATGTCACGGCAGAGAGATGGACGGGGTCCGCTCCGCCTCATCAGGGAGATGGAGGTGAGATGGTATCTGGACTCACCTGGGAGCTGAAAAGCAATTTGTCTTTCTAACTGTCGATGCATTAAATCTAAAAAGAAAGCGAGTGCATTTCAAGTTTCACAATAACAAGTTTTAATATTAAAGAATTGGCATTCTGTCTATACATTATGATGCATTAATCCAAGTTCATTTCCCAAACTGTGAAAGTCGAGTGACACGAACCAGGATCAGTGACGTCAGCAGCTTCATTTGAACAAACTGCTCCGACACAAATACATTTCATTTATTTATCTTCTTTTCTTTTTAACCAACAGTAAGTTGTGTCAACGTATCTGTGACGTGAACAGAGAAGGTGAAGAAACATCCCGGCGTCGACATGAGTCTGAGCTCTCACAGATTCTGGTTTTTGTATCTGTACATTTTTATCAGCTCCACTCAAAGATATAAAACGTTTCCTCGACATGAATACGACTGACACTGATTGTTTTTATGAGGCTACAGATTTCTTTATGACATTAATCCTGATTAGTCAGCGTTGGATTGTCCTACCGATAACAGGAGGAGGTTGTTACACAAACATCAGCGACACGGTCGTGTTTTAAGCTCTGCAGCAGCCGTGTGACAGTAGACAGCAGGTTTATAATAATAGCTCTAATGTGTAATCAACCAGCAGTAGGATCCAGGCTCTAACCCAACCTGAGCTCGGTCTGGGTGTCAAAGCTCCAGAGGCTGCTCAGCAAGAGTTGTCTGTCTTTAATTCTGTACATCCACAGAAAGTGATGGATGGCAGAGTGAGGACAGAAGCCCTCGCTCCATTCATCAAAATCAGACAAGCTCTTCGGGCCTGGTGGCCCCTGTGACAAATGAGGGCCAAAGTCTCCGCTGGGGGGATGAATCTGTGTGTACGAGTTTTGGAGGAAATCCCACATCATCCAGAAAAAAGGACAAAGACGACTTCTTTTTGATCCACGTGACTCCCCAGGCCTCAGTTTATAAAACGCCTCTGAACTTTTTTTTTATTTGTCTCGCACGATGAATTGCACGACGAATTACTCTTTGCACTTTAAGCCGGCCTCAATAAGGCCCCAAATTGGTGCTTAAAAGTGTGAGAGCGAGAGCGAGACGGCTGAAGGAGACTGTGGAGACTCCGGTCGACGTAAATCACATTTTGCATTAGGAACCGGTGCAGAAAAAAAAACGAGTCTATTTGAAGCTTCGTATCAACTGGAGGCTTCAGTGCGTTTTGTTAGAATTCAGTTGAAATGGGAGGAGACTCATTAACGTCGACGTCTCAGACAGGAAACAGGAATAAAACACAAGCCTTTACAGACCTGGGGAGGTTGTGGTTGTATTGTACCAACGGTTCGGAGACGCTCCTTTAAAACCGTCACTCAAAAATAATAATTGTACATTTATAAACCCTCAGGAGACAACTCACTGTACTGAATTAAACCTTGTAAAAAAGATTATTGGAAACATTTATGTAACAGCTTCATGAGCTCATAAATACGTTCAGGAAAAGAAACTGATAAACGTGGCTCTGCCCAGAAATACAAAGTGGAGTGAACGATATTTTATGAAACAACAGCAGGTTGTTGAGGTGAAGACGAGTTAACGTTGCTACAAACTGAGGAAGAACATGTTGGTCTCAACATTTAGATCAAGTACTACGTTAGCTGCATTAGCATTAGCTGCATTAGCTACATTATCCGTATTAGCATTAGCTACATTAGCTGCATTAGCATTAGCTGCATTAGCTACATTATCCGTATTAGTATTAGCTACATTAGCCGCATTAGCATTAGCTGCATTAGCTACATTATCCGTATTAGCATTAGCTACATTAGCTGCATTAGCATTAGCTGCATTAGCTACATTATCCGTATTAGCATTAGCTACATTAGCTGCATTAGCATTAGCTGCATTAGCATTAGCTGCATTAGCTACATTATCCGTATTAGCATTAGCTACATTAGCTGCATTAGCATTAGCTGCATTATCCGTATTAGCATTGGCTACATTAGCTGCATTAGCATTAGCTACATTATCTACATTAGCATTTGCTACATTAGCTGCATTAGCATTAGCTGCATTAACTACATTAGCATTTGCTACATTAGCATCAGCTGCATTCACAGAAGCTGCATTAGCATTAGCTTCATTAGCATTAGCTGTAGTTAGCATATGCGTCGTGCTCCAGCACAGTCACAGTCGTGATTTTAAATCGTCTTGAAACTTCACTGGTTTTTATCTCGTCTTCATTCATCATTTCAAACCTCACCTGTGTCGATCTCAACGTTTAGATGAGGTGGTGACAGATGTAACCACAGAAACAGGGCGACGCTCGGCTTCATTATCACTCTGGTTTCCATATTTTAGTCAAGGGCACCTTGTCTGTGATTGATGAATGAGCAGCTTCTTTTCATGTTTCAGTGTTTTAGTCAGATTCTCCGTCTGTGATCTGTTGCAGGTTCTGATCGTAATGTCACCAACAGTCTATTTATTTACAGGTTATCTGCTGGTGACCTTGGTTTTTGTGTTTAAATAGCTGCTAGCATGTGAACGTGTTTATTCAGACAACGTCGGCGTCTCATCACGTCGCCAGACAGGGAAGGTCGTGTACGGTGGATTCATCAGAGCTTATTTATTTGTAAAGTCTCAACAATAAAGAAATAAAAAGCTTCAGTCTCGTACGACAGCGGCTCAGCGTTATAATCAAACTTTTCACAATAAAACTATTAATTAATTCGAGTATAAATTTAAATTTGAGGCCTGAACCTCGGTCAGTTTCTCTGCTGCATAATCTGCTTCATTTACATATCAAAAGAGCAGACTGAACACACACACACACACACACGAGGACGTATGCTACCATGCATGTGCACACACACTTCATGTTGCTTTAATTATGAACTGACTTTGACTTTGACTTTCATTTTACAGCTTAAACTCAGAGACTCGGTGAAACTACTCAGGATGATTCTTATCACCAGCGTCTCATGAAGTTTAGATGATGATGATGATGATTATTATTTTATTTTAAACCCTCAGTATTTACTCTATGAAGACTGATTTACAAATCTGCTTTGGTTTGATGTTTGCTCTTGTTATTGATTTTTTCTGAGTGCTGAGGGTGGTAAATAATCACAGTGGATTCGCTGCTTGGATGCACGTTGAGCTTTGTTTACCGAGGCAGAGCTGTTTAATTGCACTTTGTGCTCAGAGCTCAAAGCGACGCAGCTTCATATGGAAATGTATTGGTTTTGAGGAAATTTGCTTAGTTGAATTTAGTGCTTCGACTTTTGTTTGAGAAGGATTATTAAGAAACTACAATATTGTTAGCAAAGCGCTGGGCTTCATTTACATGATTCAGTCTGTCTGAACATAATGAAACATTTTAGTTTCTAAATAAGCAAAGTTCAGCCTAAAGTTTCTAAACTTCTACAGCCGCGTTGGCATTAGCTGCATTAGAGTTAGCAGCCATTAGCATTAGCTGCATTCATATTAGCTCCATTAGAGTTAGCAGCCATTAGCATTAGCTGCATTCATATTAGCACCATTAGAATTAGCTGCATTAGCATTAGCTACATTAGCATCAGCTGCATTCATATTAGTGCCATTAGCATTAGCTGCATTAGAATTAGCAGCAGTGACATTAGCTATACATTAGCATTAGCTGCGTTAGCATTATCTGTACATTAGTGTTAGCTACATTAGCTGCATCAGCTACATTAGTATTAACTGCATTAACATTTAGTTCCATTAGCATTAACTGCATTAGAATTAGCTGCAGTAACATTAGCTACACATTAGCATTAGCTGCATTAGCTCCATTAGCATTAGCTAAGTTAGCTTACGAGTCACGTGCTCCAGTTCCGTCACAGTCGTGATTTTTTTATTTTCCATCAGATTTTCATTCGTCATTTTCAAACCTAACAATCGTCTTCATGTTCCTCTTTTAGTCTCAGTTCAGTCTAGTGACTGAAGTCAGACCTCGTAACGACCTTGTAACTGCAGCAGTCGGTTGTTTTCAGTGTTGGAGGTTAGAATAAATAAATTATCCTTAGAAATGTAAATTTGCCTGAGAAACTCTTCTGCTACAACCAGTTAAGAGCGTGAATGAAACATTGAAGACGGAGCATTTTCACCTGCTTATTAACGTGTTCAGGAGCAAAAATGTCAGACGTGAAGCCAAACATCACAGTTGCTCCTTTGAGATCAGATAAAAGAGGAAACTGCCGATCGCCGCAGCCTCTGATTCAAGTCAGTCACTTTCTCTGTTGTTACACTGGAGAATTTCAGGTCTCTTCAGGTTTTTTTTTGCCTGAGAAAGTGTTACACACGACAGGGTTTCTACCTGAGGATGCAGGATTTCCTACAACACTTCAGTCATTTGAACCCAGTTTATTTTACCACCAGACTTAACGTCTTGTTTTCATAACAACTGCTGATGAAGGATGTTACACATCAGCAGATTCATCATTTTTCCTAAACAACAGACCAACGTGTCCGTGAAGAGTAAAAAAAATCTTCATCACCAGTTGTTATGACAACAAGACGTTGGGTAAGTCTTGTAAAACAGTGTTTTTAATAAACTCTGGGTTCACTTACTAAGTTATCAGTACTTCAGTTTATGTGTAGGGACCCTATTCATGCTACTGCTGAAGTGAAGTGATATTTTGAGCTTTATTAGTGGTTAAAAAATGACAATTTAGATAAAATATCTCTTGAGTTTGACTCTTCATGGGTTCATGTTACTCTGGACCGTCACTTTAACCACTGACAACGTTCATGTACTGAATGAACTGACACTGTACGTTTTGTTCCCGAAGGCAAAAAAAAAAAATCAACAAAAACGTTTCACACTAGAAGGAACAGGGTGGAAAATGCTGAAGTGCACAGCGGGTTGGTAATTGGATTTGCAAGATACAGGATGTCCCCAGTCATTCACCGAGTCTGCTCCGTGAAACACGTCGATCGGAGGATTCATCTTTTCAGACATTAACAGTTCACAATTACATCAGATGCCACTGAAATTCGCCCAACGAGCTCCACCTTTTATCCCGAGCTGCAATTAGACCACACTTCTATTTCTAAGTTTGTAATGTGATCTGCGACGTCGGCCCATCCCTTCCTTCATTAGAGCGACTGTCTCACAAAATACTCACAATTAGAATGAGGATCTTCTTAATGGCAGGAAAACTCATTGTGCCAGTGAGACAGAAGCAGTTTCTTCCCGTGGACTGAGCTGACATATTGCTGCTCTGCAGCAATTAAGTGGAAGGAACAAAGAAACCGATACAGAGTCATTTCCCCGTGCAGGCTCTCCAGGAAACTGGCAAAGGAGAGGCACTTTCAGGGCCAAATGATGGTCTGTCTCCTGGGTTTGATCACTTTGAGCTTGGCTTTAATGGCTCGCAGTCTAGAGATCTCCCATCTGACAAAACCTTTATGTTAATGCCAAGAGCAAAGGTCTGTACTGGACCGTCCCAGGAGTGCATCAAATCAATTAACAGATCTTTGAACAATCACCACAGGGTGCATTTGTTATGATTTGTTTAAAGGGTTTATAGAGTAGAAGCCTTGTTATGAAATGATAAAATCCATCTGACAGGTTTGTAAAAGACTTTTTAAAAGACTTTGAGCCGTTAGAGCCTGAGGGAGCAGGAAATGTGCTGGACTCTGCATTTTAAAAAGTTACTGGGTGAAACAGACACCGTAGCCTCACACTCTCGTCCAATCGGCTGCCAGCTTTCATTTCTACTGGTTCAGGTTCAAACACAGCGTTTCTGCTGAGTCGGATGTTTTCATCGTTTCTTCATCAACGACAGAAAACGTTTCCTTTGTTTTATCAAATAAAAATCAAACTTCACAGTGATTCTCAACAACATCAACTCTCATCACAGTCACCGGTGATGGCGCCGTGTTGTTGTTGTTGTTGTTGTTGTTGTTGTTGTTGTTGTTGTTGTTGTGACTGAGGAGGAAGGAAGTGTTGTGTAATATGGATACAGAGGTCAGAGTCCTCTGATCGAATGTGAAGTGGTGTCTGAACGAGTGAACTGACTGAAGCAGACGGGAGGAGGAGGATAATTTGACTTGATCTAGAGAGAAATACAACGTCACGATGGACGGATGATGGATGGATGGATGGATAGACAGATAGATAGATAGATAATGGATGAATGGATATATAGATACAATAGATAGATGGATCGATTAATAGATAGATATAAATTAGTATGTTACTGCAGCTCAGTGTTACATAAAGCTCATTGTTATATTTAAACCTGGTGTAGGAGTTTTCAGGCTGCTCTACTTTCCGTCGTGGCCGTGAGGGAACTGTCAACCACGTCTTCGTCTGAACGTAGCGGTCGTCTGAGCTTTGCTGAAGCACCGATCCAATAAGGACGTCCATGTTCTTCTTAATGCTTCTCCCTTTTCAATAAGACGACTTAAGCCCACAGTTTCCTGGGTAGTGATGCTCTGCAATTTCCCCGAGCCCTTGTAATTATGCAGACCAGGAGTATGAACCATGCGGTTGTGTTCTACAGCAGAAGGTGTGTTACCTCCTCAGGGTGTCAAGGGGAACACCTCAGGGAGCAAAGTATAATTGCAGCTCGCACAAGATTCAATTGTTGGCGCGTCAGAGGGATTTTCTTATTGTTTGCTTGACTGCACCGGCGGTCACAGTCGTGCTCTGACTGTGAGTGAAACGTGAAGGTAATATGATCCACGACTAGAGGTCAGAGACGTTGACTGTGGTGCAGGAAGACTCTGCTCAGTCTTCACGCTTCATTTTCCAGAAATCCAGAAAAAAAAAACTAAAAGTGAAACATATTAAAGTTTTACAGGAATTATACTAAAACATTTCTCTGAAAGGATTTTTGGCAACGTCGCTCCGTCGGTTGGACAAACCACCACTTTGTTCCAGACTGAAATATCTGAAAAACTGTTGGTTTCCTTCCCATAAAATAAAAACTCAAATAAAAAATAGACATTTGTGGAGAGAAGAGGATGAATCTACTGACTGTTCTACCAACAACATGTGGTTCAATTAGTGTTAAATGTTGGAGCTACTGTTTCCATTTGACTCTGACCTCTGAAATACCGACAGGAAAAAAATCTCCCACACTAATTAATCTGTTAGTGAATAAAGTTGAATTATCGGAGCCAGTAAAGAGCAGCGTGGATCAACTTTCCCTCATAAGACTAATTTGACGGCAACTTGAGATTAAAATGAATTCACATCATCTGAATTTTATAAACTTAATCATGTTGAAGAGGAGCTAAAGTGTCTTGGATACATCTGTTATTTCACTGATCTCAGATAATGTTACTGTTTAACACAACGTATGGTTTAGATCAACATCATAATGACAGGACTGATTTTAAACTCATCATTAACAACATGTAAGAGAGGTTTTATGTAACATAATAACATCGATTATGATACGATCAACGTTTGTAGTTAGGATCCAATGATAAATATTCCCGGCAGCGTGGACTCGTTGTTGTAGCTCATAAACATTCACAGCAAATAAAGCCACCGGCCGGAGCGTGTCATCACCTCCAAAACTTTCCCTGAGTGTCTGGTGACACTGGTTGGCTCTGAGAGCTTCATGCCTGCGACCGAACACGAGAGAATCTCTCTCTGGGATCAACTGAACCATCGCAGAAGCTGAAAATGACCCTTGGAGGTTGAGTGACAGCTGTGAAGATGAAAGGCGTCGAGTGAAGCCTTGTGGTCGCTTCACTTCAGGAGCGAGTGTGTTATTAGTGTAATGGTGCTGCAACATCACCGAGCCGCTTGTGTCGAGGGTAAAAGACGTGAAGTTACAACAGCTTTAATTTTAATTCACATCAGCTCAGCGTCTGAGGTGATTCGACATTAAAAGTTATTTTAAACTCTAAATAAATACATAAGTAAACAGGAGTAGCTGCTGGCAGCGTTTGAAACAATATTTCAGAGTAGCACCGTGTTTCCAACAGGACGGCACCAGGAGCTATTATCTATTTATACCCCAGAGACCAACTGGGATGGCTGCTTCAACCAGAAGCACCTTCAGGCTGCCAGTGTTATTCCTGTACAGTCCACGGCTCTGGCCCAGGGTGGAAATACTTCACAGGGTTCAGTGTAGTCCAGAAATGGTGTGTGTGTGTGTGTGTGTGTGTGTGGTAATATTATAGGGGGATTGCCTGTAAAGCCACAACCTTCTCCTGTCCTCTGTCAGAGTCTCTCCCTGAGGAGGATCAGCAGGAAATATCAAGAGGAGGTTGTTGAGAAGTATTTACCAAACTCCAGGAGGGTGAACGTTGCTCTTCACTCTCACTGCAGCACATGTTGTACAATACACAATAATAATAATAATAATATAAAATGTTTGTTTTATATATCTCAGACATGTTTCATTTAAAGATGAAAAAATATTAATTAATTTCATCTTTCATTTGTATCAAAGACAAATATTTTATTAACTCAGACATGAAGGAAGAAGCAGATGTTTAAATGTCATTAAAACATGTTTGATGTGTGATCATCATGTTCTTTATATTTTTGACTGACAGAAGTTTTAATTAAAAGTAGATAAATAAACATCCCATTGCTGGTTTATGACTATAACTGCAGAATAATTTGTTTGTTTGCATCTTATGTGACCAGGTTCAACACCGTCAATTTATTTATTAAATATTATTAATTATCAATGAAGCTTTAGAAGAGTAGAAATAATTGTTTGTGACTGATTGTTTGTATCAGTGTATTTTCTTGATGAAATACAATCAGACGACATCTTTTATTTATTCTATTCTTCTATTTTTAAATGTCGTAGTGACCGTGAAAACTACCTGAGGTAACGTGAGCTCTGACAGTGATAAGGGCCCAAACAACAGCGAGCAAATAGTTCCTTTGATTTAACGCGTGCCAGAGCTTTTCCAACACACCATCAGTCCCAGCTGCCGCGTGTCACCATGGCAACCGCTGGTCAGGCTGAGCTCAGCACACAGTACTTTTGTCTAGAGAAATAATGATGATAATAATAAAAAAAACACCAACAAAAACAGTTGTTAAGAGGAGGACAAACAGAGACGGCTCCTTCTCCTCGGTGTCGTATTAAATCATCTTTATGTTGATATGGTATCTGTAATCAATCATCTATGGTGGACGGTGTGCTCTCTAATCCTGTACCTCCCAGTATGTGTGAGGGCGTCAGGAGATTATTGCTCTAAAATCTTTGGTATAAATCACCTCAGAGATAATTACATCCCATCGTCGCTATTAAGCCTCTGACATTTCTTTAATCTTTAATGTGAGTGTAATGAAAGGCTAACGTTGAAATCAACATGCTTCTACCCAGCTGATAATCGACTAAATGGCTAATTGTGATTTAACCGGTCGGCCGTGAGTTCTGGTGACCTACACGCCTGATTATTGTCCTAGTAAAAGGACATCCTGTGTTTTTCCTGCGTCTCGGCTCCTTCATTGAGCTGTCAGGAGCCGTGGGGGATGCGGCGCTGTCGGCCCGCCTGCCCACCTCCGCCGTCCGCGGGATCGATCGCTCCTAGAGAAACCCAACCGCCGCAGCTCCTCCAATTACTGCTGATGGGTCACATCTTTCTATCAGAGCAGGCGTCAGAGCCACGGACAGAGGGAGGCTGGAGTGGAAAGACACAGAGAAAGAGGACGAAGGGACGTGGTGACAAACGTGAGCAGCTGGTGAAACCGTCCGTGTTCAACTTTGCCAAGACGGATGCTGAACTCAGAACCCGCCTGTGCATTATTAATATTGACCACTTACACGAGAATAAAGAAGCGTTTACTCACCAACTGACAAGCCTGAATTAATCATAGAGCCGTACTCAAAGGCTTCTCTCTCATGACAAACCTGGCGATTTTCACATAAATGACAGATGTCTTCAGATTAAAACACACACCGGCTCTTCAGTCTTTATCTGACCATCAAGGATTTAACACTGGACGAGGAATAAAACCATCGCACAACCAGTCTGACCCTTAAAGTAAACAGAGACGAAATACAGTCACCATAGTGAATTCTGCACAAAACAAGCATGTGATTGTCTTTGTTGCCTCGAGCAGTGAGACCTCATGTCCACTGTATATTGTTGTGGCTCCATATACTTTTACTGTGTGTGTGGTTTTATGGTTTATGCTCTTTATACCTCCCCCCTCATCCTGGACATGGTTCCCAATGGGTCCTTCAGCTGGAAGAAGAAATAGAGTGTGTGTATATAGGCCTATACACACACACACACACACACACACACCACACACAGAGTAATATGCTGCATGGGTGAAGTGTGAAGTGAGTGCAGATCCATTTCTATATGTGATGACTTACATTAGCAGGTTTCCAGTCAATCAATACCCACATCCCTTCATCTGGTCTGGTCTGGTCCTATCTGGTCTGGTCTGGTCTGGTCTGGTCCTATCTGGTCTGGTCTGGTCTGGTCTAGTCTGGACTGGTCTGGTCTGGACTGGTCTGGACTGGTCTGGTCTGGTCTGGACTGGTCTGGACTGGTCTGGTCTGGTCTGGTCTAGTCTGGTCTGGTCTGGTCTGGTCTGGTCTGGTCTGGTCTAGTCTAGTCTGGTCTGGTCTGGTCTAGTCTGGTCTGGTCTGGTCTGGTCTGGTCTGGTCTAGTCTGGTCTGGTCTGTCTGGTCTGGTCTGGTCTGGTCTGGACTGGTCTAGTCTGGACTGGTCTAGTCTGGACTGGTCTGGTCTGGTCTGGTCTAGTCTGGTCTGGTCTGGTCTGGTCTGGTCTGGTCTGGTCTAGTCTAGTCTAGTCTGGTCTGGTCTGGTCTAGTCTGGTCTGGTCTGGTCTGGTCTGGTCTGGTCTAGTCTGGTCTAGTCTGGTCTGGTCTGGTCTGGTCTGGTCTGGTCTGGTAGGGTCCTCCAGGTTTTATATGTTCAGTCCATCCGTCACTGTCAGACGTTTGCTACGACCAACACACGTTGGAGTCGTCGCAGCTCAGTGAACAGTTGAACAGTATGAACTTGACGAAAAAAAATCGCACAAATGTGTGTCTGCACCCACGCACGTGAACCAGAGTGGTGGTTGAATGGTGGTGAAGAAGACTGCTGTAGTCCACACACACACACACACACACACACACTCCATCAAGCCTGGGTAGAGTCTGTGAGCTGCAGCTGCTTCAGGATGTGATTTTTCAGGACAAGACAAATATGAAACCAGTTTAAACCTTCACTCCTGTGACACGGTTGGACTCATGATGGACAGTTTAAAAAAATGTCTCTCTTTCTTCAGATTTGTTGCCACATTTTATAATTCACATGTGAGGTGCATGGACCCATTTACCTGTTTAAAACATCTCATTGAAACACATCATATCACTATGGTTAGTTAAAGACAATAAGACTTGTCTTGAATGAATCGACTCTAAGACAGATGTGAATTTCTAAATGAGATGCAGGTGTGAAAGTTTTAAAGCAACTGACCAAAGTCTTTATATAAAATATGTGAAGGACTTTAACACCGTTAACAATCTGTGCTGTTCCTGTATCTCTCCTCCCATCAGCAGACCATTTATATTCAGTGTAGTAACCATGGATACATATCCATGACACAAACAGCACCTTTTGGGTTGTTCCTGATTTTTATCTTTGAGCTTTTAACCTCTTAGTGAGCAGAGACGCAGCGTGAGCTCCTCGGCCTCCTCCAGCTGCTCCGCAGCCTTAGTCTTTTCTTTTAGGCTGAAACGACCTCAGCATCCTGTAAAATGTTTATTTTAAAATACACTTTTTGAGCTAGACTGTGCTGAGTTTACGTCTTATCCCACAGTCACGTATATGTCTGATATATATCACATAAACAGCAGTGGAATCGCAGGTTTGATCAAGTCCTGTCGCAGCAGAAGGTGACGGAGGTGGAGGATGATGTGTGAATTTGTTCTTACACCTACACCTGCTTTTTTTCTCCTGTTAATGTCGTTCCAACAATAGGTTTTATCAGGATTTTACTGCCTCGCAAATTGTATCATATAACAGCGTCTGCATGGAAACGTCTGGTCGTCATCCACGTTTATTCTCAGCTTGTTTCTGTTGTCGTCTGTCTGCGATCAGGTCGAGTCGACGTAACTTAGCTCCGTCGTCTCCAGAAGCCTCATTCCCCTGTGGTTTTGACATAATTACTTACTTCCCTTATGACAAGCCTATTGAATTTAGATTAGGCCAATAACACAAAGAAAACCAACCTGCGACACCACATGACCTCTGCATCGCACCTCGTCAATAGTCTGTTAATGTGCCCGACCCTCGTCTCACGTGGCATCAGCTGGTCCACGACCGCAGCAGCTGCCCACGGGGCGAGAACAGCCCACACTGTGGCAGATGAGGCCGACCGAGGAAGTCTCATCAATAATGGAGAGCGGTAGCTGTGGGGGAGTCATGCCGTGCAGGGGAATTGTGGTGAAGTGAGTGGGAAATGCAGCTGGTGTGTTTGTCTCACTTCTTCCAAATGGACATTTTGATATGACACCTCCCCCTCCCCCACACCCTGAAGGCTGATATGCTGAATAAGTTGTCATAATTTTTAATTTATCATCATTATTTCAGGACAGACTAACTAATTACTAACAGAGAGAGAGATATATAACAATAAGTCAGTGAAGGTGGTTGTCAAAGTGTATGATGAGAATATGAAGTCACTATGTAGCTGAAGTCAGACACATGGGTGTAGTCTTAACAGAAACACCCTATGAAAGCATAAAAAACAACAGCAGCGTGTAACGTAACCTCAGAGGAAAATATTCACACAATGATTATCTCTGCTGACAGCCGTCCAGATGCAGCGACCCAGAGGCTGTTATAGTACGGCAGCATCTCCTCCCAGCTGCCATCCTGCTCATTCCCTTTCTTCAATGGACCTCATTGTATTAAGAAGAGGAGGCCCATTCTTACTCACACACTTACTCGTGCTCTCGTCCTGTCTCCAGGGGCCGGCCCTGAGGACGTGAAAACTTTCGGGGTTTTTGGATGTCACCGGTTGACTCGGTCCGACCGCCGAAACATCTCTGCCCCAAATAAAAGGACGGAACAGAATCAGACAGAGAGGACAGAAGCACAGCGGAGGAGGAGCCTGGACGTGTTGTCGATGGGAAGACGACTGCTTGTGAGTATCTATTGTTCTCATTGTTGCGGGTGGAAACACATTTCCATACAACCGACCAGAGCGATGCGACGGTTTATTCTAGTTCAGCAAATCACAAATAGAGTTTTAACCACAATGAAGAGTGAAAGTGAGGGGTTGATTTCTAAGTTAAAGAAGCAGCGTTTTACTATTTTCTTATGTTTGTGTAAAGTGTCTGAGGCACGTTGACCTTGACAATCTGAGTCTTATTTATTTATTTACTCGGTCGGTTGTTTTCTCTGCCACGAAGCTAAATTTAACCATCAAAATCAGAAAGGTAAAAGGAGGATGCTGATGATAATTCATCCCTCCTCAGCTCATCGATGCTCTATTTTCACCAGAAAACCCAGCAGCAGAATTAGGTTGGAGGACAGGGACAAAATGATCTGACAGATCCACTTACCAGCGCTGTCACAACCCCTTCACAGCCCCTCATAGCTCTGATATTATTAGATGTTGATGTATATGTAGGAGGAAGAGCTGGTGATGTGATGGTAGAAAATGATGAGAGGAGAAAAGAAACAGGTTTGACTCTGTCACTATCTTTTCCTGGCAAACTGAGACTAAAATGAATCAAAACTTTTTTATTTTGTCTTTGGGGCAAAAAATAAACTAAGAATCAGAGCAGAGATAAGATCCAGGACGTACACGAACCTCACAGCCTCAGGATCGAAGCTCCGGTCGATAGTGAAGCAAATATTCAACTTCAGCCTCAGATTATGAACCAAACAACATGAAGCTTGTTCCTTTGAGATGATTCATCTGAAGTCGACATCTTGTGGTGTTTTTTAATTAAGGGAATTATATTAAATTACATCTCAGCTGCTGCGTTAGATCAGTTGTTCTGTCTCAGTGTTTGTTCATATGTGGCTTCGACATGCGACCGTAGTTTTATTTACAGTCTCTTCACCGAGCTCAGAGCAAATAACATATGTTACGTAATAATTTAGATCACAGCCCTCATCCCTCTTTAACTGGTGTGAACTGAATTAGCACTGACTAATCAATGTAGCAGTTGCTCATCATAGATTTATAGACAAGCGATGATTGCTGCCAAGGTGAAATTAACTCTTTCAATCTCTGGAGAAACGTTGAGAGATCACACACACACGTTAACGTGTATGCAGATGAGATTGTCTGTATCTCCTGGCCGTCTCTGTAGAGCTGTCACACATGCTGTGTCTGGAAGCACCGGGGGACCGGGATTGACTTGAATTAAACTGAGAGAATGTCCTTTCCAGATCTGCAGAGGGCCACAGAGACACATCCGCCCCCAGAGAGTCAGTCAAAAAGACAGAGAGAGAGAAGGAGGAAGGGAGGCTGGTTGTAGATCGACTGGAAAAGAGGAGGAAGTTAATAAAAAAATAAAGAAAAAGAAATTGTGTGCCGGAGAGAGAGCGAGGGCTGGAATATGAGGAGGACACTGGCATGAGATGGTGGAGGGAAGATGAAATTGTGTGTGGGCGTGTGCACGTATAACACAGTTTGACAGTGAAAGAAGAAGGAGGATGAGAGGAACAGCTCAGAGAGTCTGTGGCCACCAGACACGACTAGAATATAATTCCTCTTCTCCCTCTGGTCTGGACGGCGCTGGCCGACAATCACAGAGAGAGAAGGTCAAATATTCCTTCACCGGTGATTCAAGCTTTAATAACCAGTCTGCTTTGTGTCAAAGAGACTTTTTTAATTCATGAAATAAATATACATTTACACTATGTAGAGGAACGCAGCCTTTTAGGTTTGGGGGCATTTAGGAATATACCAGGGTATTTAGTCAAAAATATACCGGGGTATTTAGTCAAAAATATACCGGGGTATTTAGTGAGGATATTCTGGGGTATTTAGTGAGGATATTCTGGGGTATTTAGTGAGGAACATCCAATGTCTATTGTATATATTTATACAATTTATGAGTCAACATTCCGCTCCATCGTTCCATTTTGTGTAGATAATTCTTTCTGTGATGTCGTAGAAGTTCATGTGCACGTTGAGACATGTTTTGTGTGTGTGTTAAGTGTTAATCTGCCTCAGTGTTTATCAGTGATGCCACATTCACACTAATCTCCTATAGAGCGGTTGACATACAGAAGAGTGCAGCGTGTATTTAACACAGATTACAGTAATGTTCAGTAATGTACATCCTGACCTGAGGCTGCCGAGCACATTTCCACCATTTTCTACCTCCAGCGTTGTTATTAACAGTAAGTGCGTTTCACATTGTGTTCCAGCACTTTGTGTTTCTGTCTCTGTGATAAACATGCTACAGACCCTGGTTTCTGTACAACAAGAAACTGGAACATGAATTAAGTGAGAAGGCTCCTTCCCTCCTCCTGCTCCTCGCTAAAATAATCCCTCGTTGATTTTTTTTCCTTCCTCGTTCCTGTAAAGTAGAGAACCGCTGAACGTTGTTCTTAGATTTCAGCTCAGTGAAGCAGAGAGGAAGAGCTGGCTACAGAAGAGACGTCACGTCGATGTCGCTCTAAACAAATCTGCCGCGAGGTGTCGGTTTGTGTTCGTTTGCTTCCGCTCTTTTGTTCTTTAATGACACGAACCTGCGACGCAGCGATTCTACAGGCGGCGTCTTCTCATTTCAATTTCAGGGCATTAGCTGCTGAATCATTCTCATATTAATGATGAAATTTCAAGCGTGACGCTCAATTATTGTGTGTCATTACTTACACGGAGGGAAAAAATGAGCAGTTCAAAGATAATAATGTGCACATTTTGTGGTTTTAGGAAGCGCCTCAGTGCATCGTATTTACTTGTTTTACATTAGTCGCCCTCGGCGGTTTTTCTGTAGCGTTAATTCTCTTACAAGTCAGTCAGAGAAGCACAGCGGCGGCGACTTAACCTAAAAAACTGGTGGTGAAACAGCGGCTGCCATGAAAGTGTTTCCTGAATCAATTGAATTTTATGCTTCTCAGTTTAAACTGAGGTAGACAATGAAAACACCCACTAATTTATGAATTTTAAGGAAGATGTGACCAGTTATTTTAAACTAAACCTTGTAAGAAATGTGTAGAAACGTTCAGATCCAGATCATATCAAACTGTAACATTATGATGAGTAAAAAATAAAAGTCTTAAACTGATGCAACTGTTTGCAACCTCATTGTTATGTGAGGAAATTGTCTCCAACGTCACGTTTTTTTATTCGATGTCGGTTTCTGAGTTTAACTCATTGGTTCATGGAGGAGTTGTCCGACAGTCACCGTGACAAATAAAGCAGATGCAAAGACAAACAATTTTTATTTTTTCAGCAAACAAAAGACCAACATGAGCAACGTAGATGATCGAAATAACAGTTCTGTTCCAACCAAACCGACGTGGCTGAAAAACAAGCAACAAAGCTGGTTGAGTCTCACAGACATTTTGGGATTTATCCGTGTGTCGGTGCGGCTGCGTGACTGTACGGTACCTGCACACACTGAGCTCCGTAAGATTAGATAACTAGGACTTCTCAGACTCAGTCGGGTCCCAAGGAAACTGTGAAAGTTGGTTTTGAGTCGAGCACATGCACAAATAAGACAAGTACACACAAACTTCCTGAGATCCTGGAGGCTTTTAAAGAAGTTAAATTACCCTGAAGCCCATCAGACCACATCAGTGTGTGTGTGTGTGTGTGTGTGTGTGTGTCATTGGACCGCCTCGGGCCAGACTCAAATAGCACCAGTTAACGGGACAACAGACTACAGCACAACCTCCCAGATTTTTTCAGATCCCGTTGGGAGGCAAAGCAGGATACGCCAAAATTGTCTCGCCCTGCAGCTAAACAGCCCCAACACAAACCCTCTGAGGCAAACTTACTGCTCTATTTCAGAGCCGGCATATGGCCGCTGAATATTATGTTAAGTGTTGAGGAGAAAAACAAGGTGTTTGTTAGAAATTGCATTAAACCATGTAGAGCTTTGTAATGTAGAAGTCTGAAGGTGGACGTCAGTGAAACTGAGTTTGGTGGATAATCAAGAACAAATACAAGATATCAGCTGCTGCTGCTGCAAAACACAAGAAAATCAAATGCACCAAACGGCGACAGACTAGACGACATCATGCGACAGACATTAGTGTGTTTGCACCTGAGGCTCTAACTCTGGTCATTTAGTGTCTGCAGGGAGTCAACAACATGATTCACAGTGATTTGGTTTTAAAATGATGTGTAGTCCTGGTTTGGTCTCAGACTGGTCTGACGCTAGTTTGATTAGAGACTAAAATGGTGGAAATGTTGGAAATAAGAAAACGCCTAAAACTGTTGAATCTGTTTGACATTTTTGTTGCCCTTTACACTTGTGTTTCCATGGTGATAATCAATGATTTGTTGACCGCCGGCTGCAACAAGAAAGAGTGAAGCACGGACGTTAATGTGTGATGGAAAGAGGAAAGATGTTGTAGATGTTTTCTAGTGTGTGTGCTGTTGGAGTCTGGTGTTCGTCCAGAGAAACTATCCTGAGTCTGACCGTCGAGTCAACATAAAGAACCGAGCTCCGCCTCATTAATAAACCATAAACATTTCAACTGTGCTTCACGTCTGCCCTCGACCCAGACTTCACACTCGCTGGATCAGCTCTTTTGTGCTGATTTTACAGTTAAATGTAAAATTCCTGCAACTGAAGCTGAACTGTAGCACCGGTCAGGTGTGACTTTGTCTGGAGAAACAGAAAGAATTCATGGTAAATTCATTTTTTTATCTGAACCCAGATCGCTACAGTCTGACTAATAAGACTTGGTTGGTGAAACTTTTCAGTGATCGATTTTCCACCAAACGTAACAAAACATTCTCTGTACAGAATTTGTCCGACATCAAATAAAATAAAAGTTGCGATTTTAAATTATATCAACATTTATCCAGAAGGTTTGGTTCCTCTGAGGACGAATAACGTCTCAGTTCACACACTTCCAGAGTGAACTGTCAACATGGTTGACGCCATCTTGGCTACGTAGCAGAACAGGATGAAACATGGAGCCACACAATCAAACATCAGCACTAGTGAGACTGATTATTGATTATGACTGAAAACAAGCAGATTTCTTGGTGGGAGAAGATCATGATCCGAAGTCCACGATTAATGTTCTGACCAGTGATGATTCACCGTTAACAAGGAGAAGAAGAAAACGTTGAGGTCATTTCCTGTTGAATCTCGTGGTTTACTACAGGGAAGAGTAGTAACAGAGGTAAAATGAAGAGGTTACAGTCTTTTTCCATCAGAATCCACAACTTTTAATCATCAGAACCTGATGAAACAGCAGCAGTTCAATGGTTTGATCTCGATGAAACAAAGCGATATGATAGTGAACAGTGGTTAAGACACAGACACATACAGAGAAGCTTGTGTAATGATTCTCATCTGAACACTGGGATGTGTTCATGTTTGAGTTCTCAGCTCTACATCAACTCAGAGCTAAATAAAATCTATCTCTGTGCGGCTGCATCGGACACAGAGGCCAATCAATAGAGAGCCGGTGTAAATCCTCTCCAAATACTCGAGCAGAGGTTATTCTATAATCGGCGGAGAAAGGGTCATTTCTCTGGCACTGGCATCTCTGGACGCTCGAGACAAATGGAGCTCAGGAGAGACGAGGACAGGACATCCTGTCCACCGCCGTATTAAACGTCTTTTCACTAATATTCAACACGACACGACGAGTTTTGTTGAAACGTTCTTGCACCTGAAATAATATGTCACAGTTCGAGACGCAGGTTTTCTTTCTTCATTTCAACACGTTTGTTTAGTAAAAAAACAGATATTAATTCATGAATTCAGACAGAATAATCGATTACATATCGATAACACAACATGAAACTAATGTTGACGTTATTACAACGAGATGAACGGTTCTGTCAAAACACACTGACCTTTTCTTTTTGCTTAATGTTTCTACTTCATCCATCCAACTAGAAACCTGGTGCCACATTAAAGGTCAAAAGGCTGTGGGGGGTGAAACCGTGACGTTTCCCTCTGACGGGTCACACACGTGACGTATGTTTAATAGAAGAACATGATCAACATCATCAACCTGTTGGTGTTTTTTAAAATGTAACATTCATTCGTTTACATGTGATGTCAGAGTGAAAACTCCTCCGGAGGATTTACTCGCTTCTTTAAACCAGATGGATTGAGAGAATAAAAATACTTTTTTTTCAGATTTTTGCAATCAGGAGACTTTAAGCAGCAGACGAGGGAGTGAAGACTAAGAAGAGTGATTGAATACAGCTGATTGTAGCTCGGTCTCATCCACAGCCTCCTCTCTAACTTTGTTATCAACAGCTGGACGGAGCCACGTCTCATTTCTACATATAACGTGACTTTATAGATACGGGACCAAACCACCTCAGTTAGTCTCAGTCCACTGACAGATACAGTAGTATTTCCATCAGCCGGCAGGTTATTGATCAACATAAGTGGCTTTGTTAGCGATTGTGTCGATGTCGATGCAGGACTGGACACGACTGACGTGGAGTTTTAAAGATGTAGTTTGACATTAAGAGAAATACTCTGCAGCCGCTTAGCTTAGCTTAGCTTTAGCACCAACACATGAAACTAAGACTGTGTTTACACAAGTATTACGCCGAGTATCTGGAAAAACAATGATATATTTACACTAAAACTGAGCTTTAAATTACTGTTTTTTCCTGAAACCTGCAGCCAAAGAGGAGATTTGTGAAAAGTCTGTTTTCAGCAGACGTCATGGGATGTGTCTGGAAATGCATCAGCGTCAGTGTCAGACATTTCCCAGTAGTAAAGTCATTAGTGGCTAAATTTGGTCCAATTTTGTTAAAGTTTATTTATTGTTACTAAACTCCAAAACAAAGACGAGACTGCTCCCAAAAGACTCCAAGATCATCAGTCAGGACCTTTACTGTTTAAACAGTGAGATAAACCACAGTCAAACCAAAGACCTTAAATCTCTTTGTACAAAAACTGAAGTGTAAGATAAGTTGCTATTTTATCTTCATGATGAAATTATTTGCCGTTGACTTCGGTGTATCAGTGTTAAAGTTATATAACAGTATTCCAGCTAAATTAAATTATGGTCTCTAATTTATACATCACTTCAAATGATTAGCATAAAATATACAGCACATTAATGAGACTCACACGTTTCTGCAGCTATTAGCATTTAAGACTCACTGACTTTGACCTAAACCATCTGTACTGTGTCGTAGTATAATACATCTCAGATGTTTCCACAGCGTCATGAAGCTGGAAATCGCCGCTGGTTCTGGTGACAGCGTCGCCTTTGAGGACACGTCATCACCGCCGTGCTCTCATCAAAGTCACTTTTCAGCTGAGGCAGTGACTCTTGTGTAACGTAGCGTCAACATGATCAGCGGCCGCGTCAACGTCGTCTTCCTCAGCTTCTTCCTTTTTATAAATGTGACCGAGTCGCGTGTTAACAAAACGAAGGGTCACATAATAAAAGTGATGAGCAGCGATTTGAGTCGCAGGTTGAAAATGTCAAGAGAAACTTTGCTAACTCGCTACTTCATTATCTCTGCATTCAACATCATCACTTATGTGACATTTTACCACAGATCTTTAAATGTCACCGCCTTTATGCTTCTATTCAAGACAGCTCAGTGTGACGAGCTGTTAATATTAATAATACCACATTACAACATTTTACTTTGGTGTGACTGCTGCCAAACAACCTTCTCACACATATAGAGGCATATAATCCAATTATAACCACACGACATCGTACTGGTGATGATGCAGTGTCTGAACTTCATCTAATAAAAGTGTCAGTATGAACCATTTTCTCTTCATCACCGACTTATGTGTTCGCTTCATTTTGTAGCTTTTCTTTTGTTTGGCTGCTTCTAGTTTATGTTGGAGCTTTTATCCAATCACATTTCAGCATTTCTACGTATCTTGTGTTGCCATGGTAAAAGAAATCTGCCTTGAGTCTGTAAAATGAAACTAACCAATCAGAGTTCGAAGATTTGATAATTTGATGAAGATTCGTTTTTGTTTTTTTAGCCTCTGACTGACGCAAGATGAAGTTGATTTGGTCGCAGATAAAAACTTGTGAAGACGTTTTCTTTTATATTGTTTTTTTTGGGGTATTTTTGTCTTTAATGATAGAGACAGTGCAAAGACAGACAGGAAACGAGGAGAGACACTTTACAAGAAAAGAGCGGCGCGTACCGTCAAGTTGTACCGGCAAAAAAAATCAGCCGTCAGCTCAGCTGGTGGGAAGTTGTTCTCTGACACCACAGGTCTGTGTCTGCGTCCCAACGATGGCAGGTGACGCCAGTGAGATGTGGATTATTTTAAAGACGGAGGCGCAGCTCATAAGGTCTGGACACCAGCTGTATTTGTTGGGACCCTGACACTCAAATAAGATGAAATTAAAATCACATTTTTGTCTAAAATTATTATTTGATGTTTATTGTTAATATATTTTTTATTTTATTACAAAACTGAAGACATTTAAGTTTTTATCAGTGGGCTTCTTCATAGAGCAGAGTTTGAAGCTTGTTGTTGAGACTTAAATAAAAACCAAACGTTAATAAAGACATGAGGAGAAGAACAGTATGTGAGACAATAAATGTTTGTCCTCACTTTGGAAAGTAAATAGTCATAAATGGTGGATTGTTGATAGTTATTAAGTGTCAGTTGAAGGTACGTGTTCCTAACGTCAGACCATTCATTCTCACATTCGTGTTTTACGTTGGTTCGGTTGTTAACAACACGTCCACTAGAGGCAGTGACGATGAAGCAGATCACAGCTTCATTCTCAGACAGAGGTAAAGAGTCGGCGCTGTAGACGGTGGTGGTCTGACGACGTTAAACACGTCGCAGCATGTGGACGGAGATTTCTTCTTCTTCTTTGTTCCTTTCCCTGGTCACTGAGCTACACTGTCCAACACTGCCCCCGGTGGTTTCTGGTGGTGTTACTGCGTTTGATGCTGCTGATCAGTAAGATCCTGAAAACCACCACGTTATTAACGTGATGACGGACTAAAGGCTGCGTCTCCTTATTAATTGTGGGATCATACGAAATTTTCTCTTCGTCACAATTTTCGAATCCAGTCACAGGCCGGATTCAGCCTGAGGCTGCCTGTTGGTGATATAATTGTCAGGACACATGCACACGTAGAAAGAACAACATTAATAATAACAGTGATAATAATAAAGTCGGTTTGTAGTCATTAGTGAGGTTACTAAGTGAGTCTCTGTCACATACTACCTCTCTCTGTCTGGTGTTTTAGTGGCAGCTTCAGTACTAATGACATCATGTCACGGAGGGAAATCACACCCACCACCACTGAGTAATTATGTAATTACCAGAGATGGACATGAGCAAACTGTCAGCTGTATTGAGTCTATAATTGTTATGTGCCTCATTCGTCAGAGGCGTCTTTAAAACCTCAACTTATCCTCGTTGCTGCTGCTGTTGTTACACACTTGACCCGACAGATTCAACCATGTTTCTCTCTGGTTCCCGTCTCAGGCTCCAGGCCACCACCGTCCCCATACGTCATATCTCATGTCATCATTTTTACCAGTTTATCTTATTCACAGCTGCGACTGTGAATCATCATGTTTAATTCACATGGTTGAGGTCAGATGACCGATGTGTGTGGTGAGTTTTACTGGTCTCATACTGGTCTTTTCATTTTTCACTTTTCTCTATTTACACCAGTTATTTCCCAACCTAAACAAAACAAGAAGCTGTGCTGTCACTGCATTGGTTCAACTCCCCCAGGTTTAATTAATGATGATCACATTCATAATTATATGTATTTTCCCTCCACAAGGGCATATCATTGGTGGGGGGGTCCTCAGTCTAACCCTCATTAAAGAGCTCAGCTCTCAGCAGCGTTGGTGCTCTGTAGTCTGAGAGAAGAAAGGTGCAGCAGAGTTGAACACCTAAACTCCCACTCAGGAAGCAGCTTTAATTAGCTAATGAATCTAGGAGTTTCCTCTGTCAACCTTTGACCTTAGGCTGAGGCTTAATAAGTCTGTTCACGGTGTGAGATGTGTCACATGCGGTGGGAATCGATACACTGTACACCAAAACCACATTTAATGAGATAAACGCTCAGCGCCGTCCCTTTTATTGTGAGAGACCGTTACAGTCCGCATCCATGAATCATTCCTGGAGACTCTCCATTGGGTGCATTGTATTGATTTAGTGTCATTTGCCACAAAAGCCTCAGCTTCATGATTGATGTTGTTTGTTATGTTGACGGCGCAGCAGCTCGAAGATTTCTTATAACGCACATAACCAAAGCTCTGATGGGAGAGAACATAGAAAACCAACCATCAACGTGTTGCTGCAGGATTTACTTTATGTTTTATGACCAATCGATGCCTTAATTACTAAAAATACAAATAGGAGATGATGAAAACAGAAGTAATTTTAATACCAACACCAACTCTGGTGGAGAGACTAGAAGATGCTCTTCTTGTCATAGCTCCAGTAAATATGAAAGGTCATGAGAATGTGGTTAAAGCTAATTAACACTTTATATATTTATATGGTTTGTCTGAGCAACATCACAAGAGCAGAAGTGACAACAAGAGTTTTATCTTTATTTATTTACAAGAATAAGTTGAATGAAGCCACGAGAAAGACCCAGTCCCAGAACAGTCCCACCCAAAAATGAGTTAAGCGTTTCGTATTTTATACAAATAGAAGAGTTTTTAAAGATGTTTAGATGCAGATTTTGTTTCAACAGAGCTCATCCAGATCACACCCGATCACACCGTGACGTCACCAAACTCTACGTCTGGTCACGTGAACTAGACAGGATGTAGCCGCTGCTTCTCACCGTGATTTACAGCCGTTTATTGTTGACGAGCACCGGTGAAGACGCTGCCTCCGACACAGACTAAACCAGCGTGATCCGACTTGGATCTGGACTAGTGTGGACTAGGATTTACCACAAATTAAATAGCTGGACAGGTTTTAACGTGGTCTCATCAAACCTGTAGATCAGAGCTATCAGTTTGGTTTTAGTTGAGTTTAGATCAGATGTATGTGACAGAGCTGATATGACCTCGGTCCCTGTGGCTCCTCAACTTGACATTTCCTGACTCCGTTGTGATCAGAGTTGAAGTATGTTGACCCAACGTGTCGGGTCCAGGTCTCAGTCGATCCCGGTGGACCTCCTTCTCTCGGCTGAAGCAGCTGCGAGAGGCTCCGTCGGCTCCTGGGTCCAGCCATGGAAATGTGCCCTGGGTGAGGCAGATCATAAATTAGTCAGGATAAGTTAAAGGCAGGCTGCGCTGGCCTATCCCCCGTGGTTATCAGCGGAGGGAGAACCTGCCTGAAGCTCGACGCTCTTAAATCTTTCATCATTGCTGAGGCAGCCTGATCCAGGCGTGGACCGAGGCCATCAATCAGGGCCATTGCTCACAGCTAATGGGTCATTCAGCTTTTACTGAAAATAAAACAGCCGTCCTCGACTAAATCATGCTAAAGGAGCAGCCCGACGCTGCTTTTAGAGAGAGTGATCTTGAAATTGGTTTGATTTCGGCGTTGCTTATATAAAACTGCATTAATTATTCCAGTTACATTCAGCTCAACTCATCAGCAGTGTGATGAGGTGAAGTTAACTGAATAAATCATAAACAACAACAGGGAACTGCAGCAGAGCTATTATCAGCTTGACTCAATGCAGCCACTTGTTTCAGAGGGAGAGGGTCACATTTTCTAGAGTCCTGCTCTGTGGCAGGTGTGAACTGGACTGATGGGACAAGTAACATAAGATTAGCAGTCGACCTTTCTTTGAACCCAAACCATGAGCGACTGTTAACACGTCAGATATACAAGTAAAGACAGAACAACAGCTACAGTCTGTCTGTGACCATTAATGAGTTTATAAGACTCAACTGGTTTTTAAAGTCACTGTTTAAAGAAGCAGTATGAAAGATTTTGGTGTGAATGAATCAGTGAAATGATCCTAACACGTCACCAGAGACTCAGGATTCATGTTCAGCAGCATAAGTCATGTTTCTGTGTTGAAGTCAGCAGCATTTCATCAGCTGCAGCTACAAACATCACAAATGTCTGACGTCACTAAAACGACGTCTGGACTGAAGAAGAAACCGTCTTTATAAACACATGAGACTTAACGTGCTCCATTAGCATTAGCATTAGCTTTACAGCTACCAAGTGAGGACAGTTATCACCGACTCAGTTATGCAGCTATGACTGAGAGTGTGTAAAGACATGTAGAGTTTACAGCTTATAAACTCACGTTTCTTATGAAGAATTAAACTGTAATAATGTAACATTAATATTTAGCACCAGGTCCTTTTCTACTTGTATTTATTAACCTGATGATGATGTTATGATGAGTACGACATCGAGAGGTGTGTCTGTTTTTCATTTTATATGTTTTATTTTGGAGGGCTGTGCCAGTAACATCAGTAATGATTTATTACAGTTACTTGTCCTCTCATGTTCCCCAGATATCCATGAAAAGTGTTCAGGGTTTCACCAAGTCAGTCAGAGACCAATGAATTCATAAATGAAAGGGAGAGATTGGACATACCAAGACACACTATCTCCAGAGAGCCTCTCCTGGCTGCCGACTGTACAGTCTATCAAACTGGTCCCACAGCAAAGCAAGCAAAGGAAAAGATGATGTTATTATTGGTCCTCTGGAAATAGGAGACGGTCAAAGCCGAGGGAGCTTCGAAGTCAGAGGCAGACTCCATTTACAAAGCTGGAAACTTGCTTCCCACTTCGTCTTTGAAAACTCAGATTTACAAGGAGGAAGAAGAGGAAGAGTAAAGACAGAGAACATGGAGGCTTCAGTGAAACAGACCGAGTAATAAAACACGTCGACTGTCTGAGGCATCTTACGTTAAAGAACATTCGCTGTATTTCACGATACAGTTCATTAGTTTCTGTTTTTACCTCGTATATAATCAACTTACCACTTATTTCCTCATGTTTTCAGTCACATCGTATGATCTTTGTCAACCAGTTAAAGTGATGACAAGTCAAACTTCCTCAACAGATATGTTACGTTGGTTGAAGTAATATCCAATTTGACCGGCTTTTGTTTTCACAACCAAATAGTTAACAATGAAAGTAAATGGGGCAGTCAGCCAAACGTATCTAAACTGTCATTTTTTAACCACTAATAAAGCTCAAAATATCACTTCACTTCAGCAGTAGCATGAATAGGGTCCCTACACATAAACTGAAGTACTGATAACTTAGTAAGTGAACCCAGAGTTTATTAAAACACTGTTTTACAAGACTTACCCAACGTCTGGTTTTATAACAACTGGTGATGAAGGTTGTTCCACATCAGCAGATTCATCATTTTCATCTTTGCTCTTCACAGATGATGAATCTGCTGATGTGTAACATCCTTCACCACCAGCAGGATCATGAAATATAGTCGAAGATTTAACTTTTAGTTTTCCTGATAAATCTGCGTTTTTATTTCAATAAAAAATATTTGAAGGTCGAACAAATTTCAAAAGAGTTGAGATGCTTCTGGTCGTTGAAAAGGTTTCATTTTTTAAATAATTTACTGTAAAAACTGAGGATTTTCTGCTGTAGGAAGCTGTTTTGCATGCAAAAAGTTTCTCTCAGTTTCTTCTAAAAAAAACATCATTCCCACAAGTGAAGATTATTCAGAGATCTGAAGAAATGAAAACCTTATAAGCTCCATATGGGAACAACAAGGGAATCGCCACAGAGCTGCAGTAAAGTTTCCACTAATGATGAATACGATGATCGACTGATGTGTTTTGTAAAACAGGAAATCTTCAGATGAGTCACTTCACTTCTGTACTTCTGTTTTCCTTCTGATCCACCTGTGTCTTCTGGAGGGAGGAGGAGTGATGGTGTTAGTTCAACCATCACTACAACAATTTCCACACGTGACGTCGTTGCTGTGATTCTTTATTAATCAGCGGCAGGTGTTCCCTTCACAGCTGGTTAACCTGTGCTGATGTGAAAACATGTCTGTATTCTTACCACGTCTCAGTTCAGGCGTCACAGACATTAACAGGCCACGCGTCTTTTCACACGTCTGCTACTGCAGCGACTTCATGGCCTGATGCTGCAGAGACCAGAACAAACCTGGTTCTGAGGTTTTATATCAGTGTTGTTTATTTTAATCCACTGTAAACGAGCGTCGTCTGCTCTGCAGGTAGCTTCCAGTGTCTGCTGCTATTTACTAAATGTTTTTATTAGCGCATCAACTATGTGACCACTCTCCTATGGTTGATATGATTTACAGGGTACCGGGTAACATCTGGATCAGTCGTGGGGAGTTTGTAGAAAGTGAAAATGAAAGAAAAAGCGTTAAAACGTCAGACTTTTAAACGTGGTTGTGAGTGAATCAGTGAGACGGCAGCAGCATTTATCTCACATCCCTCCTCTGATTGGCTGTCGCTCTTTGTCAGTCTCTTCAGACTCCTCCAGTTTTCTAACATGACAGATCCAGTCCCGGTCTCAGACCAGGTCCCGACGGCCTCTGATGGAGTCGTTAGGGCTGTTCACACATTATGATCATTAACTGATGATTCACCAACCATCAGAGGACCAAGTCCACCAGACACCACCACTGGTGGAGTCGACCGGTGTGAGGGATGTGTTGACAGGAGATTTACAAAATGTTAAATTGTTTCTTTGAATTTTCATCATGTGCTTGGTTCCATGCTAGCATTAGCATTTAGCTGACAATGCTAATAAAGCTGCTAATGGATGATAAAGACTCATAACAACAACAACAACAACAACAACAACACTTGATCTTTATGTTTCGTCTCAGATTTAACGTATTTGTCTACGTCTGTTTTCATGTTTGTAACATAGAGACCGAACGACCTCAGCTGGTCTCTGTGTTTATCTCTAATTATTAGTCGTTAGCTTGGCAGATAATGAACCGTAAACACCACAGCTACAGATCAGTTATGTAGATACTGTGATTAAACCAAAGGTGTTTTTTTAAAAACGACCAAGATGTGAAACCTTTCCCAGTCTCACATCCTCTAACCAGCAGCACTAGTTTTGTTTTTCATACATTTTTCTTTGAGAAGTGTTTATCCTGAGATGCTGCGTCAGCCTGTTGGAGGCCTGAGTTTTTTATTTTATTCTTTATTTTTTGGCAGGTTGTTGTTTTATATCGTATTTGTTTGTTTCAGCTCCATCACAGTGTGTTGTGCAGAAATCAGAGTGACAACGCTGTCACTGCGATCGTACATGTAAGACAACCCCTCGCAGCAAATGTAAAAACCTCCCAAACGCTGCTGTTTAGTTTTTTGTTTATTTTGCTTGTTTTTTGTTTTTTTTGCTTGTCGCTTGTCACAAAAAGCAAAATACTGCAGAAGCTGCACTAACCCATGAAGACTGTTTCCTTTATTTATCTTTTATTCCTTTTCCCACTCAACTGAAATCAACCTTCAGAGACACTCGATCCGTCAGTCTGAGAAATTGGACGACAAGTCAAAGAAACCTGGAAATAGATTGTTCTCAAATTTTGTTCACATCGAGCACAAACAGCCTCCCGCTGCATCGCTGGGTCGCAGGCGCACGACAGTGAACTGTGGTGAAACGATTCAGACGTGTTCATCCTGAAAAAAAACTATCAACAAAAACCGTCTGAGCTCATCTTCCTCTGCAGCTGATGCAGACGTCACTGACAAATCAGCGTTTCCTCAGATGTTTCTGAATAAGATATGATGCCCGTTTATTTTTGTAACAACCCCCCACCCAACACCGACTGCTGGCGAGCAGAGAGGAGTTATGACTAACCCTCCTCTAGTTTCCACATCTTCAGAACAGCAAATACAGCGTCAGAGTCTGTGCAGCTTAACATCGGTCTCAATGAGGTTTAATCACATCTAAATAAATCAAAATGAAAATGAAATGTCACACACGAGCTGAGATGTTTTATTGTGAAGCTTCACCACCTGGAGAGTCTGACTGATGATATTTACATGATAGTGACGTAGCTGCAGCTGGTGGCTGTTAAATAACGAACCACTGATCATAACGATCCATAGAAACACCGTGTTTAAACCTTAACCTCTGAGACAAGTCTGTCATAACTGAGTCATAATGTCCTCATCCTCCAGGTCTGGACTTGGATCTGGACTTGGACCTGGACTCTCCAGTCCACCTGAGAAGACACGGCAGCGGAGGAGACGAAGGACCCGGTGGTGGACGATGTCATCGCTACGTTGTTTGACCAGTTCACAGTCACCAGTGGTGCCATGATCCAGTTGTAACTGTGGGTCAGTTATTTTTTATGTTAAAACTTCTTCTTGTGTTAAGACAGTCACCGTTTCTCTCCAACTCAGAAAGATCCAAATAAAATAAATTAAAAACCTAAAATATCATAGATGAGACGATGTAGCTTCTGTCTGTAGATTATTAGAAGTTTAATTATCATCTGCTGTTTCAGACGTTAAAGAGTTAAGTAAACGTTTAAACGTGAAGATGAGTTTATAAAGACAAGTTTATTAAAAAAGTTATAATCTATTAGTAAGTGACTAAGACTCTGATTTATTTAAAAAAAGAATAAAAAATAATGTTTCCATTTCTTCTAAACGCTGAAGTTCAACTGTTTCACCTGTAACAAGACATAGTAATGAAGTGTCAGGTAGTTTTAGTTCAGTTTCTACAGATCACACAGTTCTTTTTAATAAAGAAAAGAAAATGTCGTTTTGTTTCTGAACAAAACCAACAAACCTGCGTTTTATTTTACTACGTTTATAAACGGAAACGTTTAGTTTTTCTTACTAAAAAACAAACAGTGTTTTTTAACACGTCTTCACCGGTTTATCAATGAAACTACAACATTTTTCTTTCAAATCTTGTAAATTTTCTCTTCTTTAACTTCACAGCTGAGACTCGATCTTCACATAAAGAGAATAAATCGAAACGTTCAGATTGTTTCTATACGTTTTCTCGCAGCAGAAGAAGTGAACAGATATTCTCCTTCTGTTTGACGCCTGGTTCATTTCTTTCAGGCTGTAATTAGATTTTTTAGAGGGGACACAAAGCTGAACCAAACGATTTGGACTCAGAGGGTCGATCGTCGATGCCAAGCCGCAGTCTGGTGACATCGTTTCCTGCCATTTGGCCGGTGACTGGTCTCAGTCCCGGGCACGAATTCACATCCTAACTCGTCCTCGGTGACGACACCGTTGAGCTCAGCCTGGTTGGCAGAGACGACGACGAGCTGCTGCTGCTGCGGCCACAGTCGCTTACACATTTAGATCTATAGATAGTTTTAATATATAGATGTTACATCATGTTATTTAGTTTAAAAACAATCTCTCACTTTCACTGCCAGTGTCACTCGGTCCTCGTGACTACGGACGTTTGGTGTTTCTTGGTCAGTTAATGAAAATTATGGTGTTTCTCATTTTCATGTAACTGAGATTCAGGAACATTCTGTGTTTAATGATTCTCATGTGAGTTATCTGACGTTTCTTCTCTCCAGGTAATGCCGAGCCAAATAACCAATCCTGGAGATGCCGAAGAGAAGAGATATTCTTGCCATCGTGTTGATCGTGTTACCCTGGACTCTGCTCATCACCGTTTGGCACCAAAGCGCTATCGCTCCGCTCCTCGCCATCCGCAAGGGTACGAACCGCTCTCCTGCACTTCACGACGACCCTGGAGAGGGTCCTTGAATCTAACACCACACTTCACTTCAGAGCCACTCACACACAGGAAACACCCCGATCACTGTAGGTTGAATAAACATTATCATCACATACGTCGGTGTCGAACTGCTCGTCCTTCTTATGTTAATGACGTGTTACGAAACTGTGTCCCTTCCCAGAATTCATAGCGTCTCCACTCACGTGTCCATATTTTCTTCCAGGTTTGAAGCAGAAAAGATCCTTTTATCTGTCCACGTTTCAATGACTTTATTAAGCAGAGATATGTAATAACGTGTTCATACTCCGGTCCCAGTCATTAATACGCTCTCATGAGTCTTCCGGTCGTCTCCAGAGAAAACAAACCAACAGTGTTAAATGCCAAGTACAACGCAGAGTAAACAAACCCAAATTAGAGCGACAGCAAATCAATAGAGCAGTTTGCTCCCTTCTTCTAATGTCACGAATGAACACGGAGGGTTAACTAACCAAGCGACCCGAGGCTGAAAATCGTTGCTGAATTATTTTTAATAATAATTTATTTCTATGTTAAAGACGTGAAGACGTAGTTTCAGTGTAAATATCTGACCCAGCGTTGCCAACTGGCGTCTTTCTGTGTTTGCTCTTAAAGAAGAGAAGCTGGAGGTTTTTTTTTTTTGGCAGCGTGTTCACTGGCAGCCTCTGTTGAACATCTGGCCATCAACAGATTGTGTTAATCTATTTGCTGCAGAAAAAAAAATCCTCTTTATGTTTGAGGTGCAAATGGAGCCGAAGCTGAACAGCGACAAAGACCGTCATTAACGTGACACAATGAAAAGAAATGAACAACGTTAATGATCCTATAACCACGTTCTATCCATCACCATCGAGCTGTCGCAGCCAAAACCGTCGCGCTCTGAATGACCCACCAGCGTTTACCGTCGTCACATTTGACTAAACGAGGAAACAGATTTAGTTTCACTCCTCGATGACACTTGACAACAGTGACCAACGTTAGAGACTCAACCAAACCGCTTCTGCTCCACCTTCATCATCAAACTCTTCCTCTTCTTGCTGCTTCTCACCTGCTGCTCTTCAACAACTTCACCTCAAACGAAAATGAAAACGTTATTACATCGACTTTGTGCTTCTACCAACTATTAACACTGTCGTTCTCCTGCAGCAGAAACCATTTTCTCATTTTCACTGGAAATGATCAGTAGTTTAGTTGTTTGCTTGGGTCACGGACACAGAAGAGAAACACACCAAATATCTGCTTCCAAGTAAAAAATGATTAAATGCGAATAAATCAGATTGGTCTGGGAAGATCTCCAACAACAAAAAACTCTTTTCTGTTTGTGACTTTGAATTAAAGTATTTTTCATCTTCTAGATGAAGATGCATCTTTTTTCTGCAGGTTATCTGACCTCTCAGCTCAGACTTCTTTGTCTTTGTTTACTGCTGCAACATCATCATACGTTGTATAAAATAATAAAATATAAGGTGGTGACTGTAAAACCAGAGCATGTCTGCTGGATCCACATACGCCCATTTTTCTTTCTTTCTTTGTAAAGAAAAAAGCCAAAGGCGACATGGAGGGAACATCAGCCAACACTCATCTCTGGGCTCCTTCGTCTCGCGCTGTCTCTCTGTCCATCAGCTGTGTTATCCTCTCACGGTGCTTGCTTTCACTTTTTGCAGCCTGTCACCACCTAGTAAAAGAGATCTTTATCATTCCAGAGAAGCTTGCAGTCCGTCACCACCGGCTCTCAGGTACACTTTACCCCCATTGGGTTTAAGTCACCTGAGGCAAATATACAAAGGGCAGCTCAAGGTTGCACTAATACCTTACATGTCCTCTTATCCCCCAAATCTGCAGATGATGGAGTCGAGGGCAAGAGGGAGGCGGGCGGGCAGGCGCAGGACTCCAAGGAATACTGCGCCTCAGATAAGGACATAGTGGAGGTGGTGAGGACGGAGTACGTGTACACGCGGCCTCCGCCCTGGTCCGACGTGCTGCCGACCATCCACATCATCACCCCCACGTACAGTCGACCGGTGCAGAAAGCGGAGCTGACGCGGCTGGCCAACACTTTCCTCCACGTTCCCAACCTGCACTGGATCCTGGTGGAGGACTCCCAGAGGAGGACGCCTCTCGTCACTCGGCTCCTTCGAGAAACGGGGCTGAACTACACCCACCTCAACGTGGAGACGCCCAGGAACTATAAGCTGAGAGGAGACACTCGGGACCCGCGCATCCCCAGAGGGACCATGCAGAGGAATCTGGCTCTGCGGTGGCTGAGGGAGACGTTCAACGCCAACAGCAGTCAAGCTGGAATCGTCTACTTCGCTGATGATGACAACACCTACAGCCTGGAGCTGTTTGAGGAGGTTAGTGCTGATACACCAGGTTACGGCTGCAGCTCTGTCGCTGAAGGAAAATAAAACACTTTTTTGCACGATTATTCAAGTAAACTCAGTCACTTTAAGACTTGGGCCCTGTCTCTTTTTATCCACTGACACTAGATTTTGACACTAACACTCAGTTTTTTCTTTAAAAAGCTTAAAACCCTTAACGCTCTTAACACCGCGGCCACAATCAGAGAGAACTGATGAGACTATGAACCCAGTGAGATGAAATTACTCAGGACCTTTACGAACTCAGTGAGCCTGAAACAAAATGAAGTCCAGCTCAGCAAAAGAACATTTTTGAAGATCTGTCAGGATTTCTTAGTTTGATGCTCATGCAGAATAATTCTGTACCTTTGAGTTAAAACATGAATGTTACAAAGTCTCTGTTTCATGATTTCATAAAAATATAAATATCTGCTGAGCTTCAGGAGGCGGCCGAGTCTTTTTACTGGGTAGTTTTTGCAGTAATTATGATGATTATGTCTTTTTATACTCCCCATACGTACTTTATGTTGTCACGGTTGTTAACGACACGTCCACTAGAGGGCAGAGCTCCAGCGTTAGTTTCAGACAACAACAAACGAGACAGAGATAAAGAGTCGGCGCTGTAGACGGTGGTGGTCTGACGACGTTAAACACGTCGCAGCATGTGGACGGAGATTTCTTCTTCTTCTTTGTTCCTGTCTCTGGTCACTGAGCTACACTGTCCAACACTGCCCCCGGTGGTTTCTGGTGGTTTTACTGCGTTTGATGCTGCTGATCAGTAAGATCCTGAAAACCACCACGTTATTAACGTGATGACGGACTAAAGGCTGCGTCTCCTGTGTAGAGAATAAATGAGCCTTTCATATTCAGGCATATTCATATTCGTGACGTTTGTATTAACACGATAAATCTTTTATCCTCAATGGTCCTAGACTCGGATGCTACAGTGTCCTGGTTTCTGTTCTTCTTACTAAGAAGTAAACACAGTAGTTGGTGTTGTTGAACACGTCGGCCGACGTTTTATTTCATAGATTAAAGAGCTTCACCTCTGACACTTTTCTCTCTCCGTCATCGAGACCAATCTCGTTACTGAGGACACTTGAAACCAAGTGTAGTGTTGAGACGAGAGGGGCTGGCTTCTAACGTAAAGTATTAGTCACGTCTATATTATAAAATGACTGTCTCTGATCCTTTTTAATGCTGCTCCACTCGAACCAACTGAGTGATTCACAGTGACCTGACAGGTTGAAACACTGATGTCTGCTGCTTCTGTTTGTTTTAAAGCCTGAAAGTTCAGCAGCCATTAGTCTTGTAGAGGACGTCCAGTATTGATCAGCTATAGGCACCGATGGATACGTGTCTGTAGGGAGAAGGTCAATGAGGACGATAAATAAACTCTTGTTATGAAGGAAAATCTCATAAAAATGACCTGTTTTCTAGTTTAACTGTCAGACTGTGAACCTATAAATTCCCAGTCACTTTAAACCTTTTTTATCTCTTAACAAGCACAGTCAGTGATGTGGAAGTAGCAGAGAGAAGTTTGTGCAAGTAATCACTACATCTCCGACCATCCGTCTTGACATCAGTTGAATTAACCTGAGAGGACACGGTCCAGGTCCTCTGAGTATTAGCCTCAAGTCTTGTTAGTGGTGCAGACAGGGTCCGTAGTAAATGGAGCGCCGGGTATTGACGGCGCCTGTCATTACCTTTCTCTGGGAATCAGGCGAAGTGCTCCGTCTCCCACAGAGGCCCTCCATCACCTCCAACAGGCCTATTTATGGGCCGGGGTAACAGGCCTAAAGGGGAGAGAAGGAGACAGAGAGAAACTGTATCGTTTGCTGACACGACAGTAAAACTGCAGCCGTTTGCTGAATATTCAGAGTCTGAAAAAAACAGACGTTTGAGAGCAGGAACATGCTGGAGTGAGTGATGTTCAATGATGTGGTCATAACTTCTCCTGTTAATTTCATCTCCGCTGACTTTTCATGGAGGAAATAATGATACATTTTAAATTCAAATATTAAA
The DNA here is from genome assembly GCA_016801845.1 of Polydactylus sextarius. Taxonomy (NCBI): domain Eukaryota; kingdom Metazoa; phylum Chordata; class Actinopteri; family Polynemidae; genus Polydactylus; species Polydactylus sextarius. The sequence goes on from CM028924.1 coordinate 645,233, forward strand.
AAGAGAGAAGTTGTTACAGAATTAACATTAAAAAACTTCACGACACCAGAGACGGATGAAGATCGACATGTAAATATCACTGAGTCAAGCGTCTTTCTCCTTCTCTCTGTTCAACACGTTAATGTTTCTGAACATGAAGATTTGTTCTTTATTCACCGTAGAATAATTATATTTAATGATTTATTCAAATAAAAACAGATGAACATTTAAACACTTTATTTGATCTATTTTTATTTATTTTGATTTTGAGCATAAAACTTCACCAACAATTATATTATTGTGATTTACTAGTCAAGTCACTTTTTACTCTTAAAAGTCTTAAAATGAACTAAAACAAACATTAAATCTCTGTAAAGAACTTTATTATTATTGAGTGTTTGTTTTTGCCACAAATTGAATTTTCAAACAATAAACTTGTCAGAAGAAACATTGAGATTTAACAACATTTTAATTTATATATTTCCACTAAATTAACACGTGAACTTTAGATTGATTGTTTAATGATTGTTTTAATTATTTATGTGTGAATGTTAAAAACATCTTCAACTTTATTTTAGTAAATGTTTAATTGTTACTGAAACAAAATGAACATTTAGTTTATTATAATTAAATAACGTGAAGATTTAAGACAAACGTGACGTCAGGAAACAGAATCAGACGTTAAATTAAATGTTCACACAAATTAATAAACGACAAGACGAAGAGAAAGAGGTTGATGTTTTCACAAACACACAGGACGGAGATGATTTAATATGAACCTGAATCTGAAGCAAAACAGAGGATTTGTTTTCTTTTTTAGTGAAATAGTAAAAGAAACAAGAGGATACAAAATAAAGATAAATAGATAAAAAGAACTGCTGGCAGAACACGTCGAACGTATGAGAGAAACATAAATGATCTCTCCACGGCTCCATTAACACCCAGCGCTCATTAAGACTCAACATCCTGCCAAATCCTATCAGGATGTCTGGCGCAGTTGTTTCTCCTAAAGCTCAAATCCATGGATTCTCATAAGCCCCCGGCCTCTTCTCTGATCTCCTGATGTGACCACACGGCAGCTCATCACACAAAACAACACAGCAGCAAAGAGGGTGTGTGCTATGAACAAACACACGTATGTAAACGAGCTGCAGGGACCCTCACGTTAGAAACCAGCATCGTTATCTCTGCTGCACCGAATTTGATTAAACCGCTGCTGTTTTTAAACCGTCCTCGTCCCTCGTTATAAAACTTTTACCTTTTTGCGACCGCAGCAGCTCCTCTCACCGAGCGGACTGAAGAACCAGGCGGTGAGAGGGTTTGATGCTGGAAGATTAAAGCCTCAAACTAAATAAAGAAAAGAAAAGAGGACGGTGGCGCTGGTCTTGAAGGATCCGACCACGAGACTCACTAATGGTTTTTACTCCTTCCAACTCTCCGGGCGCCGCCTGCGTTTTCTCTCCTTTAAAGGTGCTTGTGTGTAATTATCTGATTGTAGAGCAGCTGTTGAACAGTGTGTGTGATCTGCCTTCATCCAACAGTGTCACATGCCACAACGTCTCGGTCAATATTCACCGTCTTTCATGATGAATCACAGCAGCAGCTTCAGAAACTCGGTGCTCTGCTGCCGTCTTCTCTCTCTCCGATGACTAATCTCTCTTCTCTTTCCTCCATCTCTCAACTTCTCTTCTCCTCAGATGAGATCGACTCGGAAAGTTTCCGTGTGGCCTGTGGCCTTTGTGGGCGGTTTACGTTACGAGTCTCCCAAAGTCAACGCGGCTGGGAAGGTCTACGGCTGGAAGACGGTGTTCGACCCCCACCGGCCCTTCGCCATCGACATGGCCGGCTTCGCCATCAACCTGAGACTCATCCTCTTCAAGCCACAGGCGTATTTTAAGCTCCGAGGGGTGAAGGGAGGCTACCAGGAGAGTAGTTTGCTCCGGGAACTTGTCACACTCAACGACCTGGAGCCCAAAGCAGCCAATTGCACTAAGGTAATTTACTCTTTTTATGTTTAATCCTGTTAAGCAGCTTGGCTGGAGCAGTTCAGGGATTTACTAAACCGTTTGTGTGGAAAGTAAAAATCTGTTGTAGTCGTTTTATTCAGATCCAATACGTGAATTAAAAAGTCTTGAATTTAAAACCCTACAACAAAATCCAGCAAAATGATGAAAGATAAGAGATCATGAGACAGGACGTCAGATTGGTCGGAGGCTGATCCACTCGTCGTAAGATGATTACGTTTTGATTTCATGACGACTTTTCTTTAATCTTTACTTTGTTTTTCCTCAAATCCCTCAAACGACTGTACTGATGACATCTTCTGCACCATCAGTTATATAACAATGTTTCTAGTTTCATGACTTCATGTGAAGAAGCAACGTTACTTTAAATTCACAGAATCAAAACTAATCTGTCGTGTCTGTGAAGAATAAAACCTCGTTCCTCAGTTGTTGTTGATCAGTGATACTCAAGATGTCTGGTGTCTGTCAGAGCTTCGTGGACCAGGTCAGGTCCAGGTCCAGGTCCAGAAGGTCCAGGTCCAGAACCAGAACCAGAACCAGGCCCAGGTCCAGGACCAGGTCCAGGTCCAGGTCCAGGACCAGGACCAGGACCAGGTCCAGGTCCAGGACCAGGTCCAGGTCCAGGTCCAGGTCCAGGACCAGGACCAGGACCAGGACCAGGTCCAGGTCCAACTCAAAGAGTTTATGGCTGATTGACTGAAGCTACAGCCTCAGGTTTTGTGAAGGAGACAGCTGACGTGCTGCTGAGACTCGGTCTGTCCTCGTCTGGTACCATGGACAGAGTCACATGGGTCTAGAACGTGACGTCTGATCACAGACCAGCTGCTACGTCTTCTACTTTACTGAACCTTTGTTACGAACGCATCTGAAACATGACCACCTCCTCCAACAACGTGAGCTGTCTGCTGTGTCAGTGGTAACAGAGATTCAACAGTCTTTTATTTAAAGGTTCAAGGTTTTTAATTTAAAGTGACGGTCCAGTGTCCTCTGGTCGCCTCTGTGTCAAAACAACAAGTCAATTACTAAAAGAAACTGAACCAAACATGGAGGCGACTGGAAAACGTTGGGTAAGTTAGTAAGTTATTAAACAGTGTTTTTAATAAACTCTGGTTCACTTACTAAGTTATCAGTACTTCAGTTTATGTGTAGGGACCCTATTCATGCTACTGCTGAAGTGAAGTGATATTTTGAGCTTTATTAGTGGTTAAAAAATGACAATTTAGATACGTTTGGCTGACTGCCCCATTTACTTTCATTGTTAACTATTTGGTTGTGAAAACAAAAGACGGTCAAACTGGATATTACTTCAACCAACGTAACATATCTGTTGAGGAGGAGTTTGACTGGTTGTCATGGTGATAAAGACCATCAGTTCAACTGACTCCAGACTGTCACTTTAAATAAAGTTGGACAAGAATCGATGTGACAACGATAAATTGTTTCATTTCTCATCTAGTTTAGTTCAGAGACTAAACTGTTGTTATTCATCGACGCAACAAGACGGTTGGAGATGCTGCAGCGTTATCAATTGTTGTCATGGTAACAGAGACTCAGCCGACTCTTTGGTGGAGGTTGTTGGATGAAGCTGAGAAGACTTAAGACTCGGTGGTGACTATTTCCTGAAACTGATAAAATCATCTGTAATAATTATGAATAAAGTCTGGAGAAGTTGTCACGTCCACAAACATCTGAAGACAGAAACACATTTGATACTTTTCTTCTCTGTTACTATAAAAATAAAGATTTTATTATGTCACACACACATTATTTCTGTCTGTCTATAAGTGCATTAGATAAAAATATTGTTATAATTATTGGTGATAATATTATTTTTTTTCTTCTTGATTCAGTTTTTTTTCTATTTTTATCTGCAGCTTATCTGAAAATTCATGATGATTTTCGATCGGTCAGAACATGAACTAGTGTAAATATTCTGCTGGAGAAGTTGGAGATTATTGATTATATTTCTCAACCTGCTCACATGCTGTGTTACACACACACACACACACACACACACACACACACACACACACACACACACACACACACACACGTTAACAAGCAGCTTGAGGGAAACAGAAGCAGCAGCGTCGTTCTTCTCTGTGCCCACTCCACCGTTCCTGCTTACGGCCTCTCGGTCTGGGTCACTTCACTAAGCCTCTCTCTGGGCAGAGAGGAGTCAGCCAGAGGGCTTCAGCTCGTCAGTATCCACACCACAATCACCCACACACACACACACACACACACACACACACACACAAGAGTGAGAGACAGAAAAAAGGAGAGAGGAAGGGAGCGAGACACTTTGAGCCAGCTTTTTCTCCTGCTCTCCCCTCGCTATTCAGACGGGTAAATGAAAAGAGGGGATTCAGGGAACGGCTGAGGGAGCGGAATAGGAGTTTTTTTTTTTCCAGGAGGGTTGGAGGGTTGGAGGGGTTTGTGGGGGGGTCGAGGGGGTAGAGACGTCACACTGATTACAGATGAGCACAAGGACAGACAGGAGGATGAAACAAAATAAAACTAAACAAAGCAGAAAGTCGTGCATGGGCATCTCTCGTCCTTATAATCTACCTACTTCAGATGCCAGTGTGACCATTCACACACACACACACACACACTGCTCATAGAGGGAGTGGGCTACTGGCACATCTCAAACACGAGCGATGAATAATTCATGAACGCCGCCACGGCCAGATGAAAGGAAGGATCGTTCCAACACAGAGAGAGGAGGAAAATCAGCCACACTTTATTTTATCTTTTATATTTTTTTACCTTCTCTCTTTATTTGTCAAAAATAAAAAAGCTTTAACATCCTGTTTGAATTGTCTGGTCAGGATCAGGCTATTATTATTATTATTGTTATATATTTTTATAAAACTCTGGTGACACAGGGTTTCGACCGTGTAGCGGTGAGTCTGTGACCGTAATGAATGTTTAGAAGCAGAGAGTGAATCATGTCACTAACGTTACTGTTGTTTGTGTTTGTGTCACGTTTCCTCCACAGATACTTGTTTGGCACACGAGGACAGAGAAACCTGTCCTGGTGAACGAGGGGAAGAAAGGATTCACAGACCCCAACGTGGAGATTTGACCGTGTTGACGACGTAAACCCAGGTGAATATTACACCTTATGAAGTCTGAACCACCACGTTTGAAACTATGTTCTTCAAAACAGGATGAACATCTGTTTCTAAGTCAGGAGCTTCACCAACATAATGTCTGTTTAACTCAGTGGTGAAGTCCACAAGAGTCGATTGTTGAACTTGTTTCTATTCACATTTACTGGTGAATTTTATTTTCTCTAAAATCTAATAGGTTTAAATTATAAGAGACAAAGATCTGGTGTTTGATGTCGTAATGATTAAAATGTTCAACCAGAGGAAATAACATCAACGAGTTAAATCAACAACCGACTCTTTCAGACGTTGACGAAGACGTTGAAACCAACAGAGGTTTGTGACTGATGAAACTCTTGTTTTTAGTTGAACAGACATAGTGTCGTTGTTACGGCTCCTGGCTGTGATGCTGTAGTTGTCCCAGCAACAAGTACAGCATCTCCTCCATGTCCATTAATGTTTACTGATGTTTTAGTGTCGTGACGTCGCAGCAGTTTGACTCCACTCACCACATTCACGTGGAGGAGGAACCAAACTGATGGAAAACAACGTGTCTGCTACCAGACTGAGTAGAGTCCAGTAGAGTCCAGTAGAGTCCAGTAGAGTAGAGACACAACCACATGGTGGAGAAGACACAGTAGAAAGAGATGTTCAGCCTCTTTAGTGACACTGAACATAAACACTGACGTTACTCAGAGACTCTAACAGGAGGAAAAAGGTTCAAATGTTTCCTCTTTAAATTTCCATCAGTTTCCTTTTCTTTTCAAAAAGAGCAGGTGTTTCTAATATTGTCTAATATCCTGTGAGTCCCGTGTTTTAATATTCTCTCTGTTCGATGTAAATACAGCGGCTGTTGTTCGTTATTAAACGTCTCTAATGAAATGAACAAATTTAATTATGATTAATTGAAGCCGTTGCACTCTTCTCTCAGCGTATCTTAATCCTCTCTCTTGCAGGTGTTTGGCCTCGGACCTGCAGAGAAAGAAAATGGCCAAGTCTCTCGATAAATGCGACCAGCACTGGCGTCTTAATTATCAGAAAAAAAAAGGAGATGTGGAGGTCGTTTCATTTGAAAGAGGGATTTAATCCTCTTGACCCAGTCGGACATTGTTTTTTCAGATACGGACTAAAACAGTACAAATGTAACATATTAAAGCACAGATTAGCGAGAAGCGGCGGCCGTTCGTCAGGATTAAAGCGCAAAAAAAGAGACGAGACCAAGGACGTGTTTATCGGCGCCGGAGCTGGAACGAACAGCGGCGACCTTCACTTCAGGCTGAGGTCAACCCGACAGCTGAGACAGCACAATACGAACGACCTTCAGCCACACGGCTCAGCCAGAAGAAGCAGGTTGAAGAATCAAAGGAAATGAAACACGTTTTGCTTGGATCTGCACACGGATGGTTCAACGGAGGACGCGGCCTTTCATCATCAGCCAGGAAACAAACACAATCCAAGGACAAACTCGTCTCGTGTGGATTTTCCTTCGAGCAAACACAAACATAGAAGAGGGAATGTTCTTTTGATAACTATGAAATGTTTGCTTTAATTTAATTTAATTGGTTTGGGTGTTTTGAAGCACTTGACTTACTTGCTAGTTCAATACTACTGACTCGTACCTACATTTACTCTTGGGTTGTCATTGTTCATTTTATAGTGTCATTATATGTCATACGTCGAAGCCCCGCCCCCTTCACCTCCACCTCCTGCTACACTCATAAAGAGAGAGACTGACGACGAGCTGCCACGTTCACACTGAACATCAACACACTAAAACTCTTCTTAGCACTTAAAACATAAAGATTATACAGAGATGATGGCGGCCTCCGTGACGACGAGTGTAAATAAAAACTGAACATGAGAACAATTAGACGACGGAGAATCAGAACCACGAGGTCTTAAATTAATGAGAATAAAGTTGTTCAGTTGTTCAGTTCAGTGCTTTAATAATCATTATTATTATTATTATTATTATTAGAATCAGGACTGAAAAGATTGAATAGAAAACTTTGTTTATTCTGAAGAAAGAAACATGGAGGAGGTTGTTTCTTTAGTGGAGAAAATCATGACTTTAAATTTACGACCTTTATTATCGTAAATTAAGACTCATTCTCTAAATTTGCGACTTTTATTCTAATAAATTTAAGAATATCTTTTCCCCAACGTGACTCTGATGCTCCGTCGTCGATTAGCGACAAATTTTGACCAAATCGTTGTAATTATTGTATTTATATGTAAAAACTGAAAGAAAAGAAAGTCTCTTCTCTCGTTCCCTGGTGAAATCCTCACGACACACACGTTCACTCCGGGGTCAAACACGAGGAGATGAATCAGCGCTTTGGTTTGACGATAGAAACAGTTTGTGACACGTTAACGAGACTTGGAGGAGCGTTGACCCGGTCGTCACGTTAACTCTGTGGGGAAACGACGTTTTAGTGAGTCTGACGTTTCCCTCTCGTCTATGCACGCTCACGTACGTTGATAGGTTACTATTAACGTTAATAAGGTTAATAAGGGTCACTACTACTTCTCTGATTCATTTTAGACTCTCAGGCTACAAAACAACTCGCGTCAAACAGCTGGTGTAAATCGTGGATGTTAGATCGTAATCATTTCAACGTTGCCCCACAGTATTTCTATTTCTTTCTTCCTTGTTTTAAAACCATGATGTGACGTCACAGCAGGATAAAGAAAAAGCACAACAAAAGTAGAAATTGTATTTTTGCTAATGATTTGGTAGCAAAGTCATAGACACATGTTGGTTCTTCTTCCTGTTTTCATCTGTCGCTGTAAACGATAGACATCAGCAGCGAAACACTGTAACGACGTTATTCTTCGCTTCTTATAATAGAATCTCTCCTTTCACGTGATAAATCATCCATCTAGCGGTGACTCTTATCTACCGCTGCCCGGCAGAAGTAGCTGGAGATAATTCAAACACTGAGCCTCTGAACTGGAGCCAGATTACCTCCGTGTTACCCAACTCTAAACACACTGCTGCAGTATGAACTTACAAAGACATCACAGCTTCTCAGACTCATCAGATATCGAGTTATTATATATTTCACAAAGAATCCGATAAGAAGCACGGCCTGGTTATATCTCCTCACCATGTTACACAGACCGTCTCTGTTCTTCAACTCGCCTCCCACTTATTTATTTAAGATCAAATTTAATATATTTATGTATTTATTTTAAAACGTGGACGTGCAATTAAGTCAATCATAACAAGAGTTTTGCCCTGAAATCTGTAAGCTCTGAAACGGCATGCGCACATTAACGTTAACGACGCACACGCAGGTTATCATGTAGGTCGTCGATAGGTTAACGACACACACGTCATCTCTTCTACAGCAGTGATGTGGATCTAAATCTTCCACTGAAAAAGAAACAAAAATATCAGAGTCTGAACAGTTTCTTTTAGTTCGTTTTCAGATAAAACAGATAAAACACGTAGCTGGATCAGTCGGCCGCTTTCTTTCTGTGGTTTTGTCCCGAAGCAGCAGAACAATTCAAAAAGGGCTCAACCTTCGAAAGTGATGTTGCTACTACGACGTATCGAGCAATATCTTAATCTTCACAAAGGATTTATTCTACTATATCAACCTACATGTACACCGACGTTAGCAGAAACAGATTATTCAGTATTTAATGTCAGTTTATCGTCTGAGGGCTTCTCAAAAAGGCACAATACACTTTATACACGAGTCCTCTCTGGTTCCCTCATCCTCCAGTGTCATCCTCCAGCCTCATGTGATTCACATTTTATGCATGTGACTCTTTAACGGTTGTTTATTTGACACAGCAGTTCTGTCTCAGAGAACGATGTTAGTTGAATCAAAAGAAATAAAATCAGCTGAGAAGAACGACTCCTGGTCCTGACGTTTGTACACATTTGGCTACGAACGCTTTTATTCACATTTTTATATAAAACGATGAGGAACCTTCTACGTTTCTACAGACACTTGATAAAACAACACTCAGCGTTTAAAAAGTGATGCATTAATAATTTCTTCAGGTCACAGGTTTGAAAAGCTTTGATCAGTTGATACGTTAGTGAAGTGATTTATTATGAGTTTGACATAAAGAAGTTTGTAAAAGCTACTGAAGATATTAAACAGGAAGTATTTGCTTATTCTTTTGTAAATGTTAATGTTAGAACTGATGCACTTTACATTTAGAGGAAAGGTTTGTTTTTGTTTTGTTTACATTTATATTTTAACAGCATTTCATCAAGTATCAGCTCAGGTGAATCAACTCTAACGTTATGTTACTAATGTTTGATTTCAGACACTTTCTGTTGAAGAAACGTGTGACAACGATACTTTATAACGATTCTATCTACATCTCTACAAACCAAAGACTTTGTTAATGTCGAGGTTGAATTTGAACTGATTTAAACCTGAGACTGTGAAAATGGACGAAGTGACTTCACCTCTAAAAAATAACAAACGAGTAGAGCTGAGCTGAGCTGAATGGTTGAGCGTTCATCCTCTTTTAATGACGTCGCAGAACGAATCCAGAAACAACCTGATGTGTTTTAGTTTGGCTCATGTACAACGAGCTACAACAAAGAAAGGTGAGATTTACGACTTAAACTGCAGCCAAGACGGCTTCACTTTGTCACGTCGTCCATCTTTCTGCTCCGTCTACAGTTCGAACAGCTGGTGCAACCAATTTCATCTCCACAGGAAAAGCAGACAACCCATCAGTTTATAAATAACCTATACATAATGTGCCATTTGTGTCTTTTTCAAACGTGGCATCAATCTGACTGGATCCAGTTTAACGTCACATATCAAAAAGATGATCAGACACGACTGAGCTCCGCTTCTCTGCAGGAGCTGAGGAAATCAGAAGAAGGTGAAAGTAGCTGTGTTTTATCAACACGTTCTCGGTACGAAGGAAAAATTTGCTCAGCTTTGGCTGCTGAGGTCAGATTTATCTTTATTTACCCAGGAAGCAATTTAAGAAATTATATCTGAAATGAAAAATATATTCTCAAGTGTTTTTTTTATTTTATTTTATTATCATCAAGATCATTCTCTGTCTCAGTCTCTCTGTCTGCAATTATTCAGTGTATGAGTGTGGGGTTAATGACCCTGTTGTTAAATTGAATAGAAAGGATTTAACAAAACGTCATGAAAACAGTCAGTAGGTGAGAAACGGTCGATCATGCTGCTGCATCAACATCTTAACGTCTTCCTCCCGCAGGACGCACGGCGTCGTCTTTTACCGACGTCTGCTGCTGGTTTTTCGCCGCCTGAAGACGACGCTCACGTCTGGTCTGACGCTTCAGTTCCTCTCGTGGTCACTGGACGTCCACCACCATACCGTAGTCTGGATTACTGGAGAAGTGGATCTTACCATCTGTTTCCTGCTCTTCAAACACTAAGATCTGTGATGACACAAATGAAACACAAACATCAGCTTAGTGAGGTCATGGAAGGACAGAGAGAGTAGATGTTGACGACTGATGTCGATGTAACAACATCAGTTTCTGTGACACTAACTTTTTACTTTTTATTGATCAGGTCGAATGTTCAGATTATTATTTAAATATCTGAAGATTTTCAGAGAAACTTCTGGTACAATTAGTCAGTTAACGTCTAATCAGGCTCCGTGGCGTCTGAATCGAAGATAGAAAGAGGCTTTAGTCACGACGGCTGCTCCACTGGCCAGTGTTTCAATCAGAGCTGTGATTAAAACTCCATCTGTTTCTGTCAGCGAACAGGGTCAGAAACGATAAACAACGAGCGTCGGAGCGATATATGTTGAAGAGGAGCGACTCATCCTCGAGTGTCTGAACGTCAACTGAGGGACACGGTGTCACGTTGGCAGACGGAGATTATAACCATCATCACGAAGATGAATTCACATTTCAGAGTTCAGAGATAAAAGTGATTTGTCAGATAAATGATCCTCCATTACGGTCTGGACAAGACGTGTGACGTATATGAAGAGACTGTTTGACCTTTACAGTCGACGCCTCCTCTTCTTCCTCTTATGTTTAGGTTCACTTGTCAACTTAATCACATGATGAAACAGCTCTGCTCTGATTGGTTTGACCTCCTCATTCACACCAGAGGTCACCGATGATGTGAAAACAAGGTGAACTGTATGTTATGACCTTCACAGTCACCAGATCTCAACTCATCTGAATATGATGAATGTGAACATCTTATATCGTTTTTATCTGCTTCACATTCTGGATGAAAACATAAACATAAATGTTTTCTGTGTGGATAGAAAGACAATCCTGAGATTAAATTATTACTGCTACAAAAACTTGTAGTTACAGTTAACATGAAAATCCCACTAAATTGTTACTAAATCTTACAATAAAACAAATAAATAAGATAATAAAACTAAATAATTTCAGATTTTTTAGGTGTATCAAACTATAAAGATTAGGAAATAAAACAATAAATCACATGTGTGATGAGATAAAACGAGTAAAATGAGTCTAAAAGATAAAACAACTGTTTATTTCTTATCGTTGAAAACGTGTCTGTGTCTTTAAATCAGTTAGACAGAATCAGCCAATCAGGTCGCAGCTCCATCTGGTCACATGTCAGCGGTCATAAGTTCACTTCCGGTTATTATCAACATCTAAAACAGTTGATTTAAAGTTTTAAAAACACGTGTAACTTTAAGAAACGTGACGTTTCTGTGTGAGTGTAACGACAGCGACCTGTTCCCGCGGGTTTTAAAGGAACAACGTCATTGGTGAGAAACGTTTTATTACAAAGCGCTAACTGCTAATTGCTAATTGCTAACTGCTAGCTGCTAACGCTGTTCGCTAAGCTAACAGTGTTAGCTTAGCTACTGTGTTGATTGTGTCGTAAACATAGTTCATGTTTTTAATCTTTACGCTGCTGCTTCGTGTTTAATATTAGTTTGTCGTCGTCGCGAGCAGCTGCAGTTGTAATTTTAATCACTAATCGATACTAATCGATACTTTGTCGGTGTTTAAATGTGTGTGAGCGGCCGCTGCTTGGCGCCAGACAGAACCAGTGTGTTATTAGTCTGTTACATTGAGTTGATCACTGATCAATATTATTATTGGAAAGGTTCAGGTCGGAGAACAGACACTTTATTCATGTTGCTGTGGTTTCTTTATGTTCATCGTCACGTGATTGATGAAGACGTTTCTTTAGACTGGAGATAAATTTAGTGACGATGAGAAACTTTGTGGATTTTATTCAGTTTCTCAGTTTTTATTAGTCTGAATGTGAGTTGGGACTTGACCCGCTGTAGGTCAGGGTTTCTGGATCCACCTGGACTCTTAGGAACCACCCTCCAGAGTGGGGTTGGATTTAATTAAATTAAATAAATAAAGGGAAAGATAATAGAACACGTCATGTGATTTATATTTTTATTATTTATATTTTTATAATGTTTACTATAAATGTCTTTGTTTTCATATGTGACCTTGAAAGTGTGACAACGCCACCAGCTGGTCTGGTGTAGGTACTACAGCGTTTTCACTCGACTTCACTTTCATCACTTTCATTTCAGACCGTGTCTGATGTTTGATGGAGACCTTCATCCCAGCAGGTTGGACCTGGAAACTTCACTGACACCTACTCCCTCTACATCACGGTAGGACTAACTACTGTCTCTTCCTCATTATGACCTGGATTACACCTGGTCTGGACTGACACCACCTGGTCTGGACCTGGACTGACACCTGGTCTGGACCTGGACTGAGGTCTGGACCTGGACTAACACCTTTGATTCTGGACTGGTTTATCGATTGGTTTATCGTTTGACTTCGTATACGATTTTCTACAACCTTTAACTTTGTTCTTTTGTAAAATATTGTTACACTAAGGCACCAGATTCCTGAGGTGTGTACGGTACTTTGATACTTTATCTTTGTAATTTCACAGAAGTAAATATGACTTAAAAGCTGTTGTAAAGAGCCAGTGAAGGGTTGAATCTCCATCAAAGGAATAATAGATGATTATGTGACAAATGTCGTATAATAGACAAACTGAAACATGTATTAACACTACAAAAGCACAACTTCAGGAAGTGTCAAACTGTGGATGTCAAGAGACGTCAACGTGACTGAAAGTCAGAGAATGTTGTTGTGTTTCATGTTACACGATGTTAAATAAAATAAAAGACAGAGGTACCTGGTTGTCTCCTCTGTGGAGCCAGGGACCCGGGACGTAGAGAGTTTGTTGTGGACCGATCGACCAATAACGTCCGAGATTTCTGCCGTTGATAAAGACGACACCTTTCATCCATCCCTGTAAACGCCAACACTTACTGTTACTACTACAACAACAACAACAAGCAGATTGAGACAATTAAATGTTGCACGTTGATGTCGACCAACAGCACATGAAAGTTTCCTTCTACTAAAATCTGCATCTTGTGCTTAAAACATCCTGTGGTTGTTAATTTAAGCTCTTAACTGTTTCCAAATCGGTTCATGTGAGAAAGTTACAACCTGAGAAATTAGAAAGAATAAAACAAATATAACAGGAGGGAAACAATCAGTCGTGAAGCTTCAGAAACTTTAACTTTAACTGAATCTAACATATTTATAAATTATTGTTTAATGTATCTGATGTATTGATGTTAATCACTGAATTGTTTCTGTGGAGGTTGTAGATGTTGGAAAGAACAGGACTGAAGTCTAGTTCTCACTAGTGGACTCCACCAGTGGTGGACTCTGGTGGACTTGGTCCTCTGATGGTTGGTGAATCATCAGTTAATGATCATAATGTGTGAACAGCCCTAACGACTCCATCAGAGGCCGTCGGGACCTGGTCTGAGACCGGGACTGGATCTGTCATGTTAGAAAACTGGAGGAGTCTGAAGAGACTGACAAAGAGCGACAGCCAATCAGAGGAGGGATGTGAGATAAATGCTGCTGCTGTCTCACTGATTCACTCACAACCACGTTTAACAGTCTGACGTCTGAAAGTGCTGCAGACGTCTCGTCTGTGAAGCACGAAGAAATGAAGGAGAAATAAGAAGTTTGGTGCAGCTGCATGTTGATTTGTTTAGTGTTCATATTCTAGTGCTGACTTGGCTCCACTGAGGTTTTGGGTAGAAACACACATATATAGTTTATACATTAGCATATTTTTGCTTTAGTGGTCAAAGTCCAGATGGTTTCTAAGACACAGTGAAGTGAACGACACCAGATGAAGCCGGTGCTCGTCAACAATAAACGGCTGTAAATCACGGTGAGAAGCAGCGGCTACATCCTGTCTAGTTCACGTGACCAGACGTAGAGTTTGGTGACGTCACGGTGTGATCGGGAGTCAATCACTGACAAGTCTTGTAGTGTGAACACTACAGGTCTCAGACCAGTTGTTGAGACTCCACATCATGGGAAACACAAGTCGCCAACGATCACGACGGAGACTGAGACTCACTGATCGATGGTGAAGTCGACTGGTGTCAACGAGTGTGAATTAGGATTAAACCAAATAACATAAAACAAATTGTAAGATTTAAATGTAACGTTGAGACGGTGAGTTCACTTCACTGTGCTCTGTCGTTTCCACCAACTGCTCCAACTTACTGGGAGTTTGATGAAGGTGTCTGTAGGAGAGCTGCCCAAGTAGAGTTTGGTTTGTAAAAAAGCTGGAAAAGAAGGACGCTGACGCATCGACATCCAGTGGCCTGAATTCTCAAGTCTGTGAGAAGAGAAACGAATCAGAATAAGACTCACATCACAAACTCTTTCCTTCCAGCGGTGCATCGTATCATTCTTACAGATTATAATCATTTATAGTAAATGTCAGCTGATTTTTTTAAAATATTCTTTTTGTTTTGTTTTGTCTATAGGTTGGACTTTGCCTCTGAGCAAATACAAAAGGTTGCTGTTGGTTATTTTAGTGTTTATTTACTTTATTCATACTCTGCTTCAGGCACTGACATTTTCATTTAGTCTGTATAGATACAGTCCTAAGCTACCAACATATTTAAATGTCTCAACAGCAAATAGAAGCTGCGGTGTTCAAGAAAGCACATAATAATGTCCTGTCATGTCGGGAAAGGACCAGACTTGATGAATATTATGGGATGGGTGTCACATTAACAGCCTAGTCAGCTCTTGGCTCTGACCACGTCCAACCCTGTCTCATTTGAATGACTCACAGACTTTTACCTTTTCCCTTGCGCAGCAGTCTAACGTTGTGAGCTACTTAGTTCATGATGTGTTTGTGTGTTTCCATAACTCACAGCTGATTCAGTT
Organism: Polydactylus sextarius; assembly: GCA_016801845.1. Lineage (NCBI taxonomy): Eukaryota > Metazoa > Chordata > Actinopteri > Polynemidae > Polydactylus > Polydactylus sextarius. Next base: position 660,577 of record CM028924.1, read on the forward strand.
CTTTAGGAAACAGAAACAACTACCAGGCAGATTTTAATGACTCCGACCATTTAATTTACATAATGTTCTGTTTCTAATTGAAGATGTTTAACATGAGATACTGAATCAAAAAGCTGTGTTTCTTTATTCTTCTTCTTTTTTTTTTGCCAAAAATGTTCCTGCTGTAATTATGTTAAAACAGAGAAATAATCAGCTACGTCGAGTCAGAATAAGCTGGTTTAATGACAGAGAAACAAACATGGAGGATAATAATGGAAAGACTCAAACCTGTTGATGAAACCAGGCTTCATCTCCACGCTGTGAATAATGAAGTCTCGAAGGAGCTGCTTGTTTAATTCGATGTCTCCAACCAGACCTGAAAGAAGAGTCAAAGCTGCGTTCGCTTCTCTTACAGATCTTAAGATGATGTTTGTCTGGAACATTTATAAAAAAAAACATCAGATGATGGAACAATTTGTACCTTTACGCTGCTCATCCAGAGTTTTCCCATAATTCACTCGTCCACAGTTCTCCACCAGTAAACCCAGAGTCCTTCTTCCCTTCAGGGAGAAAACATTATTAGAGGCGAGTATGAGAAAAAATATATGAGGACAGAGGAAAGATTGTTATTATGGTCAAACTCTCCCTCAAGATATGTTACGTTGGCTGAAGTAATATCGAGTTTGAACGTCTTTTGTTGTAGTTAACAATGAAAGTAAGTGGGGCAGTCGGCCAAACTATCTAAATATTAACAACCTGATCCTTTTTGAACGAAGCTGGCGGCAGAAATGATTTACAAACACATCAGATACCTTTCCATCTGGGAGCGCCAGTTCTTGTGTCTTATAATCCAGAACTCCGACAAAATGCTTCTCTACGAAAACCTGAGAAGAAAGAAAATTTAATGAAATCAAATATTCAGCCTCTTCTAACTGTGGTCACAGTCTCAGCCTGTTACTTTTACTCTACAAGTACACGAGTGTGATTTTTAACAAGAAGATTGCAGCTTTTTTCTCCCGAGTGCAAACATTCACACAAAGGAAAAGTGTAAAAGCTCGATAGTTGGGTTTTATTTCTCTGATGATACTGAGACAGATTCATCCTGAAAACTTCACCTTCTCCAGTTAATTGCTGAGCTGTGGATAAAGAAGTAGGTGGCAGCAAATTTTCTTCAGCTTTAACTTCTCCAAAACGGAAATCCTTATTATAGACCCTGAGCTCACTTGTGGCCAAATTGTAGCTGTTCTGGGATCAGTTAGCTCAACATGTGGTCGCTACTGTTTAAAGTTATTTTGGACCTGAATCTCTCCCTGGAGTCTGACGTTTTAAAGACCCGCTCAGTCGTGTCTTTTTCCACTCGAGAAATATACCTAGAATTAGATTTTTAATTTCCTTTAAAGATCTTCAAAGACTCATTTGTGTTTTTTTATTACTTCTCTCCTGGATTGTTGACGTAGCCAAAGAGCAAACGTACGACTTCAAGGTTCAAACTGTTTTTAACAGTCATGAAAACTCATGTTCTTATTTAATGTGTCTTTTAGAATTGATGTTAGAAACAGATTTGAATGACTCCTGCTAATAAAACCGTAAAGTTGTGGGAATTAACAGGATGTAAAGGAAGAAACGGATAAACGAAGGATTTAACTTCTATTGTTTTCTATCGTGGAGGAAAAACTTAAAAAGTGTTGATCTGTTATATGTTGTGTCTCTACTGGACTCTACTGGACTCTACTGGACTCTACTCAGTCTGGTAGCAGACACGTTGTTTTCCATCACAGTTTGGTTTCTCCTCCATGTGGATGTGGTGAGTGGAGTCAAACTGCACTGAAACACTAGAAACTGAGTAGAGACCAGTAGAGACCAGTAGAGACCAGTAGATGATGGAGGAGAAGAGACATAACTATCAACATCAACAACAACAGTGTTTGTCTGTAAAGAACATTTAGTAAAAACAGTAATTTAACATTTAGTCACGTGACCAGAGGTTAACACAACGTTGCTGCAACACAAACATATGAAAATATACCAGCTGACTTCACATCAGTGATATTGACTCTTTGTTATCATGAATCAGATGATTTTTTTTTTTATTGATCTCAGTCAAAACGTCGTTTAGTTCATTTTAACTTGAAAAAACAACATTGTTGTGTGAAGTTGAGAGTTTAAATTGTTATACGAGGCTGCGTTTACATGTTTACTATTCTGTCTTTTACTTTACTGTCTAATTCTATTGACTCATTATTTTCTGTTCTACACAGATTCAGTTGTTATTCACTATAACAACAGTGAGTCTCACCAACGCTCTGTCTCTGACGTTGTTGTTGGAGTTGAGGTTTCCTCCGCTGGTGATGACGGTCTCGTACAGCGTGTATCCATACGATTGACCGTTTTTATTGTTGACGGGGAGATTCTCCATGTTCACCGGCCGTTCTGACTTGAAAGGCTAAAAAAAAAAAAGTTCAGACAAAAAGAGAGACTCTCAGAACAGCTTGAACCTCAAGTGATGGTTTATCAAACCGGATGACGCCGCCCAGTGTGGTGATGAGGTGAATTAAAGTCGCCGCTATGACACGATTAACCACCTACCTCCAAAAACACACAGACTCGGTCTCAGACTCAGAAAACGTCCGTTCAAACGGAGGCCGATCGGGGTAAAGTAATTGTCGTCTCAGAGGGAAGTTAAGTGTTGCGACGGCGAGTGAATAATTAATGTTGTAAGCAACATGATGGATGGACGTGATGGTTCTGGTCTGAATATCAATGATGTGACTGTAAAACACAGAGTAAATGACTAAACTGCTCCACACGGTCACAAACAAGCTGTTTGTTTATTTCCATAACAATATTTAGACTCAGGAAGAGCTTAGGATCAATCTCACCCGTGTTCTTTTATTTCTGCTAACAAATTGTAGTGACTACAGGTACCAGCTTGTTATGAGATTTAATATGTGGTTATTAAGATAAGCAGAGTCTCTGAGTTGGCAGCTTTGATAAAGAGCTTGTACGTCTATAAATACAATAAATATTTCTCTTATCTGTAAGAAACACTCGTAGCTCTGTTCTGAACAAGGCTACACACATTAAGGTTTATTATTTTAGTAGTTTACCTTGTCGGTGAAATGCAGAGTGTCCCACAGAGACAAGTGCTGCTGGATGACGACAGGATGATACGATCTCCTGTCACGTACAGAGGGAAGAGCTGGAAGAGGCTGAGCTGAAAAACAAGGAGAGAAAGAAAATGAAGCTCAGTTACAGTTCATCTGAATTCATAATTCATTCTGTAACATAAGACAATTAGAATTACTTGGATCAAATTACTAAAGTAAAACAACAAACTGTTAAATAAAATGTTTAAAATGTCAAAGAACCGATGGACCACAGATCAACATGATGATACAATAAATAAATAACTTAACGGTGTCAGTTCACACACAACTGGACTAAACCAAACAAACGCCAGGTTTTCTCAAGGTAACCAGACGTGTTCATCAGGAGGACTGGGCCGGACCGGGTTTTTACTTTTCATCATTATTGTTGAGAATGTTTGTCTCTAATGACAGAGACAGAGTCGATGTAGAGACGCAGGAAAACTTGTCTGAGTCAGGACTCGAAGTGACGAACACGACTAACTTGACCAACCAGACGGCTCCAGGTGTCTAACAGACATGTGAGCTTTAGCTTTAGCTTTAGCATTACGGCTACCAGGTACCATAATGAGGACAACCATCGACGACTTCCAGTGGTTTTACTCTGCTGCATGTTGCTACGGATCAGTGTCCTCTCTGAAAATGGACCAAATTATAAACGTAATGACGGGTGAAAGGCTCCGTCATTAGTATCCTGTGTAGAGTGTAAATGGACCTTTAGACCCCCGGGTCTCTGGACCCCCAATATATGACAACGCATCTTTTTCAGACTTTTTTCTAGAGAAAAACCACCATCTTATATCCACAGGACCTCGTGTTTTCTGTTAAACTCAGAAAATGATCTTGTACATTTGTAGTTGTGCTCAGAACTAGGGATTAATCGTTCACCACTAAATAATTATTTAGTCAGAAAAGTATAAATTACTATGCAACATTTATAAATAAAATAATAATAAAATAATAAACCTTATGAATGAGTTCTGCATCATGGATCAATAACTTACAGTAACTTAATAACTGAGTCAAACTCTGATCCGTTCAACTGAGGATGTAGATTTGATTTAATGAGTTGACGAGAAATAAATGTGTTTCAGGAAAACAGAAGCACGTTGGTTCAAATAGAGATGTTTAATATTTGACACCGGTGCAGCTTCATCGGTTTAATATTATTTAAAATACAGTTTCTTCTGATGGTTTTGAACTGGGAGAAGTCGTGTTAGACCTCTGACGGATCGACACCGCGGGGCAAACAGTAACCGACACGACGTCAAGTAATAATGAAATATCAAGCTGATCTAATTAAAAATAAAATGGGTCATGTGTCTGTGGTTGCTGCACAACACAAAGCCTCCTCAGACTGTTGTATTCAGGCCACTGCTCATTGTTCAAAACACAGAGATGATTCACACGTTGGAAACAGTCACAACAACTGGACGTTATCTGTCATTATTACTCCGCTTCTGCAAGTCTAGTTTCACAAAAATAGAGAAAACATGATACGACACCTGGTACAGTTTTTTACAAAGAGCAGAAAATATCACACACACAAAAAAAATAGATCTAGAGCTTGTATCTGCTTGTAATGATATGTAAACTGATCCTGCTTCAGCCAACAGAGAACAGGTTCTACCAGGAGAATTAACTAAAGTGGGAGAGATGAAAGAAAAAAGACGTGGGGTCTCAGGCTCAGTGCCAACAACAACAACAACAACACAACACTCACTGTGGTAGCGGCTGAATAAATTCCTCAGAAGATGATACTTGGTGGTGTAATCCCCAGCCTCGGATAATGGAGCATCGTAATCTGAAAGATAATGCGCTATCAGAGAGGCAGGGCTGCGTTTTTACTGTGGCAGATGCTTTCACCGTGCTCTGCTATCAAACATCTTTAGACAGCAGCAGAGCACAGACACATTTTTAGGTTTATCTTGACAGAAACGAGGAGGGAAAAAAAGCTAAGAGGCATTCAGAGGAGCAGAAACACAAACAGAGAGAGAGAGAGATGCTGGAGGTCAGAGGTCGTCTTCCTGACTGTTCAGCACTAAAGAATGAGGTCATTACAATGTTACGCACCCTAAAGGAGGAAATAAAACCCATAACGGCCTCTTTCATTTACATCTCTCGTGCATTTTACGAGGTAATGAGTTCATTAATGCGGTTCTGCATATTCACATTTCTATGCAGGGAAAAGACAGAGGCTGCAGAGTGTGAATAACAACGTCTCTAATCACGTTTCCATCCACCTACACAAAACATATTTATTTCAAGATTAACGAGCTTTAACTTTAGGGACAAAAACCACCGTTCAAGCTAATTTATCTCCTGTTTATTAACGTAGTTAATTACCGTAGCTCGTCACCATCGGTTTAGGAGCCGGTATCCCGACGGCGAACGCTCCGTTCATGAAGCCGAAGTTTGTCCCTCCGTGGAACATGTAGAGGTTGACGGACATGTCCGACGAGAGGATCTGTGTGACCACGGGAATCATTTCTGTCGAAACAAAACAAAGCAGGAGAACGTGTTTGAATTTATTAAAATGTTCATTTTGACTCCAGTCCTAACAACTGTTTCAATTCCACTTCAATTGAAGCACGGACTGGGCCACGTCCTCATACAGGTTACCATAATTCATTACCGGCCGTTAGCCTCAGACAGAAAAAAATTGCCTTCCTTCCCTCCACAAATCAGATACCTATATTTTGCAGCGAACACGGAAGAGCGAGTGATTAAGTATTCAAATTGAACCTCAGCTGTCAAAATGTACCGACTTTAATGATTTGAATCAAGGGCGCGAGCCTCAGTGAATAACAATGGAGCAGAGTGAGTGACAGAGTCGAGCTCGGCTGGTTTCTGGTGCGAAGCAGAGCGCTGAACTGTCAAGGACACGAATCCCTTCTGAATACTCCAGTGTCCGTTTCATCGCTGTGACACTTTCTCTTTCTCTCTGAAGAAGAGAAAATACATAAAGAAGTGAGACTGCTGGTGCTTTCATTCTCACAACAGCTCTTGTGATGATGTAGACGGCTGCTGGGAATGAAAGATGGACTCTGAACCAGGAGTCTGAATAAGATGTTTCTGAGAAACTGGTAACACATGAACTCTCACGTTTGAACCTTTGTCCTCCTGTTAGAGTCTGAGTTACGTCAGTGGAGATGTGGTAGTTTGATTTCTAACCTCAAAGTAAACAGTGTTTTAGTGTCGCTACAGAGGCTGAACATCTCTTTCTAACGTCTCCTCTCCACTAAAACCTTCTGTCTCTACTCGACTGGACTCTACTTGCTCTGGTACCAAACTGCTGCGACGTCACGACACTAAAACATCAGTAAACATTAATGGACATGGAGGAGATGCTGTACTTGTTGCTGGGTTAGCTTACGACCAGGTAGCTACGACGATGGCTATCACTCTTGTCCTGTTTAAAAATGGAGCTTGATTATTTTGTTGACGCTCTCTCAACTCAACTGGCGTCTGGTGGCAGCTTGTGAAGACACTCCCTCTGACCAATCAGTGGCCGGCGTCTGTTCACGTCACGTTTTAGTATCGACTCAGCTCCATTGGTTCCTCCACAGAGTAGGAACTAAAACAGTAGCTGGAACCAGGAACTAGCACCAAGTGGAAACTGAGGCGACACCAGTGCAAATTAAACATAACACACATTTTAAAATGTGTTATGTGTTAATGTATGTAGGAGTAGATAAGTACACACTTGTATGTGTAAACATGTTACTGTCATTTACATTAATACACTGCTGCAGCTGTAGTTGCTAGTTATTGTAAAGATTATTGATGATAATTAAAGTCTGAGCTACGACCTCTTATAGATCATTTCCTGTGATCAAGTGTCAGAGATGTGACTTTAACTTGGTGTTTGAGAACATTATCTAAACTCTGTGGTTTCGTTTAAAAACTTCCTGTCGTGTGCACGAACGAACGTTTTGACTTATTTTGAGAAAATACAGACTTTACTGCTGCTGCTGCTAGTTACAGTAATCCAATAATAGAATAAATAATTAAACAATAATTATGTCTGTTGGACAGTTGGTGCAATGTATTAGTTTCTTTAACTCCTCCAAAAAATCTGCTCTGCCGATTTTTATGATGATGAATGTGTGTTTGAAGCCACACACACCACAGCGTGTATCAGTGGGTGTTGGTGTGAATTTGTGTGTGTGTGTGTGTGTGTGTGTGCAGCTGCAGCAGATGGGAGGAAGTGGTTCGATAGACATGACTCTTACAAACACCTCACACCTGAGTTCAGTACAGTCGGTGAGAACCAGTGGAGCAAATCTTTAAACAATCCTGAACAAGTGTTGGAAAACCTGGCCTCTGAACATTAAACGTAAAATAAATATTAAGAGGACGGGACACTTGGCTCAAAACCTCTCGTGCATGAAGAGTAAATAAATCTCTGACAAAAACAAAACCTAGAGGAAGAAACGAGCATATGTTGAGCTGAGCGTCCCAGCTGTAGAGGACGTATATCAACCTCCCCTCGTCTTTTCTCTGCCGCTCAGTGTTTTATTCTTCTCTGTGTTGAGCCTCTGAGACTCTGTCTTACCTTCAGCGCCGTCTGTTTTACCTTGAAAAGATTCTGTTTTGGCTGAAAGCACCAAAACCCGTCTTACCTCAAGTCTGAAATTAGCCGTTATTATCGACCGTCTCTGTACAGAAAAAGTGTTTCTACCTCAGTAGAAATCCTGTCTCACCCTCGCTCCAACACTTGTCTCATAAAGAAGAGCTGTCGACACATCTGACCTGTTCTTACCTTTGTTAGAACAAAACGAGTGTTACCTTCAGCTGAGAACACGTGGTGAAGGTTTCCCCACAGATCGAACCATCCAGACCAGTACTCCATCACCAGCTTCGGCTTCTGGGGCTGGAGGAGCAAAACTCACAGTTGTTAAACAAAATAAAAACACAGGATACGTCTGAATGACCTTATATATTCAGAGAATTTGATGTAACTTCATTTGATCTAGAAACGATAACGATTCATAAACAAAACAAATATGAAAAAATAAAAGACTCACCTGTATCTCATCCAGATGACGAAGGTCATTCTGGTTCAGTTTCTGAAAGTTGATGGTTTCTAGAGCTTCACACATAAAGTGAACAGTTATTACATATTAACAATATGAAATATATCATTTATGTAACTGAAATATATTATACATGTAGAAAATTATGTTGTACTATATATATATTTATTATTTATTTTAAATAATGATAATAATAATTATTATTGTTATAGATCTATTATTATACTATCTAATGATATATTATTATTATTATTTTATTTTTATCATAGATCTATCAAATAATAATTTACACAAAATATGTCAAATTTATTGAAATTATTACTTCATTTAAACATTTTATAAATTAAAGAAGAGTTTATTTTATATAAATATAAATGCTGGAAACACTGGAAACTTCATTTAATAATCAATACGATGTGATGAGGATCGGTAACTATTAAATTCACGTCAGTGTTTTCAGTCAAAAAGAGCGACTTTCTGCCGCTGCAGTAAAAAACATCCTTTGTTTATTCAAATCTGCTCTGAGCTGCAGCTGCTTGACACCAGCTCACACTTGGTTCAGACGCACTATATAGAATATGAGTGTGTGTTTACGTGTGTGTCGGACAATACCTCCTTTCACTCCTCCGAGCTTTAGTCCGTCCTTGTTGTCGGAGGTCAGCAGCAGCTCTGTGATGCCCCTCGACACCAACGCCTGAAGACAAAGAAAAATAAAGAAACTAAAGACAACGGAGGAGCTTCTTCCTGACGTTTAATACAGTCGGATCTACCAGTTGTTACTGGACTGGTTGGTCTCACCTCTTTGATGAACGGCATGTATTCCTCATCTTTAGCATAGGATCCATATTCATTCTCCACTTGAACTGCGATAATTGGGCCACCCTTGGAGTACTGTGTATTAATTAACCAGTGAATAGGACACGTGTTAGAGCTCGACCATTTCTAACTCAAAAAAAAAAAAAAAACGCTGTGAAATGGAAATCAGAGGCTGTTCAATGATGCATGGAGCTGAACGGTGCAGCGGTTACATATAGTTTGAGTTTTTCTCTACATTTTTCCTCAGTTTTCTACTCAGTCCATTTATTTTTTTCAATAAACAAAAACAGGAAGTACCTGATGTGGAACGACTCTCTTGATGAGTTGATCAAAGAAAGAGTTGACTGCTTCAGTGAATCCTGGATATGTTGTTCTCAGTTTCATGTTTCGATCCCGTAGCAGCCAACTGAACAAAAAAACATGACGAAACAGAAAGTTTTCACCTCAACACATCAAACAAGGATCTGTACTTCTACTGTGGTATCAGTACTTCTGCTGTAGTATCAGTACCTCTACTGTAGTATCAGTACCTCTACTGTAGTATCATTACTTCTACTGTAGTATCTATACTTCTACTGTAGTATCAGTACTTCTACTGTAGTATCTATACTTCTACTGTAGTATCAGTACTTCTACTGTAGTATCTATACTTCTACTGTAGTGTCTATACTTCTACTGTAGTATCAGTACTTCTACTGTAGTATCTATACTTCTACTGTAGTATCAGTACTTCTACTGTAGTATCAGTACCTCTACTGTGGTATCAGTACTTCTACTGTAGTGTCTATACTTCTACTGTAGTATCTATACTTCTACTGTAGTATCAGTACTTCTACTGTAGTGTCTATACTTCTACTGTAGTATCAGTACTTCTACTGTAGTGTCTATACTTCTACTGTAGTATCTGTACTTCTGTAGTATCAGTACTTCTACTGTAGTATCTATACTTCTACTGTAGTATCAGTACTTCTACTCTAGTATCAGTACTTCTACTGTAGTATCAGTACTTCTACTGTAGTATCAGTACTTCTACTGTAGTATCTGTACTTCTACTGTAGTGTCTATACTTCTACTGTAGTATCTGTACTTCTGTAGTATCAGTACTTCTACTGTAGTATCTATACTTCTACTGTAGTATCAGTACTTCTACTCTAGTATCAGTACTTCTACTGTAGTATCAGTACTTCTACTGTAGTATCAGTACTTCTACTGTAGTATCTGTACTTCTACTGTAGTATCAGTACTTCTACTGTAGTATCAGTACTTCTACTGTAGTGTCTATACTTCTACTGTAGTATCTGTACTTCTGTAGTATCAGTACTTCTACTGTAGTATCAGTACTTCTACTGTAGTGTCTATACTTCTACTGTAGTATCAGTACTTCTACTGTAGTATCAGTACTTCTACTGTAGTATCTATACTTCTACTGTAGTATCAGTACTTCTACTGTAGTATCTATACTTCTACTGTAGTATCAGTACTTCTACTGTAGTATCTATACTTCTACTGTAGTATCAGTACTTCTACTGTAGTATCAGTACTTCTACTCTAGTACAAGTTCCTCAGAAGTTTACTGTGTTTTTAAAAGATAGACACAGAAAATAAAGGACTATCACTGTTGCTCTTCTCTGTTGTGATGATTATCAAATAAATATTACCTCGATCTCAAATCCCCTGAAGGCAGAGCTTCTCTAAAACTCTAAAAATATCTAATTCTCGTCTCGTCTTGTCTGTCTGAATCTGTGTTGACGACGGAACCAAATGAATTTGTTCTTTCGGGGACGACGTTTGTGTCAGATTGAATTATGATTCTGTATAATCAGTCATGAAGAGGCTGCTCAGTCATTACAAGTAGCAGCAGAAACAATGTGGTGAAACTGACCAAATAATGACAACACACTTGAAATAATTCACATAATTAAATGATGAATTATCTCCAACAGTTAAATGGATTTAGCCTGAAGCTAAGACACCACTAACTAACAGATTACCTGACTGAACAATTCATTTCCAAACCAATTTAAGGGATTAACTTGTCCATAACCCCACCGGCGCTTTTAAAATAATAACACGTTAGCGGTGTTACTGAGGCTGTGAGGTAAATACGTGTTGAGGTTATTTGTTTTAAGAGCTTTGTGTGATTTATTTATTTTATTTTACCTGGGCAGGCCTCCTAAATCCCACTCAGCACAGATGTAAGGACCTGGACGGAGAATCACCCAAAGACCCAGATCAGCGGCGAGGCGGAGGTACGCTCTGAGAGGAGGACGTTGTTATTATCCTTATTATTATATAATGATTACAACACAGACACACCATCCTTATACATCAGTACGGTCAAAACACTTCAGGTTATTTATTTAATGATTTTAACGTCGTAATCAATAAATCAACGATCACTGACGCCGGCAGCGCACGACTAATTAGTCAGGGTGGTTTGGTAGAAGTTAACGTAACCTACACCTGCTCAGAGGTGTCGAATGGTCCAAGATAAAACTTAATGAAGCGCAACGCTGCCACCTGCAGGTCGACACACACACAGACACACGGTCTATATGTTTAATTCTTACTCTAAATCCAACTGATCCTCAAAGCTGAACACTCCTCGTTCTGGTTCGTGCAGGTTCCAGGGAACATATCTGTTATCAAACATAGATATAATTATACATATAAATACAAATACGAAGATCTTACTGTTCAAATATCATCACTGTTTGAAAATAAAGATTCTTCTTTCATGAATAAAATAGAAAGTTGTTTCAGTTTTATTTTACATGATGTGATGTTTTTTACTTCAGTGTTTCTTAATAGTTTATGCTCATTATTAAAAGTTCATCAAGGTCGTTTCTTTAAATTAACTTATTATAAAAACACTTTAATGGGATGTTTGTTTTATTAAAACAGAAGTTTTTCATTTAGAAACCTCACAGAGCAAAGAAATAAAAGAGTTAAATCATATTTCAGTTGATTGTGTTAAATGTTTGATATCGTCTCATTGATCAAATCAAATTAAAATCATTTGGTGATGAAACTTTATTTATTCTCCTGATGTTTTAGAGCTCAATAATTAGTTTTAGGGTCCTTTTGTTTTTTCTTTTGCACCTTTAATTTGAGCCATTGTTTGTATTTATTCAGATTTTATGTGAATCTTTGAGTTTATTCAGCTTCATCCAGCAGGAGTCGACTCACGTAGTGAGAGTGTTGAGGCCACAGGCCTTCAGCTTCAGCAGCCGGTCCTCCCAGTAAACTCTGGGGACTCTGAAGTAATGGATGGATCCTCCCAGGATGCGGAACGGTTTCCTCTCCAGACTGAACTGAGATGAATTGGCTCTCAGACCCTCCAGACGACTCATTCTGCTGGTTTCAGGCTGAATCCTACAGAGGAGGTAAAGACACAGCAGCAACAGAAGTTGATGAACTGGTCCAACTGGAGTTGAGACGACAACAGAAACATCTGTCTGATGGGTTGGAAATATTCCCCTTGAGCTAAAAAGTAAAACTATGTGTTTATAGAGGCAGTGACTGGTTTTATCAGTATTTGAATATAATCAGGAGAAGCAGCTGTCGCTTCACCACTTCTATCAGCACCATGTTGAGGGTTGATGGAGGCTCCATCTTAAAGGTGGATGATGGAGAATAAATATCAATATCAATATCAAACACACATTTACATTTAGTGAAAAAGAACAACTTTAGTTCTTTAGTTCAGACTCATTCATTGTCTATGAAGATTGTTGTAGCTCCATGTTTTAAAGTGCTGGATAAACTTCATAATATTCTTCTGTTTTATTAACATGTACTTGTACTTTTACTTTCTACACTTAACTACATTTACTTATAGATTACTGTCATACTGAAGTACAGTAAATACTAGATACTTTAAGACTTTTACTGGAGAATCATTCTAGTGACGACTTGAACTTCTACCAAAGTTATTTTTTTCTACTCTAGTGTCTCTACTTCTACTCTAGTGTCTCTACTTCTACTCTAGTGTCTCTTCTCTACTAGAGGCTCCATCTTACTTTTTGTGCTGTTTACTTCATCGTTTAGTACATAGTGATACAGATACTTTAAGACTTTCTGCTCTTGTGTAACATTCAGAGTTGACACAACAACAGGGTGTGAACCTTATCACCATCAAACATTAAACGTCATTTCTAAAAAAGATCAAAAAGAACAAAGAATGAAAGTTCACGCCTGATTGTTTCCAGGCAACAGCTGAAAAATAATTAGACACAGTCAATAAGATGCCCGGTGCCGGTGCTGAGGTTAGACATTGACCTGGTCTGATGGTTCAACGCTTCAGTCTCTTACCTTGTGAACTGATAAGCGATTATGACTCCGACGGTGACACAGATCAGGAGAAAGTATCTTTGTTTCGCGGTCAAACGAGCTCCACAAAGTAACGAGCTTTCCATTGGCGATAAACAACAACAACAACAAACAAACTAATAAATAAAAACAAACAGCAGTTTAGTCTGCTCTACTGTACTAATACTTCAGTCTGTCCTGTTCAATGGGTTTGTCACGTTATTCCAGTTTACAGAGACACCAGTAGCAGTGTGTGTGTGTGTGTGTGTGTGTGTGTGTGTGTGTGTGTGTGTGTGTGTGTGTGTGTGTCTCAGCAGTAGTTGATCTACCCCATATTTACATAACGACTTGATATTCTTCACTTCCGGGATGAATTGTTCTAGAAGCAGATAAACGCTGTTAATTCTAAACTAATAAAATAAAGTAAGTTTCTTATTAAAATAATAACTTCTCTCTTCCTCAGTCGCTGACGGTTGTTGTGAAATGAACGAATGAACACGAGACTGAGCCTCAACTACAAGACCGAGACGGACACTGAGGGACCGACCACAAAGTACTGTGATGAAGAAATAAGGAGAATAGAAAATGATAACTAACAATGATAACTAAACAGTAACAGTAACAATAAATAATAATAATATAATAATAAAATAAAAATAACTAACAATGATAACTAAACAGTAATAAATAATGATAATAATACATAATAAAAATAAAATAGACTGAAAAATATCTATGACGTATTAAATAGAAATAATAAAAAAATACAATTTAATAGAATAGAATAAAATATCCAGAATATGTATTAAATAATAAATAAATAAATAAATAAAATAGTTAGAATAAAATATATCCAGGACATTTATTAAATAATAATAAAATAAAATAAGTAATAATGATACTAAATAGTAATACTTAAATAAAATAGTTAAGATAATACATAATAAAAATAAAACAGAATGAAACATTATCATAATTAAACTAAATAATAGAAATAATAAAAACAATTTAATAAAATAAAAATGTAAAACAATCAAAATAAACCATAAAATTAAATACAATAAATAATGATATATATATACATATAAACTACAAATATAAATAAAATCATACCACTTTTTTATCTTTTGTAATTTGTTGGAAGGTTTAATAAATATCTCAAAAAATTTAAAAAATAAAGGATTAAAGACTTTAATTACTACTTTAATTCTTTGTCAAACACATTTATATAAACTTCTGTCCTTTTGATCCTGTGTTTACCAGATCACTTCCTTATAACGTTTTTATTTGACATAATTATTTCTAAATTAAATGAAGACAGTTCAGTATGTTTCTGATCAACACGTGTCCACAAGTCTGAAGTGACGAGTAAAGTTAGTTTAAATCAGTTAAACACCTGTAAACCTCACAGACCCGGTGTTGTTCAGGAACATGAAGGTCAGTTCAGTTGAACACGGTCCCTTGACTTTGAGCTGTAATTTCACTGTTCACCACTAGAGGGCGATTCCTGTGGTTTCCTCCAGTCAGTGGTTGTGAACTATTCAGTGAAGCTGAATTACTCTGTACAACGTGATGCAGTGATGCCAGAGACAGAGCTCCTTTATGTTGTTGTAGTGAAACAACAATAGTTTCCCTGATCCAGAGCGCGAGGCCTCCCAGCACCGTCTCTGTCCACACCTCTCACTGGGTTTAGATGTAGTTTAGATTTCCTGTCATTCTCAGTTTGAGGCTTTCATGATAAATCTGTTCATATCGTCTCAAATATCTATATCTACATACCAGCTCTGACACTGGGATTTCTTTTCTTATCACAGCGTCCTGTCGTGAGCAGAATGAGTCGTCTGAAGGGTCTGAGAGCCGAATCGTCCCAGTTCAGTCTGGACGGAGAACCCTTTCGTATCCTGGGAGGATCCATCCATTACTTCAGAGTCCCCAGAGTTTACTGGGAGGACCGGCTGCTGAAGCTGAAGGCCTGTGGCCTCAACACTCTCACTACGTGAGTCAGCTCCTGGGGTTTTTAACAGCACGAGGTCAAACACAGATCAGATTAAATCAGAGGCGTCATCAAATAAAAAATGTCTTGTTTTTCAGATATGTACCGTGGAATCTGCACGAGCCTGAGAGAGGCACTTTCAACTTTCAGGATCAGTTGGATCTCAGGTAAAATGACTTCCTGTGTGTTTTTAATCTTTTTCTCTTTTCACCGTCTTCATGAAGCTTTAAACTCATCACACCAGTACTCATCCCCATCAGAGGTTTCTGAGGCTACAGACACCAACACACATCACTGTCTGTTATACTGTTACTGTGTTGGTCTGGTGTTTTCATTTATAAAACTATTTTAGATCAGAGGCCTCCCAGGATGTTTGTTTCATCTGATATATTGATTTATCTGATATCTGATATATCTGATTTATTTTTATATGTCTTGTGTGTTTGTCTTGTTCAGGACACAAAGAGTTTTTGTTCCTGATTAAATAAAATAAGAATAAATAACATAACAGTCGTGTTTCTTCTGGTCTCAGGTCGTATGTGACGTTAGCAGCAGACATGGGTCTGTGGGTCATCCTACGTCCTGGACCTTACATCTGTGCTGAATGGGATCTGGGCGGGTTGCCAAGGTAACGCCATCTGGTTATTAGTTATTTAAAAATACACTGTGTCGACAGTAAACGTGTTTCTTTCAGCTGGTTGTTACAAGACAAAGACATGCAGCTGAGGACGACGTACCCGGGATTCATAGACGCTGTCAACATCTACTTTGACAAGCTGGTCCCAATCATCAAACCTCTCATGGTGAAGTTCAACACCTTTAATCTGTTTTATTTTAACAATAATAGAATTTAGAAGCTGAGTAGTTTGTTGTTTGTTCTTTAAAGTTTGAAGAAGGAGGTCCAGTTATCGCGGTGCAGGTTGAGAACGAGTACGGATCGTATGCAAAAGATGAAGAATACATGAGGTTTATAAAGGAGGTGAGTTCAGTCTTAATGTATTTTTATCATGTAATATAATAGTTAATAGTTGATATTATTCAGGATCCTTCTCCTCTTGACTTCAGTGTCTCCAGTCCAGAGGAATCAACGAGCTGCTGCTGACTTCAGACAACTGGGAAGGTTTGAGACACGGAGGAGTGGAGGGAGGTAAAAACACCACAACACTTTTATCTCCTGATGTTATATAACGTTTCATGTTTGAGGATATTATAGTTAATTTTGTTCATTTCAGTTCTAAAAACAATCAACCTCCAGAGGCTGTCGTTTGGAGCCATCCAGCACTTGGCTGACATGCAGGTAAAACTCTGATAAAAACCTCTGATCGTGAACACTCACATGTGTTTAACTGTCGTGTGTTGGTGTTTGTAGCCTCAGAAACCTCTGATGGTGATGGAGTACTGGTCAGGATGGTTTGATGTCTGGGGAGAACATCATCACGTCTTTCATGCTGAAGGTAAAAAACAGAGAAATGAGTTTTTATTCAGAGATAATTCACTTCAACCAGTGTTAAAGTGACAGATATGTTACGTTGGTTGAAGTAATATCCAGTTTGACCGTCTTTTGTTTTCACAACCAAATAGTTAACAATGAAAGTAAATGGGGCAGTCAGCCAAACGTATCTAAATTGTTCTAAATTGTTTGAATCAGCAGATTCAACATTTTCCTGAACAACAGGCTGATGTGTCTGTGAAGAGCAAGAAAAATGATGAATCTGCTGATGTGGAACATCCTTCATCACCAGTTGTTATGAACAGTGGTTAAAAAAGGACAATTTAGATACGTTTGGCTGACTGCCCCATTTACTTTCATTGTTAACTACAGTAACAAAAGACGGTTAAACTCGATGTTACTTCAACCAACGTAACATATCTGTTGACAGGGAGTTTGACTGTGACATCACTGTGGCGTCGTCTATAATGACATGATTTATTTATCAACTTCCTGGTTTGTGTCCAGACATGTTGTCCGTGGTGTCAGAGATCCTAGAGAGAGGCGTTTCCATTAATCTGTACATGTTTCATGGAGGAACCAGCTTTGGTTTCATGAACGGAGCGATGGACTTTGGCTCCTACAAACCTCAGGTCACCAGCTACGGTTGGTAAAAAAGATAAATAAAAAGTCACCTAATTTTACCATAAAATATGAAAGTTTTCTTATCTTTTGTCTTGATGTCAGATTATGATGCTCCGTTATCAGAGGCTGGAGACTGCACCCTCAAATATCAACTACTGAGGAATTTATTCAGCCAGTATCACTGTAAGATCTTGTTTTTTTTTTCATGTCTGACATCTTCATTTCCCTGCTGTAATAAGGTTTAATTAATGTTCTTTTTCCCAGCTGAGCCTCTTCCTGAAGCTCCTTCTCCTCAGGAGAGGAGAGCGTACGACCCTGTTATCATCCAGCAGCACCTGTCTCTGTGGGACTGTCTGCAGCTTGTCGACAAGGTAAACGCAGCACCTGTCAGCTGTGACAGCTGATTCTATGATGAGATGGATGAGAAATGTTGTATCGGAGCCGTAGCTGCTAACGTAGCTCTGCTCACACAGACAGGATGTGCTTCTTATCGGCCATCGAAGGGTCAAAAAGTCACGATTTTTTGATTTTTTGATCAAATGATTTTAAAGTGAGATGTGTGTTTAGTTCAGTGTTTCCCAGCAGGAGGTTTGTGTTGTCTGACCTGTTCCTCCCTCCAGCCGTTCAGGTCAGAGAGGCCGGTGAACATGGAGAACCTTCCTGTCAACAACAACAACGGTCAGTCGTACGGTTACACTCTGTATGAAACCACCATCACCAGCGGAGGAACGCTGAGCTCCAGGAACAACGTCAGAGACAGAGCCACGGTGAAGATACACGCAATATTATTATTATTATTACATTTAATGTTGTTCTAATATAACGTGTCATTGTCACTGAATGTTTTCCAGGTGTTTGTGGACAAACAATGTGTCGGTAACTTGGACTATAAGACTCAGGAGCTGATGGTCCCTGAAGGAAAGGTTCTCACTGCTTCTGTCTGTTACTGTTTGGATTCTGTTAAAGATGATAAAAAAGTACAACTTGAGTTTAGAAACATCATTATCAGGATATCTGGAGGAGTTTAAAACAGTATGTGATTGAGTGAAGATAATTTCTGTGTGGAACGATACAGATTGTATCATTTCATATTGTAACTGGTGTTTTGTTCATTAAAGGGAGCGAGGATGTTGAGTTTACTGGTGGAAAACTGTGGCAGAGTGAACTACGGGAAAACTCTGGATGATCAACGCAAAGGTAGATGGATGGATGGATGAACTTCAGCGCTGCTTTGTGTTTGTTTTGTGTGTTAATGTCCTTTTGTCTCATATTTTCAGGAATCGTAGGCGACGTCCTGTTGAATCAGTCTCCTCTGAGAGGATTCACCATCTTCTGTTTAGACATGAAACCAGGGTTTATGAAGAGGTTTGTTTCCCTCACTTGTCCACATTTAACTTGACATTTCTACTGAAATAAAGTCCAGACTGATTGTTGATTGTTTCAGATTAATGAGTTCAGGTTGCTGGACGTCGGACTTCAAGTCAAACTTCACCCCAGGATTCTTCCAGACCAGACTGAACGTGGACGGACGTCCTAGAGACACTTTCATCACACTGCCTGTGAGAACAACAGCTGTCGTTTGACTTTACAGTCACTGAGGAGACATAAATAAATATACATCAGAGCTTTTTATCCCACAGGGTTGGGGTAAAGGAGTTGTGTTCGTCAACGGGTTGAACGTCGGGCGTCACTGGTGCATCGGTCCTCAACATTTCCTTTATCTCC
Source organism: Polydactylus sextarius (assembly GCA_016801845.1). Lineage (NCBI taxonomy): Eukaryota > Metazoa > Chordata > Actinopteri > Polynemidae > Polydactylus > Polydactylus sextarius. The sequence goes on from CM028924.1 coordinate 679,660, forward strand.
CGGGACCGTGGCTCCGAAGTGGAGAGAATCAGGTGAAGACACGTTGGAACAAAACTGAAACATAAATATTCTTTCTGTTCGTTATTTTTCTATATATTCACACGTTTAAAGACATTAATGTTTTTTTTTTACAGATCGTTGTTTTTGAAGAACAAAAAGCCGACGACAAAATATTGTTTGCTGAGAATCCAGATCACGGACGAACCATTGATGTTTACAAACTCCCTTTTTGTTCACTGTTGTAAAATGATACAAACATTTACACATTTATTTATTTCTACTAGAAGCTGCCGTCAGTTCCCTCATCATTAACTCATTAACTGTCATTTAAAACGAGGTTTTTTGTGTTAAATCTTTGACACATAAACAATAAAAGTGATGTGAAGTGACACCTGCTGTTTTCTTCTTCAGTGTGAACTTTGTTCTGGTTAAATAACGTGAACCTGTGACAGGTGACACACCCTCCCTCTCCTCATTGGTCCAGACACTTGTCTTTTACTTAAGACGACACTGACCTGTCAAGTCAGCATATTTAACACCGATTAACAGGAAGTAAAGTTGTCTTTTTCTATCACAATAAAAGCCTGACATGACAAACTGAAACACGTTGATTAAGTTTTTAGTTTTTAATATTAAAACAACATTTATTTGTCATTTATTTATAAACATATCCCTACTTTTATTAGTGTGGTTGTGACGTAATTATGAAGAGCATTAACAGGAGGTTTTTATTTTGAAATTCAAACCCGGAAGTGACAGGTGTGTTTCTATCTAACTTGACCTGTTTTGTCCCTCTGATGTTCCTGTATCTGGAGCAGTTGCGGAAACAAGACTCGGTCATTTTAACTCAGAGAAGAGTCGATACATGCTGCTGTTAAACCTTCATTTCCAGGGTTTTTATTTATGTAATAATCTGATCTAACTTTACAGTAAATGCATGTTGTGTGATGTGTGTCCAGCAGCTGTAGCAGCAGCTCCACGGTGTCTTAGCTTAGCCTGAACCTGAGAGCTGCAGACACAAGAAGGTTTAGATATTAAACTGAGTTAAATTGAGTTGATTTTGTTGATTGATCTGCTGACATGGAGGCAGTTGGAGCAGTTGGAGCAGTTGGAGCAGTTGGAGCTGTGCTCGGATGCTCAGGGACCATTGTGTTGTGTGGGTTTGTGTTTGCAGCCTACAAACTTGGTTTAATCTACCAGTTGTTTCATAAGGTAAGTGTTAATTTTACCCTCCACATGTTTCTATTATTACTCCTTTAAATGTGTTGGATGAGTCATGGTTGTTCATTCATTCACTGTGATGAAGGTGAAAGGTAACGTGGACTGTGGTAACATAAACCTTGACCAACCCTGTGGTTTTCTAGCACAAAGGCCACAACAACAGGCTGTTACAAACCTGCAAAACCATGGTTATTGTGAAATACGAGACAGATAATGAGACAATCAGTTGACCTTTGCAGGGGTCATCACCTCATCACCTCACACCCACACTAACAATCATCTCTGTCTCCTGACTCGTGTGAAGGCTGAAACAAAGAGCCCTCGTCACGGTGGCGAGAGTGTGGCCGAGGTGCTTCGAGCCCACGGGGTCAAGTACGTCTTCACCCTGGTCGGTGGACACATCTCTCCCATCCTCGTGGCCTGTGAGAAACTGGGCATTCGTATCGTCGACACCAGACACGAGGCCACGGCCGTCTTCGCTGCTGATGCTGTGGCCAGACTCTCAGGTTGGACTAAAACATCCACAAAAAACAAACTAAAACATCATCAACATTTTTGTGTTTTTGTGACTGTGACTCAAAATACAAAATAATATTATTCTGTATTTGTTAAACGCTTCTTAATGCCAGTTTCTCTCAGACTGGAGCAGTTAAAGTCAATAATTCAACCAAAGTCATTTTTTTGTAACATGATCTAATAGTTTAACACGTCAGGTTACACGTTATTCTTCCTAATTTATAAATAAAATCAATCAATATTAGATATGTGATAATAAATAATATATTGTATTTACATTGAAAACAAATCAAAAGTGCAACAGTTAGAAAATTCAATAACTAATAATCAAATGTAGATTAAAAACATTAAAACATTATCAGTGTTTTAATGTTTAAGAGTCTGTGGTCTGAGTTCGACCTTCAGTTTGAATGAGTTCGTAGAAACGTTCATGTGATAACATGTTATAACCATGTTGAGGTGTTGTCTCGGTCAACGGTTTGTCTTGGTCAGGCACCGTGGGTGTAGCAGCAGTGACTGCAGGTCCAGGACTCACCAACACGGTGACGGCCGTGAAAAACGCTCAGATGGCTGAATCTCCTCTGCTGCTCATCGGTGGAGCCGCCGGGACACTGTTACAGGTGGAGAGGGTTCAGATACTGACGCTGACATGATGTGAACGTGTTGATGTTGATGATCGACCTCTGACCTTCTTCTTCTGCCGCGTCTGTGGTTCAGGGCAGAGGAGCGCTGCAGGACATCGACCAGATGTCTCTGTTCAAGCCGCTGTGTAAGTTCTGTGCCTCCATCAGGACGATCAGAGAGATCGTTCCTACGGTCAGAAAGGCTCTGGCCATCGCCCAGTCAGGAACCCCCGGTCCTGTTTTCATTGAGTTTCCTATCGACACTCTCTACCCCTTCCACCTGGTGTCTAAAGAGTTTGGGGTTAAAAACCCTCCCAAAGGCCTGATGGGAAAATTTGTCTCTTGGTACGTTAACAAATATAAACTAAGAGTTGCTACTTTGTCACATTATTTAGTAACAGTTTTGTGTGATGGTGATTTTTGTTTCATAAGGTATCTCAACAACCACCTCATGAACCTGTTCGCTGGAGCCTGGGAAACCAGAGATTTGTCTCCACTTCCTGTTGACATCCCACGAGCTACGAACGACCAGGTATTACACATCTGATGCTACTGAAGACTAGTTCACACTAGTTCACACTAGTTCACACTAGTTCACTAGTTGACACCAGTCGACTTCACCATCGATCAGTGAGTCTCAGTCTCTGTCGTGATCGTTGGCGACTTGTGTTCCCATGATGTGGAGTCTCAACAACTGGTCTGAGACCTGTAGTGTTCACACTACAAGACTTGTCAGTGATTGACTCCCGATCACACCGTGATGTCACCAAACTCTACGTCTGGTCACGTGAACTAGACAGGATGTAGCCGCTGCTTCTCACCGTGATTTACAGCCGTTTATTGTTGACGAGCACCGGTGAAGACGCTGCCTCCGACACAGACTAAACCGCTAAACCAGCGTGTAAACATCACCATGGCAACACGGTTTCCACGGTGGAGCTGAAATCAGCAGCAGACCTCCCCGGTACCGGGTAACATCTGGATCAGACGCGGGGAGTTTGTAGAAAGTGAAAATAAAAGAAAAAGCGTTAAAACGTCAGACTTTTAAACGTGGTTGTGAGTGAATCAGTGAGACGGCAGCAGCATTTATCTCACATCCCTCCTCTGATTGGCTGTCGCTCTTTGTCAGTCTCTTCAGACTCCTCCAGTTTTCTAACATGACAGATCCAGTCCCGGTCTCAGACCAGGTCCCGACGGCCTCTGATGGAGTCGTTAGGGCTGTTCACACATTATGATCATTAACTGATGATTCACCAACCATCAGAGGACCAAGTCCACCAGACACCACCACTGGAGACCACTGGTGGAGTCCGCTAGTTTCGTCAAAGTGACGTTTTTAGTTAAATACTTCAATCAGACAACAAGGAATTTAAATGTTTTCTTTTCATTTAATCCAAACCAGGTACAGAGATGCATAGAGTTGGTGAGTCGAGCAAAGAAACCTGTTATTCTTCTGGGAAGTCAAGCGACGCTTCCTCCAACATCCGCTGACGACATCAGGTAAAAAAAATGTCTCATCATCGTGAGATTTTTAGTCATGTTTCTTAAAAAATGTTCATCTGATCAAAATGTTTTACTGTTTTACAGGAAGGCGTTGGAGGACCTGGGAATCCCCTGTTTCCTCGGGGGCATGTCCCGTGGCATGCTGGGTAAAAACAGTCCCATCCACATCAGACAGAACAGGAGAGATGCTCTGAAAGAGGCCGACTTGGTTCTGTTAGCAGGTCAGACCATTTAAAAAGAGATGAAGTGACATCTTCATTTAATTCTCCAGGTAGTATAAATGTCAGTGGTGTTCGTTTTATTTGCAGGAACCGTGTGTGACTTCCGTCTGAGCTACGGTCGAGTTCTCAACAGACGGAGTAAGATCATCGCTGTCAACAGAGACAAGACGCAGCTGCTGAAAAACTCAGACATGTTCTGGAAACCAACTATAGCAATTCAGGGTTCGTTCACAAGCTGCTGCTGTCGTCATCTAGACGGATATGTTCAGTTAACAGCTGAAGTTTCATATGATAAGTTAAGTTTTATTTTGATCCGTTTCAGGCGACGCTGGTTCGTTCTTAGTGCAACTTTCTAAAGGTCTGAAGGGCCATCGTTGTCCAGAGGAGTGGCCTCAGAGTCTAAAGTCAGGGGACACAACCAAAGAAAACGCAAACAGGTGACGACCTCAGTTTTTATTCACCCACATGAATAAACAGTTCACAGTTTAATGTCGGTTGTTTTGGTCACTTCAGGTCGAAGGCCGACGAGAAGACGGATCATCACCTGAATCCACTGAAGGTGCTTCACTGTGTGGACGAGCTGATGTCAGACGACAGCATCATCGTCGCTGACGGAGGTGATTTTGTCGGAAGCGCCGCTTACATCATGAGACCGAGGGGACCGATGCGCTGGTTGGATCCAGGTACAATCACACTGTTGAGATCGAAACATCAACTGTTTGTTGTTTAGTTAAATAAGTAAAGAGAAGACGAAGAGGAAGAGATGATGTCGTAATGTTTCTTGTTCCTTCAGGAGCTTTTGGGACTCTGGGAGTCGGAGGAGGATTTGCTTTGGGGGCAAAACTGTGTCGACCTGAATCTGAAGTAAAGTTTTTTAGTTTTTATTTAAACTTTTCTGATCCTCTGGTGTTTAACCTTGTATGAATGAAATGCTGCTTGCTTCTCTTCAGGTGTGGATAGTTTACGGTGACGGTTCTTTAGGATACAGCGTCGCAGAATTTGACACGTTCACCAGACACAAGGTAAAAATCAGCCACGTTATTTATAACAAACTGTAGAATAATCAGAGACGACACCGAGCAGGAGGCAACAACGCTGCTGTAATTAAATGAAAGAATGAATAAATGTTCTTAATTTGATATTTATTATATAATTGTCTTTGTGACATTAATTAACTTCATTAACTTCAATGTTTGTTTATAATTATCATCTTTTTACTATGAAGCTGTTTTTTCTACAGTTTATGTTATTTTCTGTGTAGTTTTTCTATCAATAACATAAATAAAATGTCATGTTTCTCTTTTCTTTTTCTTCTAATGTTCCATGTTAAATATGTTTCTATTTTTCTCAGACCCCGGTCATCGCTGTGGTTGGAAACGACGCCTGTTGGAGTCAAATCTCCAGAGAGCAGGTTCCCATCCTCGGCAGCAACGTGGCCTGTGGCCTCGCGTTCACTGGTACGTTTCCTCCACGACGTCGTATGTACAAGACAATATTCTGATCGTCTAACGCGTTTCTCCTCGTTTGTGCAGATTATCACGTGGTTGCCGACGGTTACGGCGGTAAGGGCTACCTCATAGGACGAGGGGACGAGGACAAGCTGAGCGACATCATCAAACAGGCTCAGAAAGAAACACGTGAAGGCAAAGCGACGCTTCTCAATGTCCTGATAGGAAAAACCAACTTCAGAGAGGGATCCATCTCTGTTTAGAGCCGCGCTAAATTCTTCCTCTTTCTTTTGAAACTTCGGCTTTAACTTCGGCTGCCTTCAGAGTTTTACTACCAGACTCCGACAATATATCGCTTAGCCATCACCAGACCAGACCTCTGCTCAATCCTCTGTGCCCTTAAAGCCATATTCACTTTAATAAGACGCTGAGTCATTAACCACAGATCGTACCAATAATAATGTCACACCTCAGCAACACCAGCCATGACTGTTATTATCATTATTATCAATTATTATCATTCATCACTGTACATTTGTTTCAGCCGTTAACTGTTAAACTTCTTCGTTGCTGCTTTCACAGTCACGTCGTCTGTCAATTAACTTTCAATTGCTGCATTTTTAAAAAGGGAAAGACACAAGAAAAAAAAAGTAAGAAACTCTTGCTTTGTTAAGGGATTTTTTTGCCTCTGGGAGTCATGTTTTTGCCCTTTAACCATCCATGATAACCTAGATAGACACTTTCACACTTTCTTCCTCGTAAGCCAGCGACAGAAATCCATCTGCTTGAGAGAGAGAACGACGGTTCCACCAGTTTTTGCCTTTTTCTCCTCGTCTTTTCAAGAGGAAACATGAAATCTTACAGCTGTGATATTCTACAAATGTCTTGAAATGAGGAATATTTTTTTGAATGTTTAAGGTCGATGAACAGTTTGCCTTTTAATGTTTGATTGTACCTTTCAATACATATCTAAATTGAAAACAAGTCTGCTGATTCAGACGTGTATTTAAATGATATTTAATACTAACTTGTATGCAGTGATGTGGGCTGTCGTTTAGAAATATGCCTATACACTATATGTATTGCACTATAATATAAAAGACTTATTTACACATCGGGTGAACGTAAACAGTTTGTTGCTGTTTTATTTGGTATTTTGAGGGATTTAGGGTTCGAGGGAATGAAAATGCTTGATTAGAAAATGTTGGTTTGGATTAATTCTCAAATAAATTGACAAAACAAGACACTTTTGTTTATTTGTATCTGTTGTTCTGAAGTTTTTTGAGTAAATTATTAACAACGTTAAAGGCGGACGGAGTAGTAGTAGTAGTGAAGTAATATCCAGTTTGACCGTGTTTTGTTTTCACAAACAAATAGTTAACAATGAAAGTAAATGGGGCAGTCAGCCAAACGTATCTAAACTGTCATTTTTTAACCACTTTTCAAAACAACTGGTGATGAAGGATGTTACACATCAGCAGATTCATCATTTTCCTGATCAGCAGGTTGACGTGTCCATGAAGAGCAAGAAAAATGTTGAATCTGCTGATGTGGAACAACCTTCATCACCAGTTGTTATAAAACCAGACGTTGGGTAAGTCTTGTAAAACAGTGTTTTAAATAAACTCTGGGTTCACTTACTAAGTTATCAGTACTTCAGTTTATGTGTAGGGACCCTATTCATGCTACTGCTGAAGTGAAGTGATATTTTGAGCTTTATTAGTGGTTAAAAAATGACAGTTTAGATACGTTTGGCTGACTGCCCCATTTACTTTCATTGTTAACTATTTGGTTGTGAAAACAAAAGACGGTCAAACTGGATATTACTTCAACCAACGTAACATATCTGTTGAGGGGAGTTTGACTTTGTCATGGGTTCACTTTACTCTGGACTCACTTTATTGTGACAAAGATGTTACAGTTTGATACAGTTTTTAAATGAAACTCATGATGTGTTGAAGGAAATAAATAGATAAAAATGCTGTTTAGACTCTGCAGCTCAGTTTAATATATATTTATCACGAGAAAGTGGACTTTTTTATTCATCGCTTTACCTCAGAAGTTCAAAACAAACACAAACAAACAGTAAATAACATCTCAAACCACAAATATTCAGATCTTTAACTCTTTATTTCCAACTGTATCATGTTTGATCTGTGAGTTTCTCTGATCAAAGTGATGAACGTGTTTAATTTGTTTGACCCTTCCAGAAACAAAGATCACATAATTTCCATCACACATCTCAGATTGTTTCAGACGTTAAAGGGATGAAGACTCTGTGTCCTTTGACCTCATTACTGTAAAGTGCAGTTTTCATTGTAACCAGGAGGTGGCGGACTGGACCAGTGAGTCTGCTGAGGCGTCTGTGCTGACGTGTTCCTGTTTAGCATAAGTTATGGGGGAAAACCAACAGGCCATCTGTGAAAACATCTGCTGTGGGGAGTTTCAGTAAATACCAGTTTTTTTGTTTTTACCACAACAAGGTTTAGTGTGATTTCATATCAAAAAGTTTAGAGGTTTACTCTTAATTATGGATCAAAAACAAAGATGAAACAAGCATCACTGAACTTTATGATACAACATAATTTAACGCTGACTCCATGTGATGATCATCTTATTATGTAACCACACACACTCACACACACACACACACACACACACTCACACACACACTCACTTATGTTTCCACACATTTGTGTCTGATTCTTCTTTCGAAACAAACAGAAAGAGTCATGATCCAGTCTGAAGGATTTCACAGACTCTTAGCAACAACACTGACTCACTCACACACACACACACACACACACACACACACACACACACACACACACACACACACACACACACACACACACACACACACACACACACACACACAATGCACTTGTCTACCGTCTAGCCTCTTGACCTTGTATGACGTCACAGACCTGCGTTCTGATGCGTTCGTTTTCTGCGTAAATCTCAAAACTCTGCTTTGAAGTTGAAGATAAACTTTGTTTCTCTCTAATGTAACATTGTGGCTCATTCAGACACGACACTTCTCATGATTCTCACTCAATTATTAAAGAACAAGTGCAGTTTTTAGATTAAAACTTATAATAATAATAACTGATATGAAGCTGCTTCTGTTTATATAAACACATATAAAAATGTTTTATCTACATTTTATCTATGTGTGAGTCAGTTTTAGTGCCAGTAAACAAGCTTCTTCACGCAGGATAATAAAGAAATACAAACCACAGCGTTTTGTTTTTTATTTCCATTCGTTTGGTTTTATTCGTGGAGCACCTGAAGGCACCACAGGACCGGCTCTCTGCTCCAGGCGGCGACTTTAACCGCAGAGATCAGCTCCAACAGACGGGTCATGTTAGAGAGAAGCTGCTTCTGTTGGACACAAAAGAAGTTTGATAACTTTATTTAACAGCGGACATTTAAACCTTGACCTCGTCTTTAAAACAGAGACAGTGTCGCGCTCTGGACTCAACTAAGTCCAGTTTGAAGTCAGAGGATCCACCGTCACCACGTTGTTTGGCTTTTAGCTTCAAAACGGACGTTGATTTCATTTAAAAGAAGTTTTTATTTTATCATCAACTCAACTCACATCAGGTTTTTTTAAAACTTGACTCAAGTTTAATACAAAGTTGAGTTGGAAACTGAAGGATTTTTACTTGAACAGAAATAAAAACACTGGACATTAACTCACATCAAAGGTAAAGTAACAGTTAATATTGATATGAACCAGAGAAACATTGATACTTTATATGAACTGTTACTGGTTATTATCACGTGTCTGTTTCATGTTAAACAAGTTTTACAAAGATTCATCATAAAATGAACCAATGTGAAACTTTATTTTCACTGTTTGTTGTTTGTCTTTGAACTGATTCATCTTGTGTCAGATATTATAATATATGATAGAATTGTTGTTTCTTCCATTTATTTCTAATGACCAGTTTGTAGAAGTTGAAGAAAACACATTATCTTCATCTTTCAGATAAAACATGAGAATTAAAACTCATAAAGAGTCAGAAACAAACCCTAACCTCCAACATGTGATGATGATGTATTAAAGCTGAGGAGTCAATCGGACCATTTATCAATGATATTAATCATAGTTGTGTGTGTTACATGATTTCATTGGTTGTTTCCTTGAATTATTTCCTGCCAGTCAAAGTGATGAGGTCAGACCAAAGTAATATTTCATTTCCTTTGGTAAACACATGTTTGTGACTCAGCTGTTGAGTGTTTGAGCTGCATAACGTTCAGCTGCTACATGTGGTTGATGATGCTGGTGTTTCAGGAGCTGAATGGCCTCCGTTGTGGCAGTGAAAGCTGAGAAGCGACCTGCAGCTGATCCTCAGGATGTAGACTCTAACGCTAAAAAACCCAGGTGAGTTTAAAGAGCTGATGTAGCCCTCTGACCACCGCGCTCTAAACTCATTGGTCACTATCTGTCTCTAAATAAAGGTAGGTTTTAGTTTGATGCTAGTGTGCTTCTTTTAACATTCATTCTGTCGGAAAGGATCGGGGAAGCCATCATGACTCAATCTCTGCCTGCCCCCACAGGAAGCTGCTGCCCAGTCTGAAGACCAAACGAGCCCCAGAGCTGGTCCTGGTGATCGGTACGGGGGTGAGCTCAGCGGTGGCTCCTCAGGTTCCTGCTCTCCGTTCATGGAAAGGCCTCATCCAGGCTTTACTCGACGCAGCCAACGACTTTGACCTACTAGAGGAGGAAGAGAGCCGGCGCTTCCAGAAACATATGCAGGAAGATAAGAATTTGGTGCATGTGGCCCATGACCTCATTCAGAAACTTTCCCCGGTAAGACTTTTCTCTTTTGCCTTTTACTTCCTTTACTTATGTTCAAACACAGTCAGTCTTTATTCCTCTGCTCAGCCTCATCACATATTTAAGAGACAGATAATAAAGCTTGTTTGTGCAACTTGTTCTAACCAGTCGATGTTTTACCTAATTCTTTCTCTAAAGATCAATGAAGTGTCGTGATTCTGAATCAATCACAGGCTGCGTTTTCTCTTTCACGTGTTTTGGTGTTTAAGAAACCACCAGTTCTCTCTTCGAGCTCCTTGAAAAAACAACAGCCAGATGAAGGCAGACGAGCTGAACCACATAAGTCTCTCTTTTTTAACCCTTTCTTGTCTTTCTTAAAGAAGACTGACAACATGGAAACAAAGCTGCGATCATGAGGTAGTTCGGTCACTAATGTTTCACTCCCAACATTATTTAACGTTATGTTCACTGGTGATTGTCTGAATTAATCTTCCTCTTAGAACAACAATAAAACAAACACGCTCAGAGATAAAGTTTCATTGAAATTAAATAAACAATATGATAAGTGATAGTCAAGGAAATCTGTCTAAAATAAACATCAACATCAGCTCTGTTTATATCATTGTGTTCATCGGTGGATTTCCAGATAACTGGAGTGTGTTTCTATCGGAGCAGAGCTGGCAGATGGGAGCCTTAATACCGTTTGCCTCCTGTGTTAGTCATGTCTCATCGCACCTTTGACATTGATAGAACACGCTTTGTTTCAGCCCTCAGCCTGTTGTCACAAAGGGAACAAACAGCGCTTTTATGGCTTTATCCATCGTGTTTATTTCAATCCACAGTCGTGCAGACACCAGCTCAGTGCTGCTGGCTATAGACGCAGCAGGATCTAGCAGGCTGAGGGAAAAACAAGCACAGAATAATGTGAACCAGTACCCCCGCCCTCCCACCCACCCAAGATTTTCCATTTAGACGACGTTAAAGCGCCAACCATTCTGCAAACATACTGTATTTTACAGCAAGTGTAGAAAGTCCAGTGATTTCATTCATAGCAGACATTTTTAACACACATGCACATGTTCCCACTAGATGAAGTGGTTGTTTTTCTCTCTTGTGGCTCAAGTGAAAGGAATTTTTCCACGTGTCAATCATTAAGTTTGCTTCAAGCCACACAGAGCCCGTCTCTAATCACACCTCAGAAATATCGTGTGGTGTCTAATAAGAGCTGCAGCTCCTTCATGTAACAGTCAGAGTTTAACACACTTTTCAGGGTGTATGAGATGGATTATGGTCACAAATCCTCTAAAACCTTTGACCCCAGAAAAAATGAGGCTAATTACAACTTTACTGAGCAGTTTTTTTGTTTGTTTTTTTTTTTACTTGTGTGAAACATGAACAAGGTCAGAAGAAGAAACATCTGATCAACTCCCCCGAAACTCCCCCCAGAGACATGTTACGTTGGTTGAAGTAATATCCAGTTTGACCGTCTTTTGTTTTCACAACCAAATAGTTAACAATGAAAGTAAATGGGGCAGTCAGCCAAACGTATCTAAATTGTCATTTTTTAACCACTAATAAAGCTCAAAATATCACTTCACTTCAGCAGTAGCATGAATAGGGTCCCTACACATAAACTGAAGTACTGATAACTTAGTAAGTGAACCCAGAGTTTATTAAAAACACTGTTTTACAAGACTTACCCAACGTCTGGTTTTATAACAACTGCTGATAAAGGTTGTTCCACATCAGCAGATTCATCACTTTAAAACTAAGATACATCATTTAAACACTTTCTATGTCAGATGGACAAGTGAGCGTGTAAAATATGTTTTAATTTTTAAATATTTATATATTTGAACTGCACATTTCAGCCACAAATAACATAAAGTCATAAAATATTCTATTTCAGATAATTATTGGGTTTGTATGAATATTTGTGCTGATGTGACTTCATGTGGTGATGACATCAGTCCTGAGGTGACTGATCAGGACGGGATCTGCCGTCGACACTAGATGTGGATAATTAGCTTCTTCCTGTGGAAAGGCTTCGTACTGTTTAGCCCATTAGAGCTGTAATCTCTGGGAAGCAGCAGAGCATTTCCCTGTGATAGGATCACCTTGGTCACTACATCTACCGCACTGGCCTCAGCTATTCATAGCAGCCGTCTCTTCCTACTGTTTCCATTTTGTGTGTGTTTTATTTTTTTATTTTGTCAGGTTACACTGAGCTTCAGTCTGTACAGTCAGAGACAGTAAGAGCCTGTAATCTCAGAGCAGACTGAGGTGTTGTCAGATCAGAGACGATGATAGACTTTACAGACAAAACAAACGTATTCTTTTTAAAGATGACTCACACTTAACAGGAAATTTATGGAGGTGAATCTGTCAGTTGGAACATGTGTGGAACCACATGGAAACCAAGGAAATTTAAATAAACTTCATAAATGTTCATATTTAGCAGCTGAAATATATAAAACAAGTTAGTTATCAAGGTCCTGATGTTATCAAAACGTCCAGTTATAAAACCGTTCATCTTCTAGAGTTATATTTGTACTATTCTGTCTGCTTCTAATGTGAAATTACACGTCTCATGATTTCATCCATAAATCTTCAATATCTGGTAAATATCTATGATTAAACTCACATTTATTTATTTTAAGACACGTGGACAAGTCCCGTGGTTTGATGAGTTAAATGACCTAAAGAGGATTCAGCGTCATTAAAGAGCTGCTTGTTGAGGATTTGTAAGAGTGGACTTGACGTTACAACTGTAGTCGTATTCACCGATAAAGATTAGAAAACAAACTCAAAACAACAGAATTTGCATATTTCAGCTTGTTTCCTGCAGGTTTTCCAGCGTCGTCTTATAATTCATAGACGTGTAGTTTCCACTTGAGTGAAGTTATTTGTGTCTGTATGTGACAGACTGGCCCCTCGGGGTGTTTTGGTTTTGTGGTTGTAAAACTGTTCTACATTCTTGTAATAGTGAAACGTTGGTTAAGATCATCATTACTTCATAAAGACTTTTACTTCACCTCCTCTTGACATGCGTCTGTTATCTATCATCTGTGTTTCTCTTTCCAGTTGTAATTATGATGATTTATTTCTTCTTCTGTCACTTTACGACATCGTTGACATTTCAGACGATGTGAAGAGTTCATCAGATAATGACTCTAACTTTTAATGTTCTCTCACGGTGACAGTCATCCAACTCTTCAAAGTCTCATGTCGTTTTTATTTGTTTTATTTGTTTCGACAGCGAACGGGAAACGTTCGATCCACATTCTTCAAAGACTGTCTGTACGAGGTGTTTGATGACTTGGAGTGTAAGATGGAGCACGCTGGGAAACACCTACTGCGTTCAGTGTTACAGTTGATGGAGAGCGGCGCGCTGGTCCTCACTACTAACTTTGACAACCTGCTGGAGATTTATGCCGCTCACCAGGGAACCAAGCTGGAGTCTTTGGACCTGACAGATGAGAAGAAGGTAAAGGCATCGACTGATTTCATCACACGACTTAAGTCAGCTCCAAACGAGAGCAAAGATCAGTGAAGTCTGAACTAAACTCTAAACTAAATCCTGAGGAACATTTTAAATTCAACTCAACTCAAGTTTAACTCAAGTTTTAAACACGACTAGAGAAGAAGTAGAAAATCATTATTGGCCCTGAGTTGAAGAAGGTTAAAGTTCTCTCTGTTACTCAGCTGCTGTCACATTTTACTGATTAAAACAACATCAATAATTCACAGTCAGCGTGATTATTTGTTCAGAGTTCTTCTAAGAGACGCGGGTCGTGCCTCTCAGTCGTGGTATTTATGCCTCGTCTCCATCAGAGCTAATATCCTCCCAACTGCTGTTCACTGGTTTTTACTCCGTGCCCAGCCAGAACAGGATCGAGTGTAATGGACTGTGAAGTGTGTGTGCATGTCTAGGTGTTGGAGTGGGCTCAGGAGAAACGGAGGCTGAGTGTTCTCCACATCCACGGCGTCTACACCAACCCCTGTGGTATCGTGCTGCACCCTGCTGGCTACCAGAATGTACTGAGGAACACGGAGGTCATGGTGAGTTTACACACTTTAAATGTTAAAACTCATTCTCACTCGTTCATTTTAAATCAAAGCTTTTTATAAACACCGCTGCTGCTTTCGACAGCGTGAGATCCAGAAACTGTACGAGACCAAATCGTTTGTGTTTCTGGGCTGCGGTCGAACGGTAGACGACACCACCTTCCAGGCTCTGTTCCTGGAGGCGGTCAAACACAAGTCGGACCTGGAGCACTTCATGCTCGTACGGCGCGAAGACGTGGGCGAGTTCAAGAAGCTACGCGACAACATGTTGGACAAGGGAATCAAAGTCATCTCCTATGGAGACGAGTACGCCGACCTGCCCGAGTACTTTGAGAGGCTCGCCAACGAGATCTGTAACCGTGACGCATCCTCCAACGGCTGGGGTGAGAAGGACGACGGAGACGTCACGATTAATCCTCAATAAGACTTAATTATTAAAGTCCCAGTAGAGTAGAAGTAGAGACACTAGAGTAGAAGTAAAGACACTAGAGTAGAAGTAGAGACACTAGAGTAGAAAAAAATAACTTTGGTAGAAGTTCAAGTCGTCACTAGAATGATTCTCCAGTAAAAGTCTTAAAGTATCTAGTATTTACTGTACTTCAGTATGACAGTAATCTATAAGTAAATGTAGTTAAGTGTAGAAAGTAAAAGTACAAGTACATGTTAATAAAACAGAAGAATATGATGAAGTTTATCCAGCACTTTAAAACATGGAGCTACAACAATCTTCATAGACAATGAATGAGTCTGAACTAAAGAACTAAAGTTGTTCTTTTTCACTAAATGTAAATGTGTGTTTGATGTTGATATTGTTGAAGTTTCTCCATCATCCACCTTTAAGATGGAGCCTCCATCAACCCTCAACATGGTGTTGATGGTCTAAACAGTCACAGGTCGACTTGCTGCTGTATTGAAATACAGTAGTGAAGTATCAGTACTTTGTTTTTATAAAATCTGGAAAAATCTATTTTTTTGAATCTGAGATGTTGATTAAACCTTGTAACAAATTATAAAAACATATTCTTTATCATGTAATTTCTGATATGATGAAGTTGGATATAAATGGTTAAGTTTATATTTAACCTGAAACTGTGATACACAGACAGGACTGTGGAACTAAACTCTGACTCACTTAATGATAAATTGTTACAACTGGAACTTTTAACCTTTCATTTTTTTTAAAAAAAGTTGTAGTAATCAATCCTTATTAGATGAATATTCCCGAGGATTTTGTGCTTTAAGTTCAGTTTAGTTTGTCAGTTGTCTTCACGTTGTAATAGTTTCTCTTTTGTCTGCGTTGACAGGATCTCTGTCACCGAACGGCGAGGAGCAGCAGAACGGATGCAACACACAGAAAAGTCTCCTTCAAGGTTAGGACTGAATGCTTCTCTTTGACTTCAGACAAGAGACGTTTCCAGAATAACACAATAAAAAACCGTGTCCCAGAGAATCTCGTTTTTTCTTACTGCATGCTGGTAGATAGAATATCCGAGTGTGTTTTTGATTTTGATTTGATTTTTTTTTTTTTTCAGTATCAAAAACTACTTTTCACAAAGTTACAGCTGACGTGGCAGTGTCGCATGCATGGCAACGTTTCAGTTGATGCTCTTTGTTATTCAAGTGCTCACTCAAGTCCATTCCTTCTCTTTTTGCCCCAGATTATCATTCCTGACAGGCACACACACGGTCGGGATCAGTATCAGTCATTTTCCTCCACAGCTCCGTCGAGTAGCACTTGATTCTGATTTCAGTCGCTGGATTTTTTTTATTTTATTTTATTTTATTTTCAGGAAAAAACAGGAAGATTTTTGGCGCTTTGGGACGTGAAAGTTGTCGTCAGTATTTTACAGATGTTCATGTTTTATTTTTGTTTGTTTTTATTTAAAAGGGAAAAGGAGAAACTTTAAAATATCTTTGTTGTATTTAAATGTCCCTGAACCCGTTGGAAGCATTAAGATGATTGGACGTGTTAATACAAACTGCCTCAGCTTGACCTGATCGCTGTGATTGATTGATTGATGAGAAGCTCTACGTACAAGCATCACATGTTCTTAAAAAAAAGAAAGAAGTCTTGTAGATATGTTATGGTTCTGTCTTCAGATGTAACTTTAGTTTCATGGGAGTTTTTGTTTTCATCGCAGAAAGAGTCTGCGTCCGTAGCGATCACGTTACCACTCCTGTGCTGAAAAGAAAGTGTTCTTTGTAGGCTTTTTTTTTGTATTTTTAATACTTGCATGTGTTTTCTGACATAGTATTTATAAGTACTATTTTCAAAATAAAGCTTTTGGTATCTCATTTATCCCGTCTCGTTGATGTTGTGTGTGTATCCTCCACCGCAACATATGACACAATAACTTCCACGTTATTTTTATAGGCTGTCGTAGCATATAGCAGCTTTATTTAGAAATGTTTACATTCTCATAAATTAGCTCAAATCATGTGTTGTATAACTCCTGATTCTCTCATATTGCACTACCACAAATTAAAGGGGGGTGGAGATATTTAAGACTTATATTTTCTCTAATAAACCGTTGTGGGAGGGGGAGGTGGGGGCACATAAACATAAATAAAATAAAAAGTCATGAAACTTAAACTTGAAATTTGTAGACAACCTAAACATAAATGTACAAAACGTATTTTCTATTCATCAAACCGAGGGATTTTTTTTAATGAACTGATGAATCATCGTCTCCGTTCTGCTATGAAAGTGTGTTAACGTCGTATTATTATTATCATTATTATCATTAGAGACGTTCAGGTACCACAGCTGTTAGTGTGTTCAGATGTTCAACATCTAACGACTTGAAACTTAATGAACTCCGTGTCGAACTGTAAACAGGTTCAGAACCGTGGTTTCTGGTGCTTTTAGTGTGATAACTAACAAGACAGGAGACAGAGAGGCACTATGGTCACTAAGCTTTCCTCAGGCACAGACAGCTGCTGAAATGTCACATCCAGCAAGCCTTCACGAACCTGACCTCATTTACATAAAGAGGGGGAAAACTGACTGACAAAATGCCAGGTGGGGGAATTTGTTTTGTAAGTCTTTACTGTGTAAACCAGTAAACTGATGACATTTACAGCTTAGATCCATTTAGTCAGCTTAAATGTCATTTGGATGCAACTTCATTGTTTCAAAAAAACAAAAAAACAAAACAAAAAACAAACAAACAAACAAAAAAAAACTGGCTGATCTGAGGTACTTTTCAATTTGGCCCAAAAAAGTTTTACAAATGATGCAAAGGGAGGAGGTTCATCTGGCTTTGTCTGCAAAAACGATCTGTCGTTCAAAGTGCACACTTTGTCCTTTACTGGGA
Organism: Polydactylus sextarius; assembly: GCA_016801845.1. Taxonomy (NCBI): domain Eukaryota; kingdom Metazoa; phylum Chordata; class Actinopteri; family Polynemidae; genus Polydactylus; species Polydactylus sextarius. Next base: position 697,363 of record CM028924.1, read on the forward strand.
GAATAAAGTTCTGAGTTCATGAGTTCTTCATCTGATGCAAATAGAGAGAGAGTTAGAGGACAGGAGGACGATGGACGCAGGCTAGCAGGGCTGGAACGTGTCACAGCAGTGTGGCGAAGGTATTGTTGGCGACGATGAATAAACAGCAGAACATGCAGCCACTTTAAGCCTTCATCAGGGCGCTGACCACAGCGCGAGCGTTGAGGCTGCGCAGGTCGTTGTAGGTCTGCCCCGTGCCCACGAACACGATGGGCTGGCCTGTGATGTACGTCATGGAGATGGCGGCGCCGACCTGAGAGGGAGGAGGAGGTGGGGGACGCTATCAGCTTTCAAACCACTTCAGGACAATTACATGATTAAAACCAAACAGGAACGTAAAAACAATTACCTTATCGTCAATGGTGTCGAACTTAGTGAGAACGATTCCGTCAATGAGCCGAGGTTTGTCAGACATGGAGTGATCCGCCAGAGCCTGATTGAACTTCACCTGAGTTAAAATAAAAACCAGGAAGAGAGAGATGAGTCAGTCAGGAGGAAAAAACAGAGTTAATATGTACGACTCCAGCTCTTTATCACTGGAGTCACAACGCACATCTGTGTAAACATGATGAATGTTTAGATTTAGATCACCATAGCAACACTGACCTCTGCTGGACAGAGTCAGTTCATTCTTCAACATATTATTATTATTAACACAAGATATTTACAGAGAAACTGTTTTTTCCTGATTGTTTTGATGTTTTTTTAAACAGAAAGTGAGATTTTATCATCGTTCTCACCAGCTGGTCGACGGCCTCGTTGCCCACCAGAGCCTCCCCCACAAACAGCACTAGGTCGGGCATGTTGACGGCAATAAGTTTGGCCAAGGCTGTCATCAGGGGGGCGTTGTCCTGCATACGCCCAGCAGTGTCCACCAGCACCACATCAAAGGCCTGATTGCGAGCTGGAGGGAAAAAAAACACAGAAGCTTCCGTTGTAAATTTACCACATTGGTGGTTGATATTAGTCGATTTGAACAAACAGAAAACCTCTTCATCACCTCGTTGATCTCAGCTGAGTTAAACTGATAACTACAACTAGAGAAGAGAGGACTGTACCATAAGCAATGGCCTCCATGGCGATTCCAGCTGCGTCCTTCCCGTAGCCCTTCTCATAGAGCTGGACTACCGGTCGTCCTCCGTGTTTCTCCGGAGGATGAAGAGAGTTCAGGCGCCGCTGATGAGTACGAAGCTGCTCCACAGCTCCGGCACGAAACGTGTCACAGGCTGCGATCAGCACCGTGAAACCGTTCTCTATCAGCCAGTAGGAGATCTGGATCAGAGCAGAGAGGATGTCAGTTCAAATGAACACAGATATGTAAAAATATTGGTTTGATTTAAGTTGTCATCCTTTACACCGGTCAGAGAAATTCCCTGGTGTTTGCTGAATCATTTATGCATTTATCTCTCTATTCATACTTATTATATAAACCATGTCAAGTATCTAATGAGGTTGAAAGAGTTTTAAAAACTCCTTTTAGACCATTTCCCCAAAGACTTGAAACATCTGATTAAACTGAGCAACATTTGATTAACAAGTGGAAATGGAAAATCCCTTTTTAAGAGGCTGAAGTCTGCTGCTCCATTTAAAATCACTGTTCTGGTAAATCAAACAGATACTTTATTCCTTTATTCACTTTGAACTTTTCACTTTAAACATGAACTTTCAGACAAAACAAGATCAAACGAGGTTTAACAGAACCCGCTGGACTTGTTTTTGAAAGTTGTGGATTTTGTGGTCACCTACTTTTTTTTTTTTTTTTTTTTTTTTTTAAATCTCACCTTAGCGAGGTTGGTGGACTTTCCAACACCGTTGACGCCACAAAACGTGATGACAAAGGGTCGTCTCTGGCTCTGCGCCTCCATCACATCTCTCAGAATATCGACCCTTCGCTTCGGCTGCAGGATCTGCACCAGCGAGTCCTGCAGGGCCTGCTTTACTGTTGAGGCCACAGCTGCAAACAAAAAAATGTTGGTTACAATCTTATTGATACTGTGGATGGAAAACTGCTCACAGGACAAACTGTACCCCTGTTTATTCATGCAATAATAATAATAATACTTATTTAAAGGCTTATTTAATAACTTATTAATAATTAATAATTTGATAATCAGTTTTAATCGATTATTAAATTAGTTACCAACTATTTTAATAATCGACTAGTTTGGTCTATAATATTATAAACCTGAAATGTTTTTACGCAGTGCATTCTGGGTAGATGGCGTCAGATGGTGTCAGCCATGTTGACAGGTGAGCTAGCAGCCTTACATTTAAAAACGCTAATAAACAGTAAAAGACCAGAGAGACGCTGGATCATAAACAACCCGCTGCTGCAGCTGAACCATCGGACTCGGTCATGGAGGAAACCGACGATCCGGACCGATGACGGATGTTTGCTCTCCGGTGACAACAAACCAAACTTACGGAGGTAAAACATTAAAACGTTTTTAATTCCTTATTGCTGTCCTGGTTAGCTGTGTTAGCTGCTAACTTACATTATGACGTTAATCTTATAAGGTCAACTTGTGTTAATAGTCGGGGATACTTTTATTGTGGGAGAAGAGAGGCTAAGCTAGCCGCTGACGACGTTAAAATAAGTAGCGCAGAAGAAGAAGACGACAACCAATGAGAAGCCTTGTGTCGGTCATGTGACCAGTCTCTCGCGGAAGTGTTTAAAAGATGGCGGCGGGATTAAAGTCAGCGCTAACAGGAGCGTTTTACACTGAAGTCTGCGGAGAACAGAAGGTATTTATCTACGTTACTTTGTTTAAATCGGCCCGAAATTGTGCGCTTATCCGCCGAAACGGGCGCAAATCTACCGGAAACGGTCGTAGATATATTTGACGATAATGCGCTGAGCTAGCTAGCTAGCTCTGGGTTAAAGAGACGCTGACGTTTAACTTGACGTTTTCATTCATAAAAGAAACGTGAGGAATAAATAGATATTACTGTCACGGTCGTTTCCTCTTTATTCTCAGCACCAATGTCCATTTATTTCACGTCATTTTACCGTGTCTGTATTTTAGTCAACATGTTTATTATTGTGCTTCTGTTCAGACTCAAACTAAACTGTCTCTGAAGACCTCATGCTGTTCTGTTTTAATTTCTTTCTGCACCCTTAATGTGAATATATTACCCTAGAAAGTTAAATTAAACAGCTTTCTGCTGTTCCTAATAAAAGTGCTTGCTGAGTGTGTGTTTTCTCACACTAACATCATCCTGAAACACTTCCCTTAATAATTTGTCTGTTATTTATAAGTATTTATATCAAGTTTTACAATCTGAGTCACATCCTCTTTGTTCCTCTTTGTATGAAACTGTGGGAGGAAGGACCCTGTTTTAATCAGTTTGTGGAAAATGCAACAGTAATGATATTACTCAGTTTCCCACAAAAGGTCAACTAAAGGTAGAGAAGAGGAGGTAGAGAAGCTGTAGTCTATTGTAGCGTCATTAAATAAATGTAAGAGGTTACTTACTGGTGAATGTGCCCATGACTTTGCCTTCCAGTTTTTTGGCCACAGAGTCACAGAGCTGGGAGGAAATGTCGGCTGCTACATTCTTAGCTAAAGGATGAGAAGAGACGTGTGAATATCAGTTAATTCACTCCAAATCGTTAAGACGTGAAGACAAGTGACTTGGAGAGAGATGTGATGTCATACCAATGAGGTGGTCTCTCATCTTCTCCAGCACCGGCTCCATGTCATCACGGGTCAGACTCTTAGAGCCCACCAGGCCCTTCAACATCCCAAACATGCCTCCAAAGCTGCCGCCTTTTTTAGAGCTGAGAGGATCAAACAAAAGTGGTTGAGAACTTGTTCACAGAGTCATTTTCATAAATATTGTACCTTTACACTTTACACTTACCTTGTCTTGCTTGTTTCATTAATAACCACTCTCTCCTCCTCCTCCTCCATCTCCTCTTCATCATCATCAGAGTCGTGGTCCACAGGCAGCAGATCTCCCACCATGGAGCTCACCTGCATCCCCTGAAACGCAACCAGAACGTCAGGAACTTCACATCATGTCCTCATTTTCATCCATATTAAGGTGAATAATACTTTAGTCTTTTCAGCTGGAAATGTCTCTGATGTGGAGGGGTGTGGGTACGTACTGGATCAGTTTGTGCTTCCTGGTTCTGGTCGCCATCATTAGAGGAACCGTCTCCGTTCCTGTTGCTGTAGTCCAGGTCTTTGGTGCTGCTGCCACCCATGTCCCAAATACGCATCTTTTTCTCCTTCGGTTTCTGAGACTTTGGAGACTTACTACAGACATGACACGAGCCATGCTTTACAATCATTTGCAATAGTTTTTCATGCTCTCTCTAAATATTTCTACATCACTGGCAGTTATGTTAATATAAATATAATCGATATATTGTCTCTTACGTGGGTTTCTCAGTAGGTACTGCGATTCGCTTGCGAAAGAATTCCTCTCTCTTCTTCTGCATGACCTCCTCAGGAGTCAAACCCTGGTTACCGTTCTCCACCATCTTCTGCCCAGAGGATGTGGTCTTGCCTTGATCACCTTTAGCAGGTTCTGCTGCAGGAGCTGCAGAGTAATAAACACAACAAGTCAAGTCAGGATTGAGATTAAAATGATGTTTTACTATGTCTTTAGAAAGTATTTTACTACCTCCAGGTGCACGTACCCTCCTTTTTGGTATTTTTATTTTTCTTGCCACCCTGTTCTTTTCCTTTGTCCCCTCCCTTAGTCTCTATCATTGACTTCACAGTTTTTTGGGATTTCTCTGACTCCTTAAAGGATCTCATGGGTGCAGGGCTCCGAGCTTTGCTGCTCCCCTCTGCCTCTCTTTGGTATGAATCAGCATGAACAAGATAAGAGGATGAGCAAGGGATTTTTAAGTTAGTAAAAGTTAGTAAATGATGTCATGTGATCATGAGTGAAACTGTCTTATTTTTCACCTGAGAAGTATCTTGAACTCATCCGCAAATTCAAAGTTGTTGTTGAGGAGTTTGAGCGCTCCTTTCTGCTCCAGCTCGTTCTTATAACGATCCCTAAAATGAAGCTGAACATCGTCTAAGAACTTATCCACGTATGTCAGCGTCAGGATCTTTTGAAAACCCACCTAGAGAGACAAAATAAAGACCAGTATAATGATTAATATTGATGTTTTTGTATTCAAAAAGACACAGATTTAATTGTATTGTTGAGAAACTTACCACAAAAATCAGCTCAAACTCATTGTCGAGCTTGTATTTAAGACTCAGGGCCTCGTGAGTGTATGAATTATTCCCACTTCTCTCCTGTGACGTGACAAACATCGTTGACATGTCAACCAGTTTAACACATGTCGCAGCTGTTAGCATTAGCTTCATGTCTCTGTCTAACAGTGTTAAAACAACAACACTGGGCCCTAATTCATTATAAATCAAATATACATCTGCGATGATTTAATATAATTAAAATTAATAGAACGACTAAAGTTGTTTACTTGCTACTAATGTTACGCAATGTGCTAACATTTGCTACACGTTAGCTTTAGCATTAGCAATGCGAAGCTAGTAAACACAGACATCAGTCAGGCTGGACTCTGATCCGGATTTTAAAGTCTCACCTGAAGGATCACGGAGCGGATCAAAGCGTTGACGGGTCCCGTGAAGGACTCGGTGACCCCGGCTCCCTGAAAACACCACAACACTATCCCCCCTTTACTGAAGATGGTGAAGAAATCTAGCATCTTGCCAACACGTATCTGGATTCTTTAAAAAACACAGAGAGAGTGAGGATGAGGAGGGAAGAAGAAGAAAACTGCGACAAATAAAATAATAATTAAATGAAAAAACATGAACGTTAACGTCTTTAAAACCAGTCGTTCTTACCTGGTAACACTTGAAAAGATAAAATCCACCACCAGTGTAAAACTGTTTTAGACACGTCAGAAGCACAACCAGGAAGTGACGCTCACTTCCGGTTAAAAAAAAAAAAAAATCTGAATTACGCGCATGCGCAGTAGAAGATCTGGACCATCTACGTCACTACGAACATATCTGCCTTTATTAACATTATATCACATCATATTATAACATATTCGTTATCCTGTGTATATAATATATCTAATGTATGTTATGTTATAATAACTAATATAATACATTTTACTCTGTCAATTACATTGGACATTTATTTGTATTAAATGTTCATGTTTATCTTGTTTTTAAGATTATTCTAAGTGATTTGTTACCATGTATTAGTCTTTCATGTTGACATGTGGAGCAATAATCCCAGGTTTGTCTAAAGGGAAAGTAACGGGTTCAATAAGGAACCAACCCCACAAAATCACACTTCCTCCAGCCAGATGGTGTAAAAATGTCAAAGTGTTTTGCATTTTAATAGTGAGTCATAAATAGGAGTATATAGTTATCTGATATAAAGCATGTTTATTATTTAACTTCTAGATGTTCATATAATATATGTAACATTTGGATGTGTACAAAAAACCTTGATCTTTATAAAAAAGCTGATATAAACTATTTGAGCTTCTGGTTTATTATTACAACAGTTAATATTGTCCTTCCTTTTATTACTTCTTTTTTACCAATGATGGTAATTTAGTATTAATTTAGTTCCTTACAGTGAAATCATCAGGACTCAGCTTTATGGAAGTTAATTTATTTCTATAGTTATGGTTATAAAACTTATCTACCGTTATGTTTTATATACTTCATCGAGTTAACTACCTGCTCAGTGAAGTATAAAGTTTTAGACATTTTGCATTTGAAATATAACTGCACATGTTGAGGCTGACTGACTTCCTCTTCTGTTTCTGCTGTTGTTGGTGACACTTGAAAAACATTTTCACTTTGTCATTGTTACGTTCAGTCACAGTCACAAGTTAGTGCAGTGGTTTTTGATTTTTGGGATAATTTATCAGCTCTTCTTTGAGCTCATGGAGCAAAGACGATCCGTTCATTCACATTTATTTACCAGAAGACGACTTTTAAGAGGAGTTGAACAGACATGACGGCCTTCACAACATGCATGGTGAGTTAAACTTTCACAACAGCTCTCTCCTTTTCCTCATCTGTTTGAAATTTACGTAATTTAAAGTCAAAGAATTTATGAAATTAAACGACAGACCTTCTTCTTGTTAGCAGGAAAACACACTCAAGATATTCTAATAGATAGAAATTAAAGTTTATACTGAAGAAGAAGTGTTGAAGAAGTGAATTTGTTGCTTTTGTAAATCTACTTTCAGCTATAGAGGTTTAAACCTGGAGACTCTTCTTCAGACTGTGTGCTCTGATATTATTATATGAAAATACAACTTTTTCTATCGCCATCCTGTTGTTGTGCCTCAATGAGCATCAGTGCTGTGTTAGATCCCTTATTTTAATTAACTGACTGACAGCAAACTAACAAGTAACTTACTGGAGCAGAAATACTGTTTCTTGATTGTATATTTGTTTCTAGGATTTGTAGGTTGTGTAGGAACTTTTTGCTTCAGTGTTCACAACTTAATTTATTTCCATTTTCTGTTGAAAAGTTGTAATTTTGTAAATTTTATTTTTACTTTGGACAAATTGCTGCTTAACTTTTGAGCTGGAACTGTTTAAATTTAATCAGAAACTGTAAAAATGAGGGTTAGACGTGTATTATATTTCTTACCTTTATCTGTTTGAACACGTGTGTTTTATTAACTGCCGATATGTTTAATTTAAATCTTGATTTGTAAGAATTCAGACGACCTAAATGTTAAATTTCTTTGTCTTTCTCTCTTTAGGTTGGTTCCAAAAACTCTTCAAATCGAGTTCTTCACCGACACAAAATGAACAAAAATCTAAAGTGACTAGTAGATCAACATCACCTCCAGAAACATCATCAACCTCCTCTCCTAAACCACAGAAACAGTCGGTTCTGAGCTCACAGATGAGATTGAAATGCAAGTACGACCTGCTTGTGTGTCACAGTAACGCCGACGGTGACATCGAAGAGGCGAAACGTTTGGTTTCTTATCTGGAGACTTCACCGCGCAGCCTCAGGTGTTTCCTGTGGCAGAGAGACGTTTGTCCCGGAGGCGCCGTTCCCACTGAGTTCTGTCAGGCCATGCAGGACAGCCACTTACAGCTTCTGCTCATCACTCCTGACTTCCTGCAGGACGAGTGGTGCAAGTACATGATGCATCAAGCTCTGGCGGAGGGACCCGTGTCCAATCGGCTGATTCCTCTGATGCACAATCTGTCTCACTCTGAATACCCTCTAGAACTGAGGTTTCGCTTCTACATCGACTTGAATAGAAACACTGAACGAGGATATAATCAAATCAACAGGACTGTGCTCAACTGTGAGTAATGGAAACAATGATTCTCCTCTGATCCTGCTCCACTGATGGAGCTTCCAGTCAGATTAGCATTTTTAGTTCTTGTAATCCTGGAAGAGAATCTTAGCTTTTAATTTTATCCTCTTGTTTTCTCCTCCAGATTTGGAAGAGTTGGTTAGAAAGGAGAAGACACGTGAGACCAACATGGACGACTCTAACAGGAGGATAAATGAAGATAGCAGCTCACAGGGAAAGCAGCTGGTTATAAACAATGACCCCACTGAGACTTCAGTTCCTCAGGAAATGACGCAGATAAGACATCATATGACGCTCTCCTGATTATCTGCTGTAATTAAAGAATGCACGAAGGACTATAGAGTAAAAAACACTAACACTTCAGTCACGCTTTTTTAGTTTTTTATGTTTTATTTTGAAACGGTAACGACAAAATAAAGTAAATCTATCAATGAACACAGGCTGTGACAATTTATATTGTAGTTTAATTAAGTTAAAGTTAAACTGTAGCCAATAATTTCAGTATAGACTAAACAATGACAGGATGCTGCTGTTGTGATAAAGACATGTTTACCACTAGATGGCGCTTTTTCCTGTCCAATCCATCTGAGAGTGAGAGTGTGTGTGTGCTTATGTCCTTATAATGTGTGTGGATGAGAGAGATAGAGAGAAGCATGAGTAAAAGGGAAGTTATCATCTGTGGGAAAAAAAAAACTGCCAAAAGCGACACAAGTCTGCTAGCGGATCGACATAGAGTAAGATCGATAGAGTAAGAGGAAATGCAAATCCTATTGATATGACAGGTGGGGTTATGTCCTTATTAGCTACAGTCATTTATTGTAAATCTGTTTCTGAATGACTTTGTTTTTTTTAAACTCACTTCACTGGGAGTCTGAACACGCCTCAGGATTGGGAGGAACACCTTTTTTCTCCTTCATCCAAAACGAAACAAACAAACAAAACCTTTTTCAGTTTGTGTTGGGTATAATTCAATGTCCTTGGCAGCACTTTACCTGGTTAATCAAGCCTGTTAGACATGTTTCTATCTATCAGGTATTCTTTTAATCAACTGGAGTGTAATGTTTGTGTTTTAACAGCATCGCCATCTTCGTCAATGAAGCACTGCACGTTCATTAAAGTTGTATCATATCCCTCCTCCCCTCCCCCCTCCCCTCTTAAACAACAGCAGACGTTTAGAACCACAATAAAAGACTCTTGATAATCGCCTCTTCTGTGTAAAAGCCAACGTTGTAACATAAAAATTTAGACTAATCTCTCAGAGGCACAGATGTTCTACGAGGCTTTTGTCGTTGCTACTACAAATCCTCCTATATGACACACTCACTCACTCATCCTGACATCAGGGAAAAACACTTTTGCTATCTTTCTCTTTTACCATCTTTGGTTAAAAAAAAACACAACAAAAAAAAGTTGTTTAGTTTTTGTCAAATAATCATAATCACTATTTTTGGGTTTGAATACAAAGAGCTGAAGGATTAAAATAAAAAAAATAAGTTGGATAATGTTTCGGTACGATGATGATGATGAAATGAATCGTTCCAGAGTAGTTAGTGTTCCTGTGTAAACGTTATGAGTCATGTTCTTGTTCTGAAAACCAGGGAACTGTTGTTCACGTTATAATCTCCAGGTTCACATTTGTCCAAAATCACTTTCTGTTGCCGGTAGATACATTCAAGTAAATATTTAGAACCAGACAAACAAGCTGCACTCTAAAATTTAAAACATAAAAAACATGTGAAGTTGTAAATGCATCATGTTTGTCCAACGTGTTCATGATTAGACCCTGAGACTAGAATTAGAAAGAGGGGAAAAAAAGGGATTGAATTGGACTAAAATGTGAAATCTAAAAATATTGGAGCAAATTTACACGCGTTCAGTTTTTGGAAAGCCCCTACACAGAGCTGCAGTGTGTCAACATGTCAGTAGTTTCAGTATGAAGCAGAGTGAAGGACACAGGTGAAGAGGTGGATGCTGGGTTGGTTTAGTCATATAGAGAAACGAGATAGGGTGAAGATGTTTATGATGCTTTAACTGTGGTTGGCTTTTACCCTACATTCAGACCCGGCTGCTCTGTGCATTAGCTGCAACTTTTTGTTGTTTGACCCCTTTTCTTTTCACCAGGACAATGACTATTAATAAACAAGATAGAAAAGTTATTGTGTGTAATGACTAGGAAAGAACTAGGAAACCTTTGTTTATTGACCTTCATGTTTACATTTTGTACAAAACAATTGTGTAGATGGTAAATCTGTTAGAGCAGATAAAGATAAAAAAACAACAAAAAAAAAACAACAACAAAAAAAAACAACAACAACAAAAAACAAAACAAAACAAAACCATGTTGTTAATAAATCAGTCTTGGTTAACCTCTCCTTGAACCTCACTCTGTTATCTCTTTTACAAACAAACATTTACAAAGTCTCTCCAGATGTTTGTGCCTGTGGGTGAAATATGCAGTTAAGTTAAAGAGAAATGAGCCAAATAATCATGAATATCAGAAGATCATCGACACGGAAAAGTTCATTAAGTTGTGTTTCAACACCAGTAGCATCACTCATACTTATGCAACTGTGGTTTTTGGATGAGTCTGGATGTGTCTGGATCAAGTCACCTGGGTTGAACTTTAATGCATGAATCATTAATAATTCACTCTACACTCTATCTAATAATAAGAAAGAATAGAATAAGAATATGAAAATACTCACAAACTCTACATGTATCTTGTTCTACTGTTCTATCTTGTTCTACTGTTGCTACTCAAGCAAACAACAACAAGAACAAGTAATCTTGTCGTCTGTGACTCCTCCCTTCCTAACCGCCGTTTCCACACATGAAGCTGTGGACCAAGATAAGCTGCAGTAGATGATGAAGGAGGGGCAGGTGTTGAATAATTTATTTATTAAAACAACACTTTGTTCAAGCAAACATGTATCCACTTGTCAGAAAAAAAATCAGTTCCTTGAAACTTTATTAATATTTAACAAGGTTTCCTGATTCAGGAGCCCAGGTCATTGAAAGTAAAATAAAACATGTTTGCTCTTTTACTTTTGTCAATAATTGTTGCAACAAACTGGAATTACTCAAATGCTCACATATAATAAACCTAAGTGCACTATAACTACTTGTCTGAAAATAGAGATGACAAGTGATAGTATCTATTTTTTTCAAAGCAGAAGGAAGTTGTAAAAAAAAAGCGTGTTAATTTTCACTTGGGTGGGTTTGAGGTGAGTTTTACATTTGACTGTTACACTTTAGTATTTCTACTTGTACTTAAGTAACTTCTACTGTTTCACAATGTATGTTCAAAAAAAGAAAAAAATTGCAGCCAAGAGCAAAACTTTCCAGATGTTCTTCCCCGCTGGGATAATTGGAAGCGGATTTGAAGACGCACAAGGCAAATAATTATAATAAGCTGCAGATCACATGGGACCTTCATTCCGAGAACATGGGACATGTCTTTTCTTCACTATAATACCACCAGCACCCGCAGCAGCAGCCACCATGTAGTTTCGTCTTGTACATTTTTACAGCTAGTTTGGTATTTGGATGCCAGTGCGTGTGCCTACGTGCGCATGCGTGGCTGCACCGAGAGGAAGGGAACGCGCTGTAACAGTGAAGAGGCAGTAAAACCGCTATAATCAACTCGAGGGCTTGATGTCAGTTGCACCAGTGGGTTTTGCGTGTGAGCTCTGTGATTTCTCGATTCAGCCTAAGAACATTTTCTTTAACAAACATATTTGGTTTATAGATTTTTCTTCTGTGTGCGTGCGCAACGGGGCACAAACGCGTATTTATCGCTTCTTTTCATCCCCCTCCCTCTCTGCCCCCTCTCTCTCTTGCGCAGTGAATCCTCTGAAAAGCAACGTGAACTTGGTCAGAGTTGCAACATCAGTGGACAGTAACAACAACAGGCTCTCGCCCTGCGGATTAAAACCTCATCTGTGGAGCAGCGGCGCTGGTAAGTTAAGACTCTTTATAAAAGCTGTTTGGAGAGAACAGAGAACAGCCTGTGTTCGTCAGGACTCATGTACATGAGACATGAAGCAACACCGCTCTGCTCCTACTGGCCTCACTGTATCACAAGATGTCAAATTAAATTTGGCCTATTTTTGATTGATGATACATTTGTGTCACTGTGACGTTCGAAGAAGAAAAGATGAAGATGATGGGCTCGTATTTGTGAAGCATAATGACATGTACTCTTTAACTATTCAACCACAGACAGTTATTATGTTTCCTGTGATCAGTGGCGTTGAAGATACAGTCTGGCAGTTAAAAAGTGCTCTCATGGCTTTTAAATGTCATTTCTCAGCAACTCTTTAATAATCAGGAAATGATACTGTGGGAAGTAGTTTTGACCATGGATGTTGGAGCACATCTTCTCATTTCAGCATTATCAGTAACAACAAATATATTGTTTTAATTACAGGCTTTTTATGTTGCTGTTTGTTTCTGCTTTTTGAATGAGGAGCGATACAGAGAAAACAACCAAAAAAGGCTCAAACTCATTCTTGTTTACTTGTATATTTTCATAGATTCATAGATTTATGTGTAAATATACTTTTTGTAAGTTTACTTTTTTCAAATTTTATGTCTGTTTTTTAAGAGAATACCTTGTTACGTTGTCCTTTGTGTGTTGGTTTCTGTGACGCCCTTTATATTTGATTTTTCTTGCCCGTCACTGTGATCTTTAGTTTTTGTGGTGCACGCTGGCTCTGTGGGAACATCCTCAAATTGGTTGTACACCCACTGTACAATGACAATAAAAGACTATTCTATCTTATTCTAAACAAGGTCACATGTCTTATCGAAATCCTCTGCTGTCATAAGATCCTTGATCCTGTTTGGTCTTGTGCCATCCAGGTGTTGCGCAGCCGCATCAGGACAATGTAACAGAACACTGTGTGCGTTAGTTTCCCAGATATTAGCCCCGGAGACATCGGATACCGATGATCTGATGGATAGAGACTGAAATCAATCTGTCCTGACTCGGTGAGAAAAGGTTTCTTTATTTATTTTATGTCGTACGTCGATAGTTCATGATGTCTTGTGTTTGCACTGATGATTTATTTATTCACAGATGTTTTATCTAATGATAATATCATATGATGATGTGTCGTCTAAAAACACGGTGGTTAAGTCCTGGAACAGGATTTTCACAGATTTATTGAATTCAAAAAGAGGTTTTTGTTACTGAGTGAAGCTGAAATGATGGGAGGTTTTCTCTCACCTCCATCGTGATTTTAGTTTTAAAATCTTTTTCACTTTAAGTTAGTATTGTGTGACTAACAATAGCTTATCATAAGGTTATCATAAGTGTCTCACCTTTTTATTCCTGAAATTCCTCGATCTGAATATTTTACTGGTTGATGTGCGAAACAAACATCTCTGATTGTTTTTTTTTTCCTGCTGCACCCTTTAATTCTATTGAGTTGATCCTGTCTCTTGTACTTCCTGTACAAATAAAGGTATAATAAAACACAAACGAAATCACAACCAAAATGCCCCATATAAAAGCAAGCTAATCTACTTTAAGTTTATCACTTTAGGTTACAACCTGTGACAGCCAGTTGTTAGGAGAACAACTACTGCCAAATTCAACAGAGCAAAGAGTGAATTAAAGCTAAAGCTTTCACAGGATGATTGGCTGAACTGTCTAAAAGACTGGACACCTTTAGATCGGCAGGGATTTGGAAACGAGCATCGGAGCAAAGTAGAGTTCAGTCCCAAGCTGATTTCCCAGTGAAGTCGTGGATAAGATAAGATACATTTTATAATGCTCTCCTAATAATTACTACATGATGACTCTGGTTATAGTTTAACCAGAGTCATATAGTTTTTAAAAAAACTAAAGCTATGCCAAAAATACACCAAAGACTATTTAGAGAAGAAAGAGTAACTGGCATCAAGTGTGAGGTGTGATAATTCAGACGTGATGCAATAAACGACAAATTAAAGATTTAAGATTTTATTCCTTTAATTTTCAGCTCAAGTGACCTCTTCATATCTCTTCATCAACACTTCCTATTGTGGTTCACATGCGTTCAGTTTGTTTTCTGTAAATCTGACTCATCAGTGATTAGGACAGTGATAGGTTAGTCTCTATCTCTTCCTCTTTTCCTCGTATCGATGTGACTGAACACATCGATATGATCATTTCTCTGTTACGTTAAATAACATTTAGTAACTAACTTCTTCAAAAGCCTCCTCTTTCAGTCATTTATCTGTTAATTATCTGAGCTGTAATTTTATTTTATTTCCAGCTAACTACACCATCCAGTTACCAAGTCGACATTTTCCTAATTACTTGTAACCGTTTTTCCCGTGAGCTTAGCTAATGTCAGCTAACTACTTTAAAACCATCCATCGCCTGCCAAGTTACAGGCCATTTTATTTATCTGCTCGTAGCCAGCTGCGATATTTACTCAATGATGCTACTTTTAGCTATCTGTGCTAGCTATCATTAGCCTAGCTTAAGTGTTTCACATGCTCTCAGGTACAATCTCTATTATCACATGTGTCGTTTCAGCTGACACAATATGTGGTTATTTTTTTAATGAATCATTTAGTTGAGTCTTTCCATGTTCCCATTAGTAACTACATCTGTCCTCCATTAGATACAAGTAGCCTCCATCACTGTTATGGTCCATGTGTGTTTAAGAACAGGAAGTGTAAAAATTAAAGGGACAATAAAATAAAGCGGTTTTAACCATTCAAAAAAAATTCTGCTGACTATTGTTTAGAGAAGTAAAAGCTTTCGAAATGAAATTAGTCAACATGAGAGGTGATGTTGATGCATGATTAAAAAGCCACATCCTTGAACTAAAACTGAACTCCACCATGATCCTCATCAAGAAACCCCACAGGAAAACCACCGCCATGTCTCATCTCACACACATTCTCGATAGCAGCAGTTTTCACTCACAATGTTATACGTCGACCTCAGATTGAGATCTTCTGCCCAGATTGAAACTGTGGGATTATGTGTTTTAGATGTGATTTTCTATTGTGAATGAAAAACACGTGACTTGAGTGTGTGTTTTAGAGAAATCAGCTGATAGGTGAAAAGGGATTTTGGGTTGTCGCTCATGTGTGTGTTGATTGTGTTGTGAAGTTCACAATCAAGCCAGTAAATCTCTCTTTTTTTTTTTTTTTTTTTTTTTTAATCCAGAGGTCAGAGATTATTGAAGATAAAGGACGTGTTGTGGTCGCGGTGGCATCTGTGCATATGTGACAGTGTTTTCTGTGACAGAATCGATCTTTTCATTAATGAATATAAATGACTGAGACTTGTAGTGTAGAGTTGTTCCAGAGTAACATGAACCAGAGTCTATTTCATCATGAACATGAGTCAAACTCCCCTCAACAGATATGTTATGTTGGTTGAAGTAATATCCAGTTTGACCGTCTTTTGTTTTCACAACCAAATAGTTAACAATGAAAGTAAATGGGGCAGTCAGCCAAACGTGTCTAAATTGTCATTTTTTAACCACTTTTCATAACAACTGGTGATGAAGGATGTTACACATCAGTTGATTCATCGTTTTTCTCTTTGCTCTTCACGGACACATCAACCTCTTGTTCAGTAAAATGATGAATCTGCTGATGTGGAACATCCTTCATCAGCAGTTATGAAAACAAGACGCTCTTGTAAAACAGTGTTTTTAATAAACTCTGGGTTCACTTACTAAGTTATCAGTACTTCAGTTTATGTGTAGGGACCCTATTCATGCTACTGCTGAAGTGAAGTGATATTTTGAGCTTTATTAGTGGTTAAAAAATGACAGTTTAGATACGTTTGGCTGACTGCCCCATTTACTTTCATTGTTAACTATTTGGTTGTGAAAACAAAAGACGGTCAAACTGGATATTACTTCAACCAACGTAATATATCTGTTGAGGGGAGTTTGACTGGTTGTCAAGGGTTCATGTTACTTTGAACCGTCCTTTTAATGTGAAATATCCATTGTTTTATTTTTATCTTTCACCTTCTTTGGTAATTTTAGAGGAAAAGAGCTGTAACCAGCTAATTGCTGATGTTTTCCCATGAAATGTTTTTTAGTAGATTTATTGTAACTGTGCTGTTCTGTGAAAGCTGCCTGACTCATCTTTAATCACTACAGTGTGTGACTGAGCTCTTTAAGTGGCCGTCTGCATTTCTTTCATGATCCATGCTCAGACTGGCAGCGATGCTTTTAAAGACTGTGGCAACAACAAAGCTTCTCCTGCTGATGTTGCTCTGCCACTTCCTTTACACCATAACGAATTTTGTCCAGCGTCAGTGTTGGTGTTAGTTATCTGGCCACAGTGAAACGTTTGACCCTCCCTTTCCTCTCGCAGCCAAACCCTCCCTCCTCTCTCTTCTCTCCACCACACACACCGTGTCCCAAACAGTCGGCCATTGTGCTGCTCTGCTCTTGTGTTGCCTGCGGTGTCTGTGCGGAGGTCCTGTGTTTTCAGCATCTTGTGTGCTTCACGTCCAGCTGTTGATGGGAATATAGAGCTGTTAATGCTGGGTTAGGGAATAAACAACGTTTTAACATTAGCTGTAGTTTATTCTATGAAATATTAGCCCATTTATTCAAGACTGCTGCCTATTTAAAGGATGTCATTTCTGCATTGTAATGGAGAATACATAATAATTAATAATGCATTTGTTCCCATTAACCTCAAAGCAAACTGTGTTTACTTTTTATGAATGGAACAATCTGATGTGTTTCTTTATTTATTGTTGTTACAGATTCATCACATCAGAAACACAGAAAACAGGGTCTTTGGAAATGAAAGAAGGAAAAGGTACGTTGTTTTTTCTTTCTCGACAGCTGGCGCCTCAGCATCAGTCAGTGTGTTAATCGTAATCTCTTAATGAATTGTTTAGTCTGTAACGTGTCAGAAAACTTTAAGACGCTTTGTGTTTTTCTCATCAGTGGTTTCAAAACCCTGGAAAGATATTTATTCCCCAATTTCTATCTGTTCTTTCGGGACGTTCCCGGTGCAGAAATCTACGTTTGTTGATTAAAATGACACAAAATCAAACTTTAATGTCGTTAAACTGTTGAAGACAACAAACCTGCAGTCGTGTGAAAGTAGCGTCTGGTTAACTGACTTCTGTTGTGTGAGCTGATGCGTTAGAGCGTTGAACTGTGAAGTGTTGATATCACTGTCAGTCTGGCTCCAAAACCTCCCATTTAAATTGTGCAGTTTGCATCTACAAACACAGAAATCATCACTGTTCACATCTTCATCTCTGCAAGAGCAACGTCCAACAACACGTTCACCTTTTTTTTTAGGTCAAATGTCTTTTATGCAAATGATTGACTACTGATTGATTATTCTGTAGAACTTGGACCTGCTGTTTGTATTTTAAGATTTTAAGATTTGCTCTGTGATGAAATATTTATTTTTTGATTAAAAAACACAAAGGACTTTATTTAATTTATCATTTATTTTTAACTTTATTGAACTAATATTAAACTCTAGTTTGGTATTGGGGTCATTTTTTTTTGCAGACTGAGGCAACACATTTTTTTAAGTAAAGATGCTGTCTGTCACCATGACAACATCATAATTTAGTGTGAGTAGAGTAGAGGAGTCACATCCTGTTTGTGAATAAAACAATGCGAGTACACTATAACAAGCAAGACACAGCCCTTCAAGAATATTTAATTAAGTTAAAGTTAGTTGATGCTTTTGATTTATTTTCCGTCGTCAACTGTGTATCTTCTTTTTATAGGCCGACAGTACAATAGAGGGAAGAGGGAATTCATTTTCTGCTCTCGTGTCATAAAACAAAAGGAGACACGTCTGAGCTTCACTACCTTCCTTTTCCTTTTCATTCTATGGAGCCGTCATCACCTCTTAAACAATAAACGAGGAAACAAACACCGCCCAGCCCTCGTGTCTGCTCCAGATGAAGGATGAAGCAGCAGCGTCGTATCTTATTTTATTTTACGTTGTGAAGTGACCGTCTTGTCTTAAAACACGGATCAGTTGATCCTGTGGTTTCCTCTCGCTCGGCTGTCTCCAAGTCTGGACGTGAATGATTCAGTTGTAGCTTTGCAGCGGTGTTACGTTACTGTTATTGAAGTGGAGCTGCTACATGTGCATTCATGCGCATCTTAAAATAGATATTCAGCTGCGCGCCCCCTCAGTTCGGTATTGATTTTCAGTGATGTGTTCGCTTGTTTCCAGAGGAGGGTCACTCACACTCAGAGAAACCGTTTTTTCTTTTTACACAGCGACGTTATTACTGATAAGTAAACTTCTTTGAAGTTGTTACTTGAACTCACCAGAGATGCTGTTGGATCAGTCCAGTACGCTCATTTACTTTTCTGTATCTTGTATGTTCTTCTTTTTGTTTCTTTCCTGTGTCGTTCACAGTCTGTATCATATCATGTTTCTTCTTCTTCACATCCTTTCTCTTCCTGCCACTCCCACCGCGTGTGTACGAGCGTACACGTGTACTTGTGACTTAATTAACCACAACATATTTCATCTACCATTCAAATCTTCTTCCCAGAAGAGTGGGAGGATCTGTCTTTTTTTTTTTTTTTTGTCAGTGTTAATTTGCTCTCCATCATCACCAGGATAACATCATGCGCTGTGAAGACATGAGAAGACCAAGGAGCACGTGAAGATGTCCCAGAAGGCAACTAAAAGTAAGACGTTTTTGCAAAAATCTTTGCTTCGTTTTTAAGAAAAAAAATCATTATTTTTCCTTCATTTGTTCTGAATTGCGGTGGGTACACAGCAGATTATTTTTTAGTTGCCAGGCAACCAGAAATTCACTGCTTCCAGCCAAGAAATAGACTCGACCTCCTCCAACACCTCAGCTCTGTGTTTTAACTCTCTGGGTATTAAACTATGATACATACGAGGCAGTAATCGTTTTATATTTACGTCTTCAGGCTTTAGGTTTGTGCGGAAAAGAAAATAAATATAATTTTATTTTCTTTAATTTAAAAGAAGAAAACAGAATTAAACTGTGTAAGTTGTTTATATGTAGACGAATATAAATGAGGATTATTAAACGATGTTTTAATTCAAACGTTCTGAAGACGACAGATATTTCTTACATCTAATTCGACTTCGTCAATGTTACATGTTGATACATTTAAATTGTAACACGTCAAACTAATTAAGACATTAAAAGGTATCTGGTCTTTATCTGCGCACTTTTCTGTAAATAGTAAGTGGAACTAACAAGCTGGTAAAACTCATAATTTACATCTTGTTTTCATTTTTCAGTACCCATGAAACTGATACTACACCTGTGTTGAATGAGATGCCAACTCTAAAAAAAAACAAGCGCACCTTGTTTCGTTATATTTACATTTTAAAGAAAACGGTGAAGTTGTTTTTAATTCATGAATGTTTTTTTCCTCCAGCATGGTGCCTCAGGCTTCTCGCAGTTCTTTTCTTCTTCATCTCTTTTGTCACATACTACTGTTCCAATGACATACTCCAGAGGTAATTACACACACACACACACACACACACACACACACACACACACACACACACACACACACTCACACACACTCACACACACTCACACACTCTCTCTCTAACAACCGTTCTCTTCTCTGTCTCCACTGCTCTGGTATTGAGGTCACATAATTACAGAAATACCCATTTCTGGAAAGAAAAAAACTGAAGCTCACGAGTTCTGTGCTTCTCTGCTGAGTCACGAAAAAACTTAAGACGACATACCGCATTTTGATCATCCAGCGGTCTGAGCTGCCGGTCAATTTAGGCCCTAACACATGCCCAGTCTTGCACTTTTTTTTTTTTTTTTTTTTTTTTTTTTTTTGGTGCTTTGGACCCGACGAGCTCCTGGCACACTATGTTCTTATGGATCCAGTTGTGTTTTTCATGCCAGTTGTGGTGATTTGTCTGTCTTTCAGCTATGGAGGCACCAGCAAGACTCTGAACAGTAGCAAGACGCTGTGTGGTGGCTGGCTAACCCAGAAGAAGTGGGAGAGTCTTAACTTTAAGTGAGTAATGGCATGTCTGTGCTTTTTTTTCTTATACAAACCGGAGTCGAAGGGAGTCGATGGCTTATTAAAGAAGGAAGGTATGCCAACGGTTTTATTAGAACACAAGGTCTTTACCAGTCTAATTTTAGTGAGAAAGAACAGCACTTTATTATAAATGGAAATATTTTTCCATTTAAATCATCACAGTAGGCTTCTCAGTAACTCAAGTGGAATGTCTTGATAAATAGTTGACATAAAAACCAACGTTTGCTAAGAAAGAAGAGGGAGTCAAGAGATTGTTTGTTCTTCTCAGGTTGTATCTAATCATTGTTCCACGTTTCTTTAACTCCCTCACATTTATTTCCTTTTGCTCTGTTTTCAGTTTATTCAGCTGTATATTCACTGGT
Organism: Polydactylus sextarius; assembly: GCA_016801845.1. Taxonomy (NCBI): domain Eukaryota; kingdom Metazoa; phylum Chordata; class Actinopteri; family Polynemidae; genus Polydactylus; species Polydactylus sextarius. The sequence continues at coordinate 718,098 of CM028924.1, forward strand.
CTCTTTGTGGGCTCTGTTTTGTTGGTCTCCATCTGTTGTTTATCTCAACCTCCTCCAGGGTCACAGTTTATGTCTTCAGCTCAGCAGACCCCACCACTGCTTGACCTTTAACCTTTTCTAATGGTCAAGATTCATAATCTCCGTGTGTGTTCAGAACACGGTTTGATTTGCGTCAGGCTACTTCAGTCAAACAGAGGCCAGTCCAGGCGATCACAGCGACGTCTCTAATTAAACTCCTCCCTGGAGATTTATCTGGATCTCCTGTGGAGCGTTAGCTGGCACACGAGGCAGATAGATGTCTGAGAGACTCACTGTCAACGGCAGTAGGTCATGAACAGCTGGAGTTTAAAGCCAGCGGACACAGAAAAAACTATTGTTTCACATATTACAACTTGCCACATTTGTCTCACTCCACAGGCTCTATGAGTGTTATTGTTTTCCTTTCGCTCTCCTCTGTAGAGAAGTGCCAACAGAGGATTTTAATGAGGGAAATTTCTGTTGAATGACATCATGTAAATGGCTGGTTTTTGCTTATAATGAGTCTGGTTTACCTGCTTAATAGATACCAGAACATTTGGGGAAAGTTAAGGCATCAGTGGAGCGTATCAAGCAGTTTTCCATGTGCCAGTAAGAACACTGTACTCCGTGGCAGCACAGCCAGTTATTGTCCATTGTGTGGTTTTTGGTGGTTATTATAGCCAAAAAATAAAATAAGTAGTGTTCTTCATGCTCGATGTGTCTTGTCTCAGCCTCGGAGCTCGGTAGTATTATGTTGTAATTTGTGCTCTGACATTTCTTATGCAGCATTAGCAGACAGACGCAGCTCTTTCTGAAACTGGAGGATTTCTTTTGGCGCGAGCATCTGTCACAGCTGGCATTACCTTACGGCGTTAAGGGCAGCGGTATGTCGGTTTTATTTATGATCCTGTGCTTTTTCTTGTTTAACGAGGGTTTATATTTAAAGTTTGTTCCCTCGTCCACACGTTGATCGACTCCTTAACTCAACGTTGTTTTTGATTCTGTGTCTTTTTTTTTAAGATCTATGGTCTTGGATTTTCAGTTTAGAAACACCACAAAGTAATCTCTTATGTGAGTTGCACTTTTGTTTTCACACTTTTTCAACCATCTCTCGCTTTCCATCCTAGAGCTTCTGCTACTGAAAGTTCTCGCTGTAACTGAAAACGACCAGGAGCCGGCCAACGTAGAAAAGTAAGTGTGAGAACAATTTACCACCATAAGAAAAAATAAATATTCATATATAATTATACCTATTTGTATTTTTACTAATGTAAATCCAGTCTCTACTGACGGGGTGTTTTATTTTCACCTCCCAAGTGAGAAAAAAACGTAGACAAACATGACAAAACGAAATTGAAATTTCCACACCACAAACTTTGAGGGAATTAAACTTTGTCTAAATGTCGTAGTTTCAATCTGAAGTTTTTTCTCATGATGTTGCCACTTTATAATTATATGTGAACAAATGACCTAAAACTATAATATTCAAAGACTTTGTTTCCCTTCTTTTGGTTCTAATATGTTTCTCTTTTTTGTTGTTTCTCCACAGGCTTGAATGCAGAACCTGTGTCGTTATAGGAAATGGATTTTCAATTAAAAACACCTCCTTGGGCAGCATCATCAACACGTATGACGTGGTCATTCGGTAAGAACGAACAACACTTCACGTTACGCTTTGATGCTGAAAGGTTGCAGGTTTGATTCCCAGCTCAAGTGTTTTTTTTTTTTTTTTTTTTAAGATATTGAACCTCAAACTTCACTTTGGATAAAATAAAAACAAATGACTGAAGATTAATTAAATAAAACAAATGTGGACAAAAAATTATTTAATAATAAAAAGAAAAGTTAAAAACCTCAAATCTCTCATGGAACAAACCTTATGAACTTAAAGTCGGATGTAAATTCACCGATGACAGACGTTATCCAACTGACCCTGACACAGACTCGTCCTGTCGGCAATTAGTAAAATGTTTGGGTCGAACCGAGTTCTTAAAAGGAGTAAAGAAAGTCTGTGGTTTACTCAAGGACAAAGACACCGTCAGGCATCTGACTTTACAGCCTTGGAACGAACACATGCATTCTGAGTTTTTATAAGCCTCTTTCAAATCGGCTGAATTTGGCCTGGGCACAATGCATTTTTCTCCCCCTCATCAACCCCCCGTCCTCCTCCTTCTCCCTCACGTCTCTCCCACTCTTCTCTAAAGCTAATCGTTCCCCGTCCATGTGGACTCTAACCAAAGTTATTGACATTTCAGAATTCAGTACATGCCTGAGAGTTTGACGTCATCCTGCTGCTTCTGTCACAGAAACGCTGCTGCTGCTGAAGTCTGTTGAGACTTTAAAGTTTCCAAAGTGCAGACTAATCATTTAACCAAAGAAGGCCTTGGAGTACGCTACTGTGTTAATTATTTGGTCAAGAACAGAGTTATGATGTGGTTGTTTGAAGTATTTGTTACCAGTAATAAGGAGAGGATGAATTCCAGAACGAAGCACGAATCTAATTTTAAACCTTGAACACTCAGAGTTTGAGTTAGTTCTCATATTTTCATCCCACGATCTGTGGAAGGCGTCGGTTTTACTGGGAAATGAAACCGATAAATCACGACGTCCATGCTGTAGATTCTCTGATAGATATTGTAAACTTTCGTCTCATTTGGTGTCTTATCTGGAGAGTGATGACGTTAGCAACCAGTTGATGAAACTGAAAACAGCTATGTTGAAATTGTTCACTTTGACACAGAAGAAGGTGAAGAAATGACTGAATATTGAAATGTTTCATCATGAGCTTTTACAAAGTGATTATAACAACTGAACATCTGAGTCAAAATAATTCTGTTTCCATCTTTTACGTTTTGATCGTCAGATTAACTGAGAAGGAACAGAAACGTTTGCAGCAACAACTCGTGATGAAAACAGTAACGATTTAAGTTGATTTAAGTTATTTAAGTTATTTAAGATCTGGATCTAACAGTGATGAGATGTTAAAGCCAAACAGTGATGACAGATAGTTGTTGTTAGCATCGGTTCTGTTAGCATGTTAGCATGTTCAGTTAACTCTTCGTATTCTGAGACAAATGTGTATAAAACAACTGAAACCTTCGTGGTTTTAACGGAGGTAAACAATGATTACTTGTGTTGCAGCCTCTCGACTTGTCCATGACCCCTTTTTTTTTTTTTTTTTTGAACATTTAACCGGTGATGAACTAGTGGTCATGAGGATTTCTGTTCTTTAAACAGAATTACAATTTGTTAGAAATGTAATCATGGGTTTTAAATGAGATAAACCAGAACCTGGACGTGTTCTGGTTTCAGGTTTCTGTGTATGTTTTCAGTCAATCTTTGACTGATTGGGAAAAGAAGTCATCTCTAATTGTAGCATGATGTTCCTGCTCCAGGTTAAACGATGCCCCAGTCAGAGGCTACGAAGACGACGTGGGAAACAAAACCACCATGAGGTTCTTCTACCCCGAATCGGCCTCATACAACCCTGGGCTGCACAACGAGCCCAGCACACTCATGGTCCTCGTTCCTTTCAAACTACAAGATCTACGCTGGCTCAAAGAAATCCTCTATAATGAGAAGAGGGTACAGGATATGTGTGAGAATACACTCTCACACACGTTTACCATATCACTCTGTGTGGCTTTGTTTCTTTCCTTCACATAAACACGCTCCTTTCTGCCCGTTTTCCAACCCTCACCATCCATCCATATCAGGAACAAACACTTAAAAGGTTCAACCTCACTGATGCCAGTCCCCTTTAGAGTTAAATGCAGTTTCCATTGCAGACGTTCCTTTGCTCTGTTGCTCCAGGCGCCTCCGGGCTCCTGCTGCTAATAGTTGCAGGGTCATTTCCCGCTAATTTGCACATCGACTTAGTTCCCCGAAGCCATGAGAAGGTCATTGGTTCAATGGCATCTCTGTTTGTATACAAAAGCACCAGCATTTTTCCTTTATCTTTCAAGTTCACAACATCCTGTGTCTTATCCTTCTCTATTGTTCATGTTTTACATTCCAGGTCAGAAAAGGCTTTTGGAAACCTCCTCCTCAGTTCTGGTTGGGTGATGTCAGTAAAATCAGGGTGCTGGATCCCCACTTTCTCCACCAGACTGCTGACAGGCTGCTCCATATCCCTCTGCACCCCAAGAGTAAACAGGTGAGACGTTGGTAGTTTTATTTTTCTGTCTTTAACCAAAACAACGATCTCTAACTGCAGCGGCGGTGGTGAAGCTTCTTTATCACGGATCTCAGACATCAACAACTGCAATTTTCCCACCAGAACTCTCTTGTTTGTTCCTTTTTTCCTCCTCTTTGCCCTTCGCTACTTCCCACATGAATGTTAACAAGGCTGGATGGAGCATCCGCTGATTAGCCACAGCTCCTCCAGTCATTTGTCTTCAGCTCTGTGATAAACTGTTTACTGGAAGGAGGTGTTTTTTTTTCATGAAATGTAGCTGGGGTCAACAGCAAAACATGATGAAGATGAGCTTTGTTCTCTGGTAAAAAAGATAAGTGTCATGTGCTTCAGGCTGCACAGGAGGAAATAATTAGCTTTTAAAGAAATGCCAAAAAAAATGTATAAATCTCAAAGTCACTTTGTTTATAGCCTGAAGACCTGGTGTTTTCTCTCTGAGAGCTGATAAATTAATGCTCATGTTTTTAGGATGTGTAGTTCAGTTTAATAAGACGATGTAACTTCCTAACACGTGAACACATAAACCTCTAAACTAGATGGAGATTTAATTGAAGAAAAGTGGTTGTGCAATGAGAAAACATGACGCATGACATTTTCTAGTGTTCCATTGATGTGTTTTTGTTACACAAATTGGACCTCAACTCTCCCTTTTGGCTGAAGAGTTAGGATTTTAAAACACCCAGAGATTTGGACTTGGACCATTACTCATGTAGAATGAAGTTTTTATTGGCTCATTGGATCCAAATCTGCCAAGTGGGACTTGTTGTGTGTTTGGTGGGGGATCGTCTCTGACGTGGGCTCCAGCCAGGTCTTGTTTTGGTTCTGCTTGTTCCCTCGTCTCCTGAGTCCTTTTTGTGAAAAAAAGTGGTGGTGTGAGTGTGTGTGTGTGTGTGTGTGTGTGTGTGTGTGTGTGTGTGTGTGTGTGTGTGTGTGTGTGTGTGTGTGTGTGTGTGTGTGTGTGTGTGTGTGTGTGTGTGTGTGTGTTACCCTCTCAGACTGCAAGTACAAACCCAAGATGCTGGTGCGATAGAGGAGATGGTAGAGGTGCAGTAGAGTGGAGTGAAACTTTATTAGCATTACCGCGGTAGCGTGATTTAACATTAATATTTCCTTCCCCATCCTCACTTTGTATTATAGTTGGATTTATTTCCTCTTTTCTATCTGGAGGAAATCCTCATTAGTCACATACCAACAGCGTTTCTAACTGTAGCCTTTGCTCCTGGATTCACTACGCTCTACAAATATGCACAGCAACAGACTGCCTTCCCTTTGTTTGCACTCAACCATTGCAGACTCACATGTACATACATGCACACACTTAATGTTCACGCTTATCTTCCCCTTGTTGTTGAGCTGGCTTACAGTTGTGACAGACTGCAGCCGGTCTTCACCCTCCTCCTCCTCCTCTCACCAAGGCTTCACAGGCTCACGTCCAAACTATGCACTGAGGCCGCTGCAGAGCTTTGGTGTTTGCCTGTGTGCTGGTGACCACATGAGGTTAATACACACAGAATGTCAGCTGTGTCCCATTGTGGGATGCTCATCAGTTTCTGAATTAAAGAAGAAGAAGAAATGAGCAGCTATTCTCACCGTAATAGGAAGTTATGATGATTTGTTTGAACGTTGCAGAGGAAATAAACAATGACGTAGTTATCAAGGTTGTTACTGTCTCATGACCTTCTGTCACAGCTTCTCGGATTTGAACGAATTGATGAAGACACACGTAGATGAACACACTGCTGTTTAAAAATAATTTGCGAACCTTTCCCACCCTGTTTGTCATCTATAAATTAGCTAAACTAAGTGAACACACCCTCTTGTAACTGTGAATGTGTAAAACTTCACTGCTGTCATCAATTAACGTGACATCGATTAACCTCAAATATATAAAGTTCAGCTGCTCAACTAGGACTTTCCTACATTTTTCATCGTTGCATCAATGTCACAGCAGTGACTTTACTAAGAACTGGACGTCCCTGTAAACCTGATGAAAAGCAGTGAGAGAAGCTGCCAAGAGGCTGATAGCAATATTTAAGAGGAGCTGCAGGAATTTCTGGAATAACTGGTTGTTGTTGTGTATTTGAGCAATCTCCTTCACTCTTCATATGTCTGAGATTTAGAGGTTTGACTTTTCTTATGAAGAAAAACATCCCGACTAAAACACCAGATACACGAAACCAAAGGCTGAAGTTTTTAGTTGTGATTCCAGAAGTTATGTTCCGTATAAAACAAACACCACATCTCAAGAGTGTGTGTGTCTGTGGCATCAGGCTGTTTTTCCTCATCTGGAACTGAAGCTTCAGTCAAGGTGGATAAAATTATGAACACTTCCAAATACCAGTCAATGCTGGCACCAAACTCTCTGACTAAATGAACAGGAATTTCACCTTTTCAGCACGACGACCAGACAGGACTCAACACTTTAATACGCCCAAAACCTGACAAAAGAACGGCTTCGCTGGAGGAAGATTAAAGCTTAGAAACAACCCAGTCAGAGTCCAGACCTGAATCTAATTAAAAATGTGTTGGTGACACGTTTGGAGACTTTTTGTAAAGTTTGTCAAAGAGAAAGTTAATAGTTTAACACACTTAGATAATAGATAGAAGACAATAAATAGTTAGAGTCACAGAGACTAAAGTTGTCGTAATAAAACAGACGTTAAAAAGAGAAGATATGATAACAAAAAGTCCTAAAAACATCTGTGAATTACTTCTACTACAATAAAACATTGTACAATGACAACATTCATGTCATTTTTAATTATAGTTTAATAAAAATGGACAGTTGACACAGGCTCATCAGAAAAACTGCAACAATCACTAGTGATGAATTGAAGAGAAGAAGTTTCCTTTAAAAACAGGAAACTTGATGATAATATGGAAGTTTGTAGAAAGAGAAAGATACGAGGAAAGAAAAGTCGTAGGAAAATGAACAATGTTTCTTTTTTCTTTTTTTTTTTTGGAATGAAAAAGTTTATTCTATCTCCAACTCATGTGGAAGTGATTCTCTCTCCTGCCTTTGTGAACACGGGTAATCATTGACAGTCTTATCTTATGGGGAGTGGTGGTGGTGGTGGTGGTGGTGGTGGTGGTGGTGGTGGTGGTGGTGGTGGTGGTGGTGGTGGTGGGTGGTGGTGGTGGTGGTGGTGGTGGTGGGGGGTGGTGGGTGACGATAAATGACACTGGGAAGTCTCTCTGCACAACAAGAACCTGCTGGGAAACAACACAACAAACATGTCTCAACTCATTAAATCTCACATTAGTTTTTTTCTAAATTAATCAAAAATAATAATAATAATAATAATTAATTAAAATATTCATTTGATGTCAAGTTTCAAAGGAAATAAACACTTTGACAAACAGATTGATGAGTCAGTTTTAGATCATCACCATTATCTTCACTGAGATTAGAGCTGTGGGAAGATGATAATTAGTACTCATACAGATAATACGAGTTATTATCAATCAATCATCAATCAATCCTTTTAGACTTTGATCTGATGCTGAAACAGTAACATTTCTTTTTTTCTTCTTCTGGCATCCAAACTATGTCTCATGTCTTTAATGTTAATATTTGGACAGAGCTGCGATGAAAGTGAAGCAATTTCTCTATTTTTTTTCATTTAAAACTTCATGTGGGAAAATCACCTGAAGGTTTTTCTTATTGTTTTTTTATGACGGGAACCAATAGATCCAGTTAGTCAACTACACTACACACTGGTAGTGAATGAGCTGCTGCAGGATTCAGGCTTCATAGGGTGAGACTTGCTTATCTGCAGTAAATCAAGTTGTATCTAAACATAGTGCGTTTTGCCCAAAGTGAAACTTGATCCTTTATATTTGGGAGAGCTCATTTGGAAGCTATATATATATATATATATATATATAAGTGTTCATTCAGTGCACAAAAACCTGTAGACGTGACTAAGATGAGATGAGATAAGATTAATCTCTATTTGTAGAACAAGCTCATGTTGATGGAACCACACCTACAGACAACGAGCAGAGATTTACACTGCTCTGTCACCACCTAGTGGTGAAATGAGACACTGCAGTTTAGTGGTTGTACCTGAAAGTGACGTCCAGAGTAACATGAACCAGAGTCTGTTTCACCATGAATATGAGTCAAACTCCCCTCAACAGATATGTTACGTTGGTTGAAGTAATATCCAGTTTGAACGTCTTTTGTTTTCACAACCAAATAGTTAACAATGAAAGTAAATGGGGCAGTCAGCCAAACGTATCTAAATTGTCATTTTTTAACCACTAATAAAACTCAAAATATCACTTCACTTCAGCAGTAGCATGAATAGGGTCCCTACACATAAACTGAAGTACTGATAACTTAGTAAGTGAACCCAGAGTTTATTAAAAACACTGTTTTACAAGACTTACCCAACGTCTGGTTTTATAACAACTGGTGATGAAGGTTGTTCCACATCAGCAGATTCATCATTTTACTGAACAGGGTAATGTCTGTGAAGAACAAGAAAAATGATGAATCTGCTGATGTATAACATCCTTCATCTACATCAGAGCTTTATTACTGGTTAAAAACAATTTAGATCAAACGGTCAAACTCGTTCTTACTTCAACCAACGTAAAATATCTCTGACTCGTATTCATGGGTTCACTTTACTCTGAATCAGATCCGTGCTCCTTCATTAAATTGTAGTTTTCTAAAGTTCAGTTTTGTGTCCGGTGGTCTGTCATTAATTCTTGTTTGTTTCAGAAGCCGGTGCATCCTACCACAGGTATCCTCGCTGTGTTTGTTGCTCTCAACTACTGTGATGTGGTCCACGTTGCTGGTTTCGGATACCCGAACTCAAAGAGCCAAAGGCAGCCTATCCATTACTACGGATATGACACCATGAGGTCTATGAGGGTGGGTAGCGCTCATCCATCGTCTGTAGTGAAACACATACGTTCACTTCTTTAAATAAACTATGTTTTTGTTTGTGTTTTTTATCCATGTTGCAGAATTCGTACCATGATCTCAATCATGAAGCTGAAGCCTTAAAAAGACTCGAGGATTCAGGAGCTATTTTCTACCTGCATCCACATTTATGACCATTTTGATTAAAACAACAATAATAATAATAAAAATGCCAAATTGAATCTTGATTTGTTTTGAATCATCTGATTCAGATCAGATGTTAATGTGCCTTTCTTAGTGGAGTGTGAGACGACATTTTTACTTTATTTTGATTTTTTTAATTTTCAGGCACATGAAGTCGACGTAGCTGTAAAGAGCATTTACCTCCCTGGCACCTTATATTCTGTAGAAATGAGACAACAGAAGTGATTGAAATGTTTTTCCATTGATGGATCAAGTGGTTTGTTTAAATTGTTTTTTGGTACCGTGGTTCAGTGTTTGAGATGTTTTTTTTATGGATACTTGATTCACTACTAAAAATTGTGATTTTCATGGGCTGTCAGGTTTGATTGCGTCTGATGGATTATTGTCGATATTAGGACCATGTGTGTGTGTGTGTGTGTGTGTGTGTGTGTGTGTGTGTGTGTGTGTGTACAGATGATATCTGACACTTCGTCAGATTTGATCATGTGGATTAATTTTCTCTTCTTTTCGGCACAAAGTCTGTTTTATAGTGAAACAAAATAAATAAATAAAGAGGTGTGGGGATTTTATTTTTTATCATTTTAGTTTTAAGTGAAATAGAAATTCACTGATTGATTGATTGATTGATTGATTGAAACTTTTACTGGGATTAAATTGGGAATATCGGACAGGAAATACACTTTGTATTTTTACTATAAACTATTAGTTTATTAGTTTAGAAATGTGTTTTTTTTTAATTTATTTAATTTTTTTTGTAAAGAATGAAATAAATTTTTAATTAAATCAAATTCTATTTGAATTTTAATTCTATTCACGTTTATTTGTCATATTTTAAACTTATTTATGCTTCAATGAATTATTCCTGTATTTTTTGTCATGTCACTGTTCACCACTAGATGGCAGTGAGTCTCTGTTGCATGTTAATAACTGCTGCACTGCACATGGTGCAGTCATGCAGCAGCTCGTCTTTTGGTGCCTGAGGTGACGGTGACATTAAAACTAGCAGCAGCACATGTGTGAATGAAACATGAACATCTGGAAAACCAGAGAAGAAGAAGAAGAAGTGAGAATGACTGAGAGTCATTTCCTGCCGGTGACAGATGTTTAATGATGGTTTCTAGCTTGTTGTTGTCGTGAGCACATGTTTCTATTAGTATTGGCTTGAACAGAGTTGTGCCTTTGGCATTTACACACTGACTTTACTCAGTTATGACAGAGTCCAGTTCATCAGCTGAGATCGTGGTGACAACACACATTTACTGAGCTTTCAGTCACATTTATTACAGTTAAATCCATCATCCTGCTGCAGTAACAAACTCTGCTGCCTCTACTAGTACTAATAATAACTACTCACTCATTGCACCACATCTCTGCTGCTGTAATTTTGAGTTATTCAGCTAAAATCCTGAATATTGACGCAGACCTTCTCCTCAAGGTCAAACAGTGAGACAGTAAGATGTACTTACTGTTTTTCCTGCAGCAGAACTCATCAGGACGTTTTTAATACCTTGTACTAATTCTGTCTGTGGTGCATTTGTTCAGCTTTATGTTCCAGTTTGTCCTAAATCTTTTCCCCTGTATATTGCAGATACACAGAGCGGTTGGTTGTGTTGGCAGCAGGGCAGAGACCACAACAATCACACTCCTACCCTCTTCCTCAGTCCTCTGAACTTGTCAGTTGTTTGGTGCAAACTGATCTACGTCTTTTCAGCCCATTTAAAGCTCCTCATTTCAGTTGTGAGAGGAGTTAGTGTTTGTTTAGTGTAAAACCATCCTCCTTCAACACAGACATTCACTTCCACATGATTATAAAACCTCCTGTTAAACTGTGACTGGTCAGGTTATTAAGTTTATTCCTGACGACACAAAGAAAGCCCTGTCATGTCACGCGTAGTCTGCCTTCACTTCCCTTACACAACAGGGAGTTACATAATTGAACAGGATTTGTGTGAATCTGCGGGCTGTTTATGTGGCAACTGAAAATCAGGTCAGACTTTTCAGGAGGATGTATTGTAGTGTAAGCAAACCTTTGAACCGCCAGGTCCAGAGTGTCCATGTGCTGCAGGACGGACACTGTGTGTGCTGCACATCGCAGCATCTTCCAGCTCTGAGTGTGTGTGTGAATATATTTTTACTGTTTTGTATCTACTGGGTGAATTAAACTCACCCTGTGCTGCAGCAGCTCATTGATCCACGGTGTAGTGACCAACACGAGCGCGTAGCTGCTCTAAAACAATAAGATTCATTTAAAATGCATAGCTTTGAACTTCCTGAACAGACCCTCAGTAAACTGTGACCCCGGATGCTTCGCTCCCGATTTTACAATTCAGCAATTTCATAGCAAAATACATGGTGCATGATGATTGCTGTGCTACTGTGTAAGTGCAGCCTCATGCAGGCAGAAGCTCTGACAGTGTCATTGTTATTACAGTATATCTCATTTCACCATCTGCTCTCTGCACTGCAACATCTTCTTTTAACGCAGTAGTTTTCTACTTGGAAGTCGCAGGCTGCACAATAACGAGGGACAGTTTAACTTAGTCATCTGTTAATACTTTAAGAAATGAAACAAACGTTATCATATTTATGGGGATGAGTGTTGTACCGAAAGGATCAGGAGCTAGAACACTTTATTTTGAAGGTGCCGAAAGCCACAAAACAATGAAAAGAAATAAAGAAAAGCATTGTTCTGTGATGGTTTCCTCTGTGAAGTCACTGACCTGATGATGTCAGCTACACAGTAATCTAGTGAAGACACCCGGGGCTTCCTTTATGCTCAACATTATAAAAAAAAAAAAAAAGAATGAAGACACACTCAAATAATAAAATAATGAAAAAAACTGTGGTTTGTGCGGTCCGTCTGTGTGAAGAGCCCAGCGGACAGTTTGTGTGGGAAGAGGGACAGTATGTAGCCAGCTACCCAGAGAGAGGGCATCTGGCTTGGCTGGCTGATAAACTCCCCCACAGCCCAGAGAGCCGCCGTGAGTCAGGTGCTCATGCACAACACAACACTACCATGGGAACTGAGAGAATAAGTGGGAAATAAGAAGAGTGAGGCAGAGAGAGAGAGAAAAAAACAAGATAAGAGGCTTTTCTCAAGTGTGAATTTTGCCAGTTCTGCTTTTTCCTTCATGAGGCTCAGACTCTGGTGTGGACGCCGCCTCGGTGTGACGTTGGATTTTCAATATAATTTCCACCCGTCGTTCCCTACAGAGACAGAGCAGCTTTTGCCTGAAAAAAAAAAAAAGTGTGTGACACTGAAAAGGACAAGAAAACAAAAATAGCAACAAACAAGTAGGGAAAAAAAATCAAACTGAATAAATAAATAGACTAATTTACAACACTTTATGCTAAGTGGTTCCCTCTATCTGTTGCACAACTCAAAAGGTCAGCCAGCTCAGCTGATTTAAAGGCTAACCCAGCATCACTGTTTCCTCATGAGCAGCCAAAAGAACATTTTATGTTAACTCAGTATTTGTTTTTGTTGTGAACTCAACAACATAAAACTAAAACTATCAGATCGAAGCTGTTATTATCATCTTTTATGAAGGTTATGATCTTTTTGTTCTTTTAGTTAAAATGTTACAAAGATGTAAAATTCATGTTTTAAAGGAGAGGAAACTGTAAAAGGTCAAAGGATCGTTATCGTGACATCAACATCACAAGTAATCGTGTCAAACTGACCACAGGAACCAATAAATATGTATCTTTGTGATACATATTTATTGGCCAAAGATTTTTAGTGAATCTTTGTAACCTTTGTAAGTAAACAGAGCTCTCTCCATGTCAAACATTATCTTTAACATTCACAAGCATCATAAGTGGAAACCATGACTCATTTCAAATAATTTTTATCACTTCGTTGACTCTCGTTCATCATCTTTACGAGCGTAGGACCAGTGGACCGGAGGTAGACGACGTGACTGATGCTGTGACGTGTTGTGTCGTGGTAGAATAAGAAGCTGTAGGTCAGAGAATCAAACCAGGAGCTGTTTCTCTGTAGCTTCTGTCTGAATGTAGCAACATGAACATGAATCTCACTCTGTGTTTGTTCTGGCTCCGTGTGCTCTGTGGTCTCCAGGTTGTATCACTGAGCCACACGAGGCGGTCGTCCTCCTCTACACATGCAGTGTGACTCGACAATCCTGTCGTCCTTCTGTTGTGCCAAAGAGGGAGGAGTTTTTATTCTGGCACCAGTCTGTCTGTTGGTGTGTTGGTACATCTGTCTGCGTGTCCTCAAGGGCTGGATTTCTGGAGGCGACAGTGTGTACTGTTCATCGGTAACACAGGACCCACTATTTTACTTTTATTTTGTGTTAGTGGCGATGGCAGTGGGCCCAACGTGCTGCTGCTGCACCACCTGAGCTGGTAGAGAGGTGGTGATAACTGGACATGTGTGTTTGTTCAGTGGATACATGTCTCCTGTTGAATCAGTCAGAAGAAATTAACGACAAAGACACAAAAATCCTGTTATAAAACCATCGCTGCAGATTCGTTCGTAGTCAGTAAAGGTGAAAGTTTTTATTTAAATTGTGAGAAATGTCAGTTTTAACATTATGTCCAGATTTAATTTAACTGACACCACTTACACACACTTTGCAAACTGAATAGAGAAGAGCTCTGAGGTCAAATACACAAATGAAACATTATTAAAAGGTAACAGAGATAAACTGAACGTTTTTATTCCAAACCTGAAAAATGTCAAGTTTATGTATTTAAATGTAAATGTTTCTCCCAGATGATGTCAGTATTAGGTTGTTTTGCCACCATGTGATGTTACACTCTTTGTGTCTGAGTTTGATTATTGATCAGGGAAATTCTCAGTATGAAGAAAATCACGTGACGAGTTAGAGTTGAATTGAGGACAATTGGTGGTTGTGAGGAGGTTAAACATCAGAAAATAAACCATTGTTGAGTCACTGTAGTGTTTAACTTGTGAAGAGGGAGAAATAGCGCCACCCAGAGGATAAAAAATTATGTTTAGTGGCAGAAATAAAACCAGAGAAAACGTAAAGACAAACACTTTGATCTTTTATCGTAACGTTGTAACAACTAGAATGTGTCTAACGTTTATAACACATTTTATTTAGCTAGTTAGCTTTAGTGTCATTAGACTGTGACACTAAAGCTAAGGAAACCTTATATAGTATTAGAGGAAAGAAGATGATCAAACTGCTTCAACCTCCACAAGCGTCAATAAGATCAAAACAAAATCAAGTTAAATTACAACTTGATTTGTTACAGGATCAACTCCTCTAGTTCACTCATCACATCATAAATGTTTTTGCCACCTTTATACGAGCGACGCGGCACCATCAGGGCCAAACCGAGACGCTCCCTTATGTTTCTATTTGTTCTTCAATAAAATTGTTTGCTGACACATGGGAGCGCTTCACTTATCAGGTCATGTTGACTGTAAATCCAGACCACTGGTTGTTGAAGAAGAGTGATGATGGGATGTCATGCTGCGCTACATCTTTTCTGTTATTGTTATATACAGATAAATAAAAGTCTGCATGCGTGTTAATATCGTCTCTAACTTTTCTACACTGGGTACTGAACTGCTCTGGCCTGTTAATGTGCACTTACATAATAATGTGTCGCTTTTTTTCAATATCCAATCGACTTTTTTTTGGAGTAAGCGGAAGCCTTTTGTACCTGTCAACCACCTCTTGATGCGGTAATGCCCACCCACACCACCAAGAGGTCAATTCTCTCTTTCTGTCTGCTCTGTAATACCAGAGAGGTTTTGAATAACGACCATTTAAAACAATGTAAAAATACCACGAGTGTGTCGTTTCATAATCCCTTTTTTTCTTGACTAAGTGATATTCATAAGCGGAGAAGAGCTGAGGGACTATTTTGTCCACAATTTGACTGTGCAAATGTCACAAAAACACTTTTTTTTACTTGAAATGAACTTTTGGTGACATAAAGAAACAGTGAATAAAGCGATTAGATCATGCCCCAGAGAGCACAAAATTGAAAGTTGCGTTGCCAGTTGCATGCTGTGTGCCGTATGCTGCCGAGCAGCCCACGTTTCTGTCGAATCGTTTCTGTTTATTGCAGCAATAACAGCCACTGTCTCTTATGTATTCGTTTTCCATATTCCTGTCTCAGTTTTGCCGCATACACACAGAGAACAAGGCTCCTACTGTACCGATCTGGGGCTGAACTTCAGTCTGATCCAAGCTTCTTTTTTTCCCTGAGCCCTTAAATGACAGTGATAGATGATGCTGTCATTAGAAGCAGTGGAGCTCATCTACTGGCCCTATTTGCTGATTTCTGTGAACTTAACCCCTATTTTTAGCCCGCTCCATAAAAAGACAGGCATTTTTTTTTTTTTTTTTTGAAGGAAACTACAGCACGACTCTGTGGTCTTTTGTTTTATTCCATCACACACGAGGATCACGATCTAAGCTGAAGTAAATCATTCATTTTTCTTCTGTGTTCTTTGTCTGATTAAACAGGAATCAAAGGAGATTTTGAAGGAAACTAGTCTGAGCCAAACATGATTGAATAAGAATCGGGGGGTCTGGTAGCTAAACGTTAAAATGCTCAGACAGAGACACATATTTGGCTCCAACAAGTCATCAGACTCTCTACACTTCATTGATAACAGATCATATCTGACACCTGAATTTAAAACGTGCAACAATGAACAGATGAGAGACCTTGGTTAGTGTCTCGCTAAACCTGGTTCAAGCTGAAGAAAACGACCTCGGTTGAGAGATCGTCTGTCTCTGTGTTTGTTATGTGAGAGTCTTATCTCAAGGCAACAAATTGAATAAAGCCTTGAGCCAGCGTTGCTTCACATCTCGGTGGCTTTCAAAAGAAGTCCTGTGGGTTTCACTAAGTTAATAAGATCTAGAGGATCTCTAATGTCTCTTATGTCCCGTGTAACCACGACCGGCAGCACGGCAACAATAAATCATGTTGTGTGTTTCATTTTGAGTCTGAGGTGATTGTGGGTCAGAAACTCCTCCATCCTCGCTGCTTTTATCCTGTTTTACAGTTCAGCTGCAAAACAAGATGAAGCTTAAAGAGACTGTTGTTGATGTGTGATTAATAAAGAGGAAAGTGTCTTTCACCACGTCACATACGACGACACCAAGAGAGAAAACAACAGTTTGTCTTCACGATACGTCCATGAAAAGGAAACAGACGCAGACTTTATTTAAAGCCTGCAGTTGTCATTGTAGCGGGGATGTTATTTTTACTATAATTAAACTTGACCACTACTTCTCAGATTCAAAGATTCAAAGAGAAACATCTGAAGGAAACAGTTGAATCACACAGAGACGTGAGTCTTTGTAACTGTGTAACATCACACGAAGAAAAAGAAAACGTCTCCTGATCTGATCTGGAATATGTTTTTATGTCATATGAGTGTGAATCTCTTATTATCAGCAGTTTCTT
This sequence comes from Polydactylus sextarius, assembly GCA_016801845.1. NCBI lineage: Eukaryota > Metazoa > Chordata > Actinopteri > Polynemidae > Polydactylus > Polydactylus sextarius. Next base: position 734,810 of record CM028924.1, read on the forward strand.
TAAATAAAAAATGCTGTCGTAGCAAATCTACTGAACCGTTCTTTGACCTCAGATAACCGGGACAATTCAGTCAATAAATATATTACATATATGTCAATACTTTGTGGGTAAAGTGAAGTATGATGGCTCTAAATGTCAGTCAGTTGTTACCACACAGAAGAAGAAAACCTCTCCTGCATCTTTTCTGGTCAAAAGTACCGTTTGTGTACATATTTACACATGTATAATGAATGTACTTTATAATAAAACCTCAGGAGACTGAAGCTGAGTCAAAGACAGTTTAACAAACACATATTTGTATCTAGTTACATGTCATCACCTGTCAAAGATCCAGGATTATCGGTCTCATAAAACCGTCGAATGTGACAGACGCTGCTCTGGGAAGTGAGGAGACGTCACTTCCTCTTTGATGTTGTTCTAACTGCGTCTCTGTCAGTTTCTGTCTCCGTCACTACAGAATAGGACTTGTCAGCATCAGTGTCGCTGTCACAGTTACACGTCATTTACAGCAACTTTCTCTGTTCAATCCTCAAAAGCTCAAACGAGCCCAGATCAGTCACGTTGCTGTTCGACACCTGGATGAGTCGTCCTCTGTCACAGGTCAGCGGGTTTTAGAAACTCAGTGTTGTCGTACTCTGTATCTCTATATCTAAGTCGTGCAGCGACGGTCCAGTGCAGTTTTCTATTCAGCACCAACCAGCCCTGGTTGTGTCCCATGGGCCGCTGTCAATAAGATCCTGACGGTAAATGAAGCGGTCTATGTGGAGCTGCAAATGTCACTTTAGACTTCCATTTAACCTCGATGAACTGTCAGTCGTAACCTCTTGTTCTCTCCGTCCTGCTGACACCTTCTCTTCTTTTTCTCTATTTATCTCTCTGTCTTGTGTGTGTGTGTGTGTGTGTGTGTGTGTGTGTGTGCATTGGTCCCACATGAGTTAGTTAACCCAGGGGTAAAGAGGCGGAGAGGAGCAGCTGGAGATCCACTCTCCCTTGGTTCCTGTCCCAATTAATTAGTATGGACGTAGACATGGGTGCACACACACACACACACACACACACACACACACACACACACACACACAGTGTGAGGACATAAAGCATTTCATAACACTGACCCTAGAATTAACCCTCAAACATCAATTTGTCTTAAAAAGATTCAAGAAACCTTTTTTTTCTCCATAAAACTACAGAAGACGTGTGAACACACTTAAAACATAAAAACACACATAAACAGAATAACTACATGTTACACACTCCTGCTCCTGAAATATATTTGATCAAACTTTTATAAAATAGAGAACTTGTAGCTCCACATCTTTGTTTTTTTTTCTAAACAGTTTTAATTCTTTAATTAAAAAGTACGTGTTCTTTTTATGCTCCGCTGCTCTCGAGACTCGTCTTCATGCTTTTATCTCATTTATTCTGGCGCCTCGATACTCAACCAATTCAAGCCGGCATTATATTTATCTCTCTTATCGTGGCCTCTTTTCACTGCTGGTTACTGGTTATTTTTACAATATTTTTCTTTTAAAAAATTGATAATCCCCAAGGCAAAAAGCTAAGCCTTGGCTCCGAGCTATGGAACCTATAGGAACATGATTCCTTTGGGAGAAATAGGGAGCAAATCACACCCTGAAGCTGAGAGCTTCATCTCATCAAGATCATTGATTGTATTTGAAGGATAAACGGTGAGAATAACACACCCACAGATCTGAACGACTCTAAACTGTCAGAAACTTAGGTAACTCTGCCTCCCACTCGTGTCCAGACTTCCTGTGAGTGTGTTTGTGTAACTCACCTCTTATGTTTCTTAGCATCTTCTTAACAAACGAAACCGGTTCCTTGTTTTATTCTTCAAGTTTTTAATAATGTGACAAACGTCCCCTGAAGCTTTCGCTTTCTGTTTGTTTTTTTATTTACTGTATTTGTTTCAACAACATGAATAATCATTAAAGAAGAAAAAATGTGTGAACTGCTCAAAAAATAAAAATAAAAAAAGGATTAAGGACGAGAATTGGTGCATAAAATAAGCGTCCACATTATTTGCGTGAAGCACGTTCAGTCACTGTGTTGGCAGTGTTCAAAATCCACATGGACTCAAATCCTGGACCAGTATAGTCCAATAAACACTGTGTTCACTGTTTGATACCAGAACATGGACACGTTTGGTTCACATCTTTGATATTGTGCCACATGTAGTTAGTAGTTCACTAGGAACGAGAAGAGTCAAACACGTTGAATATGTATAATCTTGTATTCAAATGATGCTTATTCTAAATTCAACCATTCAAACGTGAGGACGAGATGCATAATCTCAGCGTTATCTTGGTTCCCACCATTTAAACTGACGCCAGAAACGCTCACGGGCAGTTTCATGCTAACAGTTCGTGCCAGGCGTCGATCTTGTAATCTGGATGCATAGAAACACAGATTCTTTATATAAAAACGCCACAAAATCTTCCTCACAACATCTCGGCTTTCATTTCCAGGGTAGAGCGTGAGCAGTCATTAGCAGTGGTAACCCAGTACCAGATCCACAGCCTGCTCATTAAAGGAGGATTGCCTGAAGTAATGACATTGGCACATGTTATCTCCATTAAATAAGACTCTTTCCTTTTCTCTGCCATTGATTTTCTGCTCTTTCTCATTGGTTTGTCTCTTGGCAGCTGCTGTGAGTATCTGACAGTCTGTGTTACAACAGTGTCCTTTAGTTTTAGTTTTTTTTTTTTTCAGTGTGTTGGTAACCTCAACAGACCCAGAACTGTAAATGATAGATTCATAGAGCTGAGACGATCACTGAGGTATTTTCTTAGGCATCTCTCCAGTAAGTCGGCATAACCCAGCTTTACTTGGCAGTGAGAAATTATTACTGCAGAAGGAAAACATGAATTTCAATTTTATACTTCAGTACAACTAAATATTGCAGACAAGGAGCCGAACAAATTCATTTGAAAAGGGTTTTTAAACCCATTATTTTAAAAGAGCATATTTGAATCTTGTGCTTTTGCAGCAAATATCCTCTGAGGATATAATTAATTTAGTGTGTTGTGTAATGTTTCATTAATATTCAGATTTTTTTTTATTGATGTTAGAAAACCCCAAAATGTGTCAAAAAGAAGTTTTGCAGCTCTTTCTGGAGACAATCTTTACACCTGAACCTGCAATTACTTTTCAATTTTAATGGGTGAAGTGTGAATTCAAGAGGAAATCAACTGTAACTGATGGGAGGAATTGGCAGCGGTGCATTTCAGACGTCCTATATTTCTCTGTTTGGCCTAAATATAAACTACCATCTGTCTGCATATGAGTGACAGCTGTCGGACACAGAGAGAGAGAGTTGACTAACTGTGCATGTTAAAGATAAGAAGGAATAAAATTACTGAGATGGATGAAGATGGAGAAACCATATGTTGATGATCACCACATGTTGTGTGGGTGAAGTGGATGAAGGAGCCTCTTAACTTTAAAATTACATGAACCAGAGTCTATTTCACCATGAATACGAGTCAATATGACATGTTACATTGGTTGAAGTAATATCCAGTTTGACCGTCTTTTGTTTTCACAACCAAATAGTTAACAATGAAAGTAAATGGGGCAGTCAGCCAAACGTATCTAAATTGTCATTTTTTAACCACTAATAAAGCTCAAAATATCACTTCACTTCAGCAGTAGCATGAATAGGGTCCCTACACATAAACTGAAGTACTGATAACTTAGTAAGTGAACCCAGAGTTTATTAAAAACACTGTTTTACAAGACTTACCCAACGTCTGGTTTTATAACAACTGCTGATGAAGGTTGTTCCACATCAGCAGATTCAACATTTTACTGAACAACAGGTCGATGTGTCTGTGAAGAGCAAAAAGGAAAATGATGAATCTACTGAAGTGTAACATCCTTCATCACCAGTTGGTATAAAAAGTGGTTAAAAAATGACAGTTTAGATACGTTTGGCTGACTGCCCCATTTACTTTCATTGTTAACTATTTGGTTGTGAAAACAAAAGACGGTCAAACTGGATATTACTTCAACCAACGTAACATATCTGTTGAGGGAGTTTGACTCAACTCACTATATCATAACAACAGCTCTGTTCTGTTCTGATAAACCACATTAAAGATTATTATACTATTATTAAGAAAGAAGATAAGCTGTCACATTCATTGACCAATTGACTTCTCCACAGAGATGTTGTTGTTTGAGCAGTCAGTGAGTTCAGAGGATGAGAAGAGGCTCTGAGGCTCCAGTCCTCATAATGATCGTGTCACAGGGACTGATCCTTCTCCTCTAATACAGCCCAACTCCTCAACAGTAGGAGGTTTGTTGGATGGGAACCAAGCAGTCAATTATCTCTTTCAAATAAGACAGCGGCTTCCTAATGAGGATGTACGAGATATTGTTCATTTGCTTATTACCTTAGAAACCAATTATACTCCATTATTAAAACATTCTTAATGTCACTTGTGCTCGCACACAGCTGTCGAGTGAGAGACGCTCAGTTACTCTGAAGTAAAGAGAGAGGAGTGATAATGTCTGGCCACGGTGAACTACACAAGGCTGAACTGTTACACTGGTCCCTTCAGAAACCTCGATCCCTCTCACTTCGCTTCGTTATTTTACAGAATTTCTCGGCGAAACGAGAGGAGACACATTAAATTGTCTTTTCTTTGCTCAGAGGAAAACGATATGAAGGATTTGGTGATTTATTTCTACGCTGTAAATCCACTGGAACTGATGGTGCATAAACATAAATCAATCCTCAAAATGTAAAAAAAGAAAAAAGGGACAACAGGAGTTCCTGTATGTGGTGTGTTGACTCTTACCTCCAACATATAATCTGTCTGTTTCTGTTTGTTTCCATTTTTGTTTTTGCTGTTAAATCAGGCGTAAGACCTTTGGCTTTCTGCCGCGTCCCCACTGAAAAACACTGTAAACCCAGAAGGCTCAGATTTAAGTGTTTCGACTGATAACAGAAGATCATTTATCTCATTTATTTATTTTTATGTAAATGTGAAAATTTACAAATCAAATGTTTGTTTTAGCCCTTTTTTTATTGAGTATTAATCCCAAACATGTATCATTTTATCCACAGAGACGACACATTTTTAATATATGGCATCATTTTTTATTTAACGTTATTTATTGTGCCATGAAGCTGCAACACGACTTGCAGCAGAGCTGTAAGTAGGAATGAGAGTATTACTGTTTCAGAGATGGAGATGAACCTGTTGTGGAAAAGAGAGTCTGGTCTGGTCAAGTCTCTGACCAACTAGAAACTGGATTTAGTTGCTAAAAACAAACAAACAGACAAGAAGAAACTCTCTGCTACGATATCAGCTTGTTTAAATGTAAGTTATGGACTTTTATGTTGATGAGATCGTGCTTGATTCGCCACATGCTCGGTGCCATAATGCAGTCATCTTTTTCTCGTAGTAACACGGACTCGGCCGACCTTCAGTTAAACATTGTGTTACATTTCTGTTTCAGCTCTGGTTGCGCAGTGTCACACACTAACTGTCACTAATGTCTTACACAAGCTCATCAAGTCACATGACATCTTTCTGATTCTGACATACCACAGATGGCTGACATCCTCCCCCTCCTCTCCCTCCATCACCACCACTCTTTAACATCTACCCGGCGGGGATATGAGCAGAAAAATGACATGAACAAAAGCCATCGAGACACGTTTGTCAGGACGTTAGTGTTTTTGCAAATTGCAAAATCACATGATGCCGTTGTTGCTTTGTCATCATTCTGAACGTTACCTTGATGAATGCGCAGAGGTCGAGGTAATTAACTGCAAGACGTTGTCTTTTCTTGGAGATTAATTACAAAAATTTCTAGTTGAATGACCACAAGATGGTCCCAGATGCACATCATACCATGACAGAGGGAACTATGAGGCCTTTGCTCTTCGATGAATAAACAGAATGGTTGAATAAATCAGTTCTCTATTTCTAAATTAGGAGAGTTTGTCCCATAGGAGGCCTGACTGTGTAATAGCTGAGAATACCCAGAATACGAGAAGCCATCCAATCCTAATTAAAGACCTTTTACAGCTGAGTCCTCATGTTAAATACATGCACGGACACACACATCCAGAGGAGCAGCGATGCACAAAACCCACTGAAATAAACGAAAACACATTCACATATGAACTGAGACAAACTGGCTGATTTAAACGGCTCAATCTATAATAAAAACAACTTAAAGATCAGACTGTTTTAACAGCACTGCAGCGAATCCAGTAAACTCTTCATGAACAGAAACAGATTTGATTTGTAAACGTTGGGAAATATGCTCTGGTATTTGAACGTTAAATTCCTGCAGCTGCTTAGCTTAGCTTAGCTTAGCTTAGCTTAGCTTAGCTTAGCATAGCTTAGCTTGACATAGCTTAGCTTAGCTTAGTAACCACAAAGACTGAAAATGGTGGGACACCAGGTTATCTTAGCATTGTCCCTCTGTGTAAAGGTGACAAAACTGACCCTCCAGCTCCTCAAATGTTCATTAATCATCACATCACATCATTACATACATTGTTGGATTTGTGCAGAAACTGAAATGTAAAAACTGACTCTGTGCAAATCTGAGCTAAACAGCCTCTGATTTCTAGCATCCAAATATGTGATATCAGCCTTCTCGTCTAATTTAATCAATTTCCCAAAATGTAAATCTGTTCCTCTCGTCTCCGTCCTCAGAGCTTTCTCATCAAAACACTTCATTCATTTATGCCAAGTCCTTGTATTTGATTGTCAATAGCAGTGTTTTGTTTTGTTGGATTGTTTGATTGATTAAGACTGAAAATAAATAAACAAATAAATAAAACATCCACTTCCTTTAGTTTGAAAGTAAAATTAGCTTTTTAATAGAATAATATTAAGTGTTGTAGCTCATCAACACTAGAAATCAATCAGAGCCACATGAAGTGACATCCTGCATTTTTACAGCCCGTCACAATTTTCACCGCATGCTAATAAATGGCACATCAGTAGGGCTGAAGGATCCGTTAAACATTATTCATCATCTCCTGAGAGTCTTCATGAGATTGCTATCATGGGATTTTTGCTTGATTAGACGGTGTGGAGTGTGGACACAGAGGAGATGAGGTGTCATTACACCACGAAGGTTAAAACTTAGATGTGTTTGACTCGATACGTCCATGTACGGTTCAGTCTGCACTAACATCAGGAAGTGGCTGTTGAAGATTTTATAAGGACTTAAATTTCATTGTTTGCACAATCATATGATAATATCTGAACATAATCAAACAGTGACTCTCCACATGAATCAATACCAGATGCCTGAGGCATAAAAATAAATCTCTAAAAAAATCACAGAAACTCCAAATTTAATCCCTGACTGACCTGACGTTGGCATCAATAAGGAGCATTGATAAAACGCTCCATTAAATTTCATGATTTAATAAAGCATGGGATGACTGAAGAAACAGGTAACTGCAGCACGGTGCAAATAAAAATGATCTGAAACAGAAACTCTGTTGCTGTGAAAACGCCCTTCTCTCTTTCTTTCTGTCTTTCACTGTTTCTCGTGGCCTCAGGTGTCAAGTATTATTTTTGTCTAACAAAGCTTTTGGTTTTAGAGGCACGATAACTTGTCAACTCTACGCTCTCTCCACTCAGCTGTTAAAAGAAAATACGACTCCACATTTGACCGACAGAAACAACAGGACGTTTATTCTCTTGACAGGATTAAAAGCAAAATAATAATTTAATCGATGAAGTGAGAACATGGTTTATTAGCGGATACAGCTACAAAATAAATGAGATCATTTTCATTCAGTTGCTGCACTTTCCTCTTATAACCTTGTTACTTAAATACATTTTATCCATTTGGTAACTAACAAACATACTTCCCTTTATATAATTAACTGAGAAGTGATGTTAGAGGTTAAAAAACTGAAAATAATCTATTGATTTCAGGAATACTTGGAGCACCAATTAATTAGAAAGTGTGAGCAGCTTTTCCTCTCGCTTCCCTCTTCTGTCTGGAAGGAAGGAGCAACTCTGCTTGAAAATAAGGTTAATTATTTTTAGATGAAACCAGAAAATCCTCCTGCTCTGACAAAACTTTTTACTGTTTTTTTTTTTCTCTCTATTCACCACTAGGAGACTGGATCACATGACCTGAGTCTTAACATCACTGATCTGGATCATGACATTAACAGACAAAGGTAGCAGGTCAGTCAATACATCCATTCTCCATTTTAAAAGAACAGTTATGTAAGAGGTTTCTCCTTCTTCAGGGGCCCGTTGAGTGTCAAATTAAGATGCAACTCTCACCCTTCACACACATATTCATGTGAACAACCTTATGTTATGTAACTCCATGAGCATTTTAACAATAGCTTCACAAAAGAGTGAAGAGAAAAAACAGAAGCAGAGAAAAAAAAGGATTTGGGGTAAAGATTATGGACTTGGCAGAGCATGTGGTGGAGGCTGTCAGATATGCCTTCCAGAAGCTAGGTGCTCATTAGCATACTTCATTCGTCTAAATATAGTCCCAATCCAATGCTAAAGGGCAAACAAACAAATCACAGCGTGCATGTGTGTATGTGTTTGCATACGTGTGTATATATGGTGGTGGGGGGGGGACATGACTGATTCGTCACCCGTGAAATATTTCATCATGACAACAACATGCACAGTTTGTATAAGAATCATCAAATGGTCGCCTCCACGATGCTGGAGATACAGTTTATGACCCTTTAGGAAACGTTTACTATGCTGCTTGTGACAGAGCAAACTGCAAATGACTGCAGGCTGCAGCGATGCCAAGGGAATCTGTTAAAAGGTCACAGGCAAAACAACTAGCTTGGCTGGAGGGAGGACATGCAGTGACAAGGAGGCACGTGTTGAAGATGCACAAAGCTTCTGGGACTTGGACGGTCTTTGAGACTCGTTGACGTAGTTTATCTTAAAGGAAGTGAAGATGCAGGAAGCTTTTTTTCCCTGAGAGGTGCGTTGAGATGGACCTGCTGTGAACGCACGTGAAACGGCAGCAACGTACCACATGTGTTGGGCTGTACATGTTTGATGTGATTATGGTATGACTCATAAAGGACGGTTGCCTTATGCATGAAGATTTTTAATACCAAGCAGTTCACAGATGCATGTAAATGCCAGAACCCAAAGGAGACAATAGCTCTGGTTGGAAACACATAATCCAACACAACATATTTTAGTCACATCTATGAATATTTGATATTTCTCTCAAAATCCAAACGGCCCACAGAAGTTGATGTGAGGCAGCATCGGTCCACTTGTAATTAGATGGTGTGAGAAATAAGCGAGCTCGTCTTTCAACAGCCAAGGATTGGTCTGGCGGTATATATACGCTCACTCTGTCAGCTGGAACAGAGCTGCTGGTGTTTTTTTTTTTTAAAGGAACAGCATCGAACAGTTTCTATTGTGGAGAAAAATGAAAATTGTGCTGTAATTTTCTCCTCCGTTTGACAAGCAGGGAAAGCAATTGCAGGGCAGTTTAAGGTTTATGACAAAACAACCCAAAGCACACAAGCTGGCTTCTTTTGTTTAGAAGAACGACAGGTTCTCTGGGAAACATTTTAAAATTACCTGTTGATTTTTATCAGCGTGGGCGAGTGCAGGATTTTTTTGCAATTTGCATCTGTGATCGTGTGTGATTTATTTTGTCCTGAAACCATTTAGTCATCCACAGGTAGGTGAGAGCCGGACAGCTCTCTTTCCTCTTCTAGTATTGTTTTTGTGCGTAGGAGGGAGGCGATGAAGGTTACCTACTCAATGAGAGAGGGATAGAAAGAGGTAGAGAGAGAGGAATGAAAAGATAAATATAGACGGCACAAACTTATCTCTGGATGAGATAATTTGGTTTCCTGCAGTTGTTTCAAGCTGGTAAACTGCACAGTATGCAGTCTGAAGCCATTTCATTTGATTTAAGGTGCAGGTTTACTGTGTAGGCCACACGCTGCTGTTACTTTACTGCTATTAAATGCACATAAAAACACTTATATATAAAATCTCATATAATTCGACGCTTTCCTCAAACGAACCTGCACTTTGTTTTCATGTAGCAGAGAATAATAAAAACACAAATAACTTTAATATAATTTAATTTGAATGATTTTCACAGTAAAGAAAGATGCTTCATTGACTTTAATATTGATCCAAACTCTTTGTTTCTCTAAATCAATAAAGACTTAAAGCATCTGAGAGATTTTATTTGCCTTCATTGTTTTAACATATGAAAAAGACAAAGTTGCATCTCTTCTCAACGTCAGAAGGTTTGAATGCTGCCTCAACGCTACAGAAAGGCCTTTGCGGAGGTTTGAAATCCTGTTAGAAACAGAGCTCTTCTTGGTAACGGAGCTCCCAGACAAAGCTAAAGCGACGCCTTCATTTGGATCCATTTCTGTGGAACTATTGATTTATCTCCATCATTGATGTAGGATCTCTCACATCTCACAGACTTCTCCTTCTTCTCCTTCTTCTCCTTCTTCTCCTTCTTCTTCTTCTTCTTCTTCTTGTCTCCTACACATTTGAATCCAGTTCTTCAGTCATGGATCAGGTCCAGACTATTTTTCTTTAACATTTTTTACCAGTGCAACATTTAGATAACAAATAGAAAAAGGAAAAAAAACAAAATAAAACAAAAAAAAACAAAAAACAGATGGTGCAGTTAGTGACTGCTGCAAAATGAAGTTTGAGAAAATAACATAAATATTAAAGCAGCTGTCATGATGTGAAGTTCTTATTTGGATGTTTTTCTATAGATGTACTTCACAGACGCTAATTCAGCTTCAACTGTTGTAAGTGAACCAGTGTGTGCTGCACTGCACCGCGCTGTGATGATGAGTCAGTGAGCTGGTGAAGAGGCTGTGGACCTCGTCTCTACACCACAAACAGAAGAAGCTCTACATTCAGTTCATGTTTCACTGCAGCATTAATGTAGGAGTAATGGTTGAATATGATGCTAAAAGGTCAGTGATAATTAATCCAAACGTGTTCGCTCTGTTTTAGAGAGAGAGCTAAGTGACAGATTTACCACACGTAAAAAATAGATGATAGATAGATAGATAGATAGATAGATAGATAGATAGATAGATAGATGATAGATAGATAGATAGATAGATAGATAGATAGATAGATAGATAGATAGATAGATAGGGAGGGATGTCTTCTTATTTAATTCTCTGTAAGAAATCAAATCAACATGTTGTGTTGCCTTTAAGTGCATTTGAAAGACTTTTATTTTAGAAAGACTTTTATTTTGAAATGTGTTTGTTTTTGCTCAGGACTTCCTGTCAGTAGTTTGAAGGAACCAGGTGGATCTGACTTTAATCACGTGATTCCACATGAGATGATGTTGTGAGTAAATAATTTCATGATCTGACGAATAAACTGATGTTAAAACATCTTATTTATATGAAAAAGCAGTTGATTTGTTTGTATTAAATATATTTCCTTGATATCTATTGATACTGAAGGAAAAGAACATGTTGAATAGTCAAACTGTCATTTTTGTGTTTTGTCTTTTTACAGTTTTCACAATAAAACAGCAACTAAAGCTGCAGGAAGAGGAGCTGAGGATCCCAGGATGTGATGTGATCCCTTATAACATCATGGAAGATCAAACCTCCGTCTCCGAAAAAAGGTAAAGGTTTCTCTGTCAGTTCATCTGCCTCATGCTCCGTTTCAAACGAGGAAAGAAGAAGCTTCATCCATCTCAAACCACTGGTGTTGTTTTTCTTTTTACTTTTACACATAAACTACTTTAAAAGCTTTAACTTGGCTTGACTGTGAGAAGTTTCGTAACATGTTTGTTCTTGTTTACTGGAGATTTGAAGCTTTTGTTCTGAGGAGGATTCTTAGGAAAAACCCCATCAGCACTTAGAGGTTTTTAGATAAAACCACACACATCGAGATGCATCTGCAGAAGCATGTTTCAGTGTCTATACACCAGAACTTTACAAGTGGAAGTTCAATTACAAGTTTCAAATAGAGAAAAGAAAGAAATTACAGACATGAAACCCTTATTTTACTAGTGGGAGCTCTAAGGGGCTGGAGACAGGGGAAGTATTACAGTAGCATGTAAGAATAAGATTTTATATTTGAATGCTTAATGAGATATAATTGCAGTGGGAAGTCACAGTTCCTAAGGAAGGGACAATGGGGTTTATAGCAGCTTTTCTTTTCTTCTTGTTCTGGATGGTGGAAGAAGAAAAAACAGTCACCATGTTAAAAAGGAAGAGGCAGTTGTGACTGTGTGTGTCTGTAAGTGTGGGTGTTGTTTGACAGAATTACCTTGTTTGTAAGAGCAAAATCGAGTAGAGTGCAAGTTGAATTGGAGCAAGAATATGTGAAAAGCTGAAACTTGTGTGTTTCACCCCAGTTAAAGTCCTCCTACTTACTTTTTTTTTTTTTTTTTTTACTTTTCTTCCTTATGCATGATGTTTTATTCCGACTACACAGTTGTTAATGGACTATGTGCTTCCTTCTTCATCACAAGCGTGCATTATTTAAAGGAGAAGGAGAGCATATTAACACGCCGTGGAGAGAGAAAGAACAATTGGTAGTTGGCCTAGTTGATGTGGTGTCATTCATCAGCTTTAACAGTTGTATTTTCTCTTGCGTCGTCAGAGGAAAAAAGAGGCTTAAATACATCATTTAGTGTCTTGTTGTGCGGTTGTTGGTGTCACTGCGTGAACACGTCCGCTGTTGGTTTGAGTCGTGATGACTGATTGTGTCTCTGCTCTCTCATCTACATGCACCTGCCCTGGGTACCTATTTCAATGCACCATTGAAAGGATGCATTATATTCACCGTCGTACATTATTCAGATTTGAATCAGGGACTGTCAGCTTGCTGACGATCCGGCTCCCAGATTTAATAGCTCAGACAAGAATAGCCTTGACAGCACATTGCTGTGATTCAGTGAATTTCTATGATACGCCGGCCACCAAATGTAACATCATGTTTCATTTTCTGACTGGTTGTACTCTCTTGACGCCCCGGACAAATGTGATTACCCCCGTGACTTGTGCAGTGTTTCCTCTGTCACCAGTTAATAGCTGCGGCGGTGGCCTTCTTAATCAGTCTGCCAGCTGTTTTCTGTGATTGTGTCTTTTTTTTTTTTGTCATGAATCTCTGTGACTGTAATTGCACACACTGAGCTGACTCAGGGATGCTGTTTAGACCCTGAGGACTTCAGCTGCCACACTCATGTTAATCCATGGGAAACATTAGTTATTTACCATTATAGGCTTGGAAACGTGCCGTCGGGGAGGGTTTTTTTTTTTTATGGCCGAGACGTAACCAGACTTTGCTGCTCAGTCTTTGATGGTATCCCTTTATGCAGTATTTCTTCCTTCAGCGTACATGGAGTTATTTTTGCCTCAAGCTTCAGTGCAAGAAAAGATTATTCTGTGCTGATAATAGGAGGTTGCTTAAGTCTCCTTGTCATGATTTCATGCACAGATAATCCAGTTTGCAGGTAGTTTGTCTGCAGCCTCACACACGTATAAATTAAAACACGTTAACTTGAAAAGTTAAAAGCAGAAATCACTACACACACACTCACACATACACACACTCTCATACACACACACATTATCTAACAGGAACGTGTTGTTCTTTCGGCCATATTATGTTTATTCCCATGAGAACACACAGAAAACAGATGACATTCCAGCAATGAAAGATGATCTCTCTCTCTAATGACAAACGTATCATTTAGCAAATGAAACACATAGTAAGATGCTCTAATGTCACAGTGGAAATAAATACATTGATTGGACAAGCATCTGTTTAAAAAAGAATAAAAAAAAAAAACATTAAATCAAGGAGGGGCGGTGGGAGATTTTTTTTTTAAATGATCAGGAATCTCATTTTTCTTTCAACAAATGATAATTGGATAATACATTATCTAGTAATATATTGTAGAAATCTCATAATTTGCATGCCTAGAAAATACCCTGTTATCTGTAACTGTACTAAACTTACTCAGTGATGGAGGGGGTGGGGGTGGGGGGATACAGGGGTTGATTCATGCATGCAAACTCTGACATGTGTCCTTTCAAAACAAAACAAAAAAAGTCAGAAAATACCGTAGGCTACAGCCGTCGCATGATCGAAGTGTCGGCTCCCAAAACCAAAACCGTGGTCACCAGGAGCCAAAACGACCCGGGGCCACAGTTCACATTAAACCAAGTGTGGGTGGAGAAGAACAAACCATCAGGTGTTAAAGTTAAAGGTGAAGGTCACATCTTCCCACAACTGATGGTTAAACTTTTGAGTTTAAACAAAAAAAACCTGCGTCTTTCATCAGCAGCTTTGACGCAACTGTTGGAAAAAATGAATAAAATAAAACAAACATAAAATGGAAACACGGAGCGTTTCTGTTTGTCGAGTATCATTTGAAATATTCATATGTTTGATGTATAAAAACTAAGAACATTTCAAATAGCATCTGAGCGTAAATATTTCATATAAATGTTTGAATCTACATTTAAATCTGACTTGTAACTGTGGTTGATGTGCGTCAGTGACGATGGTCGGGTCAGTGTGGAGTCGACCTCGTGGGACTTTGTGCTTTACCTACCAGGATTAATGTTTTAGTTGCTGCTGTGAGAAGGGGAAGTGAATCTTCAACCAGCCAAGATGTTTCTCAAAATATCAGTCATTAAACTGGTGCTTCAGTGTTAATTAAAATGAGTATAAAATGAGGTACTTGCTGGTTTTCTGGGGCGGGTCGGACACACACTGAGAGTAGTTTATGAACATACATTGATCAGGAAGGTGCAAACAGGAGAAAACAAACCTAGACTGTGTTTTTTTCTTTTTTCTTTTGTTGTGGTTGTCAGTGTTTTACATTTTTACCTCCTGGATGAGTGAAGTTTTAGGGCAGAATAAAAACACTGACAGAAAAATAATAATCAATCTCCCATGGTTTTTTTTCCTCTTAAAACATCAGTAACAAGTTCCTGGAGACACATTAGTCGAGTAATGACGCTGATAGTCTGTGTAAAATGAACGTGAATCAACACACTCTAAAATGAGAATATTGGAGTATCCATAATAAGCCCATGGTACTCTGTCATGGCTACCAGTTTTATCTCAAGTTAACATTATACAACTTGAGCTGTTATAGCAGTAAGTGGTCGTTACGGTTATAAAAAGACAATCGGAAACCACCAACCTTTAAGTGTAGATATAGATATTGTACGTGTGTGTCTGTGTATGTGTACTTACGTGTCTACAAAACCAATCTATACTATAGATTGACACTCTAGTAGAGGAGTATTGCATGGGTCGGGGGCTGAAGACGGATGTCTTGTAGCTCCAAGCACTGCAGTGGAACAAGCTGGCCATTGACTAAATGAAGCATTATATTGTTCTGTCCTCTTGTCTTAGTCCTTCCCCGGTTTTCCAGCTGATGTGCCGATCAGTCAGGCAGGCCATCAGGGAGAGGCGGCTCCTCTAAAGCAGCGGCCAAGCCATTGGTCTCTCCTCTGTCACCCCCTGATTCTCTCTCCTCTTTGTCCTCCTCCTGGCTTAGTGGGTCCTGTTTGGACAGGCGGTTTAGGGGGTCAACAGTATGAGTTTTAGGGTCGGGGCTGAGGAGCGAAAGCTGAGGCAATAGCGGCTCCTCCCGAAGCTTCGCAGCTAGCTCCTTGGCGCTGCAGGTGGGAGTGTTGGTCTCGTAGACGTCGTGGAAGTTGTTGTAGTCTACCTCGTAGAAACCTTTCTCCAACGACAGAACCGGTGTGAAGCGGTGACCCCACAGCACCTCCGTGTCCAAGTAGGAGCTCCGCGCCTGACACGTCATCCCTGGTTACAGGTTTGGATCAGTGTAATGTGTCCACATGCACACAAACACAAAGAAGGGAAACGATACAAACACACACAATCAGAGTGGACAGATAAACACAACGATGGAGAGAAAGAGAGAAGAGCATCAGTAAATAATTCACAGAAAAAAAGAGGCTGAGACCTGCACAGTGTTTTTCTCTAAGTCTCCGTCATACTCATAAAAAACAGTAATGTTGGAAATAAAACTGATCTGAACAGGAACCTGGTGGATAGAACAAGAAGGTTTTTGTTGTTTTTTGAGCCAAATTGAGCAGAAACATCAAAAATATTGATAAAAGGTGGCGAATAAAGTATAAATATCCATCTTCTTTCATGTGTGTTGTCACTAATAACACGTCAAAAATATCAGCAGATGAGCCCTGGTTTAGTTTGTGAATGGAAAGAATTAGTAATGTATATACCGCAGCATCAGCTTTACTGTAATTTTCTCTCATTGCCCATATTAGTGGTTTCAGACATAAATATTGACATGTTATACAGCTGAGTCTAATTTTAGCGAAGGGTTTGGTTTGTAGGTGTCACATACATATGACATTTAGGTCTTTTAAGCTGTGTTGTGTTCAGGTGGAACTAAAAACATAAAGTGAGTGAAGGTTCAGTTTCGTTACGTCTCGGTGACGCAGCGTGTGCAGTCATCAATTATACCTGGGTTTCTCCTGCAGTGATAAAGTGTCAAATGAATTATAAATAAGAATTAAGGTGCTTAGATTTAGTGGAAACAAGAGATTACGGTTAATGGATGGACTCTCTTCAAAAGACTCACTTAAATCTGAAATCATCCATGACTTATTTACCCAGCTGTTGAGTTACATAATATCCCCCACATGTATAACATCACTGATAACACCAAGCAGAAATAGACATAGATCAAATCTGATAAGGTGTCTGATGCTGCCGGGCGATGAGCAGATTTTTGCACCTTTTCCCAGTGGAAATATGGAAATGAGCGTCCTAGTTTCTACACTTACAGAAGGAAATATTCATTAATGTTCTTGTGTGACAGGATCGTCAAAGACCCTATATTGTCTTTTGCTTCCTAATGAGATGATTTCCTCGCCGTCCTTCGTTAAACGTCGGCACATTATTTGATGCTGTTGATGCGGTTTAATTTTTTTTTTATCTTATCTTAAACTTCACAGGCTCGATACATTAAAGTTTCTAGTTTTTCCCACAAAGACAGATGAATTATGAGTGAATGGATTCATGCATATATAAATAAAGTAAAACGCACATAAAGTTTTTAGATTAGAGATAACACAGACTATGTGGAGTTGAAATCGCTTTCTTAATTTTCATTTTTTAACATTTTATAGTAATGTGTCTTTTTCTTCCTGTGAATTTTGTTTAAAAAATGTTTTGTTGGAAAAAGTCTGCAACATATTTCTAAACCAAACTAACAAAGTCAACTGATAAAACCATTTTCTGACCCTTCTTTCATTTCACAAAGTACAGCCCAGTTTTCTGTCGTTACTGACGATGTGTCTCATTGTGTTTCAACCAAACAATCGAAGCAGCAACAACATGTTTGAATTGTTTGAACTGAAATGTTGTTGGATGCAGGAGTGAATAGTTTAAAGTTTAAAAAAGTTTCAGTTCAGTCTTGTTTCCATTTTACTTGCGTCATTGTCAGAGTCTGGTTTTTATTGGCAGCTCAGATTCCAAACGGATCATATTCGATGTTGTTAGTTACGTCTTTGCTTTGGCAGTGTTGTCAATGCCAAAATGTCAGAACGTCATTGCAGGTGCTTTTCATGTAACACGCCATGAGGGCTGATTTCCTCAACCTCCAGCGAGCACCTGCAGACTCAGACTCTGACTGACTCAGTCTCCCTCGGGGGAAATGTCGTCAAACCTCAATCTAGATCCGATGTGCTGAGCCTGATTTATTTTTCTGGCAGTGAAAAGGTCAGAGCTTGAACATGCAACATATCAGCTCATCATGTTTTGTATCCACGTAATATTGTGCACCAGGTGTGCCAGCTGAAAAAAAAATATTATTACTTACACCTGTTATGAAAACCTATATTCATAAGTGATGTGGATCATTTCACGCTTCGTGTTTTGGGGTTTCCATGTAGACATCATCTACCCGTTGACCTCAGACTTGGCACAAAACCAAACTTTATTCATTGAGTGAGACTCAGAACTAGTCTTGTGACTTGTTGTTGGTTTGTTTGGTCTGTGGACAATGGAAATCTGGTGAGAAACAACCTACTTTAACCACAAGGACAGTCTGAGAGGACAGAGGACAAACACTGGAGAACTTTAGGTTTTGGTTATATTTCTATTTAAAAAGCTAATAAATACATCTTATTATCAGAGATGCAGATACTAAAAACTTCCTTTTAGACACTTCTGCAGGTGTCTGACATTTTCTTGGAAAGTATAAAACAGATAATTTACCCTGCAGACATCAGCTGTTTACACGACAACAAAAGTGGTGAAATATTATTTCTTGTTTCTGAGAAAAGAAAGATTATTTTATATATAAATAATATACTGTGAGAGGAAACACGAGCACGAAGCAAACGTAAACCTGCGATCTTCAGATTTACTTCAATAATCAAAACAAGGGTTGTTGTCGGCAACACTGACGCACACGACTTCACCTCGGGCGCAACAGAGCGAGGTTTTATTATTGAAAAATATTTTACAGAAATGGAAAAAAAACACTTTCTCAAAACGGCCGACACCAACTGTGATAACGTTGACTTCCTTCAGGAGTCCACAGGTGATGATGAAACAAACGGTATTTTATTATTATCATTATTTTGTTATATTATAAACTGATCCACCAAATTGAAACCAAAGTGTATTTTCTAATATTTATATTCCTTTTATTTGTCCTTGATTTTTCTGGATCGCTACTTATCGCTACTAAATCATTAAATTATTATAAATATTCTTGGAGGTTTTAGACAAAAAAAACGACTTAAATCCAGCTCATCAAATGTTCAGTAAAATATTAAGTTTAATAGTTTGAGTTTTCGCTCTACAGATCATCTGTGAAGAGTTTATTATGTATTTATTTAAAAAGAAACATTTAGCCAATGTATTTTATTTCCCAGCGGCACTAGGTCATCAAAACTCTATCCTGAAAGATAATATTGATTTGTTTTGCTCCGTTCACTAATGTAGTTGATCTATTTACACTGAGAACAGGAATTAAGCACAGTTAGTCAGCAAATAATACCTGGAAATTTTTAATAAAATGAGTTATAAATGCGTTTTAAAAAGTGCGTCTGAGTCTTGTTTCGTACGAGTCAAACAGGAAACTAACAGTCTTTTATTTCCAAGGATCGTCACTCATGACCCGCGTAGTAACTGCCACTAGGGTGAACGGGGGACAGAAGTGAAGGGGGAGGGCCGGTGGACGTTAGATTGGTTCGCTGTGTAGCGGTCAAGGACGGTGATGACATAACCCCTGCATGATGCCGTGGTCTCGGTCGGTGAAGCGAAGGTGATTTAATGCCAGAGTCAAGTATCCAGCAGCGTGAGCAGGAAGCATGATGACTACTAGTGCTTCGGAGGGGAAATTTAATAAATAAATAAAAACACAAATGAAATAGAGCAGAAGTGTTCAGATGCATGCAAAGCCGTGTCCGATCGCATTAGGGAGCTCGGTGGTTTGTACGAGTTTTTAAAGACGAGCGTGTGCGTGGAACAAACCTTCCTAATCAACCAGTGTGTCTTATTTAGTGATGCAAAGTAGAACGATATCCAATAAAGTAAATTACTAACATGTATAATGCATTGTATTTCAAATAGGCTGAATTATCATTAGTCCTTGAACAAAGGCCAGTAAACAATACAGCTCAGACATAGAAACAATAAGTGATTGAGCCAAAGCCCAACAGAGAACATGTTAGAGCAGCAAATTAACAGCTAGCTGTGGGCCATCGTGCTGTAAAGGTTTCCGTGTTTATCACACTATAATTGTGATTAAATACGTGATTAATGCTTATTGCTCCATCGCTGCAGTGAAGATGTTACATGTTTCCTCTCGCAGCCTTGAATTCTGCTTCACGCTGAGGAAACAGGAGCTTTGAGGGTTTTTTACACAGAAACACCTGGTCATGAATGTAACCAGCCCGGGGCACTTTTCAGGACCGCGTAGCCTTCACCCTAAACAAAGACCAGCACTGCAGGTAGCTACACTTCATTCATTTTGAAATAAACAATATCAAAGACATAACCTTGAAGTAGCAACAGTGGAAATGCAGGTTGCAGTGAGTACAGAGAAACATTTGCACACGGTTGTGCTTCGGATCATTTGTCATAGTTGAAGTAACAAACACATGGAAGTGTATAGAAATAATTTACTTACGACGACAAAAATTGCAGATGTAAGATTCATTTAAGAAAAAATTACCAAAAAAAAAAAAAAAAATCTAATTCAAAATTGACCTAATGCCAAAATTAAGAGCTGTGAATATTATTTCTATCTCACTGATTGTTGATCGTCTGTGTGTTAGTCACTCTTTCTTTCCATCCATTACCTTTATCTATAATCTGCAGCTCTTACAGGTACTCACTCCTGCATCCTGTCTCTTGAAAACAGTGCATCTTTCCATGTGAGCCACTTTTGCCCAACATCCATTTATTCATGCTTCCATCCCACCCACATGGTTCACTAAGAGTTCATCAATCTCTGTCTCTATATGTCCATTTATCCATCATCCATATGTTTCTCCATCTTTCCCCCCATCTCTTTTTTTATGCCTGCTCATAATAACCTCCAACCCCTTCCCATTAAAACACACCCCTCTTTCATACCTGTGGCCTCCACCATCCCCTCAAGGATAACCACAATCTCGAACTCCTCCTTCTCCATTTGCGCCAGTGACATCTCCCAGAAGGGGCTCTTCTCGTTGATTTCGTGAGAGATGATGAGCGGCGACACCAGGAACAGCCGGTCATCTCCCGTGTCGAAGCCGATGTTGATGTCAGTCTGGTTGAGCGGGATGAACTCCCCCTCCTTGGTCTGCTGCGAGCGGATCAGCTTCGCTCGGATCGATGCCTCAACGATGTGAGAGTTCCTCAGATCTCCCACCCGAAACATCAGGCACATCTTGTTGTCTCGCACCGATATGACAGCATTGTGCGAGAACATGAGGGTCTCGGCGCGGTTCTTTGGCTGTGAGATCTTGACAAACATGCAGCCCACCATCATGGCGTTAACAATGGAGCCCAAAATGGCCTGCACCAAAAGTAGTATGATGCCTTCGGGACATTTTTCTGTGATGACGCGATGACCGTACCCAATGGTGGTCTCCGTTTCAATGGAGAAGAGGAAGGCTGAGACAAAACTGTTGAGGTTCTCGACACATGGAGTCCAGCCCTCCTCGTCGCCGTGCACCAGATCCCCACGGATGAGCGCTATCAGCCACCACAGGAAGCCAAAGAAAAGCCAGTTGACTACATAGACCAAAGTGAAAATGAAGAGACTAAGACGCCAGCGTAGGTCCACCAGCGTAGTGAACAAGTCACTGAGGTAACGGTAGGTCTCTTGCACGTTTCCGTGATGGACGTTGCACTTGCCGTCCTTCTGCACATATCGCTGACGTGGCTTTTTCGCCTGGTCAGAAATCAAGTGGGTTCGCTCTGTTGAGATCTGAGCCTCCCTCAAGTGTTTGGGAAGCTTCTTCACCTATGTGAAACAGGGAGAATAAAGGAGAGATGTAAAGTAAGGATAAAGAGTCAAAAAAAAGATGGAAAGAGGGGGAAGAAAACAGTGATTTTTTTCCTGTTTGCTAGCAGCCTCACTGATTTCTCAGCTATATTGAGTTTGTGCTAGAGGATGTAGGTGTTTAACATTTTTATGTGATGTTCTTTCAGCCTTTACAAAACCACGCTGCCCCGTGCTGCTAACAGAAAGGGTAATAAAATTAAGAGCTGTTATAAATTCACCGCTCCGTGTTACTTCACGTTGACATTGTAGATGTCAGTTAATATATGTATATACAGGGAGAGAGAGAGCGAAACTGAGAGTGAGGACAAAACCAGCACACAAGGACGCCCGGGTCTTTGTCTGTGTTGGCTCAGCTCCAACGAGGCGATCTGGCTCCACAGCTGTGCCCTGCGTCTCTCCCTGTCCCCTGTGTCCCCCGTCCTCACACCCTATGGGACATTGGCAGGCCCAGATAGGTACAAATCCTCCATCCTTCCCCAACAGACCTTTTATGATATCCTTAAAAAGAATGGCATATGTCTGGGCACGAGTTGCACTTTCTGTATCTGCACTGACCTGCACTCAATGTACGTTTCATTCCTGCATGATTTACATGTCCTGTAATTTGTTTAAGCTTCATCTTGGACACACAAGATGCCTCCAGAGTATATGACAAAAAAAAAAACACACACATTCACAAGGGCAAAGCTATAAGGCACCTTTGGAACAGATGAAGGACGCGTCGGCGGCACAGTGACACTTTCCAATCTGAGCTGATAATTGAAATGCTTTGTGTTGATGCAAGGAAACAGCTCCCGTGCCCTCTGAATCTCTCACTGCTAATCGGACACCTGTGATCCACCCTCTCTCTCTGGAGTCATGGTCCCTGGGAAAGTTGCATCCTATTGCGCTCACGTCGATGTTCTCCTCAACGACGACGACGATCAAGGAGTTATCAACGTCAACAATCTTTACAATAATAAAATCTGTCAGATGACTTCATTCGGGTGCTGTTTCACCTCAGTCCTCTGCACACGCACATTCAGTTAGACTTATGTGTATTGAATTTCCAGATATTGATTTGAAGTGATCCCTGTTTAAGGAACGTCTTGACAAAGAAGAATTGAAAGACGACGCTTATTGACCCGCATTGCAATTAGTGGCTTGATGACAATGTGCTCACTAAATGTCAGTGGCCTTGCTTATGACCAACTGTACTCAGGATCAAATAGAAATAATTCAGAGTCAAATTTTCCAGTTAAAGTACACAGCTGTTTAAATGTAAATGAAAGACAGCCACACTTTGTCGTGGGGCTAATTGAGTGATAGATGAAGCTGTCACTAGCGGCGCTGCCTGATCTTTGGCCTTTTTTTAGTCAATACAGTCCCTGGGGGTGACGGTCTATAAACAAATTCATTAGTTCTCTCTCCGTGGCAGTAATAAGTGGTAGGTGTTTTTCTTCATTGAATCTTTCTGGACACGCTTGAACTGACAATATAAGTTCCAATTGGTTTGAGAATCAGATAGCCAGTGCGGTTGTTATGCCTTGTGAGGCTGGGGCTATAATCTGCACTGCTGATTTAATCTATGAAGTATACATGCAGCCAAGCCGTCTGTTATCCTTCTCATTCTTGAAAACCATCTGTCTGCTTTGCTCCTTTTATTATTATCTACTCAGTCTTTTGTCTCTGAGGGGCCTCCATCACCCCACCGCTGCTGCCGCTGCCGCAGCAGGAAGTCGGCGCTGTGTTTGAAAGCTAATGGATTTGCGGTTTACCTGTGCAGGTGTGACTCCTATCTCCATGTTGTGGTCCATGAGGACTCGAGAATCTCCCGCCATTCTCAGCTGAAGCTCAACACCTACAAAACATAAGAAAGTACATGTTAAAATTTATCACAGCAGTTCAATTCATTGACCACCAACATCCAAATGAACCAGAGCAACAGTAGATAAAGGTCACAGCTACGCTGCCCTCAGACCACAAACTACAAGCTTCATCCATTAAAACCTTCAACCTTTCAACCCTCTGCTATCTAATTACTGTCCACTTTGTAAAGCACATATGTTACGCCGCCGCTAACAATGTTGTGTTGATGTTTAGCTCAACCCCCCGGAGCAATATTTTCTATCTGTCATTTAAATTGTTTCAATTTGTCAATATGTCAATACTCTACCGGCTGGTGTAATTAGAGTCCACAGTTTGAACTAGACGACTTGAAATAAGATGAAAACGAACCAACATCATTTAGACTCTGTGACTGTTATCAGCTGATCCAAATTATGAATAATATAAAATAAAATAAACAAGCTTCTTTTCTTCATTCATGAAAAAGCAACATTACTAAATATCATCCAACCTGTTTTTCATCACTGTCGGTGTAGTAACGCTGGTGTCAGCTCATTAATCAGCCTGATGTGATTATGTTTTTATTAGCATAAAGTACAGTGAAGTATCTCAGCATCTAGTCGATGGATTGGTAAAAAAAACTTTTCCCTGTAGCACAATGAGGTTGACATTTTTCTTTATTGGAGTAAATAAACAGCTTCAGTATGTTATTGCTATGAAATTGGTTCATTATCGGTCTCAGATGATGACTGTGTCTAACAACTTTGATCCTGTGACTTTTCATCTCGTACCATCAATAGATGAAGACATTCATCATATATTTCACTAATGACTTTTAAATAACGACATTCCCATCAACCATTTGTTTTGTGCTATTTGCAGCGATATCAATTAGTGTGTATTTGCTCTAAACTAACGGGGAGAACATGTTAGCAGCTGCTATTAGCAAAAGATAGAGTTTGGTTGTGAAGTATCATGGTAGTTATTGGCGTCGTCCTCGCTGCTGTCGGCTTTTTGTAGTTTGGATTTGTTCCTTCACTAAATACTTTTAGTAACAGTGATCATCCTCTGGGTTTTTCTTCCAATGTTTTTCCAATATTACTGTTTCTCAACGACTTAAATCCTTCACCCGGAAAAATTATGTCATTTAAAAACAACCAACTTTTAAGAATCGAATCACAGAAATGGGACTTCATTTTTCATTGCTTCTGGCAGATATTTACAAGACTAATGTATTTACACAACAGCTATCGAAAAATACAGATTTCTCTTGGTTGTAAAATGGCTGGAAATATTTAGGATAGTGACAACTTTTAGCCGACGTTAGATGTTTTAATGTGGAAAAGCTACAACATGAACATGATGGAAAAACAACAGCTGTAATTCAACATCTGCTTGCACTAATTGTGAGCGTGATTTATCTTTTTTATGGTTATGTTTAGGCTTTCATAACAACCAGTTAGAGTTTGAGGTCAACACTGAACACGAAACAGGTCAACCGCCTCTGTTGTCTAAACCACACACGGGTCTGGCACAAAAACGTAGCAGGAACTATGTTCACCTAAAAATACAGACTGAAAAAAACAGAAGTCACGACTTATTGTTTGGTTTATATGGGAACAATACATTTGCTTTGTATGAACTCCAATTTCTTGTATCTATTATAATAAAATAGGATGAGAAGAGTGCTTTGTCTTTAGTGGGCAGACTTAAGTGAGGGATTAGCTGTTAACATCACATGGGAGATGGCCGAGCGTCCAACGCTAATTTGCCTGTACAATGAAGCAGGCTCAGCTGCTGCGTTTTCAACAGCGTCATTTTCCCAAAGAGCAGACTCGTCATTGCCAAACTCGCCAGTAGCTTCGACTACATGTGCCCACATGTAGATGAACACACACACACACAGCTGGGGACACACAACTCCTGACATACGAATGCACCAAAGGCCACACCGTCCTTCAGAAAACGCTGTCATCTCTTTTACTTCACGTTTAATCAAATATAAACCGACTGCACGTATTGTCTCTGAGGTTGTTCTGTAGCTCTGCTCTCTGTCTCCAATATGTGTGATGTGATTTTAAAGTTTCTCTGCCAAAAACAGGTATTTTTAAACATCTGTTATGCAAGGTGCAAAGAGATAGGAGAAAAGTAGAAAAAGGAACATTTTCGATGTCTCCTGCATGATGTGGGATTTAACAACAGCCACTGTTGTAGTTATAGAGGGGAGTGGAAGTGGCAGTGGACCTCTGATATCGCCCTAATTTTAGCAGCAATCTTACAACACCTTTGGTGCTCCACACGAGGCAATTAACTTATAGAGCCTCTGGGTGTTGTTTGAAAATCAACCACTCTTAATTTACCAAAAAGAACAAGGGACACGCGAGGTTTTGTAAGCAACCAAGTAAAAGGATACTGGTAAATGACTTTTACTGTTGACGTATGACTTTTCTTTGTCATCCGTCTTTGATGTTACTCTGTTTGATCATTGACAAGAGAGGAGAGGGGGGAAAGCAAAGGCAAGCGCAGAAAAGTGAGAGCACCACGTCACAAATGAGATCCACACAGGAATGTAGTGTTGACATTGATGGTCCAAAGCAAAGGGCAGAGTGACGTGACGGGCATCTGAGCAGCGAAAAAGACAGACAGACGGACAGCGGAGGTGCGGGACACACACAAAGCTCCTGAAAAACCTCGCTGAATATATTAAACGGGTTGCAAGGTCTTGCTTTCTGACTCATTTTAGGTTCTCTCATGAATTAAACATGACTCCCGGGAGATTTGTGAACTCCAGACCTGTGTGTATTTTCAGCGAGGCTGTGATTGTGGTGTCTGTTCACCGCAGCCGACGCAACGAGCTCCAAATGAGAGGTGTTCGAACACGGGTACCAGCTGGAGTGTTTTATCTCAGCGTTTTAAGAGGGTAACAAGCATTTATCTTGTTACTGGGAGAGTGACAGGATGCTTTGGCTGAATTGTGTTTGTGTCTTGATAACAAGAGCACTCATCTGTTGTGCTTAAAGCCAAGGGCTACTAGTAAACCGTGGATCTTGCTTCCTAGGGGATATCTACAGTACATATATTTCCCTTATTTGCTGACACTGCGCGTTGTAAACAATCATCTGTACAGAGCGCCGCAAAATGTGGCTTTTTCCTTCTAACCTGTGGTGAGATCAATAATTTCCCCCCAGGGTTCATGTTGTACTGTATAGGACTTGCTGCGTGATTTAATTTTCTACATTTTCTGAACTTCAGAAACTTGTGTTGTCAGCTCTGAATGGTAAGAGCCTGCGTGGAGCCGAGCCAACAGAGAGTTTTCATCAATACTAATCACTACTCCTTATAAAGGCCCTGAAACGCATTAATTACAAAAATTATCATTCTCCCTCGGTCAGAATGCTTTTGTTTAGTTCCCTGGTACATGGGGGTAATCAATTTAACTTTATTTGTCTTTGCTTCCTGCTTGAAATTTGCACAGATGTGCTTGTTTTTTGTTTTTTTTTTGTAAATGCTGAGAGTGCTGCTCGCCTCCGTTGACTCTCCCAACTGTTACCAACTTCACCAGAATAAAAAAATCAGCAAAATTTTTAGTGATATTCATCTAACATATTTTTGCTTCTATAGACTCTAACTTGACAATAATGCTTATGCTTTCACTCTTCATTTTTTTAAGGTTGTAACTCTGCTGCTGAATGCAACAGGATTAGAGATGTTGCAAACTCAGCAAAAAAAAAAACAAAAAACTCAAACCCTCAGTTCACAATACAGATTTGACTATTGGTGGGCACGCATCCATGGAAGTTTGAGGTCATAGGTTGCAGATTTCTGTTGGTTCATCAAATGCAAGAGAGTATGACAGATATTCTTTAGGATTATCCATCACATCTACACTGGTTGTTTCAGCTCGTCTCTGTTCCGCGGCCGTGAAAGCACAAGAAGTTTTATTTTCTATTTTCCTCTTCTCTTCTCCCCGCTCTGCCTCCTCCCTCCACACGTGAGAGCAGAGAGTCACGGTTACTGGACCTGCTGTGATTATGTCTCAGGCTAAGATTGGCCCATAAAATAACATGGCTTCATCGCTATCTCTGCTCACTTATGACACTTTGAGGTCGGACGGGTCAAATGACTAAAAACGTCCTCAGCTAGTTTGGCTCCAGGCCTTGCAAATGCACACACACGGACACGAACACACACACAAAGTTCATGCCATCGCTCCCTCCCATTTTCCCATTAGGCCTGATAGTGAACTGAGTGTATCCAGTTGTGTCCTTCTCATGGATGACCTTCTCTGGAGTGACACTGCTGCACTGAGACGTTCCACTCACACTTGAGAAACAATTTCCCTAATGATGTGTTCAACTCTTTCTCTCTCTCTCTCTCTCTCTCTCACACACACACAGACCTCTGTCTCTTTGTCTTGCCTTCAGCCTCTTACATTCTTCACAAAACCTTGGAAAAAACCAAGTATAATTGTTTCAACTCAGCCCAGTTATTGTGCTACAGCGTGTGTGTTTTTTTCTGACAGCCAACATTTTCACATTGCTGCAGCTGAAGTGGGAGGGTTCAGGATTAAACCTCAACACCTGCTGAAGCCAAATAACACCCTCTTCAAACCATGCTGGCCCAGAACACGATAGACATGATGGAGAGAGACATGAGGTGTGAGATTCTGGGTGGGTGGGCATGCTCTCCACCACCCTGTTTCCTCTCCTTATCAGACGTTTCTGTCAGGTTCTGGCTATGATTTATGGCTTTAGATCCCAGATTCCCTCACAACACTGCTTTGTTTAGTCTTAGAGCAGAGTGACAGTTCAGATAAATAACCACCTCAAATCACGTGGGGGATATATAGAAACATATATAGTCTTTTGCATCAAAATTGATCCTACTGTACTGCTTGTGGTTCATTAATCTTGTGCTTCATCTCAGCATGGAGGACACTGGGGGGTGGGGGTGGGGGGCTGAGCTGCAGAGCCGAATGCAGGAGAAGCCAAAGGTCAAACGGTGTTGATTGGAATTCCTGACATGCTTCACTGTGTCCCCCGTGCTTGTCCCTTTGAGGAGCTTCCTTCTCTATAGTCAGCACATACGAGTCAGACTGAAACGAGATTATGATCCTGTGGTTGCATGTTGAAAAAAAAAACCTCAGCTCGGCTCATTTATGCAGCAAAAGCAGCTGAGTAACGCAGGACACTGCTGACATCACATGACATGGTGTGAAAGAGTCTTCGCCGTGTGACTGTAAAGCAATGACTTAATCTTTAGAAATCAATATTTCAACATGTCAAAAAAAAAATCCATGCTACCACTCAGGTTTTATTAACCCCACAGTATTTTAGCTCGGTGTTAATGAGCTGTAAATGTACAGGGATGTGCTTCCCCTGGGTGATAAATGCTCTCGCCTCATAGATGCTTATGTAAAAGCTGTGAAAAAAAAAAAGCTTCCTACATCTTAATAAAACTCAAGTGATTAGCAACATTTTTCACAAGCTCAGACGTGTATTGAATGTTCTCTATTTGCATTGTATGTGGAGCTAAACTGTTTTCTTTTTGCATCATATAAATCGGTTTGCACTGTGTGAATTTAGTGTTGCTGTCACTGAGAAAATCATATTCGTGGTTATTTGTCAAACTGGCCAATTAGTGACACTGTTTGTTGTTTTTTTTGATCATATATAAAAAACATCCAAACCTGGCTGCACATACGAGGTGTGATATTTATAAGAATGTGGTTTAGTTTAGTTGAACTGACCTGACCTGAATACTTATCAGCTGTACATTAAACACCAGAGCATCTCTGTGACTCTGTGTCGTTAACAAAGGACGACCTCATGAATACAACATGGGATCCTCTTTTCTTAAAGATAAAAACTGGTTTAACGCCCCCCGGCAGCTAATCCAGGAGAAGGAAACTTCCATTTCACTCCACATAATCTGCTGCTGTCTGATAAGAATACGAGCTATTATGAAGGTTGAGAGTTGAGAGCCAGGTAACCTTGACATGAGATACATACTGGAAGGTATTGTCACAGCTGTATAAAAAAAAGTAATCTAGACTGGATTACACTGGATAGTTGTTCTGCTACATAAATGTAATTCTTTCTAAAACTACAACTGGTACAGTAGAAACACAACTGCAGATGAGCTCACAGACAGATGCTCCAGGCAAGGTGACCTGAAACAAGCAGCCATTTTTACCTATTTGTTTGGAATTTTACAGATATAAAAGCAGGTGTTGTGAAACTCCAAACAGCCAGCAAACTGTATTTTTTCGACTCTTATCTCCCGACAGAAGACTGTGGATGTGTGAGCAGGTTGTATATTTGCTTTCATGTCCATTTGAGTTGGCATCGGTGCAGCGAATAAACAGAGAACAAAGAGGTGATCCCTGAGACAGTCGTCTCTCTACAAAGCAGGGAGGTGAAGGTTTGTTTGTGCTGCGTTCGCGCTGACGTCTGTGCAGGGAACAAATCTGTGTATCAACTTTTATGTGCGAAGGGACGATTTGAGAAGTCGTCAAATCAGAGTGAGCCGTGTCATAAATCAGCTTTATGAAAAAATGGTGGGTGAAGCTTTAAAACACAGTCAACAAACACAGTCAACGGAGGAGTTTGAATCTACATTAGTCACAGATATATGAGGACATAAACATAGTGAAGGTGACAAGATTGTTAAGAAATGTTGTTACTGCTTATTCATTCCACGGTAATGTCAAGAGACTGGATTGTGTTTGTGTACAGCTCATAAAGCACAATACTCTGACATGTAAATTTTACACCAAGTTATTTTTCAAAGACTCAAATGCACAAACTAGAACTCAAGGAGAATAAATCCATGACAACTAACTCAGTGGTGCTGCATAAATAAAGTGTGTGGGTAGAAACATACTGTATTTTCATGCACTAACTCTGAAATGTACACACATTTCCCTGGGACCTAAATACACACAAAAAACCCATCACGCCTTGCTAAGCTCTTGACACATATGTGCCGCTGTGGTATTAGAGAATGTAGATCTGCTTGAAGAGTGGACCCCCCCTCATCACCATCACCACTACCACATCCCCTGGAGACACACAGTCTTGACTAAATAAACAGAGCCAATTAATTATTCACAGTGTCTTCTCTTTGGAGAGTTGTCTTAGATCCTGCTGAGCAAGACATCTACCCTCTGCCCTCTTTTGTCCTCCTGTTAGGAAGATCAGGACATGGATAATAATCCGACGAGGACGAGGGAGCGTGGAGGTACACAGCTCTGAGTTGCTGCTACAATGATGAGCGCTGATAATAAGGTCGAAAGGCCGTTTACCCTCACACCTCCTCCCCCCACCTGCACTCTTTAAATAGCTCATCATGGTCCAACCTGATGGGAACCTTGTCAAGTTGAGAATGTGCCAGTGTATGAAAATGTAGTTTATTAAGAGTTCACTCTGTCTTCCTGCAGGTTTGAACAACGTGAGTGAGGAACAGGAGCAGAGCTACGAACGGGACGACTGTACTTCACTGATGTGGCTGCATCGTCATCAAAGTTTAACAACGACGGCTCTGGAGATGTGTCCTGCAGAACGAAACCAACTGGAGTTACAGTTGAGGAGAAGATAATGGGTAGAGGGGTGAGAGGGGTGTGGGTGCATCAAACATTAAAGCAAGCAGCTGTAATCCTCAACCCAGAGAATGTTTTCCAGAGAATCAATACAAATTATTTTCTCTCAGTCGTTTGGTGTAGAGCTACAAAATTCATGAAAACGCCGCTGACATCTATCACTACGCAGCGTCAACTCCTGCTTTTATTGAATGCATAAAAATTTGTAAGAGATGGAACATGCAGCGCCATGTATCAGAGGGTGCAAGACCTCCCTCACTCCACACACACACACACACACACACACACACACACACACACACACACACACACACACACACACACTCTTACTTCAACACACAGATACATGCACATTCACACCGTTCTTTTCCTGCTGCTGCTGCTGCTGCTGCGCTTGTAAAACTCCTGCATTGCACTGAGAGAACTACAGCGAGTAGGCACAAACAGCAGGAGTGTTGACAGGCTTTTTCTCTGCTTGCGTCAGAAATCCATCGTTTTTTTTTTTTTTTTTTTTTTACCCTGCCCCCGCTATGAGGGCAAGGAGATGCACGGTGATGATCTATGTATCTCAGCGAGGGACATAAAGATGAAGGAGGAGAGATGTGACGATAAAGGTTGTAGCTGATGGAGGAGGAGGAGGGTAATCCACACACTTTTCCTCATCAACACTTTCCCCTTTTTTATTCCTTTTTGCTCCTTGAGTCTTGCATCCTCTCACATCTGTCCTCGTCTCTCTCTTTCTATCTATCTGACTTTTTTTTCTCTTTCTGTCTGATTTTCATTTTGAAGTAACACACACTTTTTATGAGGCGAACCACTCCAGATGGGATTTGTAGCTGTGCAATGAAACACAAAATGCAATCACAGCATGCGATGCCATCCACAGACAAATTGAGCAGAGGCAGCTTGGACGTTGAAGCCACAGTCAAACCATGCATCAGCGGCTTTAAAACCTTCCACCTCCTCTTTCGCTTCCCTCTCTCTCTCTCTCTCTCTATCTCTTCCTCTGCTTTGTATTTTTTTTTCTCTCCTTCCTCAGCGGTGCAGGAGGCTTACCTTCTTCAGGTCTCTGCAGGAGTAGCTGGCAGGCTCCCTTCGTGGCATTTCACAGCTGCTCCTCTCCCCAGGACTGCGCACTCCTTTCCAGGCTTTGTTCAATCAACAACAGCCCTTCTGCCTCTCTCCTGCCACCCAGCTCCTTCTGCTCTTCACTGCTCTCTCTCTCTCCCTCCCTCTCTGTCTCTCTCTCTCTCTCTCTCTCTACTCCTGTGTGTGTGTGAGAGAGAGAGGGTCTGTCTGTGCATGTATGTATGTGCATTGAGGGAGAGAGAGAGAGGAGATGGAAAGGATGAAAACGTGTGTGTGCTCTCTGTTAAACGCTCCTCTCTTCTCACTTCCACATGCAGATGGTACCTCTTGGATTTTCTGTGTTTTTGTGTGAGTGTGTGTGTTTATACCTTTTTGTACAGATCAGCAAGTATCAGCATCACCGTGTGTGTATATATGTGTGTGTGTGTGTCTTTGTGCATCTTTACTACATTGTTCCCTCTCCAATGCTGCAAAGGCAGAGGAGAGAAACATGCTCAGAAAAGTCAAGCACAGTGAGAGATAGGAAAAGAGAGATGAGTGTGTGTGTGTGTGTGTGTGTGTGTGTGTGTGTAGTGGAGGGTGCGCAGGCACAGAAAGATGGATGGTGAGGAGGACTGTGGTATAATCAATTGCTCTAAAACTGCAGTTGAAAATAAAGCCCTAGGGGATGGACAGAGATATAAAGTGGAAGCAGAGAAAAGAGTGTTAGGAGAAAAAAAACACACACACGCATATAAAGAGAGAAAAGACAAGACAAGAGCAGAAGAGGAAGAAAGTAACACAGTCGTACAAGAAAAAGAGGAAATGATGAGGCGCAGTAAGAGAGAGCAGTTAGATGGAGATAAATGGTGGCGAAGGGACATTTTGACCCAGAGTTTCTCCTCAGTGGAAGTCTGCAAATCAGCTCCACTGTCACTTTCACTGAATAAGCTACTGCACTTCTTCACATACAGTAAATTATGTCTCCTGAATAATGTGAACTGAGAGTGGATTGACCTCCGCTTGGCCGCATTAGCATCACATTATCCATGATGATGGTGAACGCTTCAGTGTAGGAAGAGTTCAAATGTAAAATAAATTCTATTAGTTTAGCTTATTTATTCAACATGTTGGGGGGAATAATCCACCTGTGGGGACGTTTGTGATGAACAATGGGACGTGTGTGTTTACATGAGTGGACAGACGGTCGCCACTGAGACATTATAGAGAATTAAAACTAAGGGATAAACATCGTATCTACTGTTCTGTACTGAGTTTGGGAGGTGGCTAATGACTGCAACCTTCTTTGTTCCAGCATGTTTCCTCCCGCCCCCTGTTGAGATACATGGATGCAGTGAAATCTTCAATCTAATGAGGATTATTGAACATCAAGGAATAAAAACGTAGCGATGACGATCTGGTGATCTGGTTGAGGGATACGACCTCTGGGTCGAAGCCGAGGTGCTAATCTCAGCGTGAAGCGTGAAGCGTTGGTGATCGTCGTAAAAATTCATGTCACATCCTCGGGGGGTGATGCGACACGGATGCTGCGTGTGGATCAGCCCCTGGTGACGCCCAGTGGTTCAGATCCAGGGCACGTGTAATTATTTCCCCTCGTGGGGGTTACACCTCTATTGATCAGAGCTGAGCCCCTTCCATCTTATTGCCTCCACTGTTCATCGTGTGAAGAAATCCATTCAGTTGACTGTACCACCTCACATTAATCACACATTAATAAAGCATCTTGGCACATTCATTATTACAAGTGCTCGGAGGAAACTTGTGCAAAAACCTATTTGCATAAAGAGGAAGAGGTGCTGATAACGCAACACAACAGGCTCTTCATTTAATAGATGATCCATTAGAAATATCAAACTGCCTGATACAAACAGTGAACTGACGTGTATGTTCTGGCACTGATTTAATATTCATCCGTGTGTTCATATTTCCATATGAAATAAACCGCTCTGGTGCTATTCTTGGTTTTCTTCTCGCACACTGAAGAAGATGCATGCATATTGTATGTGCAGCATGAGACTGTGACTTAATCTGCACAAATAATAGAGATAATCACAACAGATGTAAATAACTGCTCTTTCCTGTTTTTCTGCTGACACAGATGATTTAGACTGGGTGGAGGTATCAGAGTTCACCGTGGCCTCGGTACCAACCAGCAGCCGTCACGTGAAGAAAAGACCATTTCAATGGTCACAACTGAAAAGAGGAATTAGTTCTTCCTTACATGGAGATATGAGAAGCTCAGAG
The DNA here is from genome assembly GCA_016801845.1 of Polydactylus sextarius. Lineage (NCBI taxonomy): Eukaryota > Metazoa > Chordata > Actinopteri > Polynemidae > Polydactylus > Polydactylus sextarius. Next base: position 769,134 of record CM028924.1, read on the forward strand.
AGGAAGTGTCATTTTTCTAAATCCTTCCTTCTGCTCCCTTGGCTCAAGTATTCTTTTTTTTTCCTCCAGCAACCCCCGACTCTCCCAGTCCCCCACCCCTCCGTTCCTCCACCCTCGCTCTCCCATTGACTCCCCCTTTGGCTCCATCCCTCCGTGCTTTCTCTCACCTCCTCCCGGGCTTCATTAGCTCTGATTGATCCTCTTGTCAGAGCTTACGGCTCCGCAATGAACTGCATTGTTGCTGGTGGCTCAGAAACAAAAAAAAAAAAAAAAGGAGAAGGATTGGAAATAAACAGTAGAAGGCCATGACAGAGGAAGTTGAATGTCTGAACATGTGTGTTGAGATGTATATTAAACTGCACACATGAGTCACTGTTTTATCTTTAGACTGGCTCTGGCATCGTCTTCTTCAGTCTGGAGTAATTCATCACAGCGTTTCATCACATTAAGCATCACTCAGTGACACTGTTCACACAGGTTTTTACAGGAAAACACTAAACACTTGTGTCTCTTATTAGCTCAGTTCTTCAGTTGAAGTTGTTATTATGTCAGATAATATGAGGAATAATGGACACGTGTAGTTTTTTATTTTAACAGTAATAGAGATGAAGCTGAAACACAAACATCTTCTTATTCTGAGACTAAAATGACTCAGTTAATATCATCATAAATATCAAAAAGACAGAACTGAGTCATTATCTGCAGGTAATAATATGTTTTACCAGCCTGAGGTGAGAGTCACAGTTCATATTTATTGTATAGACTTTGTTATAACTTCATCTCTCATCCCTCTCTTCCCTCATGTAGGCAGAGTTTTAATGACACCAGTTCAGATATTATTGATTTGATTGTGCAGATTATAAAGGTAAAATATATTCCAGACTATCTTCACCTCTGTTTGACACAAACTGAAATATTCAAGTGTTAAACCTAAAGCATGTGATGTTTTATGTCCCATGAAGAGCAGAGCTGGAGGACACCGTTTAAAAGCATGAAGAAGTGGTGGAGCTGCTCTGTGTGTGTGTGTTGAGGTAAATTATTAAACCATTTATCTGAACAAGCTGGATCAGTTTTAACTGAAACAAATTTATCAGTGTCAATATATTGGTTCAACACATCATCACACAGAAGGAACAGGAGGATGCTCAGTTTTATGTCTTTGTGCTCTGTATGTTTCTAAAGGGGATGAGTCCGTCTATTAGTGTTTAAATTATGAATTACATGAGTGTGAAGGTCCACAGCGCAGCGCTGTGCTTGTTATACGTGAATACATAATTTAGAGACACTGTAGCATGTTTTTATATTGTGCACAGAATGATCATGTTTCCACAGATAAAGTCTGGAAATGAAGCAGATATAAACATTTTAAAAGAAATACACATTTCAGACTGATGCATATTTATATTAATGAGTCAATACTGTAGTTTTATGGAACATAATGTATTTTTTTTATTTTCTCTTTTATTTCTTCCTTTATTCTTATATTTTTTGTGTCTTTTTCTCTCATAAACTAAACCTTCTTGCATTTAAAATGATCTCTGACCTACATTGAGATCAATATGTCATTGTTTAATCTAAAATAATTGATATTTTAAACTGTGAGAACAGAAAGTGATTGGACGCCTCTACCCACCCCAGACACAGCGACATCTAGTGGACACAGACTAAACATCACCACACACATTTAGAGTTTTGACGTTTTTTTTTTTTTTTTTTTTCAGCAAGAAATTCACCGTGAACTTAATAATAAACTCCAGATGTGAAACATGAAGGTGGAGGAGCTTCCTTGAAATCAGTTAAATCAATGAAATCAATTTAGTCTTTCAGTTGTAAAATCATTTTAAGTCATGTTACAAATTGTGTCATGTTCAATAAAAAAACAGAATAACTTTAACTATTAACTTAACAAACTTATTGTTTATTTTCAAATACCTCTAGGGACCAAATATATTTTGTAGAAACATTCTGGCTCCTAAAAGATAAAGATGAATGAATTCGACATTTTCAACCAGTTGCCCTCCGGTGCAGTTTCACCACAGTCTTTAGTTACAGTTGAGTCCAAGGCCGTCAGTGTCAAAAAGATTCGGCATTTCTGCTCTGCTGCAGTCTCCTCCTGTAACGGCTACGAGTTAAAAAATAGTCTTCTGGGATCCGCTGTCATTGTCAAGTTCTTACTTAGAGGAAAAGTCTTGTTCGTCCTGAACGTCGCTGCAGGCTGAAGGATTGTTGAAATCTGTTAAAACTCTGAGAAAAGCTCTGTCATTATGACGTGATAACTGCAAAGCAGAGATTGGTTTTTGCAAAAATGAAAATAATGATAATAATAATAATAAAAAGTAACAATGGTGGTAATAAAAAAAACAGATGAAAAGACATGAAAGGTGATACAGTAGCTGTAGCTGCAGGTTTAATCCCTCAGGAGGAACAATAGTGTTCTCACCAGGTGTCAACTTACGTTGCAGAAAACTGAATTCACGCTGTTTCCAAACACGTCACTGACCACTGAGGGTGAAACGGGAAGACAGGGTCATACTGTGACCTGAGAAGGACAGAAATACACGTGTAAGCGCCCTCGCTCCTGCCCTTCTGGTTAATTAATTTCATATAATGCTGTGCCATACGTTACAGTAATTGTGCACATTGTAACCATCTGCTTATGAGGCAGAAATAGGTTACGTCAAACTGAGTCTCTGTCTCTGTCAGAGGGCGACCGTGGTTATAAAAAAGATGAAGTATGGTGTAGTAAAAACATATATGGATACATTATTTTTTAATGAAGCCAAATAGTTAGTGGATAATCAATCAAAGTGTATGTCCTGTGCTGCAGTGGAAAATCCCCACAAGCCCCGTGGACCGGCCGAGGTTCTCGTCTCTGTCGTCAATCAGCTTTCACAGTCTTGTCTACAGGCCTCTATTGATATGCACATTACACCCAAAGGCACGAATACGGCAGAGATCCTGAGATCATTATAGTCACAGCACTGCTTTTTTTGCATGTCTGTACATCTCAGTATTTTCAAGACAAGATAGTTTTGCACAAATGCATCATTGTCAATAAGGCGGCAAAGTGCACAGATGTTTTCTGAAAAGAAAAGAAAAAGAAAAAAAAAAAGCTTTTGTGGCTTGTGCTTGTATCATCACAGGAAGCGAATGATTTACAAGCACATTGTTGCTCGGCTTGGGATTGTACTGCTTGGCATTTAGCACTTTGCCATTTTTACCCTGAGAAAGATGGATATGGAATATGAATGTTCCCTGACATGATGACCCAGCAAAATGGCTGCACACACACTCACTCACACTCACTCACACACACACACACACACCCCCCAAAGTATCAGATCTCAGAATATGAACCACATGGTGGATGCTATAACTGCCAGAGCGTGTCCCAATCACAAATCAAAAAGCAGTAAATAAATATATAAACAAAGGCTTCGTTTCTATTTACACCAGAATTAATTAAAAGGTTTTATCCCAATCCTCTGGGCTACATTTCATAATTAATCTGGTTGGTGATGGATGTTTTTTTTTCTGTTGTCAAAAACCTAAAAGTGTTGGAAACTGAACAGGTTTTTATTTCTTTTAAATATATGACGTTGAGAGTTGTGGATAGACCTGGAAGTCGTCTAGTATGATGTGTGTTAACGACTGTGTGAACGTTTTGGTCGAACGCACAAGATCAGTGGAAAAAAAAGGAGCTGAAGCGCAGGATATGACCTTAAAGAGTCGTGACAATGTGTTGAATGTTTTGCAGCTTCAAAGGAGAAACCGAGTCGTGAGTTAACAGACGTAAGAACAGAATCTCTGGTCTTGATTTCACTGCCTGACGACCGCTGTCATTTCAAATCATCAATTTACCGCCAATGAAAACAAAAGGTTAAAACAAGTAGAGTTTTCTTAACTTAAAACTTCAGCAGGATCAGTATCATTTAATGGCTGATTCTCTTTACCACTGAACTTCTGAGATTTGTTGTTTCTGTCCAGTTTATTTTTATTTTTATAGATCACATGACTGAAAGCTTCACTCGGTCACCAACAAACACACACAACTGGAACTAATTTTATCTGAACCAGATGTTTTATGGCAGCTGGAGACCAGGGACAGTTTTAAAAGAGTGTGAGGTTGTGAGCTGGATAATAAGTTGATGTGTAGACGTATAATAAAGTTAATTCTAAGGACATTTTCTCTCCAGTAGAAACCACATGATGTATTGACAGTTCAAGGAAAATTTAATCACACAACTCTTTAATCTTTAATCTGTCAGTGTATTTATCACCTTGTAAAAGTTATCTGACCGCCGCCGGCCTCAAACCTCCAAGCTGATTGACAAAAACTGACACAGAAACCCACATTCATCGCTCTGATTAGTGTGAAACTGCCATTGTTCTTCCAGCCGCCACAAGGCGTTTGGTCATCACAGATACTTAGGAAACACGTTTCTATTCAACGTGTTGTTTGTTGAACTCATCAGCTTATCATTAGTACAAAGGTAAACATGAACATCTGTTTACATGCCAATGTGTGAGGAAATCTCTACCAGTAATGATGTTTCTGACAGTTTGCTCTTATATTAAACACTTAGTTGCATATTTTTATAGCCAGAAACTACATTTCTGTGACTTGTAATTAGATGAAAAATGACCTTGATAATTCTGGTAGTCGTCCTGGGAACATCAGCCTATCTAGGGATTTATCAGCTGTTGTTTGCTTTATCCATTATTATTCAGTAGCAGTGATTGTCTCAGATTGCATTCCTATCAATCAAACGTTGTCTCCGCAACTGTTATGTGGCCAAACCAGCCCGACCGCTGAAGCGTCTATGTTCTCCACCGGTGTATTCATCAGGCTCTAACACAGATAAAAACAAGGGAATTGATTAAACAAACATGCTCGGCACCTTCTGATTGAGGAACAAACAATTAAACTTAAAAAGCGTGTCATCGCTTTTTTACAATAGCCTTGTTTTAGAAAACAAGACAAACTTAATCTTGGTATTTTAATCTCTAATGCTTTGTGATTATCAGTGGAGTACACATTCAGCAGCATGTAAGGTAATACTTCAGGCCTTTCTGTCACTTTTACCAGCAACAATAGAGCTGAAAAATGACTCCCATTACAATTCACAACTTTTCTCCCTTCAGCATTCAGAACATCCTCAGCTCATGGACTCATCTGGTTCAAGGCCGAGCCTGGAGAACTTATTTATGTCTTTGGATCCTAATTTTTCATCTTTGACGTGGCTGTGGTGACAATAGCTGCTGCTTGAAGCACGTTGAAATGTTGATATTTGATTGAAGTGTTAAAAAAAAAAAAATATATATATATATATATATATATATATATATATTTAGAGATGTTGAAGAACGCATGACTGGAAAATTATTAAATATAAACTTGATTACTATATTATCTCTGACATAAAATAAAACAGGACTTCCCCAGAACAGTGACAAAACTGTGTATATATATGTGTGTGTGTGTGTGTGTGTGTGTGTGAGTACGGAAAATAACGCCACAGACAGTTTGTCATTGAGATGCAGAGAAGCAGAACTGTACACAGATACAGCACTTTCTGATGTAGTATTTATGATGTCAACATTTCATTTTAACAGCATGAATGAACTGCACAAAAAAGTTTAAACAAAACAACTTGAAACAACCACATGTCCATAGCTGCAGTCTCTGCACTAGAGTGTGCAGAGAGCAGTTGATAGAGGTCAGCGTGGCCCCTGGTGCCAGGCATCTGTGGAGTAAACACAAAGTATTAGAGCTGGGGGGTGGAGGTGTGGGGGTGGGGGTATGCGTATGCATGTATGTAAGGTTGTGCATGCGCACGTGTGTGGGGGAGGAGGGGTACCTGTTGTCTCTGTGGGCGTAAACGTCACCTGGATGATTCGGCAGCACGCCAACACAGGACAGTATAAATGCACACAGGTGTTTGTGAAGTGGCACAGAAAGAGGAGGAGGACACACCTCAATAGTTTTAATCAGTCTTGAACAAGAAAGACGCAGAGACAGAAAGGAGAGAAAGTTGAGCCGGCGGGTTATCATTCATCACACATTTGGATGTGCATCAAACAACCTGTACTTCACATCACAGAGGTAAGTTTGGATTTAAGAATATTTACTTTATGTTTTTTGAAAATCTTCATTTTTATCTGCACATCAGAATGTGTTGAAGATTATGTTTAGTGTGTTTTTATACAGTTAATTTAATGGAAAATGGGATTACACACACACACACACACACACACACACACACACACACACACACTAGACTTTGGTGTGTTTTCACAACTAAGCCTCAGAAATAGCCTTATTCCTGTAATCCTCAAAAGCAACTCTACTTGGAGTTATGTAACTCCCACAAAACATTTTAATAATTCAACTAATAGCAGCAGGTTTCCACTGATTCTAATGTTGTAAAAAGCCTTAAATAGTCTCAACATTATGATGATTTAAGAGAGGAAGAAGTTAGTAGTTTTTATACAAGTAACATCAGTTTTTACTGGTAATTAATACAAGGCAACAGTGTTTTTTTTCCACTATAATTGATTCAAAGAAACAGTGGAAAAAGTAGTGAGTTTCATGTGTTAAATTAAACCTGAAGCACATTTATTGTAGCGACTTTAAGACTTTGCATTATGGTCAAAATACACTGAAAATAATCATTAAATACAACCATGTAATGACCTGCAGTACAGACGTTGGATCATCAAGGAAAAACAATAAAATAACCATTATCCTGACATATATATTATATATAATGATTGTTAGTCTTTGCTTGTTTTCTCTTCCTTTTTTTAAACATTGAAACTTTTTCAACTCTGGTCATTATCATGGTATAAAAGCTTTGTCTCCATGCCAACAGACTAAAGTTGTGCGGTTGCTCTTCAGGAGTCCGTCACACTGGTCATTTCCAATTTAAAAGTGGTTGTTTTCTAATGCAAAATAATAATTTTGAGTGATTGTTAGACATGCAATTTAAATTCCTCAATGCCTCAAATCATTTCTGTACATATCTTGTTACAGTATGAAAACATGCTGACCCAATGATTAGGTGAAGAATTACTAGGTTTATTTCCAAAAGGATTAAAGTTTGCAAACAAGCTACAGAGTGCGATTATCAGATTTGCTTTGGCCCGGTGGTTGGATAGGAGCTTTGAGGGCTGAAAACAAAAACATAAAGTCACTGCACTGATCGTTTTGTACCATTTCACACTCGCTAACAAGCACACTATGATCCAAATGGGTTGTTTGCATGACTTGGCAAGAACAGAGACCATACTTACTTGGAGACCTCTCTGCAGCCAATAGTGCCAGTTAACTATCAATCAAGCACTGGACTTATGAGAACTCAGAGCTTGAATAAAGTCAGAGGTTGTTATATCTGCAAACAGCTGGCCTTTCATGATGGGGTTGCCCAAATTATTTTAATGCTGCGTTTATTTTTGTTGCACAGAAACTCAGCAAACAAAGATGGATTTTGTTGAGACACTTTGCGCAGCACCAACCCCCCCCCAAATTATTTGGTTTATTTGGAACACTTGTGTGTTACGCTTCAATGGAAACTTTTGGTTCTCATTAATTTCAGGTCTTTACTGCAGCGCTGCATCTACCCAGGATTATAACATTTCAATGAGGATTAAAACTGCAGTGGGACAGGGCAGCTCAGAGCATGTGACTGTACAGAAACACAGTGAAACTCAGAAATATCACCATTAGAAGACAAGTAAAGGATGTGAAAATATGATAAACATTACTCCACATATGGAGTCATATATGATATTTTGACCTACACCAACTGACAGACAATGCGTCATCATGAGATTTGTTAAAGTTAAATTTGTAAAAGATTTTCATGAAGGGACTTTTGTGGTTGTTTGGGTTTCCATGGTGTTGTCTATTGTTTCTGACATGTACTCATCAGGTTCCATTCTTTCTCTTTCATTGTCTTTCAGATCGTGTACTTATAGAAAATGTTTGAATCCTTGAACAAACGTATCCAGGACACTCTGGCAGAGCGAAGAAGCCGCAGGGCCAGATTAGTGACCAAAGACGGTCGCTGCAACATCGAATATGGAAACATCATGTACAGCAAACACTTTGCTTTCCTGGCTGACTTCTGGACCACCTTCGTCGAGATCAGATGGCGTTTTGTCCTTTTCTTCTTCATCGCCTCTTTCACCCTCAGCTGGTTTATTTTTGGCCTGCTGTGGTACTGGATTGCCCGCAGTAATGGAGACCTGACGTGGCAAAACCCCACATCAGACCACACTCCATGCATCGATAATGTTGTGGGACTCACCACAGCGTTCCTCTACTCCCTCGAAACCCAGACGACTATTGGATATGGAGGACGAGCACTCACCCCTCTCTGCCCAGGTGCCGTGGCTCTTCTCATCATCCAATCCCTCCTTGGTGCCATCATCAACTGCTTCATGTGTGGAGTCATCCTGTCCAAAATCTCTTTGCCTAAAAAGAGAGCGAAGACCATCACGTTCAGTGAAATGGCTGTCATCAGCCCCAAGAATGGTTCTCTTTGTCTTTCCATAAGAGTGGCCAACCTGCGCAAGACCCTGATGATAGGAAGCCAGATCTACGGCAAGCTGCTGAGGACAACAATCACGCCAGATGGGGAGACAATCATCATGGACCAAGTGAATATTGACTTTGTGGTGGACGCAGGGAAAGACAACCTCTTCTTCGTGTGTCCTCTCACGATCTACCACGTCATTGACAAAAGTAGCCCCTTTTTTGAGATGGCGGTGGACACACTCCATAGGCAAGAGTTTGAACTGGTTGTCTTTCTGGATGGTACAGCAGAGTCAACCAGCTCTGCGTGCCAAGTGCGAACCTCCTTTATTCCTCAGGAGATCATGTGGGGCTACAACTTCTTGCCCATCATCTCTAGAAGCAAGGAGGGAAAGTACAGAGTCGATTTCTCCAACTTCTCCAAGGTGGTGCCTGTGGCTACTGCACACTGTGCCTATTGTTTCCACAACATCAAGGGTCATCATCATCACTCCAGAGATGGACATGACAACCAGGGCTTTGAAGTGATTGATATTAATGAACCTCCAAATGTCACTAAGATGTGAGATGGTGGAAACAAAGATTAGCAACGAACTATAGAAGCTTATGCTTGTAGAGATGATCAAATACAAACTCCTTAAAACTCCTTGAAACAGACAGGTGCTAGAGACAGGTGGGGTGCTTTAATGGCCGTTTGAATATGAAGTAAAGGTGAAGCAAACCCATGTATTTTTTGTTTAATCTTTTGTGTTTTACAGAGATAAGAAGAAATCTGTCTGTGGGTCAGAACAGTTATTGTTAAGTATTTGTATGGTGAAGCCACACCTGCCACTGTCTCACCAAAAACCTGTTTTCAAAAGGGAGATACGGGCCATGCAAGGTAGTGAGGTTGCAATTCAAGAAGAGAGAAAGAAAAGCTTTTTGTTTCAAATATTTGCAAGAAATATAAACACGTGCTCTTACTGTATTTAACTAGTTCTAAAAAATTGGTCTTGCACATCAGGTTTACTGAGTATAGAGCGCGTATATACATTTTGCAATTACTTGAAGGGCCACTGTTGGGGGGCAATGGTGTTGTCACGGGTGTTGAAAAGATTAAGTAGTTTTTTAATAATTCAAAGCTGCCAAACACAAAGAAACAACTGGGCTTGAACCATTAGAGTATGATTTAAGTATTCAGACACTGAGGCACTAGAAGAGGGCTGGGTCTTTGTCAGGAGTTGATGTAGTTGTGGTTTTCTTCTTGAGCGAAGACATTATGAGAAAACAAAGCTCTCAGGAAACACTTAAATCATGGTTGTGTGCAGCACTGACCATTGTATGAAAATCAATTGTCTTTTTGTTTTTTGTATTATGTTCAATCTCAGGGGAAAATGTAATTAAATAAAAGCTATTTTTGCAGGTAAAAAGTTGTTTGTGTTGTATTATTATTATCATCATTATTATTTCACTACTGAACATACACTGGTCTTCATATAAAAGACTGTGATCAAAAAGGTCAAAACTACATGATGACAGGTGCCCAACCCCTATCACGGCTTTTTATCTGTAAACAAAGTGAAGTTGTGACAGCAAACATGGAGCCAAACACGCCGGAGTGGTAATGTTTGTGAGATGACATCTGTTGATAACTGCCCATTATTTTGCCTGCAGGTTCTGAACATGAAACCAGAACTCTCCATTTAGAGAAATAACAGCACATACTGTATGCTAGCATGAAGCTTTGACAGGTTTCGTTAAGGCGGACCTCCCACTATGACCTCTCTAATGAACTGCATAGTCTTTTCATGAATCTGCACCCAGGGATGAAATGTAATAAGTGAAGCCAAACAAAAGACTATGAATGTTGGCAAATATGTGAAATAACCAAACAGCAGGTACAGTTTAATAAAAAAATATGTCTCTTCGAGGTACCATGGATGACACTTACTATTAAAGAGAATAAAATGAGCAATTATCCAAATAACATGTGTGTATGAAGCTGATTACTAAGTACACCTCCATATTGTTATAGTTATAGATTTTATAGCATATATGTCACTAATCTGCATGTGGAGTTTACGTTTAATGACATTCAGTTGAGGTTTGATGGTTACAGAGCGTGAGAACAGAGGGAACTGGTCAAGGTGGTGGATGTGTCTGTTGTGTCGCCAGCACTGACATTTCCTCATTTATTAATATTTATTATTTTTATTATTACTGCTCCTTGAACTTGAGCTTCCAGTTTCCTAAACTTACTGAGTGAATGTAAAGTCCAGAATTACAGCTGGTTAATTCTAACACATTGGACCACTGTAACCTTTATGAAGGTAGGATTTATCACAGGGCAGCTGTGTTGGACTGTATTGGGTTCAGTTAAAACACCAGTAAATGAGGTAATGAAGTAATTACTGTTCCTGGATCAACAACCATAGTTGTTATTCCAAGATTCACATTACAACCAACCAATCAGTGATTGTGATGTCATTCACAGACAACACGAAAACAAACAAACAAACCAACCAACAAAGCCCCCAAAAACAAAACAAATGATGGGTAACTGTTGACTTGACGTTGTCTCCATTAGCTCAGTTAGTTAGGAGTTGGTCCTGCGTTTGCGTCACTCAAATCACCAACATTTTCTTTAATAAAAAGCAGCAGCAGAAGAAGAAAATCTGCATTTTACTTTGTCTAATTTAACAGGAATAAAATGACAAACTGGAAATGAAACACTGACACAGAGACGAGATGGAGCTGTTTAAAAATATCTTCACAATTTCACCTGGAACACGAACACAACATGTTACAGTACGTAACATGTAAAATTAGCTGTAATAACCGCATCGCTTCACCTAAGACTTCGATAGTGTAACAAGCATAACTCTCTTTGATAAAATACATCATCGCTGACGTCTCACTGATGAGACAAAGCGGTGAGATATAACAATTCACAGCAGGTAAGTAGTGCCAGCAGAGAGATTTGAAACCTCACCTCCTGAGAGATAAGAGTCTTTGTTCAATGACTTCAACCATTTAGCCGGTGATAAACTGGGGTCATGTTCTCTGCAGAACCAGAAGTGTTTGGACCCATTTACATGGTGAAATCAGATCGTTCAGTAAATGAGACTATATTCTCTTAACGGGACACAGTATCTGTCGTTCCTCCTCAGGATTAGTTTGTGCATAAATATGACTATATGGCAATCAGACATCAAGTCTTCAAGGATCATTAAGATAAAGTTGCCTAACTATAAACGGTAAAGGGAGCATTTATATTTCTTTAAAACACACATGGATGCAGGTGAAAAAGTTACACTCAAGTGGTAGTTAAAGATATGCATATAGGATTGTTTTGCCAAAAATGAATGCATACGATGTTTCTTGATGCTGATACAAACTAACCCCTCTCACGCTCTGCAGGTATAAATATTTTTTATCTAAATACAAGCCTCTCTAGTATATGTAATGAACAAATGTAACACCCGCAGTTTTCTTAAAGCAACAATATGTAGAAAATGTGCAAAGAGTTGCAAGAAATGTCACAAACTTTGAGAAACAAAGGACATTTTAACACAAGAAACGCACGTCCTTATGAAATGTGTTGTGTGTTTTTGTAGATGTACTTTCCTTGTTGTCATGGAGACGATACAAGATGAACATGAGAGGTAAAAACATTTATTTTGTCACATTTTCCTATACAAAAGCCCTTTTCCAAAAGGTATTCATACATTTCAGGAATGACAATAATAATAATAATAATACATTGGTTAATTGTAAAATTATACACACTTGCACAACACACACACTCAAACACGCACTCTCTCTCTCTCTCTCTCTCTCTCTCTCTCTCTCACACACACACACACACACACACATATATATATATATATATATTTTGATATCCAAAATACATTGCATATACGAAGTAGCACAGATCCCTTTTCATTGATAATGCTTGTGAAACATGGAAGTTAAGGGTACATTACAATAATTTCTTTATGCTACAAATTACATGTTCCCCTTTTTTTATTTTATTGATTTGTTTGTTCTTTTAAAGCTGTAGATTAGACTTTCAGGAAAAGCTGGTTGTGGATATTAATACTGTTGGTGTTATTTTGCATAAAATACCTGAAATTCTTTAACGCAAAGGGAAAGCGAACAATCCCAAGGCTATCTGGCATAAAAAAGTGATTCCAAATGGTGAAAAAAAATCCATCTTTAATCACATGTTGCACAAAGAGTAAAAAGGAATCCCTGGATACTGGATTATGGTTCAAGCAGGCATTTATGGGTTGTTGTTTTCTTTTGGGAATACAAGAAAAATATCTTGTGCACTTACAGGCATTTAGGATGTTACAACCGAATTTCAGAAACAATAACAACAACAACAAGAAAACAAAAAAAGTTAAAATGTATTGCCCAAATGTACAGATATAAAAACGCTTAAATGCTGAACAAACTACTTAGCAGAAATGGACTTTAAAAGGTTTGCATTTTTGACCGAGGTCAACTCGTATTAATTCTCTTGACTTCTTTTTATACTGTGTCACATATGAAAATAACTCTGCATAATTTATACAGTAAGTTGCTTTAATGCCTAGTTGACTGATGCTTATAAAATAATAAAAAATAGGTCTGACAAACGCACAGCGTTTGCGAATCTGAGGATTTCTTTGTTTCATCTCGTCATACTTTATTGGTTTTGTTCTCTGATAAACTACTTAGTCCCAAGTAATTTATTTTCAAGTGTCCACGTTCAGTTTCTCTTAATGAATACTTTGGCTATTAACAGCTTTGAACACCTGAAGATGGATATGTTTTGACACGATACTGTTACAATGATGATGATGAAATCCTGACTTGAGATTCATGTGCATTTTGCTGGGCTCTAGATCAGTGAGAAACTAACATTCAAACACACATGCTGCTCTCAAACTAGGATCCTGCCCTGGTTACGAAAAAAAAAATGCAACTTGACCATCTACTAACATGACTTTACTGCTGAGCCACTTCTCTGTGCCGACCTACGCGGTCCTGACTGGCCTACATAGAGGAAGGGGACACCATGTCAGAGTGCACTTCAAAATCAAAAATTGTCAGATTTCTGGTCAGACGTGGAAATGATTTATATATCTCACTATACATACTTTAAGATGTAATGCTGTTTTAATTTTAATACATAGAAAATATATGGTATAAAACAGCAGTTAAGGCATGGCACTAACACTGAGGGTCTCATTACGGCACATGGTAAACCACCTCATAGTAAAAGCAGATGCACTCGAGGCACTGTAAGGTACTTTGGATAGAAACAAATAAACACACAAAAACATCCACTTATTAACATATAACCTTGAGCTTTGTTGTTGTTGTTTTTTTTTAAGGAAACATCTACATGGTCACATCTGTAAAAAAAAAAAAAAAAAAAGCACTCTCACGTTTTAGATTCAGACAGGTGCAGCAATCACGGTCTTAAGTTTGTACAAAATGAAAACATCTGACAAATTTTGATTTTGCTGCAGGGCATCCCTTTTTTTGTTACGCTTTTCACAAACCAGAAGACATTCACATTAATACTGACACGGTTGAACAACAAAACATCTGGAAATGGCGCGGCTAAAAGGCAACAACATGGCAACATTTAATAGCCTTGTGTGTGTGTGTGTGTGTGTGTGTGTGTGTGTGTGTGTGTGTGTGTGCGTGTGTGTGTGTGGCGCCTCTCCACCCCCACACCCCCCCACTGAAAAACATCTGACCTGGGCCGAATTATTGTTGCAAATTACTTCAATTACATTTTGAGCCAACTTCCCCAGCATGAACGAGTCGACTGTACACATCGTTCATCTTGAACTCCACACACACACACACACACACACACACACACACACACACACACACACAAGCTTTTTTCTTTTCTTTTTTAAGTAACTGAGTTGACCCAGGTCAGCAAGAAAAAAAAAACATACAGCGCTTCCTTCTGTGGCATTTATCTCTTCTCTAGCCTTCCAGTTTGGAGGATAAATTAAAAATCGTGAATGGCATATTCCAGTTGCCAAATTTCATTCAGTGCTGAGAAAAGTCCATCTCTTTGAGAGCTCCTCTTTATCCAGCAAATTCCAGAGGACACTCCACACATATAAAAAAAATGAAAAAAATGCAGATGGACAAACGAGCAGACGAGACAGTGGAAACAGACGGGTAGATGTGACGGGAATAAGAAACCCAGACAAGGTTGTAGACAAGCAGAAAAGCCAGATGCTTATGCATAATGTATATAATGTACTGAGGAGGATGTAGATTGAGACCCATAAGTAATAGGCCCATGTCTGGTACTGTGGTGGGGGCGAAGGGGGGCAGACAGACTCGGGATGTTTCTCCTGTCCTCAGGCTTTGGTTTGGGAACGACACCATCATGTAGGTGCAGCTTTCAGGAGGATAAGAAACAAAAAAGGCACAGGAAACTCAGACGCACGTCCAAAAAAATAAAAAATAAAACATAAACAAACAGTTGCTAGTCTTGTAAAGGTAAGTAGTATTCCATTTTTGGAGCATAGCATCCAGTTGTTTATAAATTCTTACATATGAAAAAAAATCCTTCATTTAGGAGCAAAAATTTCTTCGGAGGACAAATTCCTCTATCAAATCAGTCTTCATTGGTTTGGCGTCACTGGGAGTGCAGGTCAGCAATTGTGGACTTTGTTGTGAGGGAAAGAGGAGGTTTTAGAGGAGGAGGAGGGGGGGTGGCTGGACAGAGAAGGCTGGTTTAATAGTAACTGCCCAGATGAGAAGGCACGTGGGTGTTAGGGTGGCGGGGAACGTTGGGGTTGGGGTAGATGCCTGCAGTGGGCGAGCTCCAGTACGGAGCAGTGGGTCCAAAAAAGTTGGAGGAGGTGACGGGCATGGATGGAGGGTGTGGGGATACAAAGTTGACCTTTTGCTGGTGGGCGTGATATGAAGGCACATAGGCTAGGTCCGAGGGGTACTTATACATGGAGGACTCGGTGGGGTGCGGCTGCAGCGCCTGGGCGATGCCGTGGAAGTCGAACTTGTAGGCATAGCGCTTGCCGTGCACCTTGGTCATGATATTTTTGTCGTAGTAGTAGCGCAGTGCACGGCTCAGCTTGTCGTAGTTCATGTTGGGTTTGCTCTTACGCTCGCCCCAGCGCCGCGCCACCTCGTCAGGGTCCGTCATCTTGAACTCGCCGTTAGTGCCCTCCCAGGTGATGCAGCCGGCGTTGGCGCTGTCAGACAGGAGCTCCAGGAGGAACTGCCACAGTTGGATCTGACCTGAACCTGACGGTGGACACAAAAACAAACACCGGTCAGAGACGGACGCAGCCTTGTCCAACAAAGAACAAATACATAATTCATTGTCCACGTTCTGGTGTCTCGTTATCTGACCAGAGACGTAAACAACAACTTTCTACTGACAGCAGATGTATCATACAGGCTGGAGTTTGTCAAAATCTTACCTGGATTGGCGAGACGACTACTGGTGGGACCCAGAATCTGGTAAGGATCTGAGAACAACAGGAAAGGTTCGTTTGACCTACATCTTAATGATAATTATGACTGAAAACAAAATAAAACTGTTGCTGAGTTAATGGTCAAACCTTGCATCAGTGTGTTTACACACTTTGCTTTACACTTTTAAAGGTTTTTGATTTTTGATTTTGATTAAATGAATGAAAGAAAGAAAACAGAGGAGTTGGAGAAAACAATTCTGTCTGTGTCTGTGAGAGATGAAGACACAGGTAAACTGTTACCTGGCTGAGCTCTGGGCTGCTCAGTGGACTTGGTCACATTTTGAGTAACCACTGGTGAGCCTGTAGAGAGAGAGGAAACATCAGTGGAGTGGTAACAGATAACCAAGCTACACATCTTGAAGTCAAGTCAGCAGCGGTCCAAAGCAAATAAGGCAGCGGCTGGTGGTTGGACTGACTCTGTGTTTCATGTTCTTTGACAACAGAGGCTGTAATCTTCAGGAGTCGATCCCACACGTCTAGACTCACTGTGGGTGTTTTAACTTCCACTAGTGTGATACTGACTTCGGTTAAATGGTATTTGCAAATGATCTACAACATACCAAATGATAAAGTTGCTCGAGCTCTTTCTCTCAGTCAGTTGCAGCTACAACTACATGATTTTTTTGTGTGTTCTCACCTTTTCCACTGTGCATGTTGTTTGTCCATCCTGTCCGCCGTACAGCATCATACGAAGGGTCTAAAGAAGACAGAGGAATATATGTCTTTAGTTTGACTAAATCACTGTTTTCTTTAGTCATATTATGAACTACAATAGAGTAAGAAAGGAAGAAAAACCGAGAAAGCAAAACCAAATGGCATCAATAAATCTATCATGAAGAAAATGGTTCAAGATGCTCTTCACAGGATATCTGGACGAGGTAATGAGGTTTTGTTTAACAGGCTGTGGTGGTTAAAGTAAAGATGGCCCAATCTTTCACACAGACAGTACAGTTGGTTGAGCAGCTTGCAAAACTCTGACCACAAATAAAAGGTCTGATGCAAATTAACGTACAATAGTGAAACACACACTCTTTCTCTCCTGTCCCTGTGCCTAATGTTCAACTTATTGTAACCAAAAATCTTAAAACGACAAAAATGAGTTTTTGTGAATAAACTCAGACACAGACAACACATGCACATGATATCCACACTCAAAACGTCTCCTCACACAAACTAATTTGATGAAACCTTGACAAGCGGCCAAACTGGCCCGGTTTGCACCGAGTTACACTCGCTACGCGTCTATGGTTTGAACCTGCGAAGCCAAGAGAGTGTGAAGGTTGGACAGCATCCAATAACAATCAATCACCCTGACACAAGCAGATAAAACGGAGGATGTAGCCTTCCCGTAGCAATGTCTCAGAAAAACCCACCCTGGTATATTCACAGTGCACCTGGGCCAGCGCTCTCGACGGTTTGTATTATTGTGGTTAAGAAGCGTTCAAACAGTTTCCAGTATTCGGGAGAAATTCGATGCATATTGTGGCCAGAGATTGTGTGTTGTGTTCAGCGTGCTTTTTACACTGCTGTGATGATCTGTAAATCCTTTTGTCAGCAGTTGTTCCTCCCAGAGGGGCATCAGATAGAGACGGTGTAATGGTGATGACAGGGGTTGTTTCTGAGATCGGCGGGCTGTTAGAGGGTCAAGAGGCAATCCCATTTCCCATCAGTGTGGGTTGAATTTTGAAGAGTGAGCTTATTGACAATCAACGCTGGCAGTTTGAATTCATAGAATTGAAAACCTCCAACAGGGAGAAAAAAAAGAAAGAAAAGAACAAGATTTAATCCAGTTGGAAACATTTTTTTACTTTTAAGTCACAACAGAAGCTAAATCCTGTATAAATATGACAAGACCAACACACGGAGTCGATACTTGGCTCGTAGCGTTTTGTGTTTACATCATATAGACGATCAATCTGCATATGTACGAGGTGAACGGCAGGTTTGTGTGTTCGGCACATTAACATGTACTTATCTATTATTTTATCTGATGTATTTTTTATTCTGAATGTGTCTGAAACACACGAAGGTCAACGTGTTCCTACACGGCCTCAAATAACAAACATCAGATTTATCATCATCGTCATCATCAGCCATTATAAAACACTGTACAACACTGCCCCCCGGTGGATCAGAGCATAATGACACTGTGGTTTCTTCAAAAAAAAAAAAAAAAAAAAAAAAACAACAAACAAGAAGAAGAAGTTTGTGAATAAACCAAACACCAGACTCTTGATGTCAGCAACAGTTTTCTGGAAAAACTCTGACGCATGTGTTTCATTGTTTGACTCATTTCATAACCCAACTACTGAAACAGTAAAAACACTTCAAATCATAAAATTACTACGTGACTTGTGCTACTTTCAAATTGAGTTTTCAACTTTGGACAAAAAAAAGGCCAAAAAGGAAGAAAAATGTAAGATATGAAGTTGAGACAAAGAAAAAAAAAATACGAATGAATTTGAATATGATCAAACAAATGAAAGGAACTGGGGTGTAATAGAGAAAGAGAGACAAAAAGACAGAGAAGAAGGACAAATAACAAGTGGGCTGCCGTGGCTCAGCAGGGCTGTCAGGTTCAATCTGGTGTGGGCCGGTAGGATAGCCAAGGAGCAGTGACTGGGGGAGAGTCCTGGGAGACTTGCGTTTCCTGCCCGCCTCGCCTGCAGACAACCTCTCTTTGTTTTACTGGCCCTTTTTTCCCCTCTACTCACCGCCAGCACCCCAACCCCCCCTCCTCCTCCTCCTACACCACACCATGAAGAAAAAAAAAAACACACAACGGGGGCTACCTCCATCTATGTGCAGAAAAAGAGGTTGTGGAGGTGGTGGTGGTGGGGGGACGTTACAAACTGGCGGGGAAAGAACAAAACGATGAAAGTAGAAGAAAATCAGACGAGAAGATGGAAGATGGAGAACGAAGGAGAAGGGAGGAGAAAAATAATAATGCAATAGTCAGACGAAACACAACTTTGGAATTTGAAAAGAAAACAATGGCAGCAAACCCAGCTACCGTCTGGTATGGGCTGGAGGAGGAGATGCCCAGTAACGTGAGCTCCTCCACATCTTTTACATATCCTCGGTGTAGCTGTTGGCAGCTGAATACATTAACCTCCAAAACAATTTTTTTACCAAAACACGAGCGTGAAGAGAGACACAGAGCGCCAAAAGAAATCTTTAGAATCAAGGTTTTCACCACCGTTCTTGGTTTAATTGAACTGAAGAGAAAAAGTGGTGAAATGTGAAGTGAAAGTGCAGAAGAAGCAGCAGATGTAAAACGTACAAAAACCCAAGTGGTCTGGTCGAAGGGTATGTGGTGCAAGCTGGCCACGCAAACACACACACACACACACATAGACCTGAACGTGCACACACACACACACACACACACACACACACACACACACACACAGTCGCCTCATCCCCCCCCTCTCCTGCCTTCATTTTTCCAGGCCTCGCTCTGACTGCGACTTGAGCCAGTTTCCACTCTGGTCTGGGGTGTGGTGCACGCTCCTGGGAGACTTCGACTGCAGGACCAGTTAGTCAAAACAAGGCTCGAGACAGAAAGAGAGAGAGAGGCAGACAGACACAGAGAGAGAGAGACAAAGACAGAGAGGGAGAGAAAGAGAGAGAGAAAGAGTGACTGTACAAAAAGAGGTGAGACAGACAGAGGAACAGAGAGAGAGAAGATATTCAAGTCGTGGACTGTTTTTAACCTGGAGTCTGAGCCAAGGAGAGAGACCCAGACAGCATAAACTTTTTTTTTTTAATACCCGTAATACAGGTGCTTTAAAAGCCATCTGTGTGAGAGCAGAGCCATAAGAGGAGGACAGTGACAGCAAAACACAAGAGCTATAGACAGAACATACGTCAGGATCAAACAGAAACAAACACATTAATGACAAAAAGTTCTGTTTGTCTGATCTGTTATTATCATTATCCTGTTTAACTTCCTAACGTTTGGTAACTGACAGCGACTGAACAGCTGACTTATACTTGTTTTGTCACTTTTGCCGCAAAATAAACAGAGTGACAGAGGTGAATCATCATCTTCCCACATTCCCTCAGAAACGACGGAGAATATGAGAACATTTGCTGTGAGTTGACAGCGTCACTGGCGTTAGACGGTCAGAGTCAGCACCAAGTAAAAGCAGCAAACAACCACAACTGTCTTTGCACAAATATGGATTATAGAAACATTTTAAAGTCAAATTTAATGTGCAGCTCATGCACCAAGATGTACAGGAGCACACCCACACACATGCCTATCCTCAGGAAAGTAGTAGACACACACACACACACACACACACACACACACACACACACACACACACACACACACACACACACACACACCCTTTCATAGCTGCTGCATTCCGTGTTTTATATGCTCTCTTTTATTCATAACATTGCATTTTACACCACAGAGTCTGGAGCAGATTAAGGGTTGTCTCCTGCTGTACGCTCGTGCTTACTCTACCCCAAAGAGCCGGTATGGTATTCGACTGCTCTCAAAAGGCAATATGAACTTGAACATCTGGCAATACTGATCTGTGAAAATGTTAATAACGGTTTCTCCTGAAGCAACACGTCTTTTATTGTTGAGTCACAAAGTCCCAGCTTCCAATTTTGATGTTATTTCTACTTCATCTTGTTCCACCTTTTTCCATTTAATTTTGCATGAAAAGTAACACATGGGTAATAATATCGATTGTGGCAAATAACTTGTGATAAGTTTTGATAATTCATAAAAAAAAAAAAAAAAAAAAAAAACCAGTTTCAGGAGCCGATAATAGAAGTCACCGCTTGTGAAAAGGAAATGCTGTTGAAGGGAGTGACGCTCTGTTCCTGCCAGTCCAAATACCTGGCTCTGAGAACCAGGAAGCCCGGGGTCAGGGGTGACCGTGCAGAATCTTATCTGTCCTACCCATTGGTCTATTGGTATTAAAGCCGGGCGTGAACAAGTCGGCGGCCTGCTAACGCTAACGCTCACCACCGGGGCAGATAGAGCGAGGCAGAGGGCATTCTCGGACACTTATCAGCCCTAGTGTTTCCTCTCCTCCTGCCTTGATAGGGCCCCTCATCCTGTGAGCGAGGCTATCATTGTTATTTCAGTCCTTTCTCCCGTCTCTGGTGGTGACACTATATAGCCGATGTAAAGGATGTGTAGCTTTTTTTTTTTAACAGATAGGCAGCTCTGCCTTCGCTTCGCTCGCGTTGTGTCAGCACAAAATAATGTTTATAGAGCGAGAAGGTATCCACAGGAAAGAGACAATCATCCCGAGCTGCTGAGGGCATTGTTCTTAGAAACTCAGCTCAGCTTTCGAGATATTTTTTAACACTCGACTGCTGCGTTTCTCCTTTATTATACTGAGGAAACACTGAGGAATCAGCAAGAGGAAAACCTCTGATTATATTTGATTTATTTATTTTATTTGAGATAAAGTTGATATTTTACTTTTTAAACTTGCTCCTTCAGATGTAGCTAACTGATTTCATTGTGTTCTCTAATATTTTTCAGGTCAATAAAAACATGTTTGAATTGTGGGTAATGAACCGTGTTGAGTTTGATATAGTGACAGTGATCTTGTAAAAAAACACAGCAGATGGATGGATGGATGGTAAAACCTCTCTTTAACACACACACACACACACACACACACACACACTTCTTTCCACTCCAGTTTCCATTTTCAACACACATTGTCGCCTCAGCACCTGTCTCAGATGCACGTCTTTTCCCAACAAACAGCTTCATTCACGTGTCTTACAACTGTCAAAATGTCTTTGCCATAATTGCTGCTTTCACCGCCTGTTCTCGCTCCTGCTGCTGTGGATTGAACTCATCAACATGCAGCTTTTGTCTTGTTGTTAATACGCCTCTAATCTCAGGTCTGGCCCCTCCGCCACCGCGTTACGCCGCGTTGTCACGGTGTTCATGCTCAGGTAGCGGGCTCTGAATAGCACGGTCTGTTGTCGAAACACAAAAGATGCACCTGCCTGTGTGTTTGCGTTTGTGTGAATGGTCTTCTATTCTCAAGTGTGTGTGTGTGTGTGTGTGTGTGTGTGTGTTTGCATCTGCTTGTCTGACACTGGCAGGTACTGTGAAGCAGAATTAGCCTTTTTATAAAATGTATTTTTTTTTTTTTTATGAGGCAGATGAGAATTCTCCGACTCATTTCTCACCTCACACCACTTTAAAACAGTTTAAAGCCAATTTAAATATGAAAAATCAAAAAAACAAAAAACAAAACACAGACAGAGACACAGATTTATGAATAGAGAAAAAAAAAGAGGCAAATGTGTTCCTACCCTCTTTGGTAGCCAGGCGCGGGGACGGGTCTGTGTGAGATGGTGTATTGTAGGATAATGATGAGCTACCTGTAATAAAATAAAATAAAAAAAAAAACCTTAGTGAGAAATATTCTTATTTCATTTCAATTTGCAATAAAGAAAAGTTCAATTCAAAGGTGTTAACAGTCGCCAGCAGGTGGCGGTAAAAGGTTCGGCTCAGTTCCTGTTAGAGCAGAACTTAAAAAGTCCTTTTCATTTCTTGAATTGTGTTCTTGTTTTGTCTTAAAAAATAATCTCACAGGGAAAATAACTCATGACACATAAATCTATGTCTCAAATAAAGCAAATCCAGAACGCACACACGTGTCCTTTAAACGTTGGGAAAAACAAGAAACCCGCTGCCTGTCAGCATTTTAACTGCAAACCTTATTCCTGAATAATAAAATCAGGGAGGCAAGACTCGAGCGTATGGCTGCCTATTCATTTCACCTTATGGAGCAGAACTCTGCGCTGCATTCCTCCACTTACACAGGCACCCTGGGCGGCACCAAAATGCTCTCTTAATTTTAGCTGCCCCCAGGCATAAATCAGCGAGTGGAAAAACAGACCCAAAAATGCACAGAGAAAACACGAGAGCAGCTACTACTACACGGGGAATGTGAAGATTTAGCGCTGAGATGGCTTCAGGGAGCCGCTGAGGAGGGAAGGTACCTTTTTTTTTTGGTGAATGGAGCAAAGTAAAATTAAATTTGTGATGTGCTTTTTGGGAGATTTGGTGTAGGTTTCTAACCTAACTCACGGCTGCCGGTGGGGGGGGTGGGTGAAGGGGCCAGTGGTGGCAGACTAGGGGTCTGTTTTTTTTTAGGGGGTGGCTGGAGGGAAAGAGTGGGGTGCTCCTTAACCACCCAACACTCCCCCCTCTTCCCTCCACCTCTCCCAGTCCTACCTACTCCACGGCACCCCCAAGGCTCTGGGTCTAGTTTAGAAACCTGGGGGCCTCAGAACAGGGCAGCCATTGTATGAGGCAGGGTCCCTGCACAGCAATCAAATGCAGCTCCTCGTACAAAAATAATTCCACACTCAGAGCGTAAGCGTACGGGGGGCAAGCGAGCCACCAAAGCCATCTAAGGAATGATGGAGAAAGTGTAAGAGAAAGATGAACAGACTGACAGAAAAAAAAAAACAACGGAGTAGAGTAAGAGAGAAGGGGAGGAAGGGGTTGTTAACCCTTTTCCTACTGTGTGCCACATATGTGGGCTGACCCAGACAGGCAAACAGGCAGCATTGCTGAGAAAACCTCAAACCATCCCACAGACAAATGCAGGGCTGCTGTACGAGAGAGAGTGAGAGTGAGTGAGAGGAGAGAGAGAGAAAGGGTGAGAGACATCACAGCTAACGGTTTTGTGTAGGGAGTCTTTGGCTGCGCTGCCTATTTATTTGGACGTCCTCTTCCTCTCAGAAAACAAACACATCCCGGTAATCTGACAGCACAGTGGGAGGACTGGCCAATGTTCAGCCTCTTACGACCCTCACTCTCTCTTTCCCTCTCCAGTCACATCTGCTCGGAGTCTGTTGGATTACATAACATCCACAAACAATTTTCTTTTCTGTCCTTCTTATGACTGATGGCTCTTTCAAAAGACCTCGTCCTTCAGTTTGGCTCGCACGTAATATTGACGGAGATCTTCCAGGGGTTTGCTCAGCATTTGTGACGGACCTCCATAGGGCCCCTGCTGTTTATTCTCTATGGCCATATGATACCATTGCCTCAAACATGTGGTCTGACTTCTGTCAACAAACTAAGAGTTCCAGTCACCCAATTGTGGGCGTCTTGCCACCTCAAGCGCGGCTAAATGGTCTCCAGCTAACAGAAAGTCATCCATTTAGCTTTATAGGATAAAGCTGCTCTGACTAGCACCACTGCCACTGCTTGTCTTCACGCCAGCCCGACATAGCGCACATGCAAAATTTCCAGCAGGTACTCCAAACCACAAAATATCATTTTGTTTTACAAAACAACCCATGTAAGCACTTTCTCAGGGCGCCCCCTGCTGCTCAGAGTGTTGGGTAACCCGCTACCGACTGAAAAAGTTGATTAAACACATTCATTTACTAACGTCTCAACCACATGTCTGTATTATATCTTGTCCTGAACACGTTGTGGTTGGAGTAGCGGCCAGCTGACACGCTGGAGGTGTTTTCATACCATTAGCATGATGCTAACCCTAACCCCGGTGACTTCACTACTACACATCCTGCAACCTCGCTCTGTTTATTACCCCATTCATCTGTTACACAATCGAAACCTCCTTCAGCTTATAAAATATGAGTTCATGTTGTCAAACCTGTCACATGTTAGAGAGCTAGCGTACAAAATGTCACTGCATGAGGTGGGTGAGAAATTTTAATTTGGAAAGGTGTGGATGGATGTTGTTTTCAGAGGATACCGACACCAAAAACAAGTCTAAACTTAAATTAACCTGATTGTGTCATTCTTTAGACACAGCTGAGCTCATCTCCGTGTTTACATGAACGGCAACTACTTATTAAGCACCTCCACTTATGCTAATGTGATATGTACATAACTTCTCGTGGTGCTGAGTGTCTGAACCCCGGCAGTCGAGTGAGCAGCCGCAGCTTTGCTCCGTAATGGTGGCTAACAGCAGACAGCTAACAGTAAAGGGCTCGGAGCCAGGCCGTTGAGCCCCTCTGCACCAGTGATAATCTGCCAATTGAAAGAACTAATGCAAGGGGAGCTCAATAAAAATGTTGTGAGACGAGAAAGAGGAGAGAGAGAGAAAGAGGAATGGAGAGCGCTCTCCAGAACTCCTTTTTCCCTACTCAGCCTTCGAGCCCAGATGTTTATGGTCTGTATAAACTATTGAGGGCTCGAGAATGTCCCCCACTCTGGAGCGAGCAGCAGAAGTGCAGAAGCCCAGACTTATCACTCTCTCGCTCTCTCTTTCTCTCTGTCTTGATTCCCTCACTGTAAATCCATCCAGACACACAAGCAATGGCGACAGCTGGGAAACAGAACTATTGCTATTCTCCAAAGGCACTCAATCATGACCACCTCGGACCATTTCCACACACTTCTAAAAAAAAATAGTTTACCCCCAACCCCCTCGACTTTTTGTTGTTTTTTTTTTCAGTCTCACTCTCATTTCTGTAACTGTTTCCCCTGCTCACACCCTCCTTCCCTTGTCCTCATATAACTACTGTAAAACGTCGTCTGTCAAGGAACTTTTTTCATCCAAATTTTGTTTCTTTAGATCTACAGCCGATTTGTTCTCAATTCACTGTCTCGATCCTCCTCGTCTTTCTCCTTCCTCTCCTCTTGCATCTCTTGGTTTTGGAGGATATACTCTCTCTCTCTCGTTCACTGAGGTTTTTCTTCTTTTTTTTTTTTTTTTGTTGCTCCGCTCCGTTTCCAGCACATGTGGTATCAAACCGACCTACATGGGTGCGATAAAGCAAACAGTCCGCGGTCCCTCCCTGACAGACTAATTTGAACAAATTCTCAAATTGCAGCCAAAATTGAAAGCACATTGGGGTGCGGGCGGCCATCACTTATAAAAATCTGGATAAGTGACCAACAATGAGGCCAAAATAATGCATGGGCAACTACCCTTGTTACTGCGAGCAGCTGGGCAGCCAGACAGATGTTCAGATTGTGCCCACGGTTGCAGCAGTGTGGCTTGTTTGCAACGATATTTCTGCACATGACGTGGCAGGAATGTTTTGTTATGGTATGGCTGTAGGGTGGGGAAGTATGCCTGGCCCGTGCCGAGGGTACGTACAGGGTTTAATGACTCTGAGGAATGTTAATCAGAGGTTCAATAACCAGAACCAAACGCACACATGATGAACACAGATGTGTATGAAATAATTGCAGTACCTCCTCGGACTATCCATCTTTTGGAAGCTGGATGGGGAGTAATATTGTAAAGCGAACTGAATGAGTTTGGAGGAAGAAAGACATCACATGACCTGTAATCACTAATACTTCCAGAGTTTGGCTCAGCCGTTTCCCTCCCTCTCTCTCTCTCTTTCTGTATTCTGGGAAGCTCGGCTCGGCTCCAGCTCTCGTGAGTGAAGCCAGAGGTCTATTTTCTGGACGAGGTTACTCCTCGTCTATGATTGTGTTTGTTTGTGCTGCAGGAGGAGAGGAGAGAACGGCTTCAGTTTCCAAATCATCAGCCCTGCAGGGTCTGCACGAAGCCTCGACCCTCCTCCTCCTCCTCCTCCTCCTCCTCCTCCGTAGTCTTCCTCAGTTCATTTACTAACATGGTCCCTCTTGCCTTTAGGCTCCTTGTGTCAATAATACACACAGAGAGCTGCCCCAAAACAGGTCAGTCAGTCCAGGCCCGGGACGGGAGCATTCATCTTTTTGATTGTCGGGAACGGATCCAAAGCAATTTCAACTGGCAAGTGGAGAGGATTCCCAAGACATCTCTTCTGTCTCCAAAACACACAAGGTCTAAATCAAAAAAAGGACAGCAATGGGCAGAGTCGTGGTGCAGCACGCCTAAGCCGTGGCTAAGTCCCGCAGCCAGCGGCCATAATGAAAACTGCTCTGCGGAGTGTGCCCAGTGGCGGTCAGACAGATCCACCCGCTACAGTGCTACACAATGAGGCTGTTATACTCATGACAAGCATCTCTCTCTGCCCAGACGCTGTGCACAGAGAAAACTGTTGACACCCACAAAATACAGTTCCCATTACATCACGCTGAGGCCCATCTCGATTTTTTGGGAGTAATGTTAAATTTAGTTGAGCCATCAGTCACTCCACCCAACGTGGTGTCATGATATTCTGCAGCCGCAGCAGAAGCAGCTCTCGCTATTTTTAAGCAGCAGAATGTAAAGAATTCAAAGACGGGACCACTTGTTCTCAGTATGTCCATCCACTTATATGTTTTAAAATATCAAACAGTAGATGAAGACATCGCCTGACCTAGACATCACTGTGTATTCAACCCAACACCCGTACCAGATGTTACATCTTGTATTGAAATGCAATTTGCATACTGCCTCAGAAAATTGGCCCCGGTCGCCCTGACGAAAACATATGAAGAAGGATTGTGCTGAAGAACTCTTCAAAGGTAAGAGGCTCAAATTTAGTTGCCTCCGTTGCAAATTGCAGATCAACTTTCTTTGCTGTGCTGAACACACAGGCCTAGCGTGATTCCTGAGGCAATGCACCTGGGCTTCATCTTTCTGTGGACCATGTGGAATAAGGCGGCCCAAAGTGTAGTGGGGGATGCAGTCGATGGTTATCTCGAGACGGGAAAGAAACCCTCTTGGTTTCCACAGCTCTCGGCTTAATGCTGGGTAGACATTACGGAGAAATGAGTTTCCAGTAAAAGCAATTTCATTGTTTATTGATGGTAATATGAATATAGTGCGGTGACAAAAAAAAGTGTCATGTTGTTTGCCTGGGTTTGGCTTTTTTTTTCTTTCATTTTTTCACTCTGTCTACTCATCCAAAAGCAGAGAAAAATATGAAAAGAGGTCTGTGTTTTGATTGAAAGTTGATTTTCACTTTGACTTTGACTCTGGCAAAGATGGATGCCAGTTCAGACTTCAGCCTCGGCACAGACAGCGTGTACAGCAGGAACACAAGGAGCACTTCACTGTAAAATGATTATGTTTTGATCATTCTGGAAAAATGTTTTTCTCTTTTGTTTTCTCGATCGATTATCAAACATTTGCACAAAGCGTACTTACTTTCCCTGAGGTAATTGAGATGAGAGAGAAGCACTTCGGCGTTGTACATGGTGGTGAGCCGGAGGAAGTCGTCCTTGCTCATCTTGCAGAGGTCTTTGCCGTCTAAGTTCTGAAACATGGCCGTGTCGATCTCTAACAGACCATACTCCTTGATGGCCCACTCTAGCCACTGGCGCACGTGATCCTGGGACCACAATGACGGGTCTGCGGGGGGAAAACCAACTGTCAAAGAAGTACATGAGGACAGACGGCGGGGAAGAGAGAAGAGCTGCGGGAGTAGTTTTCTCACTAAGGTAAAGGAAGGAAGAAGAAATAAATTGGAAGCAGAGTTTTGTATCAGTTGCAGACCTTGTCTGGCAAGTTGTAAATATTCTTTGTCCTGTTTTAACCATAAGAGTCTGATGTGTTTTAGTGGGATGACATATTAGGTTCAATATAAATCATCTTTCACCGAGTCGTATCGGTCTCAAATCCCTTCCTGTGATCAAAAAATTCTCTGTCCACTTTTTGCTTTGTGCCATTTGTCCAAAAAGGAGCAAAAACAAAAATATTTTTCAAGTACAACATGACCCCAGTCTGGTTAACTGCACAGCCAATAATATTGAACCAAACCCCAAACTTACCACTTGTGGTTAAGGAGTGGCCTCCATGTGGAGCTCCTATTAGGTTAATAGATGAGTAGCCTTTTGCTTCAGTTTAGCACTAACACTTGAATAGCCTTTACAATGGAAAAAGTACCAAGGCTCCATTTGATTTTAATTAAATGAATTACATGCGCTCATTTTTTGGGAAAATACAGTCATTCTCTCTGGCCCTCGGTCTTATGTGCAACAATATCATCAACTTGCACATTAAAATGATCTTTAACCCCTAATACTGCACTTGTTACTGCCCTCAAACCGTGTTATTTCACATCAAACTCATGAAAACAGTGAAGAAATATTTAAGTCTGGCACATAAACTGACGTCTCTACCTGCACGCACTCAACCGTGCTCTCATGGGCGATGTTAAAACACTGGAACAATACTTTACACCGTCAACTGGCTGAATAATAAAAAAACACCTCTCATAAAACATTTACGACGTTGGCAAAATGATACCAAAAAGAGAAGAAGTGATTCAGTTTATAATCACAGCAGCGCAGGAGAAACACCTACAACAATTTACACCTTTTTTAAAAAAAAATGTTTCTTACCTGCAGGTACAATGACTCTCCGCTCATTGGTGGTCATGTTAGGGGGAGGAGCGTTCTTCTCATCCATGTAGTTTCCATAGTTCATCTGAGATGTGTCGTTACCACCCACCAGCTTATTGCATTTACCCACGCTGCAGTCCACTGGTGACTCCCTGCTACACAAACACACATGTACAAGTAAGTTGTAAAAACATTATCAGCAGATAAATCGGGTGTTGTCGGTTTTTCTTTTCCAGTCATTGACTTTGGCATGAGTTATTTAAACCCTGCACTTACCAGGGCCAAGTATATCAAGGAAAAAAGTCAAGGTTAGTTGTAATAAAAAAAAAATTAAGTTATTTAAAAAAAAAAAGAAGAGAAAAGTCATATTTCACAGAACACAAAAGAATGTAAGGTACCGGAAGCGGTTGTCGTGACATACCTGGATCCATTCATGTGCTCATATTCTCTCTTGACATTGACCCGCACTGGCTGGTTGATCCATTCCTGCTGTGGGGGTAAGGGGTTGATTTTGTGGGTCTGGCCGTAGTCCTGTGTGCCAGATGCAGTCATGTCTGTCTTGGGGAGAGGGGCAGCAGCAGCGTACGGAGGCTCAAATAAAGACTGGTCTTCACTCACCACTGATAGCGCCTCCTGGAGGTGAAAAGAGCAAATACTTGTATTCATTGATGTATTCATCATACCATCCTTCGCTTTATGTGCTTTACTGAACATTTTCTTTTACTCTTACTAAGAGTTAGATGAAGAACTTTAGACATAATAAATTTGACTTCTGAATTCTTAGTGTTAAACTAATATGAAACAAACAAACTAAATAATATCAGAGTCAGTATCAATCAGTTTTTCCAAAATATCCAACTATTCCTTTAAGAGTGGGAGGATACACTCATCTAATAAGTATGACTACACACAATCACACAATCGAAACCATGAACAGATACGACATCAGCTTCTTAGTTGACGCTACCCAGAAACTTGTGATGTGATTTTTTTTTTCAGTCTCTTGAGTATTTTTGTTTACAGCAATTATGCACAGTTATGACAGTTATCACAGTCTGGCATCCTAAGTAGTTTGTGTATACAACTCATGTAGCAACTGTAGTTTCCTGTTGACATTAGAATGACTTCAATCATGCCAACGGTGGAGTAAGACAGCGTTGTGAGGTTGGACGCTTCCAATGAACAACTTTACAAACATCATGATCCACTGTTTTTTACATTTAATGAAACAATAAGGTCGATAATTAAAAGTAATTTTGCTTTATTCTTGTTAAAATACAAATCTAACATTTGCTGATTATGCTGACATTACACAAGTATGTTAAACAGATTTCCCAGAGTTCATTCTGTATAATCATCCATTATCTATAATCTCTTAACTTCACTGGACCCAAAAAAAATCCCCCGTTAGGCCCTGATGTGTCTGTCGTCTGCGTCTTCTTTAACACAGCTGAAGATTCAACAGAAGCAGCAAAGGGGGGGTCACTGCTACGCTGACCCCCTCTGCTGTGGCTCAGCTGGAGCAATGTAAGTTTATTAAAGAAAACAAACGCAGCAACTCGAGGCTGGCCAAGATATTACGTGGTTTCAACATGCTCTTCTTGTAATGTCTTGGAAGTGGAGCGTGGATTATGTATTCGATGGGTTACGTTTTAATATGCAGATGTGCCTGTTCAGTGTCTGACAGTGAACACGGTGGCGTAATGTTAATGTCACCATCTTAGACCTCTGCCTGGAAATAACACTGAGCTGGCACAGAAAGAAGAATCTGCTCAATGATTTAATGAGTCAGCCTTTCTCTCTTAAGTGCTCTCTTTATCTTTTTTTAAAAAAATAGTAAAAAAAGAAGGAACAATCACAGAGAAACGAACAGAAAAAAGAATAAGTCAGAATATCAAGTAAAATCATTACAGTCACATGCCTCTGCTGTGGATTAGACTTGGGTCTGATGCACATCTGGATCTGATGGCACAGCTTAGACCGAGACGTGTCTAATCCTCAGGGACTGAATTATTTCATTCCAAAACGCCACATATCTGCTTCAGGCAGGAAAATGCCACTTGATATTCATTGATCAATATTTCCAGCATATCGTTTTCGTTCTCTAAAATGTTACGTTTATGAAAGTGAAATCCTCCTGATCTCACATAACTTCAGTGTCATTCCTTTTCTAAGACGTTTCGAGTCTTCACTCGTTCCTTTTTGAATGATGAATGTCTCTTTTTTTAGGAGCAAAATAGGAAGAAGATACAAAAAAAACCTACAATAACCTTTTTGTCAGTGAGTTCAAATTTCCTTGAACTAATGCGATTCTTTTCTGTGAGGACTTTGTTACGAATCATTTAATATCAGAAGTTATGTTGAAGTTTTCAGTGGAAAAATTCCACTTGCTACAGTGTACTTTCCATTGTGTTGTCACAGCTTTGTCACTGACATCATTTGTCAACACTTTGGACTAAAAAGAAAACATTTATATTCTGGTTTAACAACCAAATATCAGGTTTTATTTTTCATTTTTCTTCACTGTTATACTGAAATAAACCTAAGAGGTTCTGCTTCTTCAGGTTAATGTGTAGATACACAAGCAGAACTTGTCCAGAAACATTTAACCATGTGGCCAGAATACGATTTTCCAGTGATTTCATCAGCGGATCCATCATAGTCTGAACGCTGGCAGCGGGACTCACTATCTGAGCTGAGCACAGCAGCTAGTCTGTGGATGATAAGGTGTGGAAGAGTGAGGGAATGTCTCATTACAGCCTGATAAGGCCTCAGTCAACTATTCTGACTGTTGTACGTTATATATACAGTGACATATCGGTCTGCACAATTGAAACCATGATTGGCAAGTGGTGTGCGTCCATCAAGATTGTAGAAGAGTTTTTCTTTTTTTAGAAATAGGAGCACGCCACGTTCGTGGAGAGAAGCTGAGAGGATGACAGAGCAGTGCCAATTCACTGTGTTTTCTTTCCAGTATCTGTGAGGAACACACACATTGTGCCACTGAGAGCTACAGGCGGTTATTCTGAGGTTTTCTTTTCGTTCCTCACATTACCCACAGATAACTTGTGCCACTTTTAAGCAGCACAGATGAACCCATCCTGACGACGAACCTACAATCTGAAATCATAATCACAGAAGAAAAAAAAACTGTGGAAAATAAGAGTAAAAAAAAGAAATTCTGATGTTTTTTTTTTTTTTCTGAAACCATAAATAAAAATTTGGATTCTGGTTTTACTACATATCTTTCAATGCCAGAGACAAAGGGAAAGAAGAACGAAAAAAAAAAAAAAACATCAAATGAATCATAGCTCAGCTGTCTCTCTCTCTCTATGTGTGTGTGTGTGTAACTATTGTGTGAGTGTGACACCTGCTGGGAGCCACCTCTGCTCTGTTTACATCAGCCAACTCTATCTCCGCAAGTGCGTCACGACGCGTCTGGAGCAGATTGGATATATATGAAATAGCTCCACATCCAGACTACACGTGTGTCTGTTTGGCGTTCACACGCACGCACAAACACACACACACATTTAGCAGGAGCCACCCGGAGGGAGGAGGGAGGTGGGGGGTGAGAAGGGGGTGAGGGGGGGCATTCCTGTCTTTTGTTTAAGGAGGAAGAGGAAACCTGTCAGGAAAAGATTGTGTAGAACGGGAAACTCTCATGGTTAGAGAGCCCTTCCTTTCTTTTTAGTGAGAATGAATGCAGCTAACAGCCAGTCATTTATACCCAAGGATTCAATTATGATTCACACGACTTCTTGCATTGTTACACACACACACACCCACCCACACACACACACACACGTCCAGGCTGGGACATCCAATATCCTCCTGCAGTATGGAATTCATTCCTAGTACACAACAAAAACATTAACAGCGCTGTGAGCGGAGAATGACGGGATTTAAGCGACTATATGCGGCCTGACATTTTTGTCTGGCCAACGTTTACACTCATCCAAAACTCACACCACACCCAGCCGCCACAAACCCGCTACTTTAAATTTCCAAAAAGAAAACAAGTCTCATCACTTTTCAGCAACAATAAGAGTAAATACAGATGCTGCATTCTTCTGAGCTTACACTTGTTGACCGGAGGACACAGACTAAACGCATGGCAGCGAGAACTAATGGGGACTTGCCACTCAACATCTGGTGGCTGCAGCCATAATACATCTGGAATTTGACTGTCGGGGGCCAGTAGCCAATGTTAATGTGGACCAGCGCTCTTGACTACCAACATACCATTTCAAAATAGTTGTGTAACTATATAAGGAGCAAGCCAAGGTATCATTGTGAAGCCCTGTGGTTTGAAGTGTTGCAAACTGTGCAGTTACCGCATGAAGTTACCAAATGACAGCTTTCTTTACACTTTGACAAAACTCTCTGTCCGACAACAGAGAGGAAACACACAAAAACAAACGGCTACAAGTAGAGAGAGATCATCTCTCTTTGTTAAAATAATAACAATAATAATAATAAATCAAATCATCACAGTTTTTCTGACCCCAACAGGATCTTTAGACCGAGCCGGGCGATGTGCCACACCACTGTTGCGCAGCTCGACACATCGTATCCAGCGGTACATCCAGTCGTGGCTATTGCTCAATCCCCATTTCTCAGACTAAACCAAATCGCTGAACTCGTGGAATGCTTATACCTATATGAAATTACCCTCTACGACTCGTTGTCTGAAACAAATAACCGTTCCTTTGTGCCTTTCCAGACGTGCGTAATTGTGCGCTTGGTCCCCCCAAAAAATCCACAGCGTGATTCTGATTTTAGTCTTAAATCCACATCGTAGAATATCCTCACAACCAGACAGCTTATTGAAGAAAAAACAAAAGAAACCGGGCAAGAGATACTTTGAGAGAAAGAAGGGAAAAGAAGGAAATCTGGTTACCGCTTTCAGACCGAGAGAAAAAAGCCGCTCATCGTCGTCGGATTGGAGGTCCCAGCTCACACACAGACACACAGGGGCATTTCAACCCATTGCTTAAAAAAAGGAGGCGCAACTCCGAAAAAGCAGTCTCCCACAAACTCATACACCCCGTTCTCCACCCTTACCTTAATAGTTCCGTCCATTTTGCGCAATTTTCAGCGGACCCCGACAATATCCCAAACATGACACGCTCCTGAATTAATTCCAGCCCCCGGTATGTGGCGGAGAGAAAGAGACACTTTTACCGGATTGAGTTTTTTCTTTCCTCTAAATTTGGGAAGTGAAGTCACCACTGTTGAGAAGGTTGAGAAGGAAGCGGTGTGTCACCGAAAGCCCTGCCTTCAAAAAAGCAGGATACTGTCCCGGAGAGATAAGCAGGGAAAACAATTGAGTGTTCGCTCCGCTGTTATGTTTTTCTGCTCGGAAATATTTACAGGATGGCTGCCTGCGTCGTGCACAGCCATTGCTGTGTAGCCCGTCGTAGAATAGTGTTGTGTATTATATTTTTTCTCTCTCTCTTTTTGCTTTTTCCCCACTAGTGTCACAGATGGTGTGGACGGGTTTACTGTTTGTCCGACATATGAATTATTTCTACACACATTTCTGTGAGGTTTTCTGGAATGAGCTTCACTGTCACGGGACACTTAAGTTATGTGATCCCATGTTTTAGAGCGCTTTTAGTTAACGCCTACGCTTCAGACTTGACTGTGGCCATGCCTCCATCCTCCTTCAATTCTCTATATTTCACAGTTAAAGTGATACATTATATTCAGTATAAAGTTTATCTCTGGACGTGGCCAGATGTTGATGGAGCTGTAAACCGGGACACCTACGTTCAGGAGCTGTTTCAGCCTTGACTCTTTCCTCTCTCTCTCTCTCTCTCTCTTTTTGTTACAGCTCTCTGCTCTCTGTGAAGTTTTCCTGAGACACCATTAATAAAATCCAACCGTTCAACTCTTAACCGCACTATAGTCTGGAGAGTCTGCGCTACACGTGTGCGTCTGCTGCCTCGCGCAGGGTTGAATGGATGAAAACGCAGCCTGCATCAATTAAAACAACACAAATGTATTATTGTGATGATGATGATTATCATCACCACTTTATTACTTGCATTAACTTTAACTTTACCGTTGTTATTGGATGATTTCTATCAAGTCGGATAAGTCTAAAAACAGAAATTCTTCACCCTCCCCCCTCCACCCCCACATGAGTATTTTTCTTCTTCGTCTACTCTATGAAATTGCCCTCATCAATTCGAGCATAATTTTAGAGCAGATGCGAGACGCGGAGCCAGGTCTGAACCTGACCACTGCAAGAAAACTTCAATTCTCACAAATGCATCACCACAATCAGCGTTTCACTGTTGAAGACAAATGACACGTATAAATTTAACCAGCAGGTAAAATAGACTTCAGCTCTGATTTGTTTCATTGTTTTGGAGAATTTTTTTCCTTTTTTTTTTTTTTTACAAGATTAATAGAGTTTAACTTGGAAAAAAAATCTGATCATTCCACCAGAAAACCACATTTGATAGAGAATAAAAACAATCTTTTAAGACTTTACTTTGGACTAAAGAGAGAGTATCTCGTTACACTGACTGTTTTTATAAAGTTTAACAACATAATACGATTTAGCTGAAACAAAATGATGATTATGAATATTTTTTGCAGTGTTGAGGTAAAGGGAGGGGGGGGGTCTCTCTCAAAGTGGCCAAACAGAGACTTACGCCGCCGCGACGACTGACAGCAGGGCCGGCCTGTCTGCTTTTGACTTGGGGGTCTGGTGTGGCTGTGGGCCCCCACCCTTGGGACCACCACATCTGGATCCTGCTAAGGGTCAAGGCTTCTCCTGCCTGAGGCCAGTTCAGACTTGTGTAATTAAGGGAGACACCTTGTTTAACTCTTTGGTGACTGGTTTTGGTTTCTATACATTCCTGTTTATAGTTTTATAAGAAAAAAACCCATTGATAAAGTGAAGTGACCTCTAGTCTGTGATTAAACACAGTTTATAACCACTAATACAATAAAATACTCGCCCTCCTATGATACCACCGTGTCACCATGTTTCCATCAATAAAAGAAGCTAAGTTTATGCTCTACTCCTCCATAGAGGCCAAGATTAGTTTTTCTTGTGTAAATAGCTGAAATAAAGTGTTATGGAATACGCCTACAAATTTACAGGATGCTTCAGGAATGACAACCAAAGTCCATCAGACAACATGCTTCTCTGTGTTCAAATACCTGCCATCTTGTGTCATTAAGCTGATTGGGAAGACTGGGGGTCCTGGACCTACCAAGACCATGATGAATACAGTGGTAACAAACATTTTGGAAGGCCAATAAACAGATGCAAGTTGGTTTACACAGCGAACCACAGAACATCTGGCTCGATGCTGTAACTAGACAGCCAGACATTTCTTTCTTACACCAAGAGCCAGTAGCTCCTCTGTCTCTCCACTGGGGCAACAAGCCAGAGGTGGGCGGTTACTATGGTGAGTTTATGTTCAGCAGCTTTTCAACTGTTGGACTCATCTTTTTCTTCTTTAACTTATATGAAGGATCTGCTAAGATTTAAAGAATGAAGTGAAATTTTTTACACGAAGAGAAAAAAAAGAAAGTTAAGGAGCATTAAGACTTTTATTTGTCACAGACTCAACAAGTGAAAACAATGTGTGTGGATGGAGGAATGAAGAGGGAAATAAACTTAAAGAGATTTGTCTTTAGGTTTATTTATAAAGAATAAAAAAAAAAAAAACTTTCTCAAACTTTCTTTCTTTCTTTTTGTCTGTTTTTGACACTTTGTATCAAACCATATTTTACAGTGTAATCTGTCAAGGTTTATTATCATTATTATCATTTTTTATAAACATGAGTTGGTCACTCTTTGTCTAATGACACACACATGTTAAGTCCATCTGGATCTTTTCCTGAAGTGGGAATTTATGTGTTTACTGTTGTGAGAAACCTCTTTTCCCTCCCGTTATTTCCAACTAAAAAAGAAATATGTGTCCATGTCCATGTGAGTCTGCTAAACTTGCTGTTTATTAGACTTCAGACTTTGTATTCAGATCATTCCTCCTCTCGGGCTAAAAGACAAACCGAGTCAAAATACTCAGGGCATAAAAAAGTGGAGTCTGCAGCACATATAAGCACGAACTGTCTGGCCCCTCGCTCTAGGCCATAATTAATTTGAGATTTATTTTTATTGGAGAGTTCCAGTCTCGCCTGGCCTTAACCAAACAAAACCAAATGCGGGGCCGTCGATTCGCTTGAATGAGGGATATTTCTTTTAAATTTTGCATCGAGGCGTGTCACATTCTGACCAGTATCTCTCTGAATGTGACTGAGGGAAGTGAAGCACTTGCACGCAAAAAAATAAAAAAAATAAAAATTAATAAAAATATAAAACTAATCCTGAATCTGAGCAGGATGAAGAAGAAGAAGAAAAAAGAGACATAATGTCTCAGATCAAAGAAGATATCAGACTTTAAAATGAAAAGTTAATTCTTTCTACCTTCTACCTTCCTTTTCTCTCCTTCATTGGTCTCACGTCTGATTTTCTTTTTCTTTTTTTTTAAGGAGCAGAGAGACTCGTTTATTTAAAAATATATTTTCTCCTAAAACATTCCTCTTCATTCAACTCTCCTGAAAAACAAATCAGGAATTGTTCTGAGTCTCTCTGCAGTGGCACAAACGCTGCGCCTGGATGAAAAGAGCCCTTATTCAGAGAGGGGAATAAGTTTTCAAAACATTAGTGAGTCGCCTTCTGGAGAAAAAAAAAAGAAAAAGAAATAGCTCGATTATGAAGATATAACCATCGCTCACCTACACACAATACAAGCAGTCACCAGAGAAGATTATTGTGATGGATGATGATCAAAACTCAGCAAACTCAACAAACTAAAAGTCAGAGCGCGCGTTGACTTTGGCATCAGGTAAATTTAACATCGATCATGTTTATATCAAACAGAAATATTTTACGAGTTTGGGTGAATCACATGTGTAGAAGTTGCAGGTATTAACGCTGCGCCGTATGTGGCGCGACACAGATTTTTTTTCCTCTTTTTTTTTTTTTATGTGAAAACCAGATGTGCGCTGTTTGCTTTATTTACATTCTCATGACTGAGAGAGAGAGAGAGAGAGACACACACACACACACACACACACAGAGATTCATGACGTCAAAGAAACGATAATGAGGCATAACAGCAGCAGTTTTTTTGGATCGAAGACAAAGAAATCAAATCGATCCTGGCGCTTCAGAGAGAGAGAGACCACAACAGAGCCACATTTCAGCAGCGACTTTACAGAGTCAACATGAAGCCATTTTCAAACATAACATGGTGCCAGTCAAATGTAATAAAGCCCGTAGGAAAGCTACAGGTGTTAAACAACACAATAAATATCATATTGTTATTGTTGTTGGTTTTAAAAAATAAAAGCTCATCATTATTTATTTTTGGGATAAAACTGAACGAGATCGAACAAAAACGTGTTGTTTTTTTTTTAACTGAGTCTCATTATAAAAGTTACAAAGACCCTCACTTCGTTCCTCCAACTTTACCTGATCGAAGAGGCGGTGGTGTCTTACCTTGACGTAAGACGACGTGTCAGGGACAGTTTGAAACATGTCTACTTGACAGACAGGCCCAGAGGTGTTCAGTGTCCAGTGGGCCCTGAGAAAAAACGAAACAAAACACAAGAAGACAGAGAATCGATTATAACTTGATCATATTTTTTAAATTCTTCTAATTATTCGTTGTTTTTTCTAAATTACCACACAGGGCACGCGTGGGTTACCACTTCCACCAAAATAAGAGGAAAGCCAAAATGTGCTTAATGGTCCTCTGTGTATGTGACTGAACACATAATGTCTTGATTCATTCACAGAAACGTTTTTTCTTCCTTCTTTCATAAGTGCTCGGTGCTGGGTTTTAATTATTACATTAACAACACCAACAAGTGGAAATCACACCTCTAACCTCTTAGTACCATGAATGAGTCAGTCCGATAGAAGCTGTGCAGCATTAAGAAGAAGAAGAAGAAGAAGTAGTGGAGGGCCCCATCCCCAACCCCCATCATGTTTTCCCCTAAAGCTTACCACATATTGAAACACTTTTCGCTTTAATAAGTGCAGCTTACAAAGTCTAGGGTGAAAGGGCACTTAGAGGACGGTGTCTTTAGCCCTTCCCTCCCCGTGCAATTATTAGGAAGGTAGCGGCATATACCATCCAGAATGGCTGTTATATAGACTGCGTGATAAAGCAAATGAACGTATATGGAGCTCTATAATGGCGTTCAGGACGCACCATTAAAGTTCAACATCTTAACAAGGCCTAGGGGACATCTCTGCTCTGTTCAGTAGCATGCGCGCTCTGACCTGTCAGTATTATAAATATACAATCACGAAGCTTTTTCCTTTTTCTTTCCCCCCGACTGCGTGTGTGTGCTTTAGCATAATTAGCAGTGGATGCAGATCACAGACTTTTGTGATTTTTAAGCCAACACCTGACAGGGAAATCCAACAAAGAAAAGAAACTAATAATAATAATAATAATAATAATAACAATAATAATAATAATGGTTAAAAAAAAAATCAGAGCCTCTACACGCGACCAGAGGTTTAATAGCGCCACAATTTATCATTTTTTCTGCGTGATTTCACTTTTTGCGCATTAAATTCCTGAACTATGATAAATTAGCTCAAAAAGAGGGGTGGAGGGTGGGGGTGGTTCACATGAACGTGGCACAGTTTAAATACTTGTAGGGGACGTTTTTTGCCTTCTCGGCTCCTGCAGGCAGAAAGCAAAGGCTCGCCTCATAAAGTTCCCCAAATGCATCCAATTTCTACGCGGTAAAAAGGAGCATAGGATACCGCATCTGTAGCCAATTAGGCAGAGGAGGACTGGTGAATAACGGCGTGAACCTTCCTCCGAGACAGCCCCGTGGGCCGGGACCCCTCTAGTGTTACATTTTAAGCATCTTACCTCGCTGTAATCCATCATAAACGAGAGCCAACTGATTTCCAGCTAATACGCATATACCATTGTTTTTCTTACCCATTGACTTATCTGAGGCTGTGGCACAACAACTTACATTAACTTTACATCTCATTTATTTATTCATTCATTTATTCGATTCAAGAAAAGGAAAAAATCGCGAGTAAACTTTAACAACTTTAACAAAAAAAGAATTAAAATTAAACTTCTGATGCAAAGACACAAAAACATCAACACAAAGTTGGAGCTGCAGCTTCATTTCTCAGACTCGATCGTTTTCCCGAAACGTCAACACGTTGTTGTTGTTTGTTTGTTTACTGTTGATCGTTTGTGTTTTAACATCATGACCGCGCCAATAAACAACAACAAAACAAGTGTAAATGATTTATTGTCCTCGTGCACGCACATCGACGCTGCACAATTACGCACAAACAAAAACAAATCGCTTTTCTCTCCCGCCTCCTTCTGTCTTTTCTCACTCACCTGTCGTTATCGTGTCTGGTCTCTTTTCAGTCACTCCTCCTCCAAATTTAAACAACAATTAGTTCCGTCAAAAACCTTCAAAAAGCTGATTTCTCCCCAAAAAATGATGGTTATGATGATGATGACAGTGAGTTATTTAGAAAGGGGCTGAAAAGGAGCGCCGGGTGTATGAATGGAAATGTTACTGAGATGGGAAAGTCGCGACCAATGAGCAGCGAGAGAAAACCTCCCCTCGCCTGCAGAGTGAGGCCACTGAACCATGAAATAAGAGAAAAGCGCAGAGAGAAAGACGCGTCATAAATCTGCATTACAGAGTCTTCTGCCCGGCGAAAGTGTCGATAAAAAATGTAAAAGACAAATATTTCTTAATATTGTTGCACTGTTTTTTTTTTAATTTATCTATTTGTTGATTCAGAAACGTGGTGATGTGGTGTGTGTGTGGCTACGAGCTGCTGCTGTGTGAACCACAAACATCACTGCAAAAACAAGCAGTTTTTTTTGTAAAAGAAACTGTGATTCCATCTTTGTCATCTGTAATCTTAACGTCCACAGATGAAAGTTGTCTCCTTTATATTATATTATTATTTTTTTTAAGTGTCTGATGCGTAAAAACCAACAGTGTCGGTTTTTACGCATCATTTTCTTTTGGTTAAAGCTTTGAAATTATGAGTCAAATGTAAATAACTTACTTTAATAAACAGTTATAGTTTGTCTCTCACATATTCATTGATTCATTCGTGTTCCTGTCTGGTGACAGTTCCCGCAGGAAAAAACCAGCAAACCAACAGTTCCTCTTGGAGCAGGGTTTGTCTTTTCCTGCACGGTTGACCCCCGCTCACTAACTCACTAACTTCATTTCCCTTCACTTGGCCGGTCCTCATCTTTGACCAAGAGTCACCTCCACCACCCCCACCCACTCCAACCTCCACCACAGCTAAAGGATGTGGGGGCCAATTCACGGCGAGGAAAGTTTGCCCAACCGTGACATTTTATTGCCTCATCAAGGTCGCTATTTCACGCAGGGCAACCAAAGAGAAGCGGAGAAGTCGCCTGTAACTTTCTACATCAGAGGAAACTAGAAAACAAGTCAGATGAGGGTGAGATGTTGTGAGGATCAATTAAATGGATCTTTTTTTTTTTTTTTTTTTTTACTTTACGCGTGATATTTTCTTTCTAACTGAGATGCATTGGTACTTGTCTGACTCTTTTTTTACAGTGTTGGGGGGGTCATCTGGTAAAAAGGTCGTCTTTCATCACCGGTTAGACCTTCTGTTTGTTGCACCGCTTCCTAATGTAATGATTAAGAACAACAACGTTGATAATAGTGTTCCCAGCACGAAACAATGGACGGAAATCCCAACATCCGTTTTACTGAAAAATGGCATTCATGCGCCTGCTGTGTTACCTTCCTCAGGATACAGTAGAAGAAGTTTTCTAACACATTTGAACAGCAACTATTACATTCTCAAAAGAGCAAAAGGCGAAAAATAGTTGATTTATTATGTTGTATTTTGATGTAAATAGCCAATTAATAAAATGAGAGCACCACCTGCATTAATAAAACATCAAACATATTAAATTAAAGATCAGTGACACAAATCATCATGTCAGAGGCCTGTTGCTGCTGCTGCTGCCGCCGTTGTCTGTTTCTGACACTTTCTGACTTATCTGTCGAATGTGGCAACACCTCATTTTATGTGTTTGTGTTTGAGAATCAGTGTCTGTTTGTTTCATCAAGTCTTGCACCATGTCCAACTTCTTGTTTTTGTGCTTTGCCATGGTAATGAC
Organism: Polydactylus sextarius; assembly: GCA_016801845.1. NCBI lineage: Eukaryota > Metazoa > Chordata > Actinopteri > Polynemidae > Polydactylus > Polydactylus sextarius. The sequence goes on from CM028924.1 coordinate 811,608, forward strand.
ATTAAATGTGGAATGTAGCTGTGAGGTGATTGTGCCTCTTGCAGAGACGTAAAACAAGACTTTTGGCAGTGTCCATCGCCTCACGTTGTTTATTTTAGCATATATTCTTTTTTAATATAGTTGCAAACAGAACCCCCCCCTCCCTCCTCTTTCTGCTTTAATAAAGAGACTTAATCCCATTCTGCAGTCGAGCCAAACAATCTGCCATCAACGGTTTCCCATATGCAGTCCACTGCCAGCCTTTCCTCACTGGTATGTTAACATTTCTGAGCTGCTTCTCTTGGGATTCCACCAAAAGCACTTGTATTTGAGATGATGTGGGGGTAACCTACAGACATCTGTGATTACATCGCCCTGGAGTAAATGAAGCTCCTTACTCTGAACTGTAATGAGTTATTTATTTAGTTGAGGGGGCTACTGAGAGATGATCTGGAGATGGAGATCGCTCTCATTCCAGCTCTTTACTGTGTTTTTTTTTTTCTTTTTCTTTTTCTTTTTGCTCCTCAGGGAAAGAGAAAATGGCAGTTGTGGCACCAGGGAAGGCAGGGCAGGGTATCAAATCTTTTCACGCTAGCTTCAAGGCAATCATCGACCACACATGGAATTAAATGTCAGCTCAGACTTTAAGAGTTGCCTATTCTTCAAAATACACACATCTCTGAATTGAATAGATTGAATTTGATTTGATTTAATTCTTTAAACTTTGTAGAAGTTGTGCTGGTTTTAAAACAAGTTAAATTGAGGAACAACAACATTCAAAGAAAGTGTCTATATATAAAGTGCAGACAGCAGCTCTCTCTTGTGTGAGCAGTGATAATTAACAAGGGGAAGTATTAAATTAAAGCAAGGCAGTTGTTTTATGAGCCAAGCATTTATGAAGGTAATAGCATCCCTATAAATTAACGACCTCCCAGTGACTCCTGATGTGTTGCCACTCATCAGGTCCAGTGAACCACTGATACGTGACCTCAGACGTTCAGTCTGGGTATTCTCACCCTCGGGGGGTAAATGTTGAGATGAGAGTTTGGGGACAAACATATGGTGTCGAGACAAAATGCACGTTGTCATTACATACAATATATTCTGGTATGCAACTCATCATAAGAAGGGAGAGTGAGTCTGTGTGTTTCAGTGCTTTATGGACGGACGTTGTGTGTCCATATAATTATTATTCACAACACTATAAAACACTGAGTTTCTTTCTCTCTGTGGTTGTTACAAGGATTTCCCAGACCACTTATCTTATGTCAATTTCAGCTGTAAGTGTGGACACACCCTGCCTCTGGTCCAGACTGGGCATGGGAAACTAAGGTGCTCACTTTACATTTTAAATCAATCTCAGTTTCCAAGAGAGCGAGAGAGGGGAGGTGGGGGGGTCATCCCTATATGAACACCAGGAGGGTGAAATAAAGCCCCTGAAAATGACTGCGCATGTGGAAAAAAAGCAAGGAGGGAAGCTGTGCCATTTAGAAGACCTAAATCATCCCCTGAACTATAAATCCACTGACCGCTCATCATTCAGCAGCATTTTAAAAAGCCCTTAAAGAAAAACACTGAGTGAAATGAATATGCTGTCACCTCTCATTTGGGCCTGGCCCGCTGGCTCAATAAGAAAAGTGTTGTTCTCTGGAAAGGCTGCTAGCTCAGACTGAGCTCTCAGGTTTAGGGTTTACCCCTGTCCCGCATTCTCAAGGCTTTTTACTTTGAGGCCCGCGTCTCTCTTTCCTCCCCCACGTCCCCCCAGACATGTCTGACAGGCTGAACTCGATGTGGGCTGCTCACCAGACTACAAAAATCATTCATCTGTGCCTTCAGACGGTCAAATCTGGATCTAATAAAGGGAGCTTGCCTATTGATCCTATTCATAGGGAATTTTATTACCAACTTTCACCACTGGAGGGCTCTCTGGCTCAAGCTACACATGGTTTATTGAGGACTTAGGTACCTTTTGTTCAGACTGGGAGACAAGCGGTGATTAGATTAAATTACCTCTGGTGATCTACTGTGAAAATATTTTTTAAAATTTGTGTCAGTTTTTAGAGATTTTAACATGTTCAAAATAAAAAGTTTCCTCCTCTGAGAAGATTCAGGGCGAGTTCCAACAGAACGAGGCCCGTCGGGTCAATGAGGCCAAAGACAACAACAGCAACGTCCCTTTTTTTCACCTGTGGCACAAATAAACATGTGGAACAGGAAACACATGCTGTCGTTTGCTGACACAGTGGCAGCCAGATGAGGGGAGGACATTGTTTTCTTCTGAACACTGGAGTAAAACACAAAGCCACAAAACAACACAAGAAACATCATCGTCGCACAGGGCAGACGAGGAGAGGGAAGCACGGCTACGAATGAAAGAAAGAGGAGAGAGGGAAGGAGAGTGAGTCACTTTTAGGGTTGTATTTATGTGTGGATGAGGGCACTACCCCAAACGCCTAGGCAAACCACAGCATTCCTCGCCGGGTCTTAAAGAGACAGAGCGACGCTGTCATCATGGGTATTCGGGGAGTAAACCGTTAACATATGGTGAGGCCTGTTTGAGGCGGCTGGTGAGACACACAGAAGCCAGTAGGTGGCCGTGCCAGCTCTCTGACAGCAGACCATCAACTCAAATACACGTGTTCAAAATAAAATAAAACAAAATAAAACAAATCTCAAAATAAAAAAAAAACAAAACTGTAGCTCCATAGATGTTACTTCAGTCTGTCAAAATGAGAGAAACTGATAAAAAATTGTCACCAACTTTTGATCAGATATTTCAGTTTTTCTTGGTGTCACACTGACAGTTACACACACACTCACACACTCATATCTGCATTTCATAAAGTCATTGATAGAGGGCAGAGTTGAGCTGTGAAACAAGTGCAACAGCTGCATTGAGATGGGTCAAACCTGTTTTATCAAAAAGTTACACACCCTGGAGCACATGTAGAGTTAAAAACTTCTGCTCAGTAACTTATAATTTCAACATTTTATCACTATTGCATTATTGCTCTGCAGCTTTAACCACGACTGCACTTTTCAGGTTAAATTAGATTATAAGTTTCCTATAAAAAACAGCTGTACCTGGTGGATATTTTTAGTTGAAAATCAAAAAAGATTTGATAAAATAAAAAACAAAAAAAAAACACTTGCAGGAACATGTATAAAGGCAGAAGCGTTGAAGTGAAGATGTGACAATGTAGTTTGCAGTATTGCAGGTTCATTTTTATTCTGTACAACACAAATATAAAGCAGAGCTTGGTAACACAGTGGCTCAATGAAAGCATCAACACGCAGACAGCAGAGTGGGTGAGCTATCTGAATAATGACAAGGCCCAGACTGCATGTAGGGGAAGAGAAAAAAAAACAAGCTCTCTGCTAGGAAGACAGAACGAAGACGAGAAAGAGAGAATGAGAAAACTAGAGAAGTGCGTAGGTGTGAGGAGGGAGGTGAGAGCATGGCAGTGGTGTTGTGTGCTGACAAGTGGGCAGTTAGAAAGAGAGGGTGAAACTGGGGTACGCGAGAAAGAGAAAGTGTGTCAGCTAAGGGAGGGGGGGGGGTGTTATGGAGAAGAAAAAAAAGTCTTTTGAGAAGGAAAGAGAGGATGCAGAGAAGGAAATGAAATGGAAACAAGGGGGCAAAAAGAGAAACAGCTTGTTTCCTCACTGAAAATCCACAGCACAAACGTGGACTTAACATCCTTAAACCATCAAGTGAGCTCTAAAAATAACCTCCTGTTTCTGCACAGTAAGAGGAGGTAGGAGTGGGAGTTAGAGGGAGCGAGGTGTGGGTGAGTGGGGTCGGCCGGCTGGTTGGAAACACGATGCAGGAGCTTCAGACTGGGAACGAAAAAAGTTGGAGAGAAACAACGACGCCAGACAAACGGCATCGATTCGATTGTGTGTGATGGAGACAGATGAAGACAGAGACAGATACAGAGTGTGGGAGTCAGTGAGTGAAAATGGAAGAACGAGGGAACCTCAGTCACTTATCACTGAACTCTCACTTGTTACACACTCTTAGTTTTTTGGAAATGGGTTTTCATTTGTCTTGAATGTTGAATCACATCTGATAGAGACAGAATATAAACTACAGTTGATTCACCTGTTGATAGACACTAGATTTACTACATCTAACGCATTTATCTGACAACAATCACTAATTAGACTGAAAATTAACATTTATCCAACAAAACTAATGACAAGCTCATTGAATTTGATGCATTACTCTTGATTAAACCACTGAACAGTCTCAGTATGTTTATGCAACTTAAAAAATTTGATCTCACCCAGACACTATTCACGCTGTGTTGTGTTATATTAGGAGGCCTTTGTCTATTTCTGTGCAGCTGTACATCGTCTGGACAGGAAGAGAATTCACATACTGGTCACTAACAGTAGTAAATGTTATATTTTAACTTCAGTAATATCAATATTTGTAGCCGGATCTTAAGAAGTATATTCTCCTCTACCAGTTTGGGTCCTATGGGTTTGGGATAAGTGGTTCATTGACAGGACAGAGATGGAGACAAAGGGCAACAGATTTAGCCAAAAATAAGTAGATAAAAGTTTGACTTGAATGATTAAATATCAGATGAAAGAGAAACTTGACACTGAGGATGTTTTATAAATAATGTAAAAGCAACTTTCTCCATCACGAGTGAGTGAACTCAGAAGTTTGATATTAATGTTTGCATGTTAATAAGAAGTGTCCATCTTGGATTTTGAGGTTGGTCCCACACAGCGCCTCCTACTGGCTGTAGACAGAAGAAGCGACAGAAGCCTTGGTTGTTAACACTGTTTTATAAACCGTCTCTGACTTCTCAGGACACAACACAGACTCTATTGAAAACCAGTCACTGACAAGCGGCTCCTTCTTCCCTCTCATCACCCTGATAAAACCTCGTCTGCAGCCTGAACCTCACCTCATCACCGCCCGGAGGAACTGAACGAAGTCGACAGCTCTACTAGTGGCACTGATGTTGTTATCAGTGTGAACACAACAGGGATGTAGCTGAGCTGATGATACCACTTTCTCACGACGAGTGACCGGGGAAATGCTCTGGTCTGCTGTCGGGACTTCGCCCGGGGCCTCGAATACCTCCCACAGAGGACGGAGCCAGATTAGAAAACTAGACTCATCTTTGTGTTGTGTGTTAGTGGATTAACAGCGTAGAAAGAAGGATATCATTTATAACTCCTCAGAGGAGATAAACACATAAGGTCTCAGTACGAAAGCTGAGAAATGCTTTCTGTCCTGAACATCTTTGAGGATTAAAGTTCATATTTCATCTTTCATATCTGTCTCGAACGTCATCGTATTTCATTTCTGATGACTCGACTTGAAAATGAAGCAAAGCTTAGCTGTTCCAGATTTAATGAATATTAAGGAGAACACCAGCTGACTTAAGAAAATTGTTATAATTTGGTCCAGACAAAGTAGCTGTCACTCACGTCTGTCGCCCTCAAGTCAGAAATCTCTCCACTCGTTATGTTCTGTAACGTTTTAGATTTCTCGTTTGTCTCAACACTTTTTTTTCTCTTCTCTTTTCGTCGGCATGTTCTCTGTGTCCCTCTGTCTTTCTCTCTCCCCATCTGTCTCGTTGATTGCTCTCCCTGTACGTGCCTCCCAGGCCTGCCTCTCCAACCTCTCCTCTCTCTCTCTGTAGCCTTCTCTCACTTCTCTAATGAGAGTGTGTGTTACACAGGCATTCAGAAAACCTCCTCTGCTAATTACATGACAAGCATCTCGTTCTGGGACACTAATGAAGAGGAATAGCGAGCCGGAGACGCCACTGGAGTGGTGGTGGTGTGTACATGTACGTGTGTGTGTGTGTGTGTGTGTGTGTGTGTGTGTGTCAGTCGGGGCTGAAACTGGCCATTGGGTGGGGCGTTGGGGGGGTTGTGGTTCAAAGCCAGCAGCTTATCAACCAGGGCAGCATGGACTCAGCATCTTATTCCCTCCCCCCCTCCTCAGCCTGCTTTTCCACTTTCATCTCACTACTCAGTTATTTTTTCTTCACAAAAGATCACTGTAGGGACATTATTTTGCCAAATAATGTTAACTTTATACTCGATTAAATCTGTTATAAGCTTTAAAAAAGGGGACACTTGTTCTCTGAGCCCTTGAAGTAGATGATGATGTAAACTACATGCAAATCCACGATCCGTCTGTCCTGTGCCCTTTTTTTTCTCACAGAAGTTAAATGTGCAGCGTTAGTTTCGACAGTGAAAATCACTTGGTTGTTGGACATGTCATTAATTAAACACGACAAAAAAACAAACGCTTACAGAACACGCACACGCTTAGAGGCTTCAGATAAAACCACACACAGAGAGGAGACGGAAAGGAAGAGATACAGAGGGAAAAGAGCGACCTCGGCAAAAATCCAACGACTCAGCATGTGATTCAGAGGAACTCGTTCTGTCAAGAGGCACACTCAAACAGAAGATCGCTGTCCCGTACCATCCCTCGTGAAACGCTTGAGAAACACAAACCATCTGGAGGCTATAGTGCACACTCTCGACCCATCAAATATTGAGGATGTTTGTCTGATTTACAGAGCCTATTTAGGAGTGTTTGGACAACTTGGCTGAGGGATTGGTGCTTTAATTAAAGATAATATCATGAGCTAATATTGCCCCCAAGACCTTTGCCTCACAGTCAACAGTGCAGCAAAGTCACGATTCTTCTGTGGGTGAGGGCGAGAGTCTTAAGCACAAACACACGTTTAAATGAATGTAGTCAGGTCGGACACAAAGACGTCTCCGTGTTCCTGAGGTTACTACCCCACATTCTCCCTCTTTCTCTCTGCTGGTGCCAATAGCAACGCAGGCTTTTTTCAGACCCAAGCCCACCGCGGTGATGGCATATTGATACTGTCATAAAATATTACATCCTCACTTTATTCATTAGAACTTCGCTTTAATCTAAAAATATCATGGGCAGGGAATAAAACAGAGTTTTCAGCAGTAGAAAGATTAGTCCTGTACTTCTCTCACTGAGCGCCACAGCTCGGAAACACTGAGGCCCAAAATAGATGTTCTCCTCATAAAGGGCTCCTTCTTTGTAGTCAGTATACAGCAACAACATCTGCAGGGCAGTTTCTATGGGGGGAACAGATTCGGGCAGGCTATCAAAGAGAGAGGCGATCTCCTGTGAGAAACAGTGGGCGGAGGACTTCCATATTCTCTCTTCTTTCTTTTTTTTTTTCTCCCTCTCTCTTGCTCTTTCCCTTCTTTCCTTCTATCTCAACGCTTCCAAAAAATCTGTAGCAATCAGGACGATGCTAATAAAAGACCATTAATATCACCTGTCAGCGCTATCTTTGGAAGATCCAAAATGAGAAAATGAGACAAAAGGATTCACAGTCTGGAGCTAGTCACCAAGACGTTAGGGCGCCGACGTGGTGGAGGACAGACAGCAGTTAAAAAAAAAAAAAAAAAAGAAGCACTGACGAGATGACAGAGATCCATCAACGTCGCAGGATAAAGACAACATAAGGATTGCAGAACCAGTCCCATATTTTATAACTGATGTTTCATCTACAAAACATTTGCTTTTCTGAGCTGAATCATTAACTTTGTGGAATTTATGTCTTAGAGAACAGTTTGCTCTAAAACAAACAGTCACAAGTTATTTATCTTTTTTTTTGTTTTTCAGCAGTAAAATATTCAACTGGGGTTTGATGCAGCAGGTTGAGGTGGGACTGTCGTTTCTGAACAGATGGTAAAGATAAGACTTTGGCCCTGTGTGACTTCAGATACTGAATCTTTCAAAGCAGTTAATGGACTTGTCATGAGAACGTTGTTTCGGGGTTTTATATTATATTACTTCAGGTTTATGCTGTTAAACTAAGTTTTTAGACATTCTGATAGAAATGGACTCATATCATTTTAATTCAGAGCTGATGTAGATGCAAAAAGACTCAGACTTTTACAAGGAGAACGATGGTGAAAGGCCATAAAACCCTGCAGGTCTTATGACTGATGGTTTTTACTGGTGGTGATGGCGAGGCGTTCACTATCTGTTTAATGTAAAACATGAGCCCAGTCTGCACGGAGGAAAGAGGTTTCTGAGCGGAAAAGGTGGCACCATAACGTGGAGGTGAAAGACCGAGGGGGCAACGTGATGATAGCGGCTTCACGTGGAGCAGAAGTGAATCAAGGAGCTTCGCCTTTGAACTGCTGAGCCGACTAATTGAAACAACATTGCAGGGGCATCGGCTGAAGATCTGGCTCGCATTCATCCTCGCTTTTATTCAATTTGGTCTCATCTCAGGGGCGCGTCCCCTCTCTCTCTCTCTCTCTGTCTCTCTCCACATGGCAATAAGTCATACCCCCGCCTTTTGCCCTCGACGTGTTGCCCATCTGTGTCCCCTGGGGGCCCGAGGGGCTGAGGCCCACAGAGAGCAGAGGGATTCAGACGAGGTCTTGAGAAAATACAGGCTGCCTGCCACTGAGCCCCTTATGGTACTTCTTCACGCCTCTCACCTTGGACTTGACCCCCTCCCCTCCCTTCAGCTCTTCACTCACACACACACACACACTTTACCCTGAGACTTTTAAGATTTACTGTTAAGAGCAGTGGCTGTCAGGAGGTTTGAACCGTGCACTTTCTAATTCAAACAAATGCTGCACTGGGGTCATGGAATTATCATGGAGCCACAAGGTGTTTCAGATGACTCGCAAGTGTTGAGAGTTAAGCTGATAGAGAACGAGACAGGGAGAGAGAGATGGGGCTGGATGCCGTTAGGCAGCAATGCAGCAGAAAATCTTGCAGCGTGGAAATAAATAAACAAATAAAGCGATAAATAAGCAAAGCAGATAAACCGTCACACACTGGTGTAGTTATCACTAACCGCTATCAGAGCAGGTGGATGTAGATCTGGCAACGTACTGAGGGAAACTTCTCATTTCGCAGAAGAGTGGTCAACGTTTTCTGTCCTAGTTTTAATCAGTATCTCACATGCATCGACTGTTGGTGGGAGGATGAGGAGGAGGAAGATATGATGCTCAGTGATGTACAGTAAATAGATTCACAGAAGCAGATGTTTCTCAGGTGCATCTGGAATCTTTCTTAGACAAACAGCTTTTTCAGTTTTGACCAACAGGTCAATGGTCACGTTGCAGAACCAGGTGACATATCTAATGTCTGTTATTTTCTCTAGTAAATAAACATCTGTCTGGTGACATCATCACAGGAGGAAACAGCAGCTATTGTCGTTGTCATCACACTGGTCTCCATGTGTCAGTTTCCTGCTGTTTTTCCCCACTAAGACTCCTAAAAAAACAAAAAAACTGTAATCTTGAGTTTATTTTAAGGGCGAGACCCATTCTCTCTGGAACATCTCATTACAGTTAAAATATCTGACGACCAGAGTTATTAGTGTCCAGCTCAGTTTATACACCTGCGCATGTGAAGTACAAAGACTTAGAATCGGAGGAAGAACAGGATTTGGAGAGGATCACCGTGCGGCTGAGGGAGGGACTAGAAGTGCGCTTAATATTCCTTCCTCTGTGGGACTCGCTACGAGCAGGTACAGCATCTCTGCAGTCCAACGCTCAGCTGTCACACTTCAGCTGCCCAGCGCTTCCACTTCTACAGGAAACTTTTCACACCGCAGTGGGTGAGTTGTTTTTCTTTCTCTTTGATCCAAATTAACCAGAAGTCGATGATCGATTGAAAGGATGAGCGTTGTCATCGGTGCTCGATGCTTCTTTGATCCACAGGAGAGAAAGTGTTGACTTGAAACTTTCTGTATTTTCCCGTTAGGAATTCTCATCAGCGCGTTATTTTTTATTTATTTATTATTTTAATCTTTTTTATTTTTAGAAATTAGACGCGCTACTTTTCGACTTCGTTTCTTGCAAAACAAATAAAGTTAAATACAGAATTTTGTCATTTTTCTCTCTTTCAGACAAAGCCTCTATAAATACATCTACATGTATATGAATGTGATCTATTTATAGCACAAAAGCCATAATTAGATCCATATGGATGATTTAATTTTTGTTTGTAGCAAATCAATGTATTTTAAATTTGAAGCATGGATTAGATTCACAGACTTGATTTGCACATTATTCACTTCATGCATGGGGCACTTTTTTTTTCTTTCTATCTTTCCTTCCTTGAAACAAGAGCATCTGAATATTTTTTGAGCTGGTGAACATCTGCAAGCATTGAGCATTGGCACGTCTTCCCTTCAATCTGTCAGCAGCTGCCACAAACTAGATATTTCAAATTACTTAACATATGAATGTGAGGAAGATGGGACCTGCCACTGCCCATATACACCATTCACACACACACCCTCCTCTTCCTTGTAATGTAATCCTTCAGCTTGGTTTCCACTCTCTTTTGTTGATGCTGCCTCAAGTAAACAATGTTAAGTGATAAGCAAAGTGTGTAGGAGGAGAGGAAAAGGAAGAGGAGGAGGAGGAGGAGGAGGAAGAAGTGAGGCAGATGAGAGGAGGAGGCAGTTTTGCATGAGGAGAAGAGACGGAGGGAGGGAGACGGTGAAGGAGAAATGATGGAAATGTTGAGCTGACAAGTCTCTGGATGGATGGATCTGCTTCAGTAAAAAGAAAAAAAAAAGACGTCCTAAATCAAACACAACTTGACTTGGATGAAATGATATACATGTTTTAGAGTTTTTAAACTTCATTTCTCTAAACTGTGCAGCTGATGTTGCAGGTTTGACCTCTTTCTTTCTCTTTCTCCCTCACACACATTCACTCTGTGATACCACACACTTTCACACAAAGTGTAAACAGTGTGTGATAGATAGGTGGCTCCACCCTGCCTCGCCTGTTTGCGTGTTGATCCCTTCAGCAGACCCTGCTTCTCCTGTCCACAGCGTCCGTGATGAGTTACTACATGGATCCAGTTTCTTCCTACCCGGCCCTTCACCCCTGTGACCGTCTGGGCGCAATGGTAAGACCTCCCTCGTAAATTACCTCCATGTTAAGGCTGCCACAGCCTACCTACCACACTGCTGGGCAGGAGGGAATGAGCATTATGTGTGTGTGTGTGTGTGTGTGTGTAGAGTAGGGACATGACAGTGCAGGAGTGTGAGCATGTGCAGGAGCATACAGTGTGTGTGTGTGTTCACATGTGTGTTAGTAACTCTGGATTCCATCACCTCACAGAAACACATTTTCACTGAACAGTTTTCCTGTTGAGCTGCAGCGTCTGCGTCTGTACGCGTTGTTCTTCATGATTTCATCAAAAGTTGGGAAACAGTGCTGTTGAACAAGATTATTTTTTACAAGGCTGTGAAATCAACCTTGTGAACCCTTCGCTGCTCGTTGCATAACAAGCCACCGCTGAAAAATGCACTTCTCTTTAGCAAGGAACATTGTAAATATTGAGACCTGTAGGCCTCGGAGCTCAACACTAACCAATCAAATCGCAGTCAAACCATAACTACTGAATAACACTTTCCTCAGCTGAGCCAGACGCACTGTGCTTCGCAGCAATCTGTTTGCAAGAACACCAAATGCTTTCCAAATGAGAGAGTCGAAATCAGAGTCAGAGACAGTGGTAGCTGGGAACATTGGGATTCCTGTCAGGAGAGTATTTGAAGGGTGAAGGCCAAGGAGCGGCAAAATAAATGCCTCCATTTGTATGCAGAGCGCTGGCACATTAGGATAAGAGACTGAGGTTATATGCAAATGTCAACCTTACCCTGGCCTGATAGAAAACATAGAAGGATACAGCTCCACGGGTCCTAATTGGCTCAGGTGGTGGGGCTTGCCTTTGAAATTGAGACTACAGTATACCAGGACCATCTTGGTCAAAAGGTGACCCCGGGTCACTTCTGGTGGCTCCATTCGCTTGAATTTACATGAATTATCCGCGAAAAAAGCAGAACTGGTGTCGTTTTGTTTGTTTACACTTCAGTCATCGTCTTCTCTGTTTTACGAAGACTCGAACCACCTCTACACACAGAGACGTCATCGAACAGGAGCTGCTGCTACACGTTGCACTTTTCATATATGAAATGCTACCGACTGCTTCTCCCCTGCAGTTCTCTCAGTCTTCATACCAACAGCATGAAGTTTTCCAATCGATTCCTCAGCACAAGCTGATGATCACGAATCCTACGTCATTGTTTCCCACAGGCTGAGAATTTACTTACAGTGATGTGTAACCTCTCTCTGTTCATGCAGAGTCTCGTGCAGTTTAAAGAAGGAGAAAATAATCCAGGTTAATTTCTTTAGAAGCAATTTACTGATGTTGCCTCAACGTCTCAGGCAGCTGCACACTCAGAAACGTATTCAGGCTAGTGCAGCTCAGACACGTGTAGTCAAATGTAAACTTTACTTTAGTTAAAAATTAGTGATTTTACTAACTGACAAGTAGATATAACATATAAAAATATGCATTGATATATATATATATAAATACATTAAATGCTATCTTCATTTTCTTCTCTCCAGAAGGCTGAGTGCTGCCTCCTACTGGTAAAGTTTCATCTTTGCACCTTTAGATCTGTGTGGCACAATATAATCAACATTTATTCTTTATGACAAATCAATATCTGTATAATTTTGACGTTTATACAGTAAAAACCCTACACATTTATATGCAGCTGTAGAATAACATCAAGGCTCTGAATCACTGCTACAAAGTGCAACAAGATCCAATCAGAAAATGAATGTACACGTCACGGACATGAGATTTTTAAATGAATTTAGACTCTGAGTTTAAATGACAGAAGGTTAATTAACTACATAGCAAAGTGTCATAATTTAAATTCATCATCACAGGAAAAACACAGGAGAGACTGTTTATTTCTGCGCTCTGAACTATTATCATGAACTATTATCATTATTATTATAATTATTATTATTATTATCATGGTCAACCACAGGTAGATGTGTTGGTCTGCCGAGTGTAGACAGGTGAAGACCACAAGGGGGCAGATAGAATAAACACCTGTGACAAAGACTGAATGAAAGTATACTTGTATAACCGTTACACATTGTCAAGAAAGACATGTCGGACTAAAATGTTTCTTTACAACACTGAGAAATGTCACACGTTGTCTCATGTGCTTTATGTTTTATTTCCCAATATTGCAAAACACTGTGTGATTGCAAAAACATGTTCCTTTCTATATATAGTGAGAGTTACTAGACTTGTTATTGAGTAAGTGACAGATGATGAAAGTGATAAGAAATAATTATACAGAAGGTGAAGCATCAAATACACTAAACTATTTATAGTCTAGAAAACACTGTGTCCTGTTCTCAACTCAAGTCAGTCAGAAAATAACAACTTTCTATTCAAAGTAGTGAGACTGTTACTGTAATTTGTTAATGTCCGAGATGATCCCTCAAAACCTTCATATATGTAGAATATTACTTAGTTGTTTCAGTTGTTATTCTTAGTAGAGATAATATGTTTCTATTTTACTCCTCAAAGTTGAATTATAGACTCGCCGCTGCATTTAAACTGACGGTGTATTAAGGTGTCGATGTTATGTCGTCTCTTATCTACATCACTTTATCTGTTTATCCTGTAAATCATCCAAGTGGCTCCCATCATGCCTATCTAACTTTTTCTCCCGTTGCTGACTGGACTGATAGAAGCAGCAGCGTCCCACCAGAAAAACTCCAAAGAGCCTGGTAACCCGCCCGTCCCGATCCTCTGGTCGTGTTAGTCGTCCATAAAGCTGGTTGGGTGCTGATAAACAGGAACGAGTCTCTTATCAGATCGTCAGTCAGTCTGTCAGCTACACACACGATGTATAACATGCGAACAGTCTAATGTACCTTTTTGTTTTTATTTTTTATGGCGGCTACGTTTGTAAAAAAAAACAACAACAACTGTGGCACCGTTCTGAGTCTGCTTTGATTTGTCACAAAGACAAAATGAGCATTTTTTTAAGCTCATGGAAAAACACAGTGTGAGAAAGATTACATGTTGTAGCATGAACTCTGAAGAATGCATCAGTCCACCACCAGCTGAGGAAACACTCTGTGTCAATATTCAGATTCATAATAGAAACTGTTTCACAGCTTCTATTCTACACGGTGAGTTAAAAAGAGCCTATTATGTCTCTTGTGAGAAAAATATCAATCTCCTGTTCACAACCAACAATATCTATTGAGGCCTGTGTTTGTTGTGAAATGAACGATTTGATATGCTATAAATGGTCAAGTGGCTATCTTCTCTCCTACTATCTCTTGTATCCACATAGAATTTCATATCTCCCTCGTCTCCTCTGTCAAGTGCTGACTTCAGACTTCCCCCCGTTCGGTTCAACCTCTTACGTGAACAACTCTGTGATAAGCAGGATAAAACAACACGGCAAAGATAAACTGAATGAGTCAAATTTAGCCTGCGAGGGTTATCTATGAGGCAAAACAATGGAAAAAAAAAATATTTTTTTAGATTCCAAGGTTGCACCGTCGGCCAAAGCCACTGGATAGTTTGATCAGCTGTTTTCAACTTAATCTTTCACCGTTTCCTGAAGCGCAGAAATAAATGCTTTTCATTAGTTAACAAATAAAACTCATGTGATAAAACTTATTTATCACATGAAAAAAACATAGTGATGCAGTTAAACAGTAAAAACACAGTATCTTACATACTCTAGTGGTAACAAACTAAATCATACCGTGTGTTGTTTGTCTCCAGAGGCAGAGTGGGGGGGTGGCGGTCGGACCTCAGACTCATCTCCCAGGTGTGGTTCATCCCCAGCAGCACTTCTACCCATCGCAGCCCATTTACCCCCAGGATATACCCCTGCAGGAGGTCCCCAACGGACACGACGTCTGCCCCACTGGTAAGAAAATCACCTCACACCTGATCTGAGGTTCTACAAGAAAAGACAGAAAAAATATCGACTTATAACTTGTAAACAATGTAAAAGCTTTAATATATAATGGAAAAACAGTCAATAGTTAATAGGAGATTAATAAGTTAAGGCCTAAACAAAAGACTTCAGAATGATGAATGACCAATCAGTAACAGTCCAGCGTTCATGTCTTCGATCTTGACACAAACATTTCAACTCCCTCATCTAGTTTTATTTAGAACACACACACACACACACTCATGCAGTCTTGACTTGGCCTCTTGTTCTGCGTCTGCTGCACGAGGGATGCTGGTGATGCTGACCCTAAGGGCAATGCCTTTACCAGATACCCCCCCACCGCCCCTCTGCTCTTTTTTCCTTCTCAGTCTCCACACTGACAACTGAGTACCCTGCATTTCTCTGCTTCCAATCCTGTTTTTCTTTCAGTTTTCATTTATTTATTTATTTATTTTTCTTCAAATGAGTTTTATTTTAAACTGGAACATTCCTTCCAGTGCATTTGCCTGCGTTTGACTCCGGCCTCTTCTCGTCCTCAAAAGTGATTGATGCTGGTGGACTGGGACGCACGCCACGGGAGTAGGGTAGGGGTGCTGAGGGGCACAGGCTTTCTTCCGTCACCTCCCTGAGCTGGATGCAGGGGGCAAGACAGGGGGGCCAAAGGGCGGCCATCTTTTTCCCAAGCCTCTAGTTTGGTCTCTGGAGAGGTGGAGGGGTCTGAGTGTGCATATGTGTGTGTGTGTGTGTGTGTGGGGGAGTCAGGATTTGATGGGATTTGCTGATGTTTGTTGCCAGAGACACACTCCTTCGGAGCCCTCACTTCATTGCTCCCAACGCTAAACCATTGACATAAACATTGCTGAGTGGAAAAAAATGACCGAGCGGTGACCTCCTCCTTTTTTTTCTTCTCATCCTCCTCCTAAATCCTACACTATGCAGAGCACAGGTCCGCGAGCAGTGGAGGCACCTGGAGATGTTAGAGTCATTTAGCTCTTTTTGGTGGTGTCTTATGTATAAGGGCTTTGTGTTAGTGGGATATGGTGTTATGAGTTTTTCTTAACCTCAAAAAGAGCTGGGTAACCTCTGACACAGACTTCACACCCTGCAGCCGTTGCTTTGACTCATTTCTCTCAAACTGAAAACACCGTCTCTACTTAAATATTTTGCACTCGAAATTTCAGAACACCTATTCAAATGTGTGTATAATTGGAAATGAAGATACAAACCACTTCAAGCTTTGGAGACACAACTTCTGCTGTTGAAATGATGAGAGAGAGAACGAGCTCTACTTTGAAGTTACATGTGCATTACATGTGGGTACAGTTTTTGATTTAGATGATGTTTTTTCTAATGCAGTCAACTGTAGATTATTACGACTTATGCAACATTTAAACTGATTCTGGTTAAAAGTAAAACTGTCACTGACACATTGATGGAAACAAACGTGTGTAAATATCAATTTAAATTTTTCATTCAAACTCAACTAGTAAATCAGGAAGTTTTAGACTAAATCCAGCATCTTGGATAAACGGTACGATGTTTTATTTAAAGTGGTTGTGTAGGTTTTTGCAGCTGAGGTCACCTTTTATTTTTTTTTTCCCAGAAAAGATCTGTTGTTATTAAAATAAAATGTTCTAGTGTGAGAAAGAAACAGTAGAGAGCAGATGTGAGGCGGAGATGTTGGATGTTACAGGACCATCGCATGTTTGGCCCCGAGCCCAATGTCACACACTCTGCTTCCTGACAACAGCCATGCCATGGTGGTGTTTACACTAACCCAGCTCCGCTCTTCACTATCCGACGCTCACACACCGCGAGGCCTGTCGCTGACTCCCATTGTACAAATCCACTATGTAGGTGTGTGTTTGTGTGTGTGTGGGATGTGTGATCTCACTGAAATCCAGACACAGAACATCTCACACACATGCGTACACACTCCACCAACATCCTGCAGTGATGCACACTCCACATATTCATTCATTAAATTCACACCCTGCACTCTGGTGTGTATTGTATTACAGCATCCTCCCATTCAGTAAAGCAAAGCAGGCTCACACACACACACTGACACACAAACACACACACACATCCACTCCCAGGCACTCGTGGGTTCACTGTACATTTAAACATGCACTCCCATTTAGTACACGCAGACACAGCTGTGATCTGGCACTCAGGGACCATTGGCCTGTGTTTTATTTGATGTGATTTGACAGCTGGACAGTTGGAGGAGGAGGGGAACGGGTGGAAAGCGATGGAGAGTGGGTGGAATACAGTTTGAGGGGAGAGGGAATCACAGGACTGGGACTGGAGAAGAGAGGAGATGAGGGGAGGGGAGGAGGAGGAGTGAGATTTGGAGTCTTGGAGGAGGAGGGATTGGGGTGGGGGGGTGGCGGCGGGGACTTCGCCTCTGATGAGGGGCACGTCCTCACGGGCGCAGGCCCATTTTTTATTTCTAAAAGTAAACAGGCAGCCTGCGGGGGTCTGGGGGGTTATGGGAAAGGAGGAAACAGTGATGCTAATCAGGCCGCCGCACACTTCCCCCTCCAACAATAAAACAAAACAAGAGTGGAAACACGGAAAAACGACAGACAACTGTGGGGGAACAGGCCGCGCTGCTGCCGTGGTCCTAGATTTGAACTTCAGAGTGTGAAGATAATTTTGAAGCAGAGGTGTTAGTCAATAAACAGAGGAAAGAGGTGAAGTGTTACTGCTAATACACTAGTTGTAGTTTTATTTTTTTTTTTTAAACTTTTATGAAATATAGAAGCATTTGACTTGACCACTGAAATTAGTTTAGTCACAAAAATAAACATTTCTTTTTTTATAAAAGATCAAATAAAACATCACTGACCTTAAGAAGAGTATTTTTCCTCTTACTGAACATGTACTGTAGCTATTACTGCCGCTTTAAGAACAAACGCTTCCTTCCTTCACATTTACTATATATTTGATCTCTATTCTAGAGTTCAACTAGTTTTATTTCTAGGAAGTGTGAGTGTAGTAAGTTCCTCTTGATAGCGCAGTGACTAATTACAAACCCTTCAGTTGGAGAACATGCAGTTCTGAAAAACATGCAATCACTGCCTGGTGATGATGCAACAGATGCCAGCTCATCAGGAAAGGTGGCGCTTTAATGAATCCAGAGAGAGACCTCCCATTGTTTTAATGTTTGTATTGTGAGTTTGGCAATATTCACAGACTGTTAACTACAATGAGTGTACTCAATGATGGTAAAAGTGAATACCTCTTACTGTGTACCGTAATAGGTGTTTGTAGTCGAATCAAGTCCTTCACGTGGTAGTTAAAGTTCAGTCGGTGCATATAGCCGCTCAGTGTAAGGAGCATTTATATTTAACAAAATACAGCAAACAGGAGTTTGCATCATTATCTTTTCAGTACCATTTCTTTGAGTGGTGCTACTTATTATAATGTACACAGCTTTAATTTATTCAATGAGAAATAAATTACACTGATGTATTTTCCCTTCAGCTATGAGGACTAGTGGAGCTTTATCAGAGAGCGTGGTGGTAACAGAGGGAGAGGGAGGTCTGGGAGGCAAAGAGACTCAGAGGGGGGTGGGGATAATTGAATTATCTGCACAATGGAGTGATGGGGGACACGTGGTGCCGCTAATGGAGGAAGAGATGTCCTTTTTAGCGAAGCTAATTGTTCAGAAAAGAGCTGAGCCTTTGTTCAGGGAGGCCCTGCTACTTAGTAGCATGCTCTTACACACACATTCACTGACACACACACACACACATTTTCAGTAGAGACTTTGGAATGTCAATGAAGAGAGACATGTACACAAGCACAGTATATGTGCATGAGCGCACACGCATGCACACACACACACACACACACAGATACACAGCTCATATCCCAGTAACCCTCTGATCTCAGCAGGAGTCCATCCAGCCTGTGGCACCTTCAGACAACATCCACCACAGATAACACTGAGACTGAGCTACTAGACAGAGACCACAAGGACCCCACTGTTTTACTGTTTCACTGTCTGCTCTCTCTCTCTTTCTGTAAGTGTGTGTGGGTGTGTGTGTGTGTGCATGTCCGTCACCCATCTGTGTGTCTGCTTGAGCGGCTGTAAATGAGTGACTGATTGATCACATATACTAAACGCTGTCTGTTCACACGACGGACCGAAACCGTCGGGCTACATCTATCACCTGAAATGATTTACACTTTGATCATTTCTGATTTTATGATGTAGGCTATGTGTGAAAAGAAAAAGAAAAAAAAAACATGTTAAATTTTAAACCCTCAAAGCAACTAAACCAAACACTCTGGTGACTTGCTGCAAGAGAACACAAATGTCTTCTGACAGCTGTATGTATTGCTCCAAATCGAATAACCTTTCACTTAACTCTGTGAAAAGTAGCAGGTGCAGCGGTTACATCTAAGGATTATAGACAGGCAGACAACACAGATGTGCCAGCGAGAGACAGACAGCGAAGCAGGAGAGAGCAGGGAGGTGCTTCAGTAAGGAGGTGCTAGACTGAGACGTAAATTAGGAAAGCCGGCTAACTGTCAAAACCATGGCAACAGCATTTACCAGGTGAAGAAAAAGAGACACTGAAACCAAAAGTTGTTTGATCTGGGACATGTGTCCTCAAGTGTTCTGGTTCATACACTGAGGCTGCTTGTTTTACAAGAGTAAAAGACAATTAACAATCCCTCTGTCTCCGAAAGGAAACGAAACAATTTGTTTCAACAATGGTTCTTTTCTGGGTTTGTATTGTGCAAAACCTTGACACAAACTTTTCACACACAGATCTCTATGACGATAAACTGAATGTTTAGTGTTTAACCCAGTAGATTTTTGTGGAAACTATTTTCCCAACGTCACAATGCAGATCATGAAAAATGTGTTTGTCTTCAGGGTCACTGTACAGCAGGCTGTCTGAGGGCCGCTCGGATTGGTCATTGCTCTTAGAGAGTCAGTAACATACTGTCCTCTCTCTGCAGACGCAGAAATATACTCAGTTTGTCTCTGTCCCGATCACGTATTAATCAAACTAATTTGGGTAAATTCAACTCAGTGACAGGAAGATAGAAAGAAGAAACCCCAAAATGAACAGGGTTGTAGTGACGCCAGTCTAGATATTAGTCAGCAACACTATTAAAACCTTAATGGTTGCCTTCAGGCACAAAAGGACCGGGGCCGTCCTTTTAAGGACAGATACGAGGGAGTTCATTAACAGAAAACAAAGAGGTCCAGTCAGAGAGAGTGAGACTGACTGACTGAGATGAAGTGAGAAGTGCTGCCCCCCCTTACACACCCATTTCCATTCTTCTCCAACCAACCCCCCCACCACCACCACCCACTACTTTGCCCCTGGTGAGGCAGCTCCACTCACCGCAGAACCCACCAGCACTCTTCCCAGACGAGGCTCCTATCAGGCCAATGAAACCTGATCCCTGGCTACTAATGGAGCCAGTGAAGTACCACCGGTTTAAAAATCCATGTGTGATCAATATCCCTGGCTCCCCAGCCTCCATCCAGATCATCCCATTTAGAAATATACAAGTACACTACATGCTGAAGTATCACATTGACGTGCATCATAGGTTACGTTATATGACTCATTCTAACAAGGTTACGGGTGATGAGGTCGGATGTATGGAAAACGACACGTTATGTTAAAGAAAATTATGTTAATATACCATGTTAATACTTGTTTTTATTTTCTTTTGCTCGATATTCTTCTTATGCAGGAGTTACTGTTGTAATCTGTTATTACTGTGTTGTCCCTAATGACACTGCTTTGTTCACCATGGAGCTTTACTGTGGAAAAGAAGCCTGATCTTTTTTTTTTTTTTTTTTATTCTTTCGTATTTGTTCTTTTCCAGTGGCAGAGCCAAATCTTGATTCAATTTCCAGTAGGGCATGGTCATTGTTTCTGATTATTGTAGATAACAAAGCAGGAATGTCTAAAAATAAAAGAAATGCAAACAGACAGAAGGTCTCAAATATATAAATATCTACACAACTAAAACCTGCATCTTTACTTTACGTATATATGATGTAGCAGTTTAAAGAGAAAAACATGGTTGTTTTTTATTGATGAGTACAAGGTGAACAGGAAATACTCTGAGGTGTTTATGAGGGTGAGTTACAAGTTATGAGGAAGCCAGGACCTGGACAGACAGTCCACACTCTCTGCCCTTTACACATCAGCTACGTCTGAACTGGTTTATACATAAACTGTGTACGAACTAAAACCATCCTGATTCCTTAATGAACATATAGACGCGTTAAACATGTTGTCACCTTCTCTCTTCCCTGAATAAATCCAGTAGGTATAACTCCTCCTAGATTATAGATGATTTAAAGATACTGTTAAAACTAAATTATCTTCCTAAATAAAGAAATAAAAGAGATGTGATGCGGTGTAGTTCCTGAATCAACTGTTTTCATATCAGACTACTCAGCAGCTCTGACTTCTCCTGAGTGTTGGTTGTGTTTTTTTTCCATCCTTGTAAAAACGCGGGTAAATTGCGGGAACGTGGATCCAACTTGATGACGTGAAAGTGGAGGATGATGATTCTTGAAGTTGGTTCTCACACAAACATGAAGGACGTTGTTACAGTGTGAGTGGATGAGGACTGAGGAGGAGGAGGAGGGGGTGGGGGGTATCGTAATTGAATTGTGAATCAACTGGCAAGTCAGATCCCTCCAACCGCCTCCACCCGTTCTCCGTCCCTAACACCGCCCCCTTCAGCTGTCGTCGCGCTCCTGCTCTCAGAAATGCAACGCCCATTAGTGATACAGAGAGAGAGAGAGAGAGAGTGAGTGAGAAAGAACGAGGAAAAGAGGGAGTGTGTGTACATGTACCGGAGAGAAAGAAAGATAAGTTAGGAGTTAAAGAAAGTCAATCGGTATTTAGTGAGAGAGATAATAAATAATAATAAATAATAATAATCAGCTGGTAGATTTGACCGGAGCAAAGAAGAAGGAAGAGAAGATTTTTGCTCCTCTCTCTTGTATTTTGTTTGATTTTATTTTTGGTGGGAGCTGTTAGAATAAAAGAAGAGACGCGGTGTTTTAAGTGACGGTGATCAGATGATCATGACGGCAGCTGTCGATATGAAACCGACGTTAACGATCATAAAGACTGAAAAGATGGACGGTGAGTAAAACACAACTCTTCTACAAGAGATTAGATTTTTTCCAAATGATTTTCTTTGACAGTTAAAACACGAGACCAAACCGCGTCTCGCCGGTGACGGTGACGTGAACCGGTGGTGTCGGTGTTTTTTTTTTCTAAGGGACATAACGTTCTGATGTTTTAGTACGAAGACGCAGCCGGTTGCTCAATATTGGACACCACGCAACACTTAAGGAAAAATACACGCCGGAGGCTCCAGTCATTCAATAGACTGTCTGGACGTGTGTGATCCTTCTTATCTCTGAATGAATCATGACTCTGAGGGGTTTTATTGCAGTTAATAATATAAGGCTTCTATGGAAACTTTGTTTCTTCTCTAAATTAATGAACTAGAGAAGTAGAGTTCATAGATAACACTGTGACAGCTCCTGTGTTTATTCTCTCTTGTCAAACACTTTGATGCGTCAAACTCTTCCTGCTTTATTTCTCATTTGCCCAGATGTGCTCTTCCATCACTGATGCTTTAGTTTGTTTTGGTTGACTGTATCTTTCTGTTTCATCCTTCCTCGATCTATCACCTCACCCCCCCCCTCTCTCTCCCATATGACCCATATTTTCAGTGCCACACTGGGAGAACCAGGACGTTCTGCCCAACCGGCATGAGAGGGGAGCAGTGGTGCCTAATTACCCCCTCCCTTCCCCTCATCTCCCCCTTCTCTCCCTCCCCACTTACTCTACTGTCTCCTCTGCCTCCCTCCTTCCTTTTCTACCACCCCCCGTCCTCCCCCCCTTTCTCTCTCCTCAGTGGTTGAAACTGACTTTCCAGAGGGAAGCAGAGAGACAGGCTGAGGTGATGAATCTGCAGTGCTGAGGCTTTCCTCTCTGACCCTGCTGCCTGGAAGAGTTGGCTTGCTCCAGGGGTAGTCCAGGGCAGAGACAGGGAAGCCCACAACTGTGAGCTGTGTTTGCACTGGGATTTAACAACTTGAAGTGGTTTCACTTCCCTCGTTCTCTCTGTCTCATTTTCTTTCAACCACATAAATGTTTCACATGGTGCCATGTATGGATGATTTGCATTTTGCCGCTTCACTAATCCCCTTGTTTCTTTTTTTTTGCTGCTCAGGTGGCACCATGTCTGTTAGTATAAAAAGCAGCAAACAACCACTGATGCATCATGGAAATATGATGCTAATAGCTTAGTGTTGACCCACTAAGGGGCTGTGACTCACCACATTAACCACCTTCTCCTCACTGCTGATACCTGCAGAGCATTCTCTCATACGCGTCTCGCAAAACTCAGATATAAAGTGCTGACAGCTGCAGTTAAGTTGCCAAAGTGTAGTGCTATCTTGCAAAACCATTTCGCAACACTTGCTCCTGCTTACGCTCGTTTGGGTCAAGTTGAGGCTGACAAGGAGCAGTTCACAACTTTGCACAAACACATCTTTTTCTTTTTTTTCTTCTCTATTTATCTTTTACACACAAGAACAATTTTATGTACATTTTTATATTACAAGATAAATGTTCTACCAATGGTTCCAAGGTTGTTCCTAGTTCTAATAAGACAAAACATCGGTGTCCTTCAGCGCCGCATGCACCTAAAGCACAGTGACAGCTAATACACTGAGATGCATTTGTGAATTTGCTGCATTGTAAAAGTAGTGCAGCTCAGGAGTACACACAGAGCTATGGAGCTGTGGGAAAGTGAGATACTGTCTTTGTCTTTTTTTTCATTCTCTAAACACCTGCAACCACATACAGACATACCCCACTAACAGGCACAAGTGGTTTCCAGCCCACCTTACTATAATGTTTGTTTTCCTGTGCTACGGAAGTGCAGCCAGTGTCAGCTTACCCAAAGCCTGTCCTCTCTCTCTTTCTCCAACAGAGGTAATTCCCTTTAAAGCGCTCACACACTGCCGGGGTCAGAGGTGCACCCAAACAAGGTTTCTAACGCTGCACACGACTTTTATTCCTCCGTTTGGAAACTGTAGCCCTCGATTCCTGACACTACACCCCTACCTCAGTGTAACCTAAATCTTGGTAGCATATTATTAAATGAATCATTTATCCATAACAAAGCTGTTAACTCTACACTGACATGTTTAAGAGATAACACAGAGCCTTTATGACAGGGAAGGTGTTGGATTGTGAAATCACAGGCATGAAAGCACAAGAATATCATTTGTTTAACTTTCTGTTTTGCTGAACTTCATATTGAGTGTTACAGTAACTTTAAGTAGGATTGTCCTGTGGTTAAACACAGATTGAAGCTTTAGAGAACTGTCATTTACAGTGAAAGTCTCTTTCAGATTGAGATTTTAACTTTCCTTGTGTGTTCATCAGGTCAGGGTTCAGCGACTGTCAGGAATGTTTGTGAGCGTGCCCTGCCGGGTGGCATGCATGAAGGCTTAGAAGGAGCTCGAGGGGGAGGATCACTTTGTTTTATCTGATCAAAATGCCGCTGTTTGTTATAACTGGCTTGCCTGATGCTTCTGCCTGAAAGCCCTTATAAGGGATCTTGTTCCATACGTATAGTATAGTATAGTGTAGTATAATATGTAAACTGGCACGCGGAGGCCATACCATACAAGCTGTCTTATCCGGTGTGCCTCCAACTGGTACTGAGTGAAGAGAGGTCAACTTGTGCCAGAACAGAGCGAGTTACATAATCTTGAGGTTTTTTTTTTTTTTTTGCTTCGCTGTGTTTATGTCAGCACTCCTTCAGTAGTGCAGTGTAATATATGCCAGTGTTTGAGCGTGCGTGACTGGGCTGGCAGCTGTGCAAACACTGTTTGGGTGATCCAGGCTTCTCTTGATGTGGTTTGTCAATGAATCGGGCCAAAAAACGGAGCAAACAGGTCAGTTTTTCATCCGATGTGAGCCGTGTCAAACCGAGGGCAATATGTTTTGCCAGATCAAAACTTGATTAGTCAGTCCAGTGTTCAGCGCATCACGCATATGTCATTAACTACTGCTTGACAGGGTCATGTTGAAGCCCCGGAGGCAACAGATACCAGCTTGCTCACTGGTCCTCCGTGAGCTGGTGAGGCTGAGTTGAAACTAGTCAATTGGATGTCTGTGAATTTCCATCCATTTCAGTAATGGCACACTATGTTACATCAAGTTGGTCATTCCCCTAACGAGTGTTTGATTCATCGCATCTCAACTCATCTGCTGCGTTGCCCATATAAACATTAAACCGTTTTACTGCATAGTCCTATCTCGACACCTCCCCAGTGAATACACGCCTTAATTTGTGCTTATAAAGCTTAGTCATACAGTGAGGCATGTTAGCACTAGATACAGCAGTCTGCTAAATAGCAAGCATATGGTGAGAGAGGTGGTGGGAGGAGGGGGATGGAGAGAGGAGAGAGAGATCTTCCAAGGTGTGGTAGATATGATGGTAGTAAATATTTCTTACTTTGCTAAAAAAAATAATGAGACATGAAAATGATCAGAGTGTCTCCCAGCAATCAGTCTTCAGCAGCTTCTCGTTTTACTCGCATTCCACCCAAAGCCAACTTCTAAAACAAAGGAAAATATGTTCCTTGGCTTGGGAAATAAAGCATTAACAAGCTTTTTTTGTAAC
Source organism: Polydactylus sextarius (assembly GCA_016801845.1). Classification (NCBI taxonomy): domain Eukaryota; kingdom Metazoa; phylum Chordata; class Actinopteri; family Polynemidae; genus Polydactylus; species Polydactylus sextarius. The sequence continues at coordinate 837,134 of CM028924.1, forward strand.
AGACAACTCTTTTCAATCATTCACCCACCCACTCACACAGTTCCTCCTCCAGTAACCCTACCCTACCCCCTCCTTTTCCCTTTCTTCTTCTTCTTGTTTCCCCGTCTTTCTGCTGGCCACATGAGTTTTTCTCACGACACCTTGATGTGGTGCAGAGTGAGTTCCCGGGGAGTGCACTTTGTCCCATCTCTAGTCATTCCTTACTTGTAATCCCTGAGTCATGGCACTAGACGCCTGTGGCACCACACGCCACTGGTTGTCCGACTGCGTCTGCTTGGCTCCCTTACTGATTTCAGCAACCACAGGCCTCTACACCCCAACCCCCACCCACCCCGCCACATCTACCTTACCGGTCTGAATGTGAACCCTAACTGGCCCGACTCGACTCCACAACCGCCCACGCATCCTGACATCGTCCTGAGTGCTTTGTAACTTTTTTATTTTTGTCCTCTTTGCTCTGTTGCCGTTTCTGTTTTTATGGTTCTACATTTAGGAGCTGTGTTTCTTATAATGGAATGGAAACTTGGCTAGTTTAGCCTACTTTAAGAATCAGTCCACTGTCCTGAAAGGCACATTGGGTTTGTTTCACTGCGAATGTTCAGCTGTCCACAACGAGGCCATGTCACTCATTTTGTTCAGTTTATGTTCCACATTTTTCTTGTCTTGTTTTTCTCTTTTGTCTGTGTTTTGCTGCGCGCCACCTGTTTTTGGACTCAATAAGCATCGCGTGCTGCTTTTGTAATCAGGTGAACAAATGGGGCACAGCCGCAGACTTTATATGCATTAGACCTACAGCATCAGAGTCGTATTGATTGTCTGGACTGCCACAGCAAAGAATGATTAAGAAGGGTGTGTTTGTGTGGGTTTGCGTGCTCTGTTGCGTAGGTGTAACTGAGGCGCTCGAGATGAGCTGGGCCTCGGTGACGCGGTCAGATGGCAGGCACATGTGTTCTGGTAGCTATGGAGAAGTTCAGGGAACGGCGCTCAGCGTGAGTTTTTAGGCCGCTGTTGGGGTTGTAGCTCCAAAAGTAAAAGCAGCTGGAGCTTGTAGCTTTGTCTCTTTTGTACTATAAAGGCTGACCACGTCAGCTGTACTTCTACATGTCCAGAGCACGATGAGAACTTGACTTTGACATTGTTCTCTCACAGAAATGTGGTTGTGTTTTGTCACACATCATGTTTTAGCTTCACGTAAAAAGTTTATTAGAGATAGGTTCCTTGAAACATGTGTTTGCTTCATGCGTAGTTTCAACATAAATGAGTCACTGATGAGGAATTTTACAAGATATGGTCATTGCTTTCATCATGACCAGTCACACTGTCAATAGAAGCTGCACGATAGCCTCTGAGGCCCAGTCATTTTTGGATTGAATGAGTCACAGCTTACGAATATGTGTGTGTGTCTACACCAAAGAGAGAGAGAGAGAGAGAGAGGACAAGGTAAGCGTGAGTTTTCACAACTTTACTGATTTGCACACGTTTTGGAAATTACTTCCATCTTTTATTGCAAAACACTCGAGTTGTAACTTTCCAGTTATCGCATTGTGGTTTTCATCTCTTAATCAGCACAGTCAGCCGAACTCGAGGTGTTTCACGGCGTCATGAAAAATGGTATATCGTACGTTAAGATAAAGGCAGAGAGATATGGACAGATGTTTGATGTTTCATGCTCCTATTAGCAATCGAGCTTGCCACGGAGCCTAAAATAGACGAGTAATTCATCATCCCTGAGCTGAAGCCATTTTGCCACTTACACCACAAGTCATTTTTGGTCACATTAGAGGAAAACAAGAAAGCTGTGAGAAGCACATTAGCGATTGTAAAACAGAGGTGGAATGTGAAGCACGCAACATGAAAACACTGTGGTCTGGAGGGAATTTATTTATCAAGTATCCATCTGTCGCCCATAGCTTAGCTTCAAACAAGCAACAAGCTCTTATATATGCATGATGTATAATCAGACACAGCTATTATAAGTCTTGCGTTTGTACATATTGCACAGAAAGGACTTGTAGTTTAAGGGCAAAAGCAGTTCCCTCGACGTGTGTGTGAATGTGTGGCTGGATACTGTCCCACATAATTCACACTTATATCCTGAACCTGGTTGTGGAATGTATCAGTTTGGACTGAAAACGGGGAAGGCACCGTGTTTTGTGGAAAAAATGCAACGCAGAGAGTAAACTGTTTGTCAGATATGTCGTGTGTTTGGTTTAAGGCCTAAACAGTTCCCCCAGAGCATCCCCGCTCTGTTTACAACAGCGATGGAGCCTGGGAGGGCGCGTTAGCCTGGATACAGCTAAGCTAGCACCACCTGCACACACACAATCACAACAACTCAACTGTTAGTTAACATTTCTCACCACTAAACCACTGATGATGAGAAAAAAAGGCAGCGAGACAAAGAGACATGGGAAACCTTCAAATTGAATGAAATTTGCTTCATGTTGTTTGTTTCTTTAGAGCTTTACTGATTCATTTGAGCTTTTTTTCTCCTTAAATATTAATTATCTGTCCTTTTAAAGTAATGGAGAAATTAAATGTTGTGCAATGGGCTGCTGACAAGTACATTGCTGTTGCTCAACCTCAAATACTTGAGGCATACCTAAAACTCAGGCTGTTTCACACTCTTTAAGATCACAGATCAACAATACTCGTTGGCAGTGAAATCAGCAACAAGGAGCCAAATCCTTCCTCGTCTCCGTTTCTCCTCGTTCTTCTGGAAAGAGGAATTTCCATCAAGCTTTTAGCAAAAAAATAAGCTCGGGCTGCCGTCGGTACGGATCATTTCAGACTCAGAGGTAATGTCATATCAAGCGCTGAGGCTTTGGCATAAACAGTAGAGTTAATGCACTTTCACATCATAAGCTAATATGATTTCAGGGATGCAGGGAGTGGAGGAAAGAAAGACAGCAAGGCAGCTATGGGGTATTAGTCTCACTTATTGTCTGCTTCAGTAGCCGGTGTGTCTGTGGCTGTGATCGTCCTGGACAACTCCAGTTTCATGTCCAAAGGCAGATGTCAGCAGTTGTGGCCTCGTCCCGTACAGCTGCTTTACACCACCACAGGTTTGTGCTTGGAGGGGGCAGCCAGAAGCCAGCGGTAAAGACCTAAGAATAAAACTAGTGTTTCAGCACTGCTGTCGGTGATGGTGGGATGATCTGGATCACTTCAGCTTAACATTGTCCGGACCAAAGCAGACTCGGGTCTAGTTCTGGTCTCTGAGTCAGGCCTACATCTATTCCTGGTGCTTGGCATTGAAATGGAAATCTAAACAGCAGCTGGCTGAACAAGCAGCCCTCTGAAAACCAGACTGCCACCCCGTCCTCCTCCTCGTGTTCCACTGCTGCCTTCAGCCACCACTTTATCACCCCGTGGCACTGAATGGGTCCCCTTCATATCGGTCGAGTTTACGACCCCACATTCTCAGACTCGGGGTCCAGATACAGATCTCCATCAAAGGCTCTCTCAGACACCACTGTCACCTCTGTTCTGTTGTGGGTAGACTGGTCTGACTTAAAGAGCTGATTATAAACCTCTTGGCAAATTGCCAGCACTTGCTGTCTTTTTTTTTTTTTTTTCCTCTGTACTTTGCCGTGACCCTGCTGATATATACCTGTGTTCATGTGAGGATATTCTGGAAAAGCTACGTGACCTCAGTGACAGATATGAAATGTTCAACCCTCACCTGAACCCAGAACTCACCTCACTTCCCACAGGAAGTGGCAACTTAACCACAGGAAATGGACCCATTGACATATTTTTTTATAAAAGGCCCCTGTACAACGTGTTAGAGAGGAGCATGGAGAGGGATACATGAACGCTGATATAAATATACAACCCTTTGACCTGAATGTGCGTCAGCTTTGAATAGTCTTTTAGATAGGCTGTTTCTTTCTTTTTTTTTTTTTTAAACCAACGCACACCCACTCATTAGATAAACTCCATAGGGCTATTTATAGTTCAATCACATGAGAGAAAGCATATTGTCCCTTATTTGTTGGGTCTGGTTGCCTGCTCTGCTTGTATCATTGCATCATTCTGAGTGGAGGCAGCAGTCCAGTCTTTATGAATGAACTGAGTCTCCGCCAGAGGCTGAGAGATGGCACCGATCCCACTGTGATGTCACTCCAGAGACAAGAAGAGAGGCAGCTTTATGAGACCTCCCATTCATACATCTCTCTCTCTCTCTATCTCTGTGTCCCTGTGCCCACCCTTCGTCTCTTCTCTTGTCCTGTGACGGTCTCATATTACAGGCTGCTGATGACCCAACCCCACCCCCACCCCCGCTCGCCTACATCTCCCGTCCTGCCCTACCCAGCCCTGCCTGTTCCAGCTCCATAGACTTTGGCCTCAGCCACAAAAATCCCAATTTCACGCCCACGCTCTGGCGCACAGGAGAAGAAGACTGCTAATTTAATTCATATGTGTGTGTGTGTGTGTGTGAGTCTTAACACCACAAGGTGCTAAACTGAACCTGCGTCCAAGGTTGGGTTGTGGCTCGGTCCACACTCTATCACTGACAGTCCCTGGGAGCAGTATCACTGTCACACTCAGCAGACTCTCCATTAATCATATCATGGGAGGAGAAGAGTGGCTAATCAATACTTTTACTGTACATCTGCATCCAGACTAAACATCAGTCTCACTACATCAGTGATTCTTAGAATAGACAGACTAGTTATTCTCTCTAGATTATTAGAAGAAATTGGTTTCATTTCTGACTCTTGGCTGCAGATTCAGTCTTCACTCAGAGTCTTGTTAGTGAAATGTGAATGCAGTAATGTTGCTTGTGATTTACACCCCCCCACATCCACCCCCCTCCCACATTTTCATGAGCTAAGTGGATGGGACTCATTTTGCGGACAGACCCACACGGTCTAATGTGGAAAGTGATGACTTGTGGATGCTCTAACTCTCAGTGAGCACTGACCATTCGGTATCTAATGGGACTCGCAGGCATTGAAATCCTATCAGGACTTCATCATTTACTAGAGATCGTCTAGATCCGAGCTCGCCTCTCTCGCTAATGGATGCACACTGTACATTAGCTCTGCCGCAGATAACTTTCATATGGATCATTCACCATGGAGACTGCTCCGTTATCACTTCACTTTTTACGTCTTGTGTTTGCCTTTTAGCATCACCGAGATCTCTGCTTCACATTCTTAAGATTTTGTTTCAAATCAGAAACATAAGCAACATATAAACACACACACACACACACATATACACTGTAAGAAATATTATGCATAGTCAGTCTAAACTTAGAGGACAATTGTTGTGCGTTGAATTGCTGTCATACAGCAAACAAAATCCCACTTCAAACTGACTTTAAACGGAGGAACAAGTCATTGAAAATAAAAAACAAAAGGAATCACACAAATTGCAGTTCACATTTTAATTTGCTCTATAATCATGGTTCGCATATTTCTCTCTTTAGAGCGCCTGATGGTAGTTCTCATGCAAGATGGTGTTGAGTGTCTTTGATGGAGGATTTAGTGCTAAAGTGGGTTCAAGTCTGTGTGGGCAAGTACAGGCTGGGGCCGGGTTGATAAAAGCGACGGAGGGAGGGGCGTAAACGGTTCGAAAGTGCAGACAAACTCCACTCGATCCAGCTTAAATAAATTGCCACACTTCGCTTTCTGCCTTCACATCAAAGCGCAGACTGTCTGAGCCCCGGTCCCATCTCAGTTTGCAGCCGTTTGCAACATGTACGTTTTTGCAAAAACCAACATTACTCTAAAGAAAAATGAATAGAGGCCCAGATAACCTTGCGGTCGGGCGGCAGCTTTTGCATAAAAAAACAACTTTCTCAACTTATTTTTGCTGTGAAAGTCCACGGTTTATTTTGATGAGCAAGCTGTGTCTGACAATAGTTTAACTGTTTATTCTCAGCTCCTCTACGTCGCTGCTACTTCTTCATAGAATGAATAACTTTTTGCTTGTTCACTAGTACGACACAGTAATATATTGTTAGAGGCCTAATTGAATCACATGAAGGAGCAAAGAGCTCTCGTCTGTCCTCTGTCTCTGGTCTGTTACGAGGTTTCTTTCTTTAGATGGAAAATAGAAAGAGAGAGAGGGGAAAAAAGAGCCAAAGACAGAAAAAAGAAAGTGGGAGACCTAATTTTACGAACAGCCAGACAGACATTGGTTACATGGGCGAAGGAGGGACAGCTGCTGTGCATTCCAGACGAGGTCGAGACGTCAGCGAGTGGTGAAAACAAGCATGAACTGTATGTTGCCCCAGCGAACTGCTGGCAGATCAAACCACCAGCCAGCGGAGATGCCAGAACATCTGGGTTCGACCAGTGGCGATGCTGTGACACAACCGCTCTTCGTCACTAGTTTGTGATCTGGTTTTTAACCAGTTTGATTGACGTACATTTAAAACAGATGAGATAAAGACTAGCACAACTTTTGGTTGTGTGTGCAGCGTGAGTCTTGTTGTGGTCTGTTGAAGTTTTGCCTCATACGCCGCCGCCCCCCCACCAAGTTGATGAGATGAGATGGAGCTGTGATGTCGTTCTGCAGAGGTTATGATATATGTTGACCTTTGTTATGTAAATGAGTCTGGCTGCTTTGCAGACTGAATGATAGATACACCACTTAATAGGAATCACATAGGGCCTTATTGTGTCTATTTACAAGTCATCTGTTGAGCCTTGACCCAATTGGTTTTCAGCAATCTGTTCTAGTGTCGGTGGCCCGGGGGTCTTTCCCCCTTCTCCCCATCATCTCCCATGTTTTACCCCCGTTTGTCCCACACTTCTGCAGCCTGGTCAATCTAATTAGATGAGTGTGAGTCATCAGGCACTGTTTAAAGCCATCAAAGGGAGCTCTGTTCCCTACTGGGTGCCCACTGGCTGTGAGGAGAGAACAGTGATCCTAGTGTGTGACCGAGACCCTCGAGACAGCCCACCCCCCGATCTCTCTTAGTCACCCGCCAGCAGCCACGGTGACATCATCACCTCATCCCTCGACCTTTGACCTCTCGCAACGTTTGACCTCACGCTTGGTCCGGTGACAGTAGTCCTACTGTGTAAGGGGCATCACTGTAGGAGGGCTAGCTGGGGTCACGGTGTCACCGATGGCCACCAGGCGCTGCTCTCACACCCAGATTATTGTTTGTAGTGTTTGCAAATAAACTGCCACATCAGTGGGATCGGTGCCTTAGGAACCTGTCTCAAACTTAGAAAGTGTAAACTTTTTTTTTTTTTAACAGTTGCAAATCCATTTACTTGAAAACTGCTCTGACTCATCGTGCACTAAATTCTGCTTATTACTTCAATTTTTAAAACCAATCAGATGCGATGGGAGGACAGCTCCAGCTGAAATAGATTGGATCAGTTATGGAGACGTGTCTGTCTAGACGGGATGTAATTGTTGAGCCATGTTGCTGATCACGGTCAGATGCAACTCTGTTAATTATGTGTGTGTGTGTGTGTGTGTGTGTGTAAATAGTTAACTGAATGACATTCACAGTCTCTCTTTCCGATCCCCCGCTACCCACCCACCCTCTCTCTCTCTCTTCATTCAGTTTTCATTCACTAAACTTTATTGGCCTGAAATACAATCCAGGATGTTGTATTAGTTCGTCAATAATAATTAAAACTGTAAATAATATTATTAACATGTTAGTAAAATTGCAAATTGTTTTTCAAAATGATAATGAAATATCTTTTCTAATTTGTGATTTTCAGATCCAGAATGTGGAGACGTCCCCCTGCTGACTCCAGGAAGTAAAGAGATGATGTCCCAGGCTCTGAAGGCCACTTTCAGCGGCTTCACAAAGGAACAGCAGCGACTGGGTATTCCCAAAGGTAAGAGGACAAGTTCTCGTTTGTCTGTGTTAACATTTGCTTTCATTTGGGGGAAATGAAATCTTATTGGTAAAGTGAGAGCCTTTAAAACACCCTCATTATGACACATCATGTCATTGACACACTTTAGATAATTTACTGAAGGTGTCTGCAAAAGGAAACCCAGCTATTTCACAAATGACATTACATTAAAATACATTTCAGCCCAGACAGACTGACTGACTGCAGCTCTCAGAGCATGTAGACACAGGGACAGACAGTAACACAATGAGTTTGGTTCCTAAATTCAGGCGTGTAGTGAGTGTAGTGTTGTGACTTTTAGTGTCTCTATGTAATCACTCTGCATCTGAACTATGGTCTTGGCTTGTCATAACCACTGCTATTTACATCCACTGCTGCCTCTCTGTTTACTGTTGATTGACTTGTAATTGTTGGATAAATTTATCATAGAGGCAGTGTGAAAACTAGCAGCATAACCAAAGGTCTGTGTTAGTCAGAAACTTAACACAGTTTAAAAAACACTGCAGTTCTCCAATTCTATTCTGGTTTGTTATATAAGCAAATATTACAAGAGTAAAACAGAACAATCACAACTCTGAATCCTCTTTAGATCCCAGACAGTGGACAGAAAACCATGTGGCTGAGTGGCTAACGTGGACAGTGAACGAGTTCAGCCTGAAGAACGTTGACTTTGACAAATTCTGCATGAACGGAGCCAGTCTGTGTGCGATGGGGAAAGAACGCTTCCTGGATTTAGCACCTGACTTTGTGGGTGACATCCTTTGGGAGCATTTAGAAATGCTTCAAAAGGGTAAGATCATATAAATCCTAAATACAAAGACAAGATCATTAGATTTTTATTTTTAGTATTATTGTTTATGGTTTATATTTGTACATGATGAGATAGATGAGACAGAGACTACAAGCTGACAGACTTCTCATCTCACTCACACTAAACACGGTGACATCACTGCTTGCACCAGTTTAGGTCTTTATTGGCATTTTACTACTAATACAAGGGGCCAAACAGGAAGACGCAGTTTAGCTTGGGTCATTAATTTTTGATAATGCTGGATGCAGTTACATGATACATGAAATCAATGACGAGGTCACTGACGCTCTCTATCTATTTTTCATGAAGAGGATACAAAGCATTATCCCATCAATGGACTGACCTCCAACTTCCAGGAATCCCGTTATACCTCAGACTACTTTGTCAGTAAGTACTCATCACACTCATTGTTAATCACTCTGTGTAATAGCAGGAGATTCGTGCCTAGAATATGAATGGAAATGCAGAAAGCGATTTATTGTTTAGTGTAATGTAAAAATGGGTATTGATCTGCGGAGCAGCTTTGCAGCAGCAGTTGTATTGTGACCGTATCACACTAAGTTTTTCTGGGATTGGATCTGAGACATGATCGTTCCCTAAAACATACAAGAAGCTGTGTTTTGTTTTGGACTATTCACACACCAAGCAGCAGTTTGAACACAAGAGGGATAATGATTGCACTCTCCTTCTCCTCCTTGCTTTCTGTCTCCGCTCTCCATCTACAATTGTTTTCCATCGTGTCTCCAGGCTATGGTGTTGAGCATGCTCAGTGTGTCCCTCCTTCTGAATACTCAGAGCCCGGCTTCATCACAGAGTCCTACCAGACGCTTCATCCCATCAGCTCGGAGGAACTGCTGACGCTCAAGTATGAGAGTGAATACCCTGCTGTCATCCTGCGGGACACGCCCCTAAACCCCCTGCCGGGGGACTACTTTTCTGTCAAACAGGAGGTGGTATCCCCCGACAACATGTGTGTGGGACGCCTCAGCAGAGGTGAGGGCTCACAGAGCGGATACAGTTATATAATAATGTATATGGTTGTAATGTGAAAGCATAATCAGACAGTAAGATGAGTGTTGAGAGCGATGCAGTGAAGAACATGCTACATTTAGTGAACGTTGTGATCAACAGGGTGTGTTTGTGAGTCTAACTGTTAAGTGTTTCTGTGGGTGTATGTGTGCGTGTCAATTGTGCTGAAGCTACCAGAATCTTGTCATGCCACATCAGTGTGTTTGTATTAGAAGAGAAAAAAACAGGTCCTCTTGTTGGTTTGTGGTTCAAGCAAACCTGCTGCATACACTCTAGACTGGGTTAGGCAAAAAAGAAAAGTCTATTGTTTTTGTCAGACTGATACACGAATCAAAGCCACAACGCGTTCTCTTCTCGCCGCCCGTCCTTTATGTAAAACAGTTGAAGTGGTGTAACCTTCAAGATTTTTTTTTCTCTTGTTTCTGTTGGCCTCTTTTCCTCTACTTAACCATAAGGTTCTGGGTAAGGAGATAGAGGTGTCATCCTCAGTTAGCAAGCGTGGGGTTTTCTCATGAAACTGTTTGCTTTTCCGAATGCACCGGCTTGTTTTCTCTCCCAGTGATAGTTTACACAGACATTAACAGCATGGTTTACATTTATAGTCACAGAGCTAGGATTTTCTTCTCACAAATCCACAGCTGTATAAATGAGTAGCATGTGCCAAATACGTTATACCAGCTTCCTTACAGCGCTTTAAGCATTTGCCTGCAAGGTATGAGCTCCAGTGCACACATACCAAACTTTCTAGTGTTGCGCTGAGCTCTCACAACGTGGGAAACTATTTTGTAGCACAACCAATATCCACATGTGGCTTCAATTTCAGCAGTTGGAAGATTTCAGCATCAATCGAGGCGCTGAATTATCTGTCATTTGTTAATGACTCACCATTGAAAGGCTCCTCTTATCTCTCCCAAGGCCAAAAATAGAGAAGCAATTTGTGTGTGATTGTCTCCCATTTAAAATCAAATTCAAGTGGTGGTTGTACAAGTGAAATGAGGTGTGTAATGGAGAGAGATGTGGAACATCACAGAAAATATTGCTTAGTGAGAAAGGATGTCATTTACTGCTGAGGTGCTGTTTACGTCACGTTTGTCAGACGAGTCACTCAACATTTTACCTTCATACAAACTGTGATCTGCTTTTAAATGTACACTCTGCTACTTTGTACCAACTTCAGTTAACATCAACATCTTTTCTGTCCAGGTAAACTCGGCGGACAGGACTCCTTCGAGAGCACCGAGAGCTTCGAGAGCTGTGACCGACTGACCCAGTCGTGGAGCAGCCAGTCTTCGTTCAGCAGCCTGCAGCGGGTACCTTCGTATGACAGCTTCGATTCAGAAGACTACCCCACCGCCCTGCACGGCCACAAGCCCAAAGGCACCTTCAAAGACTATGTGAGGGAGCGTTCAGACCTCAGCAAGGACAAACCCGTCATCCCGGCAGCGGCACTCGCCGGTTACACAGGTAACGTGTTTGTAGTTTAAACGAAAAGTGCTTCAGCCAATTATAGACCTTTTTTTTTCCAGGGCAGATTTTTAAAATGTCACTGCAAAGAAAAGTGCAGGGTGATAAATAACAATAATAATAGCTCTGTCTGCCTTTAGTCACGCAGCATGTGTTGCTGTTAAAAGCCTATTTGAGCCTAATTACTTGTCACAATAAATACTGTTTTGTTACAGTTTAACTTGGTTGAGATTTCTCCACTTTATATTCAAATAAAAAATCCGATAGAAAAACACTTGTAATGTAAACATGTTGTATGTTATAGGGATATTATCTACAGGTGATCTCAGTAGTAGAGTGAATTAAAGTTATTATTCTTATTTTGGAGGTTGACATATTTTCACACTTTTCAAAACAGTATTTGGTGCAGCTCTAACACCTGTTGACGCTGTGCAAAAGGTGACTGGTGCCTCAACATGCTACTTTTTGACCCCCGCCCTAAAACAAAGAGGAAAAAAAAAAAAAAGCTAAAAACAAAACAGCGTCTACCCAGGCAGCCTGAGCTGTGCACATTCATTTCTCTACACCTCTCCTTCTTTTGTTCAGTCTTCACATTCATTTTACCTCCTTGTTATCTGCAGCCCGCATCTCAACCTATTTTTTCTAGGTCGCCTTAGCAACGCTGGTGAAACATAGAAATTATGCCTGCCCCTGCACATAAGGGAAGAGTAAAAAAAAATATCTCTTTATCTCATCTGAGTGAAGCATCTTCATTCTCGTGCACGCTCAAAGAGTGGGTTTATTTGTATGTTCTCCGAGTTCAATAAGATGTGGAGATATTTGCAAGCTACTCTGAAGCAAATGCACTATTTTAGCATCTGTCATGGTTTTGTTGGTTTGACAAGGTGCATGAAGACGCTGCCTTTGTTTCCTCTGTCAACACTTTACCAGGGTGTAGATGTTAACGCAGGGCTGAGCTCGAACGTATATGAACCTAACTGACTCCTCTATATTTCCTAAATCATGTGCTACATTTTTTAAATTTCAGTTCAAGTTGAGATTTGAGTCGCCTCTAATGACCACAGTTTCTGGGACTTTTTCACTTGTCTTTAAATTATAGTCACAAGGCTTGCAGCCTTGTTGGTTGCCAACACTGGAAAGGGGGAAATCCAAGCAAAATTTCTAACGTCACTAACAATGCATACATCAGAGCTCAACGAGGCTGGTATGCACAAGTTAATTGATTATCTGTATGGTTATTAGCTCAAAAGCTTCTAATGGAACAGTGCGTCATTCATCCGTAGCGATGTTTGAAAGATATTTTTTAATAAACATATAATCAAATAATGAAGAGTAAGACACAGTGGACAAGTCCCTAAAAGAAGCAGAAGCTGCGACTAAATCTGCATTTCTGACCAAAATCTGTGTTTTATCAGAACATATGTATGTGGACATATCTCCTTCCACCACATTTGCTGATGTAGATCACAGCTTTTGGAGTCAATTTACCGCTTCAGTCGTGACGTCTGAAAGGGCAAGAAAGCACAGTTGGCTCCAAAGAGCTGGTGTGTGAAGGCCTCACCACTGTCTTCAGCCTAATGCATAGTAATGTATCTCTCACAAAGAAGACTGTATTTTCTCTGAGCACTTACACAATAGGAAATGGGAAAGATGGAGGGGAAGAAATCGTGCAAAACACAATTCCCTGAAAATATCAAGCTGCATGCTCTGGTCCTGGTTGTTATTAGGAGTGGAATCCTCAATAGATAGAAGCATTTTTTGAGTGTACTTGTGTGTGCATGTACCCATGTGAATATGTGTGGGTGGAGGATAAAAAAAAGAGAAAGAAAAAGAAGTGAGCAAGAGCGAAAGAACCAAACCTGAACTAAAAAATATATATAACAAAAACCTCAAAATAAAGAAACAAGCTTTGGTAAAAAAAAAAAAAAAAAAAAAAATCCAAATTGATGTTTATGACATCTTGACAGCTCGAGCTGCTTGGCTTCCTGTCCCAGTCAGGGGTTGACAGGTGACACTTGTAGCGAGGACAGGGAGCCTGATAAGGCTGCAGAGAGATAAGTGAAGCTTCACATGTCATCTCCGTGGTTTCCTGTGACAATTTGCCATTTACACCTCTGTCTACGCTAACATTAGGCAGCTTTATAACTTAAAAACTTCGACTGTAACAAGTCTTTAGTCGTCTCTCAGTCTCACAGCTACAAACGAACAAACGCACAGAAAAGATTTAGTCAAGTTGTAATATTTGAATCCTTTGTCTCAGCCTCAGTCCCAGCTCTGTTTTTCTGTTTATAGCTGCATTATGCTCTACATTCATTTAGCGTGCAATGGGTCAATGTGAGCCCCCGCCTTACCAACCCCTTCTGCTACACTCTTATGCTTTTTCAATGAGGCCCATTGTGCCTGGAGACTTGAAACATATTTTTGGAAACTTTTTTTTTTTTTTTTTTTTTTTGTCAAAGGGTCGCCTACATTCTGGTGTGAGAGCACAGGGGGCTGGTTGAACGGGCACTGTATTACCCTTATGTGGGCTCGTTGTTACAGTAGCAGACTTTAGGAATGTGAGTCCAAACTCAGTCTGAAAGAGACTCAGTGTTGCTGAGACGCTTATTTTCCTAAAGTTGGGGTGGCTGTTGTCATGCACCTTCTTCTTGAATCCTTGCAGGACTAAAGACGACTTCTGAAGCTCTATTTCAAGTGTTCAACCCACACGGCTGTTTCCCTGAAAGCTTTTGTTTGTGTTATGTGAAGGGTATATTTGGTTTTTCTGAGGCACTCGAGACAGAGAGAGAGGGAGCTAACTTTTGCCTATAGCTTCAGTTTTGCTGAGGCGGTGTGCTGCATAGGCAGGTGTGATTTCAACATGCGAGCCTCAAAAGTGGGTGGGTTAGCGCATATGCTGAAAAACCACAAGATCAAAGTGGAGTTCTGTGAATCTAGTTCAGAGAGTAAACCTTTTTTTTTCTTTTTTTTTTTTTTTTTTGGTTTGCCTTTGTTCTGTTTCTCCCCCTCCTTTTTTCCATAACATGTAATAACTGTTGTAATAACACCTAAGTTTGGTTTTACATGGATATTATATTATTCTTCATTCATGAAAAGCTCGTCTCACTGCAACATTACAGATGACTTAGCAACTGCTTTTTCACACACACACACGCACACACTCTCAGTCTGTATTCACGTCTTTTAGATGTGTAGCTGAAGGCAGCTTCTCTTATTTTAAACCAGTGATTTCATCAGTATGGAACTCAGACTCTAGATTCACATAGTGAACAGGGCAACAGGCAGACAAGGGAATACATGATGAATGGGACCGTTGTATTTAGGAGGACATTTAGTTCCACTGCATTACTTCAGTCTGACCCAGAAGTTTTACTTTGTTCCTCTTTTAATTGGTGTGAATATTTAACTACTTTCATGTTTAACAGAAGTACACGCAGAAGTGTGTTTTTTTTTTTTTTTTTTTTTTACCTAAAGTGACATTTCAAGCATTTTTTAATCTGTTGTGATGATTTTATCATTGTTACTATGCAACAACAGTAAGTCCATTTTGCATATTTGTGAATCTTCCTCTTCTTAAATGCGTGTGTCACTACTCTCGGGTTTCGTCTAACATCAACATATCATGCAATGGATGTAATGTGCTGTATCATTATGTGTAATACAGTTACTTTGGAAACACACCCTTTACAATAGCAAAGGCTCCAGAACTACAGCGCATCCTGAATCTGTCACAACACACCAACAACAATCTGTCTTCTCAGTGTAAACATTTTTTACCTTCTCTCTCTACCACATCTGTTCTACAGGCAGCGGCCCCATCCAGCTGTGGCAGTTTCTCCTGGAGCTGCTGACCGACAAGTCTTGCCAGTCCTTCATCAGCTGGACAGGCGACGGCTGGGAGTTCAAGCTCTCTGACCCTGATGAGGTGAGAGGGGTCAGAGGTCACAACACTGCTGGTCACCAACACACGTGTTGGGAGGTCTTAAGTAACAAAGCAGATGAACAAGATGTCTTCTTACATTTGCATGCCTTTCTTTGGCTCCATTCATATTATTATTTTTTGAAAGAATTCAACTTTGCAAGTTTCACTTCATGATTGATTGATGATTCATTTCAATATGACTCAGTAAAACTAAAACTCAACTGTTAACTGTTTAGGACTTGATTTACTGATTAGATTTACCGCAGATTTTTTTTTTTTTTTTTTAACATGGCTCTAATATGAAACTGAAGTCATTTAAATATCATTTTCTACTTTTAGGCAACACATCTTAATCCCCTGTGTGTTTCTCTGTAATGGCTTTAGGTTGCCCGGAGGTGGGGCAAAAGGAAAAACAAGCCCAAAATGAATTATGAGAAGTTGAGCCGAGGCCTGCGCTACTACTACGACAAGAATATCATCCACAAGACATCGGGGAAACGCTACGTCTACCGCTTTGTCTGTGACTTGAAAAGCTTGCTGGGCTACACTCCTGAGGAGCTGCATGCAATGTTGGACGTAAAGCCAGACACGGACGAGTGAACGCAAACGTGAAAAAAAAAAAAAAAAGGAAGTGAAGACAAACATTAAGGAGCCACATGGACCGGGGCTCATAAAGTGGTCTTAACTGTTTGATAGCATTGGTAAAACCATTTTTTTGGGGGGACCAAAATGTTTTTAATGACTAACTGTGGTCTTTGTCAAGTTCAAGCTCCTGTCTCTCAGACCATCTTTCAAAAAGAAGGCACCACCCAAAAAGCCTGTATTCATACTCTGTTGCATTTGAGATGTGTGTGTGCGCGCATGTTTGTGTGAGCGTGCGTATGTGTGATATATACCGGTAATATTTAGCAGCTCGAGGCAGATGGAGAAAGCTATCGAGTCGAGTTCAGCTTCCATTCTGCCCAAGTAGCACAGCACGGAGACGAGTAGGAACCAAGACAGAAAGAGACAGAGCAGAGAGAAAAAGAGCAAAATAAAATGATTCATTTGATTTGTTGGGTAAACAATGAGCAGGGGGAGAAAGTTTCCCCATTAAGAAAGCAGTTGCCAAAATGGATTTAGTTGTATGTTCACCGTTTCTCTTTGGCGAGGAGAGAGTTTTCAGCTTGGACCAAAAAAACCTTGTTTATAATTTGTTGTTAAAAGAGCATATGCTTGTGCCAGTATTGTATTATTGATGTTGAGAGCACCTGATGTAAACTTACCCACTGGGCATATATTTGAAAGATTATTTTTCTCTTATGTTGTCAGTGAAGGTATCACAGTGGAACCACATATTAGATGACATCAGAAGAATAACAGTTCTCTTCTCTTGGAGCCTTTAACTGAAATGTGCTGATTCGTTATCAGACAACACTATAGACACTGGCTCTGTGCTTTGATATGGTGTGAGGACCTGGTGAGATTACTCATATTACTCATAACCAGAGCGTCTGATAGACAGACAACTGAAAGTAACCGTTGCTTTTTGAAACTGACGCTTTCACCTTTTACGTTCATGTTTGATACCTTGTTTGAGACAAAGATTGTGATGAAAAAAAAAAAAAAAAAAAAAAAAAACTGTATGCGTTTTTGCATATACCACCAGTATTAACAAACTGTAGACAATCTATGTGAGGGGGGTGGGGGTGGGGGGTGGGGGTTCAGGAGCCCTTTGGTAAGACGAGATGTTTAATGTGCAGATTAGTTTGTCGGTTCACTGTCCACGTTCGCATCGCTTTAGAAGTGTTTCAGTAGTCTGTATGTCTGTACAGTTAAATCACAAGTGAAGTAGACGAGGGAATCATTTCACAGAATCATAAGAATGTCGATCGTTTTTGTTCATTTTCTTTTCTTATTTAGTACATTTGGGCCATAAGGAGGTGGCTGCAGTAGAAGTGTAGAGATACAGTGTTGGATATTAAAAAACGTTGATTAGAGAGAGTTAGAAACTGAATGGGGAAGATGAATGTTGACTGAAAGGAATCTGTGGATTGTGCAGATAATGATCACCTGTGGTCTGATAGTAAACGACGAAACAGTGGAAGTTGGCACGACTTTGAGATTTGAGTATTTAATTTGCCGCCACCGTCACGGTGAAATCAAACAGACGTATAAGAGAAGTGACCGCCCGTATTCATTTGCTCAGAACACGTATAAAGATTAAAAAATTAACTTGTTCCATTTGAGCAAATTGGCAGCGGTTTCCTCTCGACAGTGGGAACAGCGGCTGTGCCCCGGCCTTATGGGAAATGCCAAAGTCGAAAAAAAATCATCTTCGAATACAATGTTATTGTTTACAGTGGCTGAATGTTACCCATATGGATGAAAATAGCTTTTGAGATGTCTATTTGTACAGATTGTATTTCATAATGCTTTATTGAGACCCAGATTACACAAATAAGCAAAAGACAAAGCAGGAATAATAACCAAAACCCTTGTGAGGTCTCTGGCCACGGTTCTTTGCGTATCGACCACAGAGCTGTTGAAGACAGGGACCAGAAATCTCTCACATATTTGAAAAGTGTTGACTTTTCTTTCATGTGTTGTTAACGTGCACACAGCACACAAACAAAGAGCACACAGCTTTAGGACAAAGAGAAATGCCTTCGCTGATCGGGGTTTCCCACTGAGCGCAGACAGGAGATGCTGTAAATGTTCATGATGTTTAAGTTCATCCACCATCGTAAAGCACTGACTCCCACAAATTCAACAACTTCTTTAGTTATAAGCTTCACTGTACTTTGATTCTTTTCTTCATGTCAACATCGAGGTTTCCAAAACACTGTTCTGTTGTTTTGTTCAGGTCTTTTTTTTTCTGATGTCAGTATTTTTATGTTAAAAAGAGCTTTAAAGATTTTTTTTTTTTTTTAAATATATTTGTAACGGTTACGGTTGCCAATGCCCAAACATAAGGTCATAATGTGCTCAAAGAAAAATGTTCTGTTACATAAAATGTTAATATTTTGTTCAGGAAAAATATACTGTTAACTGTCAGAGATTTACTGCAGGTCTATGTATTAATGAACCTTAGTCAGGCAAGTGTAACACACCAACAGATTGTGGCATATGCATATCTCAGAATGGATTCAGAAGGAAAAAAAAACTTTTTTTGTTTCGTTTTGTTTATGGATGTCGTTTTTCTTTTTTCTTTTTTTTTTTTTGTATATTTTATAGTGTCTCTGTATTTTTTTTATGAGATCATTTTTATTGTATTTAGTTCACAAACATTTGAATATTTTTCAATAATTTATATTTTATAAAAAAGACAAGAGATGCAGACAGCTGGTGCTTTCATGGGAATTTAAAGGTAGCGCAGGACAAAATAATGTAGCGATTTTCTTTTTTTGTTTTTCTTTTTTGTTGATTTGTTTTTGTTTTTATCCTTTTTTTATATAGAAAATACACCTGTCTGCTAGAGAAAAAAAAGGCTGATGCTGGCCCATCAATGATTTCTGCTGGAAAGGTTTTATAAACTGTAGCTTCTATTTCTAAAATGTACTTAATGTACTTCAAAATGTTATAAAATATATGTGAAGAGTTCATAATTGTGTTCTGGTGTTACTGTTTTCACTCATAAACACACACGACTACGACACTAAGTTATGTAAGAACATTTACTACTATTACTCCAAACTTTACTACTACATCATATTTCAACATGATGTTATTTTATACCTCACATTGCGCAGGAAATCCTGTGGTTTAAGATGGTAAGTACGTTTTGAGTCGCTTCAACATCAAGAGTCGTTATGAGCAAATGCGGAACGAGGGAATTATTAATTGAAGTTTCTTCAGAATGATATAGATAGATACATTAGTGGATGGTTTTGCAATAGTTCCCGATTCTAAAGTGGCACAAATTGGTCAAATAAATCTGTTCACTGTTAAAATCAACACGCTGGGGGGTGGGGGTTACCTTTGAAATGCACACAGACTATAGTGAGTCCCACTTTTAACGAGCGCGCCCTGTGTGCACTGATGAGGTGACGTCCAAACAGAACCAGCACACTGGGGCCCATTCATGTGCTTGTAACCCCGGGCTCATATAAATTCCACTGTAGATAGAAAACATACAGGACCGTGGCCCATTGCCCCAAACTGCACAGCTGTTTGGCCCCGATGCAGCTCTCTAAGCATGTGAGGCCAAAAATACAGGTCCAACAGATCGGGCTGTTTTTCAGTTTACGAAAATGGCAGCTCGAATGTGGAAACTAAACATAAAGTACACGAACACGTCACAGACACTGACACAACTTCAGTTTGAGACTGATGTCGTGTCCTTTTCATGTAAAAACTGCAGTGATTCTAGTTAAAACAATCATATAAAATAGAACAAATAGAGACTAGATAGATGATGAGTTTACATACTTTACATTTAACCCCAAAACAAACATGATAGAGCTGTATTCTGTTAAAAATCAAAGCCATATGGTTCAGTTGGACCTGTTGGTGGTGTTCTTGGCAGAGTGTAGACTGAGGTTACCCAGGTGGTTCTTCTCCTTTTCCACCTCCCTCGCTCTGACTGAGCTGATGATCCAGACCAGACGTGATGGCTAGGCAGGTTTTTAAACACTTGGACATACGGTCCACATTCTAACAGACCAGAAACAAAATCCAAACCATTATGATACCACTCATACCTGCTTATTCCACATCCAAACCCAGACACAAAGACAGCTCACGCAGACACACTTTTTTTTTTTTGTCTCTTTTTGTACCTCAAAAGTAAATCTTCCACTGATTTAAAGCACTGTTTTATAAGTGAAAGACAGCTGAGAGAGACTTAAAAAGAAGAGGAAGTCTGTGCAGAAAGTGAGAACTGTCACACCTGGCAGTCGCTGAAAGATGTTGGATGATTTCTGCTTCTCTGACAAAAAGTATCACCTCCTGTCGTCAGCAGCTTACGTCTCACTTGACACTAGAGGACGGCTCGTTCGTCAGATTTCAAACCTAAATATTTATCTTTAGGGGTCTTTACCAAGTTACATCTGTCTCCTGTATGTAATCTTAACATGGCCTGAGAAAAACAGGCAGGGAGATGAAATGATGAGCCAGTGAAGCTGTGAAGTTTAAGAAATATTGATTCATGTTGTAAAAACTTTCATGAAATCAGTAAGATGTTAGATTTTCTCCTTGGATTTGTTTTGTCAGTTTGTCAGAGTCTATTTCCTTGGGCAGGATTTTTCACATTCAGATGATCTGAGTGGATGTTTGGTCTGAATGCATCTCTGTAATTTCTCCATCTCGCTGGAGTTAATTTGCAGCCCCCCCCTCCCCTCCCACTATCCCGTCCCTGCTCAGGCTATTAAGAGTCTAATGGTGAGAAGCCAAAAACATCACGGAGTTGCCTTACTAAAAAAATGCATCACACTAATAGGTCAAATAGCACTTGTCTGTACTTTTTACGGGGTGAAGTGGCAGCAAAATGACAGGGTTTTGACTTGAAGTAATATGCATTTTGGGGCATTCCCGTGTGGGAATAGAAAATATTAGAGAGTAATGGAAACTGACTCATAAACGATGATTGACCGCTGCAGCCGAGAAAACTGCGACTGTGATTGAAAGTCTGAGAGAAGGACGAGTTATTAGATTTTTTTTTTTTTCAAATTCAATTACTAATGCTTTTATCAAGCTGACAGCATTATTTAACACTATTTAAATATTTCAAATTCAGTAGCAGAGTTTCTATCATGCTTCATTGCTTTCCAACACATCCTTGGCCTTTGATCAAGTTTTAATTAGCAGCATAACATTCAGATGAAATAATAGTCAGTGCTGTGGTTGGGGCCAAATTACAGAACTCAGCAAATACAAAATATTAAATTAAAAACACGTGGCAGCAAAAAGCAAACGGTTTTGTGGCCCTGACAGTAATTTGTAATAGATTTAGTCCTCATATCTCTTAAACCAATCACATTCGTCAGAGTTGGTGAATAGTACCAGAAGAAACTGTGTATGTGGTACAATTAAAATGTATGCGAGTTATAAATCACTGAAGCCAGTCACATAAATCTCTATATGAGACTGTCACAGCGCACATGTATGCCGTCTAAATGAAATCAGCTCAGCAGCTGTAAACCAACTTAAAGACTGACTACTTCTTGGTCCCCAGTGGAAAAGTTGTATAACATTTATAGTATTTTAATATCGTACCTTCCAAACACCACACTGCAAAAACTCTGTCAGCTTTAAACTTGACTTGTAACAGTCTACAGTCTTTAGATGTAAAATCTAATGGACGCTATGCTTTGACAAGGATTAAACACAACTACATCTATCCTCTCTGCCCTAAATTAATGTCCTCTTCATAGATAGAGAATCCCTGTGACGCACAAGAGACCAACTCAGTGGTTCCATTACGCAGAGAAGTTGTGAAATATGACCGATATGTCCCTTGGGACCCTGATAGTCTAAGTTACACAGTTTCATGGGGATATATTCATGTCCTATTGTCTTTCATGGTTGGTCTGACATGCGCCAGTATGTTCTCCACTGGTGTCCGGGGACTCCCACGACTCAGACGTCTTGTCTTCTAAAGTATGACCCTTCTCATGGAGTTGTCTTCTCGCTGATCTAGTCTCCTGCCATAAGCCTTTAAGGTTTAAAACACCAGCACACTGGTCTATGAATATGTCGCTTTGACTCGGTTCTTACTCCTCGTTGGCTAATATACTTCACACTGTGACTTTATAACAACACTTCGTAGGAATGTGAAATTAAACCAGTCGTGTTACTTGGCAGTCAACTTGTGTCGCATAACGTTAAGGACCAAGAACCAGCAGACATTTTCCAATAAGTAGTATTGCTTCATTGTGAACCCTGTGATCTGGACCGACATATGTAAGAAATGAACAATATTTGTACATCTCTAATCATATCAACTTTATCCATACAATTGTACAATCTGCCAGAAAGTCACAAGGTTCATCAACCATCTTCTCTTGGCACTTTTGGCCAAATACCAGTTTGTCGTGGTCTGATCATCACAACTCATGTGACTTCATTTATGGCCACAATTCAGCGTCTTCCAGGAGAATAATGCACCATGTCACTCAAAACAAAACCTGGGTCATGATGGTGATCAGATTGGTAAAAAGTGAAGTATCAGAAGTTTTGCAACATGTGGACTCGGCGATAAAACAGTTAGTTAGTTCCTGTGGGTTGTTGGGGTAAAGATAAACAATACGCTCGCTCAGGTTTGAGTACATTTTTACGGGTAATACTCAATACTACAACAAAAACTGCCAATTCTGCCAAATCAATAAGTAATTCAGCAGGTACATTTTGATTTGAGAACAGGACAAGAGAAACTGCTGCCTGATGTTTACAACGTCAGACAACAATGGTTTGTGTGGGGATAACATTTTTATCCAAGAAAATGGTTTTGAGAGTTGAGGGACAACTCATGGTTTTCTACCAATCTTATTTCCATAGTGTCTTGATTGACATATACAAAGTTTATACTGCACCATGCATGATGGAAAGTGAAATTATCTTTTGCTCTTCACACAGACTGGACGGCTAATAAACTAAATGGGATAGCTATGAAAAAGCCATGAAAAAAGTAGATTTTCGAGGTTGCAGCGTGGCGCTAACAGTCTTGTGTTTTTGCTTCTTTTCTTTCATAAATATAAAAGCGCTGTTGCTGCTACATACTTTAAATTTAAATGGTAATTTCTAGACCTCAAAATCACCAGTACTGGATAAAACCTCCTCTATACTGAACCTTAAGAAGTGACGAATGGTGCGAGTGGTCTAGTGTCTTCAATAGCATACATTAACGTTCTTATTAAGATAATACAAATGAATCTTAATGAGTCTGTTTGACAGCTCAACAATGACTGACACAGTTATTAAAAAGTGTCTTCCTTAGATAAACCACCTATGATCTTGAGGTTTGTTACACTCTCCTGCCCCCCTCCCCTCCAGTCATTGTATTGTTGTGTCTGAGATTTGTTGAACCACATGGCTTGGCAGGTGTGGTGACTGTATTATCCAGGCTTGTGAAGGGCAGATCCAGGCCATCCCCTGCTTTGGCTCGCAATTTGCATTTTTATTGCCGTTGTCGCATCCTCAGTTAATACACCATTGACTCCCAGAGCCACCCTTGGACCTAACGGCATCACCTTGCTATCCCACCTGAAATGAGAGCGCCTGCTGGCACCCGGATCTGCATTGGCTGAGGCTCGGGTACCAGTCGACCTGGCATTCTGGGACGGAAATGGAGTGTCCTCTCATGTTAATGTGGACTTTCCATTAGGAAAGATGATTGATTTGCACTGTGCTGTTGCTGTGAATAGGCAATAGACTGGCACAATAAAGGAGTAAGATGGGGCTTTGTGTGCAGGTGAGACTGTATGTGAACTAGAGTGTGACTGAATCAGGGTGCTGGTGATGGGGGTTCAGAGATGAAGACGCAGAGAAATGAGAGATGGAATAGACGGTTGGATATGAACGGGTGAAGGTTATGAGGTGAAAAGGAGTGAAGAGTTAGCAATGTGAAGGAATAGAGAGATGAGTGGTGGGAGATGGTAAAAGTGGCAGGAAAAAAAAGAGACAAAAGAAAAAAGAGAGGTCTTTAAATCAATGTTCCTTAGAAAAACATTGTTCTTTGGTTCTCGTTTGTGATGTAATTGATTTGTTGGTTCTTCTGTTTGAAATGTATGAGTCTATATGCAGAACTGGGGCATTCGGATACATTGTTACAGTGTTTGTACAAGCACTACAAGAGAGAATGAGAGGGAGAAAGAGTTCAGCTGGATTAAAACAGGTTTTGGTCACTGTCCAGTTGAACAAGCCAAATGTTTTCGCTTTGCTTTCACTGTGAGTCGACTGGGATTCAGCAACTTTCCCAGGACATCTGCTCCCAACACCCACGTTCAAATATCCATCCAATAGGAGCGCCTGTTTCACCCAAAAGACCAACGAGTGCTACGCAGTGATTGGCTGCCCGGGCCAGGGCCCAGAAAGGGAAGGCTGAGCCCTGAGAATTTTCCGAAACATTTTCTTCTCTGTCTTGGCTATTGCAACATCTGTTCCCAATCAATGTTAGTGAAAAGAGTGCTTCTCTTTCTCCCTCCTGTCTGGGTTACACTCACATGAACACACACACACACACACACACACACACACGCATACATAGACACACACACACACAGTAAAAGCAGACAACTTTTTTCCTACGACTTTCTCGTTCTAACCGTGGTCTTGTTTTACGTGACAGTGAACATGTATCATGTACATTATCTTAAAGACTCGACTTTATTCACCGGCCGTTATCTTTACACACGAGTGACTTCACATGCATGAACTGATTAACATTTGACTACACAGACTGATACATCATTATTCATAAATGAATATCATGACTCACATCTGACTGAACTGAATGGATTCAAGAAAGGAAGAAATGGGTAAAGAGAAAACTATTCACACACACGCACTAACATCTTTCCTACTGCTGCCCTCAGCACCTCATCCCACCCTTTACCACAAACGTCACTATTCTGTCTTTCTTACTTAGATATTTTGTCGTCCATTCACAGCTCAGCTCTCCTGTGTGGTCATTACTGCTGCTTTTTCTTACTGTGTGACTTTCAACTTACAACAAGTCAACAAACTGCATAAAAACCTTGCT
This sequence comes from Polydactylus sextarius, assembly GCA_016801845.1. NCBI lineage: Eukaryota > Metazoa > Chordata > Actinopteri > Polynemidae > Polydactylus > Polydactylus sextarius. The sequence goes on from CM028924.1 coordinate 861,883, forward strand.
TATTATAGCAGGTACTTTCCAGGCTTATTCATAAATAAGCATGGTGATTCTGTAGCCAAAGAGAAACACACAATCTAAGCAACAGTTATTCTAGTTCTTAGCAATAGCCCACTATTATCAGTAAGGCTGACTGTGTTGTTTCTGCCAGCGCGCTGCTTAATAGACTTTGGCCCCCACGGCTAAACAACCATGGGAGAAATAACTTGGAGGTTATGAGGCTGGTCAAGCGAAATTCTAGAGTTATTACTAATAGTTCTCTGCAACAGCTGGTGAAAACTGTAAAGGCCAACCCTCTGAAAATGTAAACATTTTTCATTTTTCAAGAGCAAAAGGGAGTTTTAATGTTAATGAAAATAATTACTCATAATTACTATTAAACTTTCCACTGTAACAACTCATAATTTGTCATAACCACAGTGTGAAAATATTCCTAATGAAAGATGTGTTGCTTCCAGAATAGATAAAGATATCAGTGGCTATCTTCCTAGTTGACCTTTGACCCTTGACAGCAGTGGGTTTTGTGATCCTGCTCCTGCTGGGCAAAGCCTGATTTACAGCACAGTAGGTCTGAGTGGTCTTCAAGACTAATCCTGGGTCAGGGTGAGCTAATAAATCCATGGTACCTCACTACTGCAAAACGATTTATGGAAGCTGATGTTTCTTTGTTCCTTCACTTTACTCATGTCTTCCTACAGTATATATCAATTCAAACATAAAACTATAACAATATATTTACATGGAAGAAATGTCAATCAAAGATAATCACATAGTTGTGGAAACGGAGATTTCATGCATGGACAGAAAAGCACATAATCACACTCATTACACGTCATATTTCAACTCAGCGCTCATATGTGTTAGTCCCTCTTCACCACAAGAACTCACTTGCAATTACACTAATTACCTATAGCAGCGTTTTGATCGTGAACACACAAAGACTGAAGGGGTTAACTATGGAGGAAGAGGAGGAGCGTCGTCAGACTCAGAGGGTCCACACTTTGACACATATATTCACATAACAGTAATTTGGTTTATGCATTCTGTTGATTTGCAACAATCATATGTTTAAGTTGCACTTTGACTTGATTTAAGAAAATATTTTTTCCCCTCTGGTGCAGTTTCAGTTTCTCTCATTGTTTCATTGTGCAGTCGCTGCATGTCCCATCTTTACTTAACTCTCTGATTCACTTACACAGCAAACACAAAATACTGCCATTACAAACAGTTATACATGAACAGCACAGGAGGAGGATGTGGAAAACCAAATCTCAACACCTGCTGTCCCTCTGTTCACAGTGAGTCATGAGAACTGGCTGATGATGTGCTTTGTGACATGCTGCATGCTCTGTTTTGGCTTTACCTAGTGGAGGGGGTGGCTGAGTAATTGCTTCATACAGATGAGCTCAGATGAAGGCTTTCATTAAATATATTGGAATGGTACCATGAAACGTTTGGAATAAGGGAATAAACGCTTCAAGTTATAAACTAGTGGTTTGGATGAACTCCAGTGAAACTCCTTGTGATTATAAAAGACTAGAGAGCTACTAAATGTCTTGTCCCCATGAGGAATTTAAGCACAACCCCTTCTATAAAGACCACAGTGAGTGAAGTAAGCTGTTTCAACCTTTGGCACTTCAGAGGTTAAAGTTTTGTGGGAAAGGACCAAGACAACCAAGGTTTGTGTGAAGGCACATGTATACAGCATGAATGAACTATTTTTGTTCCAATAACAGTAAGTGAGTGCAGTTGCCTGAGCTATGAGTTACGACAGCGTAAGAAGTGTCTCTGGTTTTCAGGAAGATGAATCAGAAAAGTAGAGTGAGTGGTGACTGAAAAAAAAACAATGCTTTCTAGATTTAAAAACATTATTTTAAACTGTTTTTTTGTCCATTGACGTTGGTCCAGAAGAGAAATATCTATCACATCTATACATTCATGGGCTAAATGATGATGATTCTTCTGTTATCTTTGGGTCAGTTTGACCTTATGCAGTGTTTAACGTTAATGGATGATTGACATCATATGAACATTTAAAACACACTTAATCTGTTTGTTTTAGGACAATATGCAGGTAAAATACCATGGCTGTGGGTCCACATAGATGTAGTGGTGAAAGAACCTGGTAATTTCCCATTGCGTGGGGGAAAAAAACATAAGGGTTTATTTTTTATTTTTTTTTTTTTGCAGCCCAGACTTTGTAAAAATCAATCTGGATACAATCTGGATTCACCAAAAAACAGATTCAATCTGACAGAGTCTGAACAATGGCCCATCACACTGCTCAACATGTGTTCAGACTATTGTCATTGTTCAGACAAAAAGGTAAAAGACAATTTCTGGTCCTCATTCATAAATAAAATATGCTTCTTTTTCGGTGTAAATTGACCACAAGGATTAAAGATGTTTGTACATTTTAAGAGTCTTCATCATCAGATTAAACTGTTATTTCATCCATTACTTTCTACTGAAGTTCCTACAAAATGTCCTGTAATATTCTGTTTCAGTCGCAAACGTTAGTTCACTAAGATGTTAAACCTGGTTAACATCAACATGTTAACATTTACCAGAACCAGTGAACATTTGACTCAAACAATTTTGTTTCTCACTGACACCAGGGCAGTTTTATCAAAAAAAAAAAAAAAAAAAAATCACCGAGACATTTAGTCTTTTGGGTCTTTACTGAACCATAAAAAGAAAAAAAGAATTTTCCCAAGCTTATAATGACTGTGATAAATTATTTGGATTATGCCAAAGAGTCTAATCATGTTCCACTAGATGATTTGTTACAATTCCAAAACTTCTAAGTGAAATAATTCTCACTCAAGTCGATGTAGCACTTGTGCTGAGTTGTTGTGTGACCAAAGGGACCGAGGTGCTTCAGCTCTTGTGATAATAAAAGTCTAGTTCACCTGTGACTCTTCACTACGACTACGACTACTAATCTGAGCTACATGAGACTGTGGAAAGACGTGGGTCAGTGATATCATGTGAATCTCCAGTGCTAATGCTTTTTATGTCCGGTAATGTGTTTGTACTTGGCAGCTGAAAGGAACCAAAGAGGTCTGAGGGACAAAAGTAGCCAGTCTGTGATTTTACAGAAAACAGAGAGCTCCCAGGGAATCCTGGGTAAGAGGGCTGTTATAAATTGAATTTGAGCAGTAACTTATCTTGGAAAAGCTACAGTTCAGTAATAATCTATGTCTATGTTTTTAGTTTTCCTCTCTAGATTTAATTGCATGGGTGGTCTCTCAGTGTTTATGACGCAACAATTGTGGGAAAAAAAATGTTTCCCATCTCAAAAGTCTCAACATGCGTTTTTAATTTTATAGACAATCTTGACACATGTTGCAAATCCTGTAATACAAAAAAACTAATGCACCAAAATGAAGAAAGGCACCGTGAGGTTTCCTGATTCATATAAACTGTAAGTGACATCAGTAGCAAAACCAGCCTCACTATATTTTTGAATGACCAGCAAATATCCTGAGAACCCACAGAGTCAATAGCATCTCATCTATATTTACATAACCTGGTTGTAAAAAATCTCAGTGGTTTCTTTGTAATTGTGTGTTAACTGTGACTCTGCAGCGCTGATCCTGAGTGCTCACATCCCCTTTTTCTCTCTCACTGTACAAGACAGAATAAAGAAGTCATATGACGATGTGCCAAGAAGCCCTTGCTCACATAACCACAAACCACCCCCCTGCACTCCACCCCAAACACACACTGTGGCTATCCTTGCTTACACTGCCTCCCTCACTATCTCTGACAGAGCGTTTATCTCACCAGATCCAGGATGAACCTTTAAGGGAGGGAGGGAGGAGGGAATAAAAAATGAGGACAAGTTTTCTCCTGGCTGTTTTCTCAAGTGCCCTTGTCTCAGTCAGTGTAAACAGGTCTCTCCTGGTGACTCAGAGCTAATGTAAAGCAGACGCAGGATGCCAACTGGTGACCGCTGTGAAACCTAAAGACGACACGAGAGAAATATAATGCCACGTTTAGCATTAAGGGGGTGGAAGGAGAGCGTGGGGAAACAGAGGGAGGATGGTGGTTGTTCACACGCTGCGGGGCAGATGAACGCTCCTCAGGTCACACAGTTTCCCATACAAAGATCTGCTCCCTCACATATGGACACTGAATCAGTGCAATACGCTGGCTTCGTCTCAGCTGAGAGAAGGGCGTGCATGTGAACATACAGCGGTTATGATTTATGCGTCTTTGTGTAATTTTGTGTAAGAATCATTGGACTTGGATCTCTGCTGCAGTTTTGCTGTGCTTGATCTCCTCCTCTTAAATGAAAACATTGTGACAGAGGAGGTGTAAGCTGTGGAACAATATCCTCATTCCCATGGCAAAGACTGCTGCTGGAGACATGCAACGATCTTAAAATGATAATGCTTCCTAAACCCAGATGAAGGTCAACGGTCTCTTTTTATTCCCTCATATTTTGGCACTCTAATTCTCTGTACTGGTGAAACCTTGTTTTATTTGCACGTGTGTGTGTGTGTATGTGGGTTGTCATAGGATTTGACACTACACAGATTCTCCTGCTGTTTATCGGTTTAACACACTGGAACTAGCCAGAGATTACTCACCAAGCCACCATGCAATCCCTCCTGTTCCACATGGACATTGTGTAATTGTCAGACTTGAGCTATGCAGCTGGGTAAGACACATTTCACTTAAAGTGGCTGTTATTGCAGTAATGATTCTAACAGTTGCCTGATGCAAAAGTAGATACGAAAAAGGGAAAAGAAACTAGTGATTTAATGCTGGAAAACAACTGTTAAAATTATGTCAATCAATAGCCACCATGTGGCTGTTTCAGAGAAGCCAAACAGATGTTTACACAAATCTTTTAAAGTGGCAACAAGAAGTCACGACTCACTGGTGCAATTCAACCTCACTGACTCCCACTGCAACTTGTGTGGCACTTTCTGTTTGGTCTGAGGCAAGGTGAAACAACACGGCAAAGAAAACACTCATGAAGCGAGCTGTCTTTAACAAGCTCGGCCCAGGATGAGTGGCTGCTGAACCCAGAGGGCTGCAGCGTGATAGGTTTGGAGCCTGGGACAACTGCCTGTGCATGCTCAGTGGGACACCCTCCCAGGCTTTTCCCACATCACTGGGGGCCGCAGGGCCGGGGGCTGAGGCGAGAGGTGGGCTCCTCGCTCCACAGCAATCTTCTGGGCTGTGGCTGGGAAAGGCTACGGCCCTCTGTTCTCACCATCTCCCCCTGTAGTCACTAACTCAGCAGAGAGAGAGAGAGAGAGAGAGAGAGATACCCAAGACACATGTGTGGTCAGGGAGTCGTCCCAGCAAACTGAGTCAGAGGACAACTGACGTGCGACAAGAAGGGACTCGCTATCAGGTGATAACACACTGAAACAAAGCAGAACACGGAGCATCACAAGTCACACTTCTTTTAAATTTAGAAGAGGGAAAAAAAAGTTTATTATGCTCTTGTTGAGATAGCAACTAGATTAGATTAACATCAGTGTTTTCCTGTTGTTAAAGTTGTGTTTATGTTTATTCCCATATCCAAGGATAAACTGTAGTCATCGCGTAGTCATAGTTTTCAAGTGACTCATCAGAAAACTGCAGAACATTAACAACTCTGCGTGTCTACGCAGCATGTGGACCACTTGTTTACATTTCATGTATATTCTGTGAGAAGAGCAACTTCTTTTAATTAATTACAGACACTCAGTTTGTTTTACCTGGTTGTTGTGTTTGCTGACAATAAATTACAACTAGTCTTTTAATTTCATTAAAGTTCGTAGTCAGAAGCGAATCCTGACTCACTGTTAAATATGATGATAAATGTTTGAGAAAATTCATTCCTTTGGGCTAAAAATCAATGTGTGTACAACTAACTGAAGCTGCTCCAGCCCTTTCAGATTGTACACACTCAGTCACCCCTCCCTGTTCGTAGAGGAGAGTGAGTGGGCGGTAGCGGTGGCACAGATAAGGCCTGGTGAGCAGGAGGAGACAGGGTGGAGGCGGTCTGTTTTAGGGTCATTGACCAGGCAACCATTAGCAACTTACTCTACAGTTGTAAACAGAGTGAAATAGAAGCAGAGAAATGGTCACACATGCATATTAGCTCGCACATACACACTAACACACACACGCCTCCATTTACGGACTGAAACTCTAAAAATGACCAAGAGGACACACTCTGCTGATTTGACAATCCTCTGTGCTTTCAGTTTAGTTGTAGCTGTTTTTCTCAATTCTTCTCTCGCTTACACAAACACACACACACAAACACACACACACACACACACACACACACACACACACACACACACACAGTCCCTCGCTAAAAGAAGCAAGTACAGGAAACCACCTTTATCAGAGGCTCCACCCCAGAAGTCATTTTTTGCTGCACCCGCAAAGATGAGCGCCTTCAACAACCTTGAACAAAAATATCAGCTCTGTGACGAGGCCCTGCACCACAATCCTCCTGTGAACAACTGCTCTGCAGAACAAAAAACAAAACATGCACACACACACACACACACACACACACACACACACACACACACACACACACACACACACACACACACACACAGATACCCTTTTGTTTTGATTGAACATATCTCACTGATAAAAAAAAAAAACCTACCACTGCTTGTTAGTCACGTGACACTGTTAAGAAGATAATGTTTCTCTTCTTCTTCTTTGTATTAATTTGGTCAAATGTTTAACAAGAGTGACTACTTTTGCAATATAAAAGTTCAAAGAGCTGCATATTCATTAACTGTAAGTTCAACGGCATGGTACACTGCTTGTATAAACATAATGTTCCAACACAAGCGTCTCCTCCGCGCCAAAACACGTTGGTTCATACCGACCGGCGCCTCAACAGCAACATTGGCAGCTGCTTTTGAAAATGAACTTTTACTCTTCAGGAATCCCAGCGACGGCGTCGAGTGTGTGTTTAATATCGTCATGTTACTGGCGACTGTCATTAAAGATGGTGTGTGAGTAACTTATTACACAAGAACAGTTTTAGTGGTCAGCCCAGCATCATCATCAGAAATGGTTCACTACGATTCCAACTTCAAATTTAATTGTTTTCTACTTTTTTTTTTCTATTTCAAGTTATTATGTTTTTATAGAGTTGGAGTCATGGGGAGGTGGTCGGAGCAGTACATGTGATTAAGTTTTTTTTAATGGAACAAAAACATTCTGGTCATTGTTCGGAGAAGATTCTGGTTCTTAAAACATTCAGCAGGTATTTAACACAACCTCAACATAACAATAAAAATAGGTCACACGAGGATAAAGGAACAAAAAGAAGGACGTATTTGTTTTCCTCCAACTTAAATGACACATATAAGAAGTTGTCCATAGTGAAGTTAGGAGCAGGTAAGACGCTGACTCAGGGGAACTCCACTCTGACTCACCTACTTTGGTTTTGTAAAACACAAATCTTGATTTGTTTAACTGTTAAATGCTGCTGGTTGGGGATTTTGGACTATGAATGAAATTATATTAATGAAATGCTGCTGTAATGTAGCAACAGATGATCGTGACTATAGGCAACAACCAGAGACGGGTCTAAACCGAGTTTCAACATCTGGATGCTGTGATTAGGTTTGATTCTTTAAAAAACTGTTTGGTCTTTCTCAGGTTTCATGAGTTTGAGTTTTCACTTGATTTCTCCAGAAGGTTCAGCTTAAAACTACCAGTTCTGTTGATGTTTTGCTGGAAAATAAATCTTGCTCCTTGAATCAGTTTGTCCTCCAGGATTTTCTACCTTTAAAAGTCTTACATCTGCTGCTGAGAAGGATCTTTACAACGTGATGCTGCTGCCATCGAGCTTCAGGGTGGATGTGTGTTTGTGGTAATGTTCAGTGAGACTATGTCTGATATGGTGGCGAATAAAGCTCCATTATGGTTTCATCAGACCAAAGAATTTCCTTTCAGTTAACCATAGAGTCTCTCATGCTTTTGGACAAATTTAACATGATGTTTCTACAACAGTAGTTTTCTCTTTGCCACTCTCCCATAAAACTTTGACTGGTGATAAACAGTCATAAACAGTCTCCCCCATAATAAGTCATAGGAGACTCCTCGCCCCCTCACTCGTCTCCATCTCACATGGTCACTCATGGTTTTTGAGGACAAGCTGCTGAAGGCAGATTAACACATGTGCAATGTTCCTTCCATTTTTTAAAAGATGGATTTAACTAAACTGCAGGGGATGCTTGGTTTCTTGAAAGCTTTATTTGTACCCATCCCTTGACTTTACACCAGCCTGTTTTCCCTGCAGTGTTGTAGTGTCACTATGTAGTGTTGTAGTTCCACAATTGGCCAGATCATTGTTGCATAACATCAATATCACATTTATGTACATTTACATTGCATACTTTTTACAGACCAATCACAAGCTTGATTGGTTGTCAATCACTGACAAAGTGACATGCTTCAGAAAATGCAAATCAATATGAAAAATGAATGATAAACCTCAGAAGTGACCCTGCAGTTTAATGAGTGATACTGCAAAGACTGAGTGGAGCGATGGAGGAAAGTTAGTAGAAATGTTTTAGGTAACGTCTTCATCCTTTCTTCTCTTAATGTGATGACCTGTTAGTATAAACCCATTAACCTTATAACTACCTGAAGTAAAAGTCACAAGTCAGAAATGAACATCAATGAGGAGCTGGTCTATATTATTTGGATCCATTTATTGACAAAAGCAGCTGCAGCAGAACAGCAGAAGATCCAGGGTTTATACACATTTTAAATACTTGTAATTCCAGAACGGAGGCTTATCAGTGGCTTAGTTCACCACAGCCAAGACCAACAGACAACTTTAGACTTATCAAAAGGGTTATTTCTTCTTTTTGGCAGAGTTACCTAAGCGCCCCCTACCTCCTGCCCCTCAACGTAAACTAACACATCTGGGTTATGGTCTCTCTTTTGAAATACTGCACAAATGAAATTTATATAAAGTCAACTCCCGGTTAGAAAACAAACAGTCCAAACCCAGTGAATGTCAAAGTAACAGCTGAATTTCCCACTAATTTTCCCTGAATGAAAAATAATTACACAACTGTGCTAAAAAGACCAGGTCGGCTTGACAGACGAGTGCATCCATTCAGCATGAAATGCCACTGTATCGTACACGTGTGGCTGAAAAGAGACAGAGAAGAAGAAGAAGAAGAGCAGGTAATGGGAACAAAAAAACAACAACCGGTGCCTCAGGCACTCTGGGCTTTTTGATGAACTGACATAACACGATTCTCACACTGCTGCATATTGTGCAACTCATTAAATATAATTAGAAAAACATTTACTGGAAGAAATCTGCACAAAATACATTCATTATAGCTACAAGTGCATGCTTACCAACAGGGTGCTGAATAATAATCATTATGTTGAGACCTGTTGTAAAAAAAGGATGAATATGGAAACATCAGCTGGATGTGAAGCTGTGACCTGATATAAACAATTTGTTTTTCATGATTAGATGTCACCAGATGGGTTTGGTTACATATGTTGAACTGACAAATTACATATTTTCAGAGGAAGAATGTAAATGAAAGACAAATTTAATGAAATGAATCAGTGGATCCATCCATCAGACTCTGGGTTGTATTTAATGCAACATGACTCCACCAGGAAAATCATTTATCAAATAATGAATCAAAGAAACAAATACAATACAATACTGGAAAAAAGCTGGAATACTTGATGTAAAAGTTCCAACTCAAAACAATACAAGGAAGGAAAAAACACTACGACAAAATGTAAAATGCTTTTCAGAAAGCAGGTTAAAGTTCGCCGACATTAAAGAGTTTGATTAATTTTGTAATTCCATTCTTCAGTATGATTCAGTCAAAATGAACTTGTTTAGTCCAGATGTGGTCCGGTATTTTTCACAGGAATCCAGTGGAATTTAATCCTGGCTCCACCACGACAGTCACCCCAAACCCACATCAAACTACTTTAACTTTAAATCTAATAAAGCACCTCTACGGTATTTTAACATAAAAAGCGCTCCATCAAAGAGCCACTGACAAACTCCTCAGGAATATACCTAAGAAGATTAATCTGATAAAGTCACATACAGACATTTTAACAGATCAAACACCAACTTCACTAAAAACAAATGAAACTGCATCATAAGTTATTGTATTTAAGCTTCTGCGTGTCTCGATCAGATGAATTAAATCCTAAAAACGTTTCACACAGTCGGTGTGTGTCATGACGCTCTGAACACACAAACCCTCTCAGAGCAACAAGACACACATGCATACGAGTGCAGCAGAGATAAGAGTCTTCCCTGGGGTCTCCATGTAAAAGCACTTTATAAATTATGGTCTTACACTGAAGCAAGGAAGACATTAATGCAGAGCATCTGTGGGTGTCGTGGGGGTTAAGGTGGGGGTGAGGAGGAGGAGGAGGATGAGGAGGAGGGGGAATCTGTGTAATTCTGAGCACCGCCATGTTTTTTTATTTACCTGTGGATGAATGAAGAGATGATTTATCAATTCACCTCTTGTGTTCCCCACTCTCTCTCATTCCACCTCTCTCCTCTGGGGAATTAATCAGCTGTCTGACACATGCACCGAGGCAGACGGAGGGAGGGAGATAGGAAGAAAGATGATGGGGAGGAGGGGGCTGAGAGGGATAAAGGGTGGCACGAGTCAAATTGGAAACATATCCTTTCAACAAGTCCTATCTGAGCATTTTATCTGTAAAAAGAGGCACAAGGGGGATGACCCCTTTAGTTCAAAGGCCTAACTCAATTCAGTGATGAAACCGTGGGCATCTCCTACACAGTCAAACCAACGGAGCTGCTCCCGACACATCTCCTCTCCCGACACCTGCAACCCATCCGGGACGGAGATGAGGGAGAGCAGAGGAAAGGCTGGGAGAGGACCTCCTACAACTATACTGGAAAATATAATAAAAAAGAAGCAGTCACCTAAAATGAAATTAATATGAAAATTAATCTCCTTCTCCCTCTAACAGCCATGAAAAAGAAGAACTGGTGTGTCTACAGCACATCACATCACCCAGACCCAGTCTATTTTTATCTGGGCCCAGGTGGGATTGGATCCAGATGGGACACCTGATCACGTCTCTTTCTCTCTCTATGTGCTCCGAGCTGGAGTTTATGCACTCAGATCTCACCCTTTTGATGCCAGCTACACTTTATCCCCTAGAGACTAAACCAAGAGCAAGCAATTGAATCAAGCAATGAAAAAGCGCCTGAACACGTGCATCTGAACAGGTCTGATTCTTTGTCTTGACACACGGTTTATTCAATATCTGGGTGACAAGTGTGTTTTTATCATCATCCGTTACCATGTAAACAACAACACAAAGCACGGTATTAAAATATCTGGGGGGTTAGTGGCTTATGTTTCTGTATGAAAATAAAATACAGTACAACGTCCACTGGTGACTTTACAGCTTGACTGAATTATGGCCCCATTCATTTTAAGTGTTAGGGCAGGAGGGGGTCGTGTCTTATGATCCAATGGTAAGGTAGAATACCCAAGACCTAGTGGGTTAACCTAACAGGAAACCTGGAGGATACACCCTATTAGGCCTGTGCTTCCTGCTACTTTGAGGCATGTACGATTTATGAGCCCAGAGGTATGGTGCACCACTGCAGATCTGATGGATTTCCCCTTTCTTTCTCCAAAAAAAGACCGCGCTGGAGCGTTTTGTGAAAGAAAAATGAGAAGAAAAAAAAAAGGCAGATAAGGTGAATAAAAGAACCATCTGCAGGGCACTCTGCAAAGCCTAGTGCCAAACGGTCTGGAAAGAATCACACATCTTGGCAGAACATCCTATAAATATGCTCTGATCCTTATAATTCAAATGAAACGTAGGAGGATATTAAATATATCCCATCGCCTGAAAGCCAATGTATATCAGTGCCAGTGGTGTGAGCACTGTAACTCACCCGGAATAGACGCTCACTACAAATAACTCGAAATTGATAACAGATTTACATAGAAAGCCGGAGACAGGTAACAGTTTCCTCTGCTACATCTAGATACAGTGGGTCTCACATTTTGTCACATAAAACATTCTTCCCTGTTTGTCAAAGGAACTTTATTAGTCAGTGTATTTCCAGGTGACTGAAGTGTTGTTGTTGCTTTTCTCTGGAAATGTTTCAAATGAATAACCAGATAAAATATCGTAACTGCAGATTTACAGTGACGCAAGAGTGAAAAACCACAGTTGCATTTGCACCAAAACAGTGGTAACATCAGTCCGCTTGGTTTTTTATGTTACTTAACTATTAAACCCCGCGTTAACGTGGTTACCTGCTGGTGTTGTATTTTACCACAAAACGACAACTTGACTAGAAGACTTTGTGATATGCAACAAGAGGAATAGAATCATAGTGAAAAAACACGCAATTATAATGAAGCTGTGTTGTTCTGGGTAGGGGTTGGGTTTTTTTTTCTTCTTTGGTGTATGTGTGTGGGTGAAGCGAAATGGCACTTACGCATTTGCCAAACCATCAAACAATGTGTCTGCGAGCTGTCTGCAAGCTTCAGACACTCATTTCATGATGTAATATGTGCTACGACTTCTCATCTTCAGACTTCACCTCGCCTTGCAGTGCTGCAGTCGGGTTCAACAGGCACATACTCGACACATACGTTTTCAGCAGATGTTATTTTCCAAACACGTAGAGGTGAAGTCTATGTCATTTAACATATAAATGCAAAACGGTTGCAGGAAGGTCGAGGAAGTGGTACATGTTAAAATAACCTCTAATTACATGTTGGTAAAGTCGTTATGAAATTTAACAAACAGAAAAATCAACTGGCAATAAAATGCATATTTTGTATTTTATCACATATATAATCACACTGCTACACCAGAGTTGGTTTAGAAAACAAAACATAAATGAAAGATGAGGCGCAGCAGGAAGTAGAGGAGGAAGGAGAGTGATTTAACGGGGAAGACAGTGAGATTGTTGGGAGAGTTGGGAAAAGAAGTCGGTTATATCAGAGGAGGAGGACGAGACAGGAGATAGGCGAGGAGTCTCCACTGCTGTCAGGGATGATAGAGTAACTCAGCAGCTTGTAAGAGACTCTGTCTGACTATTATCAAGCTGCAGTAAAACACTGATCCCTGCACCGCTCAGATATAGACCCTGGAGTGTTGCCTCTGAAACAGAAGGTCAAAGCTTGGGCAAATCCACGAGGATGTTTTAAAGACGAACTAATGAAGATACAACAACTTATTAGTTCATTACCAAGACCATTACACAGAGCAGGAGATTAGAACTACTGAGTGAACCACACGGGAGAAAGATACAACACTACTAAACTCCACAAATAGAAATAATCTGTAACAGAATAAACACAATATTTATTAGACGTGTTACTACTTCGGTTTAGCACAAACTCTATAAAAGTCCAAACATCATCAGAAAGTATGTTTCTAAATCTGCAACAACTGGTTTTTGTCCACTTGGGGCAGCAGAGACAAACTGGAAACACTGTTACACTTTAAATATTCAGTTTCTTTCATCTTCATTTATATTCAATCAACATCACAATCACAACCTTGTTTCTGGACAAAATTAACTTTTAAAGCTTCGTTTCCACAATAATCTGAAAAAAACACGCCACTAAGTTTCTGACTGTGACGGAGTTAGTAGCCAGGCCAGCGCGTGGCGCGCGCGCGCGCGGCGCACACACACACACACACACACACACACACACACCGACCGTCATTTAAACCTCACGGACTGTTCTGTGTTTAAATCTTTATCCTCTGATTCATCTCGTCGCTCTTCACCATCACTTCATTCAACATAAACCAGCTGTTTGTGTTTTACTCACCACTGCTCCATCGTCACCTGTCGTCACCTGTCCCGCGTCCATTCAAACATTGTACACGTCATCAACGCGTTTAAAACGTCGCAGTGGCGGGACGCCGACAAGTGACGTCAGCGTCATAATGTAGTTTTTTATTTTCACTGGATGATTGAGGAAGTGACCTGAGGTCAGGAACTGATGATTAGATTTTTCTGATTTTTTCCTCATTGTTGTTATAATGATCAGTCGCGTCTTTGTTAAGTTCTTATTATTTTGTAGATTAAAATGATTGTGGGAGGAGTCCAGGTCTATAAGATGTGGAGGGTGGAGCAGTATTTTTTCTTTTATATAAAACTAATATATTTATTAGTATTTTAAGTTTGAACATAAATAATTTTGAGCACAATAAATGAATAAATCACCATCATTTGTTTAGTTTTGAGCAGATAAAGAAGCAGAGACTAACTAACTGTGCCTCCGTGAGATGATGTGATGATGCAGGTGAAGCGACATACATTTTAAATTTTCATTTTGCTGAAACAAGCCACCTCACAATGTGCTGATGAGGGCGTGAGAGTAAAGTAATGGGCTGTAAAACAAATACATTGAAGTCAAAGAGGCCGTTAAACCTCAGAGTTGAGAACTAAATCCCCTGAGCTTCATCACAGTAACCGACACACTTTTTTACTTTTTATTTTAACTTCTTTTAAAAAAAATTCTGAAAACTAGTTTTTGACTAGTTGAGTGTTATAATGATCGGTGAGTTTCAGCGTTCATCCTGACATGATGCTGCACTGACTCACAATAACAAGGTCACGTACGTGTCCAGACTGTAGCATTGTTTATTAAATATTACATCAGATATAAAGTGGACTTATTGTTCATATTTCAGTCTGGAATTTCACTTCACATCAGTAGAAAGGTGACTTTGGCCAACGTCCAAACTATCTCTTAAACAAAACAAAAGACATTATTAAGGTGGCTGAAATAAGTCACGTAGGCCTGAATGTCTAAAGTCGGCTCATTATTATATGCGATCTGTACCATAGTCCACTGGATTCAAACACAACAGTTGCATAATGTCCCTCGGATAAGAAAACAGTCAGTGAAAAATCCTCAGTTGCACCTCTTGAAGGCCAAAGTACTTGCCCTGAATCAAAAATAACTTGCCTCTCCCACTAACAGATGATGACATTTGGAATATGATTTAGCCTTGTCGCCAAGTTACTATCAGCTCGGGGCCTTAGGTAAACACATTTGATGGGACCCAAAGGTCTAGCACCAACGCTGGACTGGGAGGACAGGCAAGTGTGCAGGCTCTTGGCCCGACTAAGAATCAGCAGAAGCCAAGCAGGAAACATCTGGAAGACCCAGTGCAAACAGATGTCGGAATGAGATAAGAGCCCATGAGTTAGAGTTGAGCCTCCCATCTCTGTATGATGAGGCTTTGTAACATCCAGGTGGGCTGTAGCCTTGGCTCCAACAGCTCAAAGGTCCAAATAATCAAACTGCAGATTTTTTTTCTCTTTTTTTTTTCTCACACTAGCATCTGGTCGAGGCTGTGAATGTTGTCAGTAACTTGTGTTCCATTGTTCCTGGTCTCATTTTGATCCATTGTCAACCAGACTCTCATGAGACTCCTTTTATACAATGTTTTTGCCTCTCCAGGTCACCATTTACATCATATCCTGCCATAGTTTTAACAGCAACTGGGTAACAAAGTGCAGTTTGCATCAGTGGTAGCCATTCACTTGCATTGCCCACGCTGAAACTCATTGTTGTGCTTGGAGATTGTTTGATATTGAATTGCAGTGTTAACTGTATTGTTTATTTTCAATTGCTCATCTAAATACTTGAGGCCAAAGCTGTGAAAAACAAAAGACTGGCACAAAAACTGGCTCAACTGTGTATGCATGTGATTGTGATTTGGAGTTAAATCTGAAAAGTATAATTGTGTTTCAGTTTTTAACCCTTTACCTTATCATCACCACAAAAACACACACACAAAAATACCCCCCCCTTCCCTGTTGTGACTGCTGATTACTGTGTGAGAAACATAAAACAGAGGAGAAAATAACAGAGATAAATTATGAAGAAAACTATGTCATTCGCACAGATGAGTAGAAGCCACAGGGGAGGTTTGGTTCCTGTTAAACTATAAAAAGGTTTCCCCTGAGACATGAGATCTGAAGTGGAACTCACAGATTGTTCTGCAATCAGAGGCGACTGCACAACCACCAACCTGGATCTTCATAAATTGATAAATAATGGGCCCTTGGTGGAAGAGAAAAGTTACAGAAAAGTTACTTAGTGTAAGAATTTAACTAAATAAAACCATACGAGTGGTTTCTCTGTGGATCTAAAGGCCATAATATACATTTAAATGTTGATTTCACTTCATCTGTGACCTGAAAGATTTAACGCTTTAGCCACTAATGAGTTACTTGTTGGCAGCTGTAGCCTTGAACAAGACGTCGATTCAAAAAAATGTATCAGCTCTTTTATTTAAAGAAAAAAAAAAAAAAAATGGACAAATTCATGTTCTATGACTTCACTTCGTCTCAACAGGAGAACGGGGCCATACAGTAGTAGGAAAACCTCACCGAGGGTCCAGACATGACTCAGATTGACTCCATATGTTGCTTCAACCACACCCTTTTTTTTTTTTTTTTTTTTACCCCGAGTAATTAGGAGAATTTCTAAAACTACCCTTGGGATGACCACTGATTCACTGCACAAACAGGAAGTAGAGAAGGGGTCAGTGAATGAAAGGAGGAAGTGCTGGCAAACAGCAACAATACAAGAGGAGGAAACCCCCCTTTTATAAATAGGAACAGACCCCTGCAGAGTGGTGGATGGGGTCATAACTGGAGGGATGGGAGACAATAGAAGAGCAAGGCCACTGGCTGACCAGTGTAGGTGTGATGTGTCTGTGTGACTGAGATAGTAGGACATCAAGGGTCATGGGAGACGCAAGTAAGCAGATGCAAAAACAAGACAGAGGTGATTAATCGCTTGAAACGAGCCTTTCAGAAGCAAAGTAGTCGTGTTGCATTTAAACAAGATTGTGTTTCTATTCTGAACACACACATCTGGATGTTGTGTTAAACAATAAGTGTTTAGAAGTAAAGTGAAGTCAGATGTAGATTATATCCTGTGATTGAACTGACGTTACACTTTAGGGGCACAACTCACCTACTTGGCTCTTCACCCTTTGTATGTGTATGTGTGTGTGTGTGTGTGTGTGTGTGTGTGTGTGTGTGCGTGCCCACCCACACACAGGTGGGTGTATCTACACACCCACCTGTGTATATATGTACGTCTGAGCATACAGGGTCATCCTGCTCTTCACCTAAAACAGCCTGTTAAGCAGTTAAGTGGTGAACCTCCACCCATTTTCAATGGAGCATCATTACAACTGCAGCCAGACACTTCCCAGAGGAAATCCTCAGCCAGGCCAGACACAACAGTATAATTATTATCACAGCGTACCATCTGCCAGCACTGTTTTACACAGGTTGAGTCAGACTGGGTGAATGTTGAAAAGAATTGTTACTCTTGACCTGAATAGGGGCGTATTCAACAGGGACTGTGAGGTTTACTGATTGTGAACGCAGCAGCAAAAATCTTTATTGTGGCAAAATTTTTTTCTTGTGACAAACTGAGATGAAAGAGGCCACAGTAACATTTTAATAAAAACTCTTGTCTCGGTCTGTCTTTTACACCAGTTAAATATTTAATTTATCTAACTTGACTAGATTTTTTTTTTATTCTCACTCTAGCACATAGCTTTTTAAAATATAATGTGGTTATTTGAGCTGCCGGAGCTAAAGGAGTCAAACAGGAGTGACAGAGGAGACAAATCACACCTGTGGTAAAAGAACAACTGTTATCTTGAGAGGCATGTCTCCAGATAAAAAATGACAAGTGTAATTTTGACAGAAAGAGCAGAAGGCCTTTAGGGCTGCAACGGATCACACATCAATTATCACGTTTAGATTGATTTTGACAGGTTTAAATGTGGTACATAAGCAGATAATAGTTTGAGAGATGATGGAAATTTCTCTGAGGCGAACGCCGCTACACTGTCAAAAAGATAAATTGTCGGGTCAGGAAGAGGTCTGAAACAAAAGCTGAATATTTAGCTGACAAGCATGCATATATTTGAATGATTAAAAGTTCCCTTTCTCCTCTGTAATCCATCATTTGTTGAGAGGAAAACAATATTGATAGTGGTTGGTCGACTTAAGTGACACATCAGAATCAAGTAAACATTGTTGATCATTATCAGTAACAAGAATATATTGAATTATTTATGGATTCAAAGATGCAAATATTAATGTCGGTCTGTCGAACCCCAAGGAGCAGGACGAAGTCTCCAAGGACTTTGCTAAGCCTGGGGAGTTTGTAACATAGAGGGCTTAGGGCAGCGTCTGAGGCCTTTCACCTTGGAGCTGTTAACAGTCAGGCCTGTGATCCCAAGGCCCCCGTTAAAGACCCCCTTGGGTTTAGGACTGTAACCAGAGAGTTGGAATAACAGAAGGGGGAAAACTTCACGCAACAGGGCCTCATGTGGTGTGGTGGGCTCATCCCCACTCCCTGCTTGGGCCTGGAGAGAGGTCACAAGGTCTCGCTCTCTCTCTCTTTTTCTCTGCTTCTCTCAGCCTCTCTCTCTCAAACATAGATCAGTCAGGCAGGAGGTCAGAGGGAGGTGGACTCCCTGGAGCCTGTGGTGGGTGGACACAGTGGCTAAGGTCAAAACACCCCCCCTCTTAGTTGCAAGACATTTATCACCAAATGCCTCAAATGTGTGAAGGGACCAGTAAGAGTGAGGTATGCACGAAGAGACAGAATCAGCATCGATCTGTGTTAATCATCAGTTTGAGTTTTCTGTTTTGAAACAGAAGTTTAAAATGCTGTGTGATGGTTGAATAATCTGGTCTGACCTTGTTAATATCAGAAGGTTTTAGAAACTCTCATTATTTTAAAGAATTTGCAGCAGTGTGTGTGTAGACAGTTTTGTGGTGGAAACTCTCTCCTGCCACTGGCTGCTGCCTGAAAATGTCGAGCTGTGCAGAATCCATTACCCTCTTTTCCAAACAGCTATTAGGACCAGTGTCCATGTTGCATTTATGATTATTACCAGCCGCCACTGTCTGGGTGACGTTGTCTTTACCCAGTGAGTCTGTGTCATGGTGAAGACACCCACTGCAGCAGGAACTTTACCATCTTCATACATCTGTCTGATCATCTCTGTCACTAAACTTTACAGGTGTGTATCTGCGATTGAAATGAAGGTCAAGTTTGAGGATGGGTGTGGTCATTTTAACATGTCGACATCTTTGTGTATGTGTGTGTGTGTGTGTGTGTGTTTAAGGCGCTGCAGATCTTTCTGATATGTTTGTAGAAAAAAATAAACCCATCAGGCTCGTCAGATGTTTGAGAAGCGGTGAAGAAGCCGGTAGTTCCTCAAGTCAGAATCAAACACAGTTAAATACAAACGCTGCATATAAATGGAACTGACTTCCTGTAACTTAAGACTCTTTTTTCTATAATTTAAATTATACTTTTTCCACCTCTTATCAGTACAATTTTTTTTTTTTGCAGTTTAAATCTGAAAACAAATGATGCAGAGTATAAAAATAAAATGTCAGTGACAAAGTCCACGATGACAAACATTTAGTCTGTTAGTTTACAGAGTCAAGATCTGCAGCGTCTTTAACATCTGTCATTCAAATTAATGGTAAGTGTGGACTGCTCTCGGTTTCACATCACAGATCTAGGGTTGGTGTTTGTGAAGTCTAATCAGTGTATCTACATACTCTACCTGTCAGCTCAAACACTTATGCATCAGCTTAGTTCAATAGAGGAATGGAAAAACTGAAAGGTCACACTGAGTGGCGGTTGATTCAGAGCACACAACTTTGGTAACCAGATTTTTTTTTTCTTTTTTCCCCTCGGGCCTGGTTTGCTTGTGTGAACTGAATAGAAGTTTAAAAACCTTTTTTTTTTTTTTTTTTTTTCTCACACCTTCAACAGGGGGTTGGTAAACAAATGCTATGGATCCCATGGGTGTGGAGCTCGGCGAACCGCAGAGCCTTATTTGCTCCTGCTTGTCTCAGCTTGTGGCTGTGTATTTCTGTCCCTGTGAAGATGCAAAGGTAGCATGGTAGGACACACATCAGCACACAAACTTGTGTGCATATACCCTTGCAGACACGCACACACACATATACACAAACAAAGGTACTTAAGAACACAGCACTCTGCAACAAAGCAAACCAAAAATAACAGGCACCTGTTGCTCAAACCACAGTGTCTACAATGAAGCCAAATTAGAGCGTTTCCTTGGCAACAGTAATTTCAATCACAAGCCGCAGCATCGGCCTAGAAAACAACTTCACTTAAACAATGTTTGTATGTGAGTCACTGGTAAACAATGTACTAACATGTGTATGTGGGCGCGCTTCATGTTTCCCACAATTTTATAAAAAGTTCATGTAGAGTCTGATAATGAATGATGTGTATAGGGAAGACCTCCAAGAGTCCACGGCCAGCTGAAGGCGAAAGGAGACCACATTAACCATTAGTGGTTGAAAGATGATTGCAAAGTTGATTGCAAGGATTTCACTGAAGTGTGACAAATAAAAAAAAAACCTCCCTCTCTCTACAGACTTCTGCACCAGCAACTATGTGAGAGTGTTTATCACTGAGCAGACGGAGGTGTTCATGTGTTGTAGGGGCTCCTCTAGTGGCCACAAACAGAAACTCGTTTTGTTGGAGAAGTTGTGTGTCACTGCTGCTGTGTCAGAGTCACAGGGTGGATGATGAAGATCAACATAAACAAACAATGACGACTGATTTCTAATCGAATCTCTTGAATCTTTCTCTCTGACTCCTACTGTTTCCCTCTGAGGAGAAGATGTTAACGTATAATTATTTACATTATTGTATCTGTTCTAGTCTGTTGCTGTGACTTAGAATAAAAGGTTAACTTTGTGATTTATGTGGGTGTGTATGTGTGTAACATTTACATCTGATCTGAGATTTGTGCAGCAAAACTATCATCACTGAATTATTTCACTTGTTACTTGTAAATCGTTTTTCAAACATTGAATACGTGGGAGGCAATAAAAATGACTTGTAAGAATTGAGACTGCAGGGATGGAAGATGTAACTCAGTATTAAGAGGGTGCTCCTCGTGTTTTGTACACATATGTGTTCATGTGAACTAAAGTGGGGGTGTGTGAATACAAGAAGGGGGCGGTGGTCTGAGGAGCCTCACTCCTTCACAAAAGAAAAGCTAATTGGAAGCACATGTGTTTCACTGTGCAGCAATTTAGGATGGTTGGGGCAGGGTGTATAGGTTGCTATTGTGAATGAGGGTGTTACTGATGGGAGAAAGAGGAGAAGGAGGAGGGGGAAAGAGTGTGTTTGTGCTGGGGTTGTGGTGGCTGGGAGGGCATGAGAATGTAAAGCTCGATGCAAGTGAGGCGATTTACTAAGGCCTGGGAATACAGAGAGGGGAGAGGGGGTGGGCTCAATTTAAACCATATTGTCCAACAAACAAAGTGAGCGTGATCTTTCTCTGTCTCTTTTACCGTCAACACCACAGAGATGTACAACTGATCTGACAGCTGCCACTCAGACAAACCTGACATCCGTCAACACAGACATGACTCAGATATCACCTATGTCACCTTTTACACCAGATCATTATTTTTATTTCCCTGTGTGGAGTAAACGCACATTAAGAGTTCATTTCATGTGGATCTCCAGCATTAAAGGCTGAAGGAACATAACTCAAAGATGATGGGATTTTGTGGATTTATGTTGTAATTATGACTAATAATGACAGAAGTCTGGTAACTCCTATTATTCTCCTTAACAAATTGACCACTAAGACTCAGAGATGCATGAAGTCTAACTTTGTTTGGATGAAACATGAAGCTACTGTACCAAAGGCTCTTCATCTGACCAGTTTTTATTTCAGCCCTCAATCCCCCGCTGCTGCAATAAGAGGCCAACATGAGAACAAAAGGCCATGGGACTGAACATATATACCTCCCCTCTGTGGCTCACTCAGATTTATACACTTTCATAAAAGTGGTCCCAAAATGTCTGGCCTGGGGCCCAATATCCCATCCTCGTGTTTGGATTGCAGCCAGGAAAATAATGTCTGACCGAGAAATAGGACAACACTTTTATTTATTTATTTTATTTTTTTATCACTATTACAAATGGCAGGCAGGTGAACGAGGAAGAGTGGAAAGACAGTTAAAGAGGTGAGTGATGTGAAATGGAGTTGTTGAAATTGGGAAACGGAGGAGGTGGAGTAGAGTGAAAACAGGAAGGATAAAACGAAGGAGGAGGAGGAGAGAGATGAAGGTCCTTGAGGTTGAGATGGACACCTTATAAGGTCTGAAAAAAAAAAGAGGGCTACATCTCTCTTCTCCAGCTCCTGTCCTATCTGCAGACAGTTGCTGCCCTCCCTTACCCCACCCTGCTCCGCTCTGGCAGCACCTGAATTCTGGGTCTCATCAGAGCTACCTGCCAGGGATTAACCAGAACCTGTTACCCTTCAGTGTCAGATGACTGAGCTCCCTCCCTCCCTCTCTCTCTCTCTCTCTCTTTCACCCACACCTACACACACACACACACACACACACACACACACACACACACACACACACACACACACACACACACACACACACGTGCACTGTGAGAGACTGTAATAGGAACCAGCTGGGCTTTCAAGGCCATGCAGCGCACCAGACAGGCCCATTCATAACCCTCTAGTGAGTTTTAATGAAGGTGGGTTCTCGGGCAGCAGCGGTGGTGTGGAGGGAGTGGGGAAATGATGAAAGAGGGGGAGATGGTTGACTCCTTCTTCCTCACTCTCTCTCTATACCTTCCAGCCGATGAATGTACTGTACTGTACGCCGGCTTATATGGGGGAGAAGTTGCCCTTTAATCCATCTATTATCATCTATAGTTAAGCTCCTGTTCTGTTTTCTAGTTTTGTCTTTGTAGAGTGAATTGATACTAGTGTGATGATACTGAGTTTGATATGAAGCCATTTGCTACTTAAAGTGAGAAAAACAATAAGATGATTTAGACTTTTAGCATCATACACAGCTAAACGTCTCTTTAGTGGTGAGTTGAATGTACGATATCTGCTTCTTTGTCTCGTGTGAATCTTTGTGGAAGCACTTTTCACGAGACAAGAGGGAGGTGTCATGGTGAGGTTCACAAAGCAGACCTATAAATACTCAGTAATATGGGTGTCAGTAATATTCATGGACCTGAAAAGGCCAATGACGTTGATTATCGAGCTGAAACTGAGCACCACAGGATCCCTCTAAGATAAGTGCACTTTTGGGGACTGTATACATACGTTCACATTTATAGCGTTTATCATAGTGTCAAGTGTCACCCTGTCCTTGCCAGTAAGAGACAATTACACATATTTTAATGTTATGTTTATACGGTGGAGGTCAAATGTGAGCTGACGTGATCATTTCCAGATATCTGTTTCTACGATCATCGTTACACATCGACGCCATTTTACACTGAAGAATGTGTGTGTTTACGTGTGTGAATGTATGTGAAAGAAGTTTATGTACATTTGGTTTCCATTTGAACTTTTATTTGCCCATACATAATAATCCATAATGGGTGCCAAATGCTGTGTGGTGTTGTGAAGATTTGAATGTGTTTCTTCATTTGCATGTGAGCAGCGTCGGGGTCGTTTCAGTGCAGCGGTCACCTCCGTCTCCAGCTCTCACATCGAAGGTCGGAGAGGCCACGTAACCCGAGCCGGTCAAGTACTGATGGAGAAACAACCCTTTTACACCCTGAGGTCAGACTGATGTGAGCACCAATAAACCAGACGCTGGCACACATTCCTTCTTCTCAAACACACGAGAGATGCACACAAACAAAAGAGCTCGGCCAAACATCAAAAACTTTCAAGAGTTTGTGTCTAGAAAATCACAGCTATGTAATTATTTTTGTAAGAAATACAAGCAAAGCTATACAGATTAGATTTGTTTAATTGATTTTTGTTTTGCCACAATATGCCACATTTCTAACTCAATAACAACAATAACAACTGGGGTATATTGCGCAAATATAGTTCTTTTCTCCCCAAAAGATTGAAATCATCAAATGCTTCAAGTTGCTTGTTTACTTACTGGCTCATACTCTCCCTCTCTTTAATCACTTCTACTTTTGTTTTTCTTCTTCTTTGCCCATTTGTGTATTTAGGATTGAAAATACAAGTCTCTAGTCAAGACAACAGTGGATGTGTTCGTTTGATTGTAAAGCGTTGTTGTATATTTACAAGGACTGATGCATAAACCAAGGTAAAAAAAAATGTTTAAAAAAAGAAATGCCAGAGAGGAAACTTTGGAGAAAGTTTTATTTTGAAGTAACCATGGTTACGAAAAGTGATGGAAGCTTTGACGCTGTATTTAGACCCTACACCTTAAGACTCCAGTCAGCAATGAGAGGGACCACAAATAGACTGGAGATGGAGTGGGTGTTGTTGTTCAATGGAGCTTGACTTGATCATCTCAGGACATAAATAATCAACAGATTGACAAAACCCTGAGTCAGGTACAGACTTAAAATACATGTTTCATATGGACTTGCTGAGATTTCTCCCCTGAGACGTGTTTGGCTGAGGGTGTGATGATGCTTCATTGAAATTAGGTCAAAGTCCACAGCCAAACAGCCTCATTAGATCCAGCATCTCTCACACAGACGAGCTGCACTCACACGCACACAGATACGATACGGTACATGTTGTTTTTTTTTTTTTTTTTTTTTTTGGTGGGCAGATGGAGAAGAATCAGGGGGTATGTCACAAACCTCCCACGCTCTCCACTTCAGCCTTGGTGGCCACGCAGCCTTTGATATTACCCACATAATAACTGTGTGGCTTTTCAGCTAACCCCAGGAATGTTCATATGAGACAAATAACACAACACATGACTACATTATGCAGTGTCTTGCTCGACGTACGGTAATGACCCAGGAAATATTTCAGTCATGTAGAAGCTTGATTTAATCTTGCTTTCACCTCCTTAGATCAATGCAGTATTAAGCCATAATTTGTGCAGGCATTAGTGTGCTGCATCGTGAGGAGCTGTTGAGTAGAGGCGTGTGCAAATGGCCTGGCGTGATACTGTATTTCCATCTGTCACTTTATGATCTGGTGCCAAATAGACCAATAAAACCAAATTAGATTCGAAAAATATATTATATTTAATGTTACTAAAAGTTTTAGAAGCAGAATTGGAAAAAAAAAAAATGTCATCATGACTTTAATTGCGTGTTTACTCGGCCAATTGCACAACCATCTACAACAACCTCTATTTGGAAATATAGTCAATCACAATCACTATGACTATTATGTTCCCAGCTCTGTGGGTGTGGTGATAGATATATATCTGTGTTACACAGATGGGGCTGATGGGTACTGTGCTCTGACTTTAGTGGGGTGAAAGGTCGTCCGCAGTTGAAAAGAAGATGGTTCTCTTGTTCTGTTGGGTTTTCCTCCCTCTGATCGCCGTCTGCACACGGGGCTGAATCACCATCCACTGCTCATTCAGTCGGCCGAGGGCCAAGAATTCAAGGAGCTGCTCTGTGGCGTGCTGGGTGATTTCCTGTCTGAGGGGTCTTCTCGTAGTCGTAACGTGATCCGCCCTCAGTCCAAAAATAACCAGCGTCCCTGCAGGAGATGGCGGTGCAAAGCTTGTGGGGGCACTAATGCAGCTTGCCCCGTTTCCTTCCTCAGAGGATGCGGATGGAGCTGATAGTGGCTTAAAGTCAGTTGTACTGTCAGCAGCTGAGAAGACACAGACAAGGCCATTACATATGTGTAAACCAGGTGACACTTCAACTTTTCAAAAGCCTCAACTAACGTCAGTAAGTCCAACATCTGCCATAATTTTCCCCTCTAATGTTGGTGTCATAAATTACTGCCAATATCTAGTCATCTAATCAATCTGATCTTTAAAGACTTTAAATATAACCAGCATATCTGCATGTTTATTTTCACAAGAAGGCAGATTTGGGTAGTGTGGTTTCACAAGTTTACTGCTCTGTGACCTCACTGTGCAGAGTTGGAATGATAACAAATCAACACTTTCGTCACTGAATCGCGTTCCAACGAGACACTGAGAGAAAGAAACAAAGAGAGAGAATTAATGAGGGTGGATTATAAAGAATCTGGTTGCCGCTGGAGGGCAGGGTATGGGAATAGTATCAAAGACCATAAACGAGGGTAAAGAGAGAAAACAGATAGAGCTCTTTGAAATATCTGACCCCAACAGGCCGATTATTTCCATGAGGGCTTTGCCTCTCCATAAACAGAGAAGCATATTTGTGCAGGTTCGTCTGTGTTGTTTCAGAGAGCCCGTGGCTCTGCTGGCAGGGGACATTTCACTGGGTCATTATGCAGCAATTTGGGTGGCTGGGCAAGCATTTTTCACAGCACCTCACAAACCACAATATAAGAGATAGCAAAGAGGTGGAGACACAAGCCCACCCCCCACCCAAAAAAACGACACTTCTTTCTCTTTGAAGAGGATTTGCTGGAGAAGCAGGACTGAGGCTCTCTGCTTCACAAGGAGCCAAAAGGAATGAGATGGAGGATTACCTCAGGGAGTTAAAAAAGAAAGTAGGTAGAGAGGAAAAAGCTAAGCGGATCCTAAAAATGAGAGAGACCCAATAATGAAATAAATCTGCCCACAGCTTTTTTGTTTAATGAATGTGGAGCTGATTTATTTTCCGTATGGCTCGGCAGATTTGTCTGGGCGCAGAACAGAGCGTGCTCTGTTCAGTGCCACGCTCAACAACCAGGTGTGGGACAGACGGGCTGAAACAGTTAAAAGTAAACTGAGTGCAGTGGAAATGGATCTACTACAGAATTTTGTGGGCTGCGTGTGTGTGTGCGCACATGCCCGTGTGTGTGTGTGTGTGTGTGTGTGTGTGTGTGTGTGTGTGTGTTTTCTTACAGGTTTGCCAGGGGAAATAGATTTGCTGCTGCAATCAAAAACAGCCTGGTTTCTGTCTCTGTTCACTTCATAGTCACAACAGTCAGCTATGTTTTTGTCGAAACTGCTGTCAAAACAAGTAGCCCGTCAAGTTTATGTGCAGTCATATTTTGAATATAGATCTCCTTTATGTACATATGAAATACAAATGTGTCCTGCTGGTAAAATATATCAAGTGCTGTGTCTGTTAATGAAAAAAAACTTTACAGAATTAAGTCAGAAACTAAGACACAGGATGTCACACTGACAGAGGAAAGAGCTAAAATGAGAGAATGAAAGAGGGATGATAGAGGAGAGAGAGAGAGAGATAACTGAGAAGAAAGAAGTGCAAATAAACGTTTTGGTTGGGGGGTGTATCATAAACAGATCTTCTGAGACTATCAAGCAATGTAAATATGAAAAATGCCAAGCTGAAGTACATGAACCTCTGCAGGAATGAGTCCTCCCCCAAACCCCAGTAACCTCTATTTATGAAGACGAGCGAGTACGAGCCCCCGGCAGCGTCTTCAGAGACGCCAACAAGTGCAATCAGCTCTTGGAGCATTTTAATGTCCTGCCCTCCCTCTGTCCTACCCAGCAGGCACCACAGCATCCATCTCACTTTGCTCAGTTATTCACGCAGAGGGGAGGTAAACCCTTGTACACGCACTTAATCAGAAAAATTATGAGACGTGTATCAGGTCAGAGAGGAGGCTGGTTGTTTTCCACCACAGGCCACACAGTGATACCACTGCCTTTTATTTCTCTTAACTAAAATTCACTTGTCAGTCTGACGCCCATATCCATCTGAGTTCAGCACCAGGTCGTACACTAAGGCTCCAGTTTCCTGCAAATACAACCGTTAATGTCTGAATGTCAAACCAGCGGCAGCTTCAACGTTTTGAATCAACACCACATGAAAAAAATCTGATTTAGAAATCAGTGACAGAATCATGCGACTGTCTTTACAACGGTCGTAGACTTTTCACGTCAGGTCTCTGAGGTGATGTAAACTCTTAACGGAGGACACATAAAGACCATGGGATTCTCTTATATGAAGGACAGAAGTAATAAAAACGTCTCAAGAGTCCAACACAACAGTCCCGACGATTTGAGAAAAAAACACAACAAAAAAACTTTATGACAAAGAGTTGATAGCATCTCTTAACTTTTGTTACTCCCCTTGTCATCCACTTTCTTACATAACATCAAGATGGATAAACCAACATATTTGCTGATTGCTCAAATTAAGTCATGTTCCAAAATGACATATTGTTCCAATGCAGTAATGTGCATGCAACCCCAAATATGGCTGGCAGGCTTTCAAATATGCTTTGGAGATGGAGCAAATGGTGGTTTGGCTCTTCTCACACAGACAGTTTTTAACCAATGAATCAAACAAACTTAAATTGGACAAATTAGGCAGAGTGTGATCAACTTAAGTTCATGGCTTGTATTTGGCATGTGGCTCTGGTCTGAGACCAAAAGGGAGCGTGTTTGTTTTTTAATGGCTTACTGCTGCCCTCTGTCACCGACTGAACGTCACTGCAGGAAAAAAAAAACATGAAAAACAGATTCAGTAGCAAAGTTTCCAAACTAGTCAAAAAATAAATAAAACTATAACAATGAGGTGTCCATCAAATAATTCCCGGAATACCATTTCAGCCATGACAGTCATCTTCTCTTTGTCAGCCTGTGAGTCTGCTTCCAGGAATGCAGCTGCAGACGCAGCACTTCTGCGTCCCAGTGTGTGTTTCATTTGGGCTTTCTGTCTCAAACACACATGTGGCTCAAATATGTGGCCCGGCGCTCCAACAGAAACAGTCTGTGATCCAGCACGAGGTCCTAATGTGCACCTCGCTGGAACGTGCCACACTGACACCAAACTAAGTCAGACAGGGCCACGTGTTCGAAAATTTAACACACATTCTTCAGAAGCTCTGTCACAGACCTCTGCAGATGAGTCTACCCTGAATCAGGGGTGTTAGACCAAAAATAATAAAAAAAAACAACTAAAGTCTAATTAACCAAGAAAAAAAGGGGAAATGATGACAGATTGAGATTACTGCAAATGCTGTTAACCCTTCTTTATGACATGTGGTGAAAAAGTACACTAAATCAAAGAACCGATAACCGAAACTGAACTTCAAAACTGAAACTACTGCATACATAAAACATAACTAAACCACAACATGTCACACTGTGAACTGTTCACACAGGGGATTTCTATAATGAATCTATACATATTTACTGTATATAATGTGCTATAGTTAAGATCAAAATCATTTACTCCACATTAACTTAATCCTGAATAGAAGAGTATCAGGTTCCCTTGGTAAAAAAACCTGAGATTATTATAATAGTTCAGAAGTTTAGTCATTTCCACTTGATTAACAGTGGTGTCTGATGTGCATATCTGATGGTATATGTTGCTCAGGGCCACGCTCAGGTCATCTGTAATGGTTTCATCCAGAGGGAGCCTTAACGGAGGGAGTGGCGTTCCACAGATCTGGGTGTAGCGTGACTTTGGGAGGATTCAAACAAATCTCCATGGCCAGATTCACCAGACAGACAGTCTGTAAATACTAAATGTAATTTAGTATGGCGTGTTTGCATCAGTGCAGGAGTGTGTGCGTCGCTGCAGAAGCTGTAGGTCGGTTGTGGTTGGAGGGAAATGTAACAGGTGTATAAAGTGCCATTTTAAAGTGGAGGATCTATTTACATTAATGGACTCTAAACTAAATTTTGTGTGTCTTGGTGAGTGTATATGTGTGTGTTATACAAGCCTCTAGGAATCATTAATGTTTGTCTTACCTTCACCTTGTTTATAGCTGCTGGAATGAGAAAATCATGTTCAGTGAAAACTCTGGGAAATTCCACCCACACGTAGATTTACATTAACAACTTTCTCTCAAAAGGTAGAAGAAAGCCAAGAGGCTACAGACAAATACAGATCAAAATCTGTGATGTCTTTGGTAAACTGGGCAATAGACAGCGAGGGACTGAATCCACAAACACAGCATGGGATTTAAGGAACCATGACGGTAAACACCCACCCTGCAGAAAGGTCTTTGAAGGAGACACTGAGAGCAGAGCAGATCAAGGCGTCGCTGTGCTGAGGTTGAGTTTGACCTCAGACTTTGTTTTGGATGAATGAATAATAAAAATAACTAATAAATGAACATATGTAATCAAAGTATGTCTTTGTCTTTGTCCATCTAAAGGTTGACAGGGAACGACTTGATGACGACCGGTATGTCCGATCAGAGTTACGGCTCCTCTGTGTGTTTGTGTGAGAGACTCGCTCTTTATATCTACCACTCCACGTTGAGCTGTTTACCATAGCTTCAACATGGGGGAATTCTACTTTTGCATGGAATTTCGCTTTAAGGAACTGTATTCCATAAAAATGTGATAGAGAACCATAGGAGAGTTTCCAAACCAAACCTCACACTGGCCATATAATTTACAACTTGGACACAGAGTCCTGTAAATAGCTCTTTAGAGTGTCTGCTCTTATGACAGCACATATACAAGGATCTAAATATACTTAACATGTTCTTGCTGGAGAAAGTATTGAACTAAATAGCAGACAGGAGTCGTACGTTTATAAAACATTAGCCTTGAAAACGTTAAGATCAGTGAGAACGGATTGAAGTGTCGTCATATATGTAATGGAGCGTCATTGTAACAAAGCTTCGATTGAAACAGAAGAAACAAGCGATGTCAGTGATTTCTTTCCTCCGTAAAGTTAGACGCTCTTTATCCAAGCGGAGCTGACATGTCCTGGCGTAATCATTGCCAAACTTGACCTCGTATCCATTTTATATATTCAATGAAGTCACTTTTAGTGAGACAAGAAAAGATGGAGGGAGATGAAGAGAGCCAGAGCTGGGAAAGACACAGACAGAGAGAGAGAGAGAAATGGGCTTCCAAGGTATAGCAGAGCAGGCTGTGTGCCAGATGCACTCTCTGCAGCTGGATAACAGATACAATGAAATTTCAGATCATTCTATAAATACCACCAGCAGCTGCTTCCAGTTAATGTCAGATGATTATGAAAAAGAAAAAAAGAAAACGTGCCACAGATTAACCATTTATCAGATATTGAGCAATAATGTCCGTTTGTGTGGATAAACCAGTCATTACAAACAAGAGCCGGGGTGGGGGTGGGGGGGCACGCAGTGACAGAAAGAGGTCTGAGTTAATATATGAGTGTCTTAAACTGATCTGACATGAAATGGATTATGAGGTATTTTGCCTGGTTGGCTCATGTGGGAGCTCCCGTGGGACTGAGCTTTTGTTTTTGCGCCGTCTTTCTTGTTGCATTAGTTAATGTGGAGTTTTACAAGGAATAATATGTGGAGATCATAGATGTGGAGGACTGACAACATCTTTCACTGTTCTCCCCCCGTAGCTCCCTCCGTTCGTCCCACGGGGGCTTCTCCTGTTACCTGCTAATGCCTCCCAGTCTCCCAACCTATGGGTCATACATAACCTCCAGAAAGGTTTGGAGTTTCACCTTTTTCTTGCTGTTTGTCTAATGCTACAGCCTGAGTTAGACACTTGTCCAAAAGTGTTGAACATACAAACACTTCTGCTTCAGTGAGGACTGCTGGCACAAAACACAGCAGCTGTATATTTACAATATAATGCAATTGAGTGTAATAACAGAGCAGTAAATAACGTCTCTTTAAAGCTCGTAGCTCTGACACACTGAGGTGTTTTGGAGGCCTCCATCTGGGGCGAATAAATCAACCTCAAATTTATACTGGATTGAGTTGGGTCGGTCTTGATCAGGTTATTTTGTTATTGCTTCATCCGTGGGTGTTGGAGTCGCCTACAGGCTTGACAGAAGTGGTGCATCTTGGGACTTGGCTCATCTGTGTCAGAGTCCGTCCACAGGTAGAGCGACTGGTAAAAAACACCAAGATACAAAACTATGAAATGTGCTGCAGGCTGCGCTTCAGGAGTGAACCCAGCGCGTCTGTGTCCATTATTCATAAATTACCAGTCCTGCCAATATCCTGTACAGTTGCATGCTCACATGCACACACGCTGCAATCCATCAGCTCGCAGCATTATGGTTTTCATTAGTCGAAAACATGTTAACTGTCAAGGGCAAAAAGCCGCAGCGAAGCCACCCAGTCGACTGTGGTGATGTGGCCGGTTGGGCGAGGGGGTGTGACTAATTTACCCAGAAAGTGACACGTCCTCATCGCAGACTGTGAAGCTCAAAATATTCCAGTGACTCTGTCCTCGTTCCACTCAAGTCTTCACTCATCTTTATTTCACTTTTTACTCCTCATCTGCTTGATATTTTGGTTGCTCCTTCAGGCCGCTTTCATCTTCAAAACCCACATAAATCAATTCATAAAACTTGGCAAAACTTACACAGTCGCCATATTTTCACTCATTGAGATAAAAAAAAAATCCTCAAGAATTCCATGAGTGGATCTAATAACCATGTGATTTACCTTCACCGGGGCGATCACACATTATCCAACATGACTGACAGCGCGTTGAAGCCCGTGTCTGTGTGAATGTGCTAACATGATGCGGTTTTCTAGCTCAGTAAAAGCTCAACTTCACGCAATTTGATTGATATTGGCGAGCAGCGCTGTGTAACCCTCAAACGGCTGTGTGCAGACTGTTACCTCTGCCTCTCTCTCTCACTCTCCACAGCTGTTTCCTTCCCCAAACTGCTGAAACAGTGGTGCAGCAGCAGCAGAGGTAAGCCAACACAAACCAAAGCCTCTCCGTCTGCCACACACGTGTGCGCGCACACATACAGTTTATCAATAAGAGCACGCTAACCCCACCTCCCCGAAGACTGCTACTGGTCACCTTGCAGCACTTCCGCTCAAATTGGGTCATTTCCTCGTTCTTCCTGCTGAGGGAGGGATGAAGAGAGGACAAGGTTGCAGCTTCCTCTCTTTAATTGCCTCCAACCTGTCTCTCACTCACACACATAAAACACGTAGAAAGACATGTAGACATGTTTGCCCCCCCCCCTTTTTTTTTGTTGTTTTCGTAGACTCAGTTGAAGAGTCTGTGCACCAGTAGTGACTCTGAAAACCACATACAAGTCTCATGTAGCACATTGACTTATATTCACATCTGGGCAGAATGAGGCCTTGTGAAACTGTGGGACTCATATAATTCTAAATAGGGGATCATGGTGTTATAAAGGGCTAAAACACAGGCTTGTGACAGGGAGGTTGCTGGTTTAGCCTGTGAGTAGGAAAAATTCTTGAGTAATGGCAATGTGCCCTTGAGCAAGGAGCTTACCTGATCCTGGAGAATAAGACGTGAATGTTGAGCTGTGTTTTTTTCTTCTGGGCAGCTCCCAGATGTGCAATCATTCATTAACGGTAGGAATGTGTGGCAATGTGTTGCTACAGTCTTCTCTGGATGTAGAAAATGACAGTTACCAAGAGGGAAAAAAGGCATATTATAGTGAGTATAGTGGTGACAATTCAGAACTGAAAAGAGACTCGGTCGAAGCATTCTGGGAAAACAACATCAAACATTACATTGTGTGTGTCGTACTTGTTGAATATTTTCCTCTCCATCTCTGATGACAAATCAAAACAAGTCTAAATGGAGGCCTGTTTATCACCAGAGACTAAAACAACTGTTTAGAGACAATCCCAAAACGCCGACCATTGAGGAGAGGAAAATTTTTTCTCCAGAAACACTGGAGAACACTTCAAAGTGGTCCCAAATGAGCAGACTCATAAATGGTTTGCCCCTCAAGTGTGCTCAGTGCAATCACTCTCTAGTAGCTGGGGTAAAGAAATGAGGCAGATTGTTTGTGACAATTAGGCTGATGCCAGATACTGCCCGCTACGGCCTCCGCAATCACTTGTCCTCATCAGCCAACTCTGTTTATCAGTAATTGCAATTTGGAAAGAACTCTGTGGCCATTAGACCCAGGGAGTGGTCAGACACAGAACTCGCCCAACCCTAAACAAGAGAGCAGTGTTTGGGTAGAGTCTGCACGAGGTCCCACTGAGAGAGAGAGAGCACAGGGGTAAGAGAAAGTGTGAAAGGAAGGAAGGAAGGAAGGAAGGAAAGAAGGAAGGATGGAAGGAAAAAACGCAAAGGGAAAGACAAATATGTGGCAGTGACCCCATCTACCAAACTAAATCCTATCTGATCTTTGACCCATCCTGTCAGATAAGGAAGCATTAGTTCTGTCACTTTTTTTTTTTTTTTTTTAGGAAATCTATTGTTGAACCACAGCGGCCAATAAAATAAGGACTTTCTCTAAATCGCACGGTCATTTAAAAAAGAATAAAACATCTCATCAGTGTTTTATTTTGTGCACCAGTGTCTTTAAGGCCCTAGAACAACCTTTAACACACCGAGCCGGTTGTTGGATTCTTCCTATATAATCCTTCACTCTGCCTTGGTACTTCGTCTCATCACAACTCAATTTCATACACAAACACAAATACTCTAATCTGGCACAGACACGGAGAGAAGGAATGACAGAGAAACACAGAGAGAGATGGGATGAAAGTGGCATCTGTTGAAGAGCTTGAACAGACATATGCAGGGAACTTGCCCCTCTGTGCATCGCTCCATCTGCACATCACATCAAAGACAGCCAGAGTGAAATAAGGTATAACGTTACCCTGCAAATGTCACAACGAGATGCATTCATTTTTCTCCTGCTTCAAATCCTCTGTCCTGTGGAAAAAAAAAGAGCATCAACATTTAAGAAACATGACTGACATCTAGTGGACATGTCTGGTAACTGCAGGTTACATGAACAGTTTATGATTCACACTGTGTGTTGGGAGATGTTGCTGTGCATTAACACACCAGATGGTCGGAGGCTCTTTAATGATCCGGACTTTAAAACACACACATACATGGATCAGTACATTTTTCCGAGGGCTCGGTTTACACCCCAGACAGGTCTCCAGTCTGTCACCAAGCATCAACATTTAATATGTCTCCCAGATTCACTGGTTTAAATAGATCAATGGGCTCTTTTGTCTTCATCCAAACAAAACAAAAACTATAGTATTCATGTTGTTTCATCCTCATTTTCTATTATTATTGAAACATTTCCTGAGGATATTCTCAGGTGATCATTAAACTGAGTATCTAATGTGGCAGTGGTAACATGGGGGTTATTCAAGGCCTTTTCATCGCTCTATTGTTGTAACACGTTGTTCTGTGATGAATCACATCGGTCGTCAGAACTGTCTATTATCACGTTGAGAAATGTGTTCACTGCTGCAGTAGTAGTGATATATTTTGAGGAAATTCACCCTAAAGGAGACGTGTCAAACATTTTTTAATAATAATATATATATATATATATATATATATATATATAATGGGGCAAAGTGAGTATTACAATTCTCCATGTTAGTGCTGTGTGCTAAATGAGGAGCTCATGTCCCTGAATGACAATGATTCATTATATGTAAACATATATATATATATATATATATATATATATATATATATATATATATATATATTGTTCAGTACTGAACAATAATCAAGGGAATGCTCTGCAAGAAAAACAATTTGTTCCTATGTCACAGGAAAGAACTCCACAAAATCACTGTGTGCAATAGAACAGTGAAACTAAAATTGGTCGTTTACTGAAGCGCATCAGGTAATTTCACATGGTTTTCTATTCTATTTCTAGACGCAGAAATGATGAAATCAGCGAGGGAATTGAATCTGAACGATTTCGTCTGAAGCAAGAGGTTTTGGCTTTTTGTATTTGTTTTAGCACAAGAACAGCTGAAATATTCATAATCACATGGTACAACCTATAGACAGCTCCCATATTTCATCCTTAAAGCCTAAAGCCTCAGACTCTGGAGGCTGCGACAGTCTGGTTCTGACTGGAGCTTCGAAACCATCTCTCTCCACACACACACACACACACACACACACACAAAACTAATCAATGTGAAGTTTTGTGCCGGAGCAGAATAGTGAACTTTCAATCTTGTTCACACCTAAAAATCAATTTAATGTCAAGTTATGCTTCAATGCCAAAGTAAACCAAAACAAACAGCAGAAAGACATCAGCAGAGAACTGGAAAGTCAAATAAATCACCCTTATCAGTTTCAAACAGAGGGAACCAGTGAATCATCCCACCGGCAAGCAGGACCTTGTTTTTGTACCTTTAATTAGACATTCGCCTTTTAAAAGTCACCATGTTGGCAGCCGAGTGGCGTTGAAATGGCCAAAACAAAAACAACACAGAGGAGCGCTGCCCTCTTAGATCTGTCCACCACTGCTGACAGAGGATAAGTGAGATTTTTTTTTTGCTCATTCATGTCAAAGAAACTGGAAGCAATGCCAAACCCTGAGGACATTTGGACAGCCAACTGCTTACAGTACTGTACATGCCAAAGAATAGGCCGCTGCTCGTTGACCCCTTCAGCCGCCCGGTCCACTCTGGATCCATACTGCCATTTTACACCAGACGCTGCTCAAGATGTGAGCCTCTATTTCTTGACAGATTGTACAAGTTGAACATAAAATCACTTGTTTTGCTGTCATGTCTTTTCTTATGAACTTTTTTTTATATGCTAGATAGAAAAACAAACCACTGTCCTTGTGATATTCATTCAATTTGCTGCATCTACTTGAAGATTTTTTTTTCACCTCTACATCTTCCACTGAGCCCTTTCTTGTACTTTCCCCCATCCCATCCTGTAGCCTTTACCCTCTCCAGTGCAGCCCTCCCTCCCTCACCCCTCCATCCTGTCTGCAGGCTGCCAGCCACAGATAAGGTGTCTTGGCAGGGAGTTGGAGTGCTGTCCTTCGCCTCGCTGAGTGGGAATCCAGGAAGCTGTGTTTGCACTACATCGCTGGAACAATAGGACAGGGAGGGTATAAGCAATTGGTATGAAAATGAAAAAAAATAAAATGGTAGAAGAGAAAATGAGTGTGGGACTATCAAAGCTTTACTCTGCCTGAAGTCGATATAAAGCTAACGTGGTTTAAAACACAAACCAACATTTTTTCTTCAGATTTCATTCTGTTCTTAAAAGACCCAGTTTGACTTTTAACTTAAATGCAAAGAAATTTATTTTCCAAAGAAAGTTTTCTATTTCACCTTTCTGTTTCTGTTTCTCACCCCTGTCCTGTTCAACTTCTCAGAGATTACACTGATTCCACGTCTCTCAAAACACATTAAACATTAAAAATGCTAACAAGACGAAGAAAGGTTTAGACAAAAAGTAAGACCAGACTGTACTCTGATAATCTGAGGGACACAGAAAAGTACACTAACTGTAAAAGCACATGAAGTGCTATAAAATAAAAAATGAAATTGCTCTGAATCTGTGCCAGTGTTTGCCTGTGTCCGTTACTGTGTGAAGCAGCTGCTGAGCTGAGATGTGTGCTGTGGCTGCACAAACTGCCATCACCAGTTCTGCTCCCTGTGTGATTTACAGTCGCTGCCTTAATCAGTGACGTACAAAAAAAAAAAAAAAAAGACACAATGTGGTGTGCCTCTCTTTCACAGCCTGTCCACATGTGCGTGCAAACACTTTCACAATCGCAACATCCAACCTTCAGCAGCCTCACCCTCTTTGTCTCTTCGCTTCTCTTTCCAAGCAGATAAGACGCAGAAATCCAACATGTTCACTATCACATCAGATGGACACGGTTGCAGGGATTGGTTTAAAACAACTGTCTGAAGCCACTTTCAGTGTTTTTTAAAGGAAACTGAATCAGCACTAGAAACGTTGACGTGTTAAGTCAACATGAGTGAAAACATTCAGAGAGTTTCCATTTTCTCTGAGATGTGTTTGTCTTGTATTATTTACCCACGACGTGACACAGACATCAGGAGCCATTAATACAGACTGAAAATGAAAGTAGCACCTGAATAATACATGACATGTGTGATGTGAATTAATTCACGCCTTTTAAATTCTCATGTGACTGCATCTAGCAGCTGTAAAACAGTGGCTACTTTTTTCTTCTCCTGTCAGTCACTGCGTCGCCTTCTCCTCACGACAACGTCTCTTTTTGTAGTTTCTCCTAAATTAGGAATAAATATATAAGTATATAAATTTATATGTCTTGGACACAGGACGTCGCTCACTCACCCAACATGTCTCATATTCAGCCTCTTGATTGTTCTGATATGTGGTTTTTTGTGCTGCTTTGTTGTTGTAAACTGGCACAACATTTAAACTGTAACTCAGTCGGAGAAGAGAAGAAATCTCTAATGTCTCTTTTCCTTCTAAGGCCAAACTTAACCTGACGTAACGTCTCTCTCCCCACATCTTGCTGTCTCAGGAACAAATATATCTTCTACTCTTCTACTGTTATTGTCAAATATCTGAACTCATTTTTCACCAGATCCCACATGAAAATCGAATCAACCTCCCGGTCTGTTTCAAGTGGTTTGGAACTACATAAACAGTTGGTCAACTGTAGAGGGCATGGGAGGAAACCACAAATTTGGGGGTTAGTGTAATTTCAAGCATCATTCAAGGCGGCTGGATCATAAACGGATAAAGTGAGTGAGCATAAAGTGAGTTGTCTTTAGTCCAATAAATGTCGACTAACTTCCAAATCAAAACTTATTTCAATTAGCTAAAGGGAAATAAATTTATTGCAAATATTATCCTAGTTATAGCAGCTTAAATGTCAATGGAAAGTGTTATATAAACAGTATCACCAGGTTTCACCCTGTGAGCTTCATTGTTAATGCTGCTTTCAAATTACAGTCAGTGTCATGGTAACAGCACAAACTTTGTAAGTAGCTTGCAGCGTTAATGTTACATTGTAGTGACCCACTAGTCTGACGAGGCCTGATGTCAGAAGCTGCAAACAAGAGCCAAAGGTGTCTCATCTAAATTTCTGTACAAGAAAGATGCAGCTGAAAGTAGCAGCCAAATGTCTAAATGTCAATACATTGAAAAAAACACTAAGTCGATATCCGACTGCAGCTTTAAAATAGACCGACTGCCATCAACCCTCCACCAACCTTCTCTACTCGCCAACATTATTTCAACTCTCACACTTTTAAGAGTCCTCATGTCTCAGCAGCCCAGTAAATTAAATTCTGCATTAACGACTGACTCTGTCTAACGACCGACTCCTGAGTCCTGAGGACAATTCAGGTTCAACTTTTCGTCTGTTTGTTTGACTTTTCCTGGTGCACTGACGTTTCCTCCTTAATTGCCTCTTGTCTAGTAAAATAAATCTCTTATATTCTCGTCAATATGCGTCAATGTGGTTGGAACGAATTAAACTCAACCAACCTCGCTGACATATGCAAGAACAGGGATGGATTCTTCCTGCGTAGCTCTGAAGTTTACTATTGCTGCCAACAAGGGAAGACAAAAAACAAACAGGAACACAGGCAGAGGATGTGACTGCTGCTTTCCTGGGGCCAAAGCAGAGATGCGGTAAATCATAATCCTTGAGCCGAAACTGAATTCACCACACCTATCAAAACCCATTTAGGATCAGAGGCCAGAGGTCCAAGCATTTACTATCTGTGAGCTCCCTCCTTTTTTCTTCCAATCCTTTTCTTTCAGGGGAAGAAGACAGATAAATGAAAGCCAAATACACAGGGATAATCCACAGTGTCTTTCCAAAAAGGAAATTATTATATTTGAAGTTATGAAAGTGCTTCCTGAAGTGAAGGAAATGCATTGGATTTTTAGGCCTG
Organism: Polydactylus sextarius; assembly: GCA_016801845.1. Classification (NCBI taxonomy): domain Eukaryota; kingdom Metazoa; phylum Chordata; class Actinopteri; family Polynemidae; genus Polydactylus; species Polydactylus sextarius. The sequence goes on from CM028924.1 coordinate 901,429, forward strand.
TGTCTTGATCTAAGAAAAACATAAGCAGATGCATTCTGGCAGTAAGACAAATATATGCCCTTTCACAACCCTCCCCTTCTCCTACTAGCTCAGCCCCACCATGTGCTTTTTGATTTACTGTACATATCAAAGCAGAAAGAATTTAAAAGAAAAAAAAAAATGAAAGAAAAGAAAAGCAAAAGTGGTAGAAACCTCCAAAAGGTCTTTCTGGCCGGAGACGTGAAGGGAGGAAATTGCATTGATTTAGGCTCAGCTTCTTTTGGCGTCTGTCCGCCGTCTTCATTTTTCTTTCCTGAAACGAGGGCGTTTGTTCCACAGCTGCTGCTTCAGATACAGTCATCCAAGTTGTTTTTCTTTGTCTCTCATTGTATCCACAGTGAGCTGATGAGGGGATATGACTGACAGCATCTCGATGCCTTTTAACAGAAACTTTAAACTTCAACAACAACAACACAGTAGCTTTTTTTTCTTCCTTTTTTTTGTGGATGATTCAGCAAATTTACAAACTGATGTTTTCATTCATGAATGAAACATACTAGAGTTCAATGAAGATGAAACACTTTCTTTAACTGCCTGAAGCAAATAAACTACTTAGAAAATCACATGTTGAGTCTGACCAAGACACGAGGTCGTAAATGTTCTGATACAATATTTAAAATATTTATATTGTTCGATTAATATTTCAACTCTCCTTCGTCGACGAATTAATAACACGACAATTCACGATAACTGATGAATAATATTTATTATGTCACCGATTTTTAGATCAATTTAAACACATTTAAAGTCGACCAGACACTGATCATTTGGTCACCAACCAAACTGAATTGAACTGAACTGATGTAGTGACGGGTTTGTTCAGTTTGATTGAAGTTGAAGCCAGGGTCTTTGTTACCATGACAACAAGTCAAATACTAACGAGTATTAACGGGTACTAATCAATAATGTGGCAGCATCTCCTACCGTCTTTCACCATGAATAACAACAAAAGTTTAGTCTTTAAACTAAACTAGATGAAAAATAAAACAATGTATCGTTGTCACATTGATTCTTGTCCGACTTTATTTTAAGTGATAATCTGGAGTCAGTTGAACTGAGGGTCTTTATCACCATGACAACCAGTCCAAAACCCCTTCCAGAGCTAGATGACGTTGGTTGAAGTAATATCCAGTTTGACCGTCTTTTGTTTTCACAACCAAATAGTTAACAATGAAAGTAAATGGGGCAGTCAGCCAAACGTATCTAAATTGTCATTTAAACCACTAATAAAGCTCAAAATATCAGTTCACTTCAGCAGTAGCATGAATAGGGTCCCTACACATAAACTGAAGTACTGATAACTTAGTAAGTGAACCCAGAGTTTATTAAAAACACTGTTTTACAAGACTTACCCAACGTCTCCCAGTCGCCTCAATATTGATGGAAAGTCCATCGATTCTTAAAAGAAACGAGTCCAGTGAAGATTAGATCCAGAAATAAATGTAAATGTAAACTTCACAGTTTGTAGCAGTCTGGACAAATACCAGTTAATAACAGTTTGGAGATGCTGCCACATTATTGGTTAGTCCAATTGACAAGAAATTCTTATTAATTTATGTTGTGGGGAAACACCAACACTGAGATACCAGAGACTGGTTGTTTGGTTCAGACCAGAGCTGGAGTCCAGTTTTCACCTTAACCAACCAAATCAAACGGTATAAGGAGATCAATAGTCCAGGGTTCGGTTTTCTCTAACTCAAGGTCAGTGTGAAAGCATCGCGGTGTTAGTGTTGAAGTGAAAAGACCAGTAGTTTGGTTCAAGTCCTTCATCTATTTTTAGCCTAAAACTGTTGAACTGTTTGGACACGTTTATGTTTTATAACATTTTTAATCCACAGTGAAGATGAGAAATCTACCGACAAGACTTGTCAAAGCTCTAAGTGACTCCTGCAGTGAGTATCCACATGATATCTATTTAACAGATTTCATTTAGACACATTCAAAACAGGATCTGACTAATGAAATATGTTGCAATAAGATGAATTCACCTGAAACATTATCAAGGGAGTCGGGAAGAGAAATGTTCACTCTTCAAATGTAAAATATAACAAAAACAAAATGAATTATTATTGTAGTCTTCATGTTTTTATTGTTATTATTTAGGTAATGAAGCTCATCATTTCACCACGACTGATGTACAAGTTGTTGTTGTTTTGATGCTTTCAGAACTACTGTATTCATCAAAAAATAATCAATAATATTAATTAAACAAAAGTTGTTTTTGCTTCAGTTATCAGAGTCAAGGCGGGCTTTTTTTTTTTTTTTTTTTTTTGGAACATTAGGGGAAAATCTATGAGCCGTGGGATGAAAGCTGTGACAAAGCTGAGTTTAAGTGCATATTTTTAGCTTCTTGTCTGAAGCTTTTATTTACAACTGGCTGATGTTTTCCTCCTGTTTCTCTCCATGTCTTCACGGCTCTGGAATGCTCTGTAGGACAACAGATCTGTGATTCCTTTTCAACGACAAACGGCTTCAGTTCAGGACAATTGATGGTCGCAGCCCCCTGCTGACTTCACATTGCATCAGCAGGTTTCCCCACCGTCTCCGAGGTAATCACCTAATTTCCTGGTGGTGTAAATCCTGAGTTCAACCGTCACAAACCAAGCGACGCCCCACAGAGCTTGTTTCACCACGACCGGCATATTCCCCTATTAATCACGGCCACATGTTGAGGCATCCTCTCTATTTGTGTCTGCGCCACATGCTGGTTATGTAATGGCAACCACCGTGAAAACCACTGTACGAGAAACTTTCAGGTAACGCTGCATCGATTTAACAGTTGGATAAACAAAGACACAACACCAAAGAGTCAGTGGACTTGAGGGAAATTCTGTTTGTTTGTCTCAGTTGTCTCTAAAGACTCAGATGTAATTATTGTTGTAATTATCTATCAAACGAAACATTATAGAACAATAAAAATGAATTTCAAATGATTTACATTTAATTCGTGCCTATCCTGTTGGAAGATTATAGGGAATGTTTTCAGCTGTCAGGACTTTGTTGTTTTACTCATTATAACATTGTCTTTCCTGAGTGAAACACGAGCCTGCTGCTGTTACAACCTGACATCTTCTAACATACTGGAACAGTTAGGATGGCCTTGATCCCCGTGACCTCCTGACCCTCATTCGCTTCTCCACAGAGCCTTGGAGAAATGCCTTGTCTTCAAGAAGCAGAGCGCGAGGTGAGGGTGGACATCTAGAGGTTTAGGACGTGTCATCGCTCCAACAAACTCGACTTCAAGATTAACATACATATAAGTACAAGCTGACAGCTGTGTGTGACGGGGCCTCCGGCTCACTGATGTCAGAAATGGTTGCTTGGCTTTATTTAAGATCTTATGCTGCACTTTGATGGCCCAAACAAATTCCCTGTGGTTTCCAGTGGTATGATAGAAATGGCTGAAGCGTAAAAGCATCAGCCTCAGGCATCAGAAGTCAAGATGTAAAGGAGAGACAGTCCTCCCCCTTTCACCACTGTTCATTTCCTATTTGCTACTTCTTCACAAGCAAAAAAACAAACCTTTATGTGACAGGTTCTCGGTACGGGCTAAATATGTCATTAAAGCAAAGAGAATGAGGAAGGGAAGGCACAGAGCTGTGAGGGAGAGCGATCATTCTGGGGCAGTGGGACTGTTTTAGGTCTTTCCAAGTTGTCATTTTTGAGCCATAAATGAAAGCACAACAACAGTGTGAGAGCCAGCCGAGCCAGCAGAGGCTCAAGGACTTCATACTTTGAGTCTCGGTTTCATATCAAGCCAATACCACTTCCAAGGCGAACTCCTCTAACCGTGTACCTGCCTTCCAGCCATCCATTTTCTCTCCAGATCCAACCTACTTCCCTTCATGTCGCACTGCTCAGAGCTGTGCTCAGACCTTTTCCCAGTCACTTAGTTTGTGTCTTTCCTCTCTCTTATTTCTGCTTTTTTTTTTCTTCCTCTACTTGACTGACATGTTTCACATTGCCACTGAGGAGAGAAAGAGAAAAAAAAATAACTGCCCTCTTTACCTCTCTTTGCCTCCTTCACTCAGACCACTTTCTTTACATTTCCTCCTCCTTTCCTTGCCCTCTCCGTCTGCCTCCTCTGCTCCACTTATGCACCTCAGCAGTCTAGATTTCCTTTCCTCAGGTTATAATAGTTAGACTGTGAAATCACCCGGGCCCCACACCCCTCCCATCATCTCTGTGTCCTTCTTTCCCCTTCCACTCCCTAACATCTTTATCTCCCTTCACTGATCCCCTCCCTCCTCTTACTACTTATAGCCAATCTTTAATATTTATGGCCTCAAAGCTCGAGAAGTGGGTGGGGGCACGAGGCCGTAGCTCACCTATGATTACTCACGTGTTGTTAGGAAGCGAACAAAGTAAGGTGAGGGTTGCACTGCAAAGGTTGAGGCAGTGGAGCTGCAGCCCTGCAGAGCAGAACAGAGGCTATGCAATCTCCTCTGAGCCCCCATACTGAAGTGATTAGGCCACAGGAAGCTGAACCTGACATTGCTGACACTAGGCCCCCCTACCACATCCTGCCTCAACATCCACACACCACACGACACCACCTCTCATGCTGACACTGGACTCACTGTGGCAACCACAAGGCTGATTTACCTCCTACGATATGGTTAGAGAGAAAGGACGAGCAGGGGATGAAGCAGGACGCTCAAGAAAGTGAAGAAAAAATAAATAAAGAAAGAAACCTGAGATCATTAACGAGGAAAACGCTTGCGGTGACTGATTCCTTTATTGTTTTCTAACCTTGTAGTGGTGTAGTGAAACATGAAGAAAAGAATAAAAAAATAATGTCAATTTTAACCTATTGACTACAAGTACCACAACTACTGCAGGTGGTTAACGTGGAAAAATATATCATCACAGTTAATATATAATTTATATCATAATTTATCAAATATTTGGTTTCTTATGTGTCTAAAGAAGAAAAAAAAATCTTCTAATAATATAATAATATTTAGTGTTTTACAGTTTTATATGTGACGATACAAGACGATGCCCTGTACATGACTGCCCTCTGGTGTTTGGGGGCAGAAAGGGCAGAATATGAAGAATATTCTGTTATGATTCTCAACTTAATTAATCACAAATGGGATTTTTAATTTCTTTCCACAACTTTAGCTTTTTAATTAGCTTCTTTAATCAACAGTTGACTAGAAAGGTTTTCCCTTTTGGCTTCTTCTGTTTACACATAAAAGAGCAAAAAGTATAGTTTGTATTCTGCATTACATATTAATAACACCTCATTATTAAATTTTTATATTCATTCTTTTGAATTATTTATTCATGGTGAATAAAGTATATTCTCGATCAACCTCTTTTATTACATGCAGGTTGAATAAAGCACATTTAGGCTTCGAAATATTTATTCTTTGATGAGCACTCAACAAATCTCGACCTGGATCTCGCCTCTCATATTAGCTTTCATTTCTTCTCCCGCTCCGTCTCGCTCACAATCTCTTTCACCAATCAAAATCTGTTCCTTTTTTAAGTAGTGATTGCTCCCTGTTTGACTCCCGTCTCTGGTGAGAGTGTTTCATTTCACTAATGCAGAAGTGAAACCAACTCCACTTAAAAAAAAAAAAAAAAACAGGAGTCTCACTGAATACCCAAGGGGCCGTGGGAATAATCAAAACATTGCAAGAGTCAGCGAGGAATACAAACTCCAGTTAAGAACAAAGGAAATGGAAATCAATGGCAGGATATGCAGATTCTCTCTCTTTTTTTTTTTTGACAGCTCGACACGCAAATAATCTTTTGGGAGTTTGCCCTCTGCTGCCTTTGCCAGGTTAAAATAACAACTGAGCCGGGGAATATAAAATGCAGCATGATGAAGAAAGGGCACAGCAATACACCTACTTAGTTTTGTGTGACGGTGTTTCAGAAACAATCAATAAAGGATGTAGTGCATTGTAAGAGAAGCTGAATCGCCTAAGGCATGGTCATATCTATAAGTGCACAGCTACTAACCTCAGGAATCCATTTAATGCTAAAACACTATTTTATTTAAAAGCTGGACTTTTGTATTTTATGCACAGTTGTATTTGTCAGTTTGCCGACACTTGAGAAGCTTGAGGAAAGCTTCCATCTTATGGGCGTCTTTCTTGAAGCAGCTGAGCAGAGTATAGTCTCTCATGACAGACTCCAACATCTGCGGCTGCAGGTCGTACTGGAAAACACTTTGTTCATTGTAGGTCGTTGTCAGCGTCCCCTCGTCCAACATCTGCTCAGAAACGTGATGAAAACATTAATCATACTGGACAATAAAAGACCCAGTGAACTGGTATTATCCTTCTTGGACCCACCTTCTTGATGAGAACCACCACACCTTGTTCCAGACTGATCAGTTTCTCCGACACCCACTTGGTCTTGTTAAGCAGCATGTCTGGAGCGTCGTCATAGCGATCTAACGTGGTCTGCAGGTAGACCAGAGGCTCAATCCAGGACTGGACTAACATCAACACGGAGTGGAGCAACCATTTATCCTGCAGAAGAAGTCGATACAGGTGAATAAATGTCTGAAATATGAAAACACACATCAGATCCACTCGTCTGACTTGATCTGTTGTGTCTTTCAGGCACGTTTAACCTATGTTTATAACAGGACTACCAGCCTTCTGCCTTTTTGCCCTTTAGAATATAGTGAAGATCTCGGTTTCGGAGCGTGACTTTGGATCAACGTCTTGTCAGCTACAAAACATTCAGCAACAAAAGCAGGTTTAAATGTGAAGCAGTTGAGGCTGCTTAAATTCCCTTAAGCAGAGTCGGCTTTAAAACCCAAGAAAATGACCACCATACACATGGCTATTAAACCGCAGAGCAGGCAATATTTCAACATAAAGGGCAGAGGATAAATTACTAACATAAAGAAGAGCTTTGCAGTATATGCAGTTTCAAAGATCACATTTACTATTATAGTGATGACATAACTTTCAACCAGCGGTTGCAATATTACTAAAATGACTCCTTAAGGAAATTACTTTTGCTATATTTTCTGCACTTGGCCTTTGTTAGTTGAAAGAAGATTACTGAAGAACTTCACATTTACCATATTACAGTTCTCATCAGCTAAATCACCCATCACCCTCCATTGACTCCATTTAGTTTCAAACGTACTGATCAAGTTGACCTCGTGAACAGAAAAAAGCTGTGTCCTGCTGGGAAGTGGCCAAGACGTCAGCGACAACAGACGAGAATAAATCTGAGGAACTTTTATTACAATTAGTGCAACGACCCTGTTACTTTGCTGACTGGAGGTTCACGTGCAGATGTGGATGTTGTTACTGAATAGAGCATCAATACGACACAAAATCACATGCAAACATATTTTGCAAAACAGGCTTTTTCATTACACATAAAAAAGCAGTGATGTGTGGTTATGTACTCACAGAAATCTGTTGGATTTCACCTTTGGAGCTGGGGATGGGTAAAGCTTTGGTGATGCATTCATATCCAGCTTGGTTCCTCTGGAGCCGCAACGGAAACGGGACAAACATCTCCTCCTGAGTCATAAAAGCATGGATGTAAAACTTCAGATGACTTTATCCTGAAACCTCTTCATTACGATTCAGAATTAAGAAAAAACTTTTGTTTTTTATTAAGTTTTCTACCTGTATGTCTTTGGATTTTTCTTATTGTTAAAATGGTTCCAACCCTCTGACAGAATAGGTGAGTAACAGCACTGTGGTGAACTTCTCTAACTAATTCAAGAGGTTTGGTTCTCTTTGGTTCAGTATTACAACAGCACACACACACACACACACACACACACACACACACACACACAAAAACGGCACATCAGGAAAACGACGACAAAAGCTTCACCAGACTCGGCCACTGGAGACACAGCGAAGGCACATTTTGTTTTCCAGCTTGTTCTCATCTGTGGACCCCATGCTGCGTCTTCTCTGTTACCAGCTCCACATCATCCCATTTCAAAGACCATTTTGGATCTTGAGCAGCAGAGTGAAAGATATTCAACAGGCTGCAAAACCTGTGCACCCTCTGCTGCAGTATACCATTATCACATCGGTATTACTCCGCCGTCGGCCTTGCTTCTTCAATAAAACATCTTTGACTCAGAAGAGAGATAGAAGATTACTTTGAAGCAAGGCGGCGGGGCGATGATCATGTCAGAATCAAAAGCAAATAACACCGAGTAATAGAAAGTGTCAGTGCTTTTGGTCCATCGTGTTGTGAAAAAGACAAACAAGAAGTCCTTCTGCTCTCACAGAACCAAGTATCAACAGATTGAATTCCAATAAATTAATGATATCTAATAAAGAAACACATTTAGAAAATGTAGAGCAACTGTGAACTGCATGTTAGAAAGCAACACTGCTCATTTCTGCTACATGAAAAGTGACATCAGACGGCTTCTCAAATAAAGTAAAATTCAGCACTGCTGTCACTGTAACCTTTGCCTACGGCTCCGTCTCTACAGCGCTGCCTCTTAGAAGGCTTTGATTTAACCTTTCATACAAATATATATGATTTAAAAAACTATATAATAAGGACTCCTTTTTGTTTACAGGCAGTGAGTTTTCTGTTAATTGTACTACAGCTGGATCCTTTAAAAAAAAAAAGTACTATTGTTGTGTAGCGTGACTCAGTTTCTCCTGTGGCTAAAAGAGTATTTTTCAAGAGTCTGTGGACAAAACATTTTCCTTTCCTGGTTCACAGGAGTAAAGATTCATGGCGGGACACTGGAGGTTTTTACTCACAAACAAAGAACATGATTCTTCAGAGACTCGGTAGATGAGCTCAGCGTGTTGGATGACTCGGTCTAGGAGTTTTTCTTGGGAGATGGAGGGGCAGCGGGAGAGGCTGCCCTGATCTTCCCGACAGTCTAGTCGCATGCTTAGAGAAAGCAGACAGGGCCAGAGTAACACAACCCAAACACCCCGCTGTGTGACTGAGGAGAGAACGTACACAGATGTTACAAATGTTGGCAAACATGCACAAAACACAAAACCTGACCTTTGTATCTCTAAGATTTGATAAAATACTGTCTGATTACCTTACTGCCTCACACTGCCTTACCTCACATAAATACATGTCTAGGTGGTTTGGAGGCATCGTTAGCATGAACTATAAAACAATACTGACATAAAAGTTTTCTACAAAGTAGCTGCTGTTTTGCTGATGATAATTTATAAACGACACAGTCGCCTCACTTTAGTCTTAACTCTGTTAACTGTTCAACGCCAAAACAAAACATAGTCACAGTTTCCTTCATCCTCAGCTCTTTACCTGTCATCGTGTTCATTCTGTCAGTTTTCTTCTGGTCAGATCCTTCTACCGTTTCTTTTATAAACCCTGACCAGCTCATTAATAAAGAAAAAAGGTCATTTTGTTCCAGACGTAGGTTCTTGTAAAAGGATACCAGTCTTCCCAAACCAACACATTTCTTTTCTTATGCATAATACCAAGATGGTAATTATACATAACCAAGCATGGAAGGTACAAATGTCTTTTTTTCTAATTGAAAGTCACAAAATGGTATTTATTTTCTAAATATATTGGGATATTTAAAATCTTCTAACCGATTTTGCATTTAAAAAAAAAATAGAAATAGAAATTGTCATTGTACCCAACATCCTGATTTCATTGGCCAATAATGTAAGAATGAAGAGTGAGACTGATTTGATTTATCAAACAAAAGCTAAAAAAAGGAATGGGCTGTCAAATCCTTCTTTTCAGTCGAGGTATGTACACGAACGTAGATTTAAACACGCGTGACAGAAGAGGCTGTGGAAAAGAAAGCGTAGAACTGTAACAGACACAACAAAAAAAGAGGGAACAAGAGAGTCAGAAATCACTAGGCTCGAACAAAAACCTTCAAATCTTCCTTTTTCTATTATTTTGACATTCATATTCTATTTTTCTCACAAAACCACAGCTGTGTGAGAGCAGCTCTACCCAGAAGCTATGGTGTCCCAGTTGTAATGACTGTGTTTAGCTGTCGTAGAAAGAAGCACATATTTAGTAGTAATCCATGCCGACTTGAAACAGCGCCAGTTTAGGTAGGCGTGCAAGACTCCATTAAACGCTCCATTTTACCGAGAACGCTCACGAACTCCTCATTTTATCTGTCGCTTAAATCACTTCAGTTATTAGTGCAATCCAGCTGGAAGATTACTGGATGATCTGTCTGTCACTTTATGGTGACACATCTGGTAGGACATCTCTGTCTTTTCCATGAGTTTAAACCACAATTAGATTAATAAAGATACTAAATAAAACTATATCTTTACATGTGCGTGTGTGGAGAGAGCGACAATATTCGAGAGGTTTAAGCTCAAAGGCCTGTGTCTTCAGTGAGGCATGTTTAAGGATAACCTCTGGCAAACAAAGGATCAGAAAGAGGCAGCTGAAGGGTGTCGTGCTACCGAACTTGACGTCACAGAAATGGTTCCTATTCACACGTCTTCAAGACACCTGAGGCCTCGTCACATACGTCAGACTGTTTCATATTAAACATTGTCCTGCTCTTAACACCCATCTGTCACTATGCCATGATTTGTCCTTTCTTTGGTTTCCTTGGTTGGTAAGAAGGTGTTCACATGTTAAATTCACTTCTTTGAAATAACTTAATTTCTTTATCTAAATTATGCTAAAATCTGTAAAAATGTACACAGACGTGAAAACTGCAATCTAGTAGCTAAATAAAAAAAACACTCATAGTTGTGATTATTATGAGGATGTTTTCACTGAATCCATTCAGGTTTGGATATGAACCATCACAGGTATCTGTGGTTTATGTAGAATAACCTGGATCAAGATGAAGACTTTCATTCATCCAGGCCTTTATATCTGATGTGGCTGAGTCTATAGAAACTGGACTATTGTTACTTTTGAAGATGTTTCACCTTCAACCAACCAAGGAAGCTCAGGTAGTTTTGACAATGGCCATTGGGGAGCTTGGTAGCACAATGTGAGCCCAAAGAACCGATCATGACAAAACCAACAAAACCAAACAGGAAGAAGAATATGCGCATAACCAAGACTTTTTTATAGATATTTTTTTACATAATCTAACAAACAGAGACTTGTTATAATCTAAGCACCCATCAGCATTTCAACGTCATTTAAAAACTGTCAGTTATTAGGAAAAAAAGTGACCTTGTTGAAACGAGAAATTAAATTTCATTGAATAATTCTGTTTTGTGATAACTCTGCTCCCTACAGTACTGGAGTGAATGGTTTTCTTAAATTCATTCAGAAATGAATATTTTTTTCTTTGTGTGCGTTTGATTCCCATCACTGACAACTTGCTGAACATTAACCTTTACACACAGTTTTGTAGGCAGTAGGTTGCCAATCATTTCTGAACTACAAGGAAAATATATGAAAGCTGCTGGATGTATAATTATTTTTAAAAGCTGCTACACTTTCATGTGATCTTGTTGTTCACGTCAATCACACCGGACACTCGTTTATCAGCTACTGGGACTGTACCAGAGGAACCAGCTCTTAAATAATGCATCAACTCCTTATTTTTGAGGGACTTTGATTAAAATGTATGTGTTGGCAACATTCAAACAATTATGATCTTTTCTTTAAACTAATTGTCTCGTGTTTTTTTTTTTCTTCAATCTGAGATGATGTTATTCTTATTTCTCCACCTGGAGTTAAAGCCAGTAATGACACCGTCTTCACTGGGATTATGATTTTGCTAAATAATTTTTATTTATATAAACTGACACTGACCTCAGACTGAGGCTGACAGGGGAATTTGAGGCACCATCACTTAGCGGGTCATGAGTTGCATTGATTTGTGCTTCAGGCAGCTTTTTTGTTTTGGATTCCCAGGCCACATTTGTAACACACAGATGTGTGTGCTCCTGCTTCTCAAAGGACTCGAATATTGTTCATTTCTTGCTCTGTAAGAGAGTGTTTTGTTAGCCAGTTTTACAGCTCGTCTTTGCAGGAAGGTCATGGATGTAAGAGGTTTCTCATCGTGCTCTAACTCTGAGTGCAAAGGTGGAAACATGATGAGTGTTTTGTTTTTTCCTCTGACTTGATTGTGCTTTGTGGACTCAGACTGTGTTGATGAGTTTTCCTTTGGGTTTATTTGGATCTCTGTTCATGATGTGACCTTCATCTCTGTTTGTTTCTCAAAAGGTTTGACAATGAGTTTCACTGCCGCACACAATAGTGGCTACGTTTGATTTCTGACCAGCTCTGTGCTGCTCTTCTGGTCTCTTAAGGTATTAACTGATTTGGTTTGGTTACCATCTGACTTTATTGCCCCTGTGGTGTCATTTGTACTCTGTTCTATTACTTGGCTCTATATTTGTAAATAGTTTCTTAAATTTGTTTCCTGCCTCTTTTTTTAGTCCAACTGCATTCAGAAATGTTCAGTATGAGGTCTCAGTTGGATATTTCATCTATTGTGTCTTCTCATTTTCATTATAATTGACAGTTTACACTTTCCATGCTGCAACAGAAGCAGCTCAGTGCTTCTATTCTTATGATTTTCATCTTCACTACTTTATTGTTAGTTGACAAACCTGTCATGATGTCAACTACTTGAAACGCTGACTGTCTAAACCACATGTGTCCAATAGTGGTTTTGGGAACAGACTCATGTTTGTGGTTACAGCTCAACGTGTTTCTATAAACGCTGCAAAAATAAAAAGTTTTTAATTTAAATGTTTACTTGTAATTTTATGATGTTCTCTGTCTCTGATTGTAACACATTTCCCTGACAGTCAAGTGACAATTTCCTCAACATTGTTTTTAAAAACACCAATTTAGATCAGCTAGAGAACATCTCTGGTTAAATTCCCTATTTCCTCTCACTGTCAACAAACCCCATGAAAAGACCAACAGTAAAGTTTATTCCTCCGTGACACATGAATAAATAACAGCTTTGCACAGGTCGACCTGTTTCATATGGTACGTTTTTAAAGATATAAAAAAGTAAACATAGTGTTGGGGAAGTACTGAAAGCAACAAAGGTTGGTTTTGGTCTTTTTACGGGATTTTCTCACAATAAGAGAATTATTTAATATCAGTACCTTACTTTTTTATTTTGACATTGTCTATTGTACTCACACCCCTGTTCCAAATTTTTGGTGTTTTTCTTTATATTCTTTTTATTTATAGAAACTTGTGGAAACTTTTAAACTAAAGTATTTTACAGTTTTCAGTTAGAGCAGCAGTTTATTACAGACATATTACATACATACAAACTTATTGAGTTTAAACTTAAATTGAAAAATATGCAGCCAATATGATGTATTTTCCAATTTTCTCACCAGAATTTCGTTCTTTCAGTCACTTTCCAAAGGACGGGGTCAGAAAGACACAGCTTTGTGTTTTAGCTCATTTGGCTCCCACCTTACTGCTGTGCTGCACTGATCTGTCTGTCAGTCTCCTCTGTCCTGCTCTAACTTGTTATCTAGACCCTGATAAACTGAAACTCCTTCACTTGGAGCATCAACCTGGATGAGACCGTCTTGACTTTCATCTCAGCCACTTTACACTTGGATGCAAAACAAACCCAGTGAGAGCTGGAGGTCATGATGTGATGAAGCCAAGAGAACATCATCATCTACAAATAACAGAGAGCAACAGCTGGTTGGACACTTCTATCCACTCCCTTGTCCTAAACTTATCCACAGGGCTGAGTAGTGTAAAACCCAGTAGTTGGGTCATACCGGGGCATCTCCTCCATGTCCTCCATTAATGTTTACTGATGTTTTTGTGTCGTGACTTCGCAGCAGTTTGACTCCACTCACCACATTCACGTGGAGGAGGAACCAAACTGTGATGGAAAACAACGTGTCTGCTACCAGACTGAGTAGAGTCCAGCAGAGTCCAGTAGAGTCCAGTAGAGTCCAGCAGAGTAGCACTAGAACGGTTTAGTGGAAAAGAGACAAATATCTACACAACACTAACTGACCAGGCATGGTCTCCACTGTTATCATTTTTTTTTTACCTCAGGCTAATTTGTAATTCTAATCCCACTTGGTAAAGAACAGTGGGGATTCATACATCCCAGTGTTACTGTTATGTTTTGTTGTTTTATTTGCACTTGTCAACTATATTCCCACATGAGTCCAGACACTTTCCAGTTTTGGACTCTCGTTGCAGTCTAAGGCAATTTCAGGTTTGGAATCAAAGGTGAAAATTACATTCACCAAAGGATCCTGTGAAGATATGCATTAATCAAAATGCATGAAGTGGGGTTGGGATGGGGGTGATTGTGTCTTGGCACAAAACCATTGTTTCTATTTGAAAAAAAAAAAAAGTCTCTGTGAAATAATGTCTGGCACCTACAGTAATGTAGCGTGTTATCTTAATTTCAAAGCAGTCCATCAAAGGAAAGGTGAGATTCAACATGAATATGTTAAAATAAGAAAACACACGTTCATTTATGTTATATAACAATAGTGAGTGTTGCATCAAATCCAAACACTAGAGTTGTGTTTTTCCTCAACCAGCAGTGAGCGTCTTTGTATGAAACTGTTTTAAATGATTCTCAGTATAATTCAACACACCTCAAAATACATTATATTTGGCTCCTTTTCACATGTCCATTTTAATTTTACTTTCAATTTCCACCTAAAAAAGACTTTGCTGAGCATACTGTGCATTGTCTTTGTCTGCAGCAGCGTACAGAATTACTCTCATTCTCGTGGGTAAAGACTCTTTTGATGTCCACTGTGTGATTTCTCTGGGGCATCTTCCTATACCCAAACTCAAAGGCCTTGAGGCTGCAGCTGCTCAGCTCCTATAAGAGCTCTACATTGTGATACGGGACTTTTATGGTGTAAGGATTGCGTAGTCATACCACAAAGTCACAGCATTTGTGTTTTTCTCTCTGCAGGATATGATTCAGATGCATGGTGCACTTGATCAAAATTCATGCCTCCCGCAGATTCAGTTTGTTTGAGGCAAAAATGCTATTCAGGACTTATAGTATACTATTTTTGTATTGTCGTAAGTCAAACATTTCATTGTCTATGTTACACATATTGTCACTGCCTTTTACCCCATGAGCATAAAAACCCTCAGCTGAATAAAACATTTTTTTCTCTTCAAAGACTATCTTCCAATAATACATCAATATACCTTTGTGGTTAGAAGGAGATTTCTTTTCTGTGTTAAGAACATGATTGCATGATATATCTGCCATGCTTCATGCATACCTGCAAGAGTATAGGCCCACTTTATCCTCATTCATGCACAATGTTGGGAAGAGTACACACATACATATTAATCTGGGTCTGACTGACTCACTGTGGGTTGATTGACAGCATCTGTATCAGGGCATATTGCTCCTATTGGATGATGGAAAGAGCGTGATTATAGTGTGTGTGTGTGTGTGTGTGTGTGTGTGAGAGAGACAGAGAAGAAGATAAGAAAAGAAACACAGTGGTTGATAACTTAGCGGGTAGCTTAGTGAATAAAGGTCAAATGTAGTGTCGGAGGCATAATTGCAGATATGCAGAAATTGTCCTTATATATTTATATATTTTCTTGAGAAAACAAAATAATGGAAAAACAAAAAAATGTGAATACTTATACTGGGTAGCTGCCAAATGCAACAAAGACAGAGGAGAGTGGATAGTGAATAGGGAATAGTGGTTTTACTTGGTATTGTTAGAGACAATAACATGCTACTCTCTGAAAACCATTTTTTTCTCCACATATACACTGATCAGCCATAACATTAAAACTCCAGGACACCGTCAGCAGATTGTTTGTTGTCCTGAGATCTGGTGAGTTTGGAAGCAACATCGACATGTTAAACTCACACGATTCAAGTCATTTAATGTCAGTGTTGGTGTCATATTCCTGCTGTGATAAATGAGAAAGATAAATGACAGAACCTGAACTTTTTCCAGCAGAACGTTGCATAAAAAACAACGATGACTGAAGGTAAAAGTTTAACTTTTCATTGATTTTAATGTTGTAACTGGTCGATGTGTTTTTGTAGTGACAATCACGGACAACCTTTTCTTTTGTTTATTGTCTCAAAACATCCTGTTTGTCTTTGTTTTCTCTTTTAAAGTGCTGAGATAGAACAAAGATTATCTGGATTCAGTGCAGCATCGACAATATAACATTGTTTATGTGTGATAGGTGGTGAATGTATGTCTCAACGCTTCAAAATGACAGGAATTAAACAGTTTCAAGCAGCTGACGCTCGCTTTTCTTACCAGCTGTCTAATTTTTGACAACAACGTAACCACTAGTGACATTAAAACACACAATAACTGCTGCCTTCTTTTTTTCTCAGGTTTCAAAGGAACAAATTTATGTGCTCAGTCAGCTCTTAAACTGCACTGTACCTACAAGCTGGATTCCCCTTATTTGTCTAAGGGTGATAAATTATTATCATTATCACTTTATATGAGCAAAATCATGAAAAAAAAAAAACAGCTGAATGATCAGCCCCAGGTCTGTTCTTTTACGTCCACCAGACGAGTGAAATGGAGAAAACAGGCGATGTGAGCTTTTTTAATGAGAACTTTGAGATACAAAGAGACACTCAATTTTGTAGAGCAATATCAACAGTCCCCGGGCAACGGAGAAAACTACACATTTGTATGATTTTATGCCTCTTTATAACTATTGCACTGAGGTCATTGGGTGTATCTGTGGGCGTGCATGCCTCTACATTTGCATCCCGACAAGCGTGACTGTATAATTTATTTGTATTTTCTGCACGGGTAATATTATTAAAATGTAATAAAATATATTTTCCTATTAGCTTAAAATATAATGATTTTTTTTTTTTTTTTTTATCAAAATAACTTTTAATTAAATATCAGTAATTGCACAGAGGAAATTTACTTCCATTAATTAATAAACTTAATTATGACACAAATTGTTCTTGACGTATTTTGCAAATATTCGTCATTAGTGAAAGAAGATAAAACTGAAGAAGTTGTGAAATGACCTCTTTATTAACATCAGTGTGAGATAGTTAATTGATTTTTTTTTTTTTTTTTTTACCTTATTGACCAATGATTTTTGAGTTGAAAAGTGCAGAACCAGCATTCTGGAAATAGTCCAGCAGATAAGGCAGAAAACATTTTTTTTGCAATGCTTTAAAATGCAAATTTTCAAGTTTATACCAATTTATTTTATAATTAGTGTGAAATTGGAGTGTGTGTGTATGTGTTAGTCTTTGAATTTCACTGAGCCTTTAAGTGCACTTGGATAGTGGTTGATCTAATATAGAAGCCACATATTTACAACATAAACATTATATGTGGGTCACTTCTACTAGATACATGTTTATATCTAATTAGAAAAGATATAAACCCTCTTATTCATTTATAAGCAAGAGAAAACATGTTATTTTAAATTTGCAGCACACCTAATGCCATTTGACCCATGAAAAACTTACTTTCACTTTCATTTTTCCTCCTTTGATTTCTGTGCGTTGACAGAAAACCGTTTGCTCATCACAGGCAGGGCACTGGAGAGTAGTGGATGACAGTTCTGGGCTGATCCATTACCACTTCGCCCCGGGCTTAATTACCATCTCCCTCCAGTAACATGCAACACTCTCTCTTTCCAATGCAATCTTCCTCTAACTTCTCAATCTGGTTGCAGCAGGGAGCAAGCGGCACACGTTTTCCTCCGGCATTTACAGACTCCTGCCTCCGGGGGCGTCTCAAGGAACACACCTGTGTGGGATAAAAACAAAGTCAAAAACAAAACAACAACATCAATTAGAAAACGATGATGACGATAACTGGTGATGAAGTCAGTTTTTGAGGGAGTCGTCGGAGGTGCAGTGGTAACCTCAACCTGTTTTGTTGTGATGTCATGTGTCATTTTTTTGACAAGTCTCAGGGAAATAGAAAGCAGGCATAAAGCTTTAAATCAAATTGGTCACACAGCCTTTGCCAATCACTGTGAACAACATATGCGGGCTCACAACCAAGGTGAAGCGGCTGTTCCAGGTCTAGGCGATGAACAATCTCGCCGTGCTCCAAAATGGAAATGAAACAGTTACACACCCACAGCTATTGAGGAAGGGATTTGCGTGGGTTGAGGTACAACTGCACTCGATCGCCACTGTGAGAGAAGCTTTAGCTTTGCCCCTCTTCAAAGTGAGATTTACAAAAAGGAAATGCTTAGCTAGGTTTATTCAAAAGGAGCTCCTGATGGTGGGAAGACAAAAGGTACTTCACACCATCCTCCCTGGGGCACATGTACTCCAAAGCTCCACTTCTCCGCTTTACTCCTTATTCCAAGTACACGCTCCCCCCAGAGTGCACCGCACACTCGCCTGCTTTTTCTTTATTCTCTCTCTACCTACCTATATTTCTCTCACTTAATTTCACTCTTCTTCTCCCCGTTCGCCCCACTGTTTCTGTTGCTCTGCCTCTGCATCTCCTTCTTCTTCCCACTCTCACCTTTAAGTTTGTCTCTATTACCTCCTACTTCCCCTCTCTCTTCTCTCTCTCTCTCTCCACCTCCCTCCCTCGTTCTCTCTATCTGTCTCTAGCCACGTGTTGGCTAGCTCAGAGCAAAACCCTCTATTAACAGAAGCCGAGGCCAGATGGTGGCTCAGAGATGGATCGTATCAACTCTGAAGGTCGCCGAGAGTTCCAGACTGTATTTTTAAAAATGTATTTATTTATTTTTTTTGGCCATCTCAAAAAATAACTCGCACTTTGCCATTTCACCTAGAATCTCAGTGTGAGACTTGTTACTAAAATTACAATTTCATATGAGCTCTGCAAAGATCAGAAGAGAAACAGAAACTGCCATTATTTTAAATACTGATGGAGAAAACTTTCATCATCTTATCTCGCTCTGCAAACCAAAAACTATTCAACAAATGTGAATATTTTTTATCACATACTTGTTACATAAAAAAATTCCTCCATGCTCCCTCACTAAAGGCTGTCAAACTGTGATAGGTCTTGTTAACACACAGTCTTCAAATCCCCTGGCGACACCATTTATTCCCAAAGGAAACTTGTGGCTGCAGAAATATAATTCTGTGGATCCCCCAAAAAAGACGAGAAGCAGGTACAATATATTGTATCCACGGGGAAAAAATCCAGCTGTTTGTGTAATGAGGCATAGCTGGACTATACGCTTTGGTCAGTTCAGGAGATGAGCATGAAATTCTCCATTAAATAATGTGAATTTCACATTAACGAGAACCTCCTGAGGCAAAGTGTCTGTCGAAGGGACGAGTAACTCAATTAATTCACACTCCTACTGGAGGTTTCTTCAATAATCAAAGGTTTGTTTTAAGGTTGTTTGTGTCAATATGCCTGTATGTCCTGTCTGAGTTGTTACTGTGCTGTGTGTGGGTGTGTGTGTGTCTGGGGTATTTGAAATGAGTGCAGCAGCGCCCGCGGGTTTGAGGCTGACTGACTTTGAGGCTGTGGCCTGGCCTCAATACCAAAACAAACCATATACTTCCTGTTTCTTTCTTTTTCTTTTTTTGTGAATCTGCAGTGATTGTCAGGTATTATTTAAAAAGACACTCACCACCACCACCACCATCTGTTTGCTGTGCTAAAGCTTTGCGTTTTTCTTACTGTGGAGAAACAAGTTCATTGTGATTCGGAGTGCACTTCCATGGCTCAATGGTTTCTGTTTGAAATGAGATTTGAGAGAGTGAGCACGAGAGAGAAAGAGAGAGAGAGAGAGAGACATGGAACCCCCAGCTGCCGAGCGTCTTGATGAATAAAAGATGGGAGGCACTTGCGTCTTATAAACAACAACAGAGCATAATTAGTTCAGTTCTTTTTTTATTTCAGGAACATTTTATGTGACATTTCCTTTGTGTGACTACTTTCATCACGCACGTCCTCTCAGCTTTACATGTCGTGCAGGATCTCTCTCTCTCTTCTTTACGAGTCGAAAATGTGGTTTGAATCATATTTATGTTCTATGCAAATGTACATAGTGACATACATTGTGGTGCGTCTATACAAGAAATAGTTAATGATGAACCAACCCTGGAAAATAATGATAATTATTCATGTTATTTACACAAGCCTTTGCAGAAGTGTGCAGCTGATATGTGCAGTATTCATGAGATTTACTAGACCTGCTTCAAACACCATCTGTAAATAATTCATTTATTGCTGCATTTCAAGTATGAATCTCAACACATGTGAAGGTATCTTTATGTCTTTATATGTTACATAAAGCAGTAGAATAACTAGTGTTGTATTCATGATTAGAATTGAGTCTTTGTGTTAAATCAGTTTGTTAATCATATGAAAAACTGTTGTTTTCTAAATTCTGCTGCTTTCTGCAGTTTTTTTTTTGTTCTGTTAATTTGATCACAGATGATTTATCTTTGAATCTCAGTTAACAGTCTTCTTAATGTCTCCTCAAAGTTAATGGTCTGTTTGTCAGATTTATTTTCAGATATAACGGACTCTTAATTAGCTTTTAACATGACAGGTTTTTACCTTTAGATAAGTCTGTGACTGGTTTTTATTAAAAAGTTACCTGCTATAAGAAAAACTTATAGCAAGTCCTACGTATTTTAAACACAAGGGAATGTGGAACAAATGCTAAAATGAAACTGGCAAATCTGTTTGACTCAGGTCTGCGTCGTTGTCTGTTGATGCTCTGCAGTTTTCACATCACATATCGTCTGCTCTGCTGAACGTTGCCCGGTCTAATGGCATGTCTGATATCCCTGGAGCTCCCTTAGAGAGGCTGATGACAGCATGTGTTTGTCTTCTCTTCCTCTTCTGCTTCTTCACCATATGTGTGCTTATAGACACACACACACACACACACACACACACACACACACACTGCACCTTCTTAATCTTCAATTCTGCTTCCCCGCCCATCGACAACGAGTCAGAGCTCTGTAAAGTCTTTAGCCGCTGGTGTTGCCTCGGGGTGTGAGCAGCCGTGAGGGCAGGTGCATGTAGCAGAATTACAGGGCAATTATGGTGAACATATGCATATTAATGTGTGTTTGTTAGAGCTGCTTTTCAACTACACTCCTGCCCCTTTCACCTCCTGACCCTTGTTACCTGCTTTCTAAATATCCAACCTTTTCAGCCTCGTGTTCTTGCTCATTAGATGTTCTAACAGTGAAACTGAGTGGATTCAATTAGAGCAGTAGTTTTTAGAGAATGTGTTGGTTCATACCACATTGAAACACACACGGCAACATACTGACGTAGAAACAAATTACCCTCAGACACCTGCTCCCAACAAAGGTCACTGAAGGTGTCAATGTTTTTTTTTTTCATTCACTGAGAGTCTGCAGTTGGATAAAAACTGTTGTTTTCATCAGCACAATGAGGAGAAGTTTAATACCTTAAACACAAAACACTCCAGCTGAGACGCTCAAAGGATTAAAATACCAAATATACCGAGAACTACGGGTCTAATGGTGACAAGTATTTTCTGATATTATAGAAGTCAAACAGGGACAAGATAATGGGAGGAAGTTTTAACACAGTTTATCAAACTGAGACCTTCAAAATACATTCAGCCAAAGATATGATATTCATGAGGAAACAATGAGAAAGATCCAGCTCTAACAATGATTTACGATCATCGGTAACAGAGAGAATATACATATTTATTCATCTTATAAAGATTTTAACTCTATTGTAGCTAATGTTAATCTATCCCATTATCAGACAGCTTTAATATATAAGACCAACACCATACAACACCACTGACTTTTAACTGACAGTTTATCAAACTCCTCTTTCAGACAGAGGACAAACTCTATTGAATAAGAAGAACTCTGGAAACAATGAAGAAACTACTCGTACTCCACATACTGGGAGATGACCAGTAAAAATATATATAAATCAAACTAAAACTCTGTCAAACATAACGAACGAATGGTCACGAGTTACAACCAAAAACATGGTTCATCAACAGTTGTGAAGAAAAGATTCCCTCAAGTAGATGGACAAGAGAAACTTAAAAACAAAACGCCTCTGTCCATAAAGTATAGTTCAGCTCCACAACTTAGACAGAAACAATCCCAGTCAACATCTGACAAGAGACGACACTCATGTGCTCTTGATCAGGACGGATCCCATCTGCAGCGAAGCATGAACAGAAAAATATAGAGCTTCCTGAAGTGACATCTATCTTTACTTTGAACTATTCCTGATGGGATTTTCACTTTTTCTGTTTTTTTTTTTTTTTTTTTGCAGGGGACAGTGTTGAGGTGCATGTTGCACTAAACAGTAGTGGCACAATCAGGTCATCCTTTATACTTGGTACCTTTGTGAAGGACCAGCTGCACATACACTAAATCTGCTCCGTCCTTTCTGCAGTTCACTCACATGCACATTTAACAGGATCGTCAACGCTCACAAAACAAGAAGAAAAGGCACTGATCAAATGAAAAGTTTGAACTTGACTCACCATGACTTAAAAATTCAAATGTATGAATATTTCATTTTTTGTACAGGCATAAACAGTGGCTGTGTCCTTGAAGAATCTACAACAAAATATAAACTACAGAGGATTACGTAAGACTCATCACCTGCCACATATAATTAATGATCTGTCACCTCAAATATTTGGTCAACAAGTCAAAAACAGAGACTCCATGAAAGGAAAAAAGCCATGAAAGGAAATTTAATCTAATTAATGATCCCTTGCTCATACTGTGCACAACAAAAGGTCCCTGGTAGCTCTACCAACCTATTTATTACATTATAAGTGATTTGTCTGAATTCATTCCTTAGTTAAATCAATCAATTGTATAAGAACAACATCAGTCGTTGACATGTGGTGGTTGTATAAGAGAAAAGAAAAGAAAACTCCAGGTTTTATAATGCAGCTCAGCTTCTGAAAAGGACTCGGCCTTTCCTATGAGGCGATGAAAACTTTCACTTTTTAACACGTGAATTGAATATGCGAATGCATCAGATGTACAGTTATACAGAATCCTTGCTGCTGTTGTCTCTGACCTTCTTCTTCGTCGTCGTCGTCGTTGTCTGAGGCGTGCTCAAATTTTCACCACCTCCTCAGGGACAAATAAACACAAAAGAGACGAGAAGAAGGAGCTAAAATGAGAACAAATTGGGGAGAGAAAAAAGAGAAAAGGTGGGGAAATAAGAGCAGCGAGGAGCGAGAGATATATTCTAAAGGAGAAGATCATTATTGATTGCTAATGATGGACTTGTTTCAAAAATGAAATACATTGTCCTCTCATCACAGCCTTTAGTGTTTACCTCCACCTTCTGCTTTGATTGACAGCTGGGGTCCATGATAACCATTCATAAAGTGGACAGGCTTGTGCAGAGAAAGCCGCATGTGGACAGGCTCATGGGCAGCATGACACATGACAGCCTTGAAATAGCCAAGGCTTTGTTTGGCTAGCAGAGTACCACCCACCACTATCTCCCTCCCTCCCTCCCTCCCTCCCTCTCTCTCTCTCAGTCTCACCTCATAATGGGCATCAACAAGTGATCTTTCTGAAACCATGGGCAGCGCTGTAATGAATAGCCAGAATGGTACCACCAGCTTTTGAAAGCCTTATTATTACAGAGAGTGAGAGGCATACCTCACTGACAGAGGGACGAGAGAGAGAAAGAGAGAGAGACAAAAGAGAAAGAGAGAGAGAGTGACTACTCTTGGCTGAAGTGAGGGGGGCAGTTAGTTGAAGATAGGAATGGGAGGATATAGAAATAGAGGGCAGAGGGTAGGTTGATATAGAGGATTTATGAGGGACAGCGTGTGTGTGTATTGTATATAAAATGTGTGTGTGTGTGTGTGAGAGAGAGGCTGGCAGACTCTTGACAGACTGAGCAGATTTTGTTAGTTAAGAATAAGGTCAGATGGGCGGAGGAGGGGTGGTGGTGGTGGTGGTGGGGGGGTGAGAGGAGAAGACGGATGATAGCTGTGTGCAAAATAGCTCATAAATATAAAGAGCAATGCCTCATCCTGTGATCACTGGCCAACTTTTACTACATCAGGTATGTTTGTGTAGCGACTGAGGTAACTGCTGCTTTTAAAAATGTAAAGAATACGACCTCAACTCTGCCCTATATCATGACTGAATCTGAGAAATAAAAAAAAGAGTATAGAGCATGAATACAGTGCAGGACTTTGTGTGGAACAGACTACCACTGTCAAAACATATCCTTTAATCTCTTTCTACCCCCCCTCCACCCAGCCCCCTTCTTTCTCTGAAAATCTAGGACATTCTTTTTCATCATCAGTGTGTTCCCTGGTCTCTGTGGTACACTGAGCCCCGATGCCAAAATGAAACTCCATAGTTAAGGAGTCTGTTTCTTTTCACTACTGTCGTTTGGTCGCAGCCTCTGTCCTGAGATAGGTGGTGGAGTTTGGTGTTTGAATCGATAAGACACATGAGAAAACAAGTGTGAAACAGTGTCATTACACAGGAAAAGTAAAACAAAACACATTTACAAGATGAAAACATATAATGTCGCCTATGTTTGAGAAATAACGTCTCATTGGAAGAGATCGGATTAAGACGGACTTGTGCTGTGGAGAGTCTGAGCCATTAGTGATGGCAGTGGATTAGTTTTGTTTGCTTTCAGAGAAAATCACCATTAAGAATGTATAAAATATAATTGAAAGAAAAACAAGGCATCATCGGGGTTCTGCATTTCTGGTCTGATGATATACCCTGGAGAAATACAATACACATCAAGCAGCTATGATGGGATATTGTCTTCCATTATCATTTCCATTGCCCATTGGCTTTTCTTGCTATCATTTCTATAATGACAGTTTCATACCACACCATTTGGCTTATGAGCCGCTGTGCTGTTTTCCTAATGCCTCTGAAAGTAACAAACGGTAATAGCAAAGTAGATATTCCTCTGTCTTCAACACTGTCAGAGTCTCTCTAATGGTCCCGATGGTGATCCTCTCAGTAAAGACAGTATTACCTCTGTGTGTATCCTGAGCTGACGACAAAAGGATAAATGTTTATAACTGACTCGCTTGTTTTGTGTTAATATGAAGAAGTGTGTCTGGGATGCAGATTGAACCTGCTCCACAAACAATGCTTTGTTTTTTAGAGGTTGCCACTAGGTGGTGCTGATATCCTGTGCTCCTCCTTTTTTTTCTTCTTTCTTTCCTTTGGATCTCATGGGCTCCTTTAAATGGGGCTGACTCTGTTGTTGTTGTTGTTGAAGGAGTTTGGCAGGCAGAAGGCAAGATTTACAGTCCCAGGTTTAATTGTGTTTTGAAGAAGAAGAAGAAGAAAAAAAATCTGTAATAACGCAGGAAATATAATAAAGCAGTAATGCTATAATGGGATCCAAAATCCCAGCTTAAACACTGAACAGCAGAGCACTTAGCAGAGCTTTTTGGTACCAGTGGTAATATGAAGATAAGAATTGATAGGGAGCTTTCTCTTCTGTTCGCTCATGTTCAGGCTTAGTCTTGTGATCTATTATTCATTCTGCTGATTTTTCTCATTGCAACTGGTTTGCATAAACCCACAGCATCATTAAATAAAAGAAGCTAATTGATTAGTTCAACTGTAGGACACTTTGGCACTGACAGTGCGAACAAAATATTACCAACTCAAACTTTTTCCCTGACCTCTAGTTTCCTCCTCCATTAAAACACTTTCAAGCACAAACAAGAGGAGACAAGTTAAATAAGCATTTCACGCCTCAAGACTATTGAGATATTGATCCAGAGAAAACAGATTCACATCAATAGATGGAGTGTGCACATTTCATTTTATATACGGATCCTACATGACATAAAAACTTGGAAATGCAGGATTTCAAAAAGGAAACAATTCTCAGCTCACAGCTATGTGGGAGAGAAAAGGAAAGACAGATTGCATCTGGCAAGAAGCTATGATCTATAAAAAGGAGCTGAGGAAGGGATAGACAATTCTGACTCTGCAAAAGCAAACAGATATATTGGCCTCCACCACTAAACCTCACCTACGGCTGGAGTATCAGCAATATTTGATTGTCCGCTCCTTCCTGGCAACGCCAGCCGTGCCACGCTGAAGCCAATGAGGAGTGATTATGTGGGATGTTTCTCTGTGGTCTGACACATAGTGGCATATGACTGCTGGAGGAAAATTAATTAGTGAAAGGGACAAGGTTACAGACACATAATGAAAGTTATTGGCCATGTCACTTCATCATTTCCGCGGCTCTCCTATTACTTTCCATCAGGTTAGTCAGCCGTGAAATGGAGGTTTCATATGATGCAAGGAGGAATGTGCCACCACACCTTCACCAGCAACACCTCCCACCCTGCTCTCCCACAGGGTTTTCACATGAATGATCAAGACACTTAGACTAATGTGGATGGTGCAGGAAGGATTCTGAGTGTTAACCCACCAATTTACATCATTACATCACATTTAGGGATCATGCTATCGAATGACAGCTTCTACAACCTGGATTCACCTGATTAACCTGCAGCTTTGGGGCTAAACTAGGTTCCTGCCCTTGACTTCACTGCTCTTTGTACAGGTGATGTTATGTTGTTTCCTTCAAGAAAAAAAAAAAAGAGGCTTAAGATGAATTGTTGAGATGGTGTAATTACTTTTCCCGAATGATAAGAGCTGCTTCTCCTTCAGAAATGAATCAACAAATAAAGCATTTGGAGATAGCTGCTGCTGAGATAGACTGACTTATGTTAATGGAAAAAATCAACAGAGAATAATAAATAAACGTCACTATGTGAGAGCAACATGTGGTGAAATACTTTAATAATGTGTCAGTTTACATCTTAATCCAGAGAAGCCAACGACCTCTTCAGTGTCAGCTCTTAGTGTGAATTCATGTCTTGTCGTGTTGTTATCAGTTCATCATTTGTGTTGTGTTGTTTGTTTGGACGTGTATATACATGTGTATGACTGCTTCATCAGCCTCTTCTATGCAGCTTAACACCAAAAAAATGGCCCCGCTGGTATCGTTAACCTCTCCTAACGGAGCAGATCATTAGTTCATCTTTCAGTTTTTCAACATCGTTGGATGTAAATTTTTCTGACACGATGCACAATGATACCACAGAACAATGAGGGCTCACTCACACTCTCTGTTGAACTAATGAGTCTAATTTTTGTGCCATGCGTTCCATCTTTTCTCTACTTTGCTGGCTAAAATACACAAACTGAGTAAACCAACACACACACACACACACACACACAAGTACCAATGTGTGTGTGTGTGTATGAGCAGACACAAAACACACTGTACATTTCATCTTTGATGATCCCACCTTATCTTTCTGTGTATCTTTGACATTGTTTGATCGTATAAAATAGTTTAAAGACGTCAATTTGCAGAAGGTTTGTCAATTGACAAAGCGACTTTCCAACGTCAGAAAATATTGAAAGAACATAACGATTGAACGTTCACATGCAAATACATTCTATCACTTTCTATGAGGTCTGAACTTAAATTGGCACCTTTGATGTGAAAAATGTTTAAAGTCTGCTAGAATAGATACAGACCTTTTCAAAAGGTAAAGGAAAAATAATCTGCAATCATTCCAGAGTATTGGAAAAAGGACAATGGACCATCAAAGGAAAAATACGACAATTGATGCACTTAGTATGAAAAGAGTGTGTAGGCAAATTTATAAAGTTTCAGAATTACTGCGTCGTATACTTTTACTTGTTTTGTTATTACAGTTTTTTTACTCTCTGTTTAAGATGGGGCCCATCCATCACACACGCATCTTAGACATCAACGCTGTTCTCCAATCAATGGCTCATTGACTGCCCCAGCACCAGACATGGACACACGTCTGTCTCCCTGACACTTACAAAAAAGAAACAGGAATATAAATTGGGCTTCACTGTCTGACTGAGAGGCCAAAAGAATAGATCATTGACAATCATGACACAAATCCATTTCTGATTCTTGAAAACCCCCTTTTCTATTGTTACCCCCTGGTTCCCCCCAAGTCCCTTTACTTAGTATCTATCGATATAGACACGCTCATTTTGTTGGGTTGTCTCTACAGGAGTTTGGGATTAGGTGCTTTAGAGGACATTTTGACAATGGGGGAAGGATTGAGGCAACAGTCTGTCAGTGGCTTTGCTGTTTATTGATTGCAAATGTGGTGAGAGCTTAATTGATTCACACTTTCAGATCAACACGATAATCTCTCAGCCTTGGGACTACAGTGGGCTGTGCAGGTAGGAAACTGGCAGCTGGGAAGGGCATGGAAAGTGAGAATCAGCTGAGTGGAAACTTTAGTTTTCTGTTTGCCTCTGGTAGGTGTTTTTACAAACACCTGAATAACCAGCGTTGCTTTGGGGTCGAGTAATTAAAGAGGCCTTTGAGGAGCTTAACGTGAACAGAAAGTGAAATGAACAGGAGGTTGTGTTTTTCCCCGAGTGGTAGAGTTATGTCCAAAATGAAAAAAAAAAAAAAAAATGTCCATTTGATACCAGCCGGCTAAGTAAGGTCATAAGCTAAGTGCAGTCTTACAAATAACATTCAATAAAGGCATCAACCTCTGGCCCTAACCATCACAGTTCAGATGTCTCTCAATACAAACAGGAGCTACTGGCAACTACATGACAGCACAGATATCACAAGTCAACAAGTCAAGTCCTGATGTTGTGTTTTTATCTAATCGTCAGTTTAGATTTGAAGTGATCATCTGTTCCATCCAATCAGCTCCCACTGACTTCACACAAACGGACTTGAGGCAGAAACATCCAAATTCAGTTGTTTGTGAAATTCAACCAAAAAACACCAAAAATTGTTTTGTGGTGCTTCAGTTAGTGCAGAAAATTGAAAAATGTCCAACCGCAAAAGTCTAAGCAGCTTGTACATCCACATATCCTCCATCAATCCCTCTATCGCTGCCTTTTTCAGGCCCCTCTCCTACATTTCATCCCATTCACATCCCATCTTACTCGAGTGAAACCGTTAACACCAGTTTCAGTCGCCTCTCTTCTTATTAGAAATCTTCCAACAGTTTCTCTCTGCACCATCAAAACCGAAGCACCAGTTGTTCCCCCATCAATGCGACTTCCCAGGGTGAGACCTCGAATCCGACAGGAGACAGAAGTCGTTGATGGGATTGCTGCTAGACCCGCAGGCAGCCGGCCAGACAGCCTAACAAGTAAGTAGATGGACACCTAAAAGAGTTTGTCAAAATGAAGCTGCCTTTTTTCTGGTGTTCTGGGGTTTAAAATGGAAAAAGCAGGATGAAAACAAGGCTACATGGGACCACAGCCATTTCTTTGTGTTCTGCAGATGAAGAAGGGATGCCTGATCAAGCGCAGCAGGGGAAGAAAGCAGGCTGGGGGTCCAGAGGGATTTGTCCCTCTGTTTGTATGTGTGTGTGTGTGGATATGACAGTTTGTGTGTATGTGTGTCTGAGCTTTGGAGTCACAAGATTTAGCTGTTTTCTGAGGGAAAAAAGAAAGTTTTGCAAGAGGATGCTCTCTGCCCTCAAGTGAAATCTGAGGAATCCAGGAAAAGTTTGAGGAACAAAGAAGACAGAAGACTATAATCATGTTGCGTGTAAGATTAAAGGCAACGTCCAGCGTTTGATTGATATTTTATGTGAAATATCAGACTGAATGTGTTGAGCCTGTGTTCTTCACTTTAACATGTTTCTTACTAACTGGAACATTTTTTTTTCTTTTTGCAGCAGAAACAGAAAAGCTACTATCATCGAAATCACCTGCCGACCTTTCCTGAAACTTCAAGAAAATACAATAATCTAATCAAACATTGCATATGCACATGAATTTCGCCAGTAGCGATAAATATCAACAGAAACTGATCAATATTGTGTCTACGAGACCTGAAATGTATTCTTTTTTTTTTTTTTTTTTAATTGAAATATACAGAGTATCCCTCAGGGGAAATCGTAGGTGAAGTAACAAGTAGAGAACGTGGAGACGTAGTCAGATCAATTGTTTTTTTTTGTGTTTTGTTTTGGTTTTTTTAAGATGTTTTTAACAGAGGGCAGATGGAATATATAGTAAATATTGATGTGATGTTGGAAAAGAAGTCACAAAGAGAAGGTTGGGATGAATTTTTAATTTTGTAAAACTTAGATACCACAAACATCACATACTCCAAGTGTGTTTAGGGAAAAGATCATGTAATAAATATTTCATTGAGGTTTAGGGGATAATTGTAATGTTCCCAAAGATGTTGATTTGATTGTAAGAAAGAAAAACACAAGCAGCGGGTTGGGTTTCTTCTGACGAAGAAACTGACATCTCATTTGGTTTTATATTGAAACATGTTATGTTGCAAACAGAATATGAGCATCATATAAAGAGACACGATCACCTGACGTGTTTATCATCATTAGACGAGTTGTTTATCTTTAACACGCGTGTTTCTACAGATCAGTGAGTCGAGGTGCTACATTAGTGTCACATGTATCCAGCATGTGAAGGTAATGTCAGAAACAATATACCATCAAGCTGTATCTAAAGACACGGAAAAGACATCCATGACCCACACACACTCTCTATCTCTCTCACACACACACACACACACACACACACTGTCAGCTCAGACATACAGAGCCAAAGGCTCAGCAGGAAAGAAACGGTGAAATTGGCAGTGGCATAATCATCGCAATTTGTTGGAGGCACAAAGAAGTATTGTCGGTGGACTGGTGAAGTGCCAGCTATGTAATTGTAATAGCATAAGTTTAGAAAGAAGGGGGAAAAAGCAATCCTCTCTCTCAAAGAACAATTTTCCTAAACTTCAATCATTTGCTATTTGTAGTTGAACAAAAAAAAAAAAAAAAAAAAAAAAAGACCTTTTTCTCTGAGGAAACTCGGTGACGGTAACCTGTAACCTAAACCTCCGGTAAAACCAGGATGATGGGTTCAATTTCCCTCCACGCTTTTAATGCAAACTGACAGACGTTTTTAGTGCTTGGTTGTGAAGTGCACCTGAGATGTGTCAAGAATGTGAGATGCATTTTCTTGTTTGTTCTGACAAGAAAAATATATTTTATCATCAGACCTCATAACCTCTTTTTTTTTTTTTTTTTTGTCATCTGCTGCCGCCTGATCGCCCTCTTCATCGCGGGTCTCTGCAGGTATTCAGTCAGGCGAGAGCAGCATGTTCCCCTCAGGTGAAACATCCCCGCTTCCCCCGTGCATCTGGAATATAGCATGATGT
This sequence comes from Polydactylus sextarius, assembly GCA_016801845.1. Taxonomy (NCBI): domain Eukaryota; kingdom Metazoa; phylum Chordata; class Actinopteri; family Polynemidae; genus Polydactylus; species Polydactylus sextarius. The sequence goes on from CM028924.1 coordinate 932,550, forward strand.
CTGTCTTGGCTGCTACAAGTATGACAAGAGCCGGCTGCACTCTCACAGCTACTTGACTGCCAAAATGCATTAACCATTACCAAACTATAAATAATTAAATATCTGGGTGACATGACTTGGCATGAACACCACATTGCTTGATTAAAACTTAATCACCAGACACTGTGAAAACTTTCCAAAACAATTAATTTCCTGGGTATTAATGTTGGCTTGTGCTATGTAAAACACGATAGAGTCTGGGACTTAATTAAAAAACTCATTATACTTCTGTTTTCAGAATTTCCGTTTTCAAATTCTAATCAATATAGCACGATTTATCCTTCTCTCTGCTTCTTTTTCCTCTTTTTTCCCACCACTCAGTCTTATACATTGTTACACACACGTTTGTACACACTCTTTCCTTCAGCAGGTATTAATCTGCAACCTCTGTGGATTCACACAATCCTTGTCACAATTATAGATTTCTTTTCAGTTCCATTCACTTTCCTTTTTTTGTCCAAACAGAGAAATTGAGAAATTATTTCTGTTCTGAGTCCTGTCAGGAGAGAAGAGCGCCTCAGTGGCAGGTGCTTCAGACTCAGTCCTCATCCTTTATTGGAGTAAAATGGCATCGGCAGAGTCTCTGAAAGAAGTTTTTTCTTTTATGATGCACCTGACTTGTACCTGCCTGACACGCGCCGCCCAAGGCTGCGACCCACATTTGAATATCAAGACAGAGGCAACACAGTGGTCTTAAATTCTTCAGGCGCAAAAAAAAGCTCCCTCCTCATTCAGTTCACCCTGTCATAACAAAACTCATCCCAAGCCTCTCAACCAAACAAAAGGGCTCTCGTCTATGCTAAACTATTTGACAAATACATGAATAGAGATTGCTGGTGGGTCAGAGAGCTCCCACAGGAGGCGGCATGAAGCAGAACTAGAGGGACGTGTAACTGGAAGCTCTTCCTTCTGTAACAAAAAAAATTAAATGGGGAGATTGGAATGAGAGCAGCCTGTACTCAGACACACACTTGGCCTTGTTAGTCACAACTACGTGGCATAAATACACAAGCACACAAGCACGCACACACACACACACACACAGGGAAAAAGAAAAGCAAAGCACACAAGCAAACAATGAACTTGAATAAAGGCCAGGGTTTTTTATTTTTATCGAGAACTCGCTGCCGTCACACTTGTTCACTGTGGAAACTAGGGTCAAGTACTTGACATGGTAAAGTAAGATGCTAATATGACCAACTGGTAAAGAAAAAGAAAAAGAAAAAGAAAAAAGAAAAAGAAAAAAAAGAAAAAGAAAAAGAAAAAGAAAAAGAAAAAGAAAAAGAAAAAGAAAAAGATAGGTGATTTGGTTTGCAGATGATTCCTCTCCTGGTGCAGTTGGTTAGTTGTTTCATTTTAACTCCTCGTGTGTCGTTATCAGTGTGTTTAGGGACAAAGAGTGAAGCAGATGATCCCATTTCACATCCCTGAGAATTTTAACGATGAGCTCTGTGTGTGTGTGATATTCATGAGGAAGAACAGAGCAGGAGGGTAATTTTCTGCACTCACTGAGCCAGGCATTCCTCAGGACAAAGGAACTGGGGACAAGGTTGAACAGGAGTAATGAGGGAACACACACATACACAGACACCATCCCTATTTCCCTCCTCTCACAGCTTCACCAAATCCGACTCCACCCCACACGAGCTCACGGCCGCCTGCTCTCCCAAATCCTCCTCTATTCCCAAATTGCTTGTCAAAAGGACGAAATTAGAAAATAAAACTGTGTGGCTGACAAACAAGATTACATGCTGTTTGCACCTGGCCGTGGCAATTAAAGCACTGATGACAAGCGAGGACGGCCTCCTAATGTGGTGTCTCAAGGCATATCAGCGTTTTCACAACAAGATTGTGCCCCTCATGCCGTCAGCTGCACCGCCTGTCATTCTTTGGCCCTTTGTGCCGTTTGTTGTATTTTGTCGCGAGCACGTCTGGGATATCCTTCATTGAGATATTCATAATTAAAGCCGTGGCAGGAGATGCAACACAAGTAGTGACACTCTGTGGATTTGGATTTACAAGCTGATTTAGAAACGGAAACGGAAAGAAAAGAGAAGCACGAGTCAAATTCAACCATACAAGTTACAGATGTGTTTGAATGGATAGAAAATATCGCTGTAGGCAAATATCAGAGTTCAAATATGCACATTAAATAGCTTCCTAACATCCTAATTTGATGTGCTGTGTGTTCTTTGTAAACACTGCAGTCTGAGGCTTCGACTCCAACTTCTTGTGTTCAGCAGCTTCAGCTCTTGGGAATTTTCTGAAAGCCCCTTTATCTTAAATAGCCTTGTTTGAGTGACAGCAGACAAGCAAACAAAATTGTTTAAATGTACCACTTACATGAGCTGATTGCTTCCTTCTCTCTTATTTGTGCCAGAATAATAAAACGGACCCTTCGCGTAAACAGACGCCACATCATTATTTCATAAGTTTGCTGAGTTGAGCACAGTAAATTATGTAGACTCCTTTCTTGTGGAAGACGGGCCTTTCCCTCCACATTAAGCTGCCGAGACGAGGCCAGTGGCTGTATAACATATGCTGGGGAATGTATCAAACCCGGGGACATTTAAGCATGAAAGACGGCTCAATTTAGCCGCCTGTGTCTGAGTTCACAAGAACCATATAGTAGATGGCGGTGAGAGTGAATGTGTGAATAAAATCTAGAGTTTTATCATTAGTGTGTACACCAGAGTCCAGTATCTTTAGTGTCGTGTATTTTATATATATATATATATATGTATATGTATATTTACCAGAACAACAGAAATTGTTTTGTTCCTGGTTTTGATTAGTGAGACACTCACATGGTTAAAGCCCCTTTTTCCCTCTTTGGCTTGATATCAAAATGATAATGTTGGCTTTTCTCGTGCCCTTTTGGCTCCTTGACTGTCTATTAGCCTGTAAAGAGCTTAACTCTCCTCATTAGCAGTCACCCTCCTCCTGCGACTCTGGCTCGGTGTGGTACCTTTAGTGGTTTCCAGTGTCTGTCTGTCTGCATGCGGAAGAGTATTGGAGAGCTCGGGGCTTCAGAGTGACAGATGGAGTCGGCTTCATGACCCTTAGAGACTGGCGAACCCTTCTGTCCCCTCCTGATTGAGTGTCTAACTACCAGTCACTCTCCTCACGTCAAACAACCCTGCTTTATGTTATCTCAAGCCGCTCCCACTTGGCCCACTTGCTGCGATGGCGGTGTCAGATCCTGACAGTGGTTGTCATCTGCAGCTCGCTGTGATGCCATCGAGGCTTGATGAATGGCACTTTAATGAAAGGAGTCAGAACCTAACAGACACAGGTTTGGATATGAATACACATAATAGGGATAAGATAAGCAGTAAGTTTCAAGCTGTCAATGTTGAACAGTGAGAATACAACACGTGTGTGTTTTTGAAGCAACAACTCAACGTTGCAGCTGAAGCCAAAAACAAAACTATTAAGAAACTAAATTAGAGCCAGAATGAGAAGACAATCGGCTGAACTGGCCACGGACAAATGGCAGCGACCCGACTAAATAACTTGTCATGAGGCACAACTTGGCCTCAGCTACCTGGACCAGGAACAAAGACGGATACACACTCATATATCACATATACACTACATAATGTAATATATAGAATCCGAAGCATGGACAGTGGCAGAGTCTCCTCTCCTGCGACTCGTCTCTGCTGCTTCTTCTTTTTAATCTATTTTTAATGCTGAGATACCGTGTGTGTATGTTTACTGGTTATATGAAGCTTTGTGGGAAACGTGTTTATTTTATAAAACAACACGAGCACATGTTCTTTATTTTGCTGTCTGAGAAGATTCTCTCTTTGTCTGCATGTTTTTAACAATTATTTCTTTTTTTTCTTAGTTCTGCGACAACTAATCTGAAAAAGTCACACTTTAACCTCATAGTCATTGTTCTATTTCAAATCCAGTGTCGTGGAGCAAAGAGCGAAAACAATAAAACACATATCACCGTCCTAATACTCTCTGACAGCCCTGCATATTTATTTTTATGTAGTGCGACACATTTAACTCTGATTTTTTTGTATATCCTTTGAAGAGGAATTTGGTATGTACTGCTGAGACGCTAGTTTTCAGCACCTGAACACACAGTCAGTGAAGTGGAAGAGTGTCTGGTCTATTCAGGATTATGTGATACTCGCAGATGGAGTGTTCTTTCTGGCGGTGACGAGCAACAGAGCAACACAGAGTCGTCTAAAACGGCATCTGAATGTGTTGCATCCCACTTACACTTTCTGTGTCTCTCTCTCTCCTGTTTATTACACACTAAATACATTATTCACAGAGATAAAATAATCTTAGGGACAAAACACTGTCCAACTGCAGTCACATCTGCTGGTTCAGATCCGTGCCATCTCTCGCTCTGCCAGCTTGTTTATTGCTCTCCTTATGGAGGCAGCGACCCTCTTGTGTCTTTACAGTGATGTCTTCCAAAGCAGCACTCACAGATAGTAAGTGAGTTGTGTAGAACCAATGTCTTGTGTAGAACCGATGTCTTTGTTCCTCTAACATTAGCAGTAAAGTATCTCTAAAATAGATGCACTCTGCCTTTCAATGTACAGGCAATTATGTGGCACTCTGTAATTGGCAGCAGGAGGAAGAAGAGGAAAAAAAAATGAAATCAATATTTACATTCATTTGAATTTCTCAGCATATTTTTATTTATTTCTTTTTTTGAAAATAGCTCTGATGCAGAAATGCCCTGTCTTTGTATACAAAGTTATACAAAGGTTGGATTTAAAGGGATCTGCAGTATTTTAGTTTCTATAAAATATAGCAGATGTCAAAGCTACGCAGAGCAGATACTGTAAATACTAAACAAAGCTGTCACCTGAGACGTCGCCGTGAACAAGGCAACAAATGGTTGTTTTATAACATCCATGTAATATCTATGTAATTCTCTAAACAAAGTATAAATATGCTGTTTTGAAAACTACAAACGACATCATATAGTAGCACAGAAGACATTTAGTTCTCTCTTCTGTGGTGAAATCTGAGTTTTATATCTAAGGTAGAAAACATGTCCTGGATGAGAGAATAAACAATATTTTCTATTCACTTTTTCTGACTGAAAGTCGAAATAGAGATGGAATAAATATACAATATATATATAGGACATGAAAAACACTCCTGGCTCTTTTGTACTCTGCAGAATATTGTATTGCATTAAATGTGTTCAATATTTCATTAGAGAAACAGACAAACAACTTGATAGATAGAAAGTTTTAAACTTAGAGAAGAATTAGAGTCTCCAGTTGCTATATGGACAAACTGGCCTCGCAGGACGAGACACCATCAACCTTTTTATCCACTTACACCATCTTCACTGTGGTGTTTTCAGGTATCATCACCAACTCTCAGTAAATAGTCGGTTTATTTACTTGTGTGCAGTTTTCTGGATATCGACTCATATCAGAGTAAAGGTTTTATTTACTGTGTATATGTGTTCAGCTCAGGGGAAAACACCCCAACTACAGCAAATAATGTCTGAAGAAAAAGTTCTGGAGTAATTTGTAAACAAATGGTTTGCAAACAATGGTCTACCTTGGTTTGTCTGTTTTAATATTTAGTTTCACTGAAATTGATTTACCTCCTGTTTGATCACATGACCCTGGTCTGATGTGTTGCAGCGTCTGCAGACATCCCCAGTCCTGTGATCTGGGTCCGGCTTTAGTTTTCGTTTTTTCTCTGCACCTTTACTAAGTTTGTTTCTTTGTTTTGTTAAATTAAAATTCTGTGCAACATTTGGTTACATTCTCCAACTTTTCCTGCATTTGAGTCCAGAACCATTAGTAACTGTGCCCGAACGTCTGTATAAACATCGTAAACTAGTCTCCTCATTTAAAATAGAAGAAGCTATTTGTAGGTTTTGCTATTGCAACGTAAACGAGGTTAGAATCAACATCTGTTTGCTCACCAATCCACATCAAATGTTTCAATTTCTGCATCAAGTTTCATTCTTCTTCTCTCCAGGAGCTGTCTCTACCGATTAAACACAAAGCCAGTCTGAAGCCTTGTTTTGTTTCTTTTCCTATCACCTCTTTTCTTTGACTGACGCTAGCATGCTAACAGCTAGCCTCAGTGAGTCTGTGTGCTTTTCCTTCTAGAGAGTGTATAACAGCATCTTGACTTGTAAATGGTGAATAATCACTGAAAACAGCTGTGAATGCTAATGTTGACCATGTAGCTAAACGCTGCAAATTCCCCGTTAGACCTGACATTTTGTGACAGATGAATCAGCCTTTAAATAATTTTTTAAAGGAAATAACAACGTGGCAATTAACGGCAACAAAACTAAAATTTGCCAACGTGACTCATCAACAGCAGCTATGTGAAAATGAAGTGAAGAGGTTTGCCGTCACACGGCCTCTAAAGTTTCAGTCCACCTCCTCTAAAGTGGCTGATATCGTCAGAAACAATCTCCTGGACATTTATTAATAGACATAGAAAAGGACACAGCATGTACAGTAGTTAAGACACTGTCACATTAGTCAGTGACAACTGCACTGACTCAAACGCAACCTTTAAAGACGTCGCACATTGTTGGAATATTTATAGCGTATCACCGTTACAGAAAATGGGATATGGCATTTACATAAGCTCATAAATATTGTACTTGAGATTGAAATATTAAGGGAATAGTAGCGTACGTGTAAACATATCCTCTACCGGGCCCATAACGTGAGCCAGTGAATTAATCAATAACAAACATGAAACGGTTGCATCTTTACCTGGCAATCCTCTTTCAATCTGTGCAATCTGTTGTTTTGCAACGATGCTTCGATATTATGCAAAACGTGTCGCGGTGGATGCAACAACGTACATCATCATCATCATAAATAGTTCTTTGTTTTTGAAAGTTCTCCAATAGAAAAGATTCATGAGTATCTAATGAGACCGTCAGAACAACAAACACTATGAAACATATACATCATGTATAACGTGTATTGATAAGTGAAAGTAGAGAAGCTCTTCACAGTAAACAAAGAGATTGCTGCTGAATAAGACGCAGTTAAGGTCTTTGTCAGTTTATTTTATGCTTCTAATCTAATGCTGATTCACTTCTACAGTGAACAATATGTAACATATACTCATGAGTGCACTTACTGTATGTTCACTTCAAACACAAACACACAACTGCTTTTTGTTCCGTTTGATAAAATAAAATATAAAGACTCTGTCCATGGTGCTGAAATCCACATGGAGAAAGTCTTCAGGGATGCGACTAAACAGTGAATGTTCAGAGCAGAGAGAGTTGAATCCTTCCTAATGTAAATTCAGATATTGTGGTTACATTATTGTTACTGCAGGACACATTACTCATACTCATCATTTTTGACAGTTACGGATTTAAATCTGCTGTCTCACTGGTGAAAATGTCTAATACTGTCTCTATATATATATGATATCACACAGTGGCATTAACATATTGCATATTTGTCAAAATATATTACAGGCCAGTCAGGTTTACTTGGCTTTAGTTGTCAGTGTCTCCAGACATGTAGAAACATCCTGACTGTCTAATGACAGGTCACTGTCACTTTAATTAGAGCAGATGTGTTTCTTTTCCTTCACTTGCACATTTTAAGACAAACAAGCGAAGAGAAAGTTTATAAAAAAAAAAAAAAAAAAAAAGAAAAAAAAAAAAAAGAGGCTGTGGTGGGATAAATGAAGAAGAGGAGACTATCCCCCACTGCTCATTGGTTCTGTGTCTTCCCTGGTCCAGGAGGAGCTCTGTCACATTTATGCCTAAGAAGACAAGTGCTCCCGCAGCTCCCTCTCCTGGGTTTTCAGCCCTATCCCTCCCTTTGAAGATCTCTCTCTTTTTTGCAGCATCTGCTTTTTTCTCCTCCTCCCCCCTCAGCCCACTGCTGCATTACCTCCCTGCCTCTTTTCACACTTTGACTGCATGTATCTCTCATCGGAGTCCTCTGGCTAATTGCATCATTCAAATGGTCCTTTTTTCATGATCATACTCTGCAGTAAGTTGACGTTTCATGCCCCTTATTAATTAGAATTAGTGAGAATAGGACAGAAAAGCGAAGAGAAAGTGCTGATCAGTAGTTTGAGTGTAGAAATTGCAATTGTCTCGGTTCAGGGTATTGGGATCGCGACGGGATCAGGAAATGAGGCCCCGATCCAAAAAGTTTACATCATTTCTGGCTAACCTCCTTTATTTTAATCCCATAACATTCCTGGTATAAATAACCACTCACTCTGTGTTCATAGCAGTAAACAGCCAAGTGTAGTGGTGCTCTAATGTCTGTTGACATATTATCTCACTTGGATTCATCCACTATCAGCAGCATCCACACAGCGACAGGACTTGGCCTGCTAGTGGAGAGTAGGTGTCTCCATCCTCATCATCTTTTGGCTCGTGCACGCACACACACACTTACACACGTATGCAGTCACACGCCCACACACACACTCAGAGTGGTGGCAGTGAGGATGTTGGAAGTCTCCTCCTTTCGCTGGAGGGTTTACCTCTCTCTCTCTCTCTTTTCACTCTCCGCCACTTCGAGATGCTTCCACGTCAGTGCAATTTAACAGTTCTTTGATCCATGTCCTGAGACTGAATGGCAACAAATTAAGCAAATTATTTGAACCACCCACAGGCCTAAGGCAAAGCAAGAAGAGGAGGGAGGGAGGAGGGACCGAGGGATGCTACACTTGTTAAAAGGAAGGTCGAGTGTGACTGCCAGAACTGTGAAGGAGGATGTAAATAAATAAATAAAGAAGCACTGTATATAAATGTATGGACAATCTGTGTTGTGCCTAAGTGAGAGTCTGCTTCAATGGTTAGTGGAGGTTTATGAGCGAGTTACTTCTTCTCTGGCAGCTGAATGAATGTATAGTTTTTTTTTTTTTATCAGTGTCTGAAAACAGGCACTACTTTGTCTCATCTTTAGGAAGAAATCAATTGTGTGTGAAAAGAATTTCTGTCTCTTTTCTTCTTCTTTTCAGTGTCTTAGCAAAACAGTGTTTAATATTTTCCTCCTGATGCGTCTGTAGTTTTTGATATATTACTATTGTCCTGCTGGAACATTGACAGGGTACGTTGGGGTAAAAAATGGAAATTGAATGGAAACGACAATGAGACTATTTTAATGCAACAATAAATTCACCAAATATATTTAAATGGAAGGATTCTGTTAAAATTCCTTAAAATCTGGAATTGGATGAATTTCAGATTTTCATTCTCAGGTTTATAATTATATGTATAAGATTGAACCATTGTAACCATTTATCCCATTTATCCTCTCGTTTCTATACCTGTGTGACATCAGAGGGCGGCTGCGGCTCAGGAGGTAGAAGCTGGTTCCTCAAGTAAACATGTTGATACTGAACGACGGCTGCTCCACTGGCGTGTGAATGTAAACAGCTGTAAACCACAAAGTAAGAAGTTAATAAATACATAAGTGCATAGACGTGTATGAATGGGTGAATGTCGACTGTTGTCAAGTGTTGGTCATCAAAAGTCTAGAAATGAAATCGATTGTTCGTTCTATTTCTGCTCCAAAACAATAAATGGTTCAGACACTTTGATGTTTATTATGCTTTTTATTAGTGACGTGACTTCGGAGCGTGAGTCGAGTAATGAAGGAAATATTTTGTGTATCGAAGCGTGTTTTGATGAAGTGAAGCCTCGCTGGTCTGACGTACCACGTGAGTGCTTCAGAAAGTGGTTAGAGATTTTGCAAGTCCTTCAAAACATTGAAAAAATAAACACAGACCACTGATGTCATGACAACCTGACACAATAAAACATATACAGAAGATAGTTGTGGCTCAGGGCGTAGTGCAGACTAGTTACCAATTGCAAGACTGGAGGTTCAATTCCCATTCATGTGCCGAGTTTTCCTCAGGTAAATTATTGATCTTTTTTGTGAATGTGAGAGAGCACTTACATATTTAATAAGTACTAGATGAACCTGTGTCAATGGCAGCTGTTTAAGTGTTTGAGTGGTCGATATGAAAAGAAATGAGCTACGTAAGTAAAGTCCATTTAAATAAAAAAAAGTAATTTATTTCTTGTTGCTGACGGTCATTATTCCTGTGCCAAACAGCTTTGGTAATATCACATGCAATTAAAATTAAAATCTGCCTCTTACAGTCTTTGACCAGCAGGGGGGTTTGTGTGAACATGGAGCCTCGAGAATTAACTCTTCTGCGAATCAACAGGCAGTTTTTATACAGAAGTGAAATATTAAAAACACAAGTGATCTACAAGAAACGTATTAACAAAAAAAAAACTCTACTTACCCGTGTCTACTTCCTGTCTGAGATGTTTCCTTCACGGCCTCTCAACATCAACTGACTGACACTGAGGCAGCTCAGCTTTTTAAAGGCCTCAGACTCCTCCCACTCTCACAAAAACCAACAAAACCAGTAAAAATCCAACATCGACATGTTTAATCTTTATAAACCAAATAAGAAAAAATATAACAAACAGCTCGGTTCATTTATCACTGCCGCAATATCAAACAGGATCCAGTGAAAAATAAAAAATAGGGAGAAAAAAAAAAATAAAATAATTGCGATGACGTCACGTGTGGCGCAACGTCAACGCGGCGTTTTACTGGCGACGAAGACGCGCGCGAAATTTGAATAAAGGAGGTGAAGAGAAGTTGAACCGGAGCAGATGATTGATGATACATCTGATCACACGATGAGAGATGAACAGTGAAACGTTGGACTGTGTGCGCGCGCGTAGCAGCTCGTGTCTCATCCTCCTCGTGGAGATTCTCCAAGTTCTGGTAACATGGACGTGAAGTCCGACATCATACTGGACTCACCAGACCAGGTCTGGTCAGAGACAGGTACGTTCACGTGTGGCGGCGTTTGTGATAAATGATCTGAAATAACTTGACTTTTTTGTTTAAATTGAATTATTAGGAGTTTTTGTGACATATTGGGAGAAAAAAATAAGTGTTAATATTTGTTAAATTTATAAGTATTTATTTCAAGTTGTGTTATATATCTAAATATATAAATGTCAGAGTCAGTTTGTCTTCGTCTTCTACTTTAAAATCAGTTTCACAAACAAGAAAATATTTCATGTTTGTCTCAGCACCACAGCATTGTTATTATAATATGATATATAATATAATATAAATATCAGGGCTTTGATTGAGTAGAAAACTTTGTTTATTTTAAAGAAAGAAACACTTGAATGTAGAGCAGATTGTTTCTTTAGTGGAGGAGGAAATGGATGAAAAATAACTATTTTCCTCTAATAACTCTGTCATATTAAAGAAGTAATTGAGTTTATTCTTATTTATGTTTAAAGCTCAACCTCAACTTCACCCGAAGGGGGCGTCACTTCCACTGTCAGTCGACTTGATGTGTCTTCACTTTGACCAATGGGAGGAAAGAAGCTTATCACACGATTCTCGTCTTGATTTTTCCAGGTTAGTGAAACTAAATCGTGTTTAAGATGTGAAGAGAATGTGAGTGAATGTCAGAGATGAAACAATACAAACATTTATAAATATGTTTCTGTTAAATATCTGTAAAAAATGCTCCCAACATCATGTTTCGGTGAATGTAAACACATATTTTGTTTGTTAACAAAGAAATTCCTCTGGGAACCTTCAAACTGACAAACAGAAAACAGAAACATTTACTGAGAATCAAACATCGAAAATGAACCTTGTAACTCTGTTTCTAGTCTCAGCAGCGACAGCGGTCGTGTTGTTGACTGTTTATCTAAACATGTCTATAAATCAACAGCTTTTTTTAGAGTTTGATTCGTGAAAATAAACGGATGAAAATAACAGATGCACATTGTTCTTATGTAAACAGAATTTACTGTCATTTTTAATTTAAGACACGAGTGAGATTTAGATTTTATGACTTTAGTTTTTATGGATGTTTGAGCAGTTTGTCAGTAAAGTAACAAAAGGAAACTCTCTGGACATTAATTTAAAACGGGAACATGGAGTTCAAAGTCGTAATTCTCTTCTGTTGAACCATATTTGTTTTGTTTCTTGTCGTTATTCTTAGTTTGCTCCTTGTTAATAATCTAATCATAGACCTGACTGCAGTGATTAAACATTCACTAAATATTCAGTTTGCACTTGATGAAGCGTAATCTATTTATGTTTTGTTTCGTTTTCTTGGAGTCTGTACACTTACCCAGAATAAATGTCCCATTTTCTTTAAAAATCATCACTCTGATTTATATAATGTCAAGGCAAAAAATAAAAAAAATAAATAAAAAGTGACAGAAATACCTTGGACCCCGTCAGCTGAGGTCTTCCCAGTGTAAGTGTGCAAAAATTGGGACTTCAGAGGTTTTTTTTGCTGCATCCTCTTGTTCAATACATGCCGTTTGCTGACAGAAATTGTGCTGCAACATTGTTATATTGCTTGTAACGCCTCCTTGCTGGGTCAAATAATGAAGGTGATGTAAATCCAACTCAATTTTCCATCGACCAAACATCGCTCTCTCCAACAGAGGCTGAGATGTCAATCACTCCTTACCATTACCTCTCTTCCAGTTCTACCTTTCCTTAAAATAACCTCTCACCGTAATATTCACCATTCTAGCCATCATGATTATGTCGCTCTCAGCGTTCAAATCTCCCAAAGCCTCCTGCAGCCTCTCCTCAGTCATCAGAATTTAAGAAGTTGTCCTCATCCTCAGTGTCCTCTGCTCAGTTTCACCAAGTTAGCAGGAGGAACATGAGCAGAATGGAGCCCTTGCTTCTCTATTCATAATATAATTTCACAGCTCATTATAGTCCAGCGCTCACTCCCTTCATATGGTGTCAGTGGTGGCACTAGATATGCATTGCCTGGCAGATCTGGGTCATAGGGTATTTGCAAATCATTCCAAGCTCATCCCTGTCATCTATCCAACTGTTAAGACAATCAGAGAAGAAAAAAACTCAAACTTCATGAGTTAAAAGTTTCTTTCTTTGCTGTGTTGTTTCACACACACGTAGCCTGGAATATGAGTGTTTGATAGAAACAGCAGCTTCATTTTTATTCCTGCCAATTGAGATGCAGAGCATTTTGTTTTGTCTAAAAGTAAATCTGACAATCCACAATGGTAAACTAATTAATGCTTAATGCTTCACATTATTGTAATGAGCCTTAATGAAGCATTTTCCCAGAGCCATTAAGATAAAGATCGTAATGGATTCAGCACACAGGTGTGCTAACATTTATCTTCAGATCAATGGATTCCCGCTGCCTGAGCTGTAATTAGACTGCCAGACTCTGATAAGGGTCATGCCAAACTTGCGTTGTGTTGTGTGTACTCGGTAAATGTGTGTGTGTGTTTGTGTGTGTGTGTGTGTGTGTGTGTGTGTGTGTGTGTGTTGCTGTGCATCCCTTGCGACCTCAGCTGAACTGAGATGCAGCGGAGGTGGCTCTGCAACAGGCTTGTTATAAATTATCCAATTAACCTTGTGAGACTGAGAGCAACTTTTGATTTTTGCTCAAGGTGCAATTGCTTTATTAGGCTGCATAGTAATGGAAAGAGCACAGCATGTTGGCTGATGTAATTTGGTGAGGTGTCTGTATGTTAGCGGCGGTGTGGTTCCTCAACACTGACGCTTTGCCTCTTGAATATACTGTGCTCCAGGGTGAAAAAAATAGTGAATGAGTAATGAAAGCCTGATCGATCTAATGCATGAAGCTAATGTTGTCGAGATTCTGCTAATAAGTTTTTTTTTTTTTTTCAGACCTGTCTCAGGGTTTAAAATAAAACTGGTCAGAGATCAGTGGACGCAGAAAAAACACCAGACTTTTAGTACAAATGAAGTTTATTGTTTATAAATTGGTTCAGTTGTGACAAATGCACCTTTACCGTCCAGATGTTCTCCAGAATATATTTATTTAAACTCTAATTCATCAGAAAAGAAAGAGGCTGTTAGAGGGAAAAAAGGATCTCTGCAAATATTTCTACAGGAAGTTTATTCAAGGCTTTCTTAGAAATTCTCTTAGAAGTGAAATGATGAGGTGAATCTGGCAGGTTTGATCATCAGGGGGTCATTTACTGGAGAGCAAACACCTAATAGAAATGCCAGATGTGGACATGTGACCCCCCCCACCTCTCTCCATTAGTTTGGCTTTAGGAGCGTAATAACACTTCCTGTCAAACTGTCAAGTAAATTACAGACGCGGTGTCTTTAAAAAATAAATCCAACCTGTCAATCAGGTGAGTTTAATTAAACAGAATAAAAGTAAACATCTTCAGATGAAACAATGAATTGACAGCTCGTTATGTTGATGTCAAGTCGGTTAATGAGACACGAGGAGCGTGACATGATCTCATGTCAGATATTCTTTAAAATGAAAAATAAAAGGTCGTAGAGATCAGACTGGAGCTGATGTGGTTCTGTGTTTTTTCAAGTCATTTGTTTCTGAGACAAATCAAACCACTTGTTGTTGCTACTTTAAAAAAAATGACATTAAACTTCTCACGTTAAGTTTAAGAAAATGTCCACTTTCATTACTTTGTGCTTTACTTCGTTGTCTCCCTGTGATATATTCTGATATAGTTACAGTCCAGTAAATTATATAAAAAAATATAATGACACATTAGTCACAATAACTAAGACAAAGTGACCCGACCAATCTATGATTAGTTTCTTATCCACAACACAGGAACAGAAAATATGACGAGTAAAACTTGCAGCTCGTCGACATGAGAAGACAAATCAAACTCCTCACAGCTTTGATGGAGCAGCGGCGCCACTTCACTGAGCTGTGTTTTGGAGAGGCTTAATAAAGCAGCAGTGTTGACTCAGGAGTGAATTAGAAAGTATCAGTACATGCATCAGTTACTGATCAAAGTACTTAAATGAGTTTTAAACTATTAGAGTAATTTGTTTTGTTGGGGGCTGGGGACGACAAATTCAAAACGTTCCACGCTCACTACTTCACTTCTTCTGGATGAGACTTATTCAAGCATTATAGGAGAGGCAGTAATTACATGCAGCCATAATGAAGGCCTTGTAAAATATTCATTAAATTCATCTTTGGAACGGCTGTTGTACTCAAGGCTGCGACTCGTCATTTTTCCACGCAGGGTTGACTGGAGCGGTCTGGTCCGTTGACTGACAGTGGCCACAGGTACAGATGCTTCATGCCTGTGAGCAAGTTTTTGAGTCACAAAGCATTTCTAATTGGTCGTGACAGGAGCTTCTGGTTGCCCGATCTGATCTATACAACCTCTGGAATATTTATTGTTCAGTGCTACCCAACGCTGTGGATCTAAAATATATATCATCTCAAGCAGTGTAGCAAAAAGATGGAAGAAATGTGTAGGTACAAATGTAGGACTATGGTATATTCCTACAGCTGAAGCTGAACACTGCATCCAATTAATGATGTAGTGAGTAAGAATAACAGCAGGTTGGTCCTATATCAACACATATTCACCTAGTAACCTACACTTCATTAAATTGTAAGGTCATTGCTAAACAAACTTGTTTCAACTTTAACAAAGAACCTCCGGTAGTTTTTGGAGTTAAGTTTAACAGCTGGTGGTTTAATTAGGTTTCTACTCAACGCGTTGTTGCATTCAACGTTTCTGAAACTTTGTGTTTGTGATCAATGTTAAATAGCCTGGTGTATACCTATTAATACAACCCAGTACGTATGGTTTCTAATCATACTGGAACCAGTCAACCAAGTCAAAGCTCTAGTTACTTTATATTTTCTATAAAACGTGTTATTATCATTTTAAGACTTTAATTTTGAGGAAACAAGCATCATTTACACAATGTTTATTTAATCTCGGTAGCTGCCAGACTGAATTGTGATCAGATCAAAGCACCATGAAAATGTTATCGCTGGACTTACTTTATTACTGAGTCACAGTTAATTACCTACAGCTCGAGGTGCATGTTTAGCTGCCGCGCAGACATCAATGTTAACAGGATCAGTACTGAACCAGCAGGTATAAGTAAACCTGGAGAACAAATGACTCACCTCTGCTTCTTGTCCCATCATAAAAACATCATCTTCATAATGTAAATGTTTATTTTCTGTTATTCCACGGACGCTGAAATATTGTCGTCCTTTAAACAGAAATCAGTGTTCGCTGGTGAAAAATATCTAAATGTTTCATAATTTACATTGATTTGGTTAAAAGAACAACACAACTGTTGAGTTCTGATCTCATCATTATTAATTCTTCATACATCAAAGATCGGACCACTTGATGCATAACAATACATGGTGACATCTGGCCTCTCTTTAATTAGCCCTCACCAACTTTTACCATGTAAAAAGCCCAATTCTAAACACTGACGTTTGAACATGGAAATGTGACATTACATGGCAGAAAAGGTGGCATTTGGAGCAGACTCAACCTGAATAGGAAGTTGGTTCATTAGGAAAGTCAAAGGAGGACTCTGTGCTCGACAGGCTCTTTAGGGGAATAAAATCAGCTCAGATAATGTAATGTCAGAGAATCCGCTATCATTAGTGGAGATGTGCTGATATCCTGTCTCATCTTTACCTCGCGCCGAAGCCTGATCGACAGAAACGCTGTTACAGTGTCACAAATGTTGTGGTGTGTGAGTGATTTGATTTCATCAGTTGAAGATTAAAGTTTTATTTATTTTATTTAATTTATTTTTCTCCTTAATGTGCGCCTCTTTAAGCCTGGATGTCAAAGAGCAAACATGTGACTTTATCTTTAATTAAAATAGTAGATATTTGATTCGGTTGACTTGTGACACTGAGGATGATCAAAACAGTAATGATTTGGATGCATAGGCTAATTAAAGTTGTCTGTGTATGTGTGTGTAGTAAATATACACTCACTCACACTGAGAAAACAGATTAAGAAATTCCAAATAGTTTGCCTGATGTCAGCACTTTGCTTACTGCAGGCTCTTAAGAGGCAGCACCATGCATACCCAAAGCAGAAAAAAACTCTACCAATTCCCAGGATGCAAAGGGATGAAGCAGAGGGAGTTTTCCACATGATGAGCTCTAAGAAATTGATGACTAGTGAAGATCACTGACAACTTCAAAGCTGTTTGGATCCAGGTCACCTGCAGTATGGTTTATGTATTAATGTGTGCTGATTAAAGAGAAACCAACACTGATCCACATCCACCCAGTCTCACACTTTACTCACCAGGATGTTATTAAGGATTTCGGGTCTGTCAGGATCTAACTGACTGTAGCTGCTCTTAGATTAGACAAGATTTTGTTCCCAAAAAAATTTAATAAAAACCAGGGATTTTCCCATTTTGCGTACTCGATCCATTGAGTAAGCAGTGGAGCAGGGGTCGTGTGGCGCTCGTCTCATCTTATCTTTCCAACAAAAACCTTGTGCTCGAAACGCCGTCATTCTTCAAGTGATACGCAGCAGGAGGAGTCGTCATCACGGTGAAGTAGTGTAAAAGTGCAGCAGCGCAGAGACTACGACAGGACGCTTCATTTCCTGGCTTTATAGAGCAACGCTGGCAAGTAGGATAGAGATTTTAAGAGCAGTTCTCTCTTCATCTGTATATTCCACCAACAATCCTGTTCATTTCACATTCAACATAAACACAACATGCCTGTGTGTTGTAGTGAAGTCATGTATCAGAGAAAAATAAAATCGTTGTTAAACATTTCAATATACATTACACTTTATAGTATGTTTATTCTAATTTCCTCTGCTTTAATTTAAATTCATACATGCTAAATATACATCAAGCTGCGCCTTCTTTAACTCACTAATTAACATTGTATCTTATCTGTTTTATCCATAAAAGCACTGCAGGCTGTTGCAGCTTCGTCTTCTATTCAGTTTGGTACCTTCAGACAAAGCCGTGCCAGCTGTTTGCTTCTTTGTCTCTATCCTTTGTGCTAAGCTAAGCTAAAGCAGCTGCTGGTACAAGCTTCACATTTAATGTAGCTCTTAACTGTTGGCAAGAGAGCGAACCATCGGGTTCATTGTTATTATGATTATAATTGTATAATTATGGAAGAGAACTGGTGTTATTTTTTAAAAAACAGCAGCAGAAGCAACAATACTGTACATGTACATGGACACGCTGAGACGTAGTGTAAGTTGTATAGAGGAGGCAGGAGAGTTACAGTAGAGATGGCAGCTGTTCAGTCTGGTTGAGGACTGGGACGGCGAGAACAAAGGCGGCCTCGACGCAGATTCTTCTCTGGGAATTCACACTGTAAAAGGGAAAAGGGACGGCTACTGTTTCCTTTTCCTCCATTACCCAGAGGTCTTAATTAGTTTAGGTTAATCATGCACTGCTGTAATTGGCTACTGATGTTTCTCCTTTTCATCTATCATTTCACTGCCTGGAACCAACCTGTAGTGGGGCACCTCATTTCACGTAGCAACACAGATGAACCCCCAATTCCCTAATATGATTGTTCTATAGCTGTGTTACTTCCTCCTCGTCTCCTCTTTCTTTTTCTAATCTCTGTTTACCACATTTTTTCGCACATATTTAATCACACATACACCTATCGTGCCAACACTCCTTTGTTTTGGCAGCCTACGCAGTCAATAGTGTTCAGTTTTGAGCAGAAAAAGCAGGAAATTGATGGCACAAGACAAGATACTACAAGTTCATTAATCAAGGATCAGTCCACTCTAATTATAACTCACAAATGCTGCATAGACATATCCAGCGTGTTGATACTTAATAGCCTTGCAATGTGTAATCCTTGCACTTTTTTTCACTACTTTGGTTATTTTATCACAAGAGCAAAGGCATATTAATTTACAAAATCAGCTAGAGGGCACTTGTAATCACAAGGTGCATCTGAAAAACGTTAATCAGAAATGCTAATGACGTTCGGTTTCCAGGAGGGAAGATTCTCACTTCAGTTTAATTTCAGTTATTTGTAAAGATGATGATTTTTGGTGGAAGTTGGCACGAGGAACTTCACAATATACAACACTGTTGGTTTTAATATTTACTGTTTCTGATAAGGAATGCCAGCTTTTCTGAATGGTGTGTGATGAAAATAGACCAAATTTTATGCAGGTTTTTCTTAATTATTCACTCGAATAAAGCGCAGGAAAATGGGCACGGGAGTTAGTGGTGTTTTATGAATATGACGCTGTAAAACTGAAAACAACCCACCTCGTTGTTTGTGTGTGTAAAGCTGAAGGATAAGTTATTACCAGGATGATTTACACGGTTTTCCTGACAACGTGTGAGGAGATAAACCAGATGTTGTGATGTAGAATCATCCTCAAAAAGGCTGAATTAATTATTCTAACTCTGGACATTTACAAGAAAGTTTAATCTGTGTATATTTTGTCTTATATTTCAAAATGTTTCCTTTCATGGTAGAGTTTTTAGTCTTTAGTGTCCAGTGATGATTTAGTTGTTATCATCATTTCCTTCCTCTTGTAGTCGTTTATTTTTGTGTTATTCATTATCAGGTTGGGGACTTGTGTTATTGGCTCATTGTGTTATTAGCATGCGTACAGGAGCCAATATTCAGCAGGGGGAGCTGCCCTAGTTCACCTAGTAGCATGTTCATGATGGCGTATGTGCAGGCGCATATTAATATTAAATAAACAACTGACAGGTGTAGTTTATTTTCATATGATCAAGGATCATTTTTTAACCTTAATAACTGATCGCGGTGCTTCATTCAACTTTAATGATGCGTTACGTCTATAGATGTTCATCCTCTACTGAGCAGCATGTGGTCCACATCTTCATAATTCACTGTAGGTTTTAAAATCAACAATTAGAATAAATAAATAATCAACTATTGGAATTAAAGACCAGGTGAAGCTGTGATTTACACCTACAGATGTGTAGATGAACATACACCCTCATTCTACCTATGTCACTCTATAGATCCTGTTTTTGGGTTGATTTGGACTTTTTTAAAGCGGTAACTTCATTTTATTCACAGTTATTGATTAACCGTGTTCAGTTACATTCAGGACTTTCACCTGAAGTTGCTGCAGCATCTGCACGTCTTCCTGCTCTAAAATCACAGGTCACAACGTCACAACAAAGACATTTTATGTTATTTTCAAACAAAGTTTTAACACTTCCACAGTTTAGTACAATTCACACGCGTTGCAGAAAAGAAAAGAACTGAGGGTTGTTTTTGTTGTTTTCATGCGTCTTGATTGACATGTTGACAGGCTGGAGTCTGTCACATTTCTCTTAACAACTACGCTGATTTAAAACACATATTTGTGATGGTAACATTGGTGAATACAAAAAGACAGCATGTTGACTGATGCGCTGTCATCGTATTTATTTCTGTCACGTTTTAGAATATATCAGTATACATTAACATCTTTAACTTTCTTGTTTTCTGCTTGAAGACAAACTAGACAGTGGCGGCGGCGGCAGTCTCTCTCCTCCGTTGTTGTGCAGGGAAATCATTAAAAGTCATTAATACCATCTCATCCAGCCAACTCCATTTTTCATAACATGAAAAGGTGAAACCAGGTGTCACTTCATCCTCTGCTGGATGTTTAAATCAGGCTGGTCTGGGTCAGGCTCCTTTATCCTCTTTTTTCTCTAAGTGGAAGGATGTGTTGGTAAAAACAAACAAAATTAAATTTCATTCATTTTCTCCAAAGTTGTGTCTGGTCTCATCTGTCTCATCTGTCTCTTGTCACCCAGTCAGGACCCGGCGGGATGTATTTTGATTGACAGGTGTCGAGAACCAATCACAATCCATAAATAGGAATTGAACAGAGCCAATGAGAGAGCAGCCTCAGGTCACCTGCTTGTCAGACGTTTAAGGACCAACATCCATTAGTCTGGTGCCACGTGACAGGAAGTAGATTCATTTACACAGAAATAAATTGCTCAAATACAACTAATTTTTAATAAATGCAACAGAAAACATACAAGGCACATCACTGTATTAGTAATCGATTTTGATTAATTATCATTTTGCATTATCTAATTAATTCATGTTTAACGTGGAGGTAGCGTTGTTGATGGGGGCGGAGCTAGAGCGCTCACATAACATCTTATAGAGAATGAATGAAACAGAATAAAATCCATTCATCTGCTGTAAAGTCCTAGAGGTTCAGGTCTGATGTGAAAGGTTCTAACTAATAAATCTAACTAATCAAAATAAACTGTGTTTATGCTGATGACATCTGAGTGTCCGTCTTTCTCAGAAAGAAATGAGCAGTCAGTGTTTTTATGTGCATCGACTCTCTGGACGTAAACACAGACAAAACTAAAATAACTGTTGTTTAAGAAAAGAGAGAAAAAGCTCAGATATACATTCTAGTACAAGATCAAGGGAAGAGGGAAAATTTACCTTTTTCATTGAGTCATAGCAACAATCAAGGGACTTGTGCGTGTCCTGGCAAGACACAAACATTGCTATTATTCAGTACAATTTTCTCAGGCCTGTTCCTGCCAAAACAAAACAAAACAAAACAAAAATCTTCAGGCAGCCAATTCAGAATCACTGCTGTTAGGATGGTAACAAAAGTAATAAACAGCATCACACCCATTCCCATGTCTCTGCAGTTTCAAGTGGCTTTCATTGTGTCACAGAATAGCATTGAAATTACTTCTGATTGGTTTAGGACCAAAACACATTTCTGATCATGTTAACCTTTTTACCACCAAGGTCTTTAACTTTATCATGAAACTAACCACTTTGTGTTTACGACCTGGGTTTCATTTCATGTTTCTGTTTGTATCTTTACTGTTATAATGAATGCTATTCTTTTTCCATTTGGAAACAATCCATAGTATATATGCAAATTTCAATGTTCATGAGCAGTTTTAATTGATTATAAAGTCTCAGAGAGAAATCCAGACAATAAAGTGCGTACTGATGCTGCGGAGGGATCGTAATCACCAGGAGGCCGTTGGGGTAGTTGATGAAATGGGGATAAAAGCCTTTTCCCTCCATCATTCATCCTTCTGGATGTTTGACTGACTGAATGAATGAGTTCACAAGACTGACTTAGGTCACTAATTCATGTGAACATACCAAAGTCGGGATCTGCCAACCCTGTCGGGAGGCACAGTGGAGAGATAATAGCTACTGTCTGTGCTCATAGCATATGTTAGATCAGAAGTGTGTCTGGTGTTTTTGTCTGGGCTGAAAAACATAGAAATAAAGGAAAGAAAACAAAGTATTTAGCAGCTTTGTAGCTGAATTCAAACCAAAACAGATGTGTCACTGTGCCATTAGACAGGATCCTTTTACAACAGAAGGTGAAGTAAATAGTTAAAGTCTTGATAAATGTTAGCAGGTTATCACATCTGTCAGTTTTCTGTCTATAAGATAACTCTGATCATCGCATCTCATCACTGTATCAAGAACCTGCTGCTTTGCTTTTCTCAATCTCTGGGAAGAAAAATAAAATTATCACAGAAAACTGCACATCCTGAGCTCACCTAGAGATGATATAAAATAAATAAAGGCATTTCACACCAACTGTGCGAAGCAAATGTGTTTGTTTTCTCTGTCACATTTTAATGGTCTCTGTCCCTCGAGGGGGAGGAGTCCTGCTGTGCAAACCTGTTTCCTGATTGAGGCGTATCTTGGAGGGTTTTCGTATTCAAGTTCAATAGTGCCATCAAATTGTTCATGCCTTATTTTGGTGTGCCACTTTCCGTGTTTATTCGGGGCTAACAGCTAGTCTTGGATTGGATGACAAACCAAAGAGGCAGGCTGACACTGGGCTGTCAGGGTGATGCCAAGCCATCTGCTCCTCTGGAGCTTCCAAGTGGGAGTGAGGAGGGCAGGAGTTGAGAAGAAAAATAGAATAAGAAAACTAATACGAACCCTTGGAAACTGTCTTTTGACTCACTCACAATTCCCAACCTGATAACAATTGACATATCATAAACTTATTTTAGAAAATATGAAATGCGTGGTTCACAATTTTCAGTGGGAGGTTGCTCGCACTTCCAAATAACTCGATTTTTTTTTTACAGAAACTTTGTGTTACTCATGGAACCCCGAGGAGAATCCCAGATGGCAGCTCCTCAGCAGTCCTGAGTCATTTGGTGTGAAGTGCATAAAGGTCACTTCACAAGAAAGAGAAGAAGAACAAGTTGAATACAGAGTAAAAGTAAGCAATATTAATAACACAATAAAACCACAGGCAGAAATAACCTCATTTTAAGTGTCACAGTGACTGTGAGGAGAGGTTAAACTTTTAACTTAGACGAACACTGTCTTCATAGAAGTCAGTTAAGCATGAACATAGTGCTTATATGAAGAAACCTAAAGGTTGATCTCATAGATCAGACCAAGCAAGGTGGGCCACATGTCCCTCTCTACCGTGACACTTTCCAGTTTCTCTTGGGGGATCTGGAGGCATTTCCAGGAAAGATGATATATAATCTCTCTAGCATGCTCTGGGTCTGCTACTATCTGAGAAACCTGTAGCTGGAGCCATCCTCAACTTATTCCTTTACTCCAAACTCCCCAAAGACTGAGCCCAGCCAGCCTGAAGGAGGAGCTCATTTGGTCTGCTCATATCCATGATCTTATTCTTTAGGTCAGTAGCTGCTTTACTGCTGATACTGCACCGATCAGTCAATCAACTTCCTGCTCTCTTCTACCCTCAGTCCTTAGGGCCAATCCCATTTCTCTTTTTTACTCCTTCCCCTCTGCTTCCCAGTCCTGCTCATCCCTTGAAACACAGTGATGAGGTGAAGGGATGAAACGTTATACGTCATCAGTAGTCGTACGTAAGACGACATGACAAGTCTCCATGACGACTGAATGACAAGAAACAAAGATGCCGTCTACAGACTCATTTGTGCTGTTCGAGTTGGCGATTGATTAAAAACTGACAAGATGTTCGTTTACACCAGTCTCACGTTTCACCTGTTATCAGATGAATGGAAAACATGAGCAAAGTGACAACTGGCGACTGATAGCTACCGCTAACGAACGTTATTGATTAGTGGTTAATGATGAGTTATCTTAATAAATTAAATGTATTGATTAGTTTATTAATTAAATCGCTAACTTTCTTGACAACTGCGTCCTTGTCCTCGTCCCGGTGCATGCTGGGAAATTTCTCATCCCCCTTTGTTTGAAGTGTGGTCCTGGAATAACTTCACCCTTCATGTAGAAGAGGATCCAGACAGACAGACCAGCCAATGATGTGAATGAGTAAAACAGAGGGTTAGAGATAGGATTGGCCTTTAACATTAGACCTTAGAACAACTCACCACATGCACAAACACCACATCATCTGCAAGCAGCAGAATTTGTTCTGAGGCTATTAAACCAAACATACTACTTCCTCCGTCTCTGAATCAAAAAAACAAACAAACAAACGGCAAAAAACAAAAAACTTTGACCTTGAAAGAGGTGATGCATCATATTCACACTGACACTTGTTTTTCTTTCTTTAAATAACTGTTAAAACACCAATCTGCTACCTGTTCACTCACACTAAGTTGCTCCGGTTAAAAAGAACAGAAAGTGGTGATGAAATCATTTTTGGATTTTAAGATAAAACTGCTAATTCAGGTTTGGCAGAACATGGAAAAATATGTCAGGCTTTGTACTGTTTTATATTATAATGTTTCC
The DNA here is from genome assembly GCA_016801845.1 of Polydactylus sextarius. NCBI lineage: Eukaryota > Metazoa > Chordata > Actinopteri > Polynemidae > Polydactylus > Polydactylus sextarius. The sequence goes on from CM028924.1 coordinate 957,102, forward strand.
AAAAAAAATTCAACTCTGCTGGTAATGAAAACTATGTTTAATAACAACACTTGCACCTTCTGTTATCAGTTGTGTTTGCAGTGAAACAAACATACATTTTCACATCCCAAGTCACTAGACACAAACAAGTCTTGTATAAGAACAAGCAGAACAGCTATGATTCTATTTTGGTGGCCCATTAATGTGTACAAAGCCTTGCATTTTCATTTCCTTAATGTCCTGAAAGTCACAGTCAGTGGCATGCAAAGCTAGGTATCAATTATTTCCATTGCACTCCTGCTCTTCTCTTTCCTCTCAGTTCTTTGCTTCCAAGAGGGAACAAACAGTGACTTGCAGGCATCTGAAGTCCTGGTTCAATGGTGGAATGGGTGACAGGTAATAACAGGTATAAAACAAATGTGGCAGAGTGAAATAGTAGCAGACAAGGAGCACGCAGAGAATGTGATGACTGGCTTACACAGAGGAACTTTTTCCATTGTTAAATATAATCATCCTCTGTTCTGCATGCACACTCAAGGGAAATTCCCCTGAGAGTTCATTTACATGAAACTTGGCGAATTTAGCATCTTCCCAGATTCGCTGCTGTGTTTTTGAGGTTAATGCATCTCTCTAAGTGAGCTGGGGACTTCGGTGGACCTCGGTGATTGTCATTGAAAAGTTTTCAGAAGGCAACAGCATGAATATTGAGGTTATAAGAACTTTACACATGAATTATCTGATATTTCCATAATATATTCATTTAAATAATGAAACAAGGGATAAACATTACTGGTGTGAATTTGTCTTAGTCTTTACATTTCATTTTGTCATTGTCATGCTGCAGAGTAAACATGACTGAATTATGTCCAGTTATAACAGCTTCAATTAATACAATGCAAACAGTTGTATCATTTATCACCAGGTTGTGTGATAGTGTACGTGTTCCTCCATTATCTATACCGCTTATACTGCTGGGCTGGAGTCAATCCCAGCTGACGCTTTGAGCCGAGTTGACACCACTCGACTTCACCATCGATCAGTGAGTCTCAGTCTCTGTCGAGATCGTTGGCGACTTGTGTTCCCATGATGTGGAGTCTCAACAACTGGTCTGAGACCTGTAGTGTTCACACTACAAGACTTGTCAGTGATTGACTCCCGATCACACCGTGACGTCACCAAACTCTACGTCACGTAGGTCACGTGAACTAGACAGGATGTAGCCGCTGCTTCTCACCGTGATTTACAGCCGTTTATTGTTGACGAGCATCGGTGAAGACGCTGCCTCCGACACAGACTAAACCGCTAAACCGGCGTGTAAACATCACCATGGCAACACGCTGGTTTTCATGGTGGAGCTGAAATCAGCAGCAGACCTCCCCGGTACCGGGTAACATCTGGATCAGACCAGGGAGTTTGTAGAAAGTGAAAATGAAAGAAAAAGCATTAAAACGTCAGACTTTTAAACGTGGTTGTGAGTGAATCAGTGAGACGGCAGCAGCATTTATCTCACATCCCTCCTCTGATTGGCTGTCGCTCTTTGTCAGTCTCTTCAGACTCCTCCAGTTTTCTAACATGACAGATCCAGTCCCGGTCTCAGACCAGGTCCCGACGGCCTCTGATGGAGTCGTTAGGACTGTTTCAGTCAACCTCACCTGCATGTGTTTGTACTGGTGGAGGAAGTTGGAGCAACTGGAGCAACATCCAAAGTCGACACAAAAAGGTGCCGGCTCAGGTCTCTCTGCTGTGCTGCCCCTTTGAGTTATGAGCTAAATTGCTGACTTGATTGAAATGACAGAAATAACAGTATGAAGGAAAAGCAAAAATCATTCCTTCAGCTGTGCCGTGCATTTAGTGCTAATTAGCAAATGTTAGCATGTTAGCAGCTGTGATTGATTCCCAGCATCAGCATGTGTCATTGTAACCCACGCTGACGTTAGCATTTAGCCCAGCGGAGGTGCCAGCGTAGCTAAGGACTGTTGGTTTTGATTTGATGACACAGAACAGAATAAAAATAAATCCACAGTTTCTTGACATTTTCTTTTTGGCCGTTTCTGGTTGAGTCCGTGTTGTACAGCAACAGCAGCTCAGACGAGCTGAGTCAATGTGACCTGTCCAGCACAAGAAGACAGAAGACTCCTGTAAACAAGACACTGCTAAAGAAAGTCAAACATCTCATATGCTAACACACAGTTGGAGTCAACAGAAATGACACTGAATATTACATTTTTTTGTCACGTTGCCAGAAGTATAAAAATCCAATGACATTTTCCTGCTGTCGGCTGTCTGCTTGTTTGTTAAATTTCTGCTTTTTTTGTTCGATGGTGGCAAAAAAAAAAAAAAAAAAAAAAAAAATCACTTGATGCAGCTTTAAAGCATCTTTTATTTTTTTAAATTAAGATTTCTAATTAATATAACATAAGCACAGAGATGTACAGGCACTTGGAATTCAAGTTAACAAGTGAATAGACTCGAAGGTCGTTACATGATTTGTCAGATATTACTTTAGGAATGTGACTTCTGTTGAATCGAGGCTAAATTGGTCTTTTTTACTGCACATAATAAGATGCTGAATAAAATGAGTAGAAAGTCAAGGTGAACAGGAGTAAGTGTACTCTAGTTAAGTGGTATCCTGCTGTAGGTAAATGAGTGGCTGGTGTGCAATGAAATCTCTCAGTCTCCTAGGAACCTCTTAATCTAGCATTTGCCTCCCATTTGCAAAAAAAAAAAGAGATTAAAACAGTGGACTCAGTAAATGAGAAACTACAATCAAGTGAGGACAAAAGTTTGCCCTTTTGAGATATAATGAGTTTTATCTGCTTCCACTTCCTCAGTTTCTCTGAGCAGTTGAAAGCTGTACTTTGTGTTCACGTATGGAAAATGAAGGGTTGTTCACCACATGCAGCAAGAAAAGAAGAAATGATAATTTCTTTGTTTGGTTTTCAATATTTTAAACAAACTGTCAACAAATTTAGCTGCAGTGACGTTATATATTTTTATTTTTCATTTAAGAAATCTTGTTTGTGCGACGCATCATAGAACAACGTGGATCCAGGCAGTTTGTGCGTCGCTGTTTTTCTTCCCTCAGACACACAAACGCATCTAGAACCATCTTTGCTTTTAAGTCTTGTGGCTTGACACAAAGGGGATCCTTCCTTCCCCACACATCATCTGAACAGAGAGCAAATCAAAAAGACACAAAGAGCCGTCTCACTATTCAATAGGGAGAAAACTCATTCTGTCACTGCTGCCATTCTGTGTGAGATTACAGTAGGGACCCATGGCCCTTGTTGGCTCTGCTTCCCTCTTGCATCCTACTGTTGATGAGTGTGTGTGTCTGCATAATGAACGATCTGTTGTAGGAGGCGTTGACATGCAAGATGTTTACCTGTGTTATATGCTGCTATAATCAGTATGTAATGACAGGTAACGCTGCCGTCCAGGATGCACAGATGTGTTGAATATGTTTTTAAATGTGTAGAAATATTCACAGATGACCTGTCTTTGTTGGCATCTGGAAATACAGGCACCGTTAACAGATGCCGTCTCCACATTTGTGTGTACTCTAATGATGTTTCTCATTTTGTGTATTGAATCTGTAATGAAGCAAAGAAAAACTGTCATGAGAGAATAATGCACATCAATAAGTAAACAATCAAACAATAAAAAGTAAAGAAAAAAAGCCTGGGTAATTAGCTTTGCCAGTGATTTGTTTTGGTCTTGCTAAATCGTGCTGCCATACTCTCAAATAAATAACATGAAATCTGTTGTAGCCGTCTGTGATGAAGCTGTGTTGCAGTATCGAGGTGCAATTCCAACAATAAACAGACCAGAGCATCAACACATTTATATTCAACAACTTCTGCCGGCAGATTACACTTCTCCTGCCTCGTCAGTGACATCTCATGTCGTAGGTCATCAACTCTAAAGGAAATTAGAAACAATCTCTGGTCTTTATGAAATAAGCAGAACATTTTCCAGTAAATGTCTATTTGTATGAAACTTTGTGTTGTAGTAAAGCGAAGCGATGCTCATGATTTGGAGCAAAGACTCGGTCAACGTTGTAGTTTCCTTTTTCTTATTGGACACTTGGCATTTCACCTTAGTTGGTAGGTTGTTTCTAAAATTAAAGGTAATGATTTGAAACTGTCAGTGCCACTCACCCTTCACACTACAGACTAAGTTAGTTTCATTTGCATCATCGTGATCTTTAACTAAACTAATTTAAGTAATATCTAAATCCATATACTAGACAAATGTCAACAACATTAACCTTTTGTTTTCTGGTGCAATCATGTCTGTTTACTTTCTATACACAGATATAAAGTCGCTCTGTAGCTGTTATGCAGATGATTCAGTTATTTCTCCTACAAACAAGTCTTCATTTTACTGCACATAAGTTACAAATACATCACTGCTCCAAAAACACTTAAGGCTGTGTGTGTGTGTATATATATATATATATATATATATATATGTGCCTGTATGTATGAACATATGGCCATTGTTGAATTAAATCTTAATTTTCTTAATTTTGTCTTCCATATGTTGTCACATCAACACATTCACTCACACTTCTTTTTTTAAAGTCGCCTCATTATGTCGCAACAATAAGACCACAGATAGATACAGAGCAGAGATAGAAACCGAACGTCAATACGAGAGCAAGGACTCTGATCCCCTGATCTTTGTTGTGTACATAGTTGTTGTGTACATAAATTCATTGTTCTGTAAACATGTGTCTGTCTACTTTTGATTAAAGCCAGGCTATGTGTTCACATGTTCCCGAGGGGAACAAAGAAATCATGTTACAGTGGCATGATTGTGGAAAAAAAAAAAAAAAAATAGTATGACAATTTTGGTATGTATGACAAACAATGAGGGATGAGTCACTTCTAATTCAGAGCAGAGTGAGAAAAAAAAACCAAACCACTCCTCAGATACTGAACATTAAACAGCTGAGATGAAAAAACAACAATAAGTTGTTTACTTCTTACTCCAAATAATGAGAGGACAGTTTACCTGAGGTGAATTAATGTATGTGGAGGAAAACTTTCCAACAACATAAAGTATATTGTTGTGTAAAAAAGAAAGGACACTTGCATTAGTTCAAATATGTGTGATAACCTTGTTAAATAAATCTGAACGTTACCCTGAAGTGCATCTGATATTAAGTTAATGAACCATCACATCGGAGACAATGATACAATTTTATTTAAATATATTTTCAAACTAAGTGAATTTAAGGTAGATAATCAATTATTATCATAGCAGTAAAATCCTTTATATCTCGAATTAAACACCATGGAATAAACAGCAGCGTACACTAAGCCATTTATAAGCCTGTTTACAAGTTTCATGTTCCCAGAACAACGCTGTAATGTGCGACAGAAAATGAATGAAAAGTAATTTCCCTGAGAAATCCTTAGCCAGAAACTGAGCAAAGGGATTCACTTTCTAATCCTCTTTCAAAATGTCTATAAATGCTTTGGCACTGCTGACAGTGGTCATGTATGTCTAATCTATATGAAACTCCTGCTGCATGTTTTACAGGGTCTGTCCCGCTCTCCTTCCACTGTCCCCATGGCAACATTTTCTCACTGGTAATCCCACCAAATCTCACAGCCTGACCACACGGTCAGAGCATAACCTGGGCCGTGTTACACTTATCAACCCTGGCCACATTGCACTGGAAGTCTGCCACTTTCTTTGCAGTGCCAGAAAAAAAAAATCATATCTGTGCAGATCCTCCACACATACCCACCAGCACCAAACGTGACTGAACTCACTTCATTTCAAAATGTTGTTGCACCTTATTTTAGTTTTTTTTTTTTTTTTTTTTCCATTTTTGAATGGTTTTATCCAGATATTTGTAATTTCATGGGTGCTGTGAAACAGTTCTTGAATACATTTTATGCCAAAACTTAAATACACTACACTTCTGTTTCTGCGAAGTCGAGTGAAGTTTGAAAAGTGCAGTTCATTAAAGCAAACCCTGCCCTCAACCTCCACACACACACACACACACACACACACACACACACACACACACACTACCTCTACCTCTCTCCCTACCTTAGATTTGGGTCACTGTGTCACCTCAGAGGAGACCAAGGTCTTCTCATTACCGCTGTGATATGAACTAATGGATCAATGTCCATATGTACACCATAGGGAGAAAAGAACAGACCAAGTATAAAAGAACTATGATGGGTTTAATGCAATTATGGGGAAGTTTAACCTGGATGATATAGAGGAATGGTCATATTTTATAGCGTTCAATATGCCTGTGAATAGTGCACAGATGGGTAAGGGAAGGCTGCCATCAATGATTTTTCATTTCACAGCTTGGTGAGCACATTCATTGTGGTCATGATAAGGACAAGTAAAGAGAGTGGAAGAGGTCACCACCACCTCAGGCACTTGATATGATGTTGGCCATCGTCCACTGTCATGTACACACAGTATGTTAAAAGCTCTAAGAGTTGGATGTATTTAGTTGTATGTGTGTATCCGTTTGTGTGAAGAGATAGTCAATCGGGATCAGAAAGGAGAAATTGTATAAAAGTGTTTAAACTTCACTTGATCTCAGCCAATTGGCAGAGAATTATAGTCGATGGCAGCAGGAATATTAACTGGATGAGTAATTGGACGAATTGTCTCAGTTGTTTGACAAATAGAAACTTGAGTCTTCAGATTCTGATTTGATTGGAAATGTAATTTTCAAAGTGGTTTCTCATTTGAAACCTTTAACTTCCAGTGGTTTAACAGTCGTAGGAGTGATTGTAAAGACAGGTCATGCAGCTGCACGAGTGTCGAGAAAACATTCATTTAATAAACCTAAAGATTGTCTGTAATTCTCAGATAGGTAATGTTTTTACTAGAGAACAACTGAATTATGATTTCCTCTTTCTCCTTCAACTGAACAATGTATTTCTAAAACCACAGAGCTCTTATAGATATGACAAATAAAGCATCAAAGGAATACAGCACAGAGTCTATTTCACTCTGAGATAATGTATTTGATATCATAGTTTAAATACCGCGGCACAAAGCATCGGCCTTACGCTTCATTTTATAGCCTGATGGTATCTCACTCCTACTGTATAGGAGTCGCAAATTGATATGAAAGTCATTGGTCTCAGAATACGGCCATATGGATGGCTATTTTCATTTAATAGAGATTCATTCTGATAAAAGTAGAGTTTCCAACAATAGATGACAATGTGGTCCATCATTTACCACCAAAGAATAAACTTAGTATATATGTTTTAATGGTCAATGTGCAAAGGATTGTGAGAGCAGTTATATTTTCTTTAAAAATGCATAAATTACTCAAGACAGTCACACTAACAACCTTCACTGTCTAGCTTCTTTTTATTTTTTTATAAAGACGCTTGTCTTGCTCTGCAGCTTGTCTTGTTGAACAAGATACCAAACAAACATCCACATGGGAAAACCTCACTGCTAAGCTGTAGCACACTTATAAAACTACATGCAAATATCAACAGTATCCTCATTCTTTAGTACAGCTGCTACCAAAAACTGTTGTCTGTCCTTGGCTTGTAAGCTACAGCCCAAGGTTCTTTACTTAAACTTTCCACGGCCCTGCCAGTCTGTTGTTTATCACACGACGACACAACCACTCAGAGCTTAAACATGTAAGATATTTATTTGAACAATAAATCACTAAATGCTAAAAGCATCAACTAATTATGATTTCAGACCCACACAGTAACATACAAATAAGATTTTTTTTCCAGTTTTGGCCCAATTAAAACCACTCTCTTGTTGCACTGCATGATAGGTGCCATCTGTGTGGCATGCATTATCATTATCTTTAACAAACCTCCTTCCGCTCCAAAGATGGAGTCTGGTCACAGACGACAGCTCACTTGCTCACAATAGATCTCCAAGGAATCCTTTACCACAATAGCAACAATCTGTAAATACATTTTTAGCCAATGGCATTAATGTCAAAAACTACAAGAGGAAAAAGGAGGAAATAACATAACAAAGGCTGGTATGTTGCTATGGTATCTGGATAATATCTGGGGTCTGATGCTTTTGTGGTCCCACCAGGATGGCTCGCAGTTATCTGGTGTTTACCCTGCTTAATTAACCAAATTCCCCAGCCTTCCTCTCCTTAACAGCCACCTGTACAACACACCTAAGAACAGACGCAGATTAGGGTAGTGAGTCCCAAGAGCCGCTCAAATCAACAGCCTGTAATGTCTTCTCAGCTGGGACGCACTGATATTTGCACTGAATACCAGCAAAAAAAAAAAAAAAAAAAAAACAACAGCAAATATACTCCGACTGTCACACGGACACTGCTATGAAAACAAAGATGCCATACACACTCACATAGTGTACTGACATTTTAATAAACACTCGTCTTCAAGCAACAGCAACGGGTCTAACTGTCAAAATCAAAATACAGACACACAGTCAGGTGCTTGTATGATGTAAATGCTGTGCAACAACGCCACAAAAATCACACGACCTTAAATTTTATTCCACACCATTTCTCCAGATCACACATTAGACAGACATAGACCTGCAGTACATCAGCAAACGACATGAACAACATAAGCTTCTCTTATATTTATAAGAAGCACAAAGGGGAAAAAAAAGGCTCAAACATGATAGATAAACCAGTACATAGCACTTTGAGGCATTGCCTGTGTAGTAATTTGGTCCTTTGATGATCTGTTTAATAGGTTTTCTTTTCCCCATACACTGGGGCAAGCACACACAGATTAAAGAGTGGCTAAGCAGCCTAGACCTCATGTCAGAAAGTCCATTAATAGGCAGGAAAAGAGTCCAGGGTAGTTATATGTGTGAATATAAATGGATCCATAACTGAAAGAAATGTTTACAGCCCTCCTAATGGATCTCTGTAGTGGAGTCATTATAAATCAACAGGATATCTCAGCCTTCTTGATGGTATTTTGTGTTATTATTACACTATTATTATTATCACACAAGATATGCATTTTGTAATTACATGTAATGGCAGGTTGGGTGGATTGGAAGACCTCCAACCAGTATCACAGTTGTTTGTATCTACACCGCGTTTTAGAGTTCAATTCCAATATGCACATGCAGCTCTACTCACTCTGGTTGTTTTGATAAAACAGTCTGATACTTGAAACTAAACTGTTATTACATGATTTAAAAAAATACTTAGTGCTGCGTCATTAACACACTAAATGTTTATGGACATTGACTGACTCATTGCAAAGCATTAATTTGTATTCATGTTTGAAGTAAATATTGAAACTCCACTCGTTGACCTGTTGGTGCCCTCTACTGGTGCTGACCCTTCACTTCCTGTTAAAGGATTAATAAGTTTTCTGTGTTTTGTGCAGAAAATTCAGAGAAAAACAAAGTGAGACTTTGATTTTACCTGCTAGGTCTGAAGTTCGTCACATGCAGGAATAATTACACCCTCTTATTGGTTAATTATAATCTGTTAATTGATTGAGGCACTTTAATTTTTAAAAAATTAGAAGAGAAGTACATACTGTACTATTATTGTTATGTATGTGCTTGTGAATCTATTAGGGAATTATATTCTGTTTAAATAGTCTGTTGAAATAGAATAATTTAATTAAAGTGAACTGTTAAAGACAACGACTATTTAGATGAAAATGACGCCCGGTGTGTGAGTAAAGTTTTATTCAAGACTATGAATTGAAACACGACTGCTCCCTGACTCGTCTGCTCAGAGCACGTGTCTGCATCTAATGTAAAGAGTAATTTATTTTGTATTTTAGTCTCAGCTGTTTACAGTTTTTAAACAAATATGTATTTGTGCAGATGTACCGTTTATGTGTGTCATTTTCTCTCGCCTTTGTCTGGCCTGTGCAATTTAGCATGGAAATTGAAAAATTGTTCATAGTAGCAACGGCGGTCTGGTAAAACAATTCAGTCTGCCGTCATTTACACATCCGGCAAATTCCATTTTCTCAGAGCCCATTATAGCTTTGCGTTTATCTTTATTTACTATATCTGTGTTTGCTGCGTGCAAGTAAATAATATCTTGACTCTGTGGCTGCTTTTGAAGGAGATTAAAATACCTGTATAACTGTGGTTGATGTCATTGGGACATTTTTGGTGGTGTAACGGAGGAGGGTGAGAGGTGTGTGCACTTGATTTGTAAGGACTGCACACAGCAAGTCATTTATTTTACCACCTAATCAATGTCCCCTGAGCCACAGATGAACCAATGGGCTCCTCCTAAAAAGCAGTGAAAGCCATTTAAAAATCTCTGTGTTTATTGATTTAAAGAGCACAAACATCCCTCGTCATGGAGGTGCTAGTCCCTAAATGTGTAATGGTCACATATGCAGATGTTCATGTAGTGCACACATGCACACATAATCACGCGCATACAGCAAACACGTGAGCACACAACAGAGCGTTTGTGTGCAACCTTGCCTCAAAGGAACTATATCAATGCCAGCATCTATCTTGTTAAAGGTGAAATGGGCAGAGCAGGCAGAATGCTGTCAGCTTTTTTTTCTAAAACCATAAATTCAGTGCATAAAACTCGCTGGAGTAAAACTCTCAAAGGGAAAAGTACATTTTCTTTGCAGCCAGTGAGATTATGCTCTGGCAGACAGAGAGATTTAAAGTGTCAATAAATGTTGAAAACAAAGCCTCACTTTTCTGTCCTTTACTACTGAGATGGAGAGATTAATCTACATTTAACATTCATGCTAGCATCTCAAAGCAAACAATAAATAAATATGACAGCGACAACACATTTCATTTAAAGTCATTTACAATAAATATGTCACTGAGCGTCAGCAAGTTTCGTGGTGTGATGTTGAAGCTGCAGCTCTTAAGGTGTCATCTTTTCAATAAAATAGAATAAAAAACTTTTAATTTGGCAGTACATGGTAAAAAATCACATAGAAAGCATCACAGACTATCTTCTCTCAGTGTGATAGTTTACTTGCAGTATGATGTCAGCAGCTGAAATGATCGAGTGCTCTCATTCATCCATGACCTGTGATCAGTCACCATATTCAATTTAAGGCTGATGGCTAGGGAGGAGCGCACAAGGTAAATTTAGGACACCCGCCCTTGTTGGGTGAATATAGATGACCTCAAGAGGATAATGGTAGAATCAATGTTTGGATAACAACTATAGATTGTTTCTGCTACCACAGGGGTGGCAGTCAGCTGAGACATGCTTTTTGCCTCACTGAATGCCAATGCACAGTTTGAACTGGGACTCACACACGTCTTTGTTTTCTCTCTGCTGTCTCAACTTGGCACGTCAATGATGATTTTTACCGGCGCATTAGAGTCCCTATAGATGTATCATGAATATGTCTGAGTCGGGGAGGAGAGGTGGGGGGGGGGTGTTTGCCCTGGCAACGTTTATAGAAGAGTAAATGGTGATCATCAAACGCAGCTCTTGCAGAACAATTAGATTGAGAGGTAATGAAAGGTGTGGTCTGGGACAGAGAAGATGGAGTGCTAATAGAGGACCCACAGGGTTTCATCTACCACATGACATCTCTCTCTCTCACTCTCTCATTCTGTATGACTGCCTCTCGTCCTCTCCAGCAGAGCACAGTGTAATCTCCCACTCCCCTGTGGGTGCAGGGAGTAAATCAGCACAGCTGGATCATAGGCATCAATCTCAGACAACCCTCAAGATGGGCCACTTGTGGGCCTATGGGGAGGCATTTCCTCTTCATTCCAAATGAGAGACAAATGTTGCAGGGAGAAAGCGGCGCAGCTCGGTGAAGGTGGTGGTGGTGGTGGGGGGGCAGAGCACAGAGGGGGGTGGGCATGCAAGCAAGCAGGCAGGCAGGCGATGAAGGTGGTGGTGGTGAGGGGGGTAAGATTGGCAGTTTGTAAAAGTGAGAGAGCGTGGAAAAGGAGACAAGTGAGAGAATCTTCCCCGCACACAAAAAATGCAAAGTCAGCATTAAAATCGAACTCTTTGTCTGTTTTTTTTTAAAAAAAGAATAATAATGGAAAAGTGCCAGTGGGGTTGAGGAGAGTCTTACTTCTCGTTACGATGTGGTGGATTTTCTTTAAAAAATTGCATCGAAATTGGGCTGTCAATGAGTCGTTCATCTTCATGGCGGGGGAGATTTTAATACATGATAAAGTGGGGGTGTTTTGTTCGTGCGGTTTAAGAAGGATTCAGCTGCAAATGAGACGAAGAAGGAGGAAAAATAATGGAGGAGGTTGCGGTAGGGTAATGCATAGGGTAGACAAAAAAGGATAATGCATTTTAATACAACAGTATACGTATAACCTCAACAAAAAATGTGCCATATTAAAGGTTAAAGCTGTGTACTTTAATATAATAACCATCTGTGATGGCATCCTCTACATTACTGCTCTCCAGGAGAATCAAACTTCATCAGTTATTTGGTGTTTGCTAACTGCTGGTTTCCAGCAATTAGCCAGCGAATTATTCACCATTTGACTTTTTAGTTGGCTGGTACATTACTGTCTAATTCAGCACGGTTGTTTTGTCTTTGTGACTGAAATCACAGAGTAATCACAGAGCTGTTGGGTCAAAGGAGCCCTCGCTGTGATGAGTTTTTGTTGTTAAATCAAAATTTAACTTTATTTGTTTGGTGAAAGCACATGATGAATGCAACAATCACAAACAATCATAGCTACAATCATGACCATGATTAGGTAATCACTGTGTGCAACAATGATGCACAAAATTCACACATAAATTAAGATGAAAAGATTACAGACGTCTGCTGATGTATTGTCTTGACCTGAAGCTTCACTAGTTGCTCTTATTTAACAGAGAAAGTTGTGCTTCTCAAACCCACAGTGCTCATGTGGGTCAGTTATTTGAGAGACCAGCCAGTGTATTAACACCTTTCCAGGCATCTGTGAGTTTTCCTCTCTTGGACATTCTCCTTATAAGCTCTTTTGGCCTCTTTTATTTCCTTATTTAGACTGATGTGAATGAGTTTGGCCTCAGTGTTGTAACCAGAGGTGAAGGCAATTTTCTTCAGATTAAGAGTACCTCTCAGATCTTTTGTGATCCAGGTTTTTATTATTTGAGGAGACTTTTAACAGTTTTTGTTGGGACAATCATGTCTTTGGTGAAGAGGATGTTGTATCCCCAGTGTTGAAAGTGTTTAACCTTTTTTGAAAACTCTCTTCCTTTGTAAAATAATGCAGGAGATGCTGCTATGGTATTTGTTTTGGTAATGGTCCATATTGTGATTACAGACATTAATTCTTTTGTCTCTGATGGAGTCTGAGACATCGCTCTATTGTTCCTCTGAACAATGTTGCCTAATTGTTACAACAATGTAGTAATTCTTTAAAAGCTTTTTCCTCAGACGTTACTCTCAGCTTGTTATAGTCTGGGTACTGGCCACATATAGCCAGTAAATATTCTATTTCAATTAAAACCTTCACTCTGTTGACTCAATATCCAAAAACCTGCACACAACACAAGTAAATAAAGTATTTACTCAGAGGTGGTTTATGATACCTGGAAACACCACAGGGAAGATGGTGTAAGTGGATGAAAAGGTTGATCATCCGTCTTTCAGAGCCTGTTTGTCCATATAGCAAATGGAAACTGTAATTCATATTCATCATCATCCATCCATCCATCCATCCATCCATCCATCCATCCATCCATCCATCCATCCATCCATCCATCCATCCATCATCTCATCCCCACGTGCATCTTCACTATTCACATTAACAATAGTGATAACATGATATAAAACTTTTCCTTAGCTGTTGCCAATTTGAGCACTCTAATAAAGTTATGTAAACAAATGGTTAAAAATAATAGCTGGTAATTTGATAAAGTTAGTGATGATATAGCTGTCTCACTTTGATTAGAATTAATTTTCACACAAAGAGCAGTGAAGGCGCTGATGTGACACCGTAATCCCACCTTGGTGCTGCCTGATCTGTGGCAGAGCAGGAGAAAGTTTGAGTGCATAGCAACTGACTTTAAAACCTTGATGACTTTTTCTTAGTGAAGTTGAGAGGGCTGTGATTTCTATATACGTATGAAAAAGGTCACGGGGACAATATACTTGCCTGACAAGTGACCATGATTCACATTCTTGAAGCTTCTCTGAATAGGTCTGAATATCTGATAGAAAAACTTTAAAAGGCAAGAAAGTTTTAATGCATTTTTTTCTTTTTTATATATATATATATATATATATCCTTTATGAATGTGTATTCACAACATGATTGTCCAGACTTTTGGGTCATGCTGTATATATCATTTCCATTATTAAGTTGTGGGAGCTCTGGTCTTATTTCCCAGTTGACTATGCAAAATGAGCATGTTCCATATTCAGTTTATGCAGCAAGTAACATGATATAAATCATATAGTTATATTTCAATATAGAGCTTCGTAGTGACACAAACAACAACAAAGGCCGTTGCTCAAGTGGTGTCGTAGAAAATACAAAGATTCCAGTTTCAGGCAAGAAAAGAAGAAAAAGTAGTTTCACACATTCATTCTCAGTGTACTCGCTCCGTGAGGGTTTTTTTCACTCGGACTGAGTTGCTCTGCACAAGACAAATGATGAGAGGATCAGCGTTCAGGTTAGACAGTCTTGAGGATATTACAGTGGTAAATACGCATCCGTTGTCCAAAAGTCCTGAATTGGCAGCCAAAAGCTGCTCCATTTTTCTGATTAAGAGACTCAATATTTTATGGATTGTCATCGCAAAGTATAAATCTCCTCTGCGCTGTCATGCCCAGATCGTATGTGTGTACACTGAGAAGATTTAGTAGTCCACTTTGTACCACATTTTTCATGTAAAATACAACTGCTACAGTGCTTCCAATGAAGGTATCAACAACAGTAGTTTTAACTGCAAATACACGGAGATCCCCATTATATGGGATCTTAGCTTCTACAGGAGAAATTGCAGCCTCGTAGTGAAAGTACCAATCTGAATTTAATTCTAACACTGAGTGATGATAAAAGCTCCTTATTCTATCGAGAGACACGTTTTTACATTCGTTCTTAAATTGGCATGTTCACAATAGAAAATGTGCTCATCAGCATACGTGCTATTAGCTTATTAAACAAGAATGTCTATGTTGTTTTTACATAAATAAAAAAATATGCAGAGTTGCCATTTGCCAAATGCCAAAATAAGAGAGGCTGGTAGCTCAGGTCCCCACAATCACTGAACAGAGAGCGCAGCTCTTCCTCTGAAATCTACTGATTTCTTTATTCCACATCAAAGACGTGTTAGTCTTGGGTTGCGCTTGTAAATCACCCAAATGACACTTGTGCAGGGATGTCTGACACTCATCAGAGGCTCATGCTCTGTAAAGTCTATTTTCTTTTGTGAAGGAGTTCATTCTCTGTGTTTTGAAACCGTCTCAAAAGGGCTGAGGTGCTTCAGCATCGCAGCTACAGGATGTGTTGACGATCACACAAAGCTCAGACCTGTATGTGGGAGATTAGACTCCTCAAACACCAGAGGTGTGACAGTAAGCAAACAAGAGGTAGAAATTATTCTAACATCCATACATAACAATATGTATCTTGTATAAAACTCGAGCGCTTTAATCTGCTCAGAGGGTCGTGACCTGTAATAAATCAATCTAAAATGCAATGATGTCATTTCTGAAATTTCACTTTTTTTAGTATCCACATGTAGTGAAGGCTGCAGAGGACAATATATTTGCCATTAGCAATGAATTTCAGAGATAACTGTCTTTTCTGTTCCTTTGATTTATGCACAACTGGGAGCTGACTCCTCGCGAGTAGAAAATAATACTTCCAGAGAGAAGTCGGCACAGTTTCTATACAATCAGACATTAGTCATACTCAGTAAATGTTATGATGGATATGTGTTTGCTAAATGCTGCCTCTGTACCAATATTAATCCATCAGTTTCCCTGAAGCCTTCCCTAAAAAGAAACTGTAGTTAGGAGGTTGTGTGTTATGCGGTGCAAAGCTTTGAGCAGCCTCAGAGGAATCACAACAGGCGAGCTGCAGGTTTCTGCGCCAAATTAATCTGCAGCTACAATCTGTGAATGAACAGTCATTTTGGTTAGGAGGGGCCCCAAGCAGAAAAAAGCCCATTAAGAAACATTATATTTCTTTTTGGCAGAAGAAAAAAATCCTCCAAAAAATGCTCTATAAAACAGTTTCCAGGAGAGATCATACTCTGCGTCTGAGTGATATTCACCCAATTATTTTTAGCATGCTGTCAATGTGTACTACACACACCCACGTATGGGGAGACGGGGTTGTTGAGGGTGTTTGATTGCGGCCTTTATACAGGAACCTTTGCGTCAGATGCAACAGCTGTCAAAGGAGCAGCTCCCTTCATTAGCAGTCCTACCAAAGTGTTCCAGTAGCTCTGCACCAAAAGCCAAGACTTGTGCTGGAAAATGCTCTAATCTTACAGCAAGGAATGATGGAGGAAGAGAGAGAGAGAGGGGGGTGAAGGAAGGGGGAAATAGAAGATTTGGGAAGGGTTTAGGCAGGGAAAAGATTAGAAACCCATATCGGCCTTATCGTGCAGCCTCCACACTGGGGAGTTGAATGAAGCAGCTGTCAAATTTGAAACATACAAAAGCAGTAATCCTACAGTAAACAGAATGCTGGGCTTTAAATGCAGCGAAATCCAAAGAGAGAGAGCGAGAGAGAGAGAGCAAAGAATCTATCAGCGTCTAAAGAGCCTGCCTATGGAGAGAGCACTCTGCTAAGGTCTTTTAGTGCATGGGCACTGTCAGCACTGGCAGAGGAGCATCGGCCACATGGGGAGTGGATGAAAGTGAGAGCATGTGAAGATGCTGACAAACTCTTGCTCAAGAGCAGGGCACTTCTTGGAGAGTATTGGTGTCATCTTGAAAGGCCTGAATGATCCATGGTCGAGCGAAGGAGAGTTTTACATGGGTCAAGAGTGAAGATTGAGACTCACCTCCCGACGTGACCTTAGCACAACGCGTGTCTTTCTTTTTCACACTTGAACGGAGCAAATTAGCTTCTGTCTTTGTGTCCGAGGTGGAACAGGGTCCATACTGTGGACTAAGCTTCTTTCTTTGCTTTTTAAAGTGGCCAGCACCAAATACAAGTAAAAAAAATAGAAATAGATAAAAAAAATCTGCGTGTGTCCACAGACACTTGTTGTCTGGAAATGAAAAATGATTAACACTTTCCTCCTCATCTTTAATTTTTCCCTCTGTGAATCAGCACCAACTGATACCAACACACAGACATTAAGACACAACCACACATGTTCACAATCTCCTGCAAATCATTTTAAGTAGTTTTAGTTTTACAAGTCTTTTGCCTTGAGCAGCTTTGTGTCTTTGTTTAATATGAGCAGTAACAGCAGAGATGTCGAGTTGAATCTCAGTGACAAAATAATTAAAGAGAGTAAAATATGAAGAGTAAAATACTGATCCACTATTAATAAATAATAAACTAAAACAGGCAAATGTAACAGTACATAAACTGTATATCATTACACTACCCCATCCTCTATTGACAAATTAAAAAGAACATTAATATCATAGAAAAAATACATTTTTTAACCTCATTGCCGACTCCAACATCCAGGCAACTAAGCAAACCTAGCATTTGAGACGCTATAGGCACTGAAACAAGTACACTGGCAGAATATTAAGTTGTAATCAGAGTTGGTGACCCTTTGAAGAAACAAACTCTGCCTTATGCCCATGCAGAAATGAAAGGAGTTTGCTCATGGAACACAATCTGAGTTTTTCTCTGCATGTGTACAGAAATGCCTCCAAACCACTGATTTGAAAGACATATTTGTGGGACTAATGGGGCTGTGGCCCAGCTGTGTCAAAACAGCCTCCAGAAACGCTGCTGTGTGGTTGTTCATGATTACTGAGCAGGTCATTTATATATGCATATTCAGCAGCATGTTTGATACCCCTCTCCACTTCTTTGGCCGCTTGCTTTTAAAGCTGCCGTCTACTGCTTGGTATGCAACCCACACAGGCGCTCCTTCAGGGCATCATCAGTGGAGACTGAAGTCTGATGAGGAAAAAGAGAGGGTGACGAGAGAGGAGGGGGGAAAAAATAAAAGTGAAAGAGAATTCTTTACACAGCTTACTAAAGAAGACACAGTGTTTCCAAAAGGCGTCCATGTTTTAACTTTAGTGTTTTCATCTGATGAACCGCAGCTTAAAGGCTTCAGTTCCTTGGCAATATCCATTTTACCATCGATTGCTAAAGTATCGTGTGCCACCAAACTTTGTGACAACTCTTTGCTGTGCACACAGTCAGACATTGCCTGAAAATGAGTACCTTGGTTGCCTTTATCCTTCCTAACTTCTCCTCATAACTCCTTTGGGAAATGAAGCAAGTTGATTTGCCATTCCTGAGCCAGGGCCTTAATTACGTACTAAGTCATGCCTGGCACCGAATTCTCATCTCCTTCTGCTGTATTTGGCCGACACCGTGTGCTCAGCGTGCAGATTGAGGATTGGATGCAGTGTGGGTGCAGTTTGGACTTGATGGTTTTTCTCTCTCTCTCTCTCTCTTTCCCATCAGCCCTGATGAGAGAAATCTGAGGTCATTGTAATGCCCGTTTGCAGACCCTATAAAGCCAATATATCCATATACTGTAGAAAAAGCTCAGCATGGCTCCAACGCCAACGCATGTATAATTACATACTGAACTAATAAAGGGAGTCAATCTGTTTTGTAAATCCCACTTGTGCAATTCCAGAATTAAAGGAGAATTAGAGTAGAGGAACGGTGGAAGAAAAAAACAAGAAAAGTAAGAAAGAAATGAGATTGCTTCTCTTTGCCGGAAGGTTTCCAAAAAAAAAAAAAAACCTTTCTTTCCTTCTTTCTCTCCCTCTCTCTCTGAGCTTATTGGTATCTTATTAGATATATCTCTGCCATACAAAGTTATTGTGCTGGGAGTCTTTTCAAGGCCCAAATCCCAGCAAAGCCTGTAATAATCTGTCAGCTGAGGGAGATGCCCCCACAGACAAGGGCCTCCTAATCCACATAGATCAATAGCAGACAGGCTGGCTAGCTCCCAAGCCCCCTGTACCACTGTCCACCCAGTGACAGCAGCTTCCTCTGTGGCTTGTGTCTCCCTCTCTGCCACCAATCACGGTCTCAAAGTCCCAGCAGGCCGTCATGAGGTTAATGAGCGGGATAATGGAGGCATATTAGAGTCAATATCTGACCTTTGGATGTGGGTCAGTGAGAGCGACGGGAGAGGCACTGCACACCACAGCCAATCACCATCACTAGAAGTAATAGGTCCTTTATGGAATACAGACTTTCCAATTACCCTGCATGCTTCAACACACATCTCCGTACAGCTGAACCCGCTTGTCAAAACACAGAGGAAGCTCCATGAGATCCAACAATTTGAGTTTAAATTTCCCTGTGTGGAGAAAGGTCCCATACTTTAAAACGAATGACATATTTTGCATAAGAGTGAGCTATGAATGAAGCAGAAGGAAGATTGGTTCTCTGCCTTATACTTTTCCCTAAAAGAGAGAGAAAAGTTTCTCTTTCTATCCGTCTTTTTTACCATCCTCTCAAAAACAAGATCTCTGTGACTGCCCTTCTTCCTTCATTTCCCTCAGCTCCAGGGCACAGCAGACAGTGTGTGCCATAAGGGATGGACTTAGAGAATGGTGAATGATGGTAATTTGATTCATTAGATTGGTCGAGATCACTGCTAGATTATAAACTTCAACAACTGGCTGTCATCTCTGAGACAGGGGACCATTGGTATTTTGGTCCCTAATGCGGCCCATCTCCAGGGATGTCCGAGCCAATCACGGCTCTAATGAGGGAGACAGAAGTGAGGAGCAGTACAGGATACTGTTCTGTCAGCCTGGTTAGCCTGTTTTATAAATCGTTTGCTTGGTGAGTGAAGACACATGTCAAGTATTCGCAATCCTGTGGGTTAAAAAAATGCTTTGTGACACATCTGATATTTTTACTCCACTAAGAGTGATACTACACACAACTGACACCGCGGCTCCAGCCAAGTGTAGCAGCATTTACATGGTACATCCATCCATCCATCCATCCATCCATCCATCCGAATAAACTCAAACACAAGGCTGAGCTAGATCATAGATGCATGCTGCTTACCGATTTTTAAGACGAATGCCTTCAAGATAAAGATGTTCTGTTGCTCAGTGCTCAGGAATACTAAACATTAAAAATGTATGTTCCAAACTCCATTTGGAAGATGAGGAAGCACTTCTTTGTATTCAGTACAAGCTATTCTCTGGTTCATACTAATGGGCAAATGTGCTACTGATGCTCCAGACATGAAAAGCCCCTGGCGGTCTTATACTACTGTAGGTTTGCTTTTCAAAGGTGAAAAGCTCTGCTATTATCATTATTTCATGACTTATTTTGTGCCGCCTATCGGCACCTCCTAAATACACAGGTGTCCTCCCACTCAGCATTCATGTTTTCAGGCTCATCATATAACTTTAGAAAGCAATCAATAAGACCAATGCTCTGAGAAAAACAGGATGAATTTAAAGCATTTTAATTTTTAACTAGGATGTATACGAATTTCTCTTCTACACTGTTCATATTATACTATCCTGTCCTTTTGTGAGTTAACGGTACAAACAGAGGCTCATACTGTTGTTCTGCTGCTTGATCAGGCACAAAATGTCTCAGTCTCTGTGTGTGAACGCCTGTGGACCTCTGTGGACATCCGCATTAATCAAACTTGTGCATTTCTGTCATTTTTCCTCTATGAAGCAATATTATCTGTATACAAAACTAGATGATTTCCAAACCCACCCTTCAATTACTCCTGCTGGCAAGACCGCATTACAGTCCTGACTTGGCATTGATGTACATTTGCACGGAGAAAAAAGAAAAAGAAAATGTTGAGATGTGAATTTTTGATTTGTGGCTCTAGGCGATGGATTTCATATGCAAGCCTCACTGCTGATTATTTTGGAATAATCACTCCATTACATGAACATGTCTCCAAGGCATGGTGTGTGCAGTTTGTGTTTCCTCAAAATAAATATATTTTCCCCAAAGCAATAGTTTTTTTTTCTCATCTGGAGTAAAATACACATTTCCTTTCAGCCTAAAAAACAGCAGAAGTTATCTAAATGATAGAGCTAACAGAGGAAATGCTCCCAACAATTTAAAACACACAGTGTTGTGTGTTTTTTGTTAAATCACAGCAAGAAAACATTGCTTCATTCATCCTTTTTCTACTTCAGCGGACAACTGATTAATGATAGTAGAGTAACAAACAAAACCAAAAATGTTTCCTGTGGAATTACAAAGAATTAAAAAAAGGAAAGAAAAAGAAACTACAATAATAATCATACTCAAAACATCTACTAACCTCAGGGTGTATTACATAGCACATATGATAAACATACACAACATCATCCCCATGCAACACAAGCATTGTCTCAGCATATTTCATGGTTCCTGAGAGAGATATGATTAAATAATATACATTTTTCATATGCACGAGAGAGAAGTTTTCTGTGTTATGCTACCCTGGGCAGAAACAACAAATGCATGCTGTAAAAAAAGAAAAGAAAAAAAATGTATAAGCAATTCTCTGAGGAATAGCATCACACACGTATAACCTTTAACTAAGCTATATTTAAAAATGACATTTACACTGTGTTATTGTGCTTTTTTGTTTGTTTTTTATTATTGCCAAGCTTTTTCTTCCTTTTCTTGTCCACCCCCAGGTCATCTGTTAGCTGCTTATCACAACACATAATTACGTCTTATCGTTGAGGTGTTGTAATTATGACGGGAGAAGAGAAAGTCAGGTGAAGTCGTGTTTTATGTGAAAAAACAAAATCCGGGAGGTTTGGGTGCATGGATGGGGCAGCGGTATGCAACATTTATGTTAAAGAGACAAAACTCTGTTCAAAACTCTGTAAAAGAATCTGTAAAATATGGTGGAGTTACACTTCTATCTATTCCACACTTGTTTTGCATTTTAATCTCTTTCTTCGCCTGTTTAACACTAAGATTTAAATGTTTTAGCATCAATGACACAATGAGCACGTAAATAAACTTGATTGAATGTCTCATGACTGATATTTGATTAGCAGAGGATGCAGGAGTAGTCTGAAACATTCAGTGGGTGTAGGTTTAGTGGAGCTAGAATATGACTAAACCTGATTTTATGCATCAGTGGTGTGTGCAGCGTGGAGGGTCTGAGTAGAGAGCGCTGAGCTTTGCTGAGGCTCCGACAGGGGTCCGCTCTAGCTTCCATGCAGCAGCCCTGGAAATTGAAACTCTGCAGGGACACAAAGACTGTAGAAATCGCAATCACACAATCTTGTCAGTACAATCTGTTGGGGAGGAGGTAACCCAGAAAATGGCATGAAAATTCACTAAACACCACAGGTTCCTCTGACCAAAACCCATTCAGTGTCCAAACGTCACACGAGTCGGCATGAAGTTCTGCTGAAATTTGAGTTTTTATGTAAAACAGCATCTTGCCTGAAGGCCAGGATATATATATATATATATATATATACTCCTATGGGTAAGTTCAAAACTAAATATATCAAATATAGATTGAAAGGTTACACACTGTAGTTGCAACAAATAGAAAATGACTCGGTTCAAATCGAGTGTTGCCGTCAGTCCCTGTGGGGACAAACGCACAAACAAAACATTTCTCTATTCATGAATTAAAAGTTATTTCTCTTTCACTCTCTCCATTCCTGCCCCATTCCCGTTGAAGGTTAGATGATGAATTGGCCGAGTGTGAGCTCGCGACTGCAACTGCATTGTTCATGGACGATCAACCCTCGCAGAAAAGTCTGGGGCAATGATGTGTTAGCACATCCTCCTGAGATGAGTCACCCTGATGCCTTCTGACAGGCCTCATTCCACTGGTGAGAGGCTTAAGCAGGAGTGCCGCTTTGCCCCAAACACATGCTTCAGGGCAGACTCCATCTGGCCCAAATGAAACCAAGGGAAGGGAGGTTAAAAATAACCAACAGGGAAGGTATGGCAGAAAGACAAGGCAGGATGAGATGAAAGCATGAACACACAATAACAAACTGCCATTGAAGCAGAACTGTACAACAGCCTCAGATGGGCAAACAAGCTTTATTGATTTGCTTTGTTTTTCTGACAGAATAAGGTTCAGATGAAAACATAATCCTGACAGTTAAGCCTGTTTCATATATATATGTGAACTATGAAACACACAAGAAATGTACAGCAAACGTTAATCCACATGTTAATACACTGAACTCATAATCCCAAACGTTGGACTTTTCACAGCTCATTTTTCTTTGTCAGCTCAGACAATGTCATGATGTTGGACGGACATATGAATGGCATTTTCATAAAGCAACAGGGATTAATATCTAATCTGTCATTTTGAGAGGGATCAAAGACGCTCTCATCATTACGACTGTCTTTGTTGATGGTTAAAATATTACCCTGCAAAAGCTTTTCTTTTTCTTTTTTTTTTCTCCTCGGCTGAAATTGTTGCAGGAAGAAGATACTGAATTCAAGAAATCAGTGGTTTCAGTTGTTACTGAAATCCCTCTCACATATGGACTTGGCTTATTATTCATGACAGGCAAGTCACTGTTTGTTGATGAGATCAGTTGAGACACTGGCTGAATCTGATAAAGTGGAAAATTCCCTTAAATCATAAAATAGATGTTTTTGAAAGCTGCTTATTTCTCATCTTTCTTTACACATGTTAATCCTGATTAGATTTACGCTCCCGTGGCAAAATCTCAGAGAACCCAAACACTGCTCCAACCCGGCCTCTCCTCTCTTTTCTCTCTCTCATCCATGAGTTTCTTATCATCTCACCAGACTGTCTGCAGCAAACGAACATCAGTCACAATCCTCGTTTGAAGACCTGCTTTCTGTCGTCACGCTTCATTGTGGAAAGATATCTGTCCATTTCCTGTTTTATATAAAAAAAAAGGTTCACGGTTCAGTTAGGATACTTGGCCCTGTGCCTCCAGGCCCCCCCTCCTGATACACGCTTTCGCTTACGGTCCCCATCTGTCTTTGTTCCTCATCCTGGTGTCTTGGTGGATGGTTAACAGGACTTAGATGTAGGGTAGTAGAGTGGGGGGTAAGAGGGTTGGCTGGGGATGAACTGACAGGTTATTACTGGCTTTGTGGGGGATTAGTCCATAAAAGCCCCCCTCAGCCCCGTGGCCAGCACGGCCAGAACCTCGGCAAATAAGATAAAATAATCTGTGTAAAAATGGACTGAGAGAGACGGTGAACGAGTCCGACAGACAGACGGACGGACGGACAGAGAAACCCAAATATCCTGGTGCTCTTCAACCACAGAAAAAAATCTACTTCAATCTGTCCTAATTTTTTTGTTTCCTTTTTTTTTTTTTTTTGAAAAACCGTGCCTGGGGATATGTCAGCTGGAATGAGATTAAACTCCCACAGTACAGAGATGGGAAACCAGAGGGGAACGCATCTAAAATGCTTAGAGCTCCTATTTAGAAAAAGCTGCGTTCTTCTCTCCTCTGGTTCAATAGATGAGGATCTGACTCATGTGGGCTGTTGCATAAGCAGGTACAATCATTATCAGGGACCTAGTTTGGTTGAAGAACTCCGCTCTCTCTGCTCTGATGTAATGAATGAATGTAAAACCAGCTTCTTCGAAACATAATCATGGTTTCTCTCTTAACTGGACACGATGGGACCAGCCTTGTGGATCCGTGAGAGTCTGGGATGTATTCAGTAAAAAAACAAATAAAATAAATAAAATATCATTATTAATTCTAGTCTAGTCTCAGTTAAGAGTGTGCCTCCTGGGTGACTGACAGACAATTTTACCTCCCAGAAGAAGAAAAAATACACAGATAAAGTAAAGTCAAGTTTAGCCACACCTGTAGGCAATGGAGAATATGTACAATAATACAGGAAGGAATTAACAAAATAACAAAAATGTCTCTTAAAAATCTACATCAAAATCAGTTGTCTATATATATATATATATATATATATATATATATATATATATAAACTAAATTAAACATGCCAATGAAGATATTTCTTTTGAAGAAGTGCTGGTGGCCTCTCAGAGGTGTCTGTGGTATTCATTAAAAAATAATACCCAAGTTAAAGCTGCTCACAAGTAATCCTGAAGTGAAACTCCCTCCTCAGTCAGTCATCCAAATAATCTAATTACCTTGGAATGGATCCAAATTCATTTTCAGACAATACAAAGCCGTCAGTGCTGAAAACTTATTTCCAGAGGTTAGTTAAGAGGTTAATTTGTGGACACGTGTTTCGTCTTATGTGTTGAAAACAGCTGTTACCACTGTTTTCCTCTGACCAGGTGAATGAGACCGGTCCAGATTATCAACGAAGCTGCTTTTTCACCTTTTACCTCATCATTGTCTGTTATGCAAGGTGTTCAATTATCTATCTTTGCACCACCTGCACCAACAGTTTTACAGAAATCCTAAAGATTACAGTCTGTGCTGATGGATGGAAAAGTTGGTTGAGCGTTTTCTCTTCACTAATACTTTTAGAGACGCGTAGAGGAGATGAAACTCTGAGAATAATTGGAGAACTAGTACATATATATATATATATAGTATCATCCTTGGAGAAAAAAAGTTAGTGTGTGGGTTGTATGTTTCAGTTAAATGAGCTTTTGAGTGAACAAGAGTAAGAGACGGATTCATCACTAAACTATTCTTTATCTTTAAAAATGAATGAACTTGTAGTTTGACTCTTCTAAAAAGGTTTTAATCAAAGTGTAAACACAAGTGACAAGAAAATATTTTTATTTCTGTTTATAACCATTTTAAATAATATGATATGCTAGGATGAGTCAATTGTTTTCAGCATTTTTCTATAATAGAAAGGTAAATTAGTGATTGAAATCTCTTTCTATTTTAATCAAATATCTAACAAAATGAAATTGTCTTGACCATCGTAGCTCATGTCTAACAAAGTAATAATGTAGGATGTTATTTCATGAAGACGCTATAACACTAACTCTAGTAGAGGTAGTAGAAGTCCTTTGAGTAATTCATAATTTTGATTTTTCACGTCACTCAGCTACATCTCATTCTCTCGTTTCATTACTATGTCAACGGCTTCTTTTCTTGTAATGTGAATTAGATTTCTTCTAAAATAACTTGTAAATAATAATAAAGATAAAAATAACCCCGTGTCCCATAAGACTGAAAATCTTGCAGAATCTCTAAGTGTCTCTTCCTCATTGTCCTTTGTTTGTTTTCCAAAGACCGAAGTAATGAAGTTGAGTCGACCACCTTCTCTCTTCTTTCATATTTCACACAATCACAGTTGCTGTTACTTTGAGCTACAAGATCTCACTTCCATTATTACTCATTTAAATAAAATCATGTAGGTGTTTGATGATATTTCTTGTTGTCTTTAAATGTAAAAACCTCCCACATTTACTGTCTGATGCTGCAATTAGCACTTCCATCATTATTTATATCCTCTTGACCTATAAAATAATAAAAACAACAAGGATAATGATCAACTGTCACCGAACATAAAGATGCTTTGTTACATCTTATAACCACATGATCCTCCAGGTCAGTATCATCATCATATCGAATTATTAATTTACTTTATTACAAAACTTTTGCTTTTGACTTGTTTATGTTAAAAACACATTGTTGGATGCTAACTTACAGTCTCAGCCAAGCAGCTGCTGACACACTGAAACTTCATTTCAGTTTCACTTTAATTAAACTGACAGTTCATATACACAGAGACGTTGTGTTCATAGCATCGGTGAAAATAACATTGTCACTTGTTAATTGCCTTTCATGTGTGCTCTGCTGACATTTCAAAGCTGTTCTAATATACATGTTAAGTAAATTTAACATTTCTATAAAATTTTCATGAACCTGATGAACGATAACAATGTAACAATATCACACTCACTGAATCCAACACACAGTAGCCACTTAAACTCCTTATCATTAAGTCTGTAATTTAATGGGCATTAATGCAAATCATATTAATATTTACAGCCAGCAGACTTATTAGTCCGCGTGGCTTCTTTTACACGACACATGATGTATTTTATGAGGAACAATCCTTGACAATCTGAGCTCCAATTATGACTCCTCACAGCAGACAGACAAGGATGAAGCTTGATTAAATATACTTGAAGTGAATGTCACGTTACAGGTATGCATCATTATTACAACTCATTAATCTTGATCTGCAAGCTTCTGATAAGACTCTTCATTAATGCGTGAGAGATTTATTCCTGTGGCTAATTTCAAAAAGGAGTGACCATCAGGGTATTTAAAAGGATTACATCATGGTGCAGCTTTAAACTCCATCCTGGATGAAAAATGATGTGCATATTGAAGTTGTATATTTCTGTTATATTTCAAAGTTGTTTTCCATTTTCCAAATAAACAGGAGATGCAAGAAATGAAAGTATTAATTCATAAAGTTTCACTGTGAAGTGTCTGAAAAGACTCCAAGTGTAATCTCACATGATTAAAATTAAGATAAAACATCTTACATCTTCATCCTCAGGTGAAAACTGCCTCCGTTTTTATTGTAGAAGCGAAATTCAAAAAGTAACATGCACCATCGACGGGGTGATAATCGGTTCATCAATCAGACTTCAGACTTCACAAAGACCTGCAAAAACAAGCAACACATCGTTGTTATCAAATTACAAAAACATAAAAAATTAAATATTACATTCAATCAAGGTAATGGCTCTGCATGCAAAGGGGATTGTTTTTTATCAGGTTTTTGCAGACAGATGTTGTACTTAATGCCCCCACCGCCCCACTCTGTAACACTGAATGACTGAATGACGTGTTTTTTCTAAAGAAAGTGATGAAGGTAAAATAAAAAACACCCATTAAAATTCTTGGCTATTGAGCTCCTGAAAAATAAATAGTCGGGGTTTTAATGATGATCTTACTTTTGTTATTTTAGCAAATGGATGCTCTTTATTATTTCACCATTTCAGAATCATTTATGACAAACGCTATCGATGATGTTTTAGCAGCATTTAGGTTTACATCTTCCTATATCATCCAAGTATAATTATTTTAGTTTTTAGTTTTCCCTGCCCCTTTCATTTAACCTGAAGGTATGCAGAAAATCATCTCCCCTTGCACCGGCTGTATGACTGACAGAGTTATCAAAGAAACAGTAGAGAGGAAAACAGCTGCCTGGAGAAACAGCACGATCGCTTATTGAAAGTCTGCTGGAGGTTAGGACTGATGTCCATGACAAGCCTGAAATAGCATGCAGCCATTGTCAAAGAAAAAAAAAAACCTCTTTCCGAGACATGGTGCCAAGGAATAGGTGACATTTCCAAGCAATTTCCTGTTCTTGGGCAAAGTTCACACAACACAATACAAATCTGAGAGGCAGCCTTAGGGTCATGGTCACCTCTGATGGTCTTCATCTTAAATGAAGTCAAGTACAATTCAAGACTGAAGTGTGCAGGTTGGTGGTGTTGATAGGAAGAGACATAAACCTTTTCTCTTCTACAGACACTTAACTCCAACCACATAATTCATAGGTTGTGAAACAGAGGTTTCTCCAATCAACAGGTATGTGTTTAGCCTCATTGACAATGATGTAAGAGTAAAATTATTTCTATTTCTTTAAGTAAGCCAGTTATTATGACTGGCGGTTTGGTCAAGTGGGGCAAATGTGTGGAAGGCAGGCAGCTGCGTGACTTAATTAACTGTTTAGAGAATAAAGTCAGCACAAACTACATCAGACTTTGAGGACTAATAGTTACCATGGAAAATAGGGTGTAAGTTGATGTTGTTTATCTTTAATTTATTTTGTGTTACTTTGACTGTTTAGCTTTGTGATCTTTGTTACAAAAACGTTGCACAGTTTCATCAGAGCCTGCTAATTTTTAGCTCCTTAATTGCAGGAACTTAAAGAATAAACTAGAAGCAGCCCTGGCAATGTCTCCTGCTTCATCAAATTAGTTATCTTGTAATTAAGATATGAACATGAATTCCACTGATGTCTGTGAAAACTGACCATTATCCTTCAATTAGATGTGTGAATTAGAGCGGCCTCTTGATGGCTGCCTGGGATTGGGATGAGCCCGTGATGGATGTGGGGCAGGAATTGCAGCACAAACCAACAGACGCCAAATTGACTTGACGATGAATAGGTGGAAATGTGACGGCGGCACACTAAATCATGTCTTATTAGCTTTTAATTTAATCTTCTTCAGTCCTGCTGCAGTTGGGAAATATCACAAATGTGTGGCTCAGTCCGCTACATTACATGCTCACAGATGCAAGGGCAACAAAAGATGAGAACTTTACCTTTATTCTTTTTTTTATTATGATTTTTTTCTCTTTTTGCTTCAAGAACCTCTATTCTTTTTCTTGCAGTGCTCTGCAGCAGTATCAGTGCATTGTAGTGGATGACACTTTGGTTGAATGGTGGGCTTTTTTTTTGAGTAATTGCTTTGATTTTACTGTAGCTTGCTCTGAGAAATTACTCCAGCCCACAGTACTGTGTGATTACAATGGGACTGGGTTGACTGGGCTTGGCAAGTATAGACCAGGACCAGATCCATAGAGACACGGGTCCCAGTGGGGCACACATTGATCATCCACACAACAAACTCTTCCATATAATAAAATAAAAAGAAGGAAAGGAACAATGAGAAAAGGAAAAAATAAACCTCAAAACAGCTGTATGGATTTAACTGCATTTTTAACACATGACACGTGACATTAAATAAAAAATTGAGGGTAATTTTAATTCGTGTTTACTCTCATTTTGATTTGTGGTCGTCTATTATCCACTCGACAGTTTCAGTCAGTGTTGACAAAACAGATCAATTAGCTGGCACTAAAGTCTCAAGTTCACACTGGTCGACTTCACTATCGATCAGTGAGTCTCCGTCTCTGTCGTGATCGTTGGCGACTTGTGTTCCCATGATGTGGAGTCTCAACAACTGGTCTGAGACCTGTAGTGTTCACACTACAAGACTTGTCAGTGATTGACTCCCGATCACACCGTGACGTCACCAAACTCTACGTCTGGTCACGTGAACTAGACAGGATGTAGCCGCTGCTTCTCACCGTGATTTACAGCCGTTTATTGTTGACGAGCACCGGTGAAGACGCTGCCTCCGACACAGACTAAACCGCTAAACCGGCGTGTAAACATCACCATGGCAACACGCTGGTTTTCACAGTGGAGCTGAAATCAGCAGCAGACCTCCCCGGTACCGGGTAACATCTGGATCAGACGCGGGGAGTTTGTAGAAAGTGAAAATGAAAGAAAAAGCGTTAAAACGTCAGACTTTTAAACGTGGTTGTAAGTGAATCAGTGAGACGGCAGCAGCATTTATCTCACATCCCTCCTCTGATTGGCTTTCGCTCTTTGTCAGTCTCTTCAGACTCCTCCAGTTTTCTAACATGACAGATCCAGTCCCGGTCTCAGACCAGGTCCCGACGGCCTCTGATGGAGTCGTTAGGGCTGTTCACACATTATGATCATTAACTGATGATTCACCAACCATCAGAGGACCAAGTCCACCAGACACCACCACTGGTGGAGTCCACTAGTGTGAACTAGTCTTAACATGACTGCTTGATTGTGTTGCACAATGCAGCATGTGCAACACATGTTTTTAAGTCTTTTCTAACTCAAGTTTGCACAATGCAGTTCTAGCAGCTTCCTTCACCTCAGATCACAGCCAACCACCTGAAACTCAACTTCATGTAGAGACTATAAGTCCGGCTGTGATCTAGGACTGAATGTCTATCTATATCCTGATTTTAAAAAAAGAAAGAAAATTCTCTTTTCCCATCTACCTCAAGTTTCAGCCATCCTCACAACGGAAAGTACCTCAGTTGCTTATCTGTCTTCCCACACGCTCAAATTGTCCACAGAAGTGACTCCATCATCTTTTCTTCATTCTTTCAATTCAATTGTCTGCTACAGACAGAATGATTTCGGTAATAGTATTCTCATTCCACAGTAATATAGAGGAAGGAACTAAACTCGACCTTTGTGACAACTTAGAAATTTAGTTTGTTGGACTTTTGAATGCCTTAGGGATTTCACTGGTAAAGGGTTCATTTTGCATAAAAGGTGTCCTGTGGTTCATGTGATTGTAGGTGACAGCTCAGACTTATTGTCAGACACAACAGTTGGCAGATTGGGAGCCTGATTTGCTTTAAGCTGTTGAGGTATAAGTATACTTTGTGAGGTGGATCTGTGTGGGCAACATGATACAAATAACTAGGTTTACAAAAGGTTTCTTCAAAAGGTTTCATGACAAAAAAAAAACTTTAGATGAATTATAAGTAGGTTTGTGACCAGAATTAGAACAATGTTAATTTCAATCTGCAATGAAATTAATCAGTAATATGTGACAACCCC
The DNA here is from genome assembly GCA_016801845.1 of Polydactylus sextarius. Lineage (NCBI taxonomy): Eukaryota > Metazoa > Chordata > Actinopteri > Polynemidae > Polydactylus > Polydactylus sextarius. Next base: position 988,458 of record CM028924.1, read on the forward strand.
TGAGTCACTTAAGTCGGAGCTGTTGCAGTGGAAGTACTCGACAGTCATCACTTGAAGCCTGTGGATGCACTGAGCGGTTGAAGTATAAATGTAGAGCAGAGCATTACTGCATGCTCACGCACACTCAGTAAACCTTTCTGAATTAATAGAGGCTCTATTTCACACAGCCTTAACCCCTATGCAGAGCTTTATAGACTTGGCTGCATATCTTTACGCACTGTACATTTGCTTACCATATTTAACCCAATGGGCAGTGTTGCTCTAAAAGGCAATAGCTCAATCCATTTCTCAGCCACATTTCTTCAATGACAGCAAACAACAAGTGTGCTAAGGAGCATGGCTTTTTCATGCAACCACAAGTCTATGTCCTCTTAACCCAGATTAGATACTACAGTTGACTCATGTCATGTGTGTCATGTTCTTTGCACTGGACATTGTTGCTTGAAGTAGCATGTCTTATATCAAACTACATGGTTTTTTTTGGATTCATTTAGTCACAGAGGAAGCAGGTGAAGGTTTTTGGTTTGACTATGTCATAGTTATGATTTACCACACTACTTAAACAGAAAGGTTATTGGCTTGATTGTGGGAATTTTTAAGTTCCATCATTCATTTAGGGTGATTTTTGGGCCATATTGGGGCCATATGTCCTTCTGAAACTTTTCCAAAATTGAGCCAATGTTGGCTTGTTGTAATTTTGCTACCAGGGTTGTGTGTTATGTCTCTTGTACTGTGGTTAATGCTACTTATGTGAGAGGACAAACTCATGCAACTTTGGCTGTAGGAGTTAGAGACATTTGGATCATTAGACTGGAGAAAACACATGCCTCTGTTCCAGGTGGTCTTGTCTTGTCTTGAAGCAGTTGGAATTTGCTGTGAGGCAGTACTACCTGTCCTCTCTGCAGTCAACCCAGCACATTGCACAGTCATCGTGCTTGTACTGTTATAGAGAAGACAGTCTTGATTGGGGACAACCTACTGTTTCTTTCTCCCATTATAACCAACAATTTTGCTATTTAACGGTGTACAGATGTGTTCACAGATACAGTGACTCATCCAAGTGGAGTTTGGAGTAATGCTCACCTAACTGGCATTCATTTCCTGAAAAGCCAAACATTTTTTTTTTAGCCATCATTGATCCACAGCTTTCCAAGCATCTGCTTGTTAAATCCCAATGCCTGAGGAAAAAGTATTAGAAGAAGAGGAAGCATTGGCAATGTGAGAAAAAAATGAAAAAAAAAATATAGACATAACTTATTTTTACCCTTCACCTCATGGACTTATATAACAAGAAATCAGACCTTTTTTCCCACACATATATTCTCAAATATCCTTCCAAGCTTTCAAGAGATCTGATGCCAAGCCCTGCAAATTACTTGTCATTAATTTGAGTCCCCAGTCAGCAATTTGACTGACCTTGAGCTGCAAACTTGCAAGTCTGGCTCAGTCAATTCATCTTGCAGATTTTCTATGTATGCTATGTGCACAAATTTTAGATTTGATGTAATTTATTGTAACGTTAAGGTTAGAAACTGGGTAAAGCACGGAAAACATGAGAATATAAAATGAGTGTTGGGGATTGATTAGGGATTACTGGTTGACAAACCCTTGAAGAAGAATAAATCATTCATGAGTCAGAGTTAATTTAGACTGATCTGTAAATTCTGACATCAAGGATGAGATGGATTAAAAAGCCAAGATGAAGAAGAAGGCAAGCCTGGCCAGGCATGTGTGCATCTTAGTTAATCCCATATTTCTGCTTTTAGGCGTTCTAATTAATTAGAGGATGTATGGCAGAAACTGCACCGTAATCTCCAAAGCTGTGGCTTTTAATTCCAGCTTCATGTTTTATGACTTTGTGCCTAAGTGACAAGTAATACCGACTCGGCCAGAAGCTATCTCTCCCCTCTTGATAAACACCCTCCACCCTGTTTTACCATAGTCACTCTCATCTTCCACTGTCAACACTCACTCTCACTTCACCTAGATTTCTTTCCTTCCAGTCATCTCGTTAAAGTGAGATTTATTTTCAATTGATGATAGTTTAATGAGCATTTTTCTATGTCGGTGGATTCTTATCATGTCATTAGCAAAAAAAAAAAAAAAAAAAAAAAAAAAAACAGATGAATAATAGATCTGATGGTGAGACATCCCAGGAAACATCTCATATAACTGTGCTGCTGAGATGAGAGGAGGGAGACAAGGTGCCTTTTGTTTTACAGGACTTCATTTCCAACTAATTAATGGCTCATGGCTGATCTTGAGTCAGTGTGAAGGACAGCTGACAGATATAAAGCAGAGAGAGTGAAGCATAATCATATAGTACTCACAACAGTGCCACTGCTGTTATTATTCATATTTTATATATTAACACCCCCACCCCACCCCCAGACACTAAAGGAGTCCTCTTTTGGATCCGTGTGATGTCACTTCACACCCCAGCAGGGTTTGTGAGTGGGCTAAAGTGAGTGCAAACTCCCTCCCTGTTGGTTCTGTGTCGCTCCCAAGGCTAGCACAACCTGCCAGTTTCTCTCCATACACAGCACTCTAAGCGCTGTCAGCTTAATTGGCTCACCTCCCATCAGTAAGATACCCCAACCCCATCGTAATTGGCTCCCTTTTAAGCTGCTCAGCCAATGCTATTGTTCAGGTACACAGTGTGTCGCTATGGATGCGGTGATCACTCACACATGAATTCTGTGACAAAAGGCCCATGGGCTGTCTCTGAACCTGTTTCCTAAACAGCAGCTATATTTCTGCCAACAACTACTACAATGCACTTTTTTAAATGTCTCTCACTTTAAGCCAATACCTTACTGCCTTCTAATTTATTCACACTCTGCACTTTCCTCCACATGATGTAGGACCTCATGCTAACAGCTGCGCCAGCACAGCTTCTTGTGTTTAAGTTCAGCTTGTGTGATGTTTACATAGGAGGATCATGGAGCTCCACTGAATGCCAGTCAACCCACAGGCACAGCAGTGAGAAATAATGATTGAGAAACAAATGAGGGAGAAACATCCTCTGTGTATGTGTGTGTGTTAGAGAAAGAAAGCGATAAGATTTCCCACAGACAGCATGGACTGGAGCCAATTCTGGTTCTGTCTGAGTAAAGGTAGTCAATGAACCCCTGATGAGTGCCACTTTGGCCTTGGCTGGGTCAGTTTTCTGCCAGTGTGTAATGAGCCCCAATGAGGGTGAACTTCCTGTTCCCCTGTGCCCTGGCCTGTCTCTGCTAATGAGCTTCTGAATAAATCAGTGTTGGTACCCGCCACAACCAACCACCCCATCTCCTGGTTCATCCTCTTACCCCATTCCAGTTCTCTTCCTCTGCCCGATGCTTCTCTTCACTCGTCACATTGTCTTGTCACCCAACCCCCTAATGAACCCTCAAGAACACTTTACATCTCCGTCCAACATCCTCTGTCTCTTAATTATCAGTGTATGTTTGTGGGACAGTCCATCTTTTCCATGTCCCAGGATTCTGTATCCACGTCTGTTCAAACATGATTGTCACTGTTTCTGCTGCAGTTTGAAGTCATACACTCAGACTCTTCACAGCCTCTTTCTTGCTCATAATTTCTACTAGTTTTAGGGTGACAAGTAAAGGAATAAAACTACTCTTGCCCCTGCATGCCCCATTAGTCAGCTCTTAATTCGGTCCTGATGATGCATGAGTAGTGAATGTCTTTATTTGGCTGCTGGTAGACAGGCTTAAGCTGCTTTAGAAGAGGTGATGATGAATCTTTCTGGGAATGGATTACTGAAGCGAGAACCTGCCCACTCTGTCTGACTGGTCAGGGTTATGTGTGAAATAACCTGGAGATATATGCAGAGCTGGGTAAAGTAGGCCATGACCTCTGGCTGCCAAACTCATAGTAAACACTGGGATTTTAATGTAAAATATGAGAATAACAGTAGCTCTTCCTGGGGAATCTAATAAATTTCTTGTGTGGGGGAAAATGAACAGACAGGTGAAACGTTGCCAGTAAAAATCAGGCTCTGTGCCGGGATGTTAGTAATCCAAAGAAGACATTAAGACACATGCAAACAAAGAGGATCTGTGTCAGTGGCAACTTACTGAGGAATCAAAAGAAAGTAGTAAACCCTGATATAAGAGCAGTTACCTTACAGTATAGTCAGCACTCTTGTTCTCCACAGATTGCCTTTTCAAGGTGACTGACCCCTGAGCAAATGTTACTAGTCAAAGTATTGGCTGCCATGCATCAGGTTCAAACATTGTTTTTCTTTCACCTCAACTGATTCGTTTCTTCACAGATTGCCTACCCCAGAAAACTTATCAGTTGGCTTGGGGGGAATCAATCATGGGGTGACACTATTCCAGACCAGAGTGCTGTTTGCGAATCTGTTGTCTGTGATGCCTGCAAATCCCCGGCTTTGATTGCCAAGCCTCTCGATGTGTTGGTTTTGGAGCTATTTTTCATTGTAGGTCCTTTTTTTTCCAGTCTCCTTGGCTTTGATTTGCTCTCCCTCTCTCCCTCTCTCTCTCCTTCACTCACGCAACTCTTTTATTTCCCTCTCTCTTTTCACTGTTACATTTATACCTCTCAGAGCAAACCTTGGAGAGTATTGATGTAAAGAGTGCCAGTGCCGTTTTGGGGAGATGCTAACAAATAAGCTTGCTCCAAAAAGGTGACTGCCAAGCAGGGATTAATGTTAAAACAGACAAATATTAGTGCTCAGAGCCAGATCTAAGCAACGAAACCCCCACCACCCACCGCTCAATCAAGAAATTCATCCTCTCTTCCACTTGGCAGGATGATTCAACCCATTTGTGACGTAAACATTTTAAACTATACTAAGCTCAATGAACACACAAGTATATATTTATGTAAGCACGTTCAATACTCCTGTGACTACCCTGAAATTACAACTGCAATAAATGAATTAACAGCAGGGCCTATTAACTCGGTGTAGTGTTTTAGCTTTTCATTTATGAAACTCTCAGTTCAACAATTCAAAATCAGAAGCGTAAAGCTGTGTGAAGTCAGCCAGAGCTTCAGCTCTTTATTTCAACCTCTCTGATGCATCCTGTCTATCTTCTGAAGCGTCTCTCATCTCAATAAGTCGACTGTACATGGGTACGAGCTGTGAACTGTGAATGTCTTGTGTAACTGCTCTTTAATATTACTGTTTAAACTCCATGATATCAAAACAAATTTCCTCTTGGAGGACGACAAAGGATTTATCTTCGCTTCATCTTAACCTTCTGAAAGACTGTGTCTTTAGCCAAACCACAACAATCTAATCTAGAGTTTAGTGATCCAGAAGTAGTTTTAAAATATGTGTGTATAATTTATAAAAACAGAAGACACTGTTTTCTTTTGTTTGGTTTCTTGGTACATCATCAACCCACTTTCACCAACATGAGATAACGAACAGTGTCTGCTCTGATCAGATGTTACTATGGTAAAAACCAGGTCACTTATTTCACAACAACATATGTTTACTGGTTTAATAGTTACAGTTTGGCACAATTTCACTGCCTCTATTAAATAACTGTAAGCTATTGACTTTATAAACTGTTTCTACCTTACATTGTTCTTGCTAATTAATGAGAATGAGACCTGTTCCATTTATCCTTACTGAACAATTACACAGAAGATAAATTAATTAACTGTAGTTAGTGGTGGCTGTGTAGAAGTGGCTAATGAACGTCTTTAACTGAATTAATGTCCTTTTAATCACAATAATAGAGGATGTTGCTTATATGAGGACAGCAGAAGAATGTGGGAGTGTTGTTGACGACACTTGTTTCTTTTTTTAGATTTACATCATGAAAATCATAGTTTATCTAATAATGTACATTTTGTACTATTCGGACTCAAGTACGGACAGTTTTAAATGATTTTCTCCACACCTTCTAGATCTTTCTCACACCAGACACACGGACATGGTTTTGGTTCATCAGCTCTATATAGTTATTTCCATACATTAATATTCGTATGCATAGTAAGCTGTTCCACCAGAGAGACTGCAGCAGTCTGCTTACACTGGAAATGTGTGTGTGGGCTGCCACAAACTAAGTTTCACCTCAGTGACTTTGCCTCAGGCTACATATGTTGTGAATCCAGACATGAAATGATTGATATATATATATATATATCACCACCTGATCAGCAATGTGCAGAAACTAAATGAAATTGAAAACATTTCATGACAAAAATGATAACCAATAAACCTAAAACATATTATGTAATTTCTGTCTATTTCTGTCATTTTCGGTCGCTCTCAACACTTTAACATTTGTATGTTTCTTCAAGTGTTAATATTCCAGATATGTTTGGTTTTAATAAGTTTGATATTATAAAAACTGAGACTGACTTGTGATTGGTCAGGTGGGTGTATCGGTATCAGTCTTTGATACTGCAGCTCTGGCCACAAATTACATCACCGGTGCTCGATGGCAGCGCTCGTACGTGGGGGTAACTCTGACATTTGTACAGTGGGAGGAAGTGTAGGTGCATCATCTGTTTTTATGTATAATCCTCAATCTAAAGGGAAATACAGTTGAATTGAAAGAATCCGTGCTCACAAAGAAATCAGCGTTAATATGCACCTATTGTGTATTAGTAGTTCATTTACCTGTTCTCAGAATCTGGAATCTATGAATATATTTAGTAAGTTTAATTAATTTTATTTCTGCACTGAATGGTTTGTACTCAGGAGGCTCCAGGTTTCATGTTCACACTGGTGCAGTTAAATATAATTTGTTCATAAAACATCCCAATAAAGTAACAAGGATGTAAATACAACAAATTAATTTCCAGATTTAACATTACTTGTCACGTGATGTTAAACTAACTAAAGGACAAACTGAGTCTTTATTCTTTGGGTTGTTGAGACTAGTTGAGAGACTTCATGAGATTGATAACCCGTATGTGACAGATGTCCCAGATCAAATTATTTGTGTTTTCCTTTGCAGTTCAGGTGAACATTTTCTTCAGCAAAATCATTTAAGTGTGACTCTCAGCTGCTCCCTGGGACCCGTGGTCCCTTCATCGAGTTTGGTCCCCAGATCTCCTCCTGCTTCCTGGCAGGTACATGTTCAAGGGGACTCGCACGCTGAGTTCATAGTGAAGGATTCGGGCAAAGAAATGAACTCACACATCTGTAATTCAATTTAAGCAACTGCTGCTTGTAAACGTTATTGTCACTAACTGCTATTCAACAGCTGAGAAATGTGTGAGAAACACAGAGAGCCTATAAAACAGGATTTTTGTAAAAAAAATTTAAAATAGACATAGATTTTTGTTCATGGTTCATAAATATTTTATTCTTATTTCACACAAATGGAAACGGCACCACAGAGCCCATCTCCCATATTATTTAACTGATGTTTGCTCGGGGCTTAGAAACTTGCCCATTTTTCCTTTTTTTTTTTTGTGTTTTTTTTTTTTCTTGCTCTTCCTGAATCTGATAACTGGCCAAATACTTTTGCCAAAAACCTCGGCCTATGTTTTTCCCAAGATAGTATCATAATGCTTCTTTTTATTACCTGAGACACAACATGATGTTGTTGTGTCAGTGTGGAGGCACCGTTTTTGTCGTCGTGTTAAACACTTCAAACAACATTACATACATTAAACATAGTCGATGTAAAACAATGTGTCTACTGTGGCTCTGAGAGAGTTTTATTACCATTCATACTTAGGATTTCTCCACTAGTTTTGTGGTCTAAAATTTAAGATCAGTCATGATTGATGCTCAGCATTAGTGTCCTGTTAAGTATATTATTGTAGACAATAATAATGCATCATTATCTAATCTATGTCTGCAATTTTAATCTATTGTCTTTAGAGAGAGAGAGAGAGAGAGAGAGACCGTATCCTTATTTCAACCAAAATGAGATTTTGATAATGCAGCTCGATGCCTTAGGATACGCTGCCTGAATGCTTCAAGCTTTTTATGTTTTTCCATCTAAAGAACTAGATAGAAAAAGAAGCGACACTATCCGACTGACATAACTTTTCCTGTCTCAGCAGGGTCGCAAAGATCATTACAGCGTAAGCATCCATTACATAAAGTCCCTATTCTCTTTCCGTAAGATTAATAGAAAAATGTTTGCTGAGCTGCACAATGCATGATAGCATGGATATTTACACTAGGAGAAGATAAAATGTAATGGTCTACAATTCAGCTGACTGACCAGATGGAGAGCCCTTGCTGAGGGTGACTCACTCCTCCTCTGCGGTACTCCTACTGCCACTACTTGCATCTCTCGTCCTTTTCCTTTCCTCTCCACTCCACCTGCTCCACCACCACTACTGCTGCTTCTACCTTTTGGATTGCTATATTTGTGACTGGGTCCATTGATGTGGAAAAAGCCATCATCTGGGCCAGTAGATCTGGAAATAGAGTACTCGTCGAGGTCGGCCAGAGACAAGCCTTGTTCCGTGAGAGTTCACCCAGCCAAGGGTGTAGGGAGCAATGAGTTCCAGCCCGCGAGAGCCGGAGGTCTCTGCTGGCTATTTTCTTGACATTCACTCTGGGGCCTGTGGTGTTTCTTAAAGCTAAGACAACATATCCTACTGACTGGGGGATGTTCAGACCTTTGGGTCCTCATATCACTACTGTGCTTTTCGTAAACACATCGTGTTAGATTCTGTCTTCTGCCTGAAAATTTGAATTTATAAATGATTAGGAGCAGTGGAGGCTGAAGGCATAAATCAATAAACCTGGCTGGATGCAGGGCAGCTCAGCCAATTAGACCAACTGGAGGCTTTTGACAAGTAATAAGAAGACTTTAAATGAGTCAGAACAGGAAAGGTATGGATGGTATTTCAGTCATAGCGATGCATTTAAGGGCATCTAATGAAAATTGGAATAGTGAATTTAATTAAAGCTTTTGTTCCTTTGTTTTGTTTCAGTCTTTGTAACAATGAAATTAAGGCCATGACCTCATACTTAACAACTTGTTAAAAAACTAAAAAGCTAAACAAAGAAAAATCTCAATGCAACTGAAACCAACAATCAAAAACCCAAATTAATTTAATTCCACATTCATTTCATTTAGTTTGATGATCAAACACAGGATATCTTATATTTCCTAAATGTCATTTCCATCTGTTCTCATAATTAAAGGTATGTTTTAACCCAAGAGATTCATGGGATCACAGCACTTAGCTCATCTGGGAGTGAGCTAACCTCTCTCCCTCATCCCACTCTGAAATGGCCCTTAGGCCTGTACTGTGGCATAGTTAATGGAGTGCGCCTAGATGAATTATTAACGGTGCTTACATTTCCTTTATGCTTGCCATCCTATCGATATTCAACCCTTTGCATGCCCATGGGTATGTGGGTGGGCGATTTTTTTTTTTTTTTTCCAGGATGTATTGCCCTTTTCACACATACATGCCGGTCCCTTTCTGATACATATCGCTTTCACTGTGAGATGAGCAGAGTACGTTGAATAAAACATCTAACTTGTAAAAAAATAAATAAAATAAAATGAAATAAAATAAAAAAAAGTCCTTCCCACAGTTACAGTCAACAGAGAATTTAAGTGCCGGTGACAACAGTAAATTGTGACAATGCAGCGTTCTCAGTCCTCCAGTTCTTTGGGTTTACGCTGCAGGGACACCTTGAGGTGTACATTATTAAAGCATGCTTGGATTTATAACATCATCTTCCATGGGGAGTAATCCAAGAGGTAAAATCAATGGCCAAAAAAACAGCATCCACAAACTATAAAACATCTCCTCTCTTACAAAGTGCTTGTAAACCTTTTTGGGCTATCATTGGTGGACTCGGCAGGATCACTCTGGGGAGATTCACATTAAGCAATATATATATATATATATATATATATATATATATGGAAAAGCAACCTCCTTGAATTCTTATGAGGTACATAAGGAGGTCATAAGGGAGCTATTACATTGACTTCTTTCCCTGGTATGTTGGGACCTATGACTAGATTGTTCCCAGAGCAATATAATGCACTTAGGTCTAGAACCAAATTCAAGTCTTCACTGGGGTTAATCATCTTGGTAGCTCAACTATTGATTGTATGGCTGTGTGTGTGTGTGTGTGAAAGATATAGAGACTCTAAAGCAGATGGCAACTCATTTACCACCGGAAAACGAGAGAGAAAGCCTTTAAGCCATTTCATGTAAACAGTCAGCCTGTAAACAGTCATGAATTAAGGCATTTCCCTATGTGCCAAAGACAGCACAGCATCACTTATGTAACTGATGGAAGAGCAGTGCAGTAGTTTCACTGATAAATATCAGGTTTTGTTGTTGTTGTTGTTGTTGTTGTTGTTGTCGTCCAGTACAGTTGTAGCGACACCAATTTGACAAAGACTGGATGTAAACAAAATTAAAATAAATGAATCTCTACAAAGCTAAGAAAATGTATTCACTGCAAAAGAATAATAAGCACAAATGTATTCCCTTATGTAATAATACAAATTTGGTTGTAATTGCAAAAGATTTTTTCATCTCACGCCATGTTGAGATTGTTTGTGTACTGATGAAGTAGGCTAACTATCCAGGCAGCTCTGAAATGATGAATTTGTGGAAAATCTAATCTTGTTCCTTTTCTCTCTCAGCTCCATCTGTACCCGTTCCCTTTTTGTATCGTTACTCCATCCATTTTATTTGTCTCTCCATTCCTTCCTTTTTTTTCCTACACCCTCTCTTACCCTTTCCTCTTGCCTTTCCAAACAGTCTCCTCTTTGTACTGCCAGCCAATGTTTTCTCTCTTTCTGACTCAGTCAGTTCATCTTCCCTCCCTGAGGGCTCCGGGCATGCAGGTCCTCAGTGTCCTTAGCCTCTGCGGTTTCCTGTCTGACTGTATGAAAATGAATTTCTATGGGTTGTTAATAGACTGCCCACTCATATACATCTCATCACTCTCTGACACCATGAGGCTATGATTGCCCGCTGGTCTTTGCGGTAAGCCCTTCAGAAAGAGATCCCCTTCTCTTCCTCATCAACCTTTAACACACTCGGTGCCAGAGCACACAGACTTCTGAGGAGGCTGTTGCTTCTGCAGGCGCTCCTATCTATCGGTAGTTCAATCTACATACAGAAAAAGTCAAATGCTCCAGTGCAGCTAGAGGCATGAAATGTTTTAAAACATGCATATGACTTCAAACACAGCAGTTGTTGGTTAACTTGCTGTGTATTTGACCTCCAGTGCCGTTAGAGGACAGTGTTAATAAAGCGATGAGAGGTCAGGAGGTCTGGACATATGGCACTCAGTGCTTAATCACAGTGATCTAACATTACATCCTCAGGGTTTCCTTTTTTGCACAGAGAACTTCTTAATTACAGTCTTATATGCAAAGCTTGTGCATGTAGTCCTTCACTGTTTAAATAACTGTACCAAATGAATGCTAATGAGATGCATGGTTAAGAAAATGTGATACTATGCACAGCTATTAACATACTTCTTCTTGATGAGCCATTAGAAAAATAAAATTCTATTCTGGTAACTGGAGAGCAGAGGAAGGGGCAGTTTGAGTTCTCTCAAATTCATTGTTGCATTGCAATGATTTTCTTTTTCATTAGAAGAAAATGTCTTGCTTTCGCTTTCTCAACAGAACAAACTGGAGTTTGGGTGCAAACTATTCTTAACTGCACCCAGCAGGGCACATTTGAGCTATTTCTGTTCTTATGCTAATTCACCAGTAATTGTTGAAGCCACACACCAACATAGCAATTCAAATGTCCATATTAATGTGCCCTTACAGTAACAATTTCTAATTCCAGCGTGTCAGCACCTCTTGGCAGAGATGGTATCTTTAAAAGGAAGCTCTCACACTCATTACAGCACACAAAGACACTGAAATAGAACAACATTCTTTTTTGTACAACTGAAAATGGCATGCTTACAGACTGAGTTGATTCATTATGATGAAATATTGACACTTTATGTAGAAAACTGTAACACAAAGTAAACTGCTTTTGACCTATTCAAAGCTGAATGGATCTCTCCTTTCAGCAGATTCAAACTCAAGATTACATTTACTAATTAATACAAAAGAATTCAATAAAAACTTTTAATCTCTGAGTTGTCGATTTAAGGTGAATCAGGAGTTATTTTAAAAGTTTCAAACATCACGTTGTGGTAACATGAGTCATTTTAACACAGTTGTGTCAATATATTTTGACCTATGTCTCATTTAAAGCCAACATTAAACTACAGATAAACATTATTATTTTGTCTTCTTCATGCTTAAGTATCTAGTTTGACAACACATTTCTCACGCTACAATCAAACTAGATTAGAAACCTGGACGCAAATATGTGCAAATAGAGTAAACTCAGTTTGAACTGGATATGATGGACAGGATCTGTATTGACTGACGACAGAAGAGATTCTTTGATTCTTCTGTCTCTGATTTGACAATTTCTTACTCGGGTCTGTTTATAGCTAATGTCAGCCTCGGTATGATGCTAACCAGAGCTACAAGCTTGACAGAGTTCAGCCCCAGCAGTGCATGATGTTGTTGGTATTTATTATATATGCTACATACTGTAGATCTATACCATTGAGAAAAATCTCTCATCACATTTTAAATCCCGATTTTAGTGGAAAGAGTAAATAAATTTCATATAAAACTGTTTTCATCATGTTCTTCCATCAGGGGACAGAAAATCAGAACAAACTGATTAAACTGTCCAGATAAAAACACTACATAGACAATATTTGTATTTTATCTTAGATGCCTAAATGTTCCATTTTTACAAATGAACATTTTTGGTTTTAGAAAGACACATCTACTTCGAATTAAAACCAATGCTTCTGATTTATCTGAGCGTTAGTTCAACACATCCTCAACATTGTTTGAGACCATCATGGTGATGATGCTCTGCAGTGCTGCAGGAACTGCTAAGAAATGACTTGAGGAGTGTGACGAGGTGTTGACCTGGACTCTAAACTACAACGATTTCAGTCTGGGTTGAACAAACCTGATCTAATTGAGGCTGTGGTGCACAACCTATAGGACCTAAAGAATCTGCTGTCGATGTCCTGGTGCCCAACACCTCAGGACACTAGAAGAACATGAGGCCGACAAGGAATCATTTTGTTGTTGTGTCCAAATTATCATAACATCATAACAAAGAGGTTCAAATATCTTCATCCTTGAGTCCAATCTGAGAAATCCCTCGACCAAGTCTATAAAAGTCTGTATGTAGTAGAGAACAGACACCATATATGTTCGTGAGGGGAAGTATAGACATTTATAATTTGTGCTGTATGAACAGAAACAGGCAGGAACATTGTTGATGTGCATAGATTTTGTAAAAAGGCTTTGTTCCTTAAAGCCTTCATTGTTCTGCTTCATGGTTTAAATAATTCTCTAAAATTTAAATTGTTCTTTAAAACTCTTTCATCATGCACAACTTAACTGTCTAAAATAGCTGAATAACAGAGCTAATGAATCACTTGTAAGTTAAAAGCATCATTAGAAGCACATATCCATATAATTAAACTGACCCTTGGATGCTTCAGCGCACTCACGCTTTTCAGCTTCAACTTACATGTTATGGTTTGAGAAATATTAAAACTTCAACATAAGTTTAGTGTCCAGTTAAGTTACTAAGATCTCATAATGATCTCTTTACAATGAAAAGACACTGTTTGGTTAAATCAGCCCTGACCTGTATAAAACTGTAGAGCATAAATATGGAAATTCAACTTGTTAATACCAAGTTGTTCCATTTATATAACATAATCATAATATATAATATTAGAACAGATGGAGCAGTCTGCTGAGGTGTAAATGCGATGATCTTTACATTATGTTTACATGTGTTGCTGCCCACATCTCAGCACCATATTACTGATACCTACAGCTCTGAGGGTTTTTCTGTGATATGAGGATCAGAAAACAGACACATGCAGACAAACTGAACAAGAACTACTTTAGAATTGATTGGATAACATATTAATGTCAGTAGATAAATGTGATTAAGAACAACAAGAATAGAAGCACATGATCTTAGTTAACGTTTCTTAGATGCAGAAGGTTTAATTTCCATTTATAATATTGAAAATCAAAACTTAATTTGGTTATTAAAAAAATCCTGATGGTTGAGGCTACGTCAACATTTTACATGAAGTCTGAACCAAACACACGTCGCTCATGTCAAGTTTTATACTTATTTGCTCAGAACTCTAGATGATCACTATCACACAGACAAATAAGGAAATTCAAGACAAGTTTTCTCTATTAAAAAGCTCAAAGCTTCGATGTCAGTCTTTGTCATTTAATTTCGATTTATCAGAGCGACTGCTGAGAATTACTCCTGAATCAACAATTCTCTGCAGGAGTTTTTTTCTTCTTCATCATTTATCAAACTCATTTGGTTTTGTTTATTCTGATTGTTGCGTAACTGTAAAGCAAGACACAAGTTTTCAAATCCCCCTAAATGTGAACCAAAGACATCACAAGAGTCTTCAAACTACAAACTCTGACAGGACTTCACAATTAGTTTAATTTAAGATCCTCCAACCAGCTTTTGAAGGACACCAAGACCTGAGAGACATTTTCTGACTTTCTAGCAGCATAAAGAGATAGTCACTTCTGAGGAAACTGCTTCTTTCTAAGGTCATGTCAGTTGTTACGAACTGAATTGCTAATAACAAGCTGGAATATGTAAAATTCTGTGGAAATTACTCTTCATTCACAAAGGATTTTGTTCAAGTCCGGAGAAGATCTTAGTGACTGTGCAGTAACCTGTAAAGGAGAAAATTCCCATCAGGTCTCATTGTAATTCAAGAAACATAATCCACAAAGTTAATTGTTTTGTGACACTTTGTGATCGGTTTATTACTTTTAAACAATTCAAACATCATTTCTGTAAATTGTGTACGTGCCCAAAGGCGATAATAATGACAAAGTAAACCTTGTGTGTGTTGTTGTGTGTTGACCACTTTATAGAATTTGTTTCAGATTTACAACATCACTTGGATGTCAGATGTCAGTTGATCGTTGCACAAGTTCACCAACATGTCCCACGCGTTTCGAGGTAAAATCTGTTATATTGGACAGTTTTAAACCCCACAGCTGAGTAATTTCATTGGATTGTGTTGTTTTCACACAAATAGAAGAATCATATTTCTTTTTGCCAGCACATTGCACACAACACACTCTAATTAATGCCAAACGAGACACTTGGTTTTCAATTTTTCATTTTTTTTTTTTCTATTTCTAGATCAGAGATTGCAAAGAAAAAAAAAGCAGCAGCAACAACAAGAAACACTGTGAAAGGTGTGCGTTCATATCATTGTGCAAATAGTTTTTGCTGTTCTTCATTTTGAATGGTTCTTGTGGTGGAGAGTCGAGGGTGGGACGATTGCCAACAGTTTTGTTTTACGGCTGTAAAACGTTGGAGGTCTGTTTTAACAAGACACAATGTCACACAGCACACCGAAGGTCTCCCACAGCCCATATATAAAATATGTGTACACAAACACATACAATGCACAATTGTATGAAGTAACAGTCCAAAGAATTTCCAAACAGTACGAACTGTTACATTACATTAAATTAACATCTCATCTGAATTATTGTGCAGAGGGAACTGGTTCTTGGAGTTTAAGCGACTGCACAAGAAATCAGAAAATTCAAAATTCAAAATTAGATTCAGTACAACAAAAGAAAGAGGAGAAAATCTGAAAATATGTGAGATAAAAATACAAAACTAGAGTTAGTGAATAAATGAGCAGCAGAGTTTAAATCTACTTAAACGGATGAAATGCGTGTTACTCCAAGAAGCAGTGAATCAAATCAGTGGCGTAACAGCATGTTTGTGATTTGTCGATTAAAGTTGCCAATTATTTGAGCACCAGGGTTTCACTATGTTGTTTGGAGATTTGTGAGGATTCTTGCCTCACCCCCTGTGGAGTCTTCTTCTTTTTATGTTTCAGATTTAGATCTAAATAAACAAGGTTCAGATTGATTTGTTTTGCCCTCAAAGACTGTTTTTGGAAGGTTAAATTATGAAGTTGAAAGGTGATAACTAAGGCATCTGGATATGGTTCCCTACAAACTAATGTCTGGACTGACTTTCTTCTGAAAACAGAATTGGCTCTGGCCTTTTGTAAACAACTTCTAAGTGAGTAGTATTTGTAGAAATACTCATGAAGGATCAACTTTGGTACAACTCAGATGTACAAACTAGATACTTTGTCTTTGTCACATTGAGCTGTTGATGGTTCTACTCACAGTCTCATCACTCTTTCTGACATGGTGTTGAACATGGTGTTGAATGTGATCTCCCAGTCCACAATCCAGGACGTCCGCCTCCGCAACAAGTCTCTAAAATGTATTGTTGATGTGAGAAGTCAGTGCCACCAGTGTGTAACCACTGGAGCCACTAGGACATGGTGTCTTTGGTACATGGACTGTTGGAGACTGAGGCTCATATTAAAGGACTCCATAAAGCTGGGAGCCACAGGCTTTGAGCACCGTTGTGTTGACACCATGAGGTCTTGCAGCCTTGTAGTAGCAGAGCCGCCCTGGTTGTCTTCTTCATCAGGTGTGAATGACAGTTTTGTTATAATTGAGCATCACATCACATAGCTACAGTGCTGCAGCTGCAATAAGCTCCAGGTATGAACATTTTTCTCTTACAGTATATACAACTTATATGGATTTGTAGTTTTTCTTTTTTGTTTTTGTACCTTTTATATTCATCAAAAGACTTCTGCCTTCAGGCCACAACCTAACATCTGTACAAGTGTGTTAACAACAACTGAGAGTTTACACCACATGAAGAAGGGAAATCATAATTCCCACAAGAACTCTGGCTTTGTTCAGGTGACAGGTAAATCAAATTTGTTTCTCAAATCTTTATTACAACTTGTCCACATTGTTCTTTGCAATCGATCGGATTAGATTTGTGAGTCCAGTCAGCGACAGCCTATCTGCATTGTTTGTTGTAGAAACAACACAGGCCTCTATAACTACATAACTACATAACTACTGTCACTCTGGAGGTGGAGTGACTCAAAACACACTCTGAAATTGGATTAGCGTAGCAGGTCTGAGATACATCTGTAGCAATACGACTGAAACCAACTCCAAATGTGGTGTGTGCTCTCCAGGGCTATCTACCTATAAATGACCTGTGTCGACTCATTTTGGTCGCTTGGTGAGATCAAACTGACCTTGGATATGATGTATTTTTAATAATACATGTCTAGTTTACCACAGTGGCAGTCGACAGCTCGTCTCCTCTAATATGATAAAATCAAGCTGCAGTAGTGGCACATAAAATTCTGTTTAACATATTCCTCTTGTTTATTTAACCTATAAATACATTTTAAAAATTCCTCTGTCTTCCAGGTCATAAACCTGCATAAAATCACCGTGTATGTGTGTGTGTTGTTTCCACAGCTCCTGGTACATTTTGAGACAGAGCCAGCCTCGTTTCTTACTTCTGTGCTGAGCTGCACTCACCTGTTACTGCTGGCTGTAGCTTCATATTTATAGTGAACAAACATTCAAGTTGTACTAATGTTAATGTCTCCAAAAAAGAAAAAAAAAAAAGAAAAGTGAATGAGAATGTTTTCCACAATCAATCACTATCTCGTATTAATTTGTAGCTATATTAACACTGATGATGCTCTAATTAGTTCATAATGAATTTGGATTTTCAGGCTTAACCAAACTGGGATGATGATTGTGATGATGCATTTGATTAGTGTGACATGTAATTTTGAAATTAAAGGAGCAGTATGTCAGATTTTGGGCAGCCAAATTCAAAACACTGTTGCATGTTGCACAAACATGAAATATACACTAATGTGGTAAAGTTACATGTTACAGTCACCAACACATTTTGTTTCAGTATTTAAGACACATAACATCTGACCACCCACAGATTTATTGCCCCACCAGTGCTCCAGTCACTGCTCCACACTCAGACCACTGATAGACATGTCTAGTCTGACATAAGCTGCTGGCAGATCCAGATGTGACAGGGGTCTTCACATCAGCTGCTGATTTCGCCATCCAAAAGATGACATCCAAAGAGTCCTGATGAGGGAAACTAGAGCAGAGTCCCCCCTCAGTGAATGATAAAGAGGGTCACCAGAGACCTAAACATGTTCTGGGCCCCAACTCATAATGTCTTGTCAGTATGCTTGTCATCTGTTTTGGGTGAGAACAAAGTGAAGTCAGCAGCTGATGTGGAGACCCCTGTCACATCTGGATCTGCCAACAGCTGATGTCAGACCAGACATGTCTATCAGTGATCTGAGTGTGGAGCAGTGACTTTGTCATCAGTTTATTTCTTGTGGTCGTTGGTCATTGAAGCTCTGCTGGGGCAACACATCTGAGCGTGGCCAGAGTCTGAATCCAGAATCATTAGTACATGTTATGTGTCTTAATTACTGTGTACAAATTACCTGTATTTTCTAATTATAGCTGCATAAAGAAAGTGAGAGATAAATACATCTGGTCTTTACAGCGCTGCTGAAACACAACATGTGGGAAGTGTCTATAACTTTTACACAGACCTGTGTGTTTCTAGATAGTCTAGTTTGTTCCACCATAGCTTCAAAATTTGACCGGTGATAATTATCCTCCACTTAAGGCACTTGGTAGCTCTGATGCTAATGCATGTTGTCCAGTGCACATCCTCATTTTTGTTTCTGCTTTTGTCAAGACGGTGTTGAGCATCGTAGTGAGGGATTTTAGTTTTAGTGACGTCACAGTGTTTGTATCTTTAGCTCAGTGGTAACTGATAAAATGCTACTGACTTGGTGACAGGGAGACAGCGGCGGGTGGAGCAACAGGACAAAACACTAAATCAAAACATTAACATGATTTCCAGACTGTAAATTAAATGAATATTCTGTTTGTACTACTGTTGTCAGTGACATCAGCATCTCAGATTCATTCATTCAACCATCATACGCCGGTGAAAACAGATAAAATATGAGACTGAGAAAGAAAAAAAGGACCAACAACCATAATGGATACTTTTCCATTCAGACGAGTTAGAATCCTCATTTAGTTGATAGCTCCTAAGGTGATTGGTGTTAGAAATGCACCTTCAGAAATGATCTGGATCTGAAAAGGGCACCGTGTGTAAAAAGGGCAAACCTCTACCCTAGTCTCACCAAATTGCAATAATAATTCATAAGGAATACACTCATAAAAAGGAATGGGTTATTAATCAGTGCCCCCCTCCCCACTGGACTAATACCTGCAAAAATTTTATTAACTTTATTTTGAGCCCATTACTCTTCTATCACCCTGTTGGAATACACCATATTCAGAGGTGCAGCTTAATTGTCTCCATATTTCTGAAAGACACTGAAAGACAATGATGAGGGGGTTTTAGTGGGTCTCTTAATAGAATTTCCTCTGCTCACTGTCATTTTCAGAGATTAATAGATGTGTTTGATACATTCATTACCTTACTGGCTCAGGGAAACATGAAACGCTGTGCTGTTTTGCATGACAACCACACCAGACAAGTCTTTGGATACCACTGAAAACATTTAACCGGAGGAAATTGATGCTGTAAGCAGAGCCACTGCTGCCAGATGGCAATAGGGGAATGAAAAGCAGGTAGTAAAAGCCTCAGGTCATGATTAAGCGGACTGCTGGATAAAGCACACTGCTGCAAATGCATGTTGCATAGTGATCAACAAATGCCGGGCAGCACAGGAATCATGGTTCCTTCCCAACAGGTTTCAGGTTAGTTCAGATAAATACTGAGGATTTGTAAGACTTAATACGTGTGTGTTTGACGACTGCTGTAACCCAACAGAAACAGACTTTAAAGTCCTAGTAAATTCTGTGAGTAAACATGCCAGTGAGCTTTACCTTTGACCAGTCTGTTGGTAGCTGGTTGATGCACCAGAGCTTTATCTCACCGGGTAAAACAGCACAAACTCTGCCTGGCCTAGGGCAAACCAGAGTCATCCACTATGAAGATACATTTCTATCTATCTTCTGAGTCGGACAGCCTATTTCAGGCAGATGAATGACTGAGCACGAATGAAAGAGAGATTTTGAGAGAAAGACAGTTTTCACCGGCAAATAAATCATACAGGTCAGCTTTGCTGTGACTAGTAAACCAATTGTTGCCAAGAAAGAGAGAAATGTTAGTGGTATGCTACCGACATTATTGGTCTGAAGGATATGATGAAGTATGTTAATTGACACATAAATCATAAATTACAACCATTCCTTAGAGTGTGTGTGTGTGTGTGTGTGCACATGTGCATGATTTTTTTTGGGTGATCCTGACTTAAAAAAAATTAAAACCTGCTTGCCTCCTCCTGTTCCTCACCCTCCCTGCCCACATCAGTCCCCCTGAGGAGGTGATCGGACGCGTCTGTTTCCCGGAGATAAAGGGCCGCTCACCACATCCCCAGAGCTGGGAGAAGTTGGCACTGAGCTCACTGGCAGTCGGCTCATGTAACAGACCCTGTCACTGACACTGAGAGAGGGAGCGGGTGAGACAGAGCGATGAAATGGGTTGAATCACAGTCAAAAGTATAAGTGACATGTTAAAAATGTGACGTCTGGCTCTGCACAAAGAAAAAAGAAACATTAATGGACACAAGTGGAGCAACCAAAACATAAAAACATGAAATTGTAAGTTCCACGATACAAACATGCTTTCAGTGTCAGAGCGTTAAAGTATCGTCCTTTCAGTGTCATTTTAGATTATTTATTATTACATTTTCTGACACACATGGAGCTCAACAGCCTCATCTGACTTCTTATAATAAAACGTTGTAAGTATCTGTCAACAGTACAAAAAAAGGACTCAAGAGAAGTGTTTGCTAAAGTGCTAGCTTACAATTAAAGTTCAGCATTTTTGGGAGCTGAGTAGAATAAGAGATTAATAGTTTCATCGAGTCTGTCTGGTAAATATGAAGATGATGCTGGCGTCTGCTTAAGACATAAACAGGAGTGAAGCTTGTTAATTAACAGATTAAAGTATATTTTTATAATATGCGCAAGTAGAAAATCAACAAATTAACAAACAAAAGGTGTCAGACTTCTTCATGTTGATTCCAGCCTGAGCTAAGTTTATCTGCTGCTAATTGAGGAGAATTTAGAGAGATATCAGTCTTCTTACCTCAGGAAGATCATGAATAGTCACAGTTCCCAACTTTTCCTTTTTCCTTCAAGCAACTCAACTGAATCTAAATGCGTAAGGTTAAGGAAAGGACAGCGCTTTAACTGCGGTGTTTAAGTCACACAGTCGATGAAAACTGTTGTTTTTCTGTTGAGAAAAATCTCAAATAGCTATAGGCAACACAAGTCAGAGCAGAGAATCAATATTGATTTCTAAAATAAAGGCTAAATGGCATACAATGCACTCTTTAGCTTCATTTCAATACATTAAAGTGTAATTGCATTAATCTTTTACTTACTTCCCCCATTTAAAGGCTTCTGAAATCCCTTTTAAGTTTTTTTTCCTCATTACCTTGCATCTATCTTCACTATTTGCCTTCTAATTAATTTTGTTAGGTGGGCAAACTCTCCCATCTCTTCACACACGAGTGCATGCTGGAGGCATATGAATCACAATACAGATGTACACATGCTTGCCCTTGTGGTTGTTCACACACACACACACACAAGCACACGTCCTGTTACCATGACTTCAGAGGACATTTCATTTTCTGGAGACTCGATCATAACTACTACTTGTCCACCTCTAACCTCAACCAAACCTTCAAACAAATCTTAAAATGTTAACATTTACCTTAAAATTTACTCATTCACATTACAGGGACTTGGTTATTGTCCCCATAAGGAGCATAACGTGTGCGTAAACAGTTTTAAGTCCTCACAACATGAGGAATACCAAGACCACACATAAGGGCACACACACACACACACACACACACACACACACAAGCCCAACGAGACCAGGCTCAATATCAGTCTGTGTATAAGCTTCCACTACAGCCTCTGTGCTTTCATTTTCCCAAATGTAGGCTGTCCTATATGCTCCACCACAGGGAATATCAATAGACCAACTATAGTATTCACAGAGATCAATACAGTAGAATATTGTTTCTCTCTCTCTCTCTCTCTCTTTCTCATCAGATCTTTGTAGCTTTTTTTATATAGAGTCACTGTGACACAAATCCTGTGTGCTGCTATTTCCCAAAACACTAAATTAGAAGTTTGGTGAGCAATGGTCTGTGTGACCCAAATAAGAAAGATGGCCTTGTATTTGGGTTGAGACATCTAGAGTTTTTGAGATATATAATATATATATATATATATATGAAGAATAACACTCTTTCCACTTGTATACTTGGTGACAAAGACTCCCAAGTCTTATTAATAAATCTAAACAGTTTGAGTGCTATTTTAAACTTTCTGATTCTCAGTGATTGCCCCCTTTAATGAGGTCTTTGGAGAGAGACTGAGACAAAGGGACAGCTGGATATGCAAATCTAGTCTAATATAAGTAGAACTGTATTTACTTTTGGGAAGATGAGACTAATTATCACATTAGTGGTCTATTAAAAAAAGACTTGCAACAAAAGTGCATTTTTGGTTTCTTTATGTCTTCCACCAAAACGTACATAAGAAGACTGACTGAAACATTGAACCATTTCATGACAAACTGTGTCGTGATAATGACATAATCCTTTTTAATCCATATGGTCACATGATCCACGTCCACCATATGTAAATTCTGTTTCAAATCTGGCTCATTAGTTTTAAAACGACATGTTGAATGATCAAGTTTCAGTTGTGACAAAACAAAACAGTAAATAAATAAAATAAGAAATGAAACGTGTTAGATGAAATACAAATGAAACTAACAGTCATGTAATTGGGCCATCGCTCATGATCTGTGGCTGTTTGACTCTTCTGATGTGATCTGTGTACAATTAATTTTGAGCTGTAATTATTCAACACAAGGAAGATTAAAAGATCTCTGCGGGGCCTCTGATAGGACGGGAGAGGATCTCTCAGCTAATTATTGATTGGTTACAACATTCTTTGTAATGTTTGTTGGTGGAAAAACAGTGATAATAGGCAAAGCGTTATTATGAGTATTTATTAATGATTTTGTTATGGTATTTTATTTTCTTTCTTTCTCCCTTGTTAAAATTTCTCCCTAATGAGGGCCACAGAGTGCCAGTTGGCATTTAATCTTTCATGTCACAACTACTAATTTAACTTGCTGCTCTGGTTTGAATCAATACACCATTATTTGAAGTTCATTAGGAAACCTATTATTGTTTGACAGTACACTCATTAAAATGGTGACCTGGGTGGGTAATTGAAATGCATGCCTCTTCATGAGATGTATACAAAAGCGTTCAGTTATTGTTGATTACACTGTTCGTTAGTTGTGTTTGCTAACGATTTTTGAAAATATTGTCCTTTTGCACTTTGTGTTTTTGAAGGTGAATATTTTTAAATTACTATGCAAATGCCCAAGAGGCACATTGTCTTCATTTTCTTTATTCTACCATCATTTTTTTTTTTACAAAGACAATGTTTTGGTTTATTTCACAACAGATGCTCAGATCTTTAAATCTCTCCTAACACTTCTGTATAAAGTCTGTTTTTATAACTCTGTCCCACATCTGAACCAAGACTTTATTATATTTCTTTATTTTGTTGCATAAACCTTGTTTCAGTTGTTTGTCAAAAAAAAAGAAACTTTTTTTGCAGTTGTTTTTTTTTTAAGGGAAACTATTCCAGTTAAATATACTGATATAATCCATTAATTAAGATTTTCATGCACAATGAAAGTGTGAAAATTACTGATGAGTTTAAATTTCTACCAGACAAACTTTATTTGTGATTGGAACTGAAAGAAGTTTAAAAGGTTAACAACTTAATAAAGATGTATTTATTTGTAGACAGAGACAGAGACATTTCTTACTAGTCCTTCTAATCTGTGTTGTGATAAAGTGATATTCCCTCAAGATGTCTTGGGTATTTCTCTTTACATTCAGTGAAGGTGCACATTTCTCTGTCAACCCTGAATCTGTGGCCGTTGAGTTTACAATCTTTGTCAAACTGACAGTATCAAGACGTCAGGTTTAACATGATCACCTTCGCTGCTTCCAGCTGACTCTGACTTTGAAAACATGTTTCTCTAATTACAGTTAATTTATTTGCAGGAACATGTTAAACATCTGTACAACAGACCGGTACCTGTGCCTCTACAGATCAGAGCACATCCATTCACAAGAGCAACACCAACACTATTTTACTCACTCGTCCAAATTTAGTATGCGGGGGTGTTTTTGGAGAAACACTGGCTGGTTTAACACTGAAAATCCAGAAACATGACAGATGCTTTATTCAGAAAAGCATCTGTTTGAATTGGCTGGGTAAATATGTGCACTGCACATCTTATTGCTCACAAAGTACTTTTGAAGCCAACTGATGCTTCCTCAGAAATCTTCCTAGAACTAATCAGTTCAAATCACAGTGATTGCTCTCAGTAGAAAATTAATCTAATTTTCTGTCAAAGCAGCTGCCAGTTACTTAAGATCTGATCTCTTTCATTCTTTCACTCTCATTTTTCCCCTCCCTCACTTCCCCACTTTCTCTTCAGGCTCTGGTTAATTAAAATGGAGAGTAAAGGATTTGTAGTTAGTGCTTCTGGACAATGTATAGTGAGAGTTAATTATAAAACTAGCTGTGAAAAAAAACGAATAAAATTATTACAAAAATGGTCCAACAACACAACTGATGCGGAAAAATTAAAAAACAGACAAATGTTTGTATTAATTGGTCATTTGCATAGAGAATGTAAAAAGATAAAAGCTCTTTAATGAATGAAAAGACAACGATTGATGGTTACATAGAAAGAAAATAGATGTAAATTCCAGTTCAATACAAACAGTTTTTTTCCCAGTGGGAGTCGATCTATATGAGTGTGATCGCTAGTGATTTTACTCCTCATGTGTGATGTTATTATTCTATCATATCACTGATACGTGTCATCGTCATCACATCTGTCTGTAAGATAATGGATTTTATTATCAAGATAGAAAAATAAAACCTTTACTTCTACTTCGTATACGTGAGTATTTTCAATCCTGATGTTCACAGGAAATGAAAGAAAAGAGAAAATAAAAATACATTTTGACTCTAAACAGAACAATAGTCAGAAATCATTTAAATCAACCCGTTAGATTACCTGTAAACATGAAGATATATCAGAGCTAATATCTATATTATGACTGTAACATCGAACCTGGTCAGAAACAACCAAGACGACCGACATGACTCAGAGTCTGAAGCAGAGTTTAGAACAAAACGTATAATAGTGGCTTTATTGGGTTGAATCAACTAAAGATATAGAAATGATGAAGGTATAAACTGTATTTCAACACTAAGGACATGGGAGTGTTGCATGTTTAGATCAGAGCTCAACCATGAGTTTCATTGAAATTCGATTCAATGTTTCTGAAAGACTTGGTTAAGGTTTACAGACAAAAGGGAAATGTCAGTAAATCCCAAGCTCATACCCACAGAGAAGAAAGTTTGACTTGTGCCATGGCATAAAGTGGCTTTTATAATTACTCAGTAATATCAGTTCCTCACTTCAGAGACCCAAAGAGGTCAAAGTACGTCCTTGATTTATCAAAAGACACTGAAACAGCTTTGAATGCTCTGACACTGTAATAAACTGACAAAGACCTGGAGTTAAAAGATGATTTATTATTTGATGTTTTGATGATGAAGCTAAAAAAATGTGTCTAAAAATTCATATATTGACTGAAAGAGCCAAAGCATATGAATGATTAATTTAGTTTTGATACGAATCAAAACATTTACTTTTTTTTTACTCAAGAAGTTAAAATCTTTCTTGTCTTAATTTTTGTTCTATTTTTTATTGTTTTCGCTGTAAAACTACTGTTTCATACGATTGTCTTTTTTTATTTTTATCTTTAAAAGGATTTACTTTTATATTAAATCAGACAAAGAGAATACAGCATGGAGGCAGATGGTTATCATGCCTGGCAATGAGCGTTAACTATTGTTCGCATATCTCTGCAAATTTATGCCATTTCATGCTTTTCTTCGTAGACCCGGCCCTTAATCCCATTGTTCACTGCACAAAATCCAATTTACTCCAATTTCATACACTTCTGCACTGAACTTACACCAATCTACAGTATCTACCTTCAGCATTTGAATCAATTTTGCACTTCCTGTATGTTCTTTTTACATGAAGTGCTGCTGGCAGCAATCTGGCTGCTTGTCTTTTCTAGTCTTTTCTAGCTCTTTATTTTTAGCCTGTGCACACTGTGCAGCCATGACTGTTATCGCCGTTGCATTTCTGATCACAATAGTATGAAGCAAACCTGACACCGAGTGTTAATATTTCATTTGTCAACTCAACATCAGCATAATTTGGTCGCCTCATCAGATTGTCATAAGATGACATCGCACTGCTTTTTCCAATTATCAGAGCAAAAAGAAACTCAGATTGAATGTGAGAGGACGAAAAGGGAAAAGGGAAATATTAACACAGAAACATAATTAAATGCCAGTCACACAGAAGAAAAATAATATTACAACATAACTATCGCTGCTGAGAAGGAGTGGAAGAGTTCGTTTGGAATAGATTTATATGGTAGTAGATTGACAAAAGATGATGTGTATCATACAAAACATTCAAGGAGGCCTAATGAGTTTCCTTTTTATTGCAGCGTGCCACTGTTTCAACTTCTGCACTCTTGTTTTATTGATGCTGCTGAAGTTATTCAGAAAATTATGTCTATGTCACATTTTATTTATTTGATAACTGAGGAGCATTTGAGTATTTGTGTGTGTGTGTGTGTGTGTGTGTGTATCATTCATGTAATCAGTGCAACCAACAAGCTTTACTGGCTGATACTAACTCCCAAATAGCAACATGGAAGTCAAGTATGAAAGAAAAGCAGATGAGTGTCTCTCAAATAGTTGAGGAAATGAATGTAAAGGCGTGTTTAATATTCATTCAGTCATTCGTGCAGGCAGATGAGTGCATGTTTCAGTGTGAGGACACACTCTTTCAGCTTTCATTGATTCACAGAAGAAACTGCTTGTGGATGCAGTCGGGGTCCATTAACCACGTGATACTTTTCCAGGATGCTTGTTGTGTGGACCATTATTAAACTACATTTAACAGCTGCAGAGGACCGTATTAGCTAAACAGAGATTGTTTGTTCATGACACAGTCCCATATCCCAGCACAGCCAGAGCACAAAGACACTTTCTTCCATTGTAAGACATCTGCTTTCAAACATTAACAATGCTTCACGGCCTCTAATGGAATCTCTGGGATAAATATGTCCATTTTTGAGAAGTGTTACATGCAAAACTATCTACGTTCATTCATTCTTTTTAGAGTTTTTTTTAAATAGATGTTTTCTGCCGTTGACACTTCCTTTGAAACTTGTCAGCGATTGAACACATCGAGTCATCACATGTTTATTGGGTAAAAGTAGCACTCTCATTTCTGAGGGCCAGCGTCAAAGTGGTGACAAAACACTGACAATCCCTACAACTCTGGCTACATTGTATCCAGTGGCTTGAATTCTCTCTCTCTCTATCTCTGTTTCTAATTTATTCAAAACCTACATGAAAAAAAAAAAGCAGCACGCCGGCGATCAGCTGATACGTGTTCTTCTGTATCCACCAGCTCTGAAAAATCAATATGATCATGGCAGTATTGTGTTATCACAGCCATGTACAGACTCACTCTCTTCTCATATGACTTTTTATTGCAGGGACAGCAAATGCTGAATCTCCTGTCAGTAACTAATATGGGATTTTTCTCATTACAGGCTTTGTGATCACAAGATAGAAACAGAAGCTGTAAGTAGGAAAGGAAGAAAAACAGATGCAACACAGCAGATAAGGTGGTGTTGATCAATAGCTTAACATTCTAATAAGACTGACCCCCTCCTGGCAAATTACATTGATCCTTAAAAAAAAAAAAAAGATGCAAGAAACAAATGAGTAGACACGAGGTAATGTTCACCCTCTGCTTTAATGGGCCTTTCTTACTGAGACTCAGCAGTCACATATAGATGTTTCTATAGAGTCAGGTTGTGTTTTTGTTTCTTCCAGTTTATAACATGAAGCCTGACATGGTAATGTAGACTGAATATAATGGGACTTTTGCATTGTTTATATAACAGTTCATTTTGGCCTCGTGAACAACGTCACCTCTGTTCTGTCCATCACTTCCATCTGAAGTGTGTAAATGTAGAACATGTTGAAGTCTTTGACATCCCCTCCTCAACACAACAGGAACATTTTCAAGTACTTTCTAGGTTATGCATCAATCAAATTCAGTGGGTTCATTTCCAGACTAATCTTTAAAGTCACTCTGTTCTGCCCCGTTAATTGCAGAGCTGGCAAACTCCAGTAGGGATGATAATTCTCTGGATCAGGCCACAGGTCATTGGCTTCAAATAGTTGAGCAAGTCCATGATCCTCTCTTTATGATTGGACTCTACGGACGGCTGTGGATGAATATGTTAGTGGGACAATTTACTCTATGGACCTAGCAGGAAACTGACAACTGTTTTCTTTTCAGATCAGATGAATGTAAACATTATAAAAGGTCTTTGAATTGCTCCCATAAGATTATATTTCTGTTGGCTAAAATACCAGACTTTCATGTTTACTAAAATTGAAGCCAAAGTCAGATTGAAGATGAGTGTGTCTGTGTTTTTACCCACATTACCTACAGTATATTACATATAGCAAAACCATAATTTACCACAGCATGAGTTTTATGTCAAATATGTGTTTTATTTCCTTGTGTGTTCATCTCCTCCTCCTCCAGGAAACATTTAGCTATTTCTTTGTGATAAGAAAATAAACAATAAACATCAATACACTGAGACACAGATAGTTGTGTATTCAGCACTGATGTGCCATAATCTGCTAGTCTAACATATACCTATCTTTTCCTTGTGTGCAGTATGTAATATTTTTCTAAATAGTTCTAATAAAACACAAGTATTCAAAGGTGTAAAACCCCCTAGTCCTTGGCGAGACAAGACACAACATTTAGACAACACATAAAACGCAGTAAAACACTGACTCGCTTTATAGTCTTCCCCTGAAAGCATCTATGAGTGCAGCGGTGCCATAAACAATGACCATTATTTGAGCGATAAGAGAGGATGGCATAGAAAAAGCTATGTCTCTCAGTGGTTGTGTGCACTTGGCTCATTTATTAATTTATTTAAGTATAGAAGAAAGCCCTGGGGAGCAGAATGTTTTATAAATCTATGATTAATGAAACATTAATCATGAATTTTGTAGAGGAACAGGAAGAGTTGTCACTCCGTATTTGGGCCCATTAGAAGTTGGATGGAAAGAGGAGACAGGCGAAGGGAATAAGGGTTGCAGATCATGTGGTTTAAGAGCATGATTTGAGGGTAGATGTCAAAGAAGGAGAGGAGACGATGGGGAACAGCAAATGAAGATGATAAGGAAAGAAAGAAATCTCAGTGGAATTTACATGATGAAAACATTGGAAGAAGCGTGTGCCATGGAGTTTAATTTAAACCCGTAGATAATCAGCCATAAGATTATGCAGCAGTATGACTATAGGCACATCAGGAAGCTACATAACAGGCTTCACTTGTAGATGTTGACGTTTTCTTAAACATGAATCAAATGACAGTTGAAGAAAATGATCAAATGATCTCAATCTGGTACCAGTGAAGTATAAATATGTTGAATACAACACTTTACACTTCAAACTATACTTCTGCATCAATTGTGTCACTCACTTATTGAAATTAATTCATTTGGCATCCACGTCTTTGTGCTGTGTGTGTGTGTGTGTGTGTGTAATATATTCTCCCATGTATATGCAAATTATGAGGCTTTAAAAACTACAATAGCACTTGTCAATATTTGTGCCAGGTACAACCTAACCTTCTGCTGAATGCTGTGTGCCCAAATGGAAGTGAAAGACGGCAGGAACAGGGGAGTTTTCAACAGCAATGCCTCTGAGACAAACATCTCTGTGTAGAATTGATAGGTAGGGATGGGTGGAGTGAAGGCGTACAATGAAATAAACATGGCAGCTGCCTCTGTTGTGAGCTACCAGTGATTTCACAGCTCTTGGAACTTGACAGTGGTGACACTATTGAGTGCCTGCTGAAGAGTGGTGGGGGTTTTAAGGAAACAACAAAATTCAGCAGAGTTGCTGTTTACTAACCCAGCCTGTATACGCTGAGATTGATCTGACTTGAGTATTTTATGTACACAAAACACTCCAGACTTATCCAACAACATAATCAACAGGGAGATATTATGAGTAGGTGGCTGATGTCAGAAATGGTCCAGCATTTTTTTTTAAATCTACTTTAATTGTTCTGAAAAGATACGGTTCAATGCCAAAACCTCCACCGATATCATCTGATAACAGGAAAGTCATTACTGCAAAATATTGCTACAGATAAGTAGGAAATCTTTATCGATGGTCTGCTAATATTTCATCATCTTACTAACAGCTCCTGCTACATTGACTACAGCCAACAATCATCACCGAAGTAGCTACAACTTCTATCAGACTGATAAAAGCTAAAGGTTTTGCGCATATTTTCTAATTAGGTTCTAGCAAGTAGCAAGATTACTGTATTTACTTTTGTCAGTGGTAGAAAAGTTTTCTACACAAGTGTGAAGATTAAATAATGTTGTTAAAAAAAAAATCTGAAGTAAGTAAAAAGTTATCAACATTTTATTTTGTTTTATTTGCATACTTACTATATGGAAAGGTGATAATAAATAATATGTTTTGGATGAAAGTTGAAATGAAAACACCGGTGACAGACAGTTTTATCATCTCTCACACTCACAGTCATTGACTTATATTATCATCCTGGAGACTTTGTTTCAATCATAACTTCAACCAAACCTTAAAACATGTCTCCGTCTTAAAATTGAATCATTTACTTTATGATGACTTGTTTTTGGTCCCCATAAGGAGAACAAGTCCCATAACATCAGCATGTAAACAGTTTTAAGTCCCCACAATGTGAGGAATACCTAGACCATCACACACACACACACACACACACACACGCAATCACTTCAAATTGTTATGCACAATGTCACCCCGGAAATGTGTTAAAGGCCTCTGCTTCATATCTGGTGTGAAATTCAAATCTGTGAAAGTAGTCTTGATCCTGCAAATGAAAACGGCATGAGGTTCCGATTCATTACTTTCCTCTGGCCGAGAGCAGCGGTGGTGTTGGGTGAAGGAGAGGACATGCCGGGGCAACAGCGTGGATGGAACTAAAGGTGATCTAATGGCCTCCAGTAGCAGCCGGCAAGTGCACAGAGTCCTATGGTGGAGTGGATGCAGCGGTGGTTGGTGGCCCAAGCTCAAGTTGAGTTTTCTTTTCTGCATTCCTGCCATCACTTACCCTTAGGGCTGGGGTACAAAGGCAAACTGTGGCCAGGGAAGTCAAGTCATTTCCTCCCTCTGCACCAATCCAGCCCTTTGGCATGGCTTGCATCTGACGGTGATCCCACATCTGTTAGAGGCTAAAACCTGGCTGGCATTTGATAGCGAGCTCTCTTTGGCCCACTCGTGACTCGAGCTCTGGTGATCCTGATGGGCCACGTACAGATGAGCAGCATCAAAGACATGACCAGATTTGTCTCCTCCATCAAACCAAAAAAGGAAACAAATTATGGGCTGCTGTGATCATGGGTACGTTAGTAAATAATTAATGTGGAATGAATATATCAGAAGATAATAATCATACATGCAAACATTTCTAGACAATTGAATGTCAGAGCGGTTGATCCACGATACATAGTAGCTGACATGTGTTGGTGTATCAATGGTCCTCATGTTTTATTAGAGGTGTTTGCAGTCAGATTCGTGCCCCCCTGCTCCTACATACAGGCCTCTCTTCACTACATCCTACCCTCTACCACATTGCTCCATTTATCAAAAGCTGAAATAATGTGGCAGGGATTTATTATGTTATTCAGGAGCCAGGCTTCATTTGCACAACAGAGGCCACA
This sequence comes from Polydactylus sextarius, assembly GCA_016801845.1. Lineage (NCBI taxonomy): Eukaryota > Metazoa > Chordata > Actinopteri > Polynemidae > Polydactylus > Polydactylus sextarius. Next base: position 1,020,464 of record CM028924.1, read on the forward strand.
ATCCTCAATCTGGCATTGATTTCTTTTGATTTATGTGGAACGAGCAGTGTTAGGAGTGCATGTTCATTGAGTCTTGTGCCCCTCTACTCTCCTTTGTTTACAGTTACACTGATATGCACAATGATGGAACATGGAATCAGCTCAATACAACTAGATATCCTTCAGATGGGCATTTAGGATTCACGAGGCTCAATATTCATTTTAGAATAAAAATCAAACAAAAGAACAATCTCTCTTGTGAGATGCACTCACTTTTACTGCTCTCTCGATCTGCATGTTACTACTTGAAACATATAATGTTGACCTGCTTGTATGTGATGCTGATGTTACAGATAATTTTAAGCAGACTAGACTAGACTTTTAAAGAAAATACTCCAGAAGATATGTGGTTTGAAGTTTATGATTAGAAAGAAAGAAAAAAAAAATAATGTTTCAGTTTGTTTCAGATGCTTTTTGCTGTTAAAAACCTCAAACTTCCAACATCTAATGTTGACAAGGTCTTTTTTCCTTCTACCTCAGCTGTCCAGTAGACATCACCAGGTAACTTGGCAGAGCCACAGGTTCTTCAATATAACCAACAACAGTAACAACATTGTGTGTGTAAGAGCAGAAAACTGTTCAGAACACTGCAGATCAGAACGGGCAATTCTGCAGCCTTTCAGGTTTAATTTGAGGGTGTTTACATCCACATTCAATGAACCGTGTAAAAATCACTGCTCTTTTCATAGACATACCCCCCCCCTTCCACTCCCAAGGGTAAGAAAAGGACTGGGACTCACACTCCTCACAAAGAGTGGATGTGAACACCTGCAGATTGTCAGCACTTTAACCTCACAGTCACTGGTTCAATTCAAATCCAGAGTGGCGGAAAGGACGAGGAAAAACGTACCGTAACAGCACGTTAAAACAAGTAAACTGCATTTTAAACCCCTGAGACCTTGTCATGTCAGATTTAACCTATGAAATGACATTAGAAATAGCAAGACTGTTGTTGTTGTTGTTGTTAATAGTTAATTCCTCTCCTATGAAGTAAAGAATTAGAAAAATACTTTTTTTAATTCTGTTACTCAAACAATTGTTTTCTCATTTAAGTCAGTTTCTCTCCAGATCTGATAATGTATGAGTGTGAGTGGGTGAAGAGAAGCTGTTACATCTCCTGAGAAGATGTGTAATCAAAGTTCGGATCTACTTGCTTTTCTGCTGGTAGGTCAAAAAGGTTGTTTTTTTACCGTATTGTCTTCCTCCTACATCCTTAACAGCAACAGCTGCATGCTTACTTATGGTGGCAACTGGAATTTGAATCACCTCTCGCTGATCATGCTCAACATGACTTGTCAGTGTTGTTTCTTTGACTGTCTTATGCAGATTTAGAGGTTATGTGCAGGGTTTGAATACAAAATGCACTCATTATGCTGTATGATAGTTAATGCAGTACAGTTAGAGGGAACGTTGCAAGCAACAGAACACGGATCTTCAATCAAGGCTATTGAACTTTGTATTGATTTGAGCCAATGGCGCTGGAGGCAAGCTGTTGAAAGCCTGTTTTTTAAAGGCTGTGCAGTTTCTGCCTATGACTGAAATGCTAATATGTGTGGGTGGTGTTACTGTATATCAGTGGGTTGTGGGGTTAGTGAGGTCCAGCTGTGCTGGTCTCTCAAGTACAGATTGACCATTTGCTGCACACGGATCAACCTTAACATCAACATTAAAACTGGTAATTGGTTTAAACGTTATATTTTGAGGATATAGATGTTCCTATCTATCATTTATCATTTAGTGCTTAATATATTTTCCTCTTTCTGGATTAGGAGAGGAAAGTCTGTCAGATACAATCTATATGATAACAAAGATTTTTATAAGATTTTCTAAGATCAAATGGTCACATCTCATCTTCTTCAGCCACAGTTCTACAGTCCTATCATTTGTAATCAAAACATTTAGTTATTTTCATTTTGGTTTCGATCATTGTTGCTATTTTAAAATATGGATAATATGGACAGTTCAGCTCTGAGCCGTCGCACCACCACAAGGAATTAAAGCTCCTTTTGTTGTTGTCACATCTCCTTTGAAACTAGCAGCCATGGTGGTCAGAAGTTGTAATTACACAATTATGGCAATCATGATTGTTTTCAGCCCAAATTATACCATCAGTGTGCAAACAGGTAGCACATGTAATGAAACCAAGGATGAATCTCAACTCTGTCACCATGAACAAGTCAAAACATGTGGCTTACTTTATTTGGGACTAAAGCAGATGTAGTTTTTAAATAATGAATGTTTGCTTTTTTAATGTTTTGTTTTCCTACTTTTCTGTTCCATTACAGTGGTTGTTTACCTTTTTTTACGCCTCCATGCTTTCCTTGGTAAAAGGTAAATGCTGCAGAAATGCCAACTTACAGAAAATGGGCATAAGGGACCAAGAAAGTCTACAAAAAAAAAAAAAATCCCTGAGACACATGACAAGTTGACAGCAGGACAGCCCCAAGTGCTCATGGACTTAGTGGAAACACACCTCAAAGTCTTTGAGTTCACAAGTTCCTCTTTCCCAACAATAAAACAGTATTAAGACATTTTCTCTGAACTTTTACTTGTCATATTTTCTCACTGGCAGTTTAAAATAATATTAAGCATTTAAATCACTTCCACATTTGCATCCACATCCAACAAACCCAGACGCTTGAAGACGCAACAGTGAAAACTACCCGAGTACAAAGACTTGACATGTTGCAACTCCTCCTTTTCACTGCTGAATGCACAACACTTAACACAGAAGATATTAAATTCACTGAGTCTTGCAATGTGTAGGTGAACCTAAAAGGGATTGTGTGAACTCTCTGCCACACCTCCTGATTCTGTTCCTCCTCCTCCTCTTCTATCTTCAAAGAACCAAAGAATCTCCAAAGAACAAGGTTTAGGTCTCAGGAGACAACTGACGAATGGATTCCTCTGAACCTGCGTGTGTATTGCATAATTTAACCTCCTTGGATAGTAGCTGAGTGTCATTATTAGAAAGATAGTGATTTTTGATTAAAATGTAAATCAGTCTCTCTTTTTTTTTCTATTATTATAATGCTGCTTAACTGTAGGTGAGGGAGCAGGAACTGATAGATCTCAAATTTGTAGTTTGACAAAAATTAAGAGCAGTCTGTAAAGCATCATGTTAGATATGTACAGAAAAACTTGGACTGATTAATAAATTAGGATTTATTATACTCAAAGCCTCATCTGACCTCTAGAAAAGTTGAATAGAAGCTTAAAAAACTGTATCATATATGGATTATTTTCTTTTTTTATTGCAATATTTGATACAGAAAAAGGTTCTCGTGGAATCATAAGGATACAGTGATTCATCACAAATGATGTGGGATTTTTCAAAGGGTGATAAGACTTTTGAAGAACAAAATAAAGTCCAACACAAAGCATTAAATCCTCTGACGAGTTTCAGAAGTCTTGACGGGCAACTTAAAAAGCACTTTCCTGGCAATCTTCCACCAATCACAAAGATGATATTTCAGAAGAACTTCAATTATGGGTGTCCATCCCAGCGAGGCCTCGCTATTGTGATGAACAGTTTTGACAGGAGATGTTATCATTGAATTGCTTACAGCAAAACAGGGTGCTTGAAATAGAGTCACTATTATACATATGGGAGCATCTGTCAGGAGTCACAGTGTTCAGTGATGGAAGACATTGGAAAAATACTTTAAATTTGTTTTTTGGATTCCACAAATAAAAGATAAACAACAATTTCCCAGTTTAAAGCGATTTACTGAAGGAATTACCTGTAAATTCAGTCTGACTTCATATAAACACTGGGCAGCACATTTTTGACATCCTAGTGAGTAGATGAAACATATCTGCCCTAGTTTACTCAATTGAGTTTCCACTAACAGACTCCCCACTGTTTCTTCATTGTCCAGCCATATCACAAATCAACCTTGACAGGGAGGGACTAATTGTGTGCACCCAGTGTTTACACACACTCACACACACGTTGCCACCCGACCTAAACCAGGAAACACTTTGCATATCAGCAATATAACAAATACTGTTGGCACCTGTACATTTATCAGGAGTTGCTTATTAGAAATGAGCTTTTGCAACAGTTTTTTTCCTGCCCTTGTTATGCAGACAAGGCCAGTCAAATATGTTTCAGGTCTGCGTTTTGGTCTGTTCATACCAGTCAAACAGGACAAAGATGGTCGTCACAAATGAAGACGAGGGATAACACACAACCTAGTTCTGTCACTCAACGTTACTCTGCTTTTGTTCCAGAAACACTTCACTCTGCAAACAGTTTCATAATGGAGCCCCAGCAGTTTGAACATTAACAGCATTTCCATATCTCTACAAGAAGACGTTTTAAAGTGACAACCTTCACTTCAGCTTTTAACAAGGAAGTAATGTTGATGTATTAAAGCTTTAAAGTGTATTGGTCCTTGAATCTTTGCCGATGTAAGCTTCAGTATGTGCATGAGTAGACGCTGCTGTTAGAGGTGACTTCTCTGTTTTATTCCTCCTGTAACTAAACTTAACTTCTGTTGACTCTCTCTACTGTCACTCAGCTTTAAGCAAAGTAGACAAAATCAGACATGTTTTTAAAGTTATTCTTGACCAAACAGCTGTGGGATGAGTCTCTGTAGCTTGTATATTGTAGCTATGTATGTTCTTCAGTATCACTCACCATGAGATACACTGGCTTCTCTAACACGCCAACTTTCCCTTTGTGTTATTATTGAAAAACAAACTCTATAATAAATGCACTAAAACAGTAAAAGTATAAAGACGTTTAAACTTTCCTTTTAGCATCTATAGACTGTTTTACTTTCAACATGTGTAGTCGTTGTTCCTTCACTAAAGCAGTAGATGACATTATTTTTGCTGTCTAATGATGAAAGTAACAGTTCACCTCTGTCCTAGTGGAAATGGTTCATCTTCCTCAGAGCCACAGGTGCAACTGTATTTTTCCTGGTCACACAGTGAACTGTCTGGTATTTGGCACTTGTCTCAAAGTCCATTAGTAAACATTAGCAGGGAGGCTAATGGGTAGAAGAGCAGCGCTGTAGCAGCCTAACAAGACTAAAATTAGTCCTCCTACACACTACAACAATCAACACCTTTTAACCAGTACGACACATTTCTACAGATGAGTCAAACCGTGTGAACTCTTGGGTTAGAGCAGTGTTTGCATGATTCACCGAAGCTGTGTCCCAAAATATGAGACAACACACAAACTATGGAAAAGTTTGTTTTTGCCTTGTATGTTTTAGCTCTAAAAGATTACAAATAGAGCAGTAAACATTGTAATTTTTGTCTTTTGTTTATTCAATTATTATTAACTTTGTTGAATACAATATGATCAAAATCTGCGGCATGCAGTCCACAAGCTAATCGCAGTGTTTTTCTTTCCCACTGTTGACATAAATTGTTAGATAATTTCAACAAATCTCCTGATATGTGGCTGTCTGATTGCACTGTCATAACGCTGTGCCTACGTAATTTGGTTACCTGAGTCCGCGGTGACATTACACGCAAGAGAACTGAGCAGAATAGATGTGAAAGGGGGAGGCGGCTCCCGTGACTGGATGGCAATTGAAGAAAGAGCTAAACGAAATTAGAGGGCACATAAAGTGTTTCCGACACCGGTGAATCCGTTTTCCTCAACAATTACAGCAAGATGGCTTTTATTTCATTGGGGGATGAGGGTGCAGCACCAAAGCTGTCAGCAAATACAAGCAAAACCTGCAGCCTAGAGGTTTCTGAGGATATTTGAATGACCTGCCTTGTCCTTTACATGCCACACAATCTGATTATTAGTAATGGGGAACAAGAGGCTAATTGAAGTGTCACTCAGCTAAAGTGTCTCTCTTTTACTCTCTTTGTGTTTTGAGAGGAGAATCATCTTTTTTGAAGAAGTCATCAGTACTTCAACTACAACGATAGCCACTGATTATTTCCTAAAGCCTGAAACCCCCGAAAAATAAGAATATACTGAAAATATACCGTATAGCAGAGAACAGCAGGAATAAGCGTCATACATAATAAATGAAGACGCAGGACACTGAGTACATTTCATGTTTATTATATACTGCATGCATATATTTTTACTTTAATCACTAACAGCAGGGTTAGATCAAAATGAACTGTAAACAAAAGCTTTTGAAGAAATAAAAAATTAATGACTGACCTCATTCTAACAAAACCTAATGACTGGTGTCGCGGTGCGTCACGTTAGGTCACATAGGTTTAATTTCCATTTGTCCTGAGAACATATAAATGCTTTTGTTCCTATTTTATTCACACAGGCTTTGTTTTGTTTTTTTTGTTTTTTAGAAGAATGATATAATCAGTGTACTGTTTGAAACAGTTTGAAGGGTTTTTGTTGTCTCCTGACAGCGATGAACACTTTCCATCTCAGGTCACTGTGACACTCTTTGGGCCATTAATCAAGACTGCAGCACAACAGCAGTGTCCGGGGGTTGTCAAAGGAAAACACAGTCTGACCCACATAAAGCTCTCATTCAACCAAAATAGCCCATTAGCGCCCATAGGATTTGCATTTTGAAAGAGCCACCGATAAAAAGTAAAAGCTGCAGCCACTGTGGTTGTACAGACAATAGTATTTACTGAACATATGATTTAATTGTTACATTTATCTAAAATCCTGCATCCTCCTATGTCATATGAATGTCATGTTTTCTCACGAGTAGTTAAATATCAGGATCCAAACCAGACAAATGACATTTTTACAAATATATTCACAGAAATTAATACAAAACACACAGCACCCATCTTCTCCTCCACTTTAGACCATTTCCTCCATCTCCTCGTGTTAACTCGCTCCCCTCAGTATTGCAAAGTACCTGGCTAAAGCACAAGCAATTTCAGCCTCTGCCTTTTTCTTAACTCTTGCATATTTTATAACAGCATTCGAGCATCATATTAGTTTTAGCATGCTTTATTGCAACTGGTGGAAGAAGTCAGCTGCAGGCTGTGCTCGCTCGTGGTGTTTTTGTGCACTGATACGCAGTCCTCTGTTCATTCTGTTCTTGTGAGAGTAATTACTTTTACTCTTTAAAGATCTGCACTGTGCATTATGTTTACTTGCAGACCACTGAAAGATAAATATGTGCTCTGTGCTCAACGACTGGATTCAGCATTTTCCAGTTTTTGATTTCATAGTAAAACCATAGAAAATTAATATACACATCAATATGAGCATATATTGAACCAAGTAGTAACATGACTTATTACTTGAAACAAAATAAAAGGTGCATGGCTTTAAAGATAGCACCAGATTACCTTTTTTCTTCTTCTTTTTGCTTCATACATTTTTCTTGGCAGAAAAGCTTCATACTGGGAAGCTGCATAAACAAAAGATAGATTTGCTGGAAAAGAAGGTTAATGTGTAACACAAACACCATCTAACAGGATTGTCTGCAGCTGCCAAAGAAACCTTTGGCACCCTTCAAACTGGAGATGATGCTTTTACTTTTGGAAATTTGATTAACCTTTCATAGCAATAACAAATACTTAATCCAAACAATGGGACAGTGATGATACAGTGATGCTGTTTGATAATGATAAAAACATGCACATGAACTCAGCAGTGACACGTCACAGTTTTGTTTTACATGTGAGTTGTACATTTGAGAAAGGTTCAATTAAATTCAAATTGATGTCAACAAACATCATCTTGTTCATTACTTTAAGATGTTGGTGCACAAATAATATAATATCTTTTGTCCAGAAACTTGAATATGACTTGAACGTTTCTGAGAAACTCAGATCTTTTTTAGAAAATAAACCTGGATACTGTTGATGCAAATAAACACCAGAGATAAAACCATATTTCATTGTTTGCCGTGTGTGTTTTCAGGTGCATCTACAACATTAACTAGTACACACAACACTAGCATACACCGCTAGCTAACGCTATCATGATCCTTCATTATAGTATTGATACTCGTCTGTTAAGTGATGAAACACGCACCACTTGTAAAGCAGCGTGTTATTGTCTCCAGTTGTTACTGTGAACCTCATATTGTTGCACTAGTGTTTTGTGTTTAGACTCTTTTCAACAGTCGACACATCATTGATTAAAACCAGTAAATGCACATAGTTGTATATTTAATGTGTGTTGTGTTGCTTTGTCTGTGTGTCTCAATAGGAGAAGTTCAATACGTGAAATTGTTATTGGATCAGGTGGGTTTTGGTGAGATGTTCACATCAGTAATTATCTTGTGTCAATGGTGTTAAATGGCCACAATTAGAGCTGCTGTCACCCCCGTCAGAGTGTTTAGATCACACTCAACTCTGTTTAAAAAGCTCCCTCATGATGAAATATAAATTTAATATTTACTATAGATACATCAATGAATACATTTAATACAAATACACTTTATTTTTGCAAGCTATGTCTCACATCTATGAATAACAAATGAAGATTTGAATTATTCAAAAATGTTAATATCCATTTAACTTTAAACTAACTAACAGACTAAAAGATATTCAAGAACTTAATAATAATTATCAAATCACATTGTGTTTCAGGTACCGTTACAGTAAAATTGATGCCTGTGAAAATGTAACAGTTAATGACGGAGATTCAACAGACCAGTGTTGTGTTATCCGTGGAGCTCTTGATCAGTACTCGTGGTTGTTTGCATCATATTCTCTCACATATGTGTAAAAACCTGCCTGTGTTGTACTGTGGTTTGGAAAAAGCAACATTTGCAACGTATCATTTTCTTCTGAGCTTCAAGCGTAATTTGTTTATGATGGTAAAACGTTGACTTTGGGCATCTGGGATGCTCAGAGTTTTGCGGCTCATTTTGCATTTTCAATTAAGACCACCGGCAAAACACTTACAACTGAATATTATTAGTCTAGGCTAGAATAATAATGGGCTGAATCAGCATGTTTTATCATGTTCTATTCTGTACAACATCAGCGTTTTTTTGTGTTTTATGAGGTATATTCTCTCCCACTTCAGACCAACACGACTTCCACTGGGACCAGTCTCTTGAAGATGAACCCAGAGGCTCTGTACGTTTCTGAATGTCACAAAAAATAATAAATAAATAGAAATTAAAATAAAAACACACCCTGACTTGTTGAACTGCTTAACAATGTTTTAATCAGACACATTTTACAGACTAATATTGAATTTAATTAAACATTATTGACCATTTTCTTTTATTCTTTTATTTTTAACGAAGGAAATGGAAAATTATATTTGTAATTATGTTTTAATCAATGTGTAATTCTTTTGAAAACTAAAGAATTGGTTCTTTTTGTGGCCTAAGAAAAATCCCTTTACATTTATTTTGGTAGAAAATAACTTGTTGTTTTCATGTTACTTGATGGGTATTCACTGTTAGACATCTTTAAATCATAAATATTGATTATTTTTTTAAAAATCTGTTATTGTTCTTGATTAAACTCAGTCGGGGATGCCTGGCACCGTAGTCTCCTCATAATATTCATAATATCACACAGTTTTCTTAAATGTGATCACAATAAATTGTAAATGTTTTTCTGACCTCTTTTCTATTGACATATGGAGCGTCCTCTTCAAGCCTGAGGGCAAATCCATAGTTCAACACTGTTTTTATTTACCATCCACGATGGCAGATAACAGAAGCAGCAGAGGTGGTGCACAGAATGAAGATGCCGATGGTCGATCTGTCAGATGGAAAACTAAATGTAACCATTTCCCTATTTGGAGAATTGAATCCAGTTTGACTTATGCAAAGACCTGTGACCCCTGACAAGCTTTTTTTTTCAGCCACACTCTGCTGACTATTGCTGTTTACCTATTTCCAGCCGAGCTTGGCAAACAAATCGTTACCACTATTTTGCATACCTTATAAAAAACCTCCTCATTTCCATGGTGCAATGAAGATGAAATTCAAATAGGGCGAGAGTCAAATGACCCAACTGCCCCGTAGCAGCGTGAGCTTGACAGAGTCGGAGAAAAACTTCGGGCTTAAGCAGGATCCAGACTCGCTTTGCAGACAACGTTTTCTCAGATTACATGAACAAAAGGACATGTTTACAAAGACACGCTGCATTGACTCTGATGCATATGAACTTGCCAAATGTAACTTAGTGGGATTCCTCGTACGCTGGCTTTAAGTCTGATTCAAATACAGTCGACATGAGTATAAACTATAACATTTTTTGTTACGTCTTAGAAGATAACATCCACATTTTAACAAACAATACAAATCTGCTCCAAGTAGAATCAACTAGAACCTTAATACCACACACACCCCTCATATTTATCAACAGGGATCCAAAAATAACTTTTGTACATAATTCTTTTTTATTCCACAATCATGTGTTAGTTTAGCTCATTTTCACGTTTTCTTTAGTCTGATCTCACGCTTCCTCTTGAACCTCGAGAGTTGTTCAGTTTTAGTTCTCACTGTGCAATTTCACTTCATTTCAAAACATAATTACCTCTTAAGTTTATATCAGCAAAGTCAGCAGAGTGCTGTGGCGAGGAGAGCGAGTGATCTTGCGTGTGGGTAAGACATCACTAAGGACAAAGTACTGAGATAGTGGAGAACAGTGCAGCAAAAAGTGATCCCTGAGGTTATACAGCAGCATAAAACTGCTATTAATCTGTCCATTATTATTCTCTCTTTTTTTAAGTGACAGCACCAAAAGTCAGAGTCAGATCAGAACTATTAGTAAAGGGCATGAAGGAAGATGTGTTAATTGCAGTAATTATGTGATTAAAAATACAAAATTATAACATGTCCAGTGTGTCAAGATGTAAAATGAACAGTATACCATCAGACTCATGTTTCTCCCAGCGGGTGTCCTTGTCTTTAAAAAAAAAGAAGAAAAAAAAAAAAAAGTGCCCCAGGTGAAAATAAGATGTCGTCATTCTTCCAGTTTCCCACCAACACTGTTTAATTCCATTCATTTGGGTCCTCTGCTCTGCCACTTTACAGACTTGATTAGAATGAGAAACTGAGGCATCAGGGCTCGAGATGTAGCATCTCTGGGGAATCATCTGACTGACAAAGATTGAGTGGATGTCCTTCCTTGAAAGACAACTGGCTGATTTGCTAATTTCAAAATACAAATTGATGGTAACACACACTTAACATACACATGCACACTGGGACGCACACGTGTCTGCAGATAGCGACGTTTCAGACCTTTCGGTGTCACGGCAGCGGATATGCAAGCCCAAGAGAAATAAACAGATATGTCACTTTCTATTTAGCTCAAAAACAGAGTGGCTGTCCATCATGGTAATATGTCAGTTTTTGAGTATGAGAGTGAGACTTTGTATTTCATCTAGTGCAGGAAGAGAGAGGATGCAGCAGGTTTCATGGTGGGGCAGGACTGTTTAAAGTCTCTGAAACCAGCGAAAATAAACTTAATATAATTATTATAGTGTGTTTATATCTCAGAATGATGTGTGCTACATTTCATACAAACATGTTTCCTCCCTCCTCTGCTCCCTCTGAGTTTTTTAGTGCTTGTCAGTCTGTTCTGTTAATTTTGAAGCCGTCACGTTTCAAAGGTGACTTTGTAACTCAGCCTAATTAATTAAATTATTTAGTAGCTGCTGTTTTGCTGTGTAAGGCAGGCCTGAGACACTACTGGATAAATGAGATTTATTGCCATTTCTCACTTGAAAAAAAAAAACTGCTGGCTGCCCTGAATGATCCTGTGCTTAGAAAGTCAGACTGACATGAAAAAACAATCATTATCCCGGTGTTACCACGCTGACATAAGTGCTTTCATATAAATAGACATGTATTTCTTTGTTTCATGGTGAAATTAAATGATAAGACCGAGCTTGAAGCCTTTGGATGCATACTAATAAAAAAATATATTAAACCTCGTGGAACCAAAACTCAACTTATATTGGATGGATATTTGCATAAGACTTTATTGCGCCTTCTGTTCTGACATGAGCAAACAGTTGTGAAGCAGCTCCACATATTTTGTTTTTGTTTTTCATACAGTGACTTATTTCTCAGTGTTTCCCCTGAGTTTTAGTTGTAGATGTACATGTTAGCACAACTCTCTCCCTCCCCAAATTCATGTTTCTACACAACCAAACTGCAACAACAAATATGTTTTTATAGGAAACTTATCCAAATGTACTGAGGATATGTTGTTAATTTATGTATTTTGGCAAAGTAGTGTCAACAATATCAGCATGAAACTGCACATAAAAATCCTCACAGACAATGTATCTTGTTTGCTGCCAAAATATCTGTTCTTTTCAAAACAATATTTACTTGTAACACAACATTATAAACTCAATCAGATGAACTGATTAGTTTTCAGTCCAACAGTCGAAGTTCAGCGTCACTGTGACCTCACACAACATGTTTTTTGGCTTCTTGAATGTGATATTTTAAAATAACTTGAGGGAATGACTTCATATTTTGGCAGAAGCGTTTACTTACACCCAGAGATGAACTCAAGATTTTAGGTATCTGAGAGTCAAAGGTCAGAGGCACAACTTTGCTATAACTTGTAAATTTACATGCGACTGTTTTACTGACTTTAATTAAAACCTCCACTATATCAGACTGAAATGCGGCGCAGCCAGACTATACTTCAATAATGTGGAGACAGGCCTGGCTTTGAAAGAACCACATAACCACAAACAAGACTGTGGATATGAACCCTGCTCTCTGCAGTTCTGCATTTTGTTCATCCGCTGCTTCTGCTTCCTATAAAACCTATTTGCTGTTGCAGTTCAGTTCAATAGAAACACAATTTCTAGGAGACAGGTTTGGTTATTGAGGTAGTCATAAAAACTTAAATGGGAACTCCACCAATTTTAAACATCAAAGCCTGTTTACAGGTCTTGAGGAGTGCTACTGCATATACAGTAGCAGTAGCTGAAAAAAAAAAAAAACTTGTTCAAAGACGGCACTGAAGCAAATCTGATAAATTGCCACAAGTCAGAATTGGTTGAATCTGAAGACAACAGGTTTGGCAAGGAAGAAAAATGCACGTCATAAAAAAGAGAACATCTGCTGCATCAAATTGATCTATTTTGTTCAACTGTTGACCTCATGTCCAACAATATTAAGTATTGCTCTTCTAAATGCCATTTACTTTTCTATGTGGTTGCTGCTGTATAATGATTTAAATTTGAAGATAAATGTGTGATAATGAATCATTTTCATATTTATTTACATATAAATCAGGATGTTTGACAGTAAATGTCACCTGTGGTGCAGTGTCGTCTTAAACGAGGGGGAATAAATATACTTACCTATAAAACTTAATGACATCAGCATTATTTTTTATTTTTTTGCCCATATTTTGAACTCAACACTTAAATATATACAGTATATAAAAAAAATAAATTCAGTACATTAAATGTTCAGTAAGTAACTTTTTTTATTTATATTTAAACATAAAACTGGTATTTTAATCTGTAATTTGCACAAATCCGCAAATGGCACAATCTCCTGGTGAGTTTTAACCAATCAGAGCGAGGGGGCGGAGCCTCCTCGTCAGCGCGCACCTGTTGACGCACATGCGCAGTGAAGCAGAAGAAACACGGTTAGTTGATTAACTGCAACGTGGCGGAGCAGCTGAGATTAAAAACTAGTGTGAACATCAGAGTTTTTTTCCACAGGTGGAGGAAACTACGGGATTTAACATGATGTAAGTTTGAGGCAGAGTTGGACACATTTGTGACACATTTGTTCTTGACAGGTGATTTTCTTGATTTGTGATCAGGTTTATTAACGGTTCTAAACAGGCTAGTTTTTACTGATGTGTTCATACAGTGTGTGTTAGTCTCTGGTTGCTATGGAAACCGCGTCCATGCTCATATATTATCTTGTGTACACGCGCTCTACAGGTGAGTGTGTTTGAGACAGAGTTGCTACTTTGTTGCTGTTTAACAAGTGTTCACACCCCTACAGCAGCTAGTGAAGCCCAGACAACGAGGCTCTGAGACTCTGGTTAAAGACTTTGAACCTCAAAATTCCTCCTTTTGTGTTCGTTTTATTTTACTTTTGATAAAAAGCAACAGAAGAGCTAAACCCTCCCGGACATGAAGTTCTGGTGCCAGCACATTAAATGATCAGTTATCCTGCTCATCTGTTTAATCTACATTGTTTTTATCACAATAATAATAGTGACATAAAAGGCAGTGACATGTAGTTTGTAGGATTTCTGCTAATGTGTAAATTGTACATAGAAGGTAAATATGTCACATGTAACAGTAAAATGATCTGAAGATTCATCCTCAACATTAGTAACATTGTCGTCTCGTCAGTTACATTGACAGTATGTGATGTTTGACGTTTCTAATGGATTCTGATTGGCTAACATGTCTTTATACTTCTCATCACACTGCCACCCACAGGTTTGTCTCATAATAGCTCTTGATTGCATATTTATGCAGATTCATATAAGTTGATGCTTTTTGGTCTGAAGAGGATATTATCGAAGTGAGAGAGGGAGGAAATATCCGTTTCTTTAAATTCTAAGTTTTAGGATCCTCAAGATAAGCAATGCCCAAAATTAAAATGTAGAATGTCGAACATTAATAACAGAGATTATTGATCTGAGGATGAGACGTCTTTGTAATGAAAGACTTCTTTATGAAGACATAAGAAGCACATACATCGCATGCTAATTCAGTTACTGGTTCAGGACAGAATGACCTTGAATTAACATTTATAACGCATCATCACTGTGGAGATAGTCTGCAGCTGATTTACAGTCAGTACCGGCTGATAAATGTGTTATCTTCATTTTGTTTTTCCTCACTTTCACGTTGCTCTGATCATGTCCTTTTGACTGAGGATTATGGTCATAGCTGGAATAAAGAGGCTCTTAAACCCTGAGAAGAAGAGTTCCCCGTCTCCCAAGTCATTTAAGATTATGCCCCCTGTGGGTGCACTGTGGGTTTAACAGTGTATGAGCTTTACTAGACCTCACATTTCCTAATGTTTCCCCTCAGCCCATGTGAGGACGTGATAATACAAAATATGTTCATGTTGTTGAGGTTGTTTTTTTCTTTTTTCAGGGACTAAGAAGTAGATGTCAACTCAACTCTTGTGGTAGTTTCTTTAATACAAACAAAACAAATTAATTAATCAAATTAATTAAATATTTGACCTATTTAGAAATAGATGTATTGTATTAATTGAAGGATTGTGGGTATTTGACACAACAATTTACCTCGTTTAGCTTCATCGTTCACCCTTCAAGCACATAAGCCCCATTGTTATTCTCTGCCCTTACGCGTCATGTTAAGCAAAAAGAAAGGAAATCTGTTATCACCCCGTTCAGCCACAGAGGGCTTGTTTTTGTATGTAGCCGTTTGTAGCTCCGATGAAAAGACCACCTGTCATTCTCTGGCCCTTTGATTAGATTAGGAGGTCAAAGGGATGGATTCAGTTGCTCTGAAGTCAACTAACACCCTCATTTAGACGGACTGACTCACAGCAACACTACATGTGCTGCTATGTTTCTGATTTCACATCATCTGAAGTAGCTATAATCCATGTTTTTAATATTATTATTATTTTTAATTGAACATCGACTAGTTGTGAGAGAGGGAGTCCCTTACAGTGATGAACTCTAAAAATTAAATACTTTAATTATCAATCCCTTCAGCTGTACAGAGCGCTCGCTAATCATTACTAAACTGATGGGGAGGAGATTAGTCCTGCAGGTTTTTGGTCATGAAAAAAGATAGTGGGTAAATTGAAATTTTGGCAGATCGTAGTAGTTGATGAAACATTTTGAAAGATGGCAGAAATGATTACAGTTTATCCTGAGGGGGCAGTAATGTCTGAGACCAAATTTTCGTGGCAATCCATCCAAAGGCTGTCGAGATATTTTACTCAAAGCCACAAATGTGAACCTCTTGGCAGTGGAAGGGAAAGTCAGGGGATCACCAAAGTCATTTGGCTCTGAACCGTGGATGTTTGTGAGAAATTTAGTGCCAACTCATTTGATAGATGTGGAGATATTTCACCGGAAAAACCCTAAACTTTGACCTGCTTTCATATGAATTAGTCAGTAGGAGTAGGATTTTTTTTCTTCTTCTTTTTTAGCACAATGATAATCTGTGTCATATTTTGTGGCAATTCATTTAACTGTTACAGACATGTAAATGTCACTCTGCTGGTTGTGCAGGAAGTGTCAGAGGAGCAGCTGAGTCAGCAGGATTCATTGTTTTTTTTCTTCTCCACAGAGTTTTGATGCTTAGTGGCTAAAACTTTAAATATTCTCAGGGGGATTTCTGAAAAGTGCAACGTTATAAAAACACAAGTACTCACACAAGTCCAGTTTGTTGCTACAAAAACCTGAAGCCTGATTCACTACTGCTACTGCTGCAGAAATATAACAATATTCATTTGAATGCATGAATGAATTCATTCATTATCTGTACTGCTCATCCTTTGCTCTGTGATGGGGCAGGATAAACCAACATAGACACACAACAATATCTGTTCATTAATTACTGATTCCAGGTTGGAAAGTTGTTTTCTAACCTTTTTCTCTAAGACTACAGTAGCTTTACAGCGGAGCTCTATTATAAGTGGATGTTGATTTACATGGAACATAGCAGACGAACGAAATGCCCCTTTTTAAATATTTAACAGGCATAACCTGGAAAACTTGTTAGTAAGCACGCAGTGCATTTGGTTGTTTTTTATGATGTCTTGCATCATGGCTCTTTGAGTGAGTGGCTATGAATCTAATTCACCCCTAATAAAAACTAATGAATACTGCAGCTTTGGTATTGAATGCTAATGTGGTCTTAATCCATCCTTAAGAAAAGCAGCGCACATTTTTAGAGGAAAAAAAAAAAAGATTCAGCACAGCTCCACTGAATCCAAAAACAGGCAAGAGGTCGTAAGTGGGAGGAGGGGGGAGACTGCCCTTTTTGTTGTTTGGGGGATGTCTGTGTTATTTGTTGCACATATTCTCATTCTAATTGGAGCTGCACCCTCTCCCTTTTCTCTCCCATGGCAGCTCTCATTCCCAGAGTGAGGACCCGAGCCTCCCAGCCTCACACTCAGATACAGCCACCCAGACAGCCAGGCTGAGAGGCAGAGAGAGAGAGGAAGAGAGGGAGGGAGGGAGATGGAGAGAGATGGAGGGAGGAGTCTAGTTAAGGAGCTCTATCCCCTGACTGTGTCTGCTCTGTGAGTGGTTGAGCGAGAGAGAGAGAGCGGAGGAGAAGGAGGGGGCGAGTGAGGGCTGGAGAGACTGAGAATGGATGAGCAACGAGAAACCGTGTGAGCGAGCGAGCGAGAGAGAAAAGAGTGAGCGTGAGTGTACACTCAGACTCAGCAGCAGCAGCAAAGACGCACAAAGTCTACAAGCTCACATCAACAAGAGAGCGTGATGGCAGAGCTGACCGCTGGCAACTCTGAAGAGTGACACAGAGGAGGAGAAGAAGAAGCAGCAAGCAGAAGAGGAAGAGAAGGAGCGGAGACAGACTACCAGCTTTCCACTGGTAAAGGGAGACACCACTGAGGGACTGTAGCATCCGTGCCCCCTCCACCTCCAGCAGCACAGAGGAGCACTGTCTCATCTCGTGCATGTGTTTGTGCCTGCCAACTTCAATTTCACACTCGCCCCCACTGTTTTTTGTAGGTTTTGCCCTCTCCACTACCCAGTCATGATCCCTTGGGTCCTTCTGCTCCTGTGGATCTCCGGACATGGTAAGTTTTTCACATTAAGTTGCTCATTCATCACATCTTGCGTGCTTGTGATTGCTATGTGACTTGCTGGCTGGGAACTGTGTCTCTGAATTCATCTCTTGCTGTGATGTCCTAGCTTGTGCTACCATCTGTGTTTTTTTTCTTCTTTTTTTTTAAAAAAAAAAAAAACTGCTTATAATATGGCCTTCCCATGTGCGCTGTTATGTCTGAGGCATATAGAGAGAGGAGGAAATTAGAGGAGAAAAAAGTCGGTGTGGCTGTTCTAGGGTTAAGCAGCTGCGAGTAGTTGTATCCTGCACTTCTGTCTGTCTGTCTGTCTGTGGTCTGTCTGTCTGTCTGTCTGTCTGTCACAGCTCCGAGGACCCGACAAGTTAAATACTTCCTTTGTGCATTTGATATTCGTGTCACACACACAGACACACACAAACAAAACCCTCTAACCCCAGTCCAGCTCAGTCAAGCGTTCACTCCTGAGTCACATTGTTTTGAACTGACAACCCTTCCCTATTGAGTCCAGCTACGGGGGGTCTGGTCAAAAGAAAAGCAGGAGAGAAAGAGAAAGAGGAAAAAGTTAACAGTGAAATGCTTCGGAGGGCAACACTCGTGGGCATAGCTTGCCAACTCCAGCCCTGTGGACACTCTCTTCTGCTGTTATTTTTATTCCTAGACAGTCTGTTTGTGGACAGAATGAGGATGGATTAGTTGTTTCCCCAGCTTGCCACCAGGTGGTTGTCTTTGGAAAACAATAGAAGTGAGTAAAGTACAGCAGAAGTCTACCTCTGTGGTGTCTGTGTGATAAACAGACAAGCTTACCCACTGTCCCGATTCACAGCAGCAGAATCAGACGGTGGATGTTTGTCATGCCTGGCCCATGACAAGCTCCCTGGTTTATACTCGGCAGGGTCAGGGTCAATGACACGGCCGCCACCTCTTTTCAAAGCGTGACCCCGTCATGCTGGACTACGTTCTAAGGAGGAGGATGTGTGTAACTGCATCTCTATGTGTGTCGCATTTTCAGATGGGGACTTTTAATCTTTTTTTATTCTGAGAAACCGTACCCTATACCCCAGTCTCCTCCAATCACGGATCTCAGTTTGTAGTCACAACGTGTTAAAATTGACATCTTAAAGTCGGTAACACAGCGGCAACAAACCAAACTGGGTAAACAATAACATTTCCTACGGCACTGGATTCAGCTGTTCCACATGTTGATTTATAACCCAGAATAGACAGAGAGAAAAGAAAATGAAAAGAAAAAGCGCTACTCATCAAATACAACAATTTACTGTAATTATACTTTTCTGTCGACTCATTTTTCTTGTAGAAGCAGAGGGAAAATAATGATATCAGGATAGACCAATTTGCAACTGACTGGAGTGATGAAGCTTCTAATTCCCTCTCAGCGTTGCCAGCGCTTTGTCGGGTGTAGATCTTTTGCAGAGTGGCTGCGAAATTCACTGTCTCCTTTCTTTGCCTGTGTTTGTGTGTGTGTGTGTGTGTGTGTGTGTGTGAGAGAGAGAGAGAGAGACTGGGGATGTTGACACAATGTGTGTGTCCATCCAGGCAGTGGACAGACTCAGAGGCTGCTGAGGCGCTGTCTCTATAGGTGGTGGCTGTGTTTATGAAGCAGCTATTCTACGTCAGACGTTGTGGTTTAGATGCTGTTTCTGTTCCTGATGTTGCTGCTTCACTGTGTTCTGTTCCCCTGATTTCACTGTCAAGTATCTCTGTACCATCTGTTATTGTGATGCTGAAATACATGATCAGTCATTAGTTTCTTCTCCTCCACTCTGCTGAGCATCTGCAAAGTTTTTGTATCCACAACTGACTCAACTGTGTATGTGTGTTGCTCTGTAATTTCATTCTTCACAAGTGTTATCGCTTCCAGGGGTTTGATTCATTGACATGCAACACACTTTGTTTTGGACTTTTTTTTTTCTTCACATTTTCATTCTCATACCATCACAGACTTAACTCCAGCTCTAAGTACAACTAACACCATATTTCACATAGTACCAGCTGGAATGACGCGATTGCCACAACTGGAATAAGACGGGATTCTTGAGCATTTCAGCACAGTTGGTTATTACCATAATATAAAATACAGCTTCTCTTGCCAGGTAAACAGGGGATAACAACCTACCTTCTCTATGCATGCCTCTAGGGAGGAAAAAGTGCTTCCCTGTAGCTTACTGTTGTTGTACAAATTACGGCTCTGTTTATGTGCTGAGACGGTGTCAGCAGAAAGCTGCGGAAAACAATCTCGTTTTTATGAACAAGGGGACAGAGGGGAGTTGTGGCCGTAGCAGTCATATACTTAGACAGAGCTATCCCATGAGAAAGAAAGAGAGCGTGAAAATAAGAGAATGAGCAATAGACAAGAGTCAGTCTATATGCATGGGAATTGAGCAGTTCTTTCTTTTCTGTTTCCTTTTTTTTCCATCTCAACTTTGAGAAATAAATGGCCCAGAGCAGCAAGACACACAGAGAGAGAGAGAGAATAAGAGGAGGGAACGCTGTTGTGAGATGCTCTCCATCCCCGGCTGTGCTGTTACCGCATCTAGGGCACCTTTTCTTTTGGCTGTCACCTCTCCTGACAGTGACAGATGACACGGCACCAATCAGGACGATTTGGGAGACAGACTCCAGGAACATATTCACCTCAGGCCAAACTTGTCCAGGACCTCGTCTATCTCCTCCTCGCTCCACCTCCTCCTCCTCATCCCTCCTCCTCCTCCTACTTCTATCCAATCTATACAATGTCCAACAGCTCTCACATTCTTCACTTGGCTCACGGTCTTATTCTTCACCTTGAAGCAGCACATTTCTCCTTCTCTACGTCCCCTCTTTTGCTCCTTACACCCCCTCTCCTTTTGTTTTGTTTTTTTTCCTCCTCTCTTTGGCTCTGAGATGCAGTGTGACTGAGAACCCTACCTTCTGTCGGGGAAAGGGGTGAAATATGTGAGAGCATGGTGTACCAATGGAGAAAGGGCAGTTTAAGAATAGTCTTGTACTGAATGTGCCAGACTGAAGAAAATGTGCTGGAAAAAAAGAAAATCACACATTTGCAGTGTTGAGTGTATGGGCTCAGTCCCTTTCTTTCTGACTCTTGTCTTTTTTTTTTCTTGTGAAATTAATATACAAACTGTCTGGGAATTTATTTTTTTCTCAGGGAAATTAAATCTTCCTGCTTTGACTCGGTGTTTGGCCACTAGGGGCAGTGCTGCTGCACAGGAATGAAATCTCAATCTTCTTAAAATATCCTCCCGCCCCCTCCTCCACATCCACCTTCACTACCTCCCACCTCATCATATAGCTCATGTCAAGACTCCTGATTTCACCACCCAGGCAGTCTAAGCTGTTTCTTAGTCCTAGAAAGCGTCTCTTAGTCCCCCCCACCCCCCAGCAGCCCCTGTTTCATTTACTGCTGTCTATTAACTGCTGTCTGACGACTCTAAATCCTCTTTTCATGGGAGGCAAGCTTTGATACATATTTCTCAACCAAAGTATAATTAAATGTCCTTCCAACGTCATGTTTGGATGTGTGGATGGGATGTTTTTTTTTTTTTATAGATGGAAAAATCATTCTCGCTTCCTCCAAAGGAAGGAAATAACAGAAAGAAATAAGAAATACAGCCCATTACATTGCACAACACAACACAAATAGAGCACAAATAGAAATACCAATTTTCCTCCTCATTATTATGAATAGTTATTTGTAAGCAAGACTCGCAGCTGTCTAATGCATGGATTACAACCATAATAACTTGGTGGTAATTAATTGATTTATCCCCATTTTATTGGATTCCTCAAACCAATATACTATTTTCCTTGCATGTTGTCGCTGGCTGTTTCTGAGCAGCATGACTAACAACTACAAAGCGGAGGCATCATTTATCATCAGGCTTGTCTGTGGTCTGATGGGAATAAATAATATGCATATGGTAAGAAACATAAAAGTGTCCTTGACGTGTTCGTACGTCTTCTCCAGCCGACGCGTGGCCACGGCCGTCTTGAGTTATGCCGTCCACGTCTTGATCATGCCAATGTAAAACACGGTGAGTGACAGATGATGGCGTCAGTTGGGTGATGGCGCCCGGTGGCGTGTAGTTTGTTTTCTTGTTTGTGCTGCGTGTCCCATCGAGGCTAGCCAGCTTAAGTCACCTCAGCTGTTTTGACCCCTGCTCATTTCTGTGCCACGATAGATTAAACCCTCTGTAATCCCTCTGAGCCGAGTGCCCTGTTGGATATTTATGGTAATAAGTAAACATATGAATAAATAAACTAAAGAGGCTGCCACTGGACAGCTGGAACTTCCTAGTGTTTGTCAGAGCTCGTGGCATTAAAGAGAGATGCTACTTCCAAGAAAAATCAGTTCATGGCAAAGACTTTTTTGGATGATGCCATGTAAAAAAAAAAAAGAGACTTTGGTCAACGACTGTTTTAATATTTCATAAATAAATATCAATGAATACATGTGGGTGATATTAAAGTGATAGGTTTGTATTTACGTAAAGAAGTCAATCCTACAAATGTTAGTGAAGTACAGTGTATCCGTCTGGTGACTGCAGTTTGGATGAAAGCCTCATTTTGAGTCTTTCAGGATTCAGGTCAGACAGAGAACTGAGTATGATTAGTTTGGAGTCTTCTTGGAAAAACCAGGCAATGATCTGCTTCCTCTTATGCCGTCAGCCAGTCAGTCAACAAAATCAAGCTGTTTACTGTTGGGCTTCATTATCCACCCAGAAGACCCTCTTCCCAGCCCCAACAGTTTTCTTTAGCACCAACCAATCAACCCCCCAAGCCCCTCATCTCCTCTCCCTCTCTCTCTGAGACTCTGACGCTGGATCTCATTCCTCGGGGATGAATTTATCCAGATTGGAGCACTCAGCAAAAGGGCATTATCCCGGATTACACGCCTGTTGGGCGGCAGTGTTAAGTAATTCAACCAGATGCTGTCGTGATCAGTGGGTCACCTGTGAAGCCAGTGTTGGAAGCTGCACGTCTTCATTCAGCTCTTTATTGTCACATCTCCGTCGTCCCCACTGAGACATTATCCCTAAATGACACACACAGAGAGAGAGAAAGAGACAGAAGTGGTCAGTTGTTCTGAAAAAGCCAGAATAACTGTACAGATGATTTCTTTAACCCCAGTCAGGATTTTATTTGGTGACAGATTATGGGACGAGGATTAGTGGCTTCTAAATTGCAGTTTAATGCACAGGAAACAACAGGCTATGTTTTCCAAAGGCTGTCCCACAGGGCCGTGTGTGTTCAGTTGTGGGGGTGTTTTAGTGGTGGAGCATACCGTGTTATTTTTCCTTGGAGAGGACAAAGCATTGGCACAGCTGCGCTGAAAAGAAAATGTTGGTGCTTTTTAGCTCGACCGTGTCTTATCTCTGCTAATCGTGTCTCTGCCTCCTTGAGATTTTGTGAGATAGAAATTGTCCAACTTGCCACTGGGATCTGATGTCTTGTAAAACACAGGTTCTCTACAAGGTGAATTCAAACAACCACAATAACAAGACGTCCGTTCCTTTTCTTGTCAAAACACTGATTTTTGTAAGTGTGGAGTAATAAATCTTTTGTTCAAGACATTCAGACTGAAAAAATGTTCATTTTGTCTCACATTAAGTCTTAACCCCCTTCTTTTTTTCATGTAACTGAATAAAAATACTCAACTCAAGGACGAGTGAATTACATCTTATTAAAATATAGTTTTTGTTTCTTCTTCCACAGAAGCAATGAGCTAGAAGTTCACTGGAGTTTGAGTTAACATGTAGAAACAAATGAACAAAAGAAGGTTGTGAATATGTGAAAATAACAACAGTGAAATAATTTGCTACAAGACTCGATGCATGTTGTGTCAGTCATAGAATTTATTAATATTAATTCTATAATACTTGACAGCAGGTTCAGCATAGCTCAGGGTCACATTTATATCTGATATGATCACAGTTGTTGCTCTAGTTGAGTAGTTTACTGAAATCATAATATCTGCTTGTGTTATTACGTCTCCTGAGAGGCTGTTTCACGTTCAATAATATGCATAGGATGAACACGTGTATGTTTTGTGAACTATAGAAATCTGTTAAGCTGAATAATTTGTGTTTAAATCAGCTGCCCTGGCCTGGAGCTCCAGCTCACATTTGTCTTTAGGGTGATGCTGTCTGTGCATATCCGCTGCTATAACCCTGAGTAAATCCCCTACACGCCTCGCCGCAGTACAGCAACTGCAACCGGTGTCATGTTATGTTTCCCACTATTGCTTGAAACATTTGTGAGTAAACCAGCCAGCCAATGCATCGACGTGATTGTGAAAGGCTGTGTTAGCAAAGAGCCCAGAAGATGTATGTGGTGCTTCAGCAGAGGAGGCACTTGAGGAATAGGGTTGCTGATCTGATAACGACTTCATAGTGTTTGGCGGGAAGTTTCTGGCACAGCTCAATATTACACCTGGATGAACTCACCCTTCTCTCCCAGCCCTCCACTGTTTTCTCCCCATCTCTTCCTCCCGTCCTGCCGTCCTCGTGCCAAAGATTCATAACAATGGACTCACAGAGAAAAAGGTTTTAATACTGCACACCTCACATGCATTCTGTGTGTGTGTGTGTGCATGTGAGAATATGTGATGTCTGTGCATTTGCTACTGTGCCACGACAATTACAGCTGCAAGCCTTGAATGGCAATATAAATGCAAATCAGCCTTTTAACTTGTACAAGCAGAATCTGGGGAGAGCAAGAATCTTCTCACCTGTGGATGAATGTGGATGTGTCTCCTGCCTGGCATTACAACCACTGTCACTGTTCTATAAATGACAATGGCAATAGATAGCGTTTACAGTACTTACATTTAGAAAAAAAAAATACATGTCGGATGTGTCTGGACCCCAGTACACTAAAGATCACTCTTGTGAACAGTTGTAAGAGTTGTAACAGTTAGGTATGTTCCCCTCTGGTTTTACTTCTCTACTTGTGTGTTTCCATTGAAGTAGATACATTCGACTTTTGCTCTGCAGCGGTAAACAGAAGGAGTATGTAGCTATGTAGAAACAAAATTTGTGTTGCAAATACTTACGCTGTGTTTTAGAGTATAGGTGGTTCAGTTAAGATCTATATTGGTTAAATAACAGTAATGCTTTGGCTGTGTGTGTGTGTGTGTGTGTGTTGGGATAATGTCTGTGCTTTGATGTGGTGTTAATTCTTGCAATTCTTTGGAAAATACAGAATTAAAAATGCTTTGCTCCATTAAAATGAAAATAAAGCGTAATATGAGGAAAGACCAGGGACAAAATGTGGACTGTGTAGAGAAATATTCAAACTGCAAACTTAGGCAGGAGGGAAAGCACTAGCCATGCTAAATGAGCTAAACACCAGACTGCTGCTGAATTCAAATCAACTCTCAACACTATCGCCGGCTTTTTCTCCTGCTGCACTGCTTCCTAATCTCATCCTCCATCAAACAAAGGACACAAAAGGTAGCTAATTCACACTATTTCCCATAAGTCAAATACTGACAAGCCAGATAGAAGTTCTCAGGGTGAGACATAGTTTAGTCTGTAAACATCTTACTGGTGCGTCAGTGTTAATTAATTAAATCAATTAAATGTTTTTACCTTTAGTTTTGCTGCTGTTTCAGATAATATATTCTTACTAAACATTTGCCTCGAAAGCAAAGAAAAGTCACGTGAAAGTCAATGAAACATTGCAAAAAAAAAAAAAAAACGTGTATGAACCCTGTTCTCGATAAACGGATAGGAAAATAGTTCCCTCTGTGGTGCCAGACACCAGTGGTAAGAGGCATGGCTTTTTGAAAGGCTATTTGATCTGGCACTGATACCAAAAGATGTTTTATTCAGCAAAGCACATCAAACACAATAGCAGCACAAACTTGCTCTTGATCCGAGCCAAAACTTTTGAAATCTGCCAAGAGGTTCGGTGGAGATGGAGGGGGGTGGAGGGGTGGAGGGGGGTGGAGGGGTGTGGGGGGGTCGGGGGCAGCTATGAGAATGAAAAATGTCTAATGCTGCCACCCTCCCCCAACACTCCCATGCTCCACGTAGATGTGTGTTTTTTTTTCTTTTCTTTTTCACCAGATGCCAAATGAGGCTTTGAGCCACCTGCCGGTCCCACTAAGACAATTAAGCAATTGCGAAGAAAGCTCCATTCACTAGTGGGGATTGCAATGTTAGCAGAAGGAGCCAGAAAGTGCCCTGCATACCACACCTCCCCCCCACACACAAAAATAACCCTCTTTCAGTACCACTGATGTTGGCACTTTGCCATCTTCTTCCTTCGTTCCTATTTGTGTATTTGTTGAGGGAAACGCAGGCGTATTTAACATGAGTGTAAAGAAAACTGGTGACACCGGGTGCTCGGTTCGCATGTTGATAGAGAATTCCTTTATTAGACTGCAGATGGATTTAGAGTGAGGCCTCTGGTTCTGTTGTTTATGAGCTGCACATGCACATAAGCTTTCCATACTCTGACTCGAATTACAAAAACTACAGCCTCCAAAATCACAATAACCAATAAGATTCCCTGGAGTGTGTGAGTGTGTGAGTGCTCTGGGCAGAACAGTATTGCAGGGTCTTATAACGCACTATAAATAAAAGTTTGTATTGATCCCCAAACATTAATATATCCTAATATAAGAAAATAGCAGTATTGATTTCAGGCCTGTGCTCCTGATGTTTATTACCTCCACCAAGGAGGCTGTTTATTTGTTTATTTATAGTCAGCAGGATTACACACACACACACACACACACACACACACACACACACACACACACACAAAGTACTGAACTGATTCACAACAAACATGGCACATGGATGGAACATGGTTCTGTGAACCCAGTCAGGAACTGGTATATCGTTTTTCTAAACATTGTGAAAGTGTCTCAGGATATAAATATGAATCTTGGTGTAAATATATATATTTGTAGAGTCAAGAAGGTTGTGTTTGTACATTTTGTGACACGTCCAGTTGATATTCTGGATCTGACGGACACGTGTAGGACTGTTTGCTCGTTGGTGGAGCCATGTCCTCTACTGAGTTCCCCTCTAGTTTAATATGCTAGCGCTGGGATTCACTCTTCCCACTTTAATACATGGCCTATTTTTATAGGAAATAATAATGTGGACTCACACGCAGGATCAGCTAAAGGCAATCCCTAGATGTATTTCACTACTGTGGGTCTGTGCCACATGCTTCCTCTTCTTCTGAACAACTGTCCTGTTTATCAACCGAGTCCACATCAGAAACCTGATCAAGTGAGCGAAGCATTTTAAAGTATAATTAATTTTTTTAGTGCCAATTCCAATATTCACTTTGCTGATTTTGAAGTTTGACGAGGTCTTCATGCACGCTCTGATTCTTATTTTATTTTATCAAGTGCAATTTAATACTGTGGCGGCCGGGCCAGGTCACTGAAAATAATGCTAATGCACATCAGGAAGTTTAAATGATTTGCTATCCTTTCAGATCTGTTGGCAGGGGTTTCAATCTGGCCCGCGTCCTCAGGGAATTCACAGTGGTCATTGCTCAATCCCTTGGGGACATTAGTGCAAATCACAAAGGAGCACAGAAGTCATTTCACTTTTCCACTTTCCTTTGGCCACTGCCCAATGCTAAATGGCAGCGGACTGGCTCACAATACCGGGCAGGGCATACCCCCTTTTGCCTCCCTCAGTCTCTAACCTTTTAAACCTGATTTAATCAAATCAAAACACCACAGTGCAGACCCATTTGAGACCTGAAGACAAACAGTTGAAGAGGACGCAAAAGGCCTTGGGTGATCCAAGGGCATGGCCATCCATTACTTCCTGTGCAACGAAAAAGCACAGGGACAGAGGAAATGCCTGCGGTGCACGATGATGAACAGAGTCCACATCACTGATTGGATTAGAGTGGCATGAGAGAGAACCCTAAAAGCCATGCGCAGTTTATTGAAGCCTTATCTAAAGCGATAATGTTACCAAAGAAAGGTTCATGTAATGATGGATGAGTTGACACAGTCCTGTAAAGAAGTAACATCAGGTGAGGTGTGTATAGAGGACAGGCAGGTCCACCGCGGTCAACTCATCTTCGTTTTAAGGCAGAGGAAGTATAGGACTGGTAGATAGTTACTATAAAATGGATCATCAATTGCTAGGACTGTGGTTACCCTGCAGTGTCATCATCACAGGTATATCTAGTTTAGAGGGTCTCAGTGCTCAGGTTCACTGCAATTTAGGTCCCATTTCATCACCGATGCCCATGAGGCATTTGGGGGGAAATGGGAACAGTGTTATTGCTGAGATTTGTAGTCTCCCTAAAAGCAGAAATCTCTGTAGCATTCAGTTCACTTTATGATATATGAAATCTATATTTGACCATGCCCTGTCTTGAGATTTAAAATGATTTATTTTTAACGGCGTTGCATGTGATGATTGCAACTGAAGTGCACAGAAAACACAGAGAGAGAAATAAGCTAAAAATATAAAATGCATCACTAGGATTTAATAGAGTTGTTTAGTGGAGAACAATTAACATTTATTTTAGGTAAAAGTCTTGTTCTGGGGATTTTGTTCTAATGACTGATGGATGCAAAAGACAATGGCTTCCAAGGTAAACAAAGATATCAAGCTCTTTGGAAAAAAGCATGTGAGGGCAAAATAAAGGACAACAAAGCAAGAAAAAGACAGAATAAAATCTCAGAAGGAAAAGCGTTCTTGTCACATATTTAAACGTATCTGCTCCTCGCAGCCCTAATCCTTAATGCCAGTGTATTTGTTGTCTGAGTAGAGAGTTTGTGCGTATGTGCAAACAAGCACAAATGTGATTATTCCTCGCTTTCGTTGTATGCTAATTTTATTACTTCACATTGTTTGCCTATCTTTCCCTAAACAGCTTTAGTTCAAACTACTGCTCAGTGGTTTTTCAAAGCACTTTTGTTTGCAGAATAGACGAATAACATGAAAGATATATTTTTTTAATATGTATTTGTGTGACTCTTAGCTCATGTTTTCAGTGTGGACATTGTGTGTCACCAGACTGACACACTCTGCAGGATATTAAAGATGTAGAGCAGCAGCGTTCAGTCGGATGTTGAGAGGTGTCAACGATCCACCCATCACCTCTGGTACATGGTCCCTAAACTTTCTTCAGGTTATGAGCATGAATTATTAACAAGACTTTCATTAAAAAAGTGCAATTTGCTCAAACCCAGCTGTACAAACTCCAGCACCAGTCTCATTTGAAATGTCGATCTCATAAATTTCCGTTGGATCTCCTGCAGCCAGAAGAGTCTCCTCCAGATGGGTGTGCTCCACATTGAGTGGAGAGTTAATGGCTTGTAGTCTACTGTCAGTCTTCATCTGCTAGCTCTCTGTGTGCTGCTTAATGCATGGTATTTCTACTCTATTTTTGCCTTGAGATGTGTATAAATGGTTTAATGGATTACTTAAATAAATGATTCACTGAGAGAAACTGGCAAAAAAAGAGAAAAAGATGACAGCTAAAGGTAACGTGTCAAAACCACAGAGGTTTATCGTTTGTTAATGCACCGTTCAAATATGTATATTTATATAACTGAAGGACAATTCGACAATTCTTAAAAGAGAGCCATGTGTCGGCCTAGGTATTGGTATTGTTGTTGTTGTTTACTCCAAAGCAGACATCTTTCAGCTTCTAGCTCAGCTCTGATCCTTTTGATCATCACCTCCATATTGGATATAAAATGGCGAATGAACAGCTCTGGAATACAAGTGACTTTCAGAGTTCTGTGACTCTTTGAAGGCTGCCAAACAAGTGTCTTTCATCTCAGAAAAAAAAAAAAAAAAAAAAAAACAGCAGCCGTCTTGTACAAAAGGAGAACAGGACAAAATGAGAGAGAGAGCGAGGCGGTATCCAGGGCTTGGAAATTAAAAAGTGAAGATTGTGGGGTTTCTTTTGTAATCGCATTTTTCCTCAACCCTACTAACTATTGGGGAAATGACATGTCCTGTACCTCGTCAGAACACAAAGAACAAAGAGCTCGACTCTGTTCAGCAGGTCCAACAGACCAGCTCCTTCCTGAAACGTCACTTTACTTCCATCCATCCTTTATGAAGTGACGCAGGATGAATCTCTGAGACGAACTGATCGAATTGAAATGTCTCTTAATTTGATTGATCTCTCTCAGGAGGCATTAAAGGTGTCTTCTGTGCCAAGGTACAAGTGGTTGTCATGCAGTTGAAGCTTCCGTTGGGTTGCTAATGCGAAACATGCATCATGTTGATTCGAACAACAAAAGTCTAGACCATTAGTATGGAGACAGAGCAGAACAGAAAGTGGATTCAGAAAGAATGAAAATGAGCAAGTGAGAGGGTGAGAAAGGGTCTGTTGTGAATCAGACCATAATTGGAAAAAACAGAAAAAGGCTCATACTTCCAGAATCTGTTATCCTTGAATTAATGATGGAACAGGAGCAGTAGTGTTCTCCCACTGAGACATGAACCAGATTTCAACCCAGAGCTCCCTGGAGGTGAGGGCCAGCGTCTCTCTGACAGGACATCTGGTCCCTGAGCATGGCCACCAGGGGGTCGATGTCGCCACCTTAATTGTAATGTCTCCCTTCTCCTCCCTGTAAAAAAAAAAATAGGGCAACTTTCCATAAAAGGAATATGGGGAAGTAGAGGAGGGGGGGTGACGACTATTTGCCGGGCTGTGTCGGCACGCCACATCATTTAAGCTGACAGCTTTAATAAATTACAGCAACAGATTGGTGTGAACAAACAAAGCCAAGAAATAGAAGGAAAAAAGAATAGAATTAGTGTTAAAAAAAAAAAAAAAGATTGGATGAAACAATGTCAGGCCTGTGTAACACGGGCATTAACGGGCAAATTGTCACTTTGAGCGATAGGAAATGTTTTGTTCTCATCACTGCTTCTGTTGAAAATGGAGAATAATGAATGAGAGAGTCCCTGAGCAGACCTAACACATGTGCTCCTCCTACTTGTCTCCTTGTTTCAGTGGATTGCTCTGCTCTGTAGGACCCTTGCTCCATCAATGCAGCCAGGCTAGAGAAAGCCTGAAAGCCATTGTTGTTAAAATGCTTAGGCATGTGGAAGAGAATGACGAGAAATGGGAGGAGGTGAAATGGTATGTCAGGCGAAATGTCTTGTCAGGTGCTCTCAGTATGAAAGCTGTCCATCCAGAGAGAGACCTTTGAAAGAAAAGGCAGGTCAGACAGGGTCCAAATGAACCACACACACAAAAAAATAGAAATAAGTACAACCAACCAAACCTATATGATGCAAAAACTCCTTGAAAATATGCAACAGCTCAGGTGAACTAAATGTTTTAAAAGTAATGAAAGAGTCAAAGGTCCCAACGTTGACTCTAGTCAGCATCTGTTTGATAGAAACTCAATAGAAACTCAACTGAAGCTGTTCTCCGTTCAGTGCCACAGCCAGTCGTTCTCTTTTCAAACGCTATTAAAAGTCTGAAGGTTTTAGGTTTTTCTGACCCAGTTTCCAGTTTTGCTGATGAAACATTCGACTGCAGTTTTTGTAATTCACATTTAGACACAAGTTGTTTGAATTCATCCTGTCGTATTACCAACATTTGAGCAATTTGTTTGTTTTTTTGTTTTTTTTTGTTTTGTATTTTTTGTTTTTCCAGAAAAAAAAGAGATACCCTCAGCTTCTTAGAAAAGACTCTCTGTCTAAGTTTAATCAGGTCCCAGAAGATGAGAGAGAATGAGGTAGGGAGAACGCCATTTGGCTATTCCAGAAAATAAAAATCTTTTTTAGTTCTCAGATTAAGTGGAGCGGTTGAAGATGCCACGAGGGTGCTGTTGTGTTGCTGAATTAAATAGTGAAGCATCTGAGCCCTGCGGGGAGGTCCTAAACCACGGGCTGAAGTTTACTCCAGCCCGCTTTCTTAGACAGAATTCACTGGATACAAGCCAAGGTTAGTCGACACCATGGATGTAGAATCCCATTGCTTTTATAATGAGCTCTGAAAAAGAACTCAAGAGGTCAGACACCACGAGACTCTGATGAAAACTAATTGAGAATGTCACTCAGTAACAATAAACCAATAAGCAGAAGCGCTAGCTCTTTATGCATGGGAAGCATTTTGAATAAGCACTTAAACTGGAACGGGGAGAATATCTCGGGGAGAGCGGTGTGAGATATAATATGTGTGCCTGGGGGATATTGTGCGTCCTGCTTTTTTATCCACATCCAGTGTGTATTTATTCCTTTGTATATCCTTGTTTATGTGTATTCCTGCATGTACCTGTGCATGCTTTGTGTGGCTTGTGCTCTACAGAGTTTGTGCTCTTAGTTTTGGTGTGTATGGATGAGTGTGTGAGTGTGAAGAGACCATAGAGAGCCGTCCAACAGAGAGTACTGCATTTCGAAAGGTGCCAGAATGAGTTTGTCACAGAGAGCGTAAACTTGAGGAGAAAGGGGACTGCGGAGAGAGAGAGACTTTCCCCAGGCACCCAGAGTCTGTCAGACTGATTAAGTCACTCGGCTGGAGTGAGGGTTGGGAAACTGAACCAGAGCGTGCTAGGGGAGCACGGTATGACAACGAAGAAATAACAAAATAAATAGCAACATGTAAGTATGAACATGACTGTATGTCACATGTGCACTTATACCTGACCCTGGAGACTCATGCTGGGACACAGAATACCAGTCTGCATCCAATCATCCCACCCCCCCAGCTTCCTCACCCTCAGGCGACACAAAGCAGGTCAGGGGCATCTTAAAGTTCATGAAATGCAACATGACAGGACAACTCTAACATATGCCTGTGTGACAGTGAAGCAAATAGATGACTGATGGCAGGGTGCAGTGTCTTAAGGGGGAAGCAGGAAAACACATTATAAGGAAGACTGAGTTTATCTTCTCTCTCTCACCTTACTTCTGCTTTTAGTTTCTTCTCAGACACAACACAAATAACAAAAAAACAACTTTAAAATATATGGCTTTATACTTGTTTCTGATACATGACCACATATAAAGCACCAGCCCACATGCAGCCCTGGCCTGTCTGCCACTGCTGCTGTATGTGGTAGAAATGCCAAAGACCTTTGAACCTTGTGGAAAGAATGGCAGACTTACATGCCATGTGTCCCTATCATCCACCAGACTAAAACATGAACTCTTGTTCTTTGTTCAGGAGACCCTGTCTGCTCCAAGCGTGTCCTACTTGGTCTCTGTCTCTCTCTATCTGTCACCGTCTGCCAGGTTGAGGAGCACTGCAGATGTACTGGTGAATAGCAGAAGGGCAGCATCATTAACAATACTGAAGGCTGCCCACTTCGAAAACTTTTGGCATGAAATGGAAAATGAGACAGGAAATGGAGAATTGCTTTCAGCGATGCCCTCACTAAAACCAGGTACACGGCTGATACTGCTCACAAGCTGGAAATGTAAAAAAAGGCAACCATCTCATCTTTGTCCTCCCACGACTCTCCACCCCCATACCGAAATTAAAATCACTCATCCTCTCCTCCACAGGCTCTGCAGTCCCACTGCTCTGCCAGAGCACAATCTATAGCACCCCTAGCATCAAATGCTAATTGCTCAGTATTCGAAGAGAGAAAAGAGCTCCCTGAATTAAGAAGCATTTAGTGAGAAACTGAGTTTGGCTTAGAACTGCGATGCCTACCAGCTAATTTCTCTGCTATCTCGCGTGGAGCTCTAAGTGTAAGAGCCAAGTGAAAATGTGCTCTCCACATTATAATGCAAATTCAAACCTGTGCTTTGCTTCATGAGTAATTACTATGGCAGAACAAAAACAGCACAGTTAATAGGTTCAAAGTATTCCATCAAACAAGAAACAAGTAAAAATACCTTGTGAGAAAATATGGCTGTTGTCTGTGTTTAGGGCCCAAAATCAATGTGTACTAAACAACACTTTGGTCTTTGCGCAGATTTTAATTTGTCAGACAAGAACTTGATTCAGCCATGTTACTTTCAAAGGGAATTGAACCTAATAGATTTCTCAGTAAAGACAAACACTGCAGGAAATATTCCCCTCACGCCCCCCCCCCCCCCCCACCCCCTACACTGGTGAAAACAACAGGGGCAGTGGACGCCTTTGATCAAGGGCATGTCTACGTTGATGACAATAAGAAATCTGCCGGCTGCCCCAAGAGTGTTGTAACTCTACCTTCAAAGTCCACATGTTTTACCTTTTCAACAGCCTCTTTTCTGCAGCTTTCTTCTCTGTTGACTGAAGCTTTTATTTATAAAGATCAGTCAGCGCAACACAGACACATCATCCCACAACTGAATCTGATGATGATGATGATGATGATGGTGATGATGGTGATGCTGTTTGGGTACAAAAGAAAACAAATAAACAAACAAACAAAAGAAGTATGGATATATACCTAAAGCTTTGTTCTTCTGAAAACATAAACAACTGAATACATGATTTATATCAATCATAAATAATTGATCTTATACATCATAGCTTCATTATAGTAAAGTGCTGGGTGGTGTTTTGAATATCACAGTGTGTGTGGCTGAGTCTGGTTTTCTTAGGGTCACACGCTGCCATTTCTGGCTGCCCTGTGTCAGAGCTGTATCAGCAAGACGGACGTAAAGAGCAATCGTCTATGACTGGGACTGACCTCTGAGTCGAGGGCCGGGCCACTGGCACCAGCTGTGTCCCTCTGCCACTTGTAATACATAGTTGGATAGTGTCGCACAACTGCAGACAAGATGCACATGGGACTTGTAGTTGTAGTGACACACACACACTTGAAGGTCCGGTCACACTGAGCTCTCTGCTCTGTTCATCCATGTGTCTGTTTACCAGTCTTTGGGAGTTAATATTTCATTGGAAATCACCTTGATCTGACTGACAGCGCCTTAATGGCTCTAATTAGGCAGATAATGTGTATCGTGTACTTGTCTCATCAACTAGCCTTGTGTATTCAACATATAGATGCTTAATTAGGAAGCTTTTCAACGTGTTGGCCTTAAATACAGCTTTAATTAAGCATCTGACTCTTAAGAGTTGCAAATTAGCTGTTCCTTAAATACACTGATGTCTGTGTTTGGTGGACACTCAGACTTCATCATTGGAGGCAAATATCAACTTCAAAACAAAACAAAAACACAGGACATGGTGTTTATTACACTACAGAGATGAAGATCGTTGTCAAGAAATTTACAAAAAAAAAAAAAAAACATCAAGAAATTGTGAAAGATTTAAAGCTTCAGTTTGTTTATCGGAAACAAGAAGTCTGAGCTCCCACTTGTGGCCTGGAGATGTTGGTGTAGCCACACACACACACACACACACACACACACACACACACACACACACACACAATATGATGATTTTTTTTTTTTAAATAATATTTTGTACTGGGAACATTTATCCTGAAGTAGATATTGAGAGTTTAACACATCAAAATGATTTTCTTCTTTTCTAAAGCTTCTACAGTTTATTATCTTACATTGTAAAAGTTTTGACCTGAAGAAGAAAAAGTCTGAGACAGATAAAAAAAACCTTTGCACCAGATATCTCTTCAACAAGATGAGAGTTTTAAGACTATTTATTACTAAAGATGATTTTTCACTAAACTAATAATAAGTACAATTAAGTAACTCCACTGTCAATTTGTAGTCTCAAAACCCCTCTGACTGGTTCTGCATATTTATAACATCTCACTGTCAGCTGGTCAATAAAACAATATAACACAACAGTGTAATGAAAAGAATGTGCCCACTGAGCCAGACACGGAGCCAGCTCACTCTTTAATCCAGACACCTCCTTTTTCCTTTCCCTTCTCCTTGCAGAGTGCTCTGAACCTGCTGCGAAATTGAATTTTCCACCTCTGTGTGTACGTGAAGCAGCCAAGCACTGCATTGTCAGAGCACTCAATTAGCTCCCAAGGCAGAAGCCAAAATGTTTTCCAACAGGAAATGCATTCTTCACAGGGCAAGCTCTCATTAGCAGAATGCTTCTATTCCTATAGCGCCGAGCTGAGAACGCGATCCCAAGGTTGAAAACAAAACTGACAATAACAGCCTGAACCTTTAATAATCATCCCCCACCTCACCCCCACCACATCAAATCATTCTCTGGGAAGAAGTAGCCTTCAGTGGAGAGAAGTGTTAACCTGTGCTGAAAATATGAGCTCACAACTCATTAGCATTAGTAAATACTCCTCCTGGAGACTGTGTCACCCAGCAGATACAGCACATCTGTGAGGTTAGCATTCGTTTCTTTTTTCTTCCAGGGTTCAAGTTTTTATCTGAATTCATATGAAACACTGAGTGAAAACAGATGTTGAAATGCTCTTTTCCTGTATTTTCACTGTGATAAATCTGTAAAAAAAAAAAAGCAAGAGATTCATAATTTTTACTGAAAGTTGCTGTGAGTTTTTCACCAAATTAATCATATTGTTTATTCAATGAAGTGACATTGAAACAGTTTAGCAGCTTAACGGTTCTCTGACAAAGTGACATTGAAGTCATACAACTGTGCAAACTTTTCTATTTTTTCCGGGTGAATGCTTGAAAGGAGGCAATAGAAAAAGAAAAACATAAAGACAAAAGCATGTCTCAACAACTGGAGACACTTGGTAACTTGGCAACCACTCCTACTTGGAACCCACGCAATCACTTTTGTTTGACTAAAGTGGCATTGTGGCAGTAGTGCTACGGTACAGGCGGCCATGTAGTCGGGGGGTTGTCATCTTATCCGTCAAGGCTCTATAGTGCCCCCTCACTCTCATTATTAAAGTGCCACTGACTCCAAATTTAGAGCTCCTGTATTTGTCACCTGCCCTGGGCTTTGAACTGTATATCAGCTTTAGTACACACACACACACACACACACACCCGGTGTGTGTGTGTGTGTGTGTGTGTGTGTTTTTTTAATTGAAACCCAACTTTCACTGATGATTTATCATAATTATCTTTTTTTAAATCCAAATTACTTTAAAAGGAATCTAATAATAATGAACCTGCCAGTGGTTATAAAATAAAATAAAGAATCTGTTTCTTTTCTTTATTATTTTTTTTCCACACACATGCTGTATGATTGGCTGATGAAATTATCTAATGAACTCACCATGAAAATAGAAATAGACTTGCACAAAAAAAAAAAAAAAAACTAGAGTTAATGAGTTAAATTGATTTAATTCATAGTCCTGTAGCTATTCAATTTGAAGCTGAAGTAATTGGATGGAGAGAGACGGGAAAAATAGTGAAAATGAAAGGAAGAGGCTGTTTTTTATTATTATTATTATTATTTTTTTTCCTCGGTGGAAAACACAGTTGCAAGAACCTACGTGAACTTTAAAATGTGAAGTGGTTGTATAGACACA
The DNA here is from genome assembly GCA_016801845.1 of Polydactylus sextarius. Classification (NCBI taxonomy): domain Eukaryota; kingdom Metazoa; phylum Chordata; class Actinopteri; family Polynemidae; genus Polydactylus; species Polydactylus sextarius. The sequence goes on from CM028924.1 coordinate 1,057,493, forward strand.
CATAGATTATGTGTGTGTGTGTGTGTGTGTTGCCATAACCTTCCTGGAGCTTTTAATGGAGCACTCAGATTAGTGCGCCCTCTATAAGGCAGAGACAGCAGCAGGATTAACTTTGTTTTAAATGTGCTGTGTGAGAAAGATTGTTTGACCTTACTGTGACCTAGGCTTTGGACAAACCATTGCACTTGATAGAAACTGGCTGTTAATGGACTTCACAGTGCCAAAAAACTACCCTGACGACATATGCTCATGTTTGAGATTAATATTGTTTGCCTTCCAACACTCACTACTTACTATAGCTTCAAATTAATTTCCCTCTTTGGCAACTTGTTTTGGCCCCTGTCCCTTGGCAGACCTTCTCTGGAGCAGGTTTTTTTCAGACCTTTTTTCCTCAGAATGACTGTAATTTAACTTTGTGATTTGCTCTGATCTCACCTGCCACAGCCAATAATAGTTTAAATCTCTAAGGCAAAGAGTCATCAATTTCTGTAACTATTTTAAAAAAGTGATGCATAGCAGTATAAACAAACCCTTACGTATCTGTTTGTGAGATGTTTCATTTAAATTTTGGAGTGAATACGGTTCTTGTCAGGTCAGGAGAGAAGCTGCAGAAACAGGTGAAGAGCTACCTTTAATCCTCCCCCATTAACAGAGTTCATTTCCTAGGATCGGAGCTGTTGGATTCTGTTCAGATGAGCTGCACTTCCTGAGAAAATGAAACAGGATGATGGAGATCAGTGACAATACCGGCTGGATAATCATGCCCAAATCACAGCCATCTGCTCTCAATATCCACCCTGATCTACACGCACCACCATCAATCCCCCCCGACCAAATCCTTAAATCCTCACAATCTGTAGCACTCAGCTTAGGGCCTGTTTTAATCCACCTAGCATGCCCACATTACTGGACAGGAAGGTACAAGATCCCCTGAACCCTTCGTCCCTCTAGAAACCAAATTTGTCCCTTCATGTCCCATTTTTTTATTCTTTGCCTCACTGACCCATCGCAGACGGAAACAAATGTTTAAATGTTTGTATGTGCTTTGTAACTGATTCATGAGCTGCAGCAGGAAGCCAAACAAATAGGCAGAGTTAGTTTTTGTCTTCAGCATCTATTTAGGCGACAACAACCAGGATTACCCAGAGATGCGTGGACATCGAGCCTGCTGTGGTGGAATATGGTTGGGCTTTATTTGGATGGTGTAATTGAAACAGGTCTTAAAGAATAACAAAACCAAACTATATGTGTTGCACATGCACTGTGGGAAACAAAAGGTCTCAGCCCTGTGGCTAAAGGGCAATTTCAGGGACCTGAAATACCAATTGGTTCACTGTTGAGTTTGATAGGATGAAGAATCTTGATAAATGAAATGTACCTTGACTTTTCCTGATGAATCCATTCGGCTGCAAAACCTTGAATCCCGCTGTTTGTGATTGGTGTGTCCGCCACAGAGGTCAGCAGCCAATATGTTGTTTCTCTCTTGAACGCTGACACAGAGAAAAATAAATAAAATAAAGTTACCAGGCAAACAATGGAGTCGAAGAAAAAAAGAACATAAGCTACAGCTCATATTCTGATGTTTAAACAGCACAGTATCTGTGGTGTTGTGACCATTTCGACAACCGTGAGAGTTTGATCTCTGTGATATTGTACTTGTTTATACCAACTGTTCTGTATGATGCTTTTTGTTAATGGTTTCTCCGGCTATCTGTTTAAATTTTAAATCTGTGCTCATGAAACAATAGACTGACTGCAGCATTCTGCAGCTTTATCTTTTCCTCCTGGGGCCATGTGAAGGTCTTCCTGGCCATATACATGCCACGGCGAGGGAATGATTTCCTCCACTACTCTCAATATATCTTCCTTGAAGGGAACATTGAGGAACAGGGGAAAGGAGCTCTCTCCACATTGCTTATACTGTCACTTTTAGACTTTAAGAACAAGCGGAACAGTCTTTGTTAGAGTTAGAGTATACACACATATACTAGGTATTTCTATAATTCAGTTCAGTTTAACTTCAAATTAAGGTCATAATCTGACGTTGGCTTTTAAAAAATTAATCAGAGTTGAGGAGTTAAATACTATGTGATTTGATTTGATAACCACACTAGCAAGCGCCTTAGTTTTTTCCTTTAAAGTAATTCATTTAAAACCATTATGGATTTAACATCAATACATTATAGATGCTTTACTTTCATCATAAATTAATGGTTATCTACCAGAAGAGAGATGAAACCTCATTTCACAGCTGTGAAGTTCTGATGCAGTGAGTTTATGATTGACATCTACAACTTCTCCATCCTTGGGGGTTTTCTGTATGTTTCATTTCTACTGATAAACTGTTGTTTTGAGTTTTACTTGATTTATCACCTTGTTTATTTAGTTTAAGTTCAAGTGTTTCACTGTAAACCAGCAGGAGATCTTGTCCGTGTTGAACAGAAGGAACAACCGTTTTTTTGAGTTTACTACTCAAATTTCAGTACTTGAGAGTACTGAAATTAAATAGGTTTAAAATGAAGAATAGAGTAACGTTATACAGACACAAACCTGTACTAACAGTAAACGAGCTTCAAGCTTCTTTATTGACAAGTTGTTGACAAATGAAACTTTAATCTGACTTTATTTTACTACTATTACCACTAAAACAGCCTTGATTTACAGCTAATTTTAAATTATATCTCTTAACTCAATTCAAACGATTTTGAAGGTCAATTATGAAACAATACGTCTTGTTCTGACTCTTTATTTCTGTATATTCAACATGGTATCTTTTGTCAGTTGTCCCAGATTGTTAGTTCTACTTTTGATCACTGACGTTGTACGTTTTTCTGTTAAAAATCTGTCAAGAAGTTGTACCACAGAAAAAATACCATCTGCAACATCTGCTCCTTATGTAAACAAACAGCAGCTGCCAAAAACTGTAGCGGATTAGCCCTTGAAATGCAGCAAGACGTGGCATTGATTTCTATGCTCTGTAACTCTTTGAAAGAATGACCACACATCTCCTGATTTAACTCAGTGTGATGGAGACAGAATACATGAAGAAGCACAGATGTTTTCCCAGTTAACTGTTCCATACTGAACATCGGTAAAGTTAACCCAACTTCTCTGAAGGATTTAAGTTGATATAGGCTTCATTTGTATTTACTGATACATATTCATGTAGCTCGAGGGTTTGAGTCTGCGTGAACTATCTGGCAAGAGATAACAGGAGTTTGATGTCTCCAGTCTGTTTTAGGAATCATCAGGATAAATCCTCGGGTTTTGCTCAGTAAATTGTCAAAAGCTTGTAGATAGGATATAGAACCAGAAACCTGAGACTTAAGAGTCTTTGCTGTGTAGACACCAAATCTTCACTGTGAGTTGGGAATACTTAGTGTATGTTGCTATGGTAATATGCGAAGCAGGCATGTTGTTGGGGGAATTCAATGTGGGGTGTGATGTGGATGACTAACACTGTCTGCTCATCTAGCGTTGGAGATGCAGAGATCATATCTTTATGCAAGATCGAACCTCTCTCCATTTAGCATGAGCTGGATTAGAGCACATAACAGCCCCTCCTCAGCTTGATGGTACTCAGGGGATGTAGCACAGAAGACACTGTAAAAAAACAAAAAACAGCTCCAACTCGATCCATCAGGGTGAATCAGTTTCTAGTTTTGACATTGTTGGATTTATTTCACAGACGAAGGAGGGTGAAGGTGTTTTGACTGTGTCATTTGCCTCTTTTCCTCCATCATCTACTGGTCTCTACTCAGTCTCTAGTGTTTCCACTTGGTGCTAGTTCCTGGTTCCAGCTACTGTTTTAGTTCCTACTCTGTGGAGGAACCAATGGAGCTGAGTCGATACTAAAACGTGACGTGAACAGACGCCGGCCACTGATGGTCAGAGGGGAGTGTCTTCACAAGCTGCCACCAGACGCCAGTTGAGTTGAGAGAGCGTCAACAAAATAATCAAGCTCCATTTTTAAACAGGACAAGAGTGATAGCCATCGTCGTAGCTACCTGGTCGTAAGCTAACCCAGCAACAAGTACAGCATCTCCTCCATGTCCATTAATGTTTACTGATGTTTTAGTGTCGTGACGTCGCAGCAGTTTGACTCCACTCACCACATTCACGTGGAGGAGGAACCAAACTGTGATGGAAAACAACGTGTCTGCTACCAGACTGAGTAGAGTCCAGTAGAGTCCAGTAGAGTCCAGTAGAGTCCAGTAGAGTCCAGTAGAGTCCAGTAGAGTAGAGACACAACCACGTGGTGGAGAAGAGACAATAGTTGTGGTTTACCACGGGTAAAGGCTTTTAGCTCGACTGTGGTGGATTTTGGACTCTTTTTGGAACAGTTATATCTATGTTTTCAAGTTCCATAATTGGTTCTTTTGTTTTTTTCTTTTCACCCCAAATTTGCACCATTTTGAGGCCGTACATCCTTCTGAAACATTGTCAAAACTGGGCCAAATTTGGCCTCTAATGATTTTGCCTTGGAAAATAAAAAGTTTGTATCTAAAGGATGTACAGCTCCAGACGGTGTTTATTGACTATAATTTGATCACATTGTTATGTGTTCTTATATTCTTTGGTTATTACAACCTAACGCTCAGCAAACACAAAGTGTTCATTTAATAAATTGACTTTCATCATCATTTATTACTTTACTGTGTACCGTGCATCACAGAGTAGTTATAAAGTCAAGGTGAGCATTTGAAGCAGTGGAACACCAACGACCGTTCTTGGGTGAAGATTATCTATCTTCAGCCCGAGAGCCATCCATTTAAGTGACTTTATCATTACTAGGCACAGAGTATGGATCCACACAGCGAAATGGAATAGCTGGGAAACTAATGGCACTTGACAGATACTGGTGTGAGATAGCATGCTTATCTTTGTATTATGTGAAAAGAAGGCATTTCCCCAGATCACAGCACGTATGTGTGTGTGTGTGTGTGTGTGTGAGTGAGAAATATGACGGTGGTGGGTGGTGGTGTGGTAAGAAGTAATGTGGGGGAGGAGGAAGATATAACATAATGGAACAACGTTTCCTATAACGTTCAAACCAGTCATTTGTTAAACCTGGTTAAATGTTTCTTTTCCTTCTTCATGCTCTTCTGAAAAAAGGAACATGAAGGAACCCCCCCCCAAAAAAAAGTGTGAGCTTTGCCTCAGAAAATTGCTGTAAATCATCTACATTACATTTCCTCTTCCTTTTTTCACCACCTCTTCAGTTGAAAGCTATAAAACCAACACTGTGGCACTGCAGAGCAATAAATGTGTCTTTGTAATATTGAGGTAGAAAACCAGCTTTAAAAACGGCCGAAAAAATCAGCCAGAGCAGCAGTTTCGCAGCGTATCACATGCTATGTTCTATCATCACAAATTACAGCAGATTTTTATGTGAAATTTGTCTTTGTTCCTAAAGCAATAATTTAGCGCACGCCTTATTAATTCTCCTCTATGCATAAGCAGATTGATTCATTTCCTGTCTCGAGCTCCGTCTCTCAATTGACAAGCAGTAAAAGTGACAGCAGTGTTGTGAGCCTCCCCCGATGGTAGAACGAACTGCTCTCTACAAGGTGGGTGGTTCCATCCCCTGATTGCTAATTACAATTAGTTACGATTTAATTACACAAGGTCAGTGACTGAATCAATCTTTGACAGACATGTCTCCGTGTCAGGCTACGAGAGGTACCACTCAGCACGCGCAGACCTATAATTTGTGTATTTTCTCACTTTCTGAATCACGATGGGGAAAAAAAAAAAGAAATATCCACAGCTGTCACAAATAGAAGTGTTAGAAAGGCTATATGTCCTTCTACAGGAGCCATGTTAGGTCATGTGACAGCTACTAGAAAATGAAGGAATGAGGATTTGCTTTTTCTTTAATTTTTTCTAATTTTTTTGTGATCTCAGAGGTGAGTTAGCTGCTCCAGAGATTGCGTTACTTCCCCATCGGCTGTTTACAAACCGTAAGCGATAAGAGCGATGACTAAGACGTCCTCCTCTCTCTCTCTGTTTGATACACTCGTCTACTAAACTGCTCTCAATTAACTGGGTGATTGTTTTCCCCAGATTGACCCCAGTGATTAGAAAATGCATCTTGAGCCTGTGTGTGTTCGTTTATGTGTGTGTGTGTTTTAAGAGTTTGAAGGTCGCAGAGATCAAGGTCACACAGGAGTAAAACCTTATTAGACTCATATAAGAACGTGTGACGTATGTCTCCCACTGAACACCGTCGTTAAGGGGAAATCTGGTGCTGTGATTCGATCAAGTGTTTGTTGAAACACTGATCTGACTTGACTTGGATGTTGCTGATGAATCGTACATCAGTCTATAGGATGAGCGCATTGAAATGCATGGCAGCACATGCAGGTAAACGTCCCTATAGAAAATAAATTTCAGTCTGTCAGTGCGTGTGGTGCAAAACACAATTCCCACTGCTCTGTTGCTATAACTGTGGTTTGTCTAATTTAAATGTAAACCTAGAGACGCTGACCGTGGCCGTTCTGAGTGTATTTTTTAAACCTAACCTTCTTTTATTTCTTCTGTGGTAATTGCCTTTTATTACTCGTCTCTTTGATATCATTGCTGTGGTTTTCAATATCATATGGTTCGACTTTTGTGTATCACTGAATACCACAGAGTAATCCCACCCATCATTTTTCCCCCTTCTGTTCTGTTTCTTTTGCATTTAACAACCGGCGCAGTAACACAGCCCAAAATCAAAGCTCAACCAGCTCTCCTTGCTGCACAGATTAATCTGAGGCGCTCAGCATGAAATTAAGAATTGATTATTGTAAGACGATTCTGCTTGGTTAACTCCATTCAGCGGCATTCGCTCATACAGGCTGACACCCTATCCTGTCCCTCCGGCCCTGGCATTAATTCTCTTAAATCTGTGCAGGTGACCTCACTGTTTAAAGATTTACACTGGTGAGACTTTGCTCCCAGCGTCCTTGCCAATAAGAGCCACAGAGCTCACCAGCTGACAGCCACGGCTCTTTGTTGCCATAACAGATGTAGAGGAGAGGAATCATCCATGCAGCCTCTCATATGTCTCTTCTACAATTACAGCTATGCTCCCTGACAGGAACTCTTTATTGTCCATCATAATTTTGTTAAAGGTTTGCTTCAGGCATGGGTGATATGAGATAAGAATAAACAACTTGTACCCTGTGTGGAGATGCGCTGCATTGTGGTGGCAGGCAGCCAGTCAGTGACAGGTATGACAGCAATGTTCTCCCAAGTCAAATTTTTAGGACAAAGTTATTGTATCTTTGATGAGTTGCGGTTCCTCCCTTACTGTTGCAGTTCAAGCTCAGAAATTTCTCAATAAGGCAGAAGCTTCTGCCATGATGAATGACTGTAATCAATGCAGCATTTCCCCCCAAAGGTTCAGCTAAACTTTGCCTTGCCTAGAGCTCATCCAGTACATGTCAGTTTGTGTGTGTGTGTGTGTGTGTGTAAATTTGAACATCTCTGACATTTTCAGACACACAGTCTGAAAATTTCCCTCATGGAAATACACAGAAAACATCTCGACATGGATAAGTCTCAGACCGTCTTGTCTCCCTCGTCTCATGCGTCTGTCGGTAAAAACATCGTCCTCACACCTTAGTCGTAATCCGACACAACATGAGGTCCAGACAGGGGGCTACAGTCTTGTGATAAGTCTTCAGGGTTTACAGACACACACTGAGATCCATCCAGGGAGTCTGACTGGTATCCCTCTCCTGCCTCTGTCCTCGTTTCCTTATCCAACATAGCCATTCCTTAAATAGCCGTCTTTGAACTAATCTGAAGAAAATCTCTCCTGTAGATGATGATAATCAGGTTCTACTCTTTAATGAGGCAAAGCTGATAAATGCTGCCATGCTGATAACTATTTGTAGCCAAGAGGCTAGGGGGTACATTTAGAAAAAAAAAAAAAAAAAAAGCTAGGTTGACAGTTAATTATGTTTTTCTTTTTTTTGTGCCTCATGTTCTGATCCACTGCTGTGACATATGCTATCAAACAAAACTGAGGATAAATCATCTTCAACAAGGTGATTTTTACCTCAGAGTCTTCGCCACGTTTCACACCAACGTGCCAGTTTCTAACACATCTAACAGAGGTTGAGGTTTGGACACTTCAGGCTTTCGATGCTCACGTGGTCTGAGAAGAATTCAACCTGTGATTTTTCTGTCTTTCTTTTTAAAGAGGACAGCAGGTGAGGGTTAGATGGTCTCTGAGAGGAGTCCCATGTAATCAGTATTGGCTACAGGTGGGGAGTTCACTGATGCTCTGTCTGCTCTTTACTGTTTCCTACACCACGTGAAGTAAATCTCTGGTGGTACTTGTCTGTCTCCTGTCAGATTTTTACTCTGTCCATGCTTGTTTTTGTATCATGTATAGCTGCTCTTTCTCTCTCTGTTTGTGTCTGTCTCGTCTGACTCCACAGCTCAGTGCTCGCCACAATCAGGTGCTGGTTCGCCTGTGGTCAAATGACCACCTGCTCACTATGCTCCATGATACAATAATTCCACCCTGTGCACTGGCTTGATATTTGTCAACTTATGGGCTATGAGGGGGCTCTGTCTGTCATTTAGCATGACAGCAGTGCATGCTTATTTGCCATTCTATTTTGAGGCTTGATTGACAGGCCGACAGCCTTGACATTCTTGCAGGCGTCGTGGAGCCTGTTATTATGCATACATTAACATTCTGATAAACACATGGTTGGCCATTGAGGAAATAATTACATGCCATCACTCTACTGTCTGGAAAGAGTGTGCTCTTGTGTGTGTGTTCATTTGCACGTTTCATCCCATAAATACAATCTCTGTTCCTCTCATTTCTCTCTCTGTCCATTAATGACTTCAACAGCACCTCTCATCTGGAAGACACTGGTTTTTTCTTTAATTGTTTGTTTTTTTCTGGTGGGGGGGTAATGGTGAAATCTGTCTCTTACTTGTATCTGATGTTCTTAGTTAAAAAGAAAAAGCAATATGCGTTGGAGTATTTAAACAGGGTGCTGTGTCATAACAGTTTGAGTTTTAGTTCTTATGATGAGCTACGGCAACACAATATTTTGAAAAATGCAACATCTTAAACCTAATTCACACTAGTTGACACCAGTCGACTTCACCATGGATCAGTGAGTCTCAGTCTCTGTCGTGATCGTTGGCGACTTGTGTTCCCATGATGTGGAGTCTCAACAACTGGTCTGAGACCTGTAGTGTTCACACTACAAGACTTGTCAGTGATTGACTCCCGATCACACCGTGGCGTCACCAAACTCTACGTCTGGTCACGTGAACTAGACAGGATGTAGCCGCTGCTTCTCACCGTGATTTACAGCCGTTTATTGTTGATGAGCACCGGTGAAGACGCTGCCTCCGACACAGACTAAACCGCTAAACCGGCGTGTAAACATCACCATGGTAACACGCTGGTTTTTACGGTGGAGCTGAAATCAGTGGCAGACCTCCCCGGTACCGGGTAACATCTGGATCAGACGCGGTCCAACAGACACTGGAAATCGCTGGTTAAGTCGATTATCGTGAACTAGAGTTTAAAGAGATCACAATCACTCTGTCTCTGCCACCAGTAAAGCACATAACGTAACATTTCCAATGTTATCAAGAAGAACATTTTCTTGTCTATAACATATATAATGTTCTCTGACACTTTTTTGTCAAACTATCACTTTAGAAAACTGACATTCATATTAAAGTTGGCAGTTGACTCACAATGTTACCTTGCCCCAGCACAAATGACCCACATGGCTAATTATAGTTTGGCAAGCAACATATTGACTAACTTCCCAGAGGCTCTCAGTCACCACCTAAATCGAATTCTGTTCACAGCACAATGACACATAGTATCAATCAAGCAGCCTGTATCTCCCAACACCTCAGATCTGATTGATGGGTCGTGGCAGTGAATGATCATCAGAGTGTCAGTGCATCGTCCTGCCTAATTTGCACAACTCTGACATGAACTTCAGGAAACGAGCACATAAACAAGAAAAGCATTGCAGTGTTTTCCAGTACGCTACTGTGAAGACAAATATTATGTGTTGTGGTTATTACAGTCACGCCCCCCCACCCCCACACACCCACCCACCACCACCGCCTCCTCACACCTTGATCTGCATCTCTGACACTTTGTAAAATATAAAGTGTCAGCAAATGCAGTATATGCAGCTCCTGGAGCACTCCTAAAATACCTTTATAAAACCATGAAGCAAACAATAAAAAAGTCTAAGAGTTGCAAGTCTGGCAGAAGGTGTCAGATTATGCTATAGTCAGCCAAGCTAATTTAGCAGTAACTCCTGGAATTTTGCACCTGGTATCATGCATGTGTGTGTGTGTGTGTGTGTGTGTTTTACATAGCTGCATCCAGGAAGTAGTCAGTGTGTTTTAGAGGTTTGGGGTCATATGACTGTAGACCGGAGGTCAGATGACCCATTTTAGTCTTGAATCTGTGTCACAGTGAAACCTGCAACACTTGTGAATCTTACTTCATTGTTTCAGTTTAAAAGGAGGCTCCTCGGGAGGGTCCTTAGGGAGAACCCCCCCCACACACACGCATCCCCATCCCTTAGGTAAAAGTGCACATGGCAACATATATGTCAAACTGACAATTAGGACCAGCTGGTCCTCAGGGAGCCTTGTTGGTTAACCGTGGTCTATGAAGCCTTGTATTTGTTGCAGTTTGACTCCTGAGCTCCTTTTATCTTTTGGGACCACAACCCCCTGCCCCCCCCCACTATCAGTAAATCAAAGACTGCAAACACTATCTCCCCTTTGTACCTTGAATGCAGCTCAGGCACTCATGGGAGGAACAGAACTTACATGAAAGAATACCTAATGCTCGTGTGCCAACGGGGGCTGCCCGGCACTAGAGCGGAAACCAACTGGAAAAATGAAAGCAATGTGATGTGATCGTCAGGCTCCTTTAACACATAGTCCTAGCGAGAGTGGAGCTTTCAATTATTTAGCCTTTTTCTTTGCCCTTGAAGTGTACATTAGTCTTGTTTCATTCTCTGTGTGTTAACAAGCAACGTCTGGCCTGCTCCGGCAAAGATGTGGCTGTCACCACCATTTCACTTTATTGCTTTTTCGGCAGGGTTGGAAAAAAGGCCAAAGTACTGTGTTGTCATCAGACATCAGCTAAAAGCAGCATGGTGACAAATAAATGGGAGTGCTGTTTTCTGCAACACACAGTCCCAAATCATAATAACAGACATCTGAGTGTACAGACTCTTGTGAATAGTGACAATGCCCATGTGTCGTGATGATGAATTTAGTAGGAGGGATACGTGCCTGAAGATGTAAATCTCTTGTTTATGCACACAAACATGACAGAGGTTATGTAGACTTTGGATTTGGAATTTGTCATGATCAGTGCATCATTTCTGCACATATTGATACAAAACATGTATCGTTTTATTCATTTTACATGTTGTTAAAAAGGTTTCTAGAGCATTCAGTTTAACATTAACTCTTAATGTGGAGAAGGAACTAGACTATAGTTTACAGTGACTCTGTCTCCTCTTGACCTGGATTTCCACATTGTCTCAAGACTTGATCTTCAGCGTGTGCCAGCCAGCACAGCTTGAGTGCTTATATTTAGACAAGACCGCCGTCTGCCCCAAAATTACTCATACTGTGGCTCCCCTGGGATTCCTATTAGCTCTTCCATTGCTTCTTTCTTCAAAAAGAAAAAGGGGCTGTGACCTTTCCCCGCTGCCTGCGGTGTTTGTCCTTTGCATTGTACCATACCTTGACCTTTTCAGTCCTTTTAGATTCCAGCAGGTAATCAATTAGCTGCTACTTAGATTATTGCAGTCAAAGGTGAACAACACTGTGGTAGAACGCGCTGTATGAAATATTGTTTTTAATGATTTCTTTACTTCCCCGCTCCCTTGAGTATGCGAGGTGAACTAAAGTGTGAACGAGTGTCTATAACTTTCTGTTTGTGTATGAGGTAGTAAATTCAGTGATGTGATGGGATTTGTCCTCAAAGACGATGAAAGGACATTGGAAAATACCCGTTAAGGGACAAACTTAGTTCTAGTTTATCTTAAAAGTTTTACTTGTTTCTTTGCCTTTCCTTAAACTAAACTAAAGAAAATGATGGAGATTTCTCAGTCTGAGCTTTTCAGTTAAATAAATATGTTACCAAAGTCTGATAATTCATTTTCTAAATCCTTATCAGCTGAAAGTTTTCCACCTTAGAGCCTGAGACCATAGATTTGTAATTAAAAAAAAAACAGTTGTTTGCCTTTATTTCTCTGCCTGATAATGACTCTCTAAAGACTCTGTGTTGTCTCTTTTAACAAGACGTCAGGACAAAGAACAGGCTTCATTTTTTCTGCAGGATTAAAACACACACACTGATTGGGGAAGTGTTCCTCCCTAGTGACAACAAAGCCTGTTTGATGGAGCATCGACCTTCAACCTGTAAAGGAGCCTGGGAGTCTGTTGGGACCATGAGGCAGATGCGCATGGCTGCCTTCTCTTGAGTGGGTGGGCTGGGTTAAGGATTTGCCAGTGTTTACAGTCAAAGTATGAAAGTTATTTGGCATGAATAATATTATGTGTGCTCTCGATGCAAAGCTTGGAGGAGTAGAAAGTTCAGGGTGAGTCATAAAAGTTTCAGGTTTGGCAGGAGGTAAAACAAAAGCACTGCTGGAGTTGATCCGAGATGACAGGTAGGTGGAAATTTCAAGAGGAATCCTGTTATCAGAAATCACACAGACGAAATGAGAGTGTGTTGAGTTGAAATCTGTTGAGAAGTTTGACGGGAGCCCTGGGTCACGGCCTCAACCTGTAGATTTTGATGTTCAGATCTGTTTTGGACAGGACGACCTTTTGTCCAGTGACTTTAAAACTTTCAGTGACTTTAAAATATTCACCGTAATAGACAACGGTGTCAATGAATTTTTAGTCCCTGTCCATAAGATGATAGATCCTAATGACTTTGTTAATCCCCTGTGTAATCCCCTTTTCATTTACAACTAACAGGTCAATGGCAGCAAAGCTCAGTAGCAACCACATTGATAGAAGTTCATGGTTTCCTGATGATGTGTACTGTTAAATTGGCGGTTTTCCTGTGATGCATCGAATGCATCCATTGGTTCAGTTGCTTTTTCAAATGGAACAAACCAAGTGAGAACCTCACTGAGTCCTTGTGTTGAACATTGTGTTGCTATAGTTTAATTATTAATCTTTTAATTAATACATTTTCATTCATTACTGAAGGTTATAGCTAAGGCAAACATGAACATTTATTCATGCACAGCACATTGTTATTGATTTGACACAAACACTCATGCTATCATTTCATTTTTTTTTCTCTCTCCGTCATCTCCTTTTGTCTCAGCTTCTCTTATTCTCTGCTCCTTCCCAAGGATTTCTTTCCTTTGAGGTGCACACAAACCACTTTATCACACTGATGAATCTGGTGAGCTTCTCAAGGAGAGGCCGTCCGCCTGTAATGCAAAGACAAATGCCCTCTGCCCCCCCCCCGTCAGCCGCCTCTTATGTTTAAGGTGATGCAGAGAGACAGGTTGATTAAAAGAAGGTTAAGAGATGCACTAGGTGCCGTCACTCAGCCATAATGATGGATCGGTGACAAGTGGGTCAAGGATGTTGCAGCCCAGAGATGGTGGTGGAAGAATGGAAATGATCCCCAAGAACATCCCACCTCACCTTCACACACACACACACACACACACACACACACACACACACACACACACACACACACACACACACACACACACACACACACACACACACACGCACAGTACTTTCCCCTTGATCTCACTATCTTACCACAGTTCAACTGGATTTACGATCGCACAGGTGTTCACAGAGAAGCGTCTCCGCCGCTTTTTAATTACGCCAGACGTTTAGTCAAGAACAGTGGCAATGTCACACAGGAGGGAATTGGACTTGAGGGGATGAGGACATTTGCCTTTTCTCCAGTTTGTCTAAGTGAATGATTAAAATTTCCTCTGCTCTTCACACTGCACTTATCCTCCTTTAACACCACGGGAGCTATGTGAGGATGCCTTTCACAGACTTCATCTCTGCTTTCAACACTGTTATCCTGGACAGACACAGTTCAGACACAGGATTTTAGTAACACGCCTGCCGCCGGATCAAAGACTTCCTGACTAACCACCCCCAGACGGCGTATACACGGATCAGGATGAAGTCTGATGACGGTTGGCAATGTGAGTGTTGTTCAGGAAAGTAACATTGTCCCAAAAAATAAATCTAAAATAGATTTTCAGGAGAACCAAAATCGAAGGTCCTCGGGTTCTTGGGTTTTAATTTGTTGAAGAAGAAGGTCTATTTGTCTCAATTCTCTTTTGGATTAAGGATGAAGGATCACAACCCTCCAAACGAAGGCCGCACTTCAAAACAAAGGTGTATGAGAAACTTCCCAGCATGCACCAGGACAAGGATGGCGATGGAGGGAAAACACACACCTATAAAGTTATCGCTAACCGTTAATCAAGCTAGCAATCGCTAGTTACAATCGAACAATAACAGAACTCTTGTTTGATGGTGACGAGACTAAATGTAAATGAACTTCTTGTCAGTTTTTAATCCATCGCCAACTCGATGAACATTAATAAGTCTGTAGATGCCACATTTGTTTGTTGGTTTGTTGTCATATCTCATATCCCACATATGAGTTTGATGAGGCAAAATGCAAGAAGTTCAAGTAAGAAGTGTGAGTTAGGACTGATGGAGTGTTGGAGGAGTTAGGGGACATGGCGCTCGTGGAAGAGAGAAATGTTCAAGACGTTCTTGAAGATAGAGTGAGGCTCCACTGCTCTGATTACATTTGGGAACTTGTTCCACCATCGCAGAACCACAAATGAGAAAAGTCTGAACTGCAATTGCCTGGGCAATGTGAGATGGCATTACATGGTGGAAAGCAGCCAAGAAGGCGTAGCAGGGACTCTACCTCCTGGGGATCACCTAGAAAAACAAGCTGCAAGAGAAGCATTATATTGTTTTATAGGTTGCAGCAAATATATTGTTTCTTATAAACTTTAAACTTTAAATTAGTTTAGTTTAAACTCTTATTTTTAAATAGCTGTTTGTTATGAGTCAATGATAAAGAAACACTCGATCCATGTTCCGTATTTGGATTATTTGGCACAGATATTATCCCGCAGACAGATCAAGAAAACAACAACACAGTAAGAAGCCAAATTGGAAAAATTATTCTTTTTCTATGAGTTCTTTTTTCCAGGTAGTTGGTTTGACCTTGAACAGACTGTACCTCTGAAAAATGGCGATGGTGAGACAGAACGGGAGAGGAGAGTTAATTCCCCCTGTAGCTGTTCAACCATATCTGGACCAGAGATCCATGTTGAGCACATACGCACACACACGGTCTTACATGTTAATTATAACATGTTAATTATCAGCTGCAGAGACAATGATTGAAACAAATATGAATATTCTGTTTAGCATCTTTATTATTTTATTATTATTACTGATGTTCTGAATCTGTCTCCTGTCCCATCTTCTAAATGTATGAGTTGTTATTATTTTTGGAGACTTTGGCCTTCCAACATCAAAGACTGAAACATAAGGGAGAAAACAAGCACAACATCCAACTAGTATAATATCAGCAGCCATCTGTCTGTCACATTGTCTTGGGAAGAGGAGAGGAGAAGAAAAAAAACAAAACCAAGACAAAGATGGATTCTTAGTTTTTCTGGATTCGACTTCAGATCTGTGAGAGAAATGTACGCTTGCAGACTTGTTAAACACTGGAGAATTACACGGCAAAGCTGCTTTGTTGATCCAAAATTCACAACCTTTTTTTCCCCGTTTAATTTCATGTGCTACAGAGTTTTGCTCAGAGGTAATAGCTGAAGTAAAATTCAGAGTTTGAACAATCTTTTTGAAAGAAAAAACAGGAGAGGCTGGTTTTTCTTTCTCCCTCTGTCGCTACCGTGTCTCGAATGACCACAACATCATGCATCCCATGAGCTTAAAGTGGGCCTGACTGTCTGTGGATTTCCATGTATTACTGTGGGAGAAGTTTGCTCTTCATTTCATTCTGAAATGATGAGGAGAAGATCCATCTTTCTGTTTTTTTTTTCACCACCGCTCCCAGTGGCATCTGAGGTATGCTTATCTGAAGCGGCAGATGCAGAGGGCTCATGGGACCTCATCAGAAAGTCCCTCTGAAGACATACCTGCTGCTGGTGAACCGTTACCTCCATTCCTTCTCCATCCTTTTGAGCCCCCCTAACCCCTAGCCTTCTGGGCTGAGGGACAGGCGCACCAATTACTTAAACCAGGGAAGGAGCTAATGCCATATGTAGTGGAGTGACAACTTGCCTCGCATGGGAAACGTCCCATCTAGCCTCAATAAGTTTTTTTTTCTCAAGAGCAAATGCATAGCAAGTGGTGCCTCGAGAGAACAGCAGCTGAATACTGTGTAGGGATGAGCAATGGCGATATTAAATGAAGCTGTGGAGAACTGCTTCAGGAAGAGATTGCTTATATACCACCCACCTGTATACAACTCCAAACTACAAATTAGACGCAGTTGTGTGTGTGTGTGTTTTGGGTTCAGGGTTGGTAACTGCTTTGTTCTTTGAGGATAGAAATCTTGTTGTTTTTTTGTTTTTTGTCTGACTATACAGATCACTTGGATCAGTGCCTGTGTCAGGTTGAGACACCTGCGTTCGATTTAGTTTTTGGGCCAAAAATGTTTCTGCTGAGTATCTTAGATGTGGAGTTCAGAGATGCATTTATATATATATATATATATATATATTTTTTTTTTTTTTAATACATACTTTGCTATGATTTTTGCATTAGGATTAAAGTAATACCCTGAAAATGGGTTAAAATGGTCTGGTAGTCATGTTGTTGAGTTCTAGAGCCAGAGAGGTCACAGCTAAATTAGAGCACAGATCTGCTTAGAAACACTATGAGGGAATCATTTTTTTTTTAATTTTATTTTTATTTTGCATTGAAGCTTTGGAGCAGCGGTCTCGGACGTTTGGACAGGATTATTCTTTGATGGTCTTTTCATGGTGCAGAGTGATAATTATAGTAAAACCAGTAAGATTAATGAAGGCATTAGTTACTAATGTGTGTGCATTAATTGTGTATGTTTGAGCAGCGCTTTAGAGAGAGACAGAGGACAGATTTGTGGTGTAAATAGTGCTTTATTTGACCATTGACCGTGAAGAGAACCAAGGTTAATTTTGGTTTGCATTGATACACAAAGTCACATCAGCTCCAACTGGAGTGTGTTTGTGAAACAGAGCTTGTTTGTGTGTAACTGCGTCCTTGGCCATGTCTGCATGTATGAGTTTGGTTTATTTATTTAATTCCATCTAATTGTGCTGTATATGGAACATGTGCTATGCACTGAAATAGTTTCCTAACTTAACTCTGCACTACCTTTTTTCACAGAGGGGACATATGTTTTGAGAAATCACTTCACTTTCACCCGCCTCTGCCTTTCAACTGCCCCCTTGCCAACTAGTTTCTCGTGTTTAATTATCAAATCAAACAAGATCTCCAGATTATAACGCTGCTCATATTTATCCCCACCAGGTTCTGGTGTGATAGAAGAGGAAACAGTAGCTTTTCCTTTGCTGCCGTTATCACTCTGGGAGCCATTGTGTTTGGTAAATCTCGGAAATCTCTCTCGCCTTTTATCAGGAAACTGCAGGTATAATTCATACTGTATGTCAACCCAGGTTAGAGACTCTAAAAGCTCCAGGGTGAAAACAATGTGTTTGTTGCTCTCAGCCCACAGATACTGAACATGCAGGATCATGGCAATTGTTTTAAAAAGCAACTAACCTTTCCATTACACCATCCTATAACAAAATCTGCCACATCTGGACAAAGATAATGTCTCTAATACTTTTATGTTCATGTCACACAAAATCGGCTTTGTCATCCCTTTAAAAATCATCATGAGATGGAAAATTGCCTGTATTTTTGTAGCAGAAGGAGCCTTTTTCTGTTTGCTGACTGAGCGAGACAACCATACCTGTGAAAGCCAATCTGATTTGCCAGGTCTATTGTAGGTCTGAGAAGTAGCTGTGCTAGAGCATCGCAGGGTTAAATGCTCTGCGTCGGCTTTTCACTATAACTTAGAGTCAATTTTTGTGGAATTTGTTTCAGTTCAGTGTTTCTGTTTGCCTTATTTTTTGTGCATGAACCAGTGACCTTTATGATCAAAACCTTCTCTTCTGTTTCTTTTTATGCTAACACTGAACCAAAAAGAGGATTTCAAAGGCAATTGTGTTATTTGGTCCAGAAGATAAAGTGAAAGTTCAGGGATCGCCAAGGACGATTTCCAACCTTTAGATTAGAATTGATTCTAACAAGATCTACAGTTGAAACATCTCCACTAGTAATTGTTCCTCTCCTTTGTGTGTGTGTGTGTGTATATATGGGGAATGTTTTCCTAAAGAACTCATTCTACTTAACATAAGCAAGAGTCTTAATTGGTGGAAATGTTGTGCTGCACTGCACAGAACGTGTTTAGACATCCAGCTTCCCAGGCAGGTGCTAATTGATCAGATTTTTGACTTAGAAAAATAAAGTAGAATATGTGAAACTTTTTTTCCTATAGAAGCAAAAAATAAAAAAACTTCTTTAAATTTAAATGGAACTTTTGTGGAGCTCGATTTTCATTAAGATAGTGATGAATAATGGTCCCGGATCCATTTCTAAAACAAGATAATACGTTGAACCTTTGGGGGATAAAGGCAGGTGGATACAGACTCATGATTATCACTTCTGGACTGTTATTTGACAGATTTGTGTAATTTTTGTAAGTTGTCAGTCAGAGTAAAGGTTCACTAAGCTGATTGTCATTGTCCCAATATTTATTCCATCTTCAGAGGAATATGAGATAGTTGAGAGAGTAAAGAAGAAATTGTCTGACTTTATTGAGAGGTGATTTATTCTCAGTGATGTGTCCGACCTTATAGGTCACACCATTCAACATCCATTTTGGTTCAAACTTGCAACCCACTGACTGCCACTGCCACCGTTTAATCCACTATAGAGTACATATTTTTGGAAACAACCAAGGGAATAACAAATCCATTCCCTGCAAAGCCCTTGGAAGGTGGGCAACATAGGAGCTGGTATCCACAGAAGGTGAAGCTTAATGGAAGCTGGGGAAGGGGAAGTGGGAAAGCTGTACTTGAGATAGGGCCAAGGAGGAGTTGTCAGCTTTGATTTATTAAGTGCAGCTCCTGCTCTGACTGCTGGTAACTTGTCAGTCCACACATAATGGATGGGGCTCACAGCTCACTGCTCCGTGATTGGCTTTTTTTCCCCCGGATCCTGTCCGTCGGGCCTCTCATCCATCGCTATCTTGCTCCCATTTCTAATTAATTTGTTATTCACAACCTCAACTACTTTTCCTCTTTTCCCGGGTACAGAGGACCCAGCAGGCTGCTCTTTTTCCTCACTTTCTCTCTCTCCCGTTTACATCCTTCATTCAATATTCTCACTTGTGTTTGACAATGCCTCCCTGCGGTGTCAAAGTTGGCAAATGACTACTTCCCTCCCAGTCCCATTCTTCTAGCACGGTGTCGGTCCACAGAAATACAACTGCGCTCATCATTCACTCACCGGAGATGCACGGAGGCTTTTGTCTCTATCATTCACTTGGGAGACAATGATATCATAAGCTCAGAGCTTTGCAGATCACTCTCAACAACCTTACGTACTGAGCAGGCATGTTAGGAGGAAAAATGTGACAAGCTTCTTTGGCTATTTTCTGCTCTACATGTACTGATTCAATGAATTTAATCCAAACCCTGAGCTTTAACCCACAAGCTCTAGGTAATTATGAACATGTACAAGGAATAAAATATATATTGATCCTATAATAGAAGTAAGCTGCTAAGAAAGTGGTGCATGGTGGCGGAGTACAGCTTGCAGTGAATTAGACATTGGCACATGCATGCTCCCATAACGGATGTTATGACAAATACAAGTCACATAAAATGATGACACTGTGTTTTATTTGGAGCAATGTTAAGCTAGAGACATGGCAGCAACAATGTTGAGGATGACGAATGTTGTTTGTCTTTTAAACAGTAAGGACAGAAAATGTGTAAATGCTTGAGGTTATCTTAACTTTGAATGCAAAGTCTCCATACTGTGTTTATTTCGACATATACACACGAACACACACACACACACACAACACACACACACAAAAAGATGTAGAGTTTGAGGTGACGTTTGTGGTTTGACCCTCATACTAAAGTTGTATCCTCACACGCTTTTCCTCACACAAGCTTCGACACCCAGCATGAGCCCAGCTGCCCTGCGGTTCATCCCATCCACCACAATCCCCTCACATCGCCGTCCTACACTATTAGCTTTGTTTTTGTCCAGATGCGGTGCAGCAGGCCTGGAGGATCCAACACACTGTGTGGGGCTATTACTCAAAAACAATCAGTCACAACCCATTCTGTGGTTTCTGTTCTATGTACTTACACTGTCTCATAAGATCTTAGCACTGTGGCATCATCCTCTTTGAATTTGCAACTGCCTTTTTCACTCTAATATAAAGACAAATTTGTTATTGTAAATGTTATCACTTTAGACCATTTATCAACTCCTCCTGACGGTGTGACATGATTTATTTAACGTGTATATTGCAGGTTAATTTTCCAAAGAATTTCTGTGATTTCCTTGTTGGAAATAAACACATGAACAATCATCCATCATATTTTATGTTGTGAGGTATCTGAAAACTGAATATTAAGTGAAAACTGAGGTTCTTTGAACAGCAGTTTACAACGACTCTCCCCTTCCCCCACAATGCATTGCGTGACATCACGTAGAGTAAACACACCCCAGGAACAACTGGTTACCATCGGCAGAGAGATCACAGACTAAAGTCATGTTGCCCCTTTAAACATGACTCATACTGCTGAGATGTAATCTTGTATGACTTATTGTTAATGACGACCTCACACCGTCCTCGGGCTGAGCCTGGATCAGAAGGATGGTACGTGATGGTAGGAAGGAAGGTGCCAGAGACGCCGGTCTCATATAGAAGCCTGTCCCAAACAAACGCAGCTCCTGTTGAGTCATTTGGGAAAATAAACGCCGGCTTTACGCTACAATAATCGCACTAAAAACAAGGAGCTTTACATTGAAAATACTCCTGCTCCTCTACGTGTACAGCAGCGGTTTCACCAAGCGAAAGATAAAATAAATAATATAGAGAACAAACGCTACGTCCAGATGTTATTAGTGGAGCCAGAAATATGTTTACATCAGGGAAGAGTTAATAAGGCAACTGAAGCTATAGCTAGCATGGCTAGTACATGTTTACTCAGTGTCTTTATCTAATTCACTGCAACAGACTCCGACTCCCCAACGTGACGTCATCGCCAAGTTGAGTTAAAAAAACTACAAATTGACTGCTGTTGGAGACAGTCTTAAATGTTTTTATTATAAACCATTTCTCAGGTATTTTACATTGAAATAACCAGTGATTAATGACATCATATCTGACAAATTAAGCTTACATTTCAAGTCTTGACTAGGTTTCATAATGTAGATTTGTTGTATAACACATCATGTACTTAAAGATATACATTTACTTTTAATATAAAAGAGAAAACAACAGTAAATGATCATGTTTAAGATGATGAAAGTAGAACATGTTTTGGTTTGTTATTTTTTGCAGATGAATTACTTGACTGTTTGTAATTTTCTTTGATTAATTTTCTGTCAATCAGCTAACAGAGTAATTTTACAGCGACTATAATGATAAAGGTTTACAAAAAGCAATTAATAAAAAGGCTCACGGCAGTTGATACTATGGTAAAAAGGTGATATGCTCTCGCAGTTACTTACAGTAAATAACACACTGTGCAGGTGATGGTTGTAGCAGATATATGGAGGAAGGCGTGTGTGTGTGTGTGTGATTAGAAAGTGACAAGGTAAACAAATAGAGGTGTCATTATCTGACAAGTCTGGACCTCAGGGGAAGGAGGTGGATTCTTTTTTACAAGACAGAGTTATCGATTTGAATAAGTCCACCCTACACCTAATGGGGTGCGTCATTTGGCTCTACCCCTGCGGCGTCCACAATCCATCTCTTATCTGTCAAGTGTGGCACAGCATTGTTTGTGTGATTTATGAAGAATTTCATTGAGGGGGCAGTTTGTCATTCACAAGCATCCGGGATTTGGTGCGTCAATAGAGCCATGCAGGCTTAAGTGGAAGAGGATGAGAAGTGGAGGAGAGAATAGGAATGAGGGATGTTTCTTTTTCTTCTTTTTTGGAGAAAGAAAGTTCCGAGGATCTAGCATGAGAACAAAAAAAAAATCAATACTTTTTAATTCTTTTGGAGATGAAGGGATGACGGGCAAGTTGAAACGTAATGATTTTAAGTTAGTCAGCGTGGTTGTAACCAGTTCATGTTTCTGTTCTATCACTCACAGAAATTCACTTGTATTTTCATGTTGTTTCTCTCATCAGATCCTGTTTTTGTCAGGATATAGTCAACGACAGCTACAACCAAATAAATAAACAAACAAACAAACAAACAAACAACACACCTTCAATTTGCTCCGTCTCTCTCAAACACGGCAGAATACGCTTCACACACGGGAACGTTATTCTCTCTGATGTAGCTCTGCTGGCGTGTGAAGGTCAACACGCTGGTTAGCAGCATTTGAGGGCTGACAGTAACTTAGTTTGTTTGCTTTTTCTTACAACTGCTGCAAAAACTTCTCATTAGCACACACACATACATGCATACATTCACACACACTTTCCTATGAAGTTGTGGTAAGAAATTGTCAGTGTGTGTAGGCAAACCAAAAAAAAAAAAAACATTTATATTATTCAGGTTGACTAAATTACAGTCACTAGAGGGAGGTCTTCTGTCGGCACCAATAAGCCGACTGGCAAACAGTATGTTCAGTTAGCTCAAAGCTCAAAACACCTGCTGGCAAACCTGTGGAAGGTTTTTATATTCATGTTTCTCGCTTCATTAAAAGTATACCTATAGTGGGAGGTTCATCCACTTTGCAGTCCAGTCCACAGGATGAGGCACGCAGCCAGTCATTTGTCTATTAGTGAGCCCTCCTGTGGAGATAATGTACAGTGTGTATGTTGCGTATTCTGGATATGTGAATCATTATAACCCTAACAATTCAAAATGTCAATTTGCATTTCATATTGCTGTCATTACTGCTTCCAGTCTATTTTCGTGACAAGTGATACATTGGAAATGTAGTCGGACAAATGATGGTCGTAATGTATCACCTTCAAGCTTTTTTTTTTTCCTTTTTAAAAAAAGATGAATCAGTCGTTACTTTGTTTGCTCATCTGAGTTTTTCTTCCGAAAACAAAACTCCTCAGTTTGTCAGAAATATGAATTTTGAACGCTCCGCTAAGTGAATAAACAGTTGCATTCCCCTTGACAAACATCACATAAAGATATGACAGATTCAATAGATGAAATCTATTCTAGGTCTCAGCTGAACGAGAATATAATAAACGTTGTGCTCGTATCTTCTGGCGTATGCGTTGATTAGGCTGCAGACGGCAATAATATAAAATCAGACACTTTCTGTCACGGTTTATCTTTCATAAACCAGACGACCAGGTGACACTGACGGACGGAAAACTTTTACATTCAGTGAGTCACTGTAAGTTTTATTGGGATGCTGCCAAACCTGCTCATACTGTATGCTAGCAGAGTGATGCACTGTGCCTTAATGTGTTTTTGAGGGAGTTCCAAAAAAACTGGAGTTACAATTTATTAAATAAAAAAAGAAAAAATCAGTGCTTGGTCATCTATCTTAGTGAGTTATTTTTCATATGATGACTACCCTGAATGCGATTAAGATTTAATAAATAAAAAAAGTTTAGTTCAACTAAAAGTTTTAATAAAAGTATGATGAATATAAATAGCATCAAACATGAGTAGTACCTGCTGATCGCTGAGCAAAACATAGAAATAACAACATTATTCCATTCAAATCTAATAAATACTTTTTTCTCCTCTGATGTTAATTATTTCCTTTACCTTCCTCTACCTCTTTATTTGCTGGAGGGCTCTATAGTTTGATTAACACATGCCAAACAAATTATTTCTCACTAAACAATAGTTTAGTGGCTGTGAACAAATCGTTTTTCTTGGTGGAGAAAGTAGGATTTATTCATTCACCTTAAGGGAACAATCACCCGACCAGCAGTGTGACACTGTTTCACTTGGTGACCAGCTGAGGTTCATTCAGGGTTGATCTACTTTCTGTTTTTACTCTGATAATCACATCACATCACAGATGCATGTTGTATTATTTTTAATCTTCTGTCACTCAGTTGTGTAGTTATTCCTGAAAGATATACAAAATGCAATAGATGCAAATCTGCAGCAGAAGAGATGAGGAATATAAAAAAAGGGACAAATGCAAAAGCAAACAAATGCCTCGGATGACTGGGAGGTTAATCTCTGCACCTCAACAACTCTCAAGGGGCCAAATCCCTGAAACTTGTATTAACATGGAGGTTGCTGATGACACTGTATCACTGTGCACAGTGTAGAGGACCTGAAATTAATCAGAGAGGGATAAAAGATTGTGCCGCGTGTTATCACTCGCCGCTTGTCCTTGACTTTCTGTTCTCTTTGATTGCCTTGTGTTTTCAACACAGCACTCGTATCGTTGTGATTCAGTTGCATTCTCCTTTGCATGGTCAGCAACTATCAGCACCTTATTAGTGCACAGCAAATTACATCCAGGTCCTTTAGAGATCTTTTGTTATTCGCCAGTTGCCAATAATGTTAAACCAAGTCTTGGGATTTTTTTTATTTTATTTTATTATTTTTTTTATAGCTTTGCAGTTAAAAGGACATTCACTGTGCACTCAAACATTACTGTTTGAGTAGAATAACTTACTTTCAAATTAATACCTTGAAGTTAACAGAAAACTTTATGATTTAAAACACTTTTTCAAGTTTTTATCAGAAAGGCTTTTCACTTGACCAAAGTCAGACTAAACTGTCAGTAGTAGGAGAATTAGTCACCATATAAACTCCTTTTGTTATGACCAAGGACAGAGCTGTAGGTATGCTGAGAGAAGAACCTCTGTCCATTTTCTCCTCCACATGCTTCCTCCTTGAACCCCTTCTCATCTCTCTCCATCTCTTCTTCACTTATTTGCCAGAGCTCGTTTATCTCGACAATCCAATAATTTATACTTAGAAGCGACTGGGCCAAGGGAAGCAGCAGAGGGTGAGCCAAAACAGCTAGCGATAGTGGCTAATTAGCTACAGCTGCTGATGGGACTGCTCCTCGCCTGGCTGCCAGAGGAGCCTTGACAAAATTGTTATCAAATGCAATCAGAAAAGACGAGGCATTTTTCTCCACATTAAGATCGCAGGCAAATTGGAGATAGTAGGAGGGAGGGAGGGATCGGGAACAAATTTATGTGTAGGTATGTGGGAGTGAGCGCGTGCTATGAAAACAGACTCATGGGATGCACCGCGGTGAGACAGGGAGACACATGGGACCTATCTGTGTATGAGCACACATATATGTGGCACTAGTTCCTCTGAACAGGTGAGCCATTTCTCACTAAATGAGGCTACAGAGTAGGGCAGCGTCAAGACCCCAGGAGAACACTTTTCATCTTAGCATCCTCACAATGGCTGCTGCTTCGCCACCGTACCTGCGTCTCTGTGTTACTACAGCAGATGGAGCATTGTACT
Organism: Polydactylus sextarius; assembly: GCA_016801845.1. Lineage (NCBI taxonomy): Eukaryota > Metazoa > Chordata > Actinopteri > Polynemidae > Polydactylus > Polydactylus sextarius. The sequence continues at coordinate 1,083,252 of CM028924.1, forward strand.
GTGTGTGGTAAATATACAGACTCGGAGCTATACAGTACATCTTCATGTCTATGGACTGGTCTTATGTTTATGTTTAGTAATTATATATGTATATATGTATATCTGTGTAGTCATCCATGACTTTTCAGAAAAACCTGTTGCTACATGACAACAAAACTTCACTCAATATATATATATATATATATATATATATATATATATATTTTTCATGGGCTCAGGCTGCATGAAAAAGGAGAAATCGGGGGCTCAGTCCATTTTGTCCTGTGAGATGGCTGTAATGAGGCCTTCTGGAGGAAAAGGACCACTAACCTGTCTGCTGCAGTGACAGCGAGGCGTCTTCCTCTCCAGACTCGGCTATAAATAAAGTCTCACATCCACAGATATGGACAGTGAGGTGTAACACACACACACACACAAACCAAACAGCGCATTGCTACAGGATGTCGTGTTCTGAGGTATAATGAGATAAATGACAAAAGCGAACAAGAGTAATTTCTGCATCTGCTGACGTTGGCGTGTAACATTACTCATTTGTGGCTTTTGTGATTTCCACTTTATGTTAACTGTGGTCAAATGGATTCAGCTTGCTTCCGCCTCCGCGTCAAACGCCTGCGTCCTCTGTTATTCTGAAATCAAACCCTGGCTTTTTTTTTTAGTACAGCGTGGATCCTACTCAAAGGGTGATTTTCAGGAATCTGTGCTTGTTTGTGTGGGTTGAGTGGTGTGTACATACAATATATGCATGAAACCCGCATGCGTGCCTGTGGTGCCTTTTCCCAGGTGTTTACTCTGGCGTTAGGTCTTGGTCTAGAGGGGGTTTGCAGAGGCCAGTCTGCTGGCAGCAGCTGGAGAGTGTCAGCAGATGTGAATTGTCAAGCGTTCTGTTTGGTTCATTAGCTGCTCTTCCATTTGCACCAAACACAGCTGTTGCCTGGCCCCATAGAGCAAAGGGGAATGTGTGCATGAGTATGTGAGAAAGTGCACGAGTGTGAAAAACCTAGAGGAATATTCAGTTCATATCCATATGTAGTGGTGTAAATGTACATACACTTTTCAGGTCTGTCTAATAACGTCGATACGGTTGAACCCGTTCAGGACACTGACTCATCGTCATTCAGTCGTCTCAGTGTGGTGTTGGAGTTTTTTCCTCTATATTTTCTTAAATTTTCCTGCCAGCAGCATAATTCTGCCAACTAACTAGCAAAAGTATAGACTCTAAATCTTTATTTTTCCATCTGTCAAAGAAAACTTCTGCAGCTCAATAGTGTCGTTTACTATCTGTCACTGTGTGAAGAACATAGAAAACAAGGTAACAGTTTTAATGAGTATGCAATGTATATATTCTACAATACTTTATCTGCAAATTCATACCCAAAAAAGTATTGACAAGTCCAAACTTACATAAACTGTTTTTTGCATAAATAGGTGAATTCACTTTGTCATTTTTTTCCTTCTTGTTTCTATGAGCAACTACATTTAAATCTGAACCTTTTGCTTATTTATTTGCAGCTGCTCTCAAACTACAGTGAATATAATGTTGTCTGGCCTTGTTATCAGCCACAACATCATATCTCTGCAGACCTAAGCTGTGTTTTATTTTTCTGTTTTGGTTCAAAACTTGTCTTGTGTCACAGCTCCACGTCCTCCAGCACCTTATATAAGTGTCAGTGTGTTCAGTGTAAGTATTTATGCTCTCTGTGGTAATTAAAAGCATTGTAATGCTTTAACCACACAACTGTTATTATTATTATTATTATTATTATTATTTCATTTATATTTATTTATTCATTTTAATGTTGTTTACTCGTGACATACTCAACCATTATTCCAGCTGGCCAGAACTTGGTTGTATAAAATATGCATACAGATCGCTGTACCCTCGGAATAAATATTTATTCAGAGCCAAGGTCTGTTGTAATTAACAGAAGAAGGCGGCTGGAGAAAATCTATTATCCTCTTCCCTTGAGTCACCAGCAGCTCCGCAAGTCTCAGGTCAGCTGGTCTGGTTATGGAGATGTCTCGTTCATACATGTCTACATGTACAGTGTGTGATCCCACGCATGTATCTGCAATACCTAGTGTTTGTGTCTGTGATCCAGGTATTTCATACATTGTGTGGACGTAAAGCGAGTTCTTATAACATAAATCATTCAATTTTAAGGTGAAGACATGTTTTAAATTCAGGTTTAAAGTGTCGGTCCAGAGTAACATGAACCAGAGTCTATTTCACCATGAATACGAGTCAAACTCCCCTTAAGAGATATTTTACGTTGGTTGAAGTAATATCCAGTTTGACCGTCTTTTGTTTTCACAACCAAATAGTTAACAATGAAAGTAAATGGGGCAGTCAGCCAAACGTATCTAAATTGTCATTTTTTAACCACTAATAAAGCTCAAAATATCACTTCACTTCAGCAGTAGCATGAATAGGGTCCCTACACATAAACTGAAGTACTGATAACTTAGTAAGTGAACCCAGAGTTTATTAAAAACACTGTTTTACAAGACTTACCCAACGTCTGGTTTTATAACAACTGGTGGTGAAGGATGTTTCACATCAGCAGATTCATCATTTTACTGAACAACAGACTGATGTGTCCGTGAAATGTGAGAAAAATGATGATTAACTCTCCTACTCACTTACTAAGTACACTTATCGGTACTTCGGTTTATGTGTAAGGACCTTTTTGAGCTTTATTAGTGGTTAAAAAATGACAATTTAGATACGTTTGGCTGACTGCCCCATTTACTTTCATTGTTAACTATTTGGTTGTGAAAACTGGATATTACTTCAACCAACATAAAATATCTCTTGAGGGGGAGTTTGACTCGTATTCATGGTGAAATAAACTCTGGTTCATGTTACTCTGGACCGTCACTTTAAGTTTGGGTTAGTCAAGTAGTCGTTGTGATTGAGATGGAGTCTGAATGAATGAATGAATGTCAATGAAACCAGACTGTACATGTGTAAAACCAGATATAGAACAGGTCAGACAACAAATATTATAACTGCATTAGTCAAGATTTTCTCTGCCAGGAGTAAGTTTAATTGGATGGGAGACTGCTGTTGTGTTTAGTAGAAAATGTTAAGGATATGTTGTCAATTATGGACATTAGATTTGACAATATAATGTAGATGAATACAGCGTGTGCAGTAAACATTGTGAATCTCAGTAAATGTCACGTTTACATCTGATGTTGAGGTTTTTACCACATTTCCCTCCTGTTGTCAAATACAGTTCATCTTTTGATGGAAAAATAAAGAAAGAAATTAGAGAGTGACGCTTGTAATTTTGAGAGAGAGGGGGGGGGGCAGTACCGAGGTTGTGCCTGGGTGGAGGTTTATAACACGAGGTTCTGCAGTACTGCTGATATGAGGAAGCCCCCACCACCACCACCACCACCACCCTTCTCCTGTGTTTTCACGAAATCCCTCCAGCCTAATTAGGTGAAAAAGCACAAGATGTTTATGAAGCATTCTAGGCAGCCAATGACAACCACTAAAGAGCCATCGACTGCAAACGTGGCGACAGGGTGGATCGACGTGCCCACAGAAGAATATGCCATGGGGTATTTACCCTGAACCTGCAGAGCTTGCACAGATGACATCTTAATAAGCTGAGCACTATGATACATTTTTAAAAGAGCTGGTCCTTCTCTCCTGAGGAATGTGCACCAGTGCCCACATCTAATTGGGTTTTCCCTTCCTCCAGCATCATTGTAGCATTACATTATTATTGTATAAAGTTATAGCCTTATCCCCAAGTACTTTACTGAGGATTGTCCAGCCATGACACCATTCTTTTTTCTCCCTCTTCTTTATATATTTCTCTGTTAAAATTTTCATAGTATTTTCTTGGATTTACACACCACCGATGCATGGTGATATTTTCTGTAATCAGTCTGCCTCTGCACAGGTATGATGTATCACTTTATGAAGTTTCAAATAAATAAAAGTGGAGTACCAACAGTGATGATGTTGTTTAAATGCAAAGATTTAAAATAAGGTAGTGAAGAACAACACTTTTGTTTTGCAGAGTAACTCGGCTCCTGCTTCCTTCACATGTAGGAGTTTCTGTGACTTCAAAACAAAGTGTTTTGAATCAAGTGAGGAGCTGGTTAACATGGGAACAGAACAGTCTCTGTTTCTTACCTCAGGCAGAAAAACATACATGTATACGTCTGAAGGACAATCCTGACAAACAGTGTGTGAAATGTTACCTTGACAATTACAATATTCCTTAATACACAGTTTGGATTGAGTTTTTTTTTTCAAGAACGGGTCTTTGTTGGTGCCACTAGGCAGCATTCAAGTGTTTCGGACGTGTGCCAGATCTACACTGCTGCCAGTCTCTCTCTCCGTGAGCCACAATGAGCAGGAACACAGCTTTTGATGTTTTTATTCACACAGCTTTTGTTTACATGTTTACCGTTTCTGGCCATGCACATCACGTCAAAAAGACACTGCTGAGACAGTCTGCATCACACACGGGCTAGGTCACCAGGAAACGCAGCCAAGAAGAGGAAATATATGGTTATTTTTATTATTTAAAAAAAAAAGAAGGTTATTTTATTATCTTGTCTCTTCTGATGCTAAGAAGCACAATCGTTGTCGCAGCTCCTCCCCGTAATTTGCCCACCTTATGAGGCAGCGGTGTGGGAGTTTGATCTCTGGGGGCCTGGTGGTTCAGGCAGAAAGGGGGAACGTGTTCAGGCTGTGTGAGCTGCCAGCGAATCTGTTAATTAAGCATGCTAATGGTTGTAATTGTAGCTGGTGGTGAACTCAGCAGCTGAGGTAAATGCTAGGTTTAGCCCACTGGTTGTCAGGGTTCATCTTTATGTGTGTGTGTGTGTGTGTGTGTTTGCATTAAGTGCAGACACACATATGTTTTTATGCATGAGTGAAGAAGGAAGCAGGCAGAGACAGAAACAGTGTCTGCAGAGTGGGATGGAGGTGAGAGGTGAGCAAAACGCAGCAAGGATACAGGAGAGATAGAAAGTTGAATTTGGAGTAGGAGATGTTTTTTGGTTTTTTTCCAACCAGCATCAGGCGTCGTTTCTGCAGCTGCTCCCTGAAAAACATCCAGTAGGTGTTTGCCCTCTGCCCGCTGGATTAGGATGGCTAATGTTCATCTCACCCAAGCTGGCAGCAGGGGCACAGTGGCAACTTCACACACAGGTGTAGAAATAATCTTTACCCTCACTCGACCTGTCAGATGATTATTTCAATTGTCCAGCTGCACTGATATTTTCATTTTCAGTGATTTTATTAATTTCATTTAATATCCTCAAGGACACAAACCAGGTACATTAACAGTCCGAAGTAACTTAACTGAGCGAAGGACAAAAAGTAATTCATTAATCCTCAACAGAGTGGGATTTTAAAAGTGCTATTGTGGCCACCACATGTGCTCAATATTCTCTTCTATCTTTGACATTTTGCAGAATGTCAGGAGACTTTCTGGTGTCTGCAGGGGTATATAGTCACGCAAAAAAGAGATAATAGTACCACCAAGTGCAGACACTTGTCTCCTGACAGAAGAGTCCTCTTTTATAAAATATTCACAAAAGGTACAAAGGTACCATTTGATGGGGCAGAAAGTGCAGTTCACAAAATATAAATCAGGATTGGATAAAAAATAAAAATAAAAAAAAAAATTACTGTGACATTTCATCAGTCTTGTTTAATGTTAGGAATAACTTGGATTTGAACTTTAGTCCATCAACAGGTTTTTTTAACACTAAAGTCTGTAGTTTGATGATTGGATGATTGAGTGGACGTTGTCTTGTGGCTCCAGTTCTTCAGTGACCTCTAACATCACCACCGAGACTCCTCTGAATTACCTCTAATGACCCGACAGGACGGCAACACATGACGATTGACAGATTAAATCTTTTTATAGAAGGATGGTTTCATTCTAAATGTGTCATCAGACGGCAGATTCTCTCCTGGTTGTTTCTGAACGTTGGTCTCCAGACGGCATAAAAAAATATGTTCTCGTTTAAACACGGAGAGATGAGAGAGGAAATGAATGCGAGTCCTGTCGTCTTATCTTTGACCGATAAGTTAGTGGATGTATTATCTTTTGCAATGTCTGTATCAAACACATGCTAAACAGTCGGGGTCATTAGGACACGAGGCGATGCAATGTTTTGTAAACCTCCTCTGATGACTTGCAACTCTAACAGGTCAGGTCTAATGTTGTCGAACAGAACGTCTCTTGTCCTTGTAATGAACAATTATAACATGATAATCAATGACAGATGCTGTGAAAATATTTTGATATACTCGTATCACATCACATCTTTGCTGTGTTTACCCTCACACACACTGATTCGCTCTGAGTCTGCTTATGATTTTGTCAGTGTAGGCACATAATCCAGGGTTATTGAAATTCTTAGCTGATTGTGGTTGTGTTGGATACATGTATCACCTAAATGCTTAAACTGAAATATAAATGTGGTCTGTTGCAGTCACTGTCATAAAAATGCATGTTTATATTCTTATTCTTATTCTGTGCCACTGTGTGCAGCACACTGTGCATATGCAAAATGGAAAATAATGAAATCCAACGTGGGGTGATGAGTGCTTCCTCCTTTTGTTTGCAGAAAAAAAAAAAAACAAAACTGTGACACCTAAACCTGTTGCAAATCTGTTGAACGTGCAGACCGGAGGGAAATTAGACACTGATGTTATAAATAACCTGTTTGCGTCAATAAGCAATTTTATGTTACTTGTCTGTTAATCACAGAGGAGCGATGGCTGCAGCAGAGGGGGTGGAGGTGGAGGTGGAGGTGGAGGTGGAGGTGGAGGTGGGTGTGGGGGGGTTAGAGGAAGACACTGTGTGTTTAACAGAGATGGATTGGGACTGTGTCTTCGGCAGGTTTGAGTACATACGGTAAGAGAGACAGACTGAATCTAGTGCACACAGATAGAAGGAAAAACAGAGGGAGAGCTGTACACACACACACACACACACACACACACAGCATGTCCTTCCCTGTCCTGTCGTCTGCTGCCCTGTTAGACCCTAATCCTTTTTATCTGTCTGCAGTGTGTTTGTCTTTGTATTTATTCGGGCATGCGTGTGCCTTTATATATATATATATATATATATATATATATATATTTTTTTTTATTTTTTATTTTTCTATATATCTGTGTGTGTGTGTGTGTGTGTGTGATGAAGATGTCAGATGGAGCTGATTAGCCGCCTGTTACCTTCTCTCCCAGGAGATGGGGTCTTGCCATGGGCAGAGAGTGACAGATGTGGACTCGTATTATTGCTGTGTGTAATTTCTTTTCTTTTTTGTTTTTTTGGAATCACTTTATTCAACACCTTCATTAAAATATTAATTATGTTTTTTTCTCTCTTTTTTTTAATGGATGTAGTTATTCATGCATGCAGTATGAAGTTTGAGTGCACTCGCTGCATCTACAAAAGACAAAAACACACGTGTGTTGTAAAGGATGTGCAGAATGTGAACTTGTGACCTTGACAGTGCTATAAACCGAAGGTGGTTTATGCACCAGAGAGTCTCAAAGGTACTTAGACTGCTGCAGACGGCCGGAGGACACAGCTACAGTATAAGATCAGAATCTGTTTTCTTGGCTTGCGGGAAAGCTTCTGATATTGAGCTTGGAATTACTTTCATGTAATCTATTCATTTTCATAGCTGATTCCTGGAGGAACCACATTGTGATGATTACTCTGGTAATCTCTTTCCAATGGCTTTGGTCTGTATCAGTCGGTGTACAGTAGTTTGGATATTTTTCGTTGCTTCTCAGACGACGACAACGCTGTGAAAGGTTAATGACTTTTAAATAATGTCACCGGCTGGTTTTATATGCTGTTATTTAACCAGTGGGGCTGTTGTTTTTTTGCCTACTGTGAGAAAATATCACTGTGTTATCATCAGTCAATAAATCTTCAGCTGAAATGATTTTTTTTTCTTTTCTCATGGTAATTCAATCAAACAATCTGTGCTTCAGCCAAACCTGAATGTTTTTGATGTATGTTCTAGCTGAAGGGCCGTGAGATGGGCACAGCGAGGCAGGAAAAAAGAAAGAAATCTTTTGTGTGCTCTAACCCGTTGACCTCACACCAGAACCAGCTCACAATGCCGAGCATCCCCCAGCGGCATTATTTGAATCAGTGGGAAAGAGCAAAAAATGTGAGGGAAAGGAAGCGTCCTCATTGGTAGCACATCCTCTGACATTGATCTGCGCTATTACTCCTCCTGACACCTGGTTCCATGTGACTAGATGGCCTACAGGCTGGACAACTAAGACAAGGAATAGGGGTCGGCAGATACAAATGACCCCCCTCGGGCCATTTCTTTTGTCCTGTAGAAAGAAGGGAGTGAGCAGAGAGTTTCAATACGGTTACATTTTTTTTGTAGCGATGCACCGTGTGGAGACTCTCCAGAGGAGGTAGCAGCAAAGTCTCCATAAAGGCAGAAAAAAGTGACGAGCTACATACCTGATAATGATGGTGGAGAGAAGATGGAGGTTAAATAAAGAGCTCCACCTACACAAGACAAGAATTCAACGCTTTTAGAAACACATCTTGCAGGTGTCTTTGATTCAGCTTGTTTGATTTAGTTGTTGTTAGTCCGACAAACTCGCTAATAGCATTAGCACACGGTGCACAGTGAAAACATGAAACAAATGCTCAAAAAGTTTCTCCTTTTTTTTTTTTTTTCCTTTTTTTTCATGTGGAGGAAGTGTGAAGCTACAGGTTGTGTGGGGGCCCATTAGGAAAAGAAATCTCGTCTTGAAAATGGAGGATTTTTTTTAAAGGTTGTTAACATCGGCATGCTACTCTGGGTGAGAAGCATTATTGATAAGGTTAAGATACCGAGGGTCTTTCATGGAGAGCTGGCTTTTCTCCCCCTCTGCAAAAGCTACCTGGTGTCATTAGCAAAGCTACAGAGGGAAAGTAACCAGCGCTGAAAGCCTGAGTGCACACAAACATGTGCCACAAACACAGATGGCAACAATAAGAGCAGTGGGCTTTCAAGTGTCAGCGATGGCTGAGCTATCATCATGTCACCTCTGTCCCTAAAAAATGGACTGAATGGCCAGTCTACTTCTTCCCTCCACCTACAAAAGGTCATTTGCAGAGAGGCTGTGCTTTCAAACAAAATTCAGCAGGCTTCTTTTTCTGATGGCTCTGGTGAAAGTATAGGCTTCTCCTGCATAGGTAAAATATTTATCCTTACAAGGAACATCTGTGAGCTTTTCTAACATCTTTCTGAATTTGTGTACAAACACCGCGTCCAACTCTCCAGTGGAGAGACGAGGGACAGTAAAGAGACTGTGAATGGGAGTGAGGAGATGTTACAAACAAAAAATAAAATAAACGAAAGATGTGAACCTGCAGTGCAGCACAAGCTGAGATATCTCTGGTTGTGTCCAGTTCAACTTTCTATTCAGATCTAACTCCCAAATCATGATTTAAAAAAATAAAACCTAATCTCCATTACCTCAGAGGCTGCTGACGCTGCCATCCTGCCGGTCAAAGTTGATTACGATGAGACAAAAGCTTTCATTGTAGCGAGTTGTTAGCTCACTCAGGAGGCTTCATGGTGACCATTACTTGATATGTCAATTAAGCATTTATTAGAGCACTCTGATCCCTTTTGAGGCCGCTCTCTATCTATACGTTGAAACCCTCTAATGGTAATTTTCTCTCACTGTTAGCCTATTAGCTGAAGTATGTGACAGGTATTGTATTTCTGATCACTGCTGCACCGTCCATTAGAACGGCACAAACAGATCTGCTGTGGCGAGATGACTACAGTAATAACTAGTCTCTGTGTTGACCTTTATATGAGCAACATGCATTGTTCTATTCTCAGGTTCATCCAGTTTTTTTTTTTTTTTTCTGCTCTGTAGTGAGTTAGCTCCATGAAAATAACTGCACATCTTTGGTGGCGTAGGCTGCTCTACACTGGTCCACATGTCTGAAAAAAAACATGACGATGAGGAGAGAAGAGGATTTTTGTGGATGGTGAAGGATGAGTGATTCAGAGAAAGACGGGGGCGTTTTTAATCCGGTGTGTCGCCACTTAAATCCCAGTCACTTAATTTAACCTCCTTTTGTTTAATTAACCTCAGATTTCAGAGCTAATTAGGTTCAGGTATTAAAGGCAGATTATTTTTTCCTCTCTCTCTCTCTCGCTGCTGGCAGAAGTGTGGCCGTGGTCTCGCTTCGCCTGCTTCAGATGAGATCTGATTTGGCGTCAGATTGAGCCTTTAGGGAAGATTATGTGTGTGTTTGTGTTTATGTTTGTGTAAAAGAGAGTTAAGGTTCAAGTGTTGTGACAATTCCATCACACAAAAATACAATATTTTTTTTGTTTGTGTGTGTGTGTGTGTGTGTGTGTGTGTGTGTGTGTGTGTGTGTGTGTATTCGATAATATTTTACCTTGAGAGTCTCTACATAATGAACACTATCGCGCTGCAGAACAATGGTGACAAACAGAACAAAAGCTTATTTTTCATGTGCAGAAAAACTAATTAACAGTAAAAAAGATCAAGGCTTCCTATTCTGTTTCTGTTCACTTCTTCTTCGTTGTGACTTTGTGCCTGTAGATGGTTGAAGTAAACTGAATTGACAGTATTTTCTCTTACATGACCACACACACACACACACACACACTCATTTCCTCTGCATTTTCTCCAAATACAAAGTATTTAGAGAAAACATTTTTTGTCTCAAGGGTCTGATCTTGTAATCGATGTCCACAAACATCACATCCTGCTGTTACTGGAAGATCCCTGTGGGTTTTTTTATTTTTTATTTCATTTGAATCTAAACATTGAAATGCGCAACAGAACTATTGGAAGTTTTGATTTTAATAAGGCCCCATAGGAGCCAAACAGCACATTACTGAGGGGTGGGTGGCGCTGGCACCACCATGTACCGCTGAGTGACAGAACATGCCACAAGCGGCGTCCTCTGTTCACCCAATCACCAACGCTGTCATTTTGTGTCTCGATTGCCTGATGGGAGATCCATGGCAAGCGGCCCCCGCACTAACCTCCCATGGCCTGCAAATCAATGTGCTCACAGCGGGGGAGGGAGGGAGAGGGAGGGAGGGGCGACGAGTGCATCCCTCCCGTCCGTCCGTCCCTACAATACTTGGGGGTTAATTATCGAGGCGGTGATTGCAAATGGCCGAGCCACTTGTGCGAATGGAGCGTAAACAAAAGCAAATTGGAAACAGGTATTACACAGCTTCCATATTAAGTGTCCCGGAGGGCTTCGTGTGATTACAACAATCACCATGTGTGTCTCTGGGCGAGATAACTGAGGCACATGAAGTGGTTTTAAAGCACAGGCCTTCACATCTATCCCTCCCTCCCTCCCTCTATCGTCCATCCATCCACCCGCTCCTGCTTGATCCTCTACTGCCACTTATCCATATTTGAAATTACAAAAGCCTCTCTTATAGGTGGCTTATCACCCATGTAATGATAAAGTTCAAATGTGAATCCATCTGCACAGCTCAGAAAGCCATTGAAGTCCTCTCTGAAAGGTACCGGTGACTACAGAAGCTACAGTCAATTTACAACGGATCAGACGTCTAAAAAAATAAATAAATAAATCAAGATAGAAAAAAAAAATGGATTAAAATTTTTGTGGCTGTAGATTGAAAACAAGTTCAACACTCTCACAGACATGAGAGCTGAAATCCATTTTACAACAACACGCCTCTGAGAGGACGGAGTGATATTTCTATTTTTGAGTTTTAGTATTACAGCCTGTAAAGATATCACTGTTACGGCTGCACCATTTAACAAATGTAGACTGCAGACTTATGGGAGGAGATGTGACTAATAAAGTCATATATATTTATATATAGAAGCCGTACAGATGTACATGAATATTAACACATTACAGATGCATCAGTCTGCGCCTGCACTTTCACAGAACAACCACATATAGATAGATAGATAGATAGATAGATAGATAGATAGATAGATAGATAGATAGATAGATAGATAGATAGATAGATAGATGTGTTTATGTTGAGTAATGTCAGTAAAAAGCCTGTAAATCATTTAGTTTTCGAGTTGTGGTTTTTAGTTGCAGGTGATGTTTTCTTCTTTTGATTTCTCCTCTCATCATTCCCCACATCAACATGAAAAACTCCCCTCAAACCTGCACAAAGAAAAAATGGAATTGGTGCATATTTTTTTGATCGAAGGTGTTTATATTTTCATGTAGTTTGCTTTCACATGGCCCGCACTGCAAAATCCAAAATATGAGAAATGCACACACACACCTTCATCTCCTTTAGAGCCTGAACTCCTGAATGAATAAATCATTGTAATTGTCAACGCTTTTCATTTCTGTTTCCAACTGAAAATTATTTAGCATTAGGTGATTCTCGCTGTAGGATGTGTCTTAGTTTTTGCCTTTTTAGAGTAAAAAAAAATAACCGATGCAAATGGATGCACACACACTTCAACACACAAACTGAACACAAAAACAACAACAACAACAACAACAACAGAAACACAATGAACGGCCTCTCATCCAGGGCCTCAGTATAATTAACTGGAGAGGCTGAGTTTGGGGATTACTCTAGGAGGGGCGGTGAATTAAAGCTCAGCTGATGAGTTGAAGTTTCTTAATTTGTTCTCCCCCGTAATTCCAGAATGGATTAGCAGTAGCTTTAGTCGCCTCTTTCCGCCGATTAGCATGGCTCGCTCGGTTTAGCATTTAACGGCAGGGAGGAGAGAAGGAGGTGGGGGGGGGTGGGGGGTTACACAGCTTATGAGTCAACTTGTTCAGTGGTAAATGCACAGCAATGTTGAGCAGATAAAGGCTTTCACCTACTCCAGACTTGGAGATAATGAAACAAGGGGTCCTTGTTCCAGTTAAATCAGTGTTAAAAGGGGTTAAATGAACATTTTAAAGATGCTGCATTTTCTTCACAATCCGTGTTGAAATTGTGCTTTTTTTTATCTGAGTTAGAATTTATTGTGATTAAGTGCAAGAATGAGTCATGAGAAAGCTTCGAATCTGACAGGTTTATACAGAAAACTGTGCCTACTGTATCTATACAGTATTTTTATTTCATTCCCTCCTCCCTCCTCCCTCCCTCCCTCCCTCCCTCCCTCCCCAACCGTCTGTTTCCTCGGCAGCACCAGGATAGTGGACTGTCAATTAGGGTTAAAAGGCTCCGAGGGTGGTGGAGAGCAGCCGAGTATGACGGCTCGACCTGGCAAAGCACCTGATGCCTAATAACAAAAATTGACAGGGCTTGTTTTTAATTCTCCAGCTACTCAGGGCCATATTGCTCGGGAGCACAGTACAGCCAGAGGGTGGAGAGCCACACCTTCAGGCAGGTTTCTCCACTAGACTTATGTTTCCACTTATGCCTGCTGCTGGAGTGTGTCAATAAATATACAAACCTTGAGAGCCGGTCAGAACCAGCTGATGGTAAATACCTCCTCTATACTCTGTCTTCAGGATCTAAGCTCCAGCAGTGCAGCATTGTGTTTCTTTTTGTCTCAATAAAAACAAATCGAATCTGAGAATTAGAAGAGATGAGATCTCACACGAAATTCCAGCGAGAGAGCTATTTAAAAAAAAAAAAGTGCGATCACCTTAATGCTGCTCTGCAAATTATACGGTATGCGTCCACTGAAACATCTAATCAAAGCTTTAAAGGATCAACAACGTTATCCTTGAAAACCGGGAAATATTGACTGCGCGGTGCATTTGACTGGGAGCGGTATAGCTGCATACTTTAACTGATGCTTGGATTCAAACCAACAAAAAAAAAGTATTAGAAAGTGAGACGAGGTTCAGGGTTTTTATATAACTCGTCTCACACGACATTTGGTCGGAGCCCTTTCAGGATTTTTTTTTACGACACTAAATGATTGTAGTGTGACTTCCTGTGATCTCTTGATAAAGAAAACAAACATCATTCTTACAACAAGGTGTCATGAAGACACTGAGGAATAATAACAGAAGTGTAACATTAAATGTCACGTATCATATGACACAGTGTTTATACAGTGCAAGTATCAAAAGCTCAATCAATAGACTAACAATACTGAAACAATAACAGCTTCAGGAGCTTTTAACCCCACGATGACCCACCTGGACTCCAAATCCAACCAAGTAGGATTTGGAGTGTTTACCTAAAATCTGTTATCTGCTTTTCTTTGCCATCACCAAAGATCTTCTCAGCGTATAATCTTTTTAGCTCATGTGAGATGATACGTCCATCATATTGTTTTTAGGTTTATGTTGTTTTATGAGTTACAATTGGGCAGAAAATCAGCTTTTATTCTGTCTGCAAACTTGCTTACTCACATCCACCGCCCGAAGTCAAAGGAACAAAAAAAAGGTGTCAACCTTTATCTCCCTCGCTGCTGCTCTGGTAAAACATTGCTCCTATATGCAGTTTTCTACACCTGCTGTCACAGCTGCCCACCCACCGTCCCAATGCCCACGATGGTTTCAGGTTGTGTGGTCACACGTGCTCCCCCAGCGTCGTACCGGTCCGGTTCTAGCGTCAGAAGGAGAGTAAAGCTGGAGGGGGGTGATGGGCTTCACTGACCACCGTGGAGTCCAGCTGGAGCGTTTTACTCTAAACTGGACCATCTGTTTGGCTCATTTCAGACTGACTGACCATCACTGTTTACATCGACCACGCTGCAGTAGTTGGCTATAATTCATAACCTGTGGTTGACTTGACCTTGACTCTGAGTGGTTTTATTCTGGATAGAGAGAGAGAGTATGTAAAAACCATCTTAAAGCCACAGATAAAACTTACAATGGATGTAAAAAAAAAAAAAAAGTTCAAATAAAACACCAGAAAAGTGTAAAATATAAGACCTTTAGGATTTTGCCAGATGTCCCTGATTGTTTGATCGTACTCTGTAAACCTTTTGTTGCCCCAAACAATAAAATGAAAAACCTTTTTGGGGCCTGTTGGCAATATTTGGACTCTCATTCTGTCAAAACAGCCAATAAAGTAGGTGAGAAGGTCCTGTAGCCAATTAGGGAGCAGTAAAAGACTGGGGCACGGAGAGAAAAAATTTTATTGCGAAACAGCTTCAGTGTAACATCCTCAGATTATATTTAGCCTCAGAGCAGAGTTTGGTGAAAGGTGTGTGAATATGCCCTTCCCTGAGAAATGTCACACCTGCTCCGCAGCATCAAGTGTTGAATTCAGATCTAGCTTAAGGTACGAAGTCGAAACCACTTCTGATCTGGAGCTCGATCATGTGTTCTTTCATTACAACCTCTCGAGCGTAGCAGAGGAAGAGAAAAAAAAAAAAAAAAGGAAAATAAAGAAAACGTGTGGATTTTAAAGCCTACGGCCGGAAAATTAGTGTGTGGATGTGCCACTGTAAGCACGAACAGACTGTCTGTCTGATTAAAGTGACGGAGGCATCTCATTGGTGGACAGCTTTCATCAGGACTGCCATGCCCTTCCATCTCAACTGCCATGGCGACAGCCACGTGACTCAGGATGATGCTGTGGGCGGGTTTGTGACTCTGTGTCATCTTCTCTGGCTCTTTTATTCCTTATGCAGGTGCCTCTGCTGGTATTGGTTTTTGTCCAGATGGTGAGGCAGCGAGTGGTCATTCAGTAAAACGTGAGAGACTTTATAGTGTCTGATTTGTTAATTTATAAGTTTTATCATTTAAAGCAGGATAGAGCATCACAGACAGAGAGTGTGTGTGACCGTGTTTTCATGGTGAGTGGAAATAGTCGTGTACGTACGAGTGAGAGTGTAAGTGCGAGTGAAACAGAGACCTCTGTTCACGGTATTATGTGAAGGGACCTGCTTTTTAGCCAGAGGGTTCGAGCGCCACTGACCTCTGCTGTGACCACAGTCGTGTTGACAGCAGCTGCACTTCACACATGCACCCCGAGGTCCGATGTGTCCACTATCCTTCAGAGACGAGCACAGACTATAGAAAGACTTATAGAGTGCAGCCGAGACACTAAAACAACACCACCAAGAAGTGAAGTGGTATATCACACACTAACATAAACACGAGGAAAAAGACAAAAGGTGGAGTCTGTCTTTTACAGACATGTTTTCATCTTGGCTTGTTAACACAACCCTGACGGGGGAGATGTGACTCTGGAAGTAAACGCAGGAAGAAGTGAATGTGTGTGTAGAGTATAAACCCGTCAGTGTCAGATTTAACCAGGATGGAATTTGAACCCGTCTGTTGTGTTTGTTTTGGGTTTTGAAGGAGAAAGAAAACAGCATCTGGTAACTTCACTATTTTGTTAGTATTATTAACATTTATCTGGGTATTGTTTAGACTAATTGGTAAAGAGGAGCTATACAGAGTATAATTTTATCCCTGTGTTGCCAGGACATTTATTATTTCCCCAGGATTAATTCCTGCAGTGTAAGGTCATTAAGCTGTGGGTAATAATATTGTATAAGTATTCCTCATGGTCCACAGCAAAGGTTTCTCTCTGCTCATTTTATGTACATGTGCTTCTTATGAAATGAATCTGGCAGTTAATTTTATGGTAATCAAAGAGCAATTTCCCCAAGGTTACTCACAAAGTCGTGTCTTTTTTACCTTTTTTTGGCGTTTAACTGAGTTGAAGTTGCTGTCAGGGGTTTGCAGGGTAATTGCCATTGTTAAGTACAGTAAAACTGACCACAGGTGAGCTGATAATAGGGACAAAAGTCTATGTTCATTTTCCAAGTCAGCCCTTTTATGGAGTGGGTGGAACCGTGAGCCTCTACAAGAAGAAAGCCTCTCCACATGTTTCCATTTTACCATTCCATAATTCATCAAACACACCGAACTTTTCAAGAGGTATCCATCACCAACTCAGAGATTTTTATCGACGATGGGCTGCCGTGTAGTTCGCTGATTGGGATTCAGACGAGCTGAGCAGCAGATGAGAAATGAACATGAAAAGCTGTGTTAGGATACCTGTCAAATCTGTCAGCTCCCCCAAACCTTTTGTGCATGACCCTGCTTGTGATGAATTAATAATTAATCAAAGGTTTGAAAAAATGATGGAGGAATAATGAGAATGTTCTTTGATCGTGTTATGTCAGTAATTTGCAGAAAGTCATTTGAATTCTGTTATTGAAATTCACTTGATGCTGCGAGTCTATTAAGACAAAGTGTTCCTGAAAGTCTCCTCCACCGGCGCTACCCCTCATATCCATGAAGATTTGAGTTACAGCTCTCTCAGCTCTCGCTCAGACATCCCATCGTCACAGTGGACAAACCATTATTATGTCCATGATTGGACTCTGTATGTGGGAATACCCAGCGCTCTCGTCTCTGACCGTGTGACCCTGATGCTGTGTGGCAGGTCCGGCACTCGGCTGCCTAAACGCATCTGTCATGTTTTGTCATGGTGACACAGCAACCAGCCGACTCCCACCTCTGTGGCAGGACATACTATATCACACTGCAGATGCTTCGATGTGCATTAAACCACCTGCAGTTATTCATGCAACCTCTTGCATAAAACTCCTCTATTCGTTTTAAAAGCTGCACATATTCACTCAGACTTGAAATTGGCCCCTTGCTCTGACTATTTTCACCTTTGACACAAACAAACTCTTAATTCTGAGAGTGACTGATTCACTTCTTTTCTCTCACCATGTTTTCTGTTCTTTGGTGCTTTGTTGTGTATTAAAAGTAGAAGAAAAGTCAAATCTACCCCATCTTCTATCTCACACTTGCCTCTATGGGACATAATTACCACATTAATCTCTGAAAGTATTAGAAAAAGAAAACTTGCACTTCATAAGCCTTCTTACCCGTACGAACCCTCTCTTATCCAACACCTTGAGCAAAAAAAAAAAGAAGAAAAAAAATAACTATTCTTTCATTCCTTTTTCTCTCAGCTAGTATTGATGTCAACAGCAATTGATTGAACGTAACCTAGAAAAGTGAGACAAATCGGTAAGATGTCTTGTAGCTAGCGCAGCATGCTATGTTCTGGGCTTATGTTTACCCTTTAGCCTCTAAAGTCCAACATTGACTGAGGGCAGTAAAAATATAAACAAGTATTCATGGAAAACTTTTATTTATGAGTTGTTTTTCCAAGACGTTACATTCTCTTTTGTTTTGTTTTTTTTGGTTTTTTTGGCTGTTACTTACATAAGATTCAAAATGTAGATCTACGGTCAATAACTAATGTAGAGTAAATAATGTGGAAAATAAACTCTGAAGTTTTCTAGCCCTCTAGACTCAGAAAAAAAAATCAAAAACCAACTCCAACTATATTTCTTTCTCTCTCTCTCTCAGATTGTGTAAACACACAAACACAATCCTGTAGGTGGGAAGCTGTAAAAATGATTTAATAAAACCAGTCTGAATGGGAGCGATGTGGAAACTTAGCAGGGGTAAAGCTTATTTATGCTCTTATGCAAGACTGGTTCTTAGTGGTCAATGCCCTCTGTGGGAAGTTCAGCTGAATTTCGATAAGCGACATTTCCCCTGTGGATTATTTCAACGTGGCTGCAGTCAGAGTTGTATCTCTGGAGGCAAAAAAAAAAAAATGAGCGTCTCTTGAAATGAGCAACACACATGAACAAGAAATGTGTGTGTGTGTGTGTCCACATGCTCCTTGAGCTATGCTAATTAACCCATCACAGTGGAGAAGTGAAATGTTAATAAATGAAGATGTCTGACAGGACGGCAGAGATGGACTTGAATACTTGGATCACACTGGGAATCTCAAATTAACATTTCTTTTTCTCTGCGGTAGCCGACTGGCTGACATTTGTCATTTGAGACATGGTTTTATTATGTGGTCATGGTCATTTTATATAGTATCATTTGATTGTAGTTATATTAGATCCTCTATAAGGAAAATAGTCATTTTATTTAGATTTATTTTGGGGGGAAATGACAAAAAAAAACAGGGATATGTAACAACGGTGCAGCGGTCTCATTACCGCAGGCTGTAAGTTTGCAGTTTGTGGGGAGTAAGCTATTGTTTGTACAGTACGCCAGTGGGCAAACACATTGAGATCCCACGGGTACTGTGGCTGTGGCCCCTGTATTTTGATAGGGGGACTTAAAATAACTCTTTCTAGAGAATAAAAATATCACGATTTCTCTGGCACAGTTCAAACCACAGGAAACAACGTGCCTGAAGCCAAATAAAACCTGCTGGCAAAGGCTCTTTTGATCATTGCAACATGCAAGAGGTCATTTAACACAAGCCTACAAGAAACCACAGGGTTTCACAGATAAAAACATGTGGGTAAGAAATAAGTCTTCGCCGTCATTGCTGAGCACTTTACACAGCAAGAGAGACAACAAACTGAAGTTGAAACACTTGTTTCACAGTGGCCAGACAGCGTGAGTGACAGGGATGAAGGAATGAAAGCCACTGTCACTCAAGATTTTCTTGCCTGTCATCAAAAATGTGGTGTCTGTCATCACATCGAGCACACGACAGGGCACAGGTGGAGCTAAAAGTGGGAACAGCTACAGAGAGTTAACTGTGACTGACAGGAAGAACAGAGCAATTACAGTACCTGCCAAGGGCTTTGAGTTCAGTAGGTGACGGTAATTGAGGAGGCAATATGTATCTGTTCCTTTTTAAATCTTGTCATTTCAATCTCTGCATGTTCCTTTCAGATATCCAATGGCCACTGGTATTGTACGTAATGTTAGCTAAAAAAAGAAAGAAAAAAAGACGTTCAATTATGTTCAACAATTACAAAACAATGAGTCTCAGTCTTTGTTCAGGTGCTTTTCAATAGGGAAGAACATCGAGGCGAAATTACTCAAAATTACCTCTGACCATCGTAAATCACTGCTCTGCTCAGACGTAGAAGTAACTTGTCACTGTAGTTTCTTTATTTTATTTTTTTATTTTTTGGTACATGCAGATTGAAATTGATATGAACTCACCTCATCCTGCTTTTTTTTTTCTTGAGTTAAAACAATCATAAGGTCACGTTCAGAACAACAGCATCTCCGAGTATATAAACAGCAGGAGACAAACATGGCCCCTCTCCAGGAGCACAAGATGGCAGAGGCAGATGGCCAATTACATCCCATAATGCCTAATTGTAAATGATGAGGCAGGTGTCAAATTAGACCAACCTACAAATGAATGGGAATAACAAAGAGCCTGAGGTGAATATATTCCATAATTTGCAAGAGAAACTCATAGAAATGTTAAGAGATTACAAAGACTTTATAAAAGAAGACGGAGAGTAGTTCTAGTTTCTGTTTGTTCGTTTTTTAAATCGTTTACCAACGATAACTTCATTCAGGAAATGTTTGAATCAGACGATAACAAGTGTTTTAAAGTTGACTTTTCTGAAGTGTTTTTACTTACAGATTTAATCATGTTTCTCAACTTTTAGTGAATTATCAGTTTGTTACAGTGGCTGTTTGATGTTTTACATAAAAGAGTAAAATACAGGGGAAGTGTTTTCCATCATCTTAGTTATTCTGATGCATCTTTCATCACGTCAGTAAACAAGGTGAGCGTTCAGGGTTAGAGCTGTAACGTCTTCGAAATAAACAGGACAATGACAATATAGATCTCTAATATTCATTCAAACAACTTGATATAAGTTGTCAAAGCCTCAACCAAGGTCATTGCTACAAACGTTTAGAAGAGGAGCTCTTTGATGGTTTAAGTCAGTTCGTCGTTCTTCGCTCCTCTCAGGTCGCCGTGTCCGTTTTCTCCTTCTCGTCTCCTCAAACCCGATTATTGCGTCTCTATCCAGGCACAGTCACTTCTGTTAATTAGAACGAACCTTTTAGTCATTGAACTTACATCTTCTCTCCTTCTCAGACCGGAGTAGACTGGCCACAGACTATCATTAATTCAAAGTGTCTACCCTTTCCGTCTTTTTTCCCCCCAACCCCTGCTGCCTCTCTGTGGTGGCAACACAGCTCCTGTCCAGAACCACTGAGCTGCTAAATGGCCACGACCAACCGTCCGGAACGACCTGGCAGTGAATATTAAAAATCCATCAGGCAGCAAATCAACAAGCCAGTACATGGCAAACACTATTATTTTCATATGGTGTTAGTGTCACCCTTGGCCTCCCATTAACATTAGCGGCGTTATAAAAGAAAGTGAATCAACGTCATTATTGTGTCTGAGAACCAACAACCTATTAGAGACTTTTGACCTGCTGGTTCAACACTCTGTCACATCAATGTAGTGACAACCATGTGGAGAGAGAGAGAGAGAGAGAGAGAGCTAAAGAAGAAGAAAACACAGAAAAAAACAAATCGAGAAGGACACCTACAGCTGAAGGAGAAAAAAAAAATGAAATAAACACAGGAATTCTCAGGGTCTTAGACAAAGAAAGGATGTTGATTGCTTGCACTCCCAGTCAAAGGTTGTCCCCATAAAAGCTTGCCCTTTCCTGAGCAGCCTGCCCCTTCTCTCTTATGAGCACGCTCATATGCTTTTAACGATTCGCTCTATGCTCAGCATTTGCCCCAGGAAGACACAATTCCCGCCCTCCACCCCCTCTTACCCACGCTCCCTCCGAGTAGCAGACAAACACGTTTGATGAAGCCGTATAGCACGTGGAGAACTGCAGGCACCAGGTGTCGGGTTGGGGTCACACAGGTGGAGCTCTGGGAATTTAGGTTGTATAGGAGAAATACACCCAGGGCATGAAAAAAAAATCAGAAACTGTAATAGAACCAACATTCTTACTGTTTGATGACCTCCGTGTCAGGATGCACTGCTGGAAAACCACATGGCTACAGAGGAAGAAGATGGAGGACATGTTTTCACATATATTGTTAGAGTTGTAGAGCTCAGTCAAACTGTATCTGTTGACGAGGAACGCTGAGGTGATGATGGAGCAAGTAGCTTCACAACGTGTATTTCTACTATAAGGGTCTTAGATTAAGATTAATAAAGGCAATAATAATTGGTCATTTCTTTCCTCAAAGTAACACATCTTTGAGTATCTTTATTTGTAGCAAAGACATTTACTGTGTGAACCACTTGAATCATTATAACAGTTACAAATAAAAACTAAATGGTCAGAGACTGTGACCGTGTTCCTTGTTAACGTCTAAATTGGTAAAGTTTTGTTCTTCTTCCAGATTTTACTTCCTTGTTTGGTTAATAAACAAGTTGCCAGCAACAAAGAAAGGAAAAAAAAATCCCAAGACAGCTAGCCTCGGGCAAAAGGACCCTGTCCCCCTGACCCGCTCCACATGGCCAGCTGAGTGTCCCACATTGCCTTCTCGCTCCACAGCATATGGAGGCAAAGAGCTGCCAATGGTGCAAATGGTGGTTTAGACCCATCTGAGCCCAACTGTCACAGGGTGGCACCTGGGGCATCAGTCTCCTCAAACTAATCTCTGCTACAATCAGGCCACGGGTGCACTGAAGAGAAACTGCTGCAATATAAGCTTTCCTCCTCCCTCCAGCCAACTTGATAAGCATTTCATCTTCCCCAATCTCCAAAACCATTTGCAGAGACATCTATGAAAAAAGAAGTCAAATGATGACCCTGAATTGTGTGTAAATGCTAGTTTTATTGTTGATATATACTTCCAAGTCTCACATAGGGGCTAAATTGGATTTAGAAATTATTACTGTGTATGTTTTTTGACACAGCATTCTTTCTTTCTTTCTTTCTTTCTTTCTTTTCTTCTTAGGCAAATAAATGAACAGCGGCCGCTGTCTCTTTCTCTCTCTGCCACAGGGCGACATTAGTGTCACACTCTCTTCAGAGGAGGCATGTCATAAAAGACACATCAATAACCAGAGACATCTCAATGTTCTACATTATTATTATTCTTTAATGCTAGCAGAGGCATGATTTAATGCCTCGCGCATTTTTCTCCTGTCTGCCGTTGCTTATCTGTGGAGTTTCATTAGCATACAAAGCCCTGTTTTAGTGGTGGGGGGTTGGTGGTAGATAGCAGCCAGCCAGTTAGCTCATCTTACTAACCCCCCTTTGTGTGTGTTTCGTGCTGCCAGAGCTAAAGATGATGGTTTTGTGGCACGTTTGGGAGACTCTATCGCATTAATCCTTCCCACACACCGATCTAAAGCCAGCAGCGCTCAATCCTACTCCAGATTTACTCAGATGGCCTCAGATACTATAAGCAAGGGTGTTAAAGACAAACAGCATCTGGCAAGAGAGAGAGAGTGGGGATAAGAAGTTGGACAAAGGTAAAAAGTCATTCAGGCGTCTGTGCTTACTCAGCTGAGTTTATGTGTGTGTGAGAAGGGATCGGGGGCTGCAGGAAGAATATAGACTCTGCTTAGATGGGCGGTTTTATTTTTGGGAAATCATTCCACGCCTTTCATAACAGGACTTATAATACATCTCCTCGTATTTCGTCTGGGAGATGGTGCTGCCACCTCGTTTTTTTCTATGTGCCACGCCTGTCATGCATCTGGGAGCTGCAGTGTAAAGTTGCTGCCAGGCTTTGGCCTGAAAAATACATCTTTATGCAGAGAGCTGCAGCCTTCAGCAGCAGTGGCTGTAGCTGTAGCTGTAGCCCGCCGTCATCCCTCCAAGTATCTCCAGCATCTTCAAGCCCTTCCAGCTTTCTGTTATCTAAATGCTAAGCATCTGCAATGTCAGGAAGAGACAGGAGCTGCAGACACCCAGTCAACAAGCTATTCTTTTTTCTTTTTCCTCACTTTGCCTCGCTAACCGTGACGGTTTCGTTCACACTTACAGAAACAAGACAGCACGCACACATATACACACAAAATTATGATGGACTGAGAAAGAGACTGAACTTTACTATATTTTAAATAAGTCTGACTCTTAATTTATTTTTCTCACCTCTCCTGTTAACATAACCACAGCTGCATCTGATCTGCTGCCATCACCAGAGGACTGAAGTCATGTCATCTTTAGTTTGCTAAAAATGTAAAAAGTAGGTGTTATGATGGTATGAGTAGAAGTGTGCATTATGAGTGTCTAAGGCTGTGTTTTGTAGATGTTGGAGGTTGTAGTGGGAATAAAAAAAGGTATTCATTATAACATGTTACCTAACTACAGAGGAAGGAGCTATATGAGGTGTATAATGACATTTCGTGCTCGCACTGAACACTGGGAATATATCTAATTATCAGGCAAATCATCAAGGAGGCCGTGGGCCGCTGCAGAAAAGCAACAGCGGAGGCAGAAAAAGACAGAGGGCGAAGATATTTGCCTGCATCGACGCCCGATGTGTATGTCACCTCTGTACAATTCTGCACCGCTCACACCCAAACATGTGCAACTCGCTCTCACACAAAAGGTTCCCCGTGGCTAACACAGCTGTTGGCTTTAATAACTTGCATTAGAGTAAGCACATCCCTGGCGGGAAGTGCTCCAAGATGAAGTCTAACGCTTCCATCTCCCTGGGCCACAGCACCCTATCCCTCACACTGGCAAGACAACACTTGGACATGGAGTAAATCTAGGGCACTGTGTGCTCATGTTCGATCTTATCACACTTGTGTAAATTTCCTTCAACACTGTAAAGTTATGCCTTAGCGGGCTAAGGGCACTGAGGTGAGTGTGGAGAAGTCTAGTGTGTGTGTGCGTGATTGTGTGCATGTGTGTGTTCTTGATCCTCACAGGAAATCTGACAGGCCAGTGTGCCTGCGGATTAGAGAGGCCTCTGTTTGGGTGGCTGCATAATTAGGACAACTCTGTTGACAGTGCTGCAAAGTGGCCTGCTTTTTCAACACCGCAATTTTTTTTTTCTCTCTCTCTCTCCTTTCTCTGTTCTGTCCCTCCATTTTATAGGTCTGCTCACATTAAACCAAGCCTTGAAACAAAAAAAACCTATCTACTGTACATGCACTCAGGGAGGTGGCGGTTACTGAGAGAAAAAACAAAAACCTGTTCAACAGCAGCAGGCTGGACTTTTGCAAATATACTTAATGGGCCCTATTGTTCCGTTAGGTGCCAGGGAAGGTTTGTGGTTACAGTCTTGAGTTTACAGTAAACTATGTTTTTTTCTTTTTCACTCCTCAGTGTGCAGATTTTCTCTCTACAGTCTAGACTCATGATGTCAAATCAAGTGGAAACTTTAAATTGTCTACGCTCGTGCACATTTGTTCGTTTACGTTTGAGCCACTTCTAGACCGACGTGCTATCCGGAGCGTCTTCCCACCTCTCTCTCACCCCCCACCTCCCCACCCCTCACCCGCCCAGTAATACATGCTGAGATGGGCTTTCGTTCCCTGTGACCTTCAGTAGGAATAAGCAGGTAGAAAATAGGTGTGTGGATGGATCCCTGGATTTATAGCGACAAGGTTAAAAGCATTACCTCGGTTGATGGGGAGCTGAGTGACGACAGGGATTTGGAGATTTTCATTTTCTTGTTTTTTTTTTTTTTTTTTTCTTTTCTTTTTTAATTTGAGATTAAATTTAGATGAAGTAAAACATTAAAGTGCACCCCGCAGGTAACCCAACAGTTTTACTTCACCCATCTGACTCAAGTCATTTGCTTTCATCTTAGAAATCGTTAGGAAATCGGAGCATGAAGCAGAGTTATTCAGTCTTAGTTTTTTTTTTGCCTTTTTCTGTGCATCTATCTATCTATCTATCTATCTATCTATCTATCTATCTATCTATCTATCTATCTATCTATCTGTCTGTCTGTCTGTCTGTCTGTCTATCTGTCTGTCTGTCTGTCTGTCTGTCTGTCTGTCTGTCTGTCTGTCTGTCTGTCTGTCTGTCTGTCTGTCTGTCTGTCTGTCTGTCTGTCTGTCTGTCTGTCTGTCTGTCTGTCTGTCTGTCTGTCTGTCTGTCTGTCTGTTTTTTTTTTTTTTTGTTTTGTTTGTTTTTTATCCCTCTGAGCTCCCATGTTTCTTTGTTTTGTGTTTCCCACAGAAGAGGTTAGTTGTGACAGTACCACAGGGAACAGTTGTCATACTTACTGTAAACTACAACAACATGTCTAATTGAGCACTACAGCTCAGTTCCATCCTCTTTTCTAAAGTCAGTCGGTGACTGCTTGGTTCAACGTGTGTGTGTTAAAATGGTCCATGGCGAGGTTTGACAGTTTGTTAGTCTGTTGTGCACCAGGTAATAGCTGACATTTCTTAATTTGTGAACCTAATTGCTGATTTACACAGCCTCTAATGGCATGTGAAGTCAGATCCAGACTCTGTAATGGGCAAGGGAATCTAGCCAGAGGTGTCCAAATGGTTCACTCCTCCTCTCCGTCTCCCTCTCTGTCACTTCCACTCTTCTGTGGCTGGATGACATCTTCTCTGCATCCTTTATTTATGAACTCTTTCATCAGTGTGGTGCTCTCCTGGCAAAATGCCAAGTCAAATTGTAACTTAAGATCAGAGATGAGTTTATTTCACTCACATTTTTTCTTTGTGATTTCTTTCTTCTTTCTTCATCTACGTTCTTCTTCTTCTTCTTTTTTTTTTTTTTTTGCTTGCTGTCTTCCCATCTTTCCAATCCCTTCACGGGATGATGTGTGCTGTCCCTGCATGCTGAGGCTAACAAACGGTTTAGAGATCAGTTGACTGGAAAGAATGGAAAGCAGGCTGGCGGAAAGCGAGTCAATGGCTCGGCTTAAACTGACACTAAGCAGAATCACATTGTACACCATTTTCCCCTGCATTTAGTGAGGATTATGCATTTCAGAAATAGGACACAATATGCTTTGTTTATGATTAGGGAAGCAAAGCGATTCAAAATGAATATTTCCTGTATGAAATGCATCCCGATCAGCAACATAATAAAGTTACAACATTACTGCCTGCTGCCATCTTCCTATATTTTATGTGGTTATGAGGTGGAGACAAAGAGATGGAGGGAGAAATCAAGCATTTATTACAACATAAGGCCCAAGTCATTTCCTGGAAATGAACACTGGGGTGTGATATATGGGAATCCCCTCTTCCATGTAATGGCAATCTAAGTGTCCTTTATGATTTCATTCAAAATCCCTCGTCCTTGTGTGGTGCAACTAAACACATTAAGGCAAAATGACGGATAGCCCCTGTGAGAGTAAGGAAAGCGGGTGGAGGATACAATATGCATTCTCCAGCCAGAGGGATGGGGGGTGGAAGACTTCCTATTAATTATAGTGAAAGGAATTTGCCCCATCGCATATTGTTCAGGTCCACTGGATGCCATGGTCACACATGTGTGAGTGTGTGTGAGATGGTTCAAATGTACCACTGCATGCCAGTGTTGCACTAAACGATGCTGACTTTAATGGCTGCTTTAATGAAATGCCTGGGCCCTAATTAAGCCCTCTCTACGTTGGTGGGGACAAGCTTGATTCAGTCTCCCTCTCACTCCTGAGTTCCCCATAGACCCGTTCCATCTCTTCCTCTAGGACGTGTTTCCTTGACAGCTAAAGGCTTCTCTCTAATGGCTAAATTGTTTGTGGCATGTAAGTTTGTCTGTGCCAACATATGCTCCAGCAAACAGAACTTTGATAGCACAAGATCCACTGTCAGCGTCTTTCTTCTGGCAGCTCATGTACACTCAACCGGTTCATGTTGTTATTTTTTAATTTTTTTTATCTCATCAGGGACTTTTCTAAAAAAAGAAAAAAATATCATTGATTGGAGAAATATGAGTTTTTGGTGTGTGCTGTACCTGCAGTGCATTGAAGATGGTGTTTGTGAGTTTATTTTATAATTCGTGACATGTTTGTCACTGACTGGTGCGTTTTAACCTTTTGATAAGGGAACGACTTTCCTCAAGACAACGTCATGAATATGAGAAGCATGTCGTGGGAGCTGACCTTCGAAATGTTCGGTAGCAATGTGACACATTGTGGTGACATCCAGACAAAGTGACTCTTTGAGATATTAAAGGTTTTGGTCATGCACACGGTGATTGATGGTCCCACAGACGCAGATACGCCATTTTATTATTATTTTTTTCATCTTCCTCACAGACCCATCCTACATGTTACATCTACAGTATGATGGCTTCATTAATTACATGTCTGGGCAGATCTTCATTAAATATGAAACAGTTTAACAAACAGACTTTTGACTGTAGACATCAGTTATGACCTTCAGCTGCATAAACATGATAACATCAGTTCATCTACTTCATCACCACCGTCTCTTTTGTCCTCTTCTTCTTCTCCATTTCATCCGGTTGACTTTAATCAGGTTTCTCTGCTCCGTCATCACAAGTAAATAATGAGTAGACTCGAGACATCTTTGATACGCAAGGCCAGGTTAAAGATCACTTGGCACAGATGAGAAGAAAAAAAACATATTCTGTTTGCTACAGGCTCATTAGGAGCCTTACAGCCCGAAGCCAGGGTCACCAGATGATATGAAGCCTTTTTTATTGAGCACCTCTTGATCCTAGAGATCAGGAAAATATGCTACACTATGCTGGCGAGTCAGCGAGCGAGAGAAAGAGGAAGAAAGAAAGAAGGAAAGAAAGAGTGCTAACAGTTTTTT
Organism: Polydactylus sextarius; assembly: GCA_016801845.1. Classification (NCBI taxonomy): domain Eukaryota; kingdom Metazoa; phylum Chordata; class Actinopteri; family Polynemidae; genus Polydactylus; species Polydactylus sextarius. Next base: position 1,111,653 of record CM028924.1, read on the forward strand.
TCCCCCAGATGACAAATTATATGCTTTGGGCTCAGAGAAAAAAAAGAGACAGAGGGCGAATAGAGACAGACAGAGGAAGTCGACATAAAATATATCTATGTGACTCCAAAGCCTGCAGATGAAAAGTCACAGCATGTCCACCCAGTTGTGATGCATGCTGCTCGCAGATGAGGCAGCTGGCAGATATACTGTGGCTAAGAAGGTTATTCGATCAACATTTCCAGAGGGATATCAACATCAATATTTAATAGTGACCCATATAGATGAGAAATGCAAATAAATCATTTCTATCTCTCGAATCCAACTGTGAGAATGAATATAAACAGCCATTAGCAAAGCAGAAGTGAGATGTCTGCCCTTGCTGTTCTATGCTGGATAACTTTTTATAAAAACATCTGCTCTTCTTGTTCATATGTCTGCTGTAGTTCAACCTGCTGATAAAAGATGAGTTTATAGGATTAATACTAATATAAATCAACAGGTTCAATCATGGCAACATTTGTTGCATCATTAGGCACATCGCCCCAACAGCTGTAGAAGGATTCATGCTGTGGCAACACGTGAACAAAAGAAACACATTCCCATACAATAAATGAATGTTTTCATTGTTTTTCTCAGCAGTTTGTGTTACACTACTACTAACATGTGTCTGGATAGTCCAGAGGATGAATCCTCAAGGGCACATGATTTTTTTTTTTTTTTCTCTGAGTTATTTTAATTTGAAACAGAAGTTGGTTGAAGTCTGCTTCTATAAATAATGCTCTTTTTAAGAAACAGAACGTGTCTTTTCTCCAGTTAACACCCTATCCACAGAGCTGTTTTCCATCGGCCTCAACCCCCATTACTCTGGCACGTCCCATCCCTCTCATCCCTCTCTGCAAGACGACTTCATTACCTCAGAGATGCAGAGATACGGGCCATAATTATTCATAAAAAATATGCACCTGCAAATTAATGGAGAAGCATTATGCGTACTGCTGTATCTCTGTAAAGTATTTGTAGTTATTTTTAACGCTGGGTAACACTGGTGCACAGGTTAAGACCTGAACCGTATTAGTAATATTAATCACTATTTTCAGCCAAGGTTAAATGTAGGTGAGAAGAACAAAGTGGTGATAATGGTGTCACTACGAGGAACGTGTGAGTCGTTCTCATTTCCGTCACAACCCCCACTTCATGGATATGACCCAAGAATTTTCCTCTCACTCTTTTCATTTTCATCTGGGACTTCCAGTTGATACTGAAATGTTCAGCTCTTAGAACGGACATTAACAGTTTTAGACAACTCTCCCTGATCTCTGTCCTACTGTATTGTGTACGCTACTAAAAGTAGAAGTGGTTTTACAGTCTGTAGTTGACCGCAGGTCTTTTATTTTGATTAGGAACGGTTGTGACACCTACTGTCAACCTCCACAGAATTACCCAGTGATATTTAGTCATAGGCACTGTGGGGTTTATATTGCAGCAATTGGGGAAACGTGTGAAAAGGTTGGACTGCGGATAGAGAGGCATAGTGAAAAAAATCCACAGTTGGACAAATCAGAAAAGACTCAGGACACAATGTGGAGTCTGTGACATGTTAATTGCTCTTCTTCTGCAGCTCGGTGAAGGAGAGTTGTCATTTTTTTAGGGAGTCTTCCTGGGAGTCATAGCTCCACTTCTCTTCATTCACCCCTGAAAGGTAGCACTGACACAAATAGACACACACACACGCTGCCTACAGGTGCATAAGAGAATGTGATGTTTATCATCCCAAAGGGCATCATGTCACATCGTCAGTCCTGCTCACTCCAACTGATTGCAACAAACTCGTTTACTGAGCTGGAGCTTCACCTTCACATGCCACTATCCATTTACTGGTGTTTTTGCGCAGCAGGTTAGATACTTCTGTACTTTTTCAGGTAACAGCACAGCTTTTTTAGGGACTATGACTCCTGACGCCCCCCCCTCCTCCAACCAAATAGTGGTACTTTGTGTTTGTCCAAGAAATGTCAGAATTGAGATTGGAGTGGATGTGAGTGTGAATGCGTCTGACTTTTTACAGCTCTGAAATTGGATAATGGGTCAGATTTCAAATGATTGCATACATAGAGAGCAAAGCCTCTGGGCTGTGTAAGCACTGTAAGGCATCGCCACAGAGACGCTGCAAGGCAACAGGAGAGAAAGTCACACTGTGAGAACTACCTTAGTAAAGGTCAGACTGTCAGAGCAGGGCAGCCTCTCTAATCTCCCCTGACCTGACCTTCACTAGCACAACATTATCTCCATTAGTGTTCACAAAAGAGCCACTCCATTTCTGTATGCAGGCACGTTCATATTTATATGTGTGTGTGTGCTCATGTGTTCAGTTGATAGTGTTCGGGCGTTGGTGGGTATGAAAAGCTTTGCAGAATTTTCCAGCTTGCAACTGGCATCCAGCCCAGCGGTGGGACAACAGCTCTGACAAACTAGGCGATGGCAGCCAAGGGTAATGGCCAAAGGTTAGTCCACGAGAGCCGGAGTCACAGAGGCAAAAAAAAAAAAATAGAGCCAAGTAAAAATCTGCACGAGACCACATCTGCTTCTTGTAGAGACAGACTCTAATTGGTTTAAAACCCATGTCATCACCACTTAGAGTGGTTTAAGATATGCTTTCTCAACCCAGTCGCCACGGACACTAAGTGGAGAGGCGGAGAGGACCGACCTTGGATCATGAACAGGTTTAAATGGAAGATCGTTTGATATAATAAGGCATTGCTAGTCTCTCCGGAGAACTCCACAGTAGATGGCACAGTTTTTATGTTTGCTTTTTATGCTTGGCATTCTGGCTGTTACAGTCTATATTCCCAATGAACTCTCATTAAGCTCAGACCATTCAGGATGTTACCCCGCTCTACAACCCAGTGGTCGTTCACTCTCTCTCTTGTTTGCTGTGCTGTTTCCTAGTGGATTGCAATTTTGAGGCATTGGCGGTAACCTGCCGTTTACCTCTAATGTTAATGAGCTTCATCACGCTTCATCATCGGCTGGTTGAGCCGATGGGTCAGTTAGTGAACACCGCAGGTTTAAGAGAGAAAAAAAAAAAAAACATGAAAAATGTCTGACCTCGACTGGGCTCAGCTTCTTTTTGTAAACACTTCATGGCGGGAGCACCCCGTTGTAAAACCTTGTCCGAGTTATTAGTCAAATGGACGTCCAACTGAGTTTAACGTACAGAAGTGGTAAAGTAGTGAAGGTGCCTTGTTGATCATTTCTTTTTCTTTTTCTTTTAAACTCAAAGGTAGACATCCATTTCTCAACATGTTTTACTTGCACAGAAAATGAAAACTGTCAACAGCGAAGATGATATCAGATTAGAAAAATGGGAAAGAGCAGAGGCAGAGACATTGTTGGGTGTGAGTTTTTTAGAGGTAGAGATGGGAGGAGTGTGGGGGTTCAAAGCTCCTCTACTATTGGGAGATGAATTATGGCCTCGGGCAATGCTGTCGGCAAAAGAAAGTTCAAGAGGTGTGAGGGGAAAAAAGAACAGGAGCAGTCTTAAAAAAAAAAAAGAAAGATTTCACAGTCTGGTAACCAGGATGCTGAGTTGGATGTGGCAAAATGCCCCAGGGGAGGCCAGGAGCGCTAAGAGACAGTAACCTGAGATGAGAGGTACCTGAGCCTCAGCATCAAACCACTCCTGCAATCCACTGAAGACTACTCGATCTGCGTTCGCTCAGTTTGTGTCTGGTCAGATTGGCTTTACTTTGTTGTGAAACACAGCGGTTCATTTGAGTTACAGGAGCTTGATTGTGGAACTTCTTTATTAGAATTAAAATGTCCTCACTGCCTTTGAAAATGTATTATTATATAATATATTATGTTTGGGTTTATGGATTACAAATGTCGTCAGCGTTTTATAGCATCTGGCTTCTCTTGACTAAGGTGTATTTATTTCCATTTAAGCAAAGTAGTTTCATAAACAGCTCTTTAAATTAAATATATGGGTGTGTTAAGAATGTGACGTGATTCCTGAGAGAAAATGCAAAAAAGTGAAAGCATTTTCAATTAGTTTTTAGGCTTTTTGCCCACAAGAGTTTCTGGCAAACCTTTTCTCTATCATTACCCTCCCATTTATATTACTGCCTTTAAGTCTCCTAAATCCTATGACTGCTGCATCTCACACAGCTGTGCAGTTTTATGGCATTTGCTAATGTACTGTAAATGACATAAAATATGACAAGCTTAGTTTTCTGCCAGCACTTGCTTTTATATCTTTTTTTTTTTTTTTTTACAATTTTGAATTTCCATTTATTTATTTGAAGGCAGATGTGATTTTATGTCCTTGCCATGGCTGTAAAGTGCTACTTTGGAATGCAAATGAAGCTTTGATTGAGAGGTTTTCATGTAAAGGATGTTCGTGTGACGGTACACGGCGGCGGCAGGTCCGAGGGGAGATGTTTTGTGGTCCTGTATTCGGGACCCGTTGATGTATTAGTGAAATACCACATGCGTTGGCAGAGGACGCTGTGGGACGCGCTGCAGGAATCTTTTAATTCCTCTCCCGTCCATGATGAGCAGACAGTCATCAGTAAACCACACCTCTTATAAAGTCTGAGCTGCCGTTCCAAACACACGACAGCTTTTTACTCTTTTTCACCACTTAAAAGATATTGCCTGCAGCTTTCTGGAAATAATGTTTTTTTTGTCCATTTAAGGGCAGATTTCAAAGAAAGGCTTTGGAGATCCAAATGAAATTACAGGATAGAGTGTCTGCTTATTGCCTTATATGCACTTAAAGGTAGAGTGTATACTTGAAAGGTAATGGCTGTCTGCAGTCAAGTATTATGGTGGCTCCCACACTGAAATGGATCTCTTTACTCCTGTCTTGACAGAGTCCTCTTAGTGAAGGTGTGGCATAATGTAGTTCCGACTCAGGGCTCTTATCTCATGTCAGTGGTATCCTGCACACCTTGATAAAGCCTCCTTTCCTCCCTTGTCTTGTAACAACATACCACTCTGTCTGACAGGTACTGTAGCTAACAGGAGCCTGCCTCTCATGTCTCTCCACATACACACATCGTTCTCCACTTTTCCTTAAAAAAAAAAAAAAAAAAAGAAAAGCTTTTCAGTAATGTAGCAGATAGCACTTGAAGCGATAGACGCACACATTTGGTGTTTAACACTGATCCTCATCACCTGTTTATGCATAAAGGTTACTGGCACCTTACAACCTGCTAACTAGACAAGGGTTAGTCTGCTAGTGGCTTAACATTGACTTCTCTCTCCATCTCTCCTCTCTGGCTCTGAAGCTAAAAGCAAAAATCCTCCTGTTTTAATTCCACCTTTACATGAAAGACAAAAGTTAAGAGATCAGACAACCTGAGCTGATAATTGGCACTCGACTGACGCTCACACAACACACAAACAGGAGCACACGGTCTTAAAAGCAGTATAAATTCCAATTCCAGCGCAGCAGGAAATTCTAATTACAGCTCACTGGACAACAGACAAGGCAGAGATCATTATTGCGTCATTTATGAACATTTATGGTAAAGGCTGGATGGCTGTGTTGGCTGTAATGGCTGTGGCTGAGCATCTGAAGTTGTGATTTAACCTGGCATTTTGGCTGTGGCAAGCCGCTTCTCCAAATCAAGGCTAAGTGGCGGATTCATCAGTGCCCTGTCGAGATGAAACACTCGCCCGGCGGTGACACGGAGATGAGGCCCTGATTGGGACAAATACGTCTCCCTCTGGTGTCAGCTCTCATTCACCGGTCTGAGTGCTGGCTCAAAGAAAGACAAATGTTTTGATTAGGGGTCTCTTTCAATGTCACAGCAGCCGAGGAAGACGAATGAGATGAGACTGTCTCCAAGGGAAGCAAATAGTTGAAGACGATGAGAGGAAAATGGATGTCTCCACTGTGTGGAGGGTGTCGAATGGGGATTTTATGAGTCACAGAAAGCTGGGTGAGAGCATCTCTCTTAATGAGACTGCTTTCCTTTTTTTTTTTTTTTTTTTCCAGAAGACCATTTCGATTCCTGCTTGGTGTTTGTTAAAACAATGTGAAAATACCCTGTTCTGTTACAAATAGACACTGTGTGAGTTGCTATCACGATCACTTTACTTATCCCCTGATCCACTGTGGTTTTTTTCCATTATTATCGTCACATGGTTTGACTGTGAATGAAGCTTCATGAGTCTATGTTGACATTTTTTCATTGCAGATAATTATAAGAGCATTAATCACCGGAAGTATATAATTACAAATCCATCTCAGCTGGAGAAATGTGAGCATTAGCCGGGTCCCTTGAGAAACGGCAGTAGCAGGGCTCTCATCGCTCTGTACCCTTCAACCTTTTCTTTCTGCTCTTATCCACTGAAGTCAGCAGGAAATGGGAAATCTACTGCATTAAACCAACTCAGAAAGAAATTTGCTCTCTTGGCAAAAAGTAATATGACACAGTTTGTTCCAACACCATCCATCCATCCATCATCCATCCATCCATCCATCCATCCATCCATCCATCCATCCATCCATCCATCCATCCATCCATCCATCCATCCATCCATCCATCCATCCATCCATCCATCCATCCATCCATCCATCCATCCATCCATCCATCCATCCATCCATCATCCATCCATCCATCCATCCATCCATCCATCCATCCATCCATCCATCCATCCATCCATCCATCATCCATCCATCCATCCATCCATCCATCCATCCATCCATCCATCCATCCATCCATCCCGCTACATTATGTAGGAGATTATTCGGTGAGATTATAACAGTGTGTTGACGCCTGTGTTCCATAGTTCGCTGTGAATGGAGTTAGAAGAAAAAAATACAAAAGAGCTTTGCAAAAAAAAAAAAAAAAAAAAGCAGCCTTGACAGCCATGACATGCATTTCAGTGGGATCCAGAAAAGAGTAAACAACTCAAAGTGCCGTCACTGTTTTACTCTGTGTTCCTCATCTTGGACAAAATGGTGTTATTTTTTTTTTTTGAGCGTGTGACTTATTTATGGAGCATGGCCAACCTGCCCTTCCTCTGAGAAAATGTTCATCCATATACAGTCACAATAAAATTTACAAGTTGTTGAAATGGGGTCACACTGGAGGAGAATGTCTCCATTAGCAATGAATAATTAATGGATATTATTCAAATATATGAAATATGTTATGCAAATGGAAACAAATCTGAACTTAACAGGTACCTCAACTGATTTGTTAAAAGCCTGACAACTTGTAAAAAAAACCTCCTATGACTTATTAAAACTTTTATAGGATCTGGACACATCTCCGACACTAAGATGTATCCTTTTTAGCTTTATTGTCTCAGGGCTTTGATATATCTCTTGATTTAATCTCACTCATTGAGACAAAAAAAATGCTCCAAGTCTTGAAAGTCAAGGTACACTTTTATCTTGTCAGCCCTACAAAATATGAGTTATGGCCGGACAAAAAGCAGCTTAATGTGGCTTTCTGTGCCGGTGACATGTCATGTAATAGAAAAATGGGATTCTCCCTCAAAATATATGATATGCCCTATTGGACTAAGGCCCTCTCTACACCGCATCCATCAAATCAGCCAGCTGAGTCTGTTTCAAATGCTCATCATTCCTTAATGAACATGATCAATCCCAATGTAGCCTCACTTTGAACACCCTTCAAGGTCCCTCCCCTGCGCAAACACATTCCCTTTTGCAAATCATCTTTTCTTGCTTTCTTGACATCCACAAACTCAGTAAACACTCAAGTGTCAGCAAAAGAGACAATAGTAAGATCTGGCTTCTCCAACAAATACACCTGTGACTGAGAGCAGTGAAGAGACAGGAAGCGATGAAGTGCTGAAAGTTGACAAAGAGAAGACGTAATGATGGGCTAGAGAAACAGAAGGGACCCTTCCTATTCAATCAGGCCCCATCTGAACTCCCCATCTCCCAAACTCCTTCTCTTCTCCATCTCCTTCACTCATTTGCATCTCTTTTATGTTCCTGTTTCCCATTATGCAAAAAGTGTACGCTAAAAAAGTAGCGAGTCGCTCCATTTCCCTGCAGTTTTTTAATCAATAACAGCCAGGGGAGGAGGGTTACATCGTGTTCAGTCGCATTTATGCTAACTAGAATATTTGAACTCTTGTTCTCTTTGAACTATAGTTACCTTGGAAACCGGCCTACAGGAGTTGCTGCTTTATAACAGTAATTACAATCAGTGGTCAGACTAGGTCTTGTGTTTACAGAAAAAAAGCACACAAATATCCAGTAAGCAGTCTATTTTGTGCGTATTGTTCTATTTTACACGTCATTCAATGACCTTGAAGACCTTTGCACTTCATTAAAGCGCTTTTTCTTCTTCTGTGTCCATTACGGGAAACAGATTTGTTGGATTGGATTTTGCATTTTGAGATAAACCAACCAGATATGTTTGTTTTGTGTTTTGTTTTTTGGGAGAGGGTAAAAATTCATTCCACAGCTCGTGATGACTTGATGACCTTTGGATCCAACTGTATGCAAACTGCCAGCAAAGCTGCAGCCTAGAGGAATTTAATAAAGTGTTTGTAGCCCCCGTTTCTCCAGGTTCTTATGTCCATAAAAGTTTCTTCTGGCCGTGATGCTGATGATAGAGCGGGTGCCTTCAAGGCCTTCCCGCTGTTGCCATTTGTAATTTTTAGAAGTCATCATCAGAGGTGATCTGTCTTGATTGCGCCTTGGCAACTGTCATGCTCCACTAATGCTCAGTGGGAGAGAAGGCATAAATATAACGTCTTCCGGCAGCACTGATGTTCATCTTCTCCGCTTCATGAATTTGCATTCCCACAGACAAATTTTTACTGATAATGGCAGGCATCACAACACAGATATGCTTGGCATATTATCAGTCTGCGTATAGTGTTTGTGTTGCAAGTGGACAGGCAGAAATAAAGGATTTCAACATTTCTTTGAGGAAGACAAATAGATACATGCCTTCTCTAATAAGGCTTGATGCAGCTTTATGAAATATTCATGATAGGTAACTGTCGTTACCAATGGTTGCAACCTGAAGGATGCAGATTTTGATTCTGTTTTTATTGTCTTTTAAATGCAATTGTAATGTCCTTTGTAAAGTATGTTGAGTCGCTTTATGTCAGAAAAGTTGCTATAGATAATAAAGTTGCTTTACTTTTCATAGTAAGCCAGTTATCGCAAAGAAAAAACCCTGAGAAATATTTCCTCTTTCTATGTCACAATTTGTATTAAAAGAGCAGGTCACAAAAGTCATTATTTCAGAGAAAACCATGAACTGGCCACAGCGACAGTCTGGTGATAAATATTAAGATAAATATTTGAGTCTCTGTTATTCACAATGTTCCTTCACTTATAAACGTAAATGTTTGTTCACGACCTCGTGTGGTATTTTTGATTTTCAACACAATGAAAGCAATTTCTTTTGACAAGTCTTGAGTTTATAGAGACTTTGAGTGTCGAGTCCCGTGAATCACATTATCACGAACGCGTGGATTTTGTCATTTTGACATGAAGTGCAAATCAAGGACGTTAGAAATTAATTTCCAGCTGAGATTAGTGTGCAGATGTAGTATACTTCCATTCACTTCCATTTATTGAGTCAGAAACATGTGGTACATTAGAAATATTGCAAGTCGTTATTTTATTTTAGGTTCAAAGTGCCAAATATAAAAAAAAAAAAACAAGCCTTTAATTGCCTCTATAATTTACAAACAATGAATCAATCACAGCCAATCAGTATTATTGGGTGACCCCTTTACTTATGAATTTATAGTTTGAATAAATTAGATCATAGAACAGTTGTTTGAAGCCTGACTTTCAGTGGTTGTGACTGGTAATTAGGTTGCTGTTTTTCTGCCAAGTTTCTGTCAAACATTTGCTGTAATGCTGTTTAACACATCTGTAATTGGCTTTGCTTCATTTTCAAATCTGTCAAAATCTTTTTCTTTTTTTCTTCCGTTTTCTTCAGACATTTAACAGAACGCATTTATCACCAATCTGCAACTAGGTTTCACAAAAAACTCTAGAGTAGACTAATGCATCTCACAGCAGCAGACTTCACCCACAGTGTCAAATTGGTGATTATGCTGCAGATAATTAAAGTGCAGAAATCGTGGACATTAGACCTGCAGGGAGAATCCATGCTGTAGATGTGGGTATATGACTAATCTGTGTCTGTTGATGAAGGACAAGGACAAGGGGCAGGGGATCTGGTGAACACAAGGGAGGACTGTGTTTGTAATAGGCAAGTTTTATTTGTGAGAGAAAGTGATTTAGAAACAGAAATTTATGTCTTTGAACCTTTCAACAGATAGTGAAACAAAAAGTCTAATTCATGTGATTACAAAAATGTTCTTTGTTTCCTGTGGATTGCATTTAAACAAATGGACCAGTAGGGGTCCCTGCAGGGAGGGATGATCATATTTTTCATTTGATTTAAGCTCCTGGTGGCCGTTGTACGATCCATAGGAACAACTTGTTTCAGTCTCTGTGTCTGCACCTTCTCTCTCTCTCTTCAGTCCTTCCACCACCGTGCATCTGGAAACCACCAGTAGTAATGTCATTAAAAAAACAAAACACAGCCATCAGATAACAAACATAACGTACAACTAAATCGTGGGCTCCTCCATATTCTGAAACCCTCCCATGCTTCTAAATTGCTGGTGTAAAATGTCCAGGACAGAGGGGTAATAGTTTTTGATAATGATCCCGGGCTAAGCTTTGGTGCTGTGTGGCCATGTGCTGTACAGACAGACTGCTGATTATTTTTTCTGAAGTGGGATGGATGTGTGTCCGTAACGGTAATTTTCAGGCCTGATTGGCAAAGAGCAATGAAATTGGGGGCAGTTAGCACTGAGGGGAAAATAGTGTCGGAGCGTGTGTGGAAATGCAGCATCCGTCCAATAGTAAACAAATTATCTGAAGTGAAATGACAACATTAGGCAATGCAAAGTGCCAGTCCACATTATGAATATGGCCCCGTGCACAGTCTTTAACTACCAGCGTTTGAAACGACCGGGCAGTTTCTAACAAACATGTCTGGCTTCACCTTCCTAAACACAGCGTATTCAGTCAAACCCAACATGAATCACATATAATCAGTGTGTGGACAGAGTAAAGGACCTGGTGAGGAACACATGCCTCCTCTAATAGGTTTGAAGGAGCTTTATGAAATATTCATTATTGGTAACAATTGCTGTAACTTTACCAGCTGCATCCGGTGAGGTTGGTATCCAGTGTAACAAAAGCCAAGCTGCTCTACCCGCTACACAACCTCCCTCCATGTGACAGTTTGTGTGAAAACCTTGGTGAGAGCAAGTTATAATAGGATGAATTCCAGCATCTGAATTTCCATTATGGTGGTGAATGTCATGTGCCACCCAGCTCACCTGGACAATAAATACTATGGCAAATATTTGCAGCCTTGTCATTCATAATGTTCCTTCTCTCTTTGAAAGTAAACTTTGGTCCACGGCCTCATGTAATTTTCTTTTTTTCTTTTTTTCCCCAGAATGCTCTGAAGGCAACTCCTGTCAATAAGACTTGAGTCTTTAAAACACTGTTGAACCTGAACTATGTCCTGAGCTTTTAGAGTAGGTGGAGCTGCCACTAGTGATGTTCAGCCCTGTGGAAAAAAATCACTTTGGTTCCTTTGGCCCAACCGTTATAGGAGGTGTCAACACTATAGTGGAAATATAACAGCATACAGACCTGCAGGAAGCATTCAGCCTGATATTCACCATGTTATATCTGATGAATATTAAACATAAATATAACTGAATTTGAGTTGTTTGTATAAAGAGTCATGCTTGTTTTGAGGTGGATGTAATCACTGATGAGCACTGAACAAATTATGAGTTTGCTTCCATTTCCTCTGTAATAACCTCTGAGCATCAATGACAGATTTAATTTACAATGACTGTCATGTAAAGTCTTCACAACCAAATGTTCCCATTAATGAACGTTACACTGTAACTTCATCCTCACTGTAGCAGTCGCTGTGATGTGTTTGAAGAATTCGCTGTAAACCTTGAAGACTCTCTGCTCTGTTGTGGCCGTGGTTGAAACACATTGCTTTTTGTATCATAAATGGAGCGAGATGCTCATAGAACAGGTCTCTTTTTCCATCCGACGCTTCAAGTATATGTGAACACATGGACATGTGCAGTGTGTCTTTAGAGGATTGGTTTTCTGTTCGATCAGTGGAGCCTCTTAGAAAAGATTTGAGTAAAAAGCATAATGCTCAATTCAACAAATCCAAAGAGCTGAAGTATTGTTACTAATCTTTCCAGACAGTTTATGAAAACACACTAAGTTTTTTTCTTTTTTTTTTTTTTGAAGGTCTATTCATAGCGCAGGTTTTTGCTTGTTGCTGAGAGAGAAAACCCAGGAGGATCTCTGTTGTCTCTAGTGACACACAAAAGGTGCCTGTTTCTGCTCCGTGTGCCCACACACTTACACAACCTAACCCCTGAAGTCAAAGCCCATTTGTCTCTCAGCAAATTGATATATTTAGACTGTTTTTTTTATTGTTTCTCAAACCAAACTCTAGTAAAATCAAGCAGTGTTAACACTCCTCCCCTATCATTACTGTCAGTTATTTCACAAAACAAGATGCTTTATTCTCGATTAATTCTTAATTTAAGTTGTGAAAATGTATCTCATGGAGTGAGGAGAGACAGAAGTGCTGTCGTCACTCCGTGGCGTGCCACGCCTGGAGAAGAGTAAAGAAGAAGTAGATCAGGGTGGTGTGTGATATCGTTGCCAACGCTGTGAAGGATAAATCTGGCAGATGTGACAGAGATTCATTCTACGAGGAGCCACCTTGATGGACGCCTCAGTCCTCTCAAACACATCACCTCCTTTTTTCTCTCTACAGCTGCTTCACGACGAAGACTCAGCCGGGTTTTAAATTGAATAAAGGAGGTCACGTTTTCTTTTTTAACAGCTCAAGTGACAAGTACAAGCTGGTGTCAGCTAAGTCTTTGGTTTTTATCTGTCAACGGTAGATTTTAGCATCAATCTACAGAACAGAGAAGAAACTTTTAAGAAAAGATCTCAAACATGAACCAACCTTGTTTGAGATCAGTCTGGAGCTGTCGGTTCTGAATGAAGATTGACAGGTTGGCTGTGATGATGATTTAAGGGCTTTTTGTTCCTAGTATGGTTGATATAATTTATCATCAGACTGTTGCCAGTTTGAAATTAATGTTTTTTTTTTTTTTTTTAGCCAAAACCTCTCCCAGAGTCACAGACGACATTATAAAAGCGTCTTTAAAGACTGAGCAGTTCTCCCTGTGACGAGTAAACTGATCTTGATGTGTTGAATCAGTGGGAGTGCCCCCTTTACCTCACGCTGCTCGAGTTCAAGTGAAACTACAATTAATGGCTCACACATGTGGGTGCGAAAGAGAGAGAGAGAGACTTGTGATTCAGTCGCATGCAGTTAATTAATATTTGAAGTGGCTGTTTGAGAAGTCAAATATTTGTTTACAACAGTTCCAGGGCAAAGTGTGACACAGAATTAACATGAACTCTTATTGCAAATTGTGTGCCAAAATCTGTCTGTGCACAGACACAACATCAAACATATAAAACAGCTCTGAATGTTTTGCATCTAATTGAATGTTGTAATGAAGCTGATATTGCACAGATCCCTGGTGAAAGTGGGAAGCAACATGACAGGTAGACTTTCTTTTTTTTTTTTTTTCAAACTGATCCCAGATGGTTTTTTTATTGTTATTTTTGTTGTGTGTTGTTTCATTTCTTGATTACACATGAGGCCAGAGGAGGAGTGAGGCAGGTTGTAGGAAGGAAGCGGGCGTGTGTGATGCCAACAGAGAGATCTCTCCAACGTTAAATCAATTACAACACAGGCTGAACTGTTTGATAATATCAGTCATGACTGAGCAGATACAAGATTCCCTGGTGTTTGCAATGTTTTTTCTCCAGAACATGCCAGAGATCTGTTGAGTGGCTGTCTGCGCTGTACGTTAGCGTAGCTCATCTGCCTGCTACAGTACAGTGGAGATAAGCTCCTCACGTGGAAACACAGTCAGGCCTGAACAAAGCTGTCGAGGCTTGAAGGGCAACGCATTTGGTCAGATAAAGTCTCACCTCACCTACATCAACTACTATATACATGAACGTATACAAAGAGCCTGGTTTGCCATAGATAAGCTGTTGAGTCTCAAGATGATGAAAAGCTCATTAAAGTGTAGAGCACTTTTCTTTCCTGATGTGGGTTTAGTAATAGATGTATATTAAAATGAGGCAGTGTATTTCTCTGTGTGTGTGTGTGTGAGAGAGAGAGAGAGAAGAGAACAAGCAGAGCATGAATCAATATGAAAACTTTTGCCCATCTTAAACAACCTATCCATCTCGTGGAATTCAGTCCAAGGCTGAAAAATGACTTGTGGCGTTTTCCAACTAAATTAAAATCAGTTTCCTCTACAACAATCTCTCATCTGATGTGGAACCACACGACAAAGCTAATCAAGTTCCTTGTCTGGGATAGGATAAGTCATTTCTTTTGGATATAAAACTCTAAGCATACAGAGTAGATAACTGCAACGTGATACAAAGATTTTTGTTAGATGAAATTGTGCTTTCATGTCTTTTTCAGGGGGTTTATTATTGTGATTCATATTATTACTTTATCAGCTTTTACATGATTAGATTAGAAAATGTGTGTGTGTGTGAGGCCAATTCAGTAATAATAGTGAGTGGAGTAAATCTGTTTGTATATGTTTTGTCTGCATGTTAGTTGTGTTACGCATAACAAGTAGGAGAAGGGATGATGCATTGTTTGAGACAAAGGTGGAAGAAAAAAAATAAAGAAGAAGCTGCGAACAAAAGTGTCTCAGTGAAATGTGAGCGAGGAAGAGACAGTTTTAATCCAAGCTCTCAAATCAAACTGAGCTTCTGTATGAATGCGTGTCAGCTGTGAGTGTGAGTGTGTGTGAGTGTGTGAGTGTGTGTGTGTGTGGAGGCTTTAGTTGATAGGCAGCCTACCAGTGTTTCAAACTACACATCAGTACCATTATGTTCCCTCCACTCTGATCCACAAAACTACACTCTCTGCCTCTAATGGAGTTCACTGCACACCACTTTCCGCCTGAACACACAGGAGAAGAGTGCAGCTAATAGCAGTAGCACAGTTGGAATACATGGGTGTGAGCTGAAGTTAATGTATGCCACTAGAGCAGTGTTGGCAGACAAGATCGTGTTATCTGCTGTGGTGTGTACAGGCCCAGCCCATCTGTACGGTGACAGGCTTCATAAATGAACCAAGCTGAGCTGTGACGCCTGTCTCTTAGCTTGTGCTTCTTCAGCCCTGGTGCTACACTGACACCTCTGATGCGTGTACAGTATCTTGTCTCCGCATCATGAATAGTCAAAGAATATGCCACGTTTATGTATCACCCTTTAGACTTCTTTCAACATGACTTTGACATGAGGTTTGAGTGAAATTGGTGGAAATGGGCATATGCTGCACTTCCCTTCATTTTCTCTTCATTTGCCACTTTAACATTGAAAGCAGGTGTTTGTAAAAGCCCACTCGTTCTCTCTTTCATCTTGAACCTTCTATGCCCTCTTGTGCTGTTTATATTTTAATCATTTTTTTCTCTTCTTATAGGGGTGGAGGCGATGTTTTCCCAGCAGCCACAGGACCTGGTGGTGGTGGCGGGACAGCCTGTGACGTTACCGTGCACCATACCCGGTTACCATGGCGTCGTCCTGTGGATTAAGGATGGTCTGGCGCTGGGAGTTGGCAGAGACCTCTCTGGTAAGGAGATGCATTTATTCCCTTGTCACCCTGCGTTTCTCCATCACCCTCAGTTTCCTCTATTAATTACACTCTGTAATATAACTGTCATATTCAAATGGCTGCTTTTTGTCATCTCGAGCCCCCTTGTGTCAACATCGTACCCTCTGCCAAATATATCACTCCACAGACAGATAAAAGAGGCTTCATAATGGTATTACATTACAAGTGTTGCGTGAAACATCAATAATTATATAACACAACATGACCAAACAGAATCAGAATTTGTATTAAATACAGAACAAAAAGTCCCTTATACTTTCTATTTGGCAAAAAAATTGAATGAAAATGTGAAATCAATAGTGGCACTGGTCTTTCTCTGGTGCTCCAGGCTGTTAAATGGCTTTTTGAAGAGTAGCTGGCATCCTCTAATTACACTACACCTCATGTGTAATTGCCTTAATTGTTTGATTTGGAGTAAAAGTGACTAGTGCACTGTCATTTAGTGGCCTGTTGTTCCACCAGTCCGAGCTTTATGTATATTCATGACCTTAATGAATTTCAAGGAAACATGTCACTCCCCTAGATAAACATTTACAACCTTTTGAAGCACCGAGCCACTGAATGAGAAAATCCATAAAAAAACGCCCACATCAGTTGAAATGATCATTAAACTCGTCCAAAATAAAAGATCTATTTGAACGTGACTCACAGGATGAGTTGCTTTATGAGGAGGACTTTGTTTTACAGTAGTAAATGTAATTCAAGTCACAAAGACAAAATTTTTAAAACACACACGTCTCTTATGATCAGAAACGATTAAATATGTATTCCACCAGAGGCTGAGGGTCTTCTACCCTCTGACCTTTACCAAACACTAAAGGAGGCCTTTGCTGTCGCTGATGTGGTCTGTAATTAAACCTCAGTGGCTGACAGAGCCCCAGTAAAGCCATCCTATTCCCTCTTCAAGTCCTTATCAGGCCCAGGGGAGGCTGAGAGGTTGCAGTAAACAATGGTTCTGCAGCCTTTGAGTCTCCTTTGGAGGAAGGAGAGGCAGACAGAGAGAGTGCTTATGATTGTGAGAGACAGAATAAAAGAGAGAGCGAGAGAAGGGAAGTGAGAGCACAGTTTTTTATTTAGGGTCAGAGTGAGGCTGAGATGTAGAGTTTGTTTTATCCACTCGCATTTTATTAATTCAACAAGACAAGGCAATGGAGATGAAATCTCATTTCAGCAATGGACAAAGTCAGAGAAAAGAATACAGAGAAAAGAGAGAAGGGTGGATATCACTTCAGGGAGAAACAGTATATCAACCTTTAATAACACATCTGTGAATAGATTAACAGCGATGGGCAGAAAGCTCTTCTCTCACAACCAATCTACCTGAGGAACCAGGTTCAGATCGTGTGGTCGAACTGATCGTTCTGGTTTTAAACCAGGTTTTTTAAGTCTGCAGGGTTTTTGTACGACAAAGAATAGCTGCCTGTCTGGAGAAGATAGGCTGCTAAAATCAACAGCATGATACCGACAGCGGCTGAGTGCCTTCTCTTGAAGCAATGACAGTTTTTCCTTTTTTTTTTTTTTTTTCAAAATAAAGCGCTCCACAGCTGTCCTTTTTATCACTCCTGCCTACATAAACATAAAGAGATGCATGCAGCAGTAAAAGAGTGATGCTACATCCACTGCAAGATATACACAATAAAAGGAAAGTGGCAGCTGTATACATAAAACGTGCAACGAATCAAACGTTGCATGGAGCATTTCAATAATATAGGTCTGCTCGGCTATTCATAGAAAGAAGCTGCGTCTGCAACGGCATGCTCCGCCTGGGACCTGTTTCCATTCACAGGAGCAGTGATTAAACTGAGAGAACTCTTTCACCATTCAGCACAAGAAATCACAGCACAAAAGCCAATGATTCCTATCTCTCTCTGAATTTCCTATTCATTCCCCTTTGTGTCACACTTTTCCACTCCAATTAAAGGGAAGTGAAGTAGCCCCACAGCAGATTCGAACGTGTCCATCAATGTCATGAATATGCACCACAGAGTATAGCATATCTGCTACATACATGTGATGACCGTGGGGACAAAACAGTGTTTGTATACATTCCGCCACGCACTCAAGACGAAGAATGAGCCCTTGAAACGAGAGGATGACGATTAGTAGAACTTAAACAGCGAGCACACGTCACTCCTGCTTCTCCTGAGAGAAACTTGAACATCGGTCACCTGATGCTAACCTGCCTCTATCCCCCGGTGGTTACACCACGTGAAACACGGTGTAGGTGAATGCTATAAATCACTAGGCCACGCCTCGAGTGTCTGTATGCTTACATTCACACACACGCACACGCACGTACACCATTGATCCAGCCTCAAGACAAATCCATTCTCCCTTGATGGATTCATTACTCCTTAATGGGCCTATTTTACATTGTTTGCTTTAGGTAACACATTGTGTCTTTGAAATTCGCTGAGATCTAAGATCAATGGTTCTTTATAGGCACACATCACATGTGCTGAGGTGATCGGTCTTCATGTGTGCCAGTGTAATTTCAGTCATATTGACAAGATGCATGATCAAGGTGTTTATACGGAGACAACACAAACATATTAGTGTGTTTACTTTCTTTGAAAATGAAATTATAACTCACTTATCATCTGCCATCCAACACAAATGCCCAGATGACTTTTCTTTTTGAATCTAACTAATGCACAGAGATGAAACTGGAACACAGCCATATCCTCACACAGCAAAAATTATTCTTAGTTTTTTTCCAGAGGCACAGATGAGGTAATTGGCCAACTCATCTGTTTATGTAACAGAAATTTACATGGTCTATAACTCGCTACCATTAAGTGCATTTGAAGTAAATTCCAGTTGTGTTGCAGGTATTTTAAAGACTCGCATCATCGGACTGGAGTCTGATGAAATGAAGGTCACGTCGTTAGCAATGATCATTACCCTTGTGATTCACAATGGCATTATTGCATTGAATCTCATTAATGAACATAAAATTGAAGCAAAATGGTTTTGCAGGTGACCTTGTTCACATAAACTGTGCTTCTTTCGATTCTGAGTACGAAAACACAGAAAGCTCATTTTCAATTGAAGCTTATTAACATTAATCATAAAAGCTTTTAGGTGTGACCACATCTCTATTAACCCTGTCACATTTGTAACCTTGTTTATTGTCGGGTTCCTCTAGCTCACTACACGACGCACAGGAACCGAAAACAAAATGCAAAGAAATGTAGAGATATTTCATCACTTAGGTGACTAGTTTCTCAGCAACAACATCAAGTCAACTGGTGCATCTAGTTAGTTTAACCTTCCTCAGTTTATCTTCTCTTCAGCTGTAATATTTACATTGAGACGTTCTCTGCTCTGAGTCCACCCACTGTACAGACCCGTATGTAGGAGGATGAAATGCAGAAAGTGGTTTAATCGGCTGTAACTCACCCCACCAGCATAAAATGAGCCCACTTCATGCTCTATTAAAGGCAACTGGATTCAATGAAGCAACAATCTGTAATTGGACTTGAGCATACGATTGGCTTTTGCAATAGACATATTCAAGGACTTGAAAGCTGTTCTAAGGCTGCCCGGTCTGTTATGTTCGTTTTGGGCGCTGGAACATATAACCAGCCTGTAAAACCTTAACAGTGAAAGACCCGAGTGTTGGGGGATCTCTGAAGTGAACATGAGTCATTGGCTAGCCGTTACTGAGAAATCAATATTTTTCTCTCCAACATTTGTTGGCACTGACCCAGCAGTTGGATGGCAACTGAAAGGAAATGACAAGCATGCAAGTCAAAAAAGTATGAAACATTTTTTACACAAAGTAAAAAAGTTAGAGTAAAGAGTGAAGCTTTGTTGGAAATATGCTGCAAAATTCTATCTACCAAAGCTATCCGCTAGTTTCATCACTGATCAATTACTTAAGGAGCGCCGGAGGAAAAAGCAATTCTTTCTGGACATTTTTATAATTTTTTGGAGTGCAATTTTTATGAACAGACATTCTCATTTTATTCTGCACTCTGTATCCCCAATAATTAGAAAGACAAAGTGAGAGAGAAAAAGAAAAGGGATCATCAGAGACAAGCTATTCAAAAAAAAAAAAAAAAAAAAAAAAAAAAGAACACATGAGAAAAATCCCATAAAGCTTCTCAGTTAAACACATTCCTCTTCCTCTTTATTTGCCCCAATGGAGGGATGCACTCCCCAACAAACTCTCAATGCATATTTCCATAATAGATAAGGGGGAATCTTTAAACCCATCATGCTTTACTTGTGTGAAATGCCCAGGTCTCTTGGAGATTGCTCTGCTTTCTTGCATTATTAAACTATAAATCATTTCACAGAGCATCGCTGAAACAACTTAAATTTGAGCTGTTCCTGTTTACGGTTGCAGTAAAACATCATTCTCCAGAATGCAGCATAGTCTGCGGCAGCTCATTAACAAGGCCGGGAGAGCTATAAAAACATGTGTGAAAATGTGAGCGAATTAACAAATGAACATTCAAAAATTACATTTACCCATAAAGTAATCCATTACTCACTTTGCTGCTGTTTGAATTTGCAGCTCAGTTAAAGTTAACATGCTCATTGAGGTTTTGAAACATGAGCACGTTTGTCAGCTCGACTCAGAGGAGTCATGTTGTAAAACATCCGTCTGTCTCTTTGAGAGCTTGATGTCATCGCTGTAACCGTACAAAGGTTTGAAATGATTGAAACTTTACCTTTCTTGCTTGGAGCCAACGGGTTACGTTTTTTTGGATTTTGAAGGCGATTAAAATGAATAAATGTGTTTGCGCTGCAGGCTATCCTCGTTACACAGTGATTGGCGACCACGGTTCAGGAGAGCATCATTTACGGATCCAACGTGTCGAGCTGATGGATGACGCCGTGTTTGAGTGCCAGGCCGTCCAGGCTGCCATGAGGTCCCGTCCTGCCCGTCTCACTGTGCTGGGTGAGTCCACATTAAACACACACACACACACTGCAAATAATATCATTGTGCCGGTGGCAAACAACAAACAACTGAGGTGCAAAGAAACTCATGGCAAAGGAATCACTGTTTTTTTTTAAAAGGAATGCATTTATATTGTGTTTTTCTAGACTCCAATGTCTTTACACAACAGTTGACGTTCATCCGTTCACCTCATATTCACACATCAGTGGAACAGACATTTTGGGTTTCAGTATGTTGCCCGAGACCATTTTAACTGTGGACTGAAGGAGGCAGGAGTTGAACCACAGATGGAACATTGTTGTGCTTTTGAATGCTACATTTCTTTGATATCAGGTGTTCTGAAGGAGAAGAAGATAATTATCACATGTACCATGTGTACATGTCCGTGTCCAGTATTCCTGGTGAGGATCCTCGTTACTGGACTCAGGTGGCTCTAACAAAAGTGGTGCTTCACAACCGTGTGTGTCCTTGTTCACTTCCCAAACTACACGTTAAGTTTAAATATAGAAACATGCACAAATGCATGTAATCACAAGCACATGATGAAATATTCACAGCAGTCCTTGAGATCACGAGATGTATTTTCTATTAAAAACCATCAAGAAGGAATTAAATCAATGCTGACGTCTCCCACTTGGCAGACGGCGTCAATGTGACTACATTTTTACAGATCCTTACATTTCCACTTTAATTTCTTCCCTCTGCATGCAGTCTCAATTTTCATTATTACTGTAAGCTTGAGAGGTTACGGGGCTCTTAATTAAACGTTATTGGGTTATCATTCAGCATCGCCATCCCTGTCTCGTTGGCTCAGGTGCTTTTCGAGTTTCCCGCTGCCTCCAAACAAAACCTCCCGTTTCCCTGGAAAGAAACGTCAATGACGAAGAAATGAGGAGGAAAAAAGGAGTTTCAAAAAAGAAAAAGAGAGAGAGATGGATAGAAAAAGAGGTGGAGGAGGGGTTGTGTGTCTGCTACGTAGTATCCTCGCCACGAGCGACTGATCTGCCTTATTGATCCGGCCTAATGAAAAGTGAAACTAACGATTTGTAGGGGAGAAGGCAGCAGGAGAAAAAGAGAGAGGAGAAGACAAATTGCGGCATAACATTTCTCTGACTGCAAAGCCCCCACCACTACCCCCGCAAATGGATATGAGTGTATAATTATGGGTACTTCTACAGAGAGCTTAAAATGTCGGTGGCGGCAGCACTTTTCTTACCTTCTGCTACTTTACTGTCCTTCTTTCTGTACCTGCTCAGATGTTTCAGTGTTCAGCTGCTCTGACACGTAGATGTTCACAGAAACATCACAACAGCATCAAGGACGAGGAGAGAAAGAAAAACTTGAATCTAAACACACAGAAAGGTTAAAGCTTGAGTTGATCAGTTCAGCAAGTTTCAACATCATCACTGCATCACTATTGTATTTAATGCCATTCTTCTTTTTTGTGCTCTTATATCCTTGAGAATATCCACAGATATAAATTTTGAAAATATTCTCTCGTAGGTGTAAACACCTGCTATACCCAGTGGATGCAAATATTTTTGGTTTTTATTCTAATCCCCTTGACACTGAGCTTTTTCTGTTTTTGGCAAACCCTGCACTGACTACTCAAAGTAATGAAAAAAACAAAGAAACAAAAGTATTTGCAAGAGCTTGTACTTTGGACTGTGAGCAACTTACAGCAGCAGGAAGGTCAACGGTTTGGCCTCTGTATTTAAATAAACAATCAACAACAACAAAGAGGGGAAGCCTTTATTACCTGTTTGGCTGATTGAGAGTGAGAGAGTTTATCATTCCTCCCAGGAAGTCTGAATAGAAGGTGTTTGTTTAATCCCCTGCCGAGCCGACTGACTCCTGAATGCACCGCCGGGGAGAACTCCAGGCTGACATACACACAAGGTAATGGAGGAAATATATGCAAGGCCTGTGTCACTGCAAACTCCAGGCTGTCAATTACTTGCCAGTGGTGACAGAGTGTGTCTATTGACGTGGAAGACAGCTATGGCCCCACACACCTATAGACACACACACACAAACATGGGCATATACACAACAATGCTGTCACACCCACCCACACCCAAAGGTGCACACACACACACACACACACACACTCTTTCAGCCTCCACTCCTCCGAGCTGACAGTAGAATAAATCTAAAACTCTCCCCTCCATCTTTCATAACTCAATATCAGCCCCAACTCTTCCATGTGCCGTATCACAGCAACTTCCATCCTCTTGTCTTTGATGGTGCAGAAATAATAAAACACAAATATTTCCAAACACATATTGTAAAAAACTTTATCACTGCCAAAGAATAGAAAGAAAAAAATAAGCTGCGTCTTTTCTGTTTTGTCCTGTTTTTTGTTTGTTTGTTTGACAATTTCGTCTTTAAAAGTCAAACAGGTCACGTGGTTTAAAACCAAAGAACAGAGCAGCTGCGACTTTAAACCAAACACATGCATCGACTGTTTTACTTTCAATAATTTCAACCAATATTCAGAACACATGGGTTTACTAAAAGTGGAAAACAACGACCAACATTTGCATTTATTAACAATAATGAAGGCTTCATCAAAAAGCTCAGAGAATAAAACTGACGGTGAACCAAACTCATCCGAGCGTTTGCATCGCTCGCAGGCTTTACCCTCAGATGCCAAAGGAGAATCAAGGTCTTGTGAATTAGTCATGAAGGAAGAGAATAGAGGGTTTCAGGTCCAAAAAAGACCCCTGAGGCTAATTATATCCCTTGCACTAAGTTGGCACTGCTCCAGCCCTTTGCTCTAATCTTTCTACCTCAGGTGGGGGACCACTGGAACAAAGGAGGAGGGAGAACACCGGTGTTTGATTCAAGTCTTTGCTGTAAAGGTGTAATGTGTTTTTTTGTTAATTGTGAGCATGTCAATCTTTTCCACAAAGGAAAATGTGTCATAATATTATAATGACATTGGCAGCCTTTTAGTCACTAATGGCTGTGACTTTAGCAGTTACTTTTTTTGTCTCTCTGCCTCCGACTCAGTTCAAACTGCTCTATATTTATAAATTGCTTTGATGACTAATTTTTCAACATATTCTGAGATAACTGAAGTTTTAAAGTTACCTATCAGTTGTTTACTAAAGATAAACTCCAGATAAAAATAGCAAAGTGGCCAAAACTATTTCTCACTATCACATTCCTTTTCAGTTCAGTAATTACAGTTAAGATGTCGTTTCCACAAGTAATAAATAAAGGTTTTCTCACACAAGCTGAATGATAGTTTGCCATTTATTTTGGGATTCAAAGCTTTTGATAATTACAAAACTGCAATGTGACAAAACGCTGCTTGTAAAACTGTAAAAGAGGGAAACTGACAAGTGGGATTATAATTTTACGATTTGTTTCTCTGATCCAGAGTCAGAGTCACACAACAGACCGTGTTAATGACTGAATCTTTAAGAGGTTCAATCATTGCTGAAGCAAAGAAAGTGAGGTTACGAAGTCGCACAGCTTCATGACGGGAGAAAGTATTTAACTGAAAACAGTGTCAAGTTCACCCATCCGTCCATTTTCTATAACTTTATCTTCATCAAGTTCACAAGTTCAGTTTAATTTTGTTGCAGAGCAACAATACGCCTCATAACATATTTTACAGGTAGTGCTCAAATTTATGTGAAGCACAAATGTGTTAATCATTAATCGTGCAAAAAGAAGTGTTAATTATTCCTATAGTAGACAGATGCACACTGGAAACAAAACGTGGCATATTCTTCACTTTATATATGTTTCTGCAGCTTCCAGATGAGGTGGGATGTTAGATGTACATGCAGTTACACAGTGTTACTACTGGGGGTGAAACTTCAAGTACCCTCGTCTAGATATTTCAAAGTTTCAGCCACTCACCAACACAGTGATGCTGGTCCTCTGACAAACGCTTTTGATGGCATGCCATTTGAATGAGCCAGTGTTTGCAAGATATTTGTTTTCCTTTGCTGCATTGTTAATATTTTGGACCCATGCTTCAGCAACAGTATTCATCTACACAAAAGCCCAAGGGTATCTTTTGTTAATGTTGTTTCCAATTGCCAAAGCTGAATCAGCTGTTTCTGTGGATAAGTCTGAATTCATTATTTCTCAAGGATCATGCTGCCATCCTTTTAGTAATGGAGGTGAACTTTGAGGGCAGAGTAAAAAAAAAAAAAAAAAAGCTACTGAGAAATTGGACGTTTTCATGCTGAAAACAAGACATAGAAACTGTTCTACACAGTCGGTGAATGTGTATTTTGTCAAAACCCCTGTCAGCGGTGCTGCCGCGGCTCGCTGCTGAATGTGTGTGAGCTGTTTTACTGCTAATTATGCTAATAATTCAGCCAGCGATACTGTTCGCAGTGAGTGGGAACTGCTGACCAATGATAGGTTTGTAATAAGAGCTATTGTTTGCAACTGTGGTCCTGACTATGAAACAATGAGTGCAATTTGGACGCTGGTTTTTTTTTCTTTTTTTTTTACGGTTCATGCAGAGAAGAAACTTCCCTCTTGTTTGCTTGTTCACCTGAGCTATTACCGCCATTTTAGGGGCATGCATTAGTTTGTTAAAACTTCAGTCAGTCTACCGGATGATGTTTATGTGCATGAATGCACATGCTTTTGTTTTTCTTTATTTCATCATATATGAGAATATAAATCTTGCTCTAGAAATGTGTGTGTTCGTGCAGGTGTGAGCTACATTCGGAGGCTCTCAAATGAAATTTTGAAGCAGTCCAATTATGAGTTCATAGAGAAGTTAAATGAAGGAGAAAAAAAGCCTCCAGTGTAAGTAACCAATTTGTCTCTTACAAAAGTTAATTTCAGTCTAGCCGAGCATCATCCGAGTCAGAGCATAGGGAGGGATAAGGTGTCTTAAACAGCCGTCTTTCTGGGAGAAAATGTGACTGTAACATTTATATTACACCGCCTCCTCTGTCATTTTGTCTGAAACATGAGATGGAATGATAACCGCATCTATGATATCAGAGAGGCTGCGAACAGGTGCATGATTATGGTAGACAGACTGTATGTAGGATGTTTTTTTTTTCCCCTCAGCATTTCAACAGAAGGAGGAGAAATGAAGAGAATACATCTGCGCTCTGCAAAACAACAGTACCAACTGTGTACAGGTGCTGAGCTGATTTAAATTCACACTACACAGTAACTGTAGTTGTTGTCATAAACTAATGATTGGCATCCAGAAGAAAAAAAAAATCTAAAACCACAAGGGTGAATAATTGGCAGAGCCTTGAAATAAGTGATTTTTTTTTTCTTATTTTTTATTTTTACTTATTTTTACTCTGCTTCTGGAGCCCGAATTTAAAGTTTTTCCTACCTCCCACTTTCACACACGCACGTACACACATATCTACATAGCTCAACTCTCAGCTGAGTGGTGAGCAGCGATGTCAGCACCCTCCCAATCTGTGGAGAGCAGCTTCTGGGGCTGCACATGGCTGCACTGTGACGGAGGAGGCGCCGCACGTCCCTGACAGCTCTGGCATCTCCTCACCGCTCGTCTCATCTTCATCCCTCCTTCCCTCCATTTTATTTGGCACTGCTCATTTGGTAGATCATGACACCAACAGTACCAAGATTACCAAGTATTCTCATGCAGCACTTGTCTCATCTCGCTCGTGTGTCTCATTAATTTCCATCCTCTTTCTTCTTCTGTCTCCATTTTTCTCTTCTTCTAGATGTTTACCATCCCTCGTCTATGATCCTTTAACACATTCTGGACAGTCTGACACATTATTTGTGAATGCCATCTGCCATTTTCTTTTTTGGGAAGTCAAATGATTTTCAGTATTTCTCTTTAAATCACTCCACTCATCCACCGTCTCTCATCGTGTGTGTGTATAGGAGTGTGTGCATGTGTGCACACATGGTTGAGGATCTTCTGGCTTTCAAACAGATGTACAGTGACAGCACTTGAAGAGGGGAAAGTGATTTGGGACCAGTGAGCCACGCGTGTGTCTCGTATTCCACCTGCGTTGGGTATTCCTCTCCTCTTCTTTTTGTCTTCTTTTTTTCCTGATCTATCTATCACAAACTCTGCAAGCTGTCGCAGCGGGGTGACAGGCGGCCCGTGCGAGCGCTCTTCTGAAATAGACAGGCAAGTCAGGAAGCTCATTGTTGCTCAGGACACGTCTGCTGAAGCGCAGCGCTACAGTGGCTACACATTGGCAGCCTTCCTCTCCTCTGTTCCATCCAGCTTCCTTGTGAGAAGCTTTCTCTCATTCATTCGCCTCCAAATTGCTTTTCTCTCTCTTCCTCAAGCTCCTAGAAAGTTGTGGAGCTTTCATTGGTCTCTTGTAGAGTAGTCGCCCACCCACCCCTTCGGAAAAAATATTGGTTTGGCAGGTTCAACCTCAGTAATGCCAGTGGATACCAAACTGAAGATGATTTCTCAGCCAGCATCAGTTCATGTTCATCAGCTGCCTCTCACATAAATTCAAGTTTTATGTTTTGGTGTTTGGAGAATTCATACGTATTACGGGACAACAGGCAGTTTTATGATCCCCAGGGTTTATTCAGGCCCCTCTTGGAGGTGATGGACTTACTGCCTTGCACTATTGAGTTAATTACACATCAATATGCCTTGGCCTCATTTATGGATATCTTTGATTATGCAATAAAAGTAAATGATCTCACTGAAGTCCAAGACCTCTGACATCACTGTCCTCTTTCTGTGTGATATAGGGGGGCATTTAAGGTGTGTGCGGGGGTCTTTATAGTCAGATATGTCTAGTATAAGTAGATTTGGAGAAATGCATACAGTAAATGGATCCTAGAGTTTATCTCAGGCAGAATGAGGTGATAGACCTCTGTAAAACTTTACCAGCCTTAAAACAAAATAGTGGAATGACTTAGCTAAGGGACTGGGATAGGTTCATTTGAGTTGTGACAGACCAATTGGATTTTCTCCCTTGGAGCTTATAACCCAACTCAACGAATTATGATGTAACGAGACTGCGGGTCAGACCAACTCCAACCAACTCTTTCATCAACTGATGAAAGTAATGAACTGGCTTTATGGCTTAATCTTGGAGCTATTTTAAAGTCTTTTGTTAAAACTACCCATCTTTTAGTAATATAAATGTAGAAAAAAGAAACAATGATCTGCTAACAGTTATCTTTGATTCATCCTGTAATCAGTAAAATACACATCGAGATCTGTGTCTGTTCGTAAGTATGACAGTAGTTGATGTGGATGCATGTAGGGGAAAATGCAAATTTGTGAATGTGTTGAAAGAGATTACATTATTATCCCCAAGAAAAAAAAAAAGTAGTGAGAGGAGCAGGCTTTTGCAGTGAGTCAGCCCTGTAATTAAAGAGGAGCGATCAATCTGTACCACTGACCACACTACTTATGCCAAGTCCATCGAGTGGCTGCAGTAAAGAGCTAATTTAGAACCATTAGGGACTGCTGAGTTTGCAAACAGCCCTGTAATGATGATGGGTGATTCAAGTTCAAGGCTTGGCCTCGGCATAACTGTCAGACCTGGCAGTCATAAGGCAGGATCAGTGGAAGATTTCAGATGAAGAGAAAGTGCTAAATATCTGTCCTAATTAATTTTTCTTAGTCATTCATTTGTACTCATCAATGCATTTACTCTACAGTCTTTTAGAGGTGATTTTAAAAAAGACGCCAAAGAAGCAGCAAGCTGAGTGCAAATTACACAGAAGATCAATGTAGCTCGAGCTGCCACAAACTGCCCTCATATTGGCACCTTCCACATCCAGTAAGACCTCAAACACAGTGAAGGGCAGAAGGATACAGACGTATGGATGCAGGATAGATGCAGCCAGGCGTGTCCTTCCTCTCCTTGTCTGTTCACCATTCACACTCAGTGTTGCGCTGGCAGGAAACCCTACAGGGGGGACATGACCTGAAAGTGTAGCAGTGCACTATTTGGTCTTTCTTTGACCTCCTCTCTCCTACATAGCTCCACTATGCACGGAATCATAAACTCCCGCATGCACTGTTTGCTCCGACATCCCTCAGTGGGAAACACGAGTCTGGATAATAGCAGACAACTGAGACTATTACAGGTCAAACAGTGACTTAGTGGAACAGTCTGTGAGGGTATAACCACATTCATTAGCTCTTTTGCCTTCTGACCCACCAGTTTGTATTTATAGACACAGATATGTGTAAATGTGTATAAGGAGAAATATTTCCTTCCACAAAGAACAAAACCCACTGATCTGTTTCTCTGAGAGGAAATTCACCCCACTTGGACATTCAGTGGATGACTCCCATCATTCATATACTGTCTGACTTTCCTTTCTAATCTCACCTTCTCCACTATAAAGAAAACAACCCTTTTTATATCTGACATTTAATTAATGCCTCAGTCATGTGTGCAGGGGAGTAGTGACAGCAAAACCAATAACGGTGGATCTCTGCAATCAGCTGTCACAGTGCTATCACCGTGGGTTCGTTCTCTTTAATGACGTATGGGAAGAGCTGCTCTGAGAGCACCGGCTCACAGCGCTCTTCACATGCTCTTTGTCTCATTTGCACGCTATGCACAATCTCTATTCTTAGCATAAGAATAAACCCGTGTGATCTTCTTGACCTTGTTTCCACTTGCTGATGAAGGACCAGAAGGTGACCACATTCTCACAGAGATTCTTTCTTACTTGCCTACATCAGCACACTGTGTTGTCTGATCTGCTAGTGCTGACCTGAGATTCCTCTACTTCTCCCACCCGTCCGCATATTAATGAAGACGAGATGAAAGGGAGCCAGCCAGAATTAATACTGCATTTGAAACTCAAACGCAAAACAGACAAAAAGTGAGTGAATTGTCTTTGAAGCGTCCAGTTGGTCAGAGTTTTATTAGTCTGGTCTTCACTGTTCCCACATTGGTCTGATTCAGTCCTTACTCATTCTTCATTTGTGACCATGATGCTCGGTCAGTCGGAAAAATTACACCAACAAATATTTTTCCACATTTTTGGTCAATAATTTTATGTAATATAAGCATTAGTCATAACAGCAAGACACCAAAGATGCCTCCCCCACACACACTAATCAACCAGGACCAGGATGAGCTTCAGTGTTATATCTCAGTGGATAACTAGTCTCAATATGCTGCTGCACTTGTTCTGTATCATGCCACAAATAACACATAATCATTTGTGCAATAGACCAAGTTAAAACCCTAAAGCTATAGTCTCTAAGTCATCAGTACCGACTGGTTACCGTGACAGACAGAGAGTGGTCATCTAGAGCTGAAACAACCAGAACTACAGCTACAGTTTATTTCAACAAGTGAGATTTTTTCACATGATGCAGGTAACAACATGTGTTGACTGTGTGATCTGATGCTCCTTCCCACTTCTTCCAGGTTATGATTTAACCATCATAACTTTGAATTATGTGTTCTTGCTGGTTTCACTGTGAGCATCAGTGTGAAGTGTTTGATTTTCTTTAGCTGTAACTTAATACAGCAGCAAAGCAGCATTAGCAGAGTGAACAGTAAACGGTCAGGCTGAAACAACATTTACCAGTAATACTGTGTTATGTGCAGCATCATTCTGTGTGTGTGTGTGTGTGTGTGTGTGTGTGAATCTCTTGAATGCTTGATGTAATTTCAATCCAGTGTGGGAACATCAGATTCCACCAGTAACAATAATAAAATATAATAAGAGGAAGTAATTACACAGTGTTTTTCTTTGGTCATTTAAAAATAATAATAATAATAAAACAGATTTACAGCAACATAAACTAAAGCACAGATTTATCACTAGAGAGTGAGAAACGCAGAGTAGCTTAGTGCATGTTCAGCTCTTTCTTAGTCATAAAATGTAGAAAACAATGTTCCAAATTCTTTCTTTTCATTCATCCTGCTGCTGTCTGACAGCATTAATCTATCCCATAACAGCCTTTCTACCAGTCATGATGCTTTTGCAGGAGAATATGGCAGCTGCCTGCAGCCTTTGATTTCATCTTGCCCCAGATCTGCATCGTAATAAGTGTTCAGGTCAATAAGTAATTCACTGCACTATCAGTTATTTAAAAAAGAGAAGAAGAAAACACATCAGCTCATGGGTAAAACTGGAACAGGTCTTTGATCAGTGTCATTTAGAGGAATGTGTTGCTCTGTTGTGATGCTTTCTTCTCTCTGTTGTGTTTGTCAAAGCCTTGAGGAGGTTGGTGATTCTGTTTATATGTAAACTTTCTTATATTTAACGCTGATGTTCATGAGATGATGACTGATTGATTGTTGTTTAGATAACCACACTGTGGCTTGTTCAAAGCTTGTTCTGCCTCAAACCACACAAGCTGAACTATGGTAAATCTATTCCTCTAACCATTAACATTGCTTTTATTTTTAATTTTCTAAAGCAGCATAATTTATATACAATACGCCAGAATGTTTTCTCTTGTTGGCATCATAAATACACATAAATTATATGGGAATTAGAAGCAGGATGAGTCGAGGTGTTAACCAGTCAAATCCTTCCAGGAACCGTCTTGTAATTTGTTTTGTCTCATGTGGTTCAACATAGATTTTCTGTGTCCTGGTCTTGTGGAAATGTACTTTATCTCCCAAACAAGACGGATGCATGTGAGAACAACAACAATGTAGACAATATAGTTGACTCTACATCCCAGTTTGCCCTTAATCTGTATTCAACAACCTAAAAGCACGTTACGTATCGATTAAAAACTCAATTACACATCTACATACTTTTCTAATAGTGCAGATTTACAATGAATTACACAGCCCGTATTGATTTACTGATACTATACTATCCATTCATTATCATATGTTTGTCACATGGTTAACACCTCCCCTTTCTTTTGTCTGTATCAATAGTTCCCCCAGAGGACCCAGTCATCAGTGGAGGGCCTGTGGTGAGTCTAAGAGCTGGCGATCCTCTCAATCTGACGTGTCACGCTGACAACGCCAAGCCAGCAGCCTCCATCATATGGATCCGTAACGGCGAGGTCCTTAACGGGGCCATGTACTCCAAGGTAAGCTTAGAGGTGTGTGTCATACCAGGTTTGTTGACAAGTTGAGAGAGCTTTTTCCTTTTCTATAAAATAAGAATGGAAATGTCACATTCTGCTGTAAATAATCATCTCAAGAGGTTTCAGAGTGACTGCTTGAGTCAGCTTCTGAAATCTCTTGATCCAGGTTGTGGTTTGATTAGAAAATAGATAGCCAGACAAGCAGACAGCAAAATCCTGAACCTATCAGTGACTTAAGATTTCTCTTTTGCTATTTTAATCTCCTCCTTTGGTGGCGTGTGTCTTTCTTCCACTTCCCAGTGTCTTTATATCTAAAGTGTCACTTTATGTGCTGGAATATGTTGAAATGTTTCAGTTCACACTCCTTCTTTTGTTGCCACAGCACACTGCACACCCGCCCGGTGTCATGATCACCTGACCAACACTAATCATGCAATCAGCAGCGCCATGTTCTATTTCCATTTAAACAAAGGCAATAAAGACACCAAGCGCTCTCTACAGCACTAGCACCTCCCCTGCCTTCCCTCACTCCCTGTGCTGCCTCATCCCATTATCGGCTTTTTTCAAAGAGCAGATAAATGCCATTGATTGGACTGGTGTACGGCACCAGGCCGATTTGAATAAAGTGATTGCCGGAGGTGTCGCTTACTAATGGTGGGCGGAGAGCACGCTTCCTGCCATCACTTCCTCTCTGAGAAAAGGCAGAAATGAGGATGCTCTGTGCTGGTAGGTGATGGATGCTCATGTACATGCTCTGAGCCCAAGTATGTCCCTCTTCCCTCTTATCTCTATTGCCTACCATTAAAAAGCAATGGGTTCGATTAAAAGAAGATGAGTCTTTTTTGGGTCTGAAGAGCAGTACAGGGACATTTTGTAAGCATAATCATCTGCTCTGATGGTCTTCTCATATTCCGCAGATGAAGAGGACTAATGTGAGCAGATGTGGTGGCGGTTTCACAGAAATGGTTTTTCTGATGGTGTCATATCTAATGATAGCTCTGACCCAAAGATAATTTCCCACTAAGGCCTCCAAAAAAATCTCATCTCTATGACCTCTATTTACTGGACCAGTGGTTGAAGAGAAAGAGGATGATTAAAACTATCACTTAGCAAAAATGTGTGTCAGTTGATCACATAAGCGAGTGAACCATTTGATGCATTTCTGATCATTAGTGAGGGTAACGTTCAATAAACAGAGCTGGGAGTTTATTTAGTTTCACGTAGCCCAAATAATTAACAGGCTGAAGCTTGTCACAGTAAGGTGAATGGTTCAAAAAACCAAGACTGCAAAAAGCAGAGAAAATTAATGAATAATGCGGCCTCTTCCCTCAAATATTTAAAAATCCCATCGGCTCCAGTGGAGCTGCTCAGTGGAAAACAGCAAAGGACTGTTTGTAATGTAGCTCCAGGTTTGAGTTGTGGTTGGATCTCTGCTCACTCGCTCTATGATACCTTTGCTGGGGGAACGGTTCAACAAATCATTTGAAAAACATGATGCATTTCACTACTAGAAAATCAGTCAGTCTTCCCCAGTGTGCTGCATATTTTAGTGAACACTCTGGTGGCAAACTGAGATGTGAGCAGGACACTGGGGACTTATCTCAGAACTTATCTCAAAAAATAAATAAAAAAGAATAAATAAGTAATGGCGTTGTTATGAACTGTTCTCGCTGACAAGTCATTATTTTATAAGTTTACATAAAGCTGCTAGCATCAACTGATATCATTTTTAATTTGAGAACATAATTGACGTGTTTCTGATTCGAGTTGAGTGGGAATTAAATGCCTCCACTTGTTTAGTTTGTTTATTAGTTTTTATGTTTCTCATCTATTTAGGATAAAAGTCAAAGGTCTAATGTCAAAACATCTCAACAAGCTCATGAACATTAAAAGTGTGATTTAAAATAAATATCTCTTGTATTGACTGTTTGTAATAATGTAAAAAAAAAAAAATGTCAAAGCAATTAACTGTTATAACCTTTGTGTTCCTGAATTAAACTCATGTGGTTTAGTAAAAACCCAGAAACCTGGTGAACAGATTATCAGAATATTAATGATGATCTTGATAAATTCAGTGTCCTCGCTGGGACGTTCTTTATTTCTGACCGAATCAAAACTTACCTGACTCACCAGCCGAGACTCAGTGGGTCATTTTAATTTCTGACCAATTACACAACCTGAGCAAAGCCAGTTTGTTCTACCTGGAAAAGTGGGAGATTTTTTTTCCTCTATACCAGTAATTTTAGAGTCTGGCCACAGGTCACTCGTGCCAGCAGCTTATTACCTCCAATACTTAATGTTGTATTGTTTTGTGACCTCTAGTGGCCTCGGTAATTATGATGCAGTATGAAAAAAAAACAATGTCTGCATTGAAAGGAGGTTGGGATGGACAGGGTCAATAAAAACAGACACAACTGTATGTTTCACACATGAAACCGGTGTCTGTAATAACAATGACTACTCTCTACAACCTTTACTATGTCTTTATTATTGTATAAGTGTACGAATGCCATTAAATCTTAAAGTGACGTCCAGAGTAACATGAACCAGAGTCTATTTCACCATGAATACGAGTCAAACTCCCCTCAACAGATATGTTACGTTGGTTGAAGTAATATCCAGTTTGACCGTCTTTTGTTTTCACAACCAAATAGTTAACAATGAAAGTAAATGGGGCAGTCAGCCAAACGTATCTAAATTGTCATTTTTTAACCACTAATAAAGCTCAAAATATCACTTCACTTCAGCAGTAGCATGAATAGGGTCCCTACACATAAACTGAAGTACTGATAACTTAGTAAATGAACCCAGAGTTTATTAAAAACACTGTTTTACAAGACTTACCCAACGTCTGGTTTTATAACAACTGCTGGTGAGTAGCAGCAGCAGATTCATCATTTTTCTGAACAACAAGTTGACGTGTCCGTGAAGAGCAAAGAAAATGAAATCAAATTACTCCAGACCATCAGTTTAAGGAGTTGGACAAACCTAAACTAAACCTGACAAAGTAATGTTTTGTGTGATTTCTATTTCTACCCTATTTAGAGT
Organism: Polydactylus sextarius; assembly: GCA_016801845.1. NCBI lineage: Eukaryota > Metazoa > Chordata > Actinopteri > Polynemidae > Polydactylus > Polydactylus sextarius. The sequence continues at coordinate 1,146,406 of CM028924.1, forward strand.
AAGATCATCCATATTCTATTTACCAAATACAGGTAAAATAAATTCTGTTTGGTCCAGATCATCCTCATCTTGAGTTAAAGTTTGGCTTTGCAGTTGTGGCTTAAAGTCAAAGTCAAACTAGTTGCCGTTGGTCTATGTGGGTCAGGGTTTGTTTCACCATTTTTTTTTCAAATGCCAAGAAATGAGACTTAATGCTAAAAGGTTTCTGAGTATTTGATAGCACAGTAATCAGCTTGATAAGACGAGGTGTGTTTTGTCAGAAATCATATGATGGAGCTATAAGAAGAAAGAAAACAGTCTTAATCTTGTTTCTTTTCCCAGGTTTCTCCTAGCATTGTTAAAACTATTCTTCAGACGCTTTAGGCGTTAATGTGAAAATGTATCAGTTTTTAATGTGGCATGGTGTTGAATTCAGTGCAGCAGTCAGCCACCCCCCTCTTCTAAGATTAATGACTTCAGACAGGTCCAGAGCGACGAGGGAAACAATCCTGATCATGTCAGAAAGGATATTACATTGACATATCCCGTGTCTGACAGCTAATGTGTTCTGCTTTAGAAGTGACTCACACACATCTACGAATTTCATCACATCTATGGTCTTTACATACAAATGGGCTTTCTCAGAAACATGAGGAGCATTTATAATGTTCTCTTTCTGCACTAGTCTCATTTAACGTGTTTATCTTCAATAACAATTTTACAGATGTTCTAATGTCACCTCCTTGAAATATTAAGTGGTTAGATGACAAGATTTCTTTGGAGTCTCACTGTTTCATTTCACAAGGTCTACGACACGTTAATTATCTCGCTGAGTATACGGTTTGCTTAAGCAAAGAAGATAGATCATCGTTTTATTTCACAGAAACCCTTACATTAAAGTTGAAAAATGAGGAGATAATTACTACTGGTTTATACACTGCCAATGACGCACAATTTGACTCTGACAATGATTAATGGCTAGTGGTGATGGCAGTTGAAATATATGAAATATAGTCTATATGTAGCTTGAACAATGTAGAACTTTTGGTGGTTATTAGTCAGACATCCAAACCTATCTTTTATACCTTTTAGACTATATTACAGATGTGCCATTACATTTAGAGGTATAGACCTTAATAGTTGTGCTTTAAGAATTTAATCTTGATCCAGACGTATTAGTGTAGTGAAGATCCCAATGGTCAACACTATGTGAAAGGAAATGTGTGATGTTATTCACTTTATCAGTATTGTCTTAAAACACACAGAGCAGCAGTGAGCCTCTTTTAAAGACATAGCAGAGAAAAGCATCTTGACTTTACGGTTGACCACACTGTGCCCTGTTGCCCATACAATTTGTTCTAGTCAGTGACTTTGTTTCTGACTCTGTCCCGCACTGGTTAACATAGACTCCCTGAGCCCTCCCCTGAGTGTTTGAGAGAGTGAGTGCTACTGAGCGCTACCAACCGATTCCAGATGGCTTCCACAATGTAGGGCTCAGAGGATGAGCGCTGAAAAGAAGATTGATTTCCTTTGTGGAGTATGACAAGCCATGCACTAGAGCGCAGCTCTCAAGACACAGAAAAGAGGCTCAAAAATATATTTTTCCTTTTTAATTTTTTCATATCAAACAGCTTTTTCTGCAGTAAAGCTGGACTGTTCTGAGGGTTTGACTCTGGTTCCCTAAAGGACAAAAAGTGTGTATCCATGAATTTATCACCTTATCTGGTGAACCCCAGTTTGTGTTTGTATGTCGCATCAAATGTTTAGAATTCCCTCTTGAATTTAAGATGCTGAAGATAAAATCCAGAATGTATTTGACTCTCTTAGGTCTCACAGTATATCGAAGTCATTGATTATGAAAATGAATCCATGCTCCCAGCATAGCCATCCGTCCAACCAACCAACCAACCATAGAGTTGGATAAAAATTTAAAGACTTTACAAAAATTTGAGCACTCTTGCTTTCATTTTTTCTCAAACCACTCTTGGCTCTCTGCAGACCTTGCTCCGGGACGGGAGGAGAGAGAGCACAGTGAGCACGCTCTACCTATCACCCTCCAACATCGAGACGGGTCAGCAGATCATCTGTAAGGCCTCCAACAAAGCAGTTCCCAATGGCAAGGAGACCAGTGTCACCATTGACATCCAACGTAAGCATACGGCTTCTCCTTATATATCACTGTCTTTATCGCCTTCAGTGTCAGTTAATGATGGAGGAGAAAAAGTCTGAATAATGTCCACTACTTTAACTATGAGCTATGTCTAATTTGTGAAGATATGCAGGCATGTTAAGGTTCTGGTTAAAACTGGTTTTATTATGATTTCATTCCATGTAGGTGGGTGACCTACTGGTGATTCATCGTTTTTTTTTGTTTGTTTGTCATAATGAAATATCAACAGACACGTCCATCTGAAACAGGCCTGCTTTTTTTTTCCCCCTTTATTTTGGTCCAACTACCTGCCTGATGTAGCACTGTGCACAGTGTCTCCACCTCTTTTATTTCCTTGCTCATGCCATCAATCTTTTGGATGAGAGCATGCACAATTCCCCTCTAAAATAGACAAAGTAAGCCCAGCGTGTAAAACACTTTCAGCCTCAATTGTCAGGGAATCTTTTTTTCAATCAAGAAGCGTGCAAAGTAAGAGACGGGCTTTGAACAAAGGGATTTTGCATCACTTACAGCCCCTTCAACACCATTAAGTATGACTAATAAAGCAGAAAATGCTATTTAGAGAGCCACTATGACTGACGGCTCCATTCTTTTCATTATGTACACCACAAGAGGCAAGCATGGCAAGAGCGGGCACGGCACGAACAGGCCAGCACAGACACCGGGCTAAAAATGAATAACAGTTGTTAATGTTTGCAACCCAAGCAGTTTGTCCTCATCATTTTCTTTTTGCTATGCAGTCAGAGAGGGAAGTCTACCCACATGTAACCTAATTTATCACCATGTATAATGATGTGTCCACAATAAATACTCTCCATCATGGCATCATCCCCTCTTATGTCTGATTTAACCCTGAAAAATGAGTGAGGAGATTTGTAATTAGCATTCCAGAATATGATCTTTACACAATTAAAGCTCCTGAAAACATTTTTCAGTGTGAGATCAAACTGAGCAACAGCAGAGACTCTTGTGACTCAACCCCTCTACTAATGGTTCCTCTTGTTATATATATATATATATATATATATATAAAAAACACACAAAACACAGAAACATAACCTGTGATGCAGATGTGCATCTGTCTCCTGTTTATGTGCTTGTGGATGTTGTTGAGATTTAATGCACAGGATGTCAGCAGCAAAGAGATGAAATTAATTCACTTCAATAAGATTGTTCGATTAGAGCTGCTGTGAAGTTGAGAAGCTGGAAACCACCTACATGAAAATGTACCACATGTACAAAGAGAGTAACCAGAGAGCAGAAGCCAGCGTCTCTAACAATAAAAAAAAACTGGAGGTGAATAAATAAATGATGGAGCACTGGCACGGGGCATCGTAGCAGATGAAAATTGGAACTTGACCTCCATCTCTTTAAGGAGCAGACACCACATGGGTCTGGATAGGTTTGGTTTACGCAATTGCTCTTCCTCAGAGGTCAGTGTGGTAGGGTAACTGAATGGTAAATATTGATGGGAAGCAACTGTCGTTATACAGGAGCAAACAGCGCACAAATCACTGTGTCCTAATTCAGGGGATGTCAGCCTCTAAAGAATGCAGCCAGTGACGGCCAGTCCCAAGATGACCTCAAGGTCAGACCAGACCAAATCAGGCTAGATAATTTTGTTATTCTCACCGGAGAGATGTCCTTAAATGCCCAGCAAAGTTTCAGTGGCTGTGAGTGACTTTGGAAAGTTACAAGACACATGATGCATTGGTGTAACTCAATTATCTGCAACGCTGTGATTAATATAATGTGCCCTGGCTGATAAAAGGAGGAGACGCTCAGCGTTTATTCTTGGCCTCTAATCTTTCACATTATTGTTATTTCACCTTACTTGTTTCTTATAAATAGGTGGCAAGTTCACGATGCTGCAGAGGATCCAAAGTCTTCATTTGTCCAACATATTTGAGACAAATGAGAGGTACATCAAAAATACCTCTGACTGTGACAGAACCACCCGGCATCCAAAAAGACTCAAACAATGAACATTTGATCCTTTTGTCTTCACAAAACCATGATTTTCACATTTTAAAATTCCACTTAATCAATTTGTTTTGTCCAAAAAAACATTCAAATCCTGACCCTGTACTGTCACTGTAGCTTTATGTCAGCTCTCAACGAGGAGAGTGTTGATTTACTTGTTACTCATTCATTAATAATAGTAATTCAGTACCAAACAAAGATGGAGGCTAACCTTTTACACAGTCGGATCACTGTCAGGCAATAGAAGAAGGCCAGACAGGAGAGCATGTCTTACCTCTTTGGAGCAAGAGAAACAGAAAGTGAAACCCTCTCTTTCGACTGCCAACTCTGCTTCTCTCCTTGTGAGTATTTCTCAGAGGAGGTGAAAGCCATCATCTTACCAATCACTGCAATGGCTCCTTCAGGCGCTCCCTGTCAGCTTGTGAAATAAATGTAACACTTGACCATCTTTTCTTCACGACTGTGCTTGGGTGTTCTCTCTATTCTGCAGCCAGACACAGTCACATGTCAGAATACAACAATACAGAGTCAGGGGTTGTTGGTAGTTCTCACAAAGCCAAAGAAAGAAACTATTTTATCAAGATATTTTGCATAAAATACCACGAACAATGTACAATCGGTCGTCGTGTTTAGAGGAATTAAGATATTGTTTCTTGTTCCTTTTCACATTGTGATCTCTTGAGTTTGTGGAAGTGATGATGCAGTGTGCCTCTGTACCATAACAAAGATGGAGGGTTTAATAGCAGTCTCTGGTGAATGGTTGCTATTAGTCTAAGTGAGACCCTGGTGAGGACCGGATACATTTCAATCAGGAGAGATTTATATGAAGAACAAAACAGAACGAGGAAATCTGAAATAAAATGATATTTAGTGAGAACAGAAGAACAGACTTTGATGCTTAGGCCTCAGCGTGAAGTAGATCACTATTCTGTGATTTTATGACTTCCTGTATGAAGGAAATGTCTTGTACATGTTCAAACATTTGCTTTATATTTAGTTAAGTTGAAAGTACCATCTTTACATTTAGCTCATTTTACTTTGGTGACAATAAAACCGAGAAATTATTTCAAAGCATGAAATTTCTGAAGTGACACTTGTTATGACTATGTAGGAAGTCATCAGAGTTCTGACTTCAAGTGTTGCTTCATTTCTTTTTTTTTTTCTAATCAGAAGTAGAAACTCATGCGTTGACAGCTGTTGAATACAAGGTTAGTGGTTTGCAAATATTTTCCTAACTCTCTTTTGATGATAGTTAAGTATTAAACACACTGAGATAAAATTAATATCAATGTTTTCATTAAATACAAAGACAGCAAATAAGCAAATTTCTGCATAACGACTAAAAACTGTGTCGTGTTTAAGTCCCGATGTTAAGAATTAAGAGTATTAACGACACGAGTCTCTCTGTCCTTCTCAACATTTTGTATTCTCCTCACTTTTTTCTTCCCTGAGCTCCGTCATATTGCAAAACTAAATGAGATTAATCTAAACACTAGCCAGCACATTGCTCTACAGCTTAAACCAGCCTAAAATCCAATGCATTTCACAACGGCATTTTCACTTTATCGTTTCCTTTAACGCTTGTGATTTTTACATCCAGCTCAGCATTTTCATTCCCACCTAAGTTCATATGGCATTATCTGACCTAAGGTTACACAAATTAGCATCTAAATATAGTGTGTACTGGTGATGTTGCCAAAATGAAAGAGGTTTAAAGCCAACAGAGATGATTCAGAGCGCGGGATAGACTGCTGACTTCAGTTGTCCACACCAGTCCATTAGCTGGCTGTAATTATTTGATAGCAGAGGGGTAGCGACCCCCTGATGCTGTTTTCTTCAGCAGCATGACTTAACTTGCATTACACCCTTTGGACTTTAATCAGTAAACTCTCCCACTCCCCCACCCCCTGGCTTAAAACTCCTGTAGTGAAATGTGATTCTGAAGATTCAGTTTCATGTCACAGTGAATCCCACTTATTTTAAAACACTACTCAAATATTTTAAATCCCAGCTGTATGTCTGCAGCGCATCACCCCACATAGAGCCACACTTTCAAAACATGTAGAGGGGAATTAATTCACTGGGGACAAGCAAAGCCAAGGTTTTCTATGTGTTTGCATTGCAAACAAGCTGAGCCATGTGGAGGGGAAATGAATGCCATTTGTTGAGACTAATTAATAAAGAACATGCAGATGTGCAATTGGGGAGGATTTGTTTTTGGTAGCTGGCTCAGCTACATGTTCTCCCTGCTTAATCAAGCAGATAATGGCAAATTCATCAGAGACAGAGACAAGGGGGCAATAAAAGACCAAGGATTTTTCTTTACATTAAGATTTAATGATGCTGCAGTTCTTGTTCATCTTAAGACACAACTTCTAAAAAACAAATAAAATAAAAAATAACCGTAAATGTTGTGTTGTTTGGACTCTCATTTCATTATATCTGGAACAAAAGAATGTGTCGCCCGTGAACATATTTGGACAGCTACAACCTACAACCAGATGTACAACCAGGAATGCAGCGCTCCTTATTTAAGCTGCTGAATGAAAAGCAGAACATCTGTCGTCATTAAAGTGAATAAATTCTTTGGTCTTCCACGGCTGAATATCTCATGATCAATATGTTGGACCTCAGGTTGTCAGTCAGTCTGATCCCCCTGAAGAATTCCACTCAGCCAACCATATGACAGTCTGCCCATATTGCAGAGGCTATAAGCCACAAACGCATGGCCCACAAACAGCTTCCCCATCCTTCACAAGCAGCCGACATTCCTGTAGTTTGAGGCCGGTCCTACCGGAGAACAGCTGTCTACAGTGACCCGGAGAGATTGGAAATTGAGCTTTAAGAAAAGGAGAAAAAACAATTTGTGTTGGCGCTATCTCCAGGAAACAGAGAGAAGTTAGAAGATTGTTCCAAAAACACCATCTGGTCTTTACTTTGAACTAACCGATCAAAAGCTGTCGGCCAACTATAATACAACCACCCCCCCCCAAAACCCATTCATTCTGTTGTTTTCACTGGAGCTCCGATCAGTCTTTCCCTCCATCAAGCCATCTTTCTCTCTTCCTTCTCTCTCTCTCTCCCTTGCTACTACTCTCTTGATGAATCTGAGAAATTAACAGTCTTGCATATTGATGTGGCGTTGCATGAAGCCTCAAATGCACTCACTTCGCAACTCATGCATTTATACATCAAAGCAGCAAATGAACTTTTTATGACAGAGATGTCTGTCATGTCTGGAAGGTCAAAGGTTAGAGAAGTGGCGGTCTCAACTTCTCAACCGAAGCCCTTTGCTCATAGACATTCGACAGTTATTACTCCCAGGACTGTCTTCACTCGTGGGTCTTCAGGGACCTGGAACTATCCAATACTTTGCTCCTGTGCCTTAGAAAAAGATGTAAAGCCGTCATGACATCACCTCTTGCTGAGAGGGGATTAAAGGTTTTTTTTTTTTTCATTTCGGCCTCAATCATTCAAAAAAGATCTTTAATCAGTAGCTGAATTGACAGTAATGAGCATTTGTGTCTTCAGAAGTCACTTGGCAGTGAGTCGAAAGAAAAAAAAAGTTGGCATGATTGAAAAGTACAGTATAGAGATACTTTTAGTTAAAATGGCTTGTGAATTAGCATCTGCATTATCGTGTCTATTAGCAGAGACACCACCTCCAGATCTCACTTTGCACTCTTTTTATGTCTTCCTCGCACTTTACTTTCCAGCATCTTGCTGGATTTTATTACCACCTCCACCACTGCCACATCTGTCATTTTGCCCCTGAGGTTCCCTCTGCCCACATTTTTGTCCACGCAATTAACCGCCTTCGATGCTAAAAACACCTACTGGGCAGCGAACACTGCTGCTCACAGCATACGATAGGTTTCCTATTTTATTATAACACACACCCACATGCCCTTTCATATACCCACCCAAGTCTCTGACACTTTATACCAACACTATGAAACACACACACACACACACACAGTTGGATGCTCAGCACCTGGAGAGACTTGCTGGTTCATTCTGGCCCTCCGTCTTCCAGGATCCACAATGTTGTTGTTTTCTTTCCTGGCCTGGGGAGAACTGGCACAGGTGGAGCTCATGGATCTGAAGGTGGTAGAGTGGTTGGTGAGGGTAGGGGTGTAGAGGGGGGGTACAACTGTCCTGGAGGGAAATGTGTGCTGATGGGGAGTGTGGTGTGTATGCATGAGTAGGGAGGAATGAGGCACCTGGACCACCAACCCCACCCCACTCCCCCTCTCTCTCTGGGACTTTGTGGCAGCTGAGCCAGCCCAGAGCATCTGCACAGCCACAGGGTAAAAAGCAGTTTTCCCACACTTTATGCACGTACACACACACACACACACACACACACACACACACACACACTGAGTCACTCCCTATAACTACACACCGTGTTGTTTGTCTTCATTACAACAGTGTTTGTGTGTCTCTTAATTTCATGAGCGTCTCTCTGAGCTCACTACTGCTCTTCATCCACGTCCAAACACAGTCCCTAGTTAGTAGATTAGTATTATTGAACACAAAGCAGATAGACTTAGTGCACCTCTGAAACAGATGGCTGCACCAGGTTCAAACCCAGAACCAGCAACGTGTTTACAGCCTGTGAAGTCTCATGACAGTGGAGCCACTGATACCTGTGGACGTGGTAAACAATTACCCTGCTATTCAGGTGGAATATACCTGCTTAAAGTTTTAGGAAACAGACTCATATCTGAAGGGAAATACTCATATCATATTCAGCCTTTATAAAATAGTAAATATGACATAATACATTTATATTAACAAGTTTGGTTTCCTTGACAGCTCATGTTCACTTCATCCACCTGATTCTTCATTAGAAGGTCTGTTTTTATCATTTTTCCCCTGATGCGTTTAAAGAGTCAGTCTCTTCTGAGAATCCCTGACAAATAGCTTCACCTACTTGAAATTCATTCTCCGAGTCCGTGGGGGTAAATAGCTTGTTTGTTTCACAAGGGACCGGATTGATATGGAAATCAACACATATCTTCAAAAAGAATCCCACCTTTGTCAATTAGGATAAATTAAGTTGTTTATTAAATTTGCATAATCTGAATGCTTGTTATTGTAAGAACTGTTTTAATTGTATTGAGAGGTTGCTCATTGTTTTAATTGCCGTGGGTTGCACTATGGACTATTCACTGTTTGCAAATTGCCGTTTACTAAAACTCATTATCAAGTCAAGTTTTCCTTTGATTTTCTCCTTACAACACTGCTAATGAATATACAAGAATAAAAATAGTATGTTCTCTCCCACACCTGTGAAATACACTCTGCTGTTATCCAACAAGTGGGCCCAGACCCCCCAGGTGGGTGGCAGCAAGATTAAAATAGGGCATCAAATTATTCAAGAGTAATTGCCCATTATTCAGGAGAAAATGCTGCCACAAACTGTGATAAGTTGTCACAACTGTTCTAAGCACTGTCACAGTGCTTTTTTTTTTTTGATAATCTGAATAAAGTCTTTCACCTCGTGGTTTAAAGTGGAGCATGTGTGTGTGTGTGTGTGTGTGTGTGTGTGTGTGTCATACAGATACATAAAAGGTTGACAAGTCCATTTTAGGTCACGAGAGAGAAGCGTTTGGCAAATGTAGGTTCCTGGAATAAAACGTAGAATTTATTTTCAGTGTGTTTGGCTATTTCTTTCTTTTGAGTTTGCAACCGTTTATAATGTGTTTTGTTTAGTCTTCTTTTCTTTTTTTCAGCCAAAGAAAATGTCAACAACATATTGTTTGTCTCGGTCTTACAGTTCACTCCAGGATGTATGAAGATGCTGCCAGCTTTATAATTGCTTGTCTTTGTTCCTTTTTAGATTTGCCACTTGTCAATCTCTCGGTGGAGCCTCAACCTGTTTTGGAAGGAAACCTTGTGAAATTCCACTGTTCAGCAAAAGCCAACCCCCCAGTCACACTCTACAGGTGAGATCATCAGAACATGTGTTTCCTGAGCTGAAAAAGAAGTTGTGAATGCACGCAAGACAAAAGAAAAAAAAAGATGAAAAAAAAAGATTTTAACTTGGCTTTAACTTTGTTGGAGAGCTGGCAGATAATGTACTTTCACATTAAGTCCTATTTAACACTTAATTAATAATAGCACTAATCATTGCCAGACACCTTCATATGATGCTACAATGCTGTTATTTGCTCACACTTTAAAAACGGAGCGAAGAAAAACAACAAAACACCGTCATGCTGAACGATTTAATGAAACTACATCTTGGGGAAAAAAAAAAAATAAAAATAAAACATCATTTGGGAAACGTTGTGTTCCAGCAGGCTGCAGCAGAGCAGTGCTGTGCTTTGTTTCGTCGCTCTTTGCTTCATGGTCGTATCGTCTCCCTTGGACATTAAATGTCCATCAGTGTTTTGGAGGAAAACTGGGAATATTATGTGCATAACATCTGATGAAGCTGTCAAAGATTACAGCGTTTTCTGAGATTAGGTTGTGTTGCACGGTCCACGGTAGAAAGGCAGGTTCTCCCCGGGGGTCTTACTTCTGTTTCTGTGTGTGTGTGTGTGTGTGTGTGTGTGTGTGTGTGTGTGTGTGTGTGTGTGTGTGTGTGTGTGTGTGTGTGTGTGTGTGTGTGTGTGTGTGTGTGAGGTCAGTGGTGCAGTTATGTTTTCCTCTTTTTTTATTATTATCAGTAAATGTGTTTGAGAATGAAACTATGCAGAGTTAAAAGAGGCACAAAATTGCTTCAGTGCAGTAATGAGATATTAAAATAGGATTTAATGTTACTGCTGACACTACACATCTTTTATATGCAGGTATTCACTAACAATCATGACAGATATGAAGTTCAAACCTGCAAGATTCCTGCTGATTTGACTGTGACATTAAATAAAAGATGATCTGCAGCTTTTGTTTCCTTCATAAAAGTCTAATAAGTCTCATGTTAACTCAACACATCCCACCATAAACACCCTCCTCTTCTTCTTCACTATATATAGGGTTCAGTGTTACTTCCTCCACTGGCACTGAAGATAAGTCCAAACCTGTAAAAACCTCTCAGCCAATGAGAATACAAGTTTATTTTCTAATATAATCCAAAACATAACTTCCAACATCTGCACCAACACAACTACTACCACTTATAATACTGTTATAAAGTATTAAATCAAGTTAGAGTAAAAAATTATGGCAGCAAACTAAACAAATGTGTAACTAGAAGGAAAAACAACAATCTTTCTTTCACCCTAAAGTGCTTCTAGTGCTCAGAAGTTGATGAAGCTGCCGTCCCTTCAGCCATTTCCTATATTTATTAAATCTCACTGACGGACACATTTTCAATAGCTCTTGGAAGAATTTTGCCTCTTTATGTGTATGTGTGATGAAACAACAAAATGGACAGTAATTATTCTCATAAAATCTTGCGTAGCCTTTCAGAAGAGTGTAATACAGAAGTGATTTGTCAAGGTTTGGTTTGTGTTTGTTTGGGAGGTGACTTAAAAAAAAAAAAAAAGCAGTAATAAAAATAAAATAAAACAAAATAAAATAAATTGAATGAAATCGATAGCAAAAAAAAAAAAAAAAAAAAGGGAATTGGCCGGCTCCGAATCTTGTAACGGTGCAGGGAAATAAAATGGATGTACAACACACTCACAGGTGGCAAAACAGAGATGTTGCTTTTTTTGATGGATTCTGCCCTTTTGGGGGAAAAAAAAGAAACACAGGAGGGACGGCAGTGCACTGATATTGTGGAAAACAAGGTTTGTATTTGATTGTGTAGGTTCACAGCACAGACAGGACGTCTGTTGCGCCTGCAGAGGGATTTCACCTCTATTGTTATGAGACTGGATCAATGCTAGAATCAGACTTCTCCCCAGGGCGTCAGGAGCTAAGATGCAGTGGCAGTCGAGATGACTTTTTCTTTTTGTATGAAAACTACAGAATGAAAAAAGAGGTTGGAGGTTGAAACTAAAGGAGACTAAAACCACCACTTTCCTGCTGCTTTCCTTATTTTCTCTTTCTGTCTCAATGCTGTCTGGCTCTGTCATTCACACACACTTCACTGTAGGATTGAGTAATATCTGAACAGACTAATAACTTTTGAAACTTCAAGGTTATATTCTCAGTTCTCTGGTTTCATAGTCTTCCATTTAGATTTATCTGCAATTTATACAAGCGAGTCGGGACTCGCATGCACCATTGGCGATGGGGACTCGGTAGACGGGGGATTTTTGGGTCCCATAATACTTGCCTGAGAGGCTTCAACTTTGGAGAGCCCCCCGCAAATTCCCCCTCTGGAGAGCAGTATCACAGAGGAGAACAGGAAGCTGGTCAAGCAGTGTGGGGCCATTATTCAGTGCTAATACACTCTGTCTACCCCAGATCAGATATGGCACAAGGACAGGGTAGTTCTTAGACGGATGGCCTCTTTTCCATCCCCAAGAGAGTCATCCATTCCCAGTGTGTATTGCACCTCTTTGCCATCCTCCAATTCAATGGACCCTTGAGACACTGGTCCAAGATAGTGGGGGGTACTAGTCAAGGGCATCACGCTTTCTGCTGCTTCTGTGATTGTCTCTCTGGTTCAATAAATCTGACTTTAATCATCAAAACAAAAAAAAAGATGTATATTTACAGATACATGAACCTCTTCAACCATGAGGAGGTTTGGGGTTAAAGAGGGAATGAAAAGACGTTGGTGTGGAGGTGGAGGCCAAGATGACGAGATGAAAGTGGTGATGAACATGTGAATGAAGTAAGAATAATAGACACGAGTTTTCAGTCAGTTCTCAGGGAATCAAAGCGTTGTTGGCGGGAGAGACGAGTGGGTCGGAACATCTTCATTACTGTGTTGAACGGTAGGAGGGTGAACTGGCATATATCACAATCACTCAACCACCCTCTGATGAAGACACACAGGGTTTTTCCTCAGATCCAGAAACAAGAAGCCACCAGAGAGAGGAGAGAGAATGACAAACAAAGCAAATCAAGTCCCTCATCTGCACATACAACCATGCAGAGCGACAACAAACACATCTCTCCACCTTTACATGGCAGCGCGGCAGACGACATCCCAATCCTCCACACTCATATTCTCACTGCCGTTGTTGCTTGTTTTTGACTGACACTACAATTGCTTCATACCCACCCCAATCTTTTTTTTGCAAAGCACCTATAGGTGCAATACCTAGTATGTAATTGGTTCAGTAATTCACAGGATAAATGGAAAATTGTAGATTAATGTGCACCCGTTCCTGCAAATATACAAATCAATGCAAGTTGGAAATTACCCTGAAAAGTTGGAACCAAACTTTATGAGTGTGTAATAACCCTAGAAGTTTGGCATAAACTTGAAAAGTTAAAAAAAAAATGCTATGGATCTCCAAGAAGTTAAGAAAATAAAAAATAAAACGTCTCCCACATAGTCGGGAAAACTTTATCTTTGACATCCAAACTTTTGAGATGGGGGGTTACCACTAAGTTTCCAGTGTTGATAAAGGTTTTCAGTTCAATATAAATACATGTATATTTCTACATCTATAAAGCTTAATATGCACCTGTATTTAATAACTCCATTAAGAATACACTCTGTAATTTAACTCAGTGTTAAAGCTGCTGCATGTTATTATTAAACTTGCATATTTATTTTATATTCCACTGAGAATTCAGGAGTCATCACTAAGATATGCATGTTAGGGAAAGTGGAGCCGCGCTGCGCTGTGCTTAACCATGCTGATAATAACTGTACTGTCTGATTTACTGCAGGTCCTGATGCCGATGGCACAGATACCCACCTAATTTAATTGTTACTGTTTTATTGCCATAATCACATTCAGCAAATACAAGTCTCCCCCTCTTCCTTGTCTCCTTCATCCTCTGCTTCCATTAGCAGCAGACCTGTTTATCTAAATAACACTGTTAGTATACACTTACACACCGAGCACACAGGATTCACACCTTTGTCTGAATCAAATCCCTGAGTAGGGTACATTGTTGTAAAGTGAGTCAGCTATTCAGTAGCTTTGACTGGCCCTTCTAACCTCCCAAAGGGAATGCAGGTGTTTGTGTTACCCTGGGCCGGCTATGTTTAGACATGAGTCTTGGACGAGACCCAGCACACCAACAGAGCTCCCACGCTCCCTGCGGACGACGGCATTCTGTCTCTGCTCCCACTAACACTGTCAAGTGCTCCCAAACCTGGCAGTGGCAACCTCCACTCGGGAGCAGCCGGCTGCCCGAACATCTGTGCTTACTCTGTAACGACACCTACGGCGTGAACCAGAAACATGAAGGTGTAACTAAGTGTTATATTGGTATTTATGCAGTTGTCACGATCCATATCATCGTTGTTATTGTCAGGTGGGGTCACCACAGATTGTTTGTTTTTGTTTTTAAATGTCGTCTCCAAGAGCAGAGAGCTGTTGGCATCATCATCAAGTGTGATTAATACCATCATCATCATCATTATTTTTCATCATTGTCACTATGTAAACAGCAGAAACATTCATATTCATTCTCAGTGACAAACTGCTACATATGAGCATCAACGTTATTTTTCATCTAACAACCATTTATAATGTTTTACTCTTTGGTTGTGTAGCATCGTGACCTTCTGTTTCTTTTGTTTTCTTTTAAAGATCCAGATCCAGGTGCGATTGCATCTATGTGTACATTATACGAACACTGCTACTACTACTACTACTGGATCTGTTATATAAAAGGGCAGACAGGCCAAAAACACCGGTCTGCCCTAATTTAAACATTTTTGGAAACACAGGTGTTTCTGAGCTCTCAGCTGTGTCCTTGTCACACAAGAACAGAACTCTGAAAAGATCTAGTGCTGGAAAAAAAAAGAAAAATCCCATGAAGCCCAATTAGAATTCTGCTTCACTTCACTTACTGATTGAATGAGGTAATCTGTTCTCATTTAAATGATAGCATTTCAGTCAAGCATGGGGCCAGCTTAGTCATGGAAAACAAATGAGTTCTCTATCCTGTGAAAACTGAAAACTGCTCCCAGTACTGGCAGGAATATAAAATGGAGACAGGCGTTGGCTCCGTTGTCATTGTTTTCATTTGCCACATCAGCATGCAGCCACATCTCTATTGTAGAGAGGGTGGCAGCGTTTAGATGCATGATGCATTGAATTTCCCACAGCACTGTCTAAATTTTTTCCAAAAGAGAGCCAAAACATCCACAGATGCCTTCGCTTCGCTTTTATAAATGGGCCTTGTCAGTGGAAACAGCAGAGAGTCATCCACACCATGCGGAGTGAGACGCCGCCGCCCGTGACATCATAAAAAGCATCACCTAAACACTCGGAGAGTGTCTGCATCACCGTCACAGAAGCTATCATTCACAAACACAAACAGATGTTCTTTATGTGATCCTGTGTCAATTTATTAACATCAGCCGTTGTGTGTGTTACAGTACGTGTCAACTCACGTCTTCAAAGGTGGAGGAGCTACCCATTTTTCATTCTGTGATTTGTTTTTCTTAGCTGGCACCCTGTGCTGCTCTTTCTGCCTGCCGTAATGAGGAACGTGCTGTCTGCTCCGAGTCGCCGGGGAGCTTGTCACAGCATGGAGGGCTGCCATGAAAATATGCTGAAGCCAGCACAGAAAAACCTGCCCCAGAATGATGATTTATTCACACAAAAGAAAGCTATTGACATAAGAAGGTGTGAAAACCAGTTTTAATACCTTTCTCTCCCTTTTTCTTCATTTCTTCCCCCCTCTCCTGTCTCTTCCTGTCTCTCCATCCTCTACTTCCTAATCCTCTCCCCAGGTGGGCTAAAGGAGGAAGTATTATCAAGGAGGTCTCTGGAGACACGTACGAGGTTATCGTGGACCACTCTTTCTTCACAGAGCCGGTTTCCTGCGAGGTCACCAACCCACTGGGCAGCACCAACATCAGCCGTAACGTTGACGTCTACTGTGAGTGTCCTGAAGCTGGACTCCATGTTTTTCATCTTCACCAGCGATGTGATAAAACATGATTAAAGAATTTTACACCTTTTTTTTTTTTTCAAATATTTTGACACGGAGCTCCAAAAGCCGGTGCCACCACAGCTGATGATTAATTATGGATGAATCATAGAGCGTTAATGTTAATGCTGTGTGTTTCCACAGTTGGGCCTCGAATGGCAGCTGAGCCTCAGTCTTTACAAGTGGACCTTGGATCTGATGCCGTGTTCAATTGCGCTTGGACAGGAAATCCCTCTCTGACCATTGTGTGGATGAAGAGGGGATCTGGAGTGGTGAGTCTGTTGATTTACAATCACATACTGTAGCATACAAAAGATTTAACGCTGCTCTCTTTTTTTTCTGATGAAAGCCTGTTTGTGAGACTCCAGCATCTCTGTGACAAAAAGTATATGAAGTGGTCTGGGTTGTTATTTTATATCACAGCCACAAGCCTTTTTTTTTTTTTTTTTTAAAGTCCATTAAAGCTAAAAGATTTTGAGGCTATTACAGTTCCAGCCTCTTTGCGACCTGCTCTCACATGAGATCTGTCGATTTGATCCACAAATTCAGACTCATTCCACCTTTTTTCTTTTGTCAACATCAAAAGGCCAGAGCCAACACCTTCACTCCACTGGGCTCAGACCCTAAATTGGATTTTAATAATTGAGAAGCAGTGGCCTTCGTGGTATTAAATGGTCCATGTGCTTTTTTTTTCCTTATAGCACTGGCTTGTTGCTATCTCAGGTGGTGCCATTTGATGATCTTTGCCTCTTTTTCTATCTATCTATCTATCTATCTATCTATCTATCTATCTATCTATCTATCTATCTATCTATCTATCTATCTATCTATCTATCTATCTATCTATCTATCTATCTATCTATCTATCTATCTCTATATCTATATCTATATATATCTATCTATCTATATGTATATATATATATATATATATATATATACATATTGCTGCTGCAGGTTCTTAGCAACGAGAACCTCCTGACGCTGAAATCTGTGAGACAAGAGGATGCTGGGAAATACGTTTGCCGCGCTGTGGTCCCACGTGTTGGCGCAGGAGAGAAGGAGGTTTCTTTAACTGTCAATGGTGAGTGGTGTTATTGATATGACTTTCACATAAACAGAACCAGATGCACAAAAGTAACAATAAAAGTTGTCAGATAAGACGTATAGAAGTGTAGATGTTGACGTCTCAGGTCAGTGACGGCAAGATGAAAGCAATTTGTCACAGGAGTCAATGTTCAGCTCCAAGCTGCTTTATTTCTCTCCTATAGTCTTGTCTTTTAGTGTAACAGTCTCTTGGAGACGCAGTTAACTTTAACAAAACAGAGAGAGAGAGAGAGAGAGAGAGCACAGGAATGACACACACATCGTCCCTGTGTAAATTCATTTTCCTGACCAAGTTAATGTGATAAAACAGCTGTTTCATCAGCAGTCAACTGTCTGAGGCTTTTTAATTGACAACAAACAAAGAAAAAAACAACAGACATAAGATGTATATTTAAAGACACGGTTGCATGTTTCATAAACAGGTGAAATGTACTTAAATGCTAATTATATTCTGCGTGAGTCACAGGGAAGCTGCCTCTTTCTGAGGCTCTGACTGACTAATGAATACCAGCCTTGGTGGGAGACTTGGCAACTCTCAAACAAATGACTTCATTATCAGTGTTTAATATTCAGGGAGCACGCTTTGATGGGGCAGAGGTACTTAGTTTTGAGATTTACACGTCTCTTATTTTCTTCGTGTCCTTCTGATAAAAGACGAGACTTTTAAAAACATCGTACATTATTGTACATTTTGAAAATCTAACAAAAGACTTTTGCCTTTAAGCAACACTGATGCTGATTTTTGAGGAGGGTGAAGATACATCAAGTAGCATCAAGTTTCAAGATCCAGACATTAGCTTTGCATATCAGAGAGAATGGGATACCAGTATTCCCTCCAGCTCAAGATCAGAACATTGACACTGCATGAACTACAATGAGCTTTCTCCTCCTCGGCGAGGAATTCTGATGAAATGGAGGCAGAAGAGGCGTTAAAGCGGAATCATGACTAATTCTATTGTCTCCTATTGTTGTTGATCGTGAACCTGTACAAGCATCTGTTCTGCAGCTTTAATATGCAAAACAAAATGCATCATATTCAAGTGTAGCGCTTTGCTTTGATGCATCTCTTTTCTGTTCATGGAGATTTGTTTGTTTTCAAAAAAATGAAAAATAAAAATTGATGTCATGAGAGAAGAAAGATGGATCGTTTTAATAAAGATTGTAACAGTATGTGTTTCTGTGAGCACGCTGGGAAACAGTAGAATATAGAGCTGAAGTGGCGTGTTTACTTAGTCTCTCAAGACTTCATTCAAACAACGTGAGGATGTGAAAGTCGGTTTTATTTGTTTATTTACTTTCTCTCTTCTTTACAATGTTGCACCTGAATTGGCTGAATTGATACGTGACATTCAGAGGCCTCCTTTTTCTCTTTACCTCTCTGAATAATTGAAATCCATTTCTTATGGTTTTTTTTTTCTTTTCCAAACCACATGAGGAATCCTGAGTCATTTTCTGACTCGGTCCTTGAGGCGAATCAGAATGTCAAACTTGTGAAAGTGCAAACACTGCTGCTGAAGTGGTAGCATGAGTGTGTGTGTGTGTGTGTGTTTGTGGATTGGCCTATATGCCACTGCTTCAGCTGGAGATGAAAGTGAGCGCTCTTTACCTCTTATCAGCCTGTAAGTCCGGCGTCACTGACAGTCAGCAGGACTCAATTGATTCTGACAATGAATAACTAGCGTAACGGATGAGTGAGCTTTTTGTGGAGTACGACTGTGATACAGTAACATCTCAGACGACGCTGCGCATATTTAGCAAAATCCATGACGTGTGCTGCACATTTGGATGTTTTTTTGCTGTTTGTTTTCCCTGCAGTTATTCCTTAATGCCGTCATTTAAATTACATGTGTTTATAATTTGTCATTCTGCTGTCTCTCCCCTCTCTGCCGTTGCGTGTCACTGGCTCCCACTGTGGCACAGCACATAGACATGAGGATTCCTTCTTTCCCTGGGGAAAATGTAATTTAATTATAATCAAACAGCTAGCAGGGGAGACAGTTTGTGTTTAAGTCACTAATGGATACATATTGCTTACTCTACTCAAACATTTTCAGAATGGAAAGATCCCAGTATTTTTTTATGCATCATATCCAGCAAGTGGCTGCAGGTTTTAAAGTGGGGTGAGAGTGGTGGGTGTGGTGTAGTGGCGGTGGTGGTGGCGCCTGTGCACGTTCATGCGTGTGATTATTTATATAGCATACAAAATATATGCATGGCTTTTTCCTCAGTCCTGCAGAAGTTGGAATTGAGAGAAGTTATCTGACATGCTTGAAAGGATTTAGCTTGTATATGCCTAAGGAGCGAATATACATGCAATACATATTAATTAATATCCGTGAGTGTGACTAGATCTGTACAACCATTTGTGTTTGTGAGTGTTTTTTTTTTTTAGGTAAAAGCATAATATATAATGATTTACATACAGTCCTGGAGCAGCATGGGGAGAAGAGGAATGGATGGAGAATCCCACCATATCCCACCAAGCACAGGATTGTTATACATCTTTTTTTTCCGTCTTCCCTTTTTTTCTCCAGACAGCCTTTATGTATAGAGTTAATTAGCACTCCAGCCTTCTTTAAACTGGCAATAACACTGTATAAGGAAGTTAAACGCAAATTAATGAAAGTGAACACTGTGTGCGGGATGCAGCTTTGTCTGACTGGCTAAATTTAAGCATAGTAAGATAGGAGCTGCAAGAATTTCTGTGACTTGTCTCACGTCTTCATTCCAGACATGTTGAGATTGAAATCATGATTTTCTTCTAAAGTTGCAAATTTGATGAAGCTGTTATTGTGGCTGGGGCTGGTAACTGTAGTGTAGTTCTGTGTTTTTTTTAAACAATACGTCCTCCGGTGACCAGACCAGACTTTTTCGCTCCAGCAGCTGTGTTGCATTTAGGTTGTAAAGAAATGTCAAGCTTTTGTTTTAAAACAGATGCCGTTTAGTTTAGTTTAGAGAGGAAATGTAGAAATTGAAGCCCCTGGCCTTGTGACACCCACACTGTGTGTTGTGTAATCAGACGGTGCTGTCCACTTCGGAGTTAACACCTCCTCAAATGAATGAGTGAAACACTGCACCCAACATTTTGATTACCTCCCCTGCTGCTAACATTGATGCTGTAGAGCCACCCACCTCCCCTATCCACTCACACTTACACACACACACTCACACACACAGACAGACACGTACTTTCCACCCAGGCTGAGCCAGTGAGATAAAGCTATTTAATTATATTCCTCATTTGCAGCTCTGATCCATAAAATAGATTCTCCCCGGCCGCTGGAGCTGCCACTACCACCGGCCTTTTGCTGCTTGTGAGCAATCGATCTCGTTGCATGTTGACAATCAGCGCTCATACGATCCTCATACTTATATTTCATCTCCTAATCACAATTTAATGAATGCACATCACACATACAAATGTCCTCAAGTGAACTATACAGACTGTACCAATGCTTTTATTTCATGTTGGCAAACCTGTAAAAGCAGGAGAGCAGCTTTCAGTACATTTTTACTTAAATTGTCTGCAGCGTTGATTCTGCAGCAGTAGCAGCCTCCAGTAGCATACCAAGACACCATCTGGCAAAGTCTCATTAAAATGCTAATTCATTTTAATAAGAGACAGGTAATAAACTGCAATTATGTATCGTCAGAGAGATGGCAGAGAGCGGGAGTTGGAGGGAAGTTGGCGGGGAAGCGAGTTGTCTCACTAATCAAGGAGCTGCCTCACTTGCCACCTCCTCAAACCCACATTCTTAACCTTAACCATCACAAGACACATGCTTAATGTCTGATTTCAACAGTTTTTAAAAAGCTTTTTAAAAGAAAAAAAAAGAAGACGAGATGTAAATGTTGTTGGTGTTATTTTTGAGAGAGCGTCTAGTTTTTAGTTTTTTTTTTTTTTTATTTATGGAAATATATTATGTCAGCGTGTACAGATTTTTAAACTGATTTGTACCCACAATACATCTGCTCAAAGAAAACAAAATCATAGAGAATGTGTTTATTTAGTGAAGTGAACAATCTCAACGTTGTTTCTCTTAAATATAATCGATTAAGTCAAGTTGAGTTTGATTGGACTTTTGTCTAAAATAGACCCAGAACAGCCAGTGAAAAGCAGAGAAACATGTTCTCACATAAGTTAGTTTTAATAATAGAGTTATATGAATAATAATAAAGGTCAGAAAACATAAATGTGTCACTACTTACTTTAGTTAAATATCACCAAGATTACCAGTTTCCTTCAAACCTTCATGGTAAACTGCTATGATACATACATTAGGAAAGACTGTATATAAAAAGATATAAAAATATGCTTGGATGACAAGCAAAATTCCTCCTCCAGTATTTATTATTATTCTACATTTGTGTCTATTAAATACAGAATTAAAGCAAAGCGCCGCCTCTGTACTTTGCTTTTCTGACATTTTATTTACAGTAGCGCTTCAGGACTAAAGGGAAAATTCACCAAAAAGACAGAACTGGGTCATGTGTGACATCTTGTCTTCATATTAGTGCTGTCACCTGGTGTGAGCAGCCTCCAGACCAGATGGCAAACAGACCAGTCGTTTAGGCTGAGCTGCCCCTGTCAGATGAGATCTTCCGGTGTGGCCGAGGTTGAAAACGCGTTGGCTCCTTCGGCTCATGTTAACCGAGCCGTACCTGATGACATAGTTTGTAATTCTAATGAAGTCGTTTCATTTAATCAAACTTGTTTTCACAGAAACCTGATTCACAGAGAACATATTTTAGAGATGATGAAAAAATGATTTATTCATAACTTATTTTATAGAATGAACAATGGATGCGACAAAACTGCATAAATATATACATGATCTTCCTCTCCAGTTATCTATCATTAGAAAGCTGCAGCTTAACGCTGACCGACCGGTGCGGGGGTCAAAGCTGCGACAAGCAAATTGATTGAGGTGAAACTACAACAAGTGTGTTATCTTCACGCGGTGGCATTTTTCTTTCTTTCCATCTGTCTGTTCCTGATTACACTCCAAAGTAGTGCTGTAGCACTCTCCAGAGAGGTTTATCTCAGCAGGAGAAATCAAAGCAGCCATAAATCAACAATTTCTTGATCCAGAATGAGGTCTGGGCCCCCACTTATGCCCTTGGTACAGTCCTTGCATGTACTTGGCTAGATTGTACTGAGGGA
Organism: Polydactylus sextarius; assembly: GCA_016801845.1. Taxonomy (NCBI): domain Eukaryota; kingdom Metazoa; phylum Chordata; class Actinopteri; family Polynemidae; genus Polydactylus; species Polydactylus sextarius. Next base: position 1,168,779 of record CM028924.1, read on the forward strand.
TGAGACATGTTCATGCCGCAACCACAATGCAATTTTCCCCAGGAGTCCCAAAATTACTGAACACTTCAGGTGTTACAGTGTGGAGCAGGGGAGCTATTAGAACATAATGTACAACAAGAACTCGATTGAACCGAATTGTCGTATGACCTGAAACTGAAAATGAATTATTCATGTTTCAATTTCTATGACTCATCCTCAGACTTTTTTTTTTTTAGGGCCACCTACTATCTCCAGCACACAGACTCAACAAGCTTTACACGGTGAAAAAGGACAAATCAAATGTTTCATCCGGAGCACACCTCCTCCAGACCGCATTGTGAGTACACTTCTCTTCTGTCTGGTTTTACTTTAAACAAATCTGGAGCTATAATGACATCTGAAGAGTAAAGATTAGTTTGAATAATAACTGCTGTTTTCCTGCCTAACTCTGAGAAATATAACGCCTGACTGGACTCTGTTGATCTGTTAGCTTCAAATAAACGGCGCGTACACAAATATAAAAGGATGAATAATTTTGTAGCATTAGCTCCATCATTGGTTTTCATATGAGTAGGTGGGCATGAAACTATGGTGCTGAACCCAGAGCTGCTCATTTAATCCACCCTGACGCTCTGTTAACGCTGATCTCATTAAGATTTATGGACCTTATGTAAACAACCTACTGTCTGAGTTCCCTTTGCACTTATTATTAATTTGTGTCTTTGTGTGCAAGTGTTTGCATATGCATGTGGTTAATTGCAACACTTTGTCATCTAATGTGTGTTTTTATTACATTGATGTTCTGCATTAACTAGCTCCTTAATTAATACCAGGTTTCTTTGATAGGAGGCTGTTTGATGTTTGGATGCAGAACTATTCATTCAAGAAAGAATCATGTAAATAAAGTTCTGTCACGTCAAACTACATCCTGAGACACTTTGAAAGAAGCCGCTTATTTTTCATAAAAACAATTAAATACTTGATTCAAAGCAAAAGTGTCTGAGTATCCAGTAACACTGCATGTTTTAATTCTCCATTTAGCCACCTGTCCATTAAGTTTCAAGTGGAATGTGTTTATCTTCTTTCATTTCTTTCTCACTCAGTCTCCAGTATAATGAATTTCCATGCTTATTTTATTTAAACGTCAGCAAAAAGAATCATGTAATTCTCACTAAAAAAGATGAAGTGTCTCAAATAAAAGAAGACAGATTTTCATAACGCCGCATAAATAAATACAATATATGCAAATAGTCATTGTTTTCCAACATTTCTTGCACCACGTTATCTCAAGTGTCAACACACTTTCTCATTAATCCTTAAAGTCTCAGATCGATCACTTGCACGTAATGATCTGGTGTATCTTTAACAGAACGGAGCTGCCTCGAACCGAAAATAATAATTCAACTAGGTCAAATAAATGAAAAAAAGCACAGAAACCTCAGTCTGTCCGGGGTTTGACCCGTTCAACCACCTCAATCTGCTCTGTATGCGAACTCTGTTGCTCTTTATATTCCTTACCTGACTTTCTGCCAGGAAGCCCCTGAAGGCTAACTTCTCCCACTACCAACAGTGAGTCCATATTTATTTCTGACTCAGACATATTTGTTCAGCTACATTTACACTAGTTGTAGAACAAAATCAGCAAAATAGGAGCTGATAGTAAATTCTCTGGTGTAATGTTAATACATGAACTTGGCAGCAACAACACACTCTTTCTGACTGTGCAGCAGTTATAACGTCACCATCAATGGTGGGAATTAAACCAAACTCATCTGGGGACGGGATGGCTGTTTAATGAGCAATAGAAAATGTATTTCAAAAGATGACATGCTGCACTTCAATGTATTGTTTTCACTCGAGATTTTTAATATTTCTAAAGATCTGAAACACACAAAAGGTCAAAGAATCCGAACATGTGCAGCTGTTTCATCACAATATACAGCTCACAGTATGTGAGGAAATGTTGCAGTCATTCAAATGTATCAGATGTTTTTTTTTATGGTTATTAAAGTGTAATTTGTCTTTTTTTTTCTTTAATGTATTCAAAACGACTCACAATATCCACTGCTCTACCTTCTCATACTCCTCTGGTTCACAGCCAGATCTGCTCTATTTAAATGGTTGCATGCAGGCTCTCAACAGCCCAAACCAAAAAAAACACGGTGAAAAGACATCTGCTTAGAGTACATGCAGTTTGCAATTATCCATTAGGCATTAGCTCAGTCTACAGATCCCGGAGATATCTCAGTCAGCTGGCAGCTTTTCAAACGGAGATGAGCATCAGAAAACAGGCGTTTAACAAAAGCAGTTTTAACCAGAGAAGTGCGTTTGAAAGCGTTTGAACCATTCACAGTAGAACAGGACAACCGTGGTGTCATCCCACTAATTCATGTCTGATATAGACACACTTCTTTAAAGCACTCAGCGATTCACCAGAAAAATTAGCTGACGTCCAGATACTGATGCCAGTTATTCATGGTCATCACATATTTCTATCGCAACATAAATCACTGTCATTGTGCACAAATCATCCAAGAACATACAGACCAGCGCCATCCTGTTAAAGACCTTCCAATGAACTCAAACACCCACGGAAGGAAGAATCCACTGATTATTAAATTACATTTACTCATATGGCAGATGCTTTTATCCAATGAAGGGAGGAACAACACTCGAGCTTCAGTACCGTAGGAGACCTTGGAATAACCACTAACTACGAAACCTATTCAATAAGACAAAGTGCTATGAGATATGAGATCAGGTAAAGCACAGTAACTGTGTGTTAGTCATGTTAGGAGGATAAACGCTGGATACGTGTGATGGCTCTTACCTTTAACACTGATGCTGAGGGTTCATGGTTGTGTCACGGTGACAACAGGTGGCAGATGTTATCAGGGTTTATTTAGTTTCTATTCTTCTGGTTATGAACATAATAAGACCTGCTAACCTCCGACATATGAGGAAGTTTGTTGTCTCCATCTGTGTTTTATTGTTATCATATAATTCTTTGTTTATAATCAATATTCCTCAACAAACCTTCACTGAGATTGTACTCAACAATTTAGAGATTTCCATTTGTTTCATTATAAACTAAATTTGACAAAGAAGATTAATGTTTGTAGAAAAACATGAATCACTGGTGATAAATCCATCCAGTTTATTTATTTTAACATGTTCCAGTCAGGAACAAAATGATGTGAAACTGACATCGTCAACTATACCTCCACACGCTGCCAGCATGACTAGAAAATCATGTTATAAAATGAGCTAAAAGCTTCAGCTTTACATGGATGTACTGTTCTAAACAGTCTTCTGTTTTATTGGTTCAATACTTCATTTCACAACCTCCTCTCTTCAATCATATCGTCTGCGTCCTTGAGGAAACAACATGCAGAGACAAGACAAGGACTCAGTCATAAAAACATTGTTCTGAATCACCTTTAATGGTCAAAACCATCTGTGTGTCTCGTCTCAGGCTTGGTCATGGAAGGAAACGGTGCTGGAGTCGGGAACGTCGGGTCGTTACACGGTGGAGACGGTCACCACCGAGGAGGGAGTGATCTCAACGCTGACCATGAGTAACATTGTCCCAGCTGATTTCCAGACCATTTACAACTGCACGGCGTGGAACAGCTTCGGCTCCGACACCGAGATCATTCGCCTGAAGGAACAAGGTGGGAGCCAAGGTTCGACACGTTCCAGCTTCCTCTTCTTCAAATCACGTGATGGTGGTTTTCGACGTAGTGATAGATGGTAGATAGATGTGGCGTTTACACCACCGTGGTTGTGTTTGTCCGTGTCTATAAATGTGTCTGTGGATGAATGTACTTACACAACTTTAAAATGATTCAATTCAGACAGAAAACTTTCAATACATGTATTTAAATAGGTACTGACTTTGATGTGACAGTTATATATGTACAAACAGCATTTGAACTTTTTTTTTTCAATCAGAAATAAGTTGTTTAAATTGACATTTTACTAAATTGGAACTGTGTGATGGTAATGCGTTTTTACACTGCATGACCCAAATTCTGAATCCTTTGATGTAGAGTTAATGTGATGATGACACCGATAAATTTCTCCCAAATTAGTTTTCTGTATTAACATAAAGTGCAGCTTCTGCTGACCATCAGCATACACTGCTTGTTCCAATATGAAATCACATTGTGTCTCTTGCTTTCTTTATATGAAAAGAAAAATGTAAAACATTTCTTTTTTATTCCAAAGTGAATACTTTTTATCTGTTGACCTTTTCCCTCCGCCGAGGGGGAGGCTGTTTTCTATGCACTTATCGCAAATGATAAATTATAAGCTGCTTATGTGAAAGTGACATTGATCAATGAAGACATTAAATAGGCTTTAATGGTGTAGGAAGAGCACTCGGTTGTTTTGCATTTGTTTAAAATGCAAGAAGGTCATAAATGTGGGCTGGTAACTCAGGTCCTCATTAAACCACTCTTTAATGAGGCCTGTTAATGTCAGAACGGTGTATAGGTGTGGGCCTGCAGGTTTAATGTCTTTCCTAGCCGCAAATAGAGCGTTATATCCACGCAGAAAACACACAAACATGATTATGCTTAAACAAATGCACTCGTTCTTGTAGTGCACTCAGTAAAACTAAAAGCCCTTAGTGAAACGCTTCTGTGCGTGTAAGCAAAAAGTTATTAGACAGTAGGATTATGAGATAACATTAGCTGGAAAATGTTTACCTGCAGCTGGTTATTACATTTTGCTGTATCTTGTGCAATACAGAATATTTTTATGCAGTTCGTACCTGTGTAATTTTATTACATGGACATAAGCCCCAGATGAATTTAGATTTATTGTTCCCATCAGGGGAATTATTGACTCTAATAAATGGAGATAATGTCAAAGTCAGGTAGAAGGATACGGTTGGTGTAGTTTCCTTTAGCTCCCATTTGTTGGTAGAGACAGAAAACTTGTGCATGTGTGTGTGAAAAAAAAAGGTGGCCTCGATGTTTTGATGTGTACTATCTTGTCTGCTGTTTTTCAATTACGTTATACTGAGTTTAATGTGTATGTGAGATGTTTGTGTCGTGTTATTAAAGAAGGACACGTCTCTTGTCTCTTCGTTGCTCTCTGCAGAGTCTCTACCAGTGCCGGTGATCATCGGCATCGCAGTGGGAGCGTTTGTGGCCCTTATTGTCCTCATGGGCACCATCGGAGCGTTCTGTTGCACCCGCTCCCAAAGAAGTACGTACTGTCTTGTCTTTCACGTCCACTGAGGCAACGCATGCTACAAGTATTGTATGATCCCCAAGCACATTAAAATATGTCCATCTATTATCTGTAAATACTGTTTTTCATTAAAATAAATGGAGCATTGGCTTGTAATCTCGGTTGATATTGGCTTCAAGAAATATCTGTGACAAGATAAATTCCAGGAACAGTGTCAAACTTTACACGAGAGATGGGCATCTTTTTGTGGTGCCGAGATTGTGATAAGCATTCATCTCATGCAATCTCAGTCTGGCTGCATTCGCTTTTGAGGCTATTTGCAGTACATCCTGTGCTATGTTCACTGCCACCCACCCATGCACCAAGTGACTCTGGTTAGAGACAGTCAGCCACTATGTCTTTCCAAGAACCAATCTGTGCTACTGGTCCCTTCAGCATGTCTATTGTTTGTATACTACAGAAGAAGCGCACCTGGTTATGCCCTCACTGCCCGTCTCCATCTGTGCTCACCAGAGAGAACTTGCAAGCAAAATTAAGACAGAAAGTAAGACTTTGTTATATGACAGTATCATCAGCATTGTCCCAAACAGAATGAGCCATCGTGGAAAGCTGTGTGAGATTGCATATGTATGCAGAAAAATAGATAATCTTTGTGTTGGCAGGAGGCAAATGATTAATAATGCTTTGTATTGTTTTCGAGGGTGGGGGGTGGTGGAGGAGGAAGTGGAGGAGGAGGAGGAGGAGGGGTGGGGGTGAAGCTCTCACAAACCAGATCCAGGAATCTTTGCTAAATTCTGTCATACTGCAAACTGCACTGGGGAAATTATAATGTCAGTAAATACAGAATGGTGTTTATCCAGCTTATTGAGATATATGCGTCGCCTGTTTCTCCGCCAGATCTGAAAGGAGTCGTGTCTGCGAAAAATGACATCCGGGTGGAGATTGTGCACAAAGACCACAACGCTGCACGAGAAAATGAAGAGCACACGTCCATGAAACAACTGATGGTGAGTGTGAGTGTCGCAGTATACTACTACTACTACTACTTTTGCATGTCTAGTAACATAATGAATGCTCTTTACCTTTTTATTATTAATGTAAAGAACAAAAATGCTGTATTTATTAATATGATGCCAGCAGCTTGAAGAGCACAACAGATCCCAATACATTGTGACTATAGAGATGCTGCTGCATACTGGGTAATCCTACAGTGGGTGTACTTCTGTATCTACATGCCTTCTAGACACAAAAAGAACAGTTTCCTCTTTGGATCTGTACCAGTGTTTTGGTTTCCATCCCTTGTGCTTCAGGGCAGGGATATTTGTAGTTTGAGGTTTTGGATCACATTTTCTTTCAAAAAAAAAAATACTTAATGCAGTCAGTACTTGATGTTAGTGCAGGGAAATGAGCTTAGCTACCTTGCAAATCTCCATTTTGTAAAGATAAATAAAATATATTCATGGATGCATTATTAATGTCCACTGCCAGCCCTAAATGAAGGTGAAACATATCTGATTTATATTAAAAAGACCCAGTGATGAAAGTAAAATCCTCCTGGCTCAAAAAAATAAGGAAAGTGAAAGAGTTTGGGAGGAAACTACACAGACTCTAAGGATGCTTCACTTGATGTGCATCGCAGGTTGAACGAGGAGAGTTCCAGCAGGAATCGGTGCTGAAGCAGTTGGAGGTTTTACAAGAGGAAGAGAAGGAGTATCAGCACATCAAGGTACGACTCATGAAACGACAGCATGAAGGTGTGAACGCGTGAAGGCGAGAGAGCAGAAGTAAAAGGTGGTGAGACAGAAAGAGAGAGAGAGCCTCAGGGGCCGAAGATGGTCGTCAACTCTGGGACCAAAAATAGCTGAAAAGCATTAATCCCTCTCTCCTTCTGAACCTCCATGGATCAGTCCACAGGCAAAATGACTCCTCAGAGGTCTGACTTTATTAATTAGTCTCTCATCAGTGGTAGTTCAAGAAATCTGATTCTTTCTGGCCCTTAAGCTGTAATTTAAGTTTCTTAAGTTGTTACTCATAGCCTACCATATAGATGAGATTGGACTATTTTAACGAGCGGACGGGACTAAGAGAAGTCCTGGGTATATATTAGATGTGCTGACTTGTCTTGTCTCAGCACCTTTTTGTACCTTCTTCCACTTACTTTTACAAACACCAGAGCTTTTTGTTCACAGAACAGGGTTATGTGACATATTAATGCCTCTGGGGCCTGCAGATAAACCTTTATCTGCTCTCTTAAACAAAACCTGTCCAGGAAAATTTGCAACTTGTTTTGACTTTAATAAGGAAATATGTGTCTTTCTTTTTTTACCGGTAGCATTGTTTGTTACTTGAAAATTGTGTGTATTTAAGAAGTTTTACAGCCTTATTGGAATTTACACAGATATTCTAAACTTTTAAACTAATTCTGGAGTTTTCTAATGTTATACTAACACTGATAACAAGACCTACAACAAGTTAAGACAAAACACAGACACACCGAATTAGTTTTTGTCACTTTCTTTTAGATAAGCAAACTTTCTTATTCCTAAAGATAGTGATTAAGACACTGTGTCTATATTAAGCCTGTTAAAGCAGTGATATATTCACTCTGATTAACATCACCTCTGTTGTGATAAGTGTATGAGAAGATGTCAGATGGATGGTTGACAGGAAATAAGAAAATGTTATAGTTAGAAATATGAGCTGAGGTGGTGTTTGATCAGTGATCTTCACTCTACACAGAGTTTGTATGTTACAACATCAGTAGTCGTGACCCTTAATACCTCAGGAACTGGACAAACTAAAATGTGTCTTATTCAGTGAAGCCAGTATTCAAGGAAAGTAATAAAACTGACTTCATTGCTATTTATAGCTGTCCACCCATTTACATGGCAATGAAAGGATCAGCCTGTACGGATGAAGCACTTGGCTTTCAGTTCTCTCATCGCACATGAAAGCACTTTAGCCCTTGTAACTCCTGCAATAAACGACCCACACGCGATTTGGCAGATTATCGTATCGGCGCCCCTTTCCCTTCCCAATTGGCCAAGTTGTTGTAAAAGACGGCCACCTTCTCCTCTGGTGTGTGCATTATTCTGCCGCTCACAGTCCAGTAAAGTACCTTGAAAATTAAATTAAGGGTTTTGCTGTTTTTTTTCTTTTTGTTTTTTATTCATGTGATTCAATAAAATACCACTTGAAACTAGATGTTAAAGACGCTGCGTTCTGTCAAAAACACCTTGTAATAATTGACTCATATACTCTTGTTAAGAAAGAGAACGTCTCAGTATGAATATAGAGGCTGTTATTCAAGTGATTCAGATACATGGAGAAAGTGTTTACTAACTCTCAAGCAGAACCCCCTCGGTGCTTTTCATGTAAACGCATCAGTAAATTGAGAACGGTAGATTGTCTCAGCAGGTTTTTGTTCCACCTCTGGTCTGTTTTTTTTTTTTTTTCAGCCAAGCCTGTAGCTGAATTTTCACACCACAATTTATTCTTAACAAAGATTACAACAGCATGACCTCATCTGAGTAAGGTGACCTATAGAGAAGTGTACGTTCAGACCTATCGGAGCCACAGAAACAAATTCTGTCTCGTTCATCGTTTCTCTCTCGTCAAAACGAACGTTGGCGTTTTGTTCCTTCTGGACCACGTTTCTGTTGTGTTTGCCTGCTCACCTGCATCCTCTGGGGCTGGCTGTTTTTGATCCTAGTTAATGACAGCGTGCATGAGGAGAGAGCAGAGGGAGGACTGCACAAGAGATAAAGGCCAGAGACAAACAATCTCCCTGTCTGCTGTCTGATAATGACAAGCATAACGAGGCCTCTCTCAGGTTGTCTCTCTCATTTCCCCATTATGAGCATTCTCCTTTTGGGATTTGCCACTATGCTCACTGTGCTTGACATTCACATCCATTCACACAGGGAAATATAAAACACACACAAACACACAGACACAAATACATGCCATAACTGAACCCTTAACAAGAGCACACTGCCTGCAGCCTAGCAAACAAGTGGCACAGTTGTAGCCTCAGAAGCCATTTCAGTGCATATGTGAAATTATAGACACTGCAATCCATTGAGGTCCAATTAAAGCTGGTGTGTGAGTGAACTTTGCAGTGACACATTGGATGCCAAACTATGAATCATCAAAGCCTGCTTAATTAGCGAGAAACATGATTTTAAGGTTAGCGTGGGGGCTGACTAAAATCCTAGCACTTAGCTCTGCCACTGTTTTTTTTTTTTTTTTGGTTTTTCTCATGATGTGCACTGCAGCTTGTTTCCTTATTTATTCAACAATTTCAATGGTAATTACTGTCAGTTTGACCTTCGCTCCTGTGAATTTTGAGAAGAATACATGTGAGAGCATATTTATTTTATTCCTCTTGTTTTTTTCTGTTTTAATGCCATAGAAAATTTAAATATATAATAATATTAATAAAACATTTTTTTCTTGTGTTTTTAACAGGACCCTACAAACGGCTACTACAGTGTTAATACATTCAAGGAGCATCACACGCCTACCATGGCAGGGAATCAGTCCACCGAGGTGAGGAACCCAACCAACACGAGTACCTTGGGGAAGCAGCGAGTACCAACAGGCATGTCCTTCACCAACATCTACTCAACCCTGGGAGCAGGTCCCAACCGCCTGTACGACTACAGCCAGCGCTTCGTGCTCGGCATGGGCAGCAGCTCCATCGAACTGTGCGAGCGTGAGTTCCAGCGCGGTTCGCTCAGCGACTCCAGCTCCTTTATCGACACGCAGTGCGACAGCAGCGTCAGCAGCTACAGTAAACCGGACGGCTACGTGCAGTTCGACAAAGACAGCAAGGCGTCAGCCTCCTCCTCCTCCCATTATTCCCAGTCGTCGTCGCAGAACTCAGACCTCACGCGGCCTCTCCAGAAGCGCATGCAGACCCATGTCTGACCACCAGGGAGGGAGGGTGTTTGAACAGAGTCTAACAAGCAGCCATGTTTGTAAAAACTGAAAGAATCTGCTCCCAGGAGCTGCTAAAGCAACTGTTTCCTCTGGAGATACCGGCGCTGGCTTTAACACAGCGTGTGACTTGTCTAGACTTCACAATGTCCCAAAAACAACAAGAAAAAAAAGAGAAAGAAAAAACGAAAAACTGGATCAAGAAGCCTTATATACAACATGCTTAACCCATCAACCGCCTCCTTTTTTTAAAACCCGTATTCAGGATTGTGCCACAGAGGTTATTTGCCAACAAAGAGACAAAACAAGTGTGAACATTAGATACTTGTTTTTTTACAGTGGGATTATTAGCAGATTGAAGAGCAGGACTACAAAGCTTTTTGTGTGACAATCAGTTTTACTGGCAAAGATCCTTTTTTTTTTGCCTTTTAAGTGATTGTCATTCAGAAAAAAAAACAAAAAACTGAGGTTGTTGTTGAAAGTGTTGAAGCGTTCAGCACGAACAGCATGTTAATGACTTAGCACCAGAGTCCTGCTGCTCTCCTACAGTCTGAAGCACAAAAATAAATGTGCACGTGGTTTTAGTTGTTAGAAATGACAACGCCTCCCTCTGCCACCTTTTCTTTTAAAACACTATATGTTAAACTCGTCTCCTGTGTAGGTGGCACGAAGCTTTCTCCTCGTGCCCACAGACGTCTTGAACGCTGAAAAGAACGGCTGCAGTTTTTTTTTCTTCTTCTTCCTGCAGCTGTATCTGGGCCACAGAGCTGAGCAGATAAAGAGGGGCTGAGATCTCATTTTTAAATCCCTGAGTCATTATTTTACTTTGACACTCTGTGATAAAAGAATATCAGTGTACATATGTGACTGCAGTTTCTTTTCTAGCATCTCATTTCTGATGCTGATTTCCCTCACGGACGAGTCTAAGTGACACACGAGCGCCTCGTTTCTTTTCCATATTGTCTTTGCCTTGAAGGTCTGTTTGAACTGCGTCAATATAAACTTTGACTAAATGAGACAGACGTATCAGCTGTCAGCTCTTCGGTTGATTGGGAGCTGCGTCCTCCGCCGTGTGTTAACACACCAAATCACGTTTTTGAGGCATGCGTCAGGAAATCCCCCACACACGAAAAAAAAAAAAAAAACTGCAACAAGTGTTGCAAGTTTCTCCTGCTAACACTGGAGATAGCAGCCATATACTCGGGGTTACCTGCTGAAAGAAATGTAAACAGTCTATTTTAGCTAAGCTTCTTACCGTCTGGTTTTCCCACTGCTGTTGTCAATATCACTGTTGACACTGGAGCTCAGTACATCATGACGGCATACCCACCTGAAATCACGCCGCTCATCAAGGGACACGACAAACAGATTTAAAAAAAGAAAAAGGAAAAAAAAAAGTTTTTATGTTTTGTTTTTTGCTGTCTGCTGTTCATTTTTGGCTACTGTGGGTCTTATGGTGGCACGCTGACGCTTTTCAAGTGCATCTTTTCATTTGGTTCCTGTTCAACACTGTGTGTGTGTGTGTGTGTGAGTGTGTGTGTGACATTTTTATTATTTAACCACTGACACTGTGTTTGTTTTAGTTCAGATTAAAAAACAGAGTAGTGGTTGAGTCACTGAAGAGTTTCATGGTCGTGAACTGTGCAGAGTTCATAATAATGACTGGAAAAGTTTTTTGTTACAGTATCGAACAGTGGAAATGTCACCGCAGATGTTTGGTAAATCTGTTTACTTTAGTCTGGACAAACTTTGCAATGAGGACACGGGTCATTTCTTCTCAAACACATAATATCTACATCGTATATCACATCAGGTTTGGTTTTTAGTAACGCATCAAAAAGCTTCGTCTCATACTTTATAGAATCAGCTCAGTTGAAGAGTAAGATGCTGTAAAACGCTGAAAAAATGGCTGAAAATGTCAGTGTCATGTCTGTTTTCTCAAAACAAACATCAACATAATCATGAATTATAAAAGGATATGATACAGATCATCTAATTAGTGCTTTTTTTCTTCGGTGCGGTCCATAGTGCAGCATTCATTTGGGATGAAGAGTCTGAAATTGTGAAATCTGCCACTCAGCCGATGAAAAACTGAGCAAGGCATTTCTAACAAAGGCAAGATGTTGTTGTAAGCACTTTACATATGATTATATTCTAGGCATTTGAATGAGGTTTTCCACTTGAGTGGCAGTGGTTTGGAGTCTAATTTTACAAATGGATTGGCGCCCATTGTACAGCTTAAAACAAAAAGCTCTGTTTCAATGCTGATAATCCAGCTTGGCACTTAGTAGACTGTATATAAATCTCTAATGCTGTCTTTCTCTGTATATATTTTTTTTCCTTGGCTTTTCTTTTCTTTCTCAGTCAGATTTCACTACATAAGAGCTCAACAAATCCACACGGCGTCAAAACTGTACAGACAGACAATCATTTTGTCTTTGTTTCCTTTCCAAAAATGCTATCAAGCTCACTTGTTTCTGACAAATTACATGAAAAGGCTTGTGTGAGTCGTCTCTCCTCCCCCAGATCTCACGGGGAAAACTCGCATTCTGTACACCGAGGACACGGAGGCTATAGGATGAGAAGCTGAGCTTAGCTGGGACAGCTTTGAAGTGAGATGCAGTAAGAGGTTATTATACCTTCAGCCCTTCTGAGAGATGCCCAGGTGCCCAGCAATATATTGCATTTGGCACCATGATGACTGTCAAGTATGCCTGTGTGATCTTTTAAATCTATTTTCCTCAGCTCTTATGAGTGCAGGGCAAATGTTTGTTTGTTTTTTGGTTTTTTTTTTTAGTTTTTTTTTTGGTTTTTTTTTTACCCGTGACATCGACAGGAGTCAATAACAGTCGAGATGCTACAGGGTAATAGTTTGCAAGATACAATTTTGGTTTATATAAAGATCGGCATATATTATCCATCGTTTTACAACCGCAGCATCAGAATTCAAAAACGCTTTGCAAAAACTTTGCATAATACAGACATTCCAGGCATGTCTGTGCCTAAAAAACAAAACAAATTTACCCTCCTGCTCAAATAGTCCAGTTATTCTTATCTGATGCAGCTCCCACACTCTTCCAAACATAATGCATTTTCCCAATCCAGAGAATCTGTGCATTGCACAGCAAACAGATAAATATTTGATAGACCAGCCTTCTGTCCTCATCCTCCCGATGGCAGCAGCTACAGTGGGCATGAGAGCACCAGAGGATGCGAGTGCCATGTTGGTCTTTGGGAATCAAAGCCCATGTGTGGGGGGAGGCGATGCCTGCCCCCACCACACACACGCCCCCGTTCACCTGTGGACGCCTCCCCGGCTGGTGCTGGCAGCGGCCGTTTGCCTGGCTAGGAGCGCGGCGCAGATGCCAGGGCATAACAGATGAATAAACACATAGACCCGGGACAATTACAACAGGGTGCTGCCCTTCCCTGATAAAACAGAGCAACCCTTTCAGAGCAGAGGATGCAGGGGAGTCGATTATTCAGAGACGCTAACAAGTCGCCTGTAGAACGGCGGATAAGGGCGTTTCTGAGGTGAGAGGAAGAGGTTGGAGGTGTTTGTAATCGTCTCTGCCCGCTGGTTGTTTGTTTACGTCACAAACTTGGTCTGAATAAACTGGAGACAAACAGAGAAGTGCTTAACATTAGTGTGTGTAAAGGATGTTTTACATGAAGCGTCCGTCGTGTGTATGATCGGTGTTACTGTCAGTGACAGGACATATTAGTGAAGGTGCCATTTTAAACATTGAACTGATCATAATAACCCTGATTTCTTTACTGTGTAAATGCTCTCTATTCACTCTGTTTCTCTCTTTCTCTCTCACTTTCTTTTCTTTGCAACCGATCAATACCTGTTAGTACTTTAATAACAACCTAATGTGAAGCTTGGACTAAGTAGTATTCGCAAATAATCCTCAGAGTTTGCATTAGGCTGCAGGGCGCACCACAAATCAGTGTGGTTTTTGTTTTGGTTTGCAGCTCAGAGTGTACATTAAGTCACAGAAAACGACCGTCATTTGAAAGTCAAATGAAAACACTCGTCTGTGATTGGTCGGTTTGTTGTATACTCCAAATAATGCAAACTAGTTTGCAAATACTGCGTGACCCAGGTCGAAAAGTACTTAACTTTCATGGTCATTTAAAGAGTTTGTATAAATAGTGAACCATAAGCATACAGTAATTGTAATAAAAAGACAATATGTAAATTCTACTGGGTAAACCACTATTTTCAGGCAGTGGTCCTCTGTATCTATGGAAAAAAAAGAACAAAGGTTGTATTTTAACTGTTCTGGTCTGTGAATCTATGATGCTTTTGCTCTGTATATTTGGAGAATAAAAACAATGTTTGAGTTTGTGTTTATTTTGCTGTTTTCTATCAGATTTCACTACCGATACAACTTCTGATCAGACACTGTAATTTCTGAGAGAGATTGTGATATTTTATGCTAGTTATGCAAACAAATATGTTTTTGTTTGTTTGCGTAATTTTGGCTGCAATTAGCTTGAAAATAAATCCTTTTAGAAATCACAACAAAAAATACAATACAGTGTTGAGTAATGTGAATCATTAACAGCTCAAGGAACATATTCTACAGGATTTTAAGGGGGCGGACAAGAGGGCAGGTCATCAGCTATTTTTAAGCAAAGCATCACATAATTGCCGTATACTTATGCTACCTTGCTGAATTCAAACTGCTTTCAACACTGATAATTTCCCATCTTGATATACAATATGCAAGAGGACGCTACACAAGGGCAGAGCAGAGTTAAAAAACAACGTCCTGAAGAGCTGCACAGCTTCATGTCTGATCCTCACGTTTACAACGTCACTGATCAGCTACCGTAGCGGTTTGTGTCTGGCTCAAGTCAACTTTTTGCAGTATTTGTTAAAAGTGGGCAGACTGCTGTATATTCACCCCCCCTGTCCCCTCCCCACCTCTCTGATATTTTCCCAGGCAGTCAGCAGATTCACACCATTACATTTACATGCAGCCTTTTAATCCATTAATAGAACCATTGCAGTCTTACTCCAAATTAAATGAACTCACATAAACACCTTAGCTTGTCTCAAGTACTGGCTCCAATCCTACAGGACTGAAACTTAAAAGTGATTTGAATTCCCTCATGCATAGAGTCAATACAATGCGAGGGCAATTACTCTTTAGCTGGATTAATCCACTTGCAGCCTGTATGGAAACGTAGCATTCTTGAAGCTCCGCATCAGGAACAATTCTCTGATTTGTGAGCGCTGTGCGGCTCGGAAAGAGAAAAAAGAAAGCGTTGCACTGCTGCACATCAAACTAACACCCAGACAGACAAAGGACTCGCTGTGCTGACATAAGGTTACCTCAAAGCAAGTGCCATAAACAGTCTGGTCTGAGAAACCATCTGCCAGCGACATGACTTCCCGTAGAAAAGCTTCCCATGCTGAATTAAAAAATGTGCTGCATTTTGCAAATATTATACAATTAGCGCTGTTTGTGAATTTATGATGGATCTGACTAATCACAGAGATCCAATTCATTACTAAACGGATCTAGGGCAGACAATTTGCTTGCAGTATCATTTTAAACTCCCTCCTCAGAACCAGTTATTGGAAAAACTAATCATTCCTTCCTGCTTCTCCTGACAAAATTAAACAAATAAATAATAAAAAAAAAGATTCCCCAGCTTCCCGTTGGACTTCACCTCTTCCAATAGATGAAGCATTGTTCTAAAATGACTAATAAATGACTCTGCATCATTTCAAAACAAGCAGTCAGGACAGGCTACTCCATCATGAATTACTACCTGGAATCCAATTAAACAAAGGCACAAATTTGGAGCGAGTGGCAGACTAAGCGTTTTGTTGCGCCAACGCACTCCATTACAAAATTATTTACAGGCAGGTACTCACACGGTGTGAAAAGGAAAAAGCAGTGGGAGGATCAGACTGAGCTTCACATGTGAATTAACTAAAATCCCCGTATGACACAGATGTGTTGAATGATTCTGTCAGTCAGATTTGATTGAAGTCGTAAAGTGAGTTGAATGACATGTGGAAGTAAAAACTCCACACTGATGTTTCTTTAATATAGTTTCATGCCTGTGAAATGGCTCCTTTTATAGACATTTGTTTATTAAGAGCAGCTGTGTCAGCAGGAAACTCACTCAGCTAACATCTGTGCTCTGAGAAACATGAAAATCCAGCAGGAATATAAAAATCCATCCGCTCTCTGCACCATCAGGTAGGAGGAGGAAAACTGGTGGTAAGCATCCTTATTTCAACATACTGCATTCTGGAAAATCCAGTTGCTGCATCACACTTTGGACACAGTTTGATTGGCGACTTTGTAAATCTTTCATACCAGGCAGGTTTGTAGCATTTGAGCTGACATAGCCCCTGGATGCCTCCACTCAGCAGGGCTGCATTATTTAAATCAGAGGAGGTGGTTCTGTTAGTGAATCAGACATCCAGTCCTGAGTCTTGCATGTGTGAAATCTTCTGCTTAATAAACGCTAGATGTGGTGTATTTAAAAACATATCACAGTATGTTCTTTTTCTGGAGACATTTAATTATAATAAATACATACATGTAAATCACGAGTTGCTTTACACTTTATTATAATGTGTAGTTCAAAAAACATCCTCTGTATGCACTTCACTTGTAAAATAACTAAATTCTTTTATTCATTTCCATGAACTACACTTCCATCCTTGGATTTGTCCTCAGCATTAGATTTTCTCCTTCTTCTTTTCTTCCACAATGTTTCCTAAATCGATGCTTAGTCCACAGTTGAATTACTATTAAATAGCTGCTCCCTGCCAGCTCCTGGGGGGTAAATAAAACAGAAAATCTCATGGCCTTGCGAGGGCACTGAAAATCGACCGAGGTGGCACAATGTTTTTCTAGCGTAGGAACGTGGATTTAAAGTTGGTTAAGATAAATAAATCTCCCCTCCTGATTACAAGGCGACTGCAGAGTCAATCCCAGGGAGCATCTTAAATGAATTATTGATCTCGTGACCTTTCTCTGTGTTGAGGTTTGCTCTTGTTTGTTTCTCGCTCTGTTGACTGGACTCACACTACGAGCAGCTCGGATTGATCAAACATTGGCTTTCCATATTAGACTGTTAATTGTCCTGACTGTATTTGCACAGTATTATCACAGGTGAGGTCCATGAGCACGTACCATTAAACATGCCTCCGCACACACAGACGTGTGTGTGTGTGTGTGTTTGTGTCCGAGCTTTTACTTTTTGATTTATGGTCAAATGGATTGAAAGGACATTTTCAGCAACATAATTGCACGGCGTCCTTGACATTTGAGCACAAACAAAAGTCAAACAAAGTCAACGTACAATATTTTTGAGTTATTTGGGAGAAGAAATCAGCTGCGTGACAGACATTTGACTTAATTATATTCTCCATCATGCACTGTGCCTGTGACAGGCCTTGTTGACAGAGAATCGTCCTATTGTGCCAATTTAGTGAGAGAAATGTCAGCTAGTTAATCTTCTGCCAGTAATGATGTGATAGATGTGTCTTCTTTACAGAGACCTGCATTAATTCAGTCTCAGGCTTGTTGACATTTTGCAAATATAGACGGGCTGAATGTATAGAAATGTACAAGAAGTCGTAGAAGAAGTTGTAAAGGAAAACAAGCACTTGCACTGAACAATCATCATTTTCCTAATTAAGGATTTGGTTTACACTTCAGTAGTGAGGGTTCTGTCTAATAGTTGGAGCCATTAAATTGCTTTTCATTTGGTCTGCATTCAAAACAAATGGATAAGCCTGCAGACATGACATTTTGAGTGCAAGCCTCTTTTCTACTGCGAGTCCATTTGTTAGACTCATCTCTTTGACTTGAATGCATTCAAGAAAACGTTAGCATGCATGAATACTAATAACATGGGCAGCGTACAAAGACAACACTGCAGCATCAGTTGTTTCGGCTGCTCAACACTCGACTGTTTGAAACCCGAGCTTATCTAATTAATTCCTGTAAATCGTGATGAAACATAATTTATTGAACTTTGATGAAAGGCAGTAATGACCTTTATTTCAGCTAATCCACAGAAATAAAAGATTTCTCTCCCTAAAGCTACAACACAAGAAAGACGAAAAAAACAACGAGAACTTGGCCTCTGATGTTATCGAGACAGAGGGGATGGAGTTGCGTTAATGATAAAGAATAAAGGGATGAATTTTTATTAATTGCACTTCCATGATTAATTACATATTCAAACTATTTTAGATTGGGTTAACGGCAAACTGGAAGTTTATACAAAGGCCAGCAGCAACACGAGCCAACGCTGCACATCCAAGGTGACAATAATAAGGGCAATAGCTGCATAGATGTAACTATTCTGTATATTCCAATGTCGAGGTGTCAGAAAAGAGGCTAGGAAAAAAAAAAACCCACAGCGGTCAGCGGCAGATAACAGCGTGGTGTGTAAGGAAAGACGTGGGTGTGTGACGGACAAGCTCAAAGTGTCACAGACGCTCTCGCAGCCTCCGATGACGGGCAGTGGGCAGATGGCTTCCTTCATGCGGAGCCATGAGAGGAGAAGGGTAAAGGAAAAGAGACGGAAGAGAGGTGCCCACACACAACCCTTCAACCCCTAATGATGCTCACCCCGCCCCTACCCACTGTTTGGCCAAACAAGTGCCCCACATGGCGACCGTTGCACAGCTGCTGGCGCTGACGTGACTCACGTTGCCATGTTTTCTGCCTGCTGGACGGAGATGACGAGGGATGGGGAGGGGAGGGATGGGGGTTGTGTGTAAGTATGCGTGTATACGTTCGTGCGTGACCATTTGTGTGTCTGTGTGAAAGCAGAGCACATGAGGAGGGTAAAATGGGTCACGAATAAGAGCAGCCAAAGCTTCACAGTGCACTGGGAAGAAAATAGGGGTCAGGCCAAACCCCCTTCTGCCCCCGCGATTCACCCCAGAGCGTGAGGTCCAGCGGAGGGTGTAATAATGCCTTAATTGTGCCATGAATGAGAGTTATTGAGTTATTCACACAAGCGTGGAATGAAGGGGTTAGGCCCAGGGGTTGTGACCGAGCCTGTAGTCAAGTAAGGAACAGAAAAAGGACAGAAAACAATGAGTCATTTCTCTAATGAGCTGAACATTCCCTCTAAGTGTCTCTTGGTCAGTCGGATGTAAACCATTCACATTACAAAACAACCTCTTTCATGACATTATGTGAGCTGAAAGTTACTAATTAGGCAGACAAAGTGAAATTCAAAGATTGGTAATGTTGGTGAAATGTCAGTGAGTGTTAACACTGTTTAATTTTATGTTGTTTTTATTTCCCTCAACTTAATCACAGCATATTTCTTTCTTTATTTATTTTTCTTCCTTTTCTTGTTTAAAGACAACTCTGTGGAGTAACACAGTCTAAACAGTTCATGATTATCAGGTTTATGTTAAAAAGACATATTGGAGACTCTCACAGAGATCAAACATTCAGGATCACACAGCAAATGTACACGACCTGCGCAGTCTGTTTGGAAAGATTGAACTTTGCTCATTTATGTAAGATGTCAGTCAGGGAGTGTGTGTGTGTCCATACTGCCCCCTTGTGTTCACAAGCTATGACAACATTTCTTTTAATTAATTAATTTATTTATCTATTTTTCTGTCTGTGGTTTCTTTCTGATCAGCGATGTAACTGCAGAACTATAATCTCAAAAAAAAAAAAAAAAATGCAGTTACTTTAACTATCATGATAAACTGTTATGTTTAATACTATTATCATCTTATTTCCAGTCAGAGAGTTAGTGGATGTTTGTCTTTGCCTCTGAAATATTAACAACCTTATTTTCTAATGAGACATTGGGAGGAATTTCAACTCATTTCCACATATGAAGCGATTTTTTTGACACTCAGATATAAAATGTCAAGCGTAATCAGGCTTCCAAATTATGTGATTGAAGAACGCCTCCCTCTGTGATAATAATTAGAGGTCTATGAATAGCAGGAAACTTTCAGGTACCTTATACAACTTCCTCTACAAGGAGCGATTTTCACCCAAGAAGCCACTTATTTAATTGTCTCTCATTTAATTAACCTTTGACGCTGTAAGCGCAGCCTATCATTTTTCCTTGCACATCAATCTAATTCACCAAATCAAAGAAACGTGTAGTTTAAGATGGTGCATCGCTGCATCTCACAAGTTACTTATTTTTCCTTTGGGGCTTTTTTTTTTTTTTTTTTTTTTGAAGGGCTCTCAAAGCTTAAGATTAATTTACCCTTAATGTTAAAAATCCTAATTATCTCAAAAATCCCATGTGGGATAATTCGGGTTGCAGTGAAGCGATAAATCCTTTTGATAGCTGAGTGGAAGAGAAAGAAAGAAAAAGAAAAAGAAGACATAGGAGAACATAGTTGGTCCATGTGAATATTCAAATGAAAATTAGCTTAAATGTCATTGATCAGGAGAGATGAGATAAACAACAACTGTTTGTTGTTGTTGTTTTCAAACACAGTGATTATGGTGTTTGTGTTTTGTGTTCTTGTGAATGAATGAATGAATGAATATTTACCATAGGGTAAAGTCCCCAGAGGGTAAAGTCAGTACAGACAATACATTGGGAATAAATGAATAAAA
This sequence comes from Polydactylus sextarius, assembly GCA_016801845.1. Taxonomy (NCBI): domain Eukaryota; kingdom Metazoa; phylum Chordata; class Actinopteri; family Polynemidae; genus Polydactylus; species Polydactylus sextarius. Next base: position 1,189,505 of record CM028924.1, read on the forward strand.
CATCTCTGTGTGGAAACACTACAACTAGTTTATAATATGACACAGACACTACAACGACACAAACAAAAAATGGAGAATCATAGCTAATGTTAGCAAGCTACGCTAACAGGTAAACAGGTTACCTTGCATTGTAACACACAGCTATGTAATGCTCCTGTCAGAAGTGCAACATAGAAGTTGACATCATGTTTCCAGGCAACCCTGCAACATCTATCAATTGCTGCCATGGGAACCGCCCTTCAGCAGCATGAAGCCTCCACATGATTTTCTCTAATATGTCCAGGGAAGGTTTTTACCTTTCGCTGTTCATTGCATGTTGCTGCAACATGCATCCCCTCACATTTCAGTGACATCAGATCTTTTACATGAACATTATAGTGGTAGTTGGTACTAGTCACTTCAAGTTCATGGGGTTTTTTATATATAATGAACATTTCACAGATGAGATGCACAATGTCTGTGTCTGCCAGATTCCAATTATTTCATTTAGTTTGGACAGAAAAAAAACAAAGCTTAAACCCTTAAACTCGCTGTGTGTTTGTAGCTTTGTTTTACATCGTTGTATCAGTGCACCAGCTGCAGTGAAGCTGAGTACACAACCAAAGTTTTGTTTGTAGATAAACTAGTAGAAGAAATCTGACATAAATCAAATCAATGTTCTGGAAACATTTGCAGCTAAATCCACAAGAAATAATAAGCCTGAAAACAAAGTCTGTGGAAATCCTCTTGTGTGTAACATGAGATTGATCTGTAAAAATTATAAAGTGCAAGTATTGATTAGAAACAAACACCACAATGGTGCCGTATACATCATAGACATTATTTTTCCTCATGTAGGTCACAGAGGTTGGTAAGACAAAGTACAGAGAAAATTTCCCTCGCAAATCTTTGAAGACAGTAAATATTTTCAGAGGTGCTTTGATGGAGTATTAAGTCATGAACGGCCTTTGTCATGCTACATTTCTGAACATTTCTTACCCCTCTGACCTTTTAGAAATGAATATGTTTTGTAGCTTTTTTGACAAGTGGTTCTATAGCACTGCAAAGATGAATCCCTTATTTAACCCCCCAACTACCACAGGCACAAAAAAAATCAAGTGAAGCAAGATTCAGTAAACTCAAAAGTGGTTGTATTTACTGTTAGGTAAGTGCAGCAGGCAAATTGGATCATTTTCAAATACAGTATTATTGATTAGATTTCTGTGTGGGCCAAGATCCTGACTTTATTTGCACATTGACGCGGTGAACAATATCAAGGCAGCGTTCGACCGCACAAACAGATGCACACACACATGCACATCGCCCCAAGGCAAATCATTGTTATATTTCAGATGTAAGTTCTGGAATTTGAGGGAGAAAAATCCAATATCTACAGTAAGAAGAGAAAGTATCAGACCTGAAGAGCATGCACTAATTCAAAACAGAGTACAGGAGGTGCAAGGCAAAGGCAAGCCATCTGAGAGTGATACGTGTCGAGCCCAAAGGCTTAAAACTCCTAGTACAGCCAGAGGAGCCCTTGCGATCTCATGAAAAAGAATTAAGAGCTGTTGGAGGGTTAGAGAAAGGGAAGGAGGCAAGAATTGAACCTGGTTGTATCTGACCAAAATGTCTCAGGAGCAGTACTTCAGAGTAAATTGAAATTCACTTGAGAAAAAAAGTCAACAGAGAACAGAAGGAGACTGTGGGAGATTCAATACATTTGTTTCATTTCCTTACTTTTACAGCTTCTCTTACTTTAATTTTCTTTGAGTATATGAAAAAAAACCATGCTGGAGAAGTAACACAACCTTGTTCTTTAGGTGTGTGCGTATTTAAATTTCGAGTGTCATAGATCTCCAGACTTGTCACATCTTACCTTGAATTGCTGAGCAGTAATTTGCTCTGACCTTCTAGCATCTACGGTACAAAAGGCAACCTATTTATTCTTTTCTGTCATGTGACACCCAGCGTCTCACTTGCCAAATGAAGAAAAATAATATGTCTCGTTCGCCTGTGTAAAGTTTTAAGCATCTTAAGACAAAGTTGGCATCTAATCAATACATTTAACTGGCTCTCTGGTAGCGTTCGTGTGTATTTTTTCCCCTAATTTTGCTTCTGTCTTTCTCGTTAGAGTCCTGTGTTAGTTAAGAAAAAAAAAACAGCTAAATGAATAATGACATTTGGCACGGGTCTGTTATATCCCTATAGAGAACTGAAAAGCCTGAGAGGATAGAAATTGGAAGCTGCAGGTAGAAGCTCATCAACTGAATTTCTCAGGACAGTTTGAGACTCACGGTGAAGATGGTGGGAGGTGTCGTTTGGTGCAAGACTTCATTTATAAGATTTATGTTTCCCAAAGGAAAAACGATGTGATTATAATAGGTCTGTCCTCTAAATAATCACATTTTTAGACATTATGTTGAAGAATATAAGCACAAAGCGGAGGATAAAGATGTATTATTTCAGTTGCTTTGATAAAAAGTCCTTCATTTTGAGACAGAAGTTAATCAATGAGAGTTAAACCCTCAATTAACAACTGGATGGTGACTTGAATTTAAAATATTTACCATCACAAGTTAAAATAAAGTTTGATTTTACAAAGTCAAACAGCAGATGATGGTGGGTTTGCTGTGTTGAAACTACCTCTGTTATTATGTTAATTCATATAGTGACGTTTCACTATAAAACATAATCACTTCCGTCTCCAGACTGCAGATGAACCGCGCATGCGCCCTGGTGGATTTGACGTAAAAAAGAAAAGATATATTTTTTAAAAGGTTGATTTGTAGTTATATATATATATATATATATATATATATTTGGTATGTTTTTTTTATTTATTCGTTATTCTTCTTCTACCGTTCATTAAAAAAATACATGCACGTGGCTAATTATACAAATTAGACAATGACGTCATCCGCGTCTTTAAACGACTTTTCCGGACAGTTAATGGTCACTTTTCTTCAGGAGTCGGTAACATTGTTACAGGACAGAGTCAGAGAATCAAGACCCGGACCAGCCTCTCTCTCTCTCTCTCTGTGTGTGTGTGTGTGTGTGTGTGTGTGTGTGTGTGTGTGTGTGTGTGTGTGTGTGTGTGTGTGTGTGTGTGTGTGTGTGTGTGTGTGTGTGTGTGTGTGTGTGTGTGTGTGTGTGTGTGTGTGTGTGTGTGTGTGTGTGTGTGTGTGTGTGTGTGTGTGTGTGTGTGTGTGTGTGTGTGTGTGTTCCTACCTGCTGTTGAGTTGAGGTTGAGTTTGAGTTGAGGAGGTTTGACCCCGAAGAGGAAAACCACGTTGGACCTGGAGGAACCCGACTACGGCCTAGAACCCTGGCGGTGCTAAAGACCAACACCCCGGAGATCTGGACCTCATGGACTTATTCAGTGGAGGCAACATTTAGTGACATTTACACGTCACGTTTTTATACCTTAAGAACTGAGGAGTCTCTGAGGAGCAGGAAGGACTGTGGATTGTCTCGACTCTTCATTGAGAACAACAGGACCAGGGAGCTGGATTTCACCTGGACTGAACTTCTAATGGGTGAGTTTCAGGTTTCTTTCTTTTTGTTGATGTACTTACTTCCTGTAGACAAAAATCATTAGACATTCGGCCCAATTTTTGCAGTTTCAGAAGGACGTGCGGCCCAAATTACTCCACAACTGCCCCAGAGTTCCCCACAGTCAAGACAAAGCCTTCACCTTGTTTTCCTTTACTTTTTAACTAGTGTGGTAAAACGTAACTATGACATAGTCAAACCAAAGACCCTCATCTTATCTGAGCTGAGTTTGGAAATGCGCACTTTCTGTCCTAATGTCTGGCTGCTGAAATGACTAATACATTGAGAGATTGTGCTTCCATTTATTTATTAGCAGCTGTAGTTTATTAGTCTGCACCAGTGAATGTTTTTGCATGAGTGGATGTGATTTTAAAGTCAAAGAGAATCTGGATTCTGCACCAACAGGTTCTTCAAATGTCTCCTGGTATATTTGTACAATATTTACTCATATAATCATCATTCACTCAATATCTTTTATAATATGAGAGGGTTTGTCCTTCAGTATGAAAGTACGTCACGTCAGACTGGATCACAGAAACATAAGCTTTGATTCCTGTTCTATCTGGTCAAGTGATGCCAGAAGTATGTGAGAAACAACATCTGTAGTCTGAGTGATAATTATCAGCATAATTGGATGAAAATGTCAATCAAACATAAAGTATAATAGAGTGAGAAGGATAGACTATACAGAGATTCTCATATTGGCTGTGAATTCACTGAAATATGCATCACAGCTTTGGTTTGGCACCGAGAACAGGAAAATGATCTATTTGTCTCATTGTGAACCAGAAGATGGATACTGAAAAAAAAGAAAGCTCTAGTGTTCATTTCATTCTAAACTGCCAGACATCTATGTAAAGATAAGAGAAAATATCGTATGAGGATGGAATGACTTCATTTCACTTAAATATGACATAAGAGGAGCAATCTGCTACTCTGGGCCGAGGCCTGATGGCAGCGGTGTTAGCCGAGTGGACTGAGACAGAGAGACATGAGAGTGATGTTATCATGTGTGGAGAGACTAGAGTAGTAGGAGGGAAAACTGGGGGAGGGGGGGAGAAGTGAGCTCACTCCCTTGGTGCTTGTAATTAAAAGCCAGGGAGTCGTGTAGACTGGCAGATACTGTCCACCTTTACTTGCAGGTGCCCATGGTGGCTCTGTCACCGTGTTTCAGCAGCAGAGCTCCAAGGTTAATTAAAAGAACTGCTGTCTCACGGCCAAACTCCGCCAGGCTCCAGTAAGAGGACACATAATTAAAGTGACACCTGCTCGTTCCCATTTGTGGGGCTATTCAAAGCGCGTCCTGGACCGCGGTGCCGAGGTTCAGAAACATACAGCTGCGGAGCACGAACAAGATCATTTTCAATGTTCAGCCGCATCCTCAGGGTTTGGCCATGCAGAATGATGACAGAGGTGTCGTGTTGGACAATATCACTCACGTATGCTCACACAGATACGGCTGGAAGTCTTTGTTTTTGTGTGTGTGTGTGTGAGTTTTGGGAACAGGACCAATTACTACATGCACCAGATTTAATTACAGACACATTCTGTTTCACAAATGCATTCAGGATTTTTGGTGCCAATATATTGGCAGAGGTGCAGGATATTGTGAGTGAAAAGTCTATTATGGAAACATTACTTTTGGAATCTATTATATATCTTTTTCCAGGCTTTGGCTACTGACACCTGCCACAGGCTGTCAGATATAAAGTCCATGTTGTCATCCGACAGTGTTTTGTCAGATATAAACAGGGGGTATTTCCAGGCGAGTACATTCACAACCTATGAAAACAGTATTTCTGGGACAGTATCTACTGACCTTTTTTTTTCAATGCTTTAACCTTTTCTTGACATAACATGTTGTGTTCTGGAAAACATCTTATTATTGCGTACAAATTGTCAAGTTGCTGTTGAAAATATCCCAGATTTAAAATACATTTTCCTTGCGTCATTCTCTACATGATGGTCGTGCACTACCAGGGATTGTCTTGCGCTCGTAAAGGAAAAAAAAAAAAGAGCTGAGACTCCTGCTGCGCTGTCATGTCTCACCAGTCCCCAGTGTGTGCTACTCTACTGTACTGTGTACAGATTCAGTGGCCCAGGCCGACAGAGAAAGGCCCAGTGGGAGCCTGTGCCCTACTCACTGCACAACAGGTAATTATCACCACCATCACCCAATAAGTGGTGTATTCAAATGAGGAAAATTGATATGTAGATTAGATGCTGTGCTTGTCACTACCCCATGCATGCACGAATTTACCACATGCATAAACAAGAATGGGCACATATGCAAGTTCGTGCAACACACACACACACACACCCGAGCACAAGTCAGCTCTGAAGCAATTGTCAAGTATATGCAGAAGCACAGAGATATTGAATCTCAGACACACACACACACACGTTCAAGATTCATTTTGACACCAGCAGATTAGGATGCAGAAGACGTCCTGCAGCGCTTTTTATTAACATATGCCATCACACCGGGGGTTCAGAGATGCTAAGCAGAGCATCACCAGCAATGCAAAAATTATTTATCAAATCAACACTGCCTTTTTACAGCTTCCATTACTTCCTGTTCTGCCACTTCCTACTCAACACAACACATAGATATAAATATGAGAGGCGATGTCTTACTCAAAGGAAGCATCTGACTTCTGTCAAAGCATAAACAACCTGCGCTGCAACAGTTTAACAGTATAGCTCATTCACTGAACTTCACAGCGTTGATACTCTTGGCTAAAGCCCCAAAATTTGACATTTTTCTTTAGCATAATGAAGATACATCTAAGTTTGAGCTTAACACGGATTTAGGGCAGTGGATTTTTTTTTTCTCCTCCTACTCGCTCGAAAACAAGAATTCATGAACATAATGTCAGCACTGACAGAAGTGTTCAAACGTCCCAGTTGCTATCAACAAGCATTGTGAGTTTCTTCTCACCGTGACTAGAACCATGATGACAGTTAAAGACAAGATCATATGAGTCATGTTCTGAATAATCTTGTCAGTCATCTTGGTATGCTATTGTGTCATGGAAGTGTATATTTCATCATTTAGTATCCTAACTGTGCATGTTTAAGAAATCCTACATTTATTTTCAAAGTCTAATCTTGTTTTTTATATAACTAGTTTTAGACCTGCAGAGTTTTTGCATCTTGTTTTTCTATTAAATCATGGTTGATGTGATTTTTCCTTTCAAAACCAAACAAAGCTGTCATTACACAACACACCAGGCTGAACCTGTGCCCTGTATTAGTTTTAGCATGTGATTTAGAAACAACTTGAGATAAATTTTCCAGGTGCTGCCATGCCAACCAGTTAGAAACTCCACGTTGTGTCGCTGAAAGAACATATCTGATGAGACTTGTGTGCATAGCGGTGTAGTCTTGGCCAACAGCATTGCTGTTTTCAGACCATGCATCTTGTTGCAGCTCTGTGTGCGTCTCATGCTTTGTTTTTGGTTATTTTTTTTTTTGTTCCTCTTGCTGATGTATCAGTAGCCTTCAGTACAGGCCCTAAGTTATGAAAACAAACCAACTACACATGATTTGTTAATTTAATATTCAGCTGTGTTGATCTATGTCTGGCCTATAAAACCAAAGACGGTGTCAATAATATATTTACTTTGTTGGCATTTGTTTATGTGCGTCATGTACAGAGCCCATAAAAACAATATACTGCAAGTGAGTTATAACTTTCTGCCACTGAGGTTTGAATTACTGTGTAAACTTTCTCTGAGGGTGTGTGAGGGGCTGACATCAGTCATGAAAACTTTCCTATCCCCTAAAGGAAGTATGTTTTTTTTTCCATACAGCTTGTGATGGAGAGTTTCATACAGAATGAAATGAACTCATGGCGTCTTGAACTAACTAGATTCATGTTTGAGTCATTGTCTAATGTCTAAACAAAACCAGTGGCAGAACATGTTGGTTTGAAGAGAAATAACCACATAGACGTGTAGTTATAAACTATACAGTTTCTAAGTTTCTGTTCATTACAGATTTTCAAACTTATTTATTTTAGCCAAGGATGAAGTATTGAAGTTGATTAATGAGGCCGACTATACTTCGTTGCCTGGAGGGCAACGATATAATGAAGTGTAGAAGAACATGCCTGTTCTGTCATTGAGGATTAAAACTATGTTTTTTTTTTGTTTTTTTTTAAAGTTTTACCTGTAAACTTTTATTTCATACCTCGTCTCTGATTCATGTCCCGTCAGCTTCATTTTTTTCAATTTTAATTAGTTTTTGTGTAAATTTCATCATGAGGGTCACCCCCCATCTCCTCTCTAATCAAAATACATTTTATATTCTGCTCTTTCTGTAAATGTCTGGGTCGTCATAGTTACGTACCATGTATCTGGCAAAAACCGTGAAATCCTGTGACAGTGATGAGTCCACAAGACATCGGTTATCTCCCATGTTTCATTTCACAGTATAGAGAAGATGTAGATCCTTTCAGGGATAGTTTCTTGGCATCTGGTCAGTGTTTAATTGTGTGTTTGTGTGTGTTTATATGTTGAGAAAGTGTTTTTTTTTTTTTTTTTGCAACAAAGCAGACAGTGAGGACAGAGGGCAGTGGATTGCACAATGTGTCCAGCTAATACAGGCCTAATAGGGGCTACTGAGACTTGTTAGTCAGACATGAGACCCTAGAGGTGGTTCAGCTGAGGGTCTGATGCTTGTTCTCTGCCAAAGCTTCCCACTTAGAGGCACAAGTATAATCTGCCTCGTGTTACTAGAATGACTTTGTTGTCAGAGCTAATGTCATGCTAGGATTCCTAAGGCTGCAACATTATTACTTTGTCAATTTGTTGGCAGTGACTACACAACAACTATATCGCTCACAGTAATATAACGTAAGCGTCTCTCTTTTTCTTTTCTCACACAGGAAGTCATTAAAACGTACAGAAGTTTTAGACAAGTATAATTCAGGATTGAAGACGTCTCCATGGAGACAAAATTGACCATGTTCCGTCTCCTCTCTTTGTCACTGGCAGGGACAAAATTAATTAAAGCGGGGCCTCTCTGAGAATGTTCTCTAATAAGTAGCTCATTGTCCCTCTGACATTTCAGCATGTATGTGTGTGTCCTTGTTTGTGTGGGTGTGTGTCAGACGTCTTTTCAAATATAACCACTCAGTCGCTTTTTTTTTTCTTTTTGTGCAGTTGCAAAGATCAAAAGAGCAAAACAACAAGGTTCATTATAAACTTTGAGGGTAATGGAGTCAAGTTGGCAGTCATTCATCATTACCGTACAAACGGAGCAGACCAGAACTCAATAAACGGTGTCTATAAATGTGTGTAAGCTGGAAATGAATACTAATATTATTAGAGATTCAGGGTGCAGGTATGAGGTGTATTTTTATCCTGTTTCTATATGTAAATACATTAAAATAGATGGTTTTATATAAATTTAGAAGAAGAACATTAGAAGGAAATTGTAACTTGATTATATTTAATGTAAAAAAAAAAAAGCAGCGTATAGATTCTCAACCCTACACAACAAACCAGGGACACACATGAATGGATGCACCAGGGCCTCGGTTTTGCTATTACAGAAGTCGCACACATACATCATTAGCAGAGGAGCCAGATACTGGTGGTAGCTGACAGCAGAGTGTAGCTTGTTGTCTTCACTTAGCTTCATCAGCAGAAAGCGAAGAAAACATCCAGACACTGTCTGCAGGGTCCAGTTCTCAGATCACTAAGATACCTCCCCTAGAGAAAAGACAGTTGATGTCGGAGAGAACTAAATTGTTTTGGCCTTGACAAGAACTCTGAGTTTTCACCTTTTCTCTTTACATAACAAGCAATTCAGAAAGAGAACAAAAAGTCTATTGTTTTCTGACAGTTTCTTTTTTTTTCCTTCAAGGATGAAAAAGGCTTTTAATGATTTGAACTGATACATTTTTCAAAAACAGAAAGTCAGAGTATAGAACTATTGAGAAACAGAAGATGAGAAGTTTTTATTTAAATGAACTCTTATTTTGTTGTTAATTAAGTTCATGTTTCGTGAATGAAATTAAATCTGTAATTTATTGTTGTTAATTAACACCAAGTGAAGTCAGAAGTTACTGGCTTCCAAAAGAATTGAATTTATTCAAAGTGATTTATTAGAGAAGATAAAATCATAGATGAAAATATCCCATCTGTGTCTCGGTTACATAAAGGTGATGCTGATTACCTTAAGATGTCAAAATATCAGGTATAACCAGCTGCTCTGGTCGATGTCTCGTCCCTGTGCTCTTTCCTCATGTCCCTGCAGCACTGTCCCCACAGGACTTCCCTCAGACTTTACAGTTCAGTGGTCAGGACTTGCTCACTGACTCGTGTCTTCTGCAATGCCGACACAAACTAGAGGCACAGAGGATGTCATAAGATGTCACATGGTGCTGTGATTCAGAGACGGTGAGTCAAGGGAGCAGAGATCGTCTGCAGTGCACCAGAATGGTACATAGAAGGAGAGAAAGAGAAAAAAAAAGCATTTTCAGGAGGTGAAAGGGTGAAGAAAATGGCACTTGAAGACAGGTGGATAAAAATAAACACATAAGATGCACCTGTGTGCGTGCATGTAGTGAACAAGGCTGCTCAAAGGGGATTTCTTGAACTACTCCGAGTGCAAAACATGAAGAAAATGGATGCCTCACCCTTTGCAGTAACTCCTTGGCAACTGCTATGAAGCGAGACAGGCAGACAGATAAAAGAAAGGGTGCAGGTAATCCATGAGATTCAACGTGTTGCCAGGAGAGGCCAGACAAGCCGAGCAATCAAACCACAACCAGGCATCGGATGGATGACTGGTGCATGACAATTCAGTTTTTTTTTTCCTCTACATCTCTCTCAGGAAATGTACTGACCCCATAGTGAGTTTGTATCTCAGACATTTACCAAATCCTTTGTGAACTGAGGTGCCCTCAAGTGACGAGTCGACACTAAATTAGGACAACGTCGAGGGAACGCTGTGATGGAGCCGGAGGACGAGTTGTTCAATTATTAACAAATAATGTTCCTCTAGTAGTATAGTACATTCTATATAGACCATATAGGGTCTACATCTGTATGTATACATATATACTAATTCATCCTAGAGATATTGGTGACAAGTGCCTTGTAGGATATATGATCTGAGTGCTTTTAAGTGCAGTTTTTATGTCTTCTTTATGCCTCATTTTAATGCATTCCTGTGCCTCCAGAGCACTTTGAATTTCCTTGTGTTTAAATGGTGCTATATAAATATACTGGCCTGCCTTGCTTAGCAAAATGAAGTTTTGTGTGAGAACGTGGCTCTGAATACTAGCTTTGAGGAATTACACATGTTTACAGGAAAATGTGTGTCAACAATTCAAAGAGAAACTGTGTTAACGGCAGCAAACAATAGTCATGTTAATTTGACTGTTGTGGAGGAAGAATGTGGAGCTGTGTTTTCTCCTGACAGATAATTTATTATATATTAACTAATGAGCAAATAACTTCACCAGGGAAGTTCGTTTAGAGGATTTAAAAAGAAAACTCCAGAATAAAAGTAGCACACAACAGCACACTCTCATCAAGAAAAGACAGCAAATGGAAGATCGCTAGACAGAAATCCCACATGGCTCCAAAGAACTCATTAGGAAACACAGAATCAATAGCAGGATTGTTAAATGGAAGCAAGAAAGAGCACTAGACAAGGCCAGTTCACTGGCTTACTTTGGATCACTGCTTTAAGCCAGTTTTGACTTCCAGCACCTTTCACCACCTTCACACCTCATAGTCCATCCCCCCGCGTTTCTCCACCTCTGTCCATCCATCCGCATGACTAACCAGCGCTGCCGTTTTGGACCACGTCTCTTGTTACAGTAGCAGAGCACAAGGGGGGAAGAAAATCACCCACGTGTGGAGGACGTTTTTATCCACATTCACCCCTGCCGATTGCTGCTGCTTTGAGACTCTGTGAATAAAAAAAACAGCATCTTCAAATTAAAAACAGGAGGTATATAGTTGTCATGTGTTGAGTACAAATAAAGAAAAAGTGGGATGTTTTAGTTTTAAACTAAACTAAAATAGTGTGCAGTAAAAAGCAAAACGTATTACACACAAACAATAAAATGTAGGATTTTTTGGACCGAAACTGTAATTTATTACTTCCACACCAGCAGTGGCTTTATATTTACCAGTTCCCTCAGCCTCAGGCTATGTGCCATTTCAGTTTAGACAGCTCATCAGGATGAGTGGCAAGTGTTTGGAGGTGAACTTTACCAACCGAAGGAGAGCAGAGCAGGACTACAGTGCTTCATGCCTCAAGGTGAAAAGTTATGTATTTCTGCTTCTAAAATATCTTCCAATAAAAAAAGTGTAGTTTTAAAGCCTGAGTAAGTCACAACATGCTCCTTTTACCCTCTCACACCAATGAACAACGGGCTTGTTTTGCACTAAATGACAAACTGTGTGTGTTAACATCGATCAGATGGAAGACAGCTTTCACAATTTCACCTGCTGGGGGTCAGATTGCTTCAAGTTTCATCATATCTTCATGGTGTTCACCTTGACTGAATCTCTTATGGGACATAGAAAAAAAAATAGCTGTGTTCTGCAGTTAATCATCTGTAGTAAGTGCGAGACCTGTCCATCACTCATGCCCTTGTTTTATGGGATGACTTTTTGTCTGTCTGTCTGTTCCTCTCTTTATCTACTGCATCAATTTTGTTTACTGCTCCGCCGCCCGCTCACAACGTTACCTACCTAAATAGGTTGTTATCTGTTTGGCACCGAGGCAGGTAAGAAAAGGAAGTAGAGATGAAAGGATATAATAACGGCAAGAGGGTAGAAGAGGGTTTGAGATGAGAGCGCAGCATGTGTAGACAAAAGATGAAGACAGCATATGTACGTCAAGGCGTCTCTTGCTGCTAATTATCTTGCATGCCTCATTAAATAGAGGCGTCTCACAGAACTGGGAGGGAGTTGGTGTCAGTGTTGAGACTCGCACATGGGAAACGGGAATGGAAACCATCCCAGGTCTTGCTCTCAAGTGAAGTCATGAGCGAGTCATGGCAGTCTCCTTGACACCGCGTGATTCCTGAGGTCACGGCCGATCGGACGGAGTCCAGTTTGGCTCCTACGTTTGTGTGCTTGGCTTAAGAAGGATCTCCAGTCCATTAAGCCCATCCTGCCTGTCAGCCCCTCTACTAAAAGCTTACCTCAGTGACCCACGCTCACCATTAAGCTATAGACTACACCGAATCCCACGGATATTTACTGCCAAGCCACAGCATTAAACTTATACGGTGTCATACACAAATGCTACATTATCACCTCCTGCCTCCGTAACACACATAAAAGCAGCCATCTTGCTCGAGCATATGTCTGAGGAGCTGAGTGTGATGTAACATACATTTCTGCTCTCACAGCCTGAACACACAAAACATAACCATAAAGATGTGGGTCAGATGTTAAAAGGTTTACATACGAACCGCAAAGTGGTTGTAAACAAGTGAACATATGCGTTAAGTTAATTTAGGTTCAGTCTTCTGCCCTAAAACTGCTTCTCTTGATAACTAACACCCACAAGTTTTCTATCGCTCCGTGAGTTTATTTTTTTATTTATTTTAACCTCCACCTACTTAGTAAAGCTGATTAATTTCATGCTCACAGTAGGCACAGACCAGACCCTGTGGTTGTTTTCAGCCCCTGGGTCAGTTCTGTCTCTAAATGCAGTTAATAATGCTGCAACTTCTTTTTTTTTTTTTTCAAGCAGGTTTGATAATAGGTTTTTGGCCATTTTAAGCTTCAGCAAGCACAAAATGTGAAACATTGAATTAGTAGTGCATCTCTGATGTAACTGAGAAAAGGCAATTAGATCAAGTGTCCACTTTTTTTTTTCTTCTGCAACTTGTGAACAAACCATTCAAACATCAGCCTACACATTGTGACATATTGTTTTACAGTTTGAAATGAAACTCTGACAAATACCATGAATAAGGAGCCGTCATGTTGTGTTTCATGTTTAATTATTACTTTCAGGCTGGCAAATGAAAAAATAGACAAATGGTTTAAAAAAAAAAATGAACAGAATAAAAAGGTTTATTTTGTGTTTTTGTTTTTTGGAGTGATGTTTTCAACATAAAAACACACAAAAAAATCAAAATTATGACCGTTTGGTAGATTTTAAAAGGAATAATTTATTAAGCTGTTGAAAGACGAACCGTCCATGACGTCTTGTCTGATATTACCTTTTGTCTAAGGATTTGAATACAACTACTTTGCACACTAATGTCATATCCAAAAAAGATGTGAGAGCTCAGCCTCTGGGCCACGTTTGTCATTTACTTGTAGCAGCTTAATGGCTCTTTCATCCAACTCTGAATCACTAATGTCTGACTAACAACCACAGATGGAGATATTTAACAACCTGTAATTTAAAAAAAAGTCACTAATTTTGACATAAACTAATGCCTTGGTGCTTTACAGCGACAGTAGATCTGCAACTACTCAAAAATTAGACTTAAAATTAATCTGAACATTTTATTTTTATTAAACCAAATAAGTAAGTTTGTACTGTGGCTGCAAGTGACAGTGAAACCTTGGAGATGTTGGCGTTTTAATGCACATGAAAGCTGTAAAATGCTAAAGACGCTTGCAGACTTGCAAACTGAGCATTCAGGGAAATGTAAGATAATTTGTGTTGATGATTCTCTCAGTAGATTCAACCACAGAGACCAAGCATATATTAACTTTCCACCCATCTACTCAACTGTCAAGGGCAAATATAATACAGCTTCAGTATGTGATGATAATTACCTGAGACCTGAAGCTGCAATCTGTGGTTCAGTGAAATGAAAAGATAATAAAAAGGTGGGATTGTTCCCATGTGACGTTCAGCCTTTCTACATGAATTTCAACCATATTAAAATTTTCTTCAGTCGTGACAAAACACGAACGACAAACGTTACAACACATCAGTCTCTCCTGAAATCCTTGAGCCAGAGGATGTTTGTGTCTTGTGACATCAGGTGATAATCTCACTGAATAACTTCTTCACTTGGAGACAGTTTTAACATTAGTAAAACTAGCGTGAAAACAAAAAAAATGAAAACAGTATCACACCCAGAAGTGTTGCAGAAACTAAGACTATAAAAGTGCAAACAAGTATATTTGACCTTGAGGGCTACTGAGCTTTCTTCTTCTTCTTCTTCTTCTTCTTTCACTGTTGGTTCGAGCGATTGTTTCCTCGACTGTCTCAACACTCGATGTTTAGAATTTACTTTAACACATTAGTGCTTCACATTGTCCAGGTGAACTATCCACAGCTGGTCCTGCTCTTTAGTTTTTCTTTAGTTGTTTATTTTGCTGCTATCACACACTTCCTTGTCTTTTCTCATGCTCCTGTTTTCTTTGAACTGTAAGTAGTTAGATGGCAGAAATGGTGTTCCATTAGTTGTTAAATGCTACATGGAAAGCGGATGTATTTACTAATTGTTCTAATTAAGCTTTATATGTTTTAAGACGTGTTGTTTTCTGTCTTGTAATAAAACAATGTATCTTTAACTGGTTGGAAGTGGAAGTGTTTCTCAGTGGTGCAGCGTACAGTTTCCAGTTAAACTTCCAAATAAGACTTTTAAATTTGACATTTATCATTTTACTGCTTAACCTTGAAAGAACAAAATCAAAATCTATTTCATCATAATTTAGTTCAGCTCCCAACTCTCGTTTCAGAAATAGGGTGGCATGAACTCGCCTCTGAAACAATTTCTACAAACACAGAAGAGTAAAAGTTTCATAAAGCTAAGGTTAGGTATTTGTTGAAGCCCTGTGGCTTCGAATGGCATTACACTGAAGTTTTTTTTTTTTTTCTGACTAACTGAGAGTGTTTTAGCCTTGGCATTTTTATGACATGGCCTAGAGCTTTAACGTCTCGCCATACACCTCCTTGATAACATTAAAATTAAATATCACCCTGCACACTTCCCAGTCTGTAACTACTCATAAACCGCCCCCGAATTCTGCCACACTGATTCCAAAGTTCTTGTAATAAAGCTTTCATAATCTGTCCGTTATTAATATTTAATGTGAAATGAAGTCACAGCAAAGTTGGTATTCACAAGACTCAAATGATACAAGACTGTGAATTTTAGAAATTTACTTCTGTTTGAATGTTGTATTTTAATCTAAAGAGACGTAAAGTTGCCACTACCTCCTTTGATCTGTACATTGTTTCGAGATGTTTGACCTTTCTGAATCCTTTTCTCACTAGTGGGATTGTCTGGGCTGATAATGTTAAGCTGTTTTATTTATGGTTTTGATTTCAGCACATAGTGTTGAGCCCTGTCGCTGGAAACCTTTCGGGTAGGATTAGATTTAAAGTTCACAGTTGCATTTGAAACTTTTCTCACTCTGTCATAGCACTAGATGTATATGTCTGTACGATGTCGCCAAGTTGTGATTATTATTTTTACACTCTATAATAAGAAGCCATGGTGGGATATATATATATATATATATATATATATATATATATATATATATATATATATACACACACAGATTGAGAAAAAAAAAACAGATGATACCAAACAGTTTCCATGAACCTCTGGGTCTGTTTCAGACTCTGAACCAGGTTTTGTTCAGCTGGAAGTTGTTGCAGCCAGCAAACAGACCTCATTTGTACCAACAATGGACAAATGGGCTTTCAAGCTGTTTTGGCCAAAAATGAATCAATATTTCTTTTTTTTTGCAAGATTGATTAGTTTATACTACAAAATACTGCCTCCAGGAAATAGTGGTGAACCAGCACTGTAAGTCAAACATTGACCATGTCTCCCATCTGTTCACCTTTTCATACGTTACCATATTACTTGTCAAAATAAATCCTTAAATAATGTTACAAACAAATCACACAGAGCAGGTATTAACTGATACCAGAATCAGATACCAGTGTTTTTCCTCAAAGCTGTGAGTTGTCTACAGCTGCAGACCTGGACACATCAGACCTGGTTGTTTAATCGCAGCTCGGTTTCTGTTAGTATCTGCACGACAGAATAGAGAAATAGCTTTGGAGCTTTGGTGCCCACCTGGTTTGTTAATGGAGCAAATGAAGAGAAAGAGAGTGGACCCTGCTGATTCTTGCTGCCTGTAGACTCTAATGAATTATTAATTAATTAAATTACATGGCCTTAATGTCTCAGCTCCTGTCAATGAAAATACATCCATAGACAGAAGAAGTTAGTGGTTGTTTTATACAGTTTTACAGACTTATCCCACAGTGTGAAGATGTGTGTCTAATTAAAATGGAAACAAGACACAAAAAGATAAAATATATTTTTAAAACACTGATAGAAAAGCAAAAACAAAAGTAATCCAGTGAAATACTCAACATCTAACCCAGAGCGTAACCCTAACATCTACTTTCCCTCAGGGGTGAGAGAGAAATCTTCAGAAATTAGAGCATTTCAGCAGTTAAATATTTCATCTGAATGCTTGTCAGGGCAAGTGTAAGCCTATGATTCTCTCATATACCTCTCTTACTCTTGATCACTGGGAGGATTGTCAGATGATGCAAAGAAAAACCTTCTAAAGGGTAAGCATTAGTGACAGAGGAATAGCGAGCACGAGAGAGAAAAAGAGAGTGAGAGGAAGAGAAAGAATCCAGCAATGAGGTTATTAAGAGAAAAGAGCGATTCAGTCTGACAGAGGGCAGTGTGGCGCTGGCGCTGGCAAGAAAGAAGCAGAGGCTGAGAAGCACTTCAAAGCACGATTGGTAACCGATTCCCTTGACTTCTCTTCTGCAAATAAAACATAATGTAACACTTTCTCCAAGCAATACTGAAAAAAAAGAATAATTTTGCTCCTTGTACTCAGAGGAGCTAGTGAGAAAACGCAGCTTTTGTTGCAAACTAAACAAAGCTCAGCATGATTTCCACCATGACATTTTGGAAGAGATTCTGGTATCAGAGAGCAGCTTAGTTTGACAAACACGACAGGAGCATCGGGGTGTGAAAGCAGCAGCTTTTCTCTATTTAAACGTTCATTGATGGTGGACTGTCTCCTCTGTTGCTTCTTGAGCACCCTTTAGGCAGAATATAATTTAAATCAGCTGTCTGATTAGTATGACCTTGGGAACCGTCTTCATTCCACAGGGGTAACCGACCGCGGCTGAAGATTGGTGTTAAGTTTCGTCAACACTCCTCGGGGCAAGTCTAGAATATGTTAATTAACTCATTGATTGAGGTGGGCGGTTCATTTTGAAAGCAGTAGTTGAGGTCTCTGGTGTGGGAAGACAAAAAAAGAGAAGTAAAAACACTGCTGTGTTCATACTGATGGTCGCTATCAGTCGATTTTGTAAAAACATATTCCTTTAATGCTAAGGACACTTTCAGTGTCTGTTTCTCATTGAGGCCACATGTGCAAAATAGCTTTTACCTCCAATACTCCTGCATTAATTACTGAGTATGAGGTAGTAGAATGTGAGGGGGGAAATACAACAGGGAGTTTTTTTTTGAACTCGTTTAAAAAACTGGGTTAAAGTTTTAGTATCGGTGCCATTTATTTTTTATTTTTATTATATAAACACAAGGACAAGAGACACTTTGGAAAGTCAGTTTAAAATGCTCTGAAGTTGATGGCATGGATTCAACGAGACGGAGGAAACGCATACTTCCATCATGTGTTATTCTACATACACGGTGTACTTAGTGATGTAGTGTCGTCTTCTTCTCCTTTTTAACGGTGAATCATCACTGGACAGAACGTTAATCATGGATCTGGACCGTGATCGTCTCCCACCAACATATCTGCAGCTTGTTTTCAATTCTAATCAGTAATCAAAGTCTTACTAGTGCTGACGTTTGCTTGTGTGGCTCCAAGTTTCATCCTGTTCTGCTACGTAGCCAAGATGGCGTCATCGAAGATGATAAGTGTCCATTGTTCCACACTCGACTTCTCGGTCGTTATGAGTGAAACTGTCCGGATGCTGCTTCTTGTCAGTGTGAACACATTTACACACTCAAAATAGTAAGTGTAAGTATGGAAGTATGGAAGCAAATTGAGACACACACAGAGAATGTTGATGCCAAAACCTGACCTCACCATCTGTGTGGCTCTGCAGACGCAGAGATTCATCACAACAGGGACATTTTTCTCTTCGTCTGCAAGCGTTCGGTGCCTCAGCCTCAGATTTCTGGTAGTAATAACTTTTCTGTCATTTCTATCCAGCTTGACCGTTCTCCTCTGACCTCTCATATCAACTCAGTGGATGTTTTTGTTGTTTGTTTGTTTGTCAGTAAAATCTAGAGACCAATATGTGTGGAGAATCTCAGGATATCACTAGTTTCAGGAATACTAAACACAACCAGGCTGTTTGGCACCAACAATCCTGCCATGGTTAAAGTGGTTTATTGTCCTGCTGCTACGTGATTGGCTGATCAGCGTATATATGTTCCTAATGAAGTGCTACATGAGTTATTTGAATCGCAATTTTGTCAAAGACCTTCGGAATGTTGTGAACATTCCGTCTCTTGTTTGGTGTCAACAGGATGCATCTTGCTTTTTTGTTTTTTTGTTTTCTCTTCATCTCCACCGCCACTCTCTGTCTCTGCATCCTTGGATTGGCACACTGTGTGGGAGATGGGCTTTGTGCGTCAAAGCAAGAGGTAATTGAAAAGTGCAGAAAACAAATCTTTTCAATCAGATTCTGAAGGCTTTGTCCTCTCGCTGTGCAGGCAAATGTGCCGATTGCAAAACAAAGCACGTCTCAGTTTGCATCAGATAACAGCGCTAATGTGAAGGGAAACTCAACTAAGTCTGTCTTTCTGAGATGGAGGCAGGGGTTCTTCCACTTATTTGTTTCCTTATACAAAAGATATGCACGGTGCAAGTAAATCAAATCCAGCTTTAACAGACAAAGATCTTTATTCTCACTCAGTAATCACAAAATAAAGACCAAACAGCACTCACTGTGCTACCGGCCGTAATATACGCTCCTCAGACGTGTCAAATAGCTCAAGGCAACTCACACTATACAAGCAGCAGGATTGTGTTATCTGTTCTATCTATTAATTACATATGTACAAACCGAGACACATTCAGTGAGTTGATGAGTTTCAAAACTTCTTTCTTAGCTGAAGGTAAAAGATTTTAAAAAGTGTGTATAAATAGCGTAGTTCATATCCTGTTCAGCGCTCCGATGATATTTTGTGTTGGATTTATCGTGTTATTCTCGCCTGATGGTTACCCAGCTGTCAGCATTGTCAGAATATAAAGCACATTCAGAATTACAATCAGATTTGATACTGATCACAAGTTTGACTTGTGGAAAAGAAAAAAGTGAGACGTCTGTTTCCAGCTCGTGTGTATGTGTGAGTGTGTTTTACTGCATTTATGAGATCAAGGAGCTGGGAAACCATAACACTGATGGTGGAAACCTTCTTAGGGACCAAAGTTTAGGTTAGAAATGAACATTTAATATCAGAGTAAAGTCTAGAAAAGTCTTGAGTCCCCACAAAGACAGGTGAAAGATAACACGAAGCTCATCATTTAAAACTGCAAATGTGTTGATTCAGAAAGTAAAGAGGCAAAGATGAAAGCAAACTTTATTTTATTCACATTTTATTTCCACAGTGTGTCATCAAGGTGTTTAAAACTCCCACACTTAATTTATACACATTACACATTTATACATATTTTCACACATTGTGTTGTAATATAGTGCAGTAATCAACTGAAGCTTAGTGAGGTTGTGGTGCTTTGCTCTGATGGACAAATTTAACAGAGTGGTAATGTAGATTAAAAGGAGCAGGAGGTTTAACATGACGACAATACAAACAAGATTTAGTGTGAGGACGTTACTGTTGATCACAACACACCGTCGCTCTGTTTGACCATAACTGTCTGACTAATAACTAAAGTAAATCTCAGCTCTGCAGTGCTACACCAGCGCCATCTGTTGGAGCAGCAGAGGAGAAACCACATTGTCTCAGACTAGAGGGCGATTATTGTGATGAATGGTGGAGGAAAAGAAGTGTGGTCTATTATGGACTTGAGTAAGGGGCTGCCAAAATAAAAAATCACTGCGGGTGCACAGATTCTGTTTCTGCTGCTACATTGTTGTTGTGCTATTATTCCTGTAATGTTCACTGATGACATGCACAGTCCCTGCTATTTTATAGTCATTGTGCTTGATTAAACAGAGCTTTAGACGTTTAGAGTCTTAAGATTAAGTTAATTAAACTTGTGGAGAAGCTGTAGGCAACTTTTCAATCACAGTTTGAATCAGAATTTGATTCTTAAATCTAAATTTGCTCGACTAAAAAGTCTGTGATACTTTTTATAGTTGTTGTTCCGTATTACTGTTGTTATCACTAACACAAACCTGTGTCATGTATTTTTTATTTGCTCATTTGAAGTTGGCAGTGACCCTGCACTTCTAATAACGATAATCTTTAATATTTAAGTCATTACCTGTCGGCTTTGGTGAAAGGAAGGAAAGCAAATCCTCGCTACTTGAATTTAATCTTCCTTTATCTGAGCTTAATGTGGTTCTGAGGAGATGATCAAGGTCAAGGCTTTTTATCATGTTACAGCTGCAGAGAGAAGCCTCCTCCGCTGCTCATAGATGTAATGGGCGTGGCCAGTGTTCACATAGTGTTTCCATAGCTGATGATTTTTATATTGAGGTTCCTCCCTCAACCCACCAGCGTGTGTCGATGATAATGTGTCGTTCTTTAGGGATCAGAGTCAAGCTGCTTATTGTAACTGATTGTGTTCAGACAGTTTTCATTCTGCATGTAATCCACCCTCACTTCTGTCCCCTGCAGCTCTGATTTTGCAGTTTTTCAGTAGGAGTCTTTGACAGAAAATTCAATTTGACTTTTCAAATCTTTACACAAATACAAACAAATATTCTTTTCTTCTCACTGAAAGATATATAATAACATCCTGGCTCTGATATAATAACAATTTGTATTTGTCCACGGCTTAATCTCTGCCAGTCGATGCTGGATGAAGCTCGGCTAAGTGACAGGATTCCCAATAGTTTCCAGCACAAAAACAGAAAAGTTGTTAAGTTTTTGACAAGTTGTTCTAAAGCACTGATGCTTGTCTTGGTGTTACCGTCGATGGCTTAGCTTCATCCCCTCGGTGCTGTTTTTGTTAAGAAGACAACAACTGATAACAGATGTACTACATCTGTTGTCAGAGTGATTGTATAATTCCTCAGAGGAGGAGGAGGAGGGATGATTTTGGACAGATAGCTTTTGTCAAGGACTACGGAGAATACTCTTCTTTACATGTAGGAATTTGAAAGGTGTTTTTTTTTTTTTCTCTAGTTTTTATTCCCTGAACTCACATTGTGGTTAAGATGCACCAAGGTCTGCAACCATGTTTCCCTTTCAGTGTTTTAAGTAAAGTTGACTGGAAGACATTTTAGTGACACTGATGTGTTTTGCTGTAGATGAGATTCCAGACTGAAAGAAATGAGGAATGAATTGACTTGTAGAGCTGTAACTCTGTATTACTGTGGTCTCGGTGATGTCTAGTTTCTAAGGATTACAGACTAGTTTCAGGGGATTACAAACACACAGCAATTTATTTTACACGCACACAATGTGCAAATGAACATCCCACCTCAAAATAGATAAATAACAGAATTAGCCTGTAGGGAGGTGTTCATTTCTAATTAAACAGTGCAGGTGTAAAAACTAGGCTGCACATCTGTTTACGCAAATTACAAATGTTCACTCGATGGAAACCAGATAATGTTATGAACGCAGCACTGTCTTTTTCACTAATGATTATTCTGGAGTAAACAGCTGAACTCTGCCATTTTTACAGGCAACGCTGCATCTGGTAATTCTCTGTGATGATGTATACACAGATGTGTAAACAACCATTTCCATTTTCTCCAGTGTGTGTGTGTTTTTATTATTATTGAAGAGAAGCGTCCCCCTCAGGCAGGAGAGTCTGTGTTGGAAGATTCAATGGCAGCATATGAAAGAGAAATGAATGTTTGTCATAAAAAGAAGGTAGAAATTAAGTGGTTTTCAATTGTGGCGCTAAAAGCTCCCGCAGACGAATTTGTGGCCAGAGTGTGATCACTTATGAACATTACGACTGCGGCCAATTTCCTACAAAATGAAAAGTGTGAGGCGCACGCGCCTCGGCTGTTTCACCATTAATTACAGGTCTGTTTTGAGAGCAATTAAACATAAAGATCTGAACAAACATCGCCTGCTTTCATGTGTAAATGTATTTGCCGAACACATTTACACGTGTTAGAGCTTCTGCTGCGGCTGCTGCTGAGGACATAACATCACAGCTACTTCAAGGTTTCAGCAAGTAAGTGCTGCTTTGGTTAAATATGTAGAGAAGAGGTCTGTGTGCTTGGAATTAGAATAAAAAGGTTTTATTAACAGGTCATTAACAAGCTATTTGGTTGCATATAAACATGGACGTCGTCGTCCTTGGTGCTTTTTATTGGACTGTACACAACAACGGGCTCTTGTTACATTATCTTCTGACTTGAGATCTGCTGCTATACTGCGGGGCTTGTGGTTTTAGAGGATTGTGCACTGAAAACCACAAGACAGCTGGTGTTTCAAAATGTTTTTCTAATATCTCTGAACAGCTGAGAGCAGCAAGGGACTGTTTGTTCTCTTCAATGGCCACTAGATGACAGAGCCACTTTATGGACCATACGCAGTCTAATTAGTCCTTATCCTCCTCTCCAGAATGGACTGAGCTCCATTAACGTGAAGATAAATGACTTAAAGAGGGACACTGAGAGTCTCTAATGTGTAAGATGATGCCTGTTCTGTGGACAGGTGAATCTTAATCAGGCACAGAGGAGTAGAGAGAAAATAAAAGGGTGGTTTGAGTGTATGGCTTCTCTATATGTCTGAGCAGGACTGAAACATTAGACAACCAGTAGATGGCATTACTGAATCACCTCTGACTGACAACGAACACGTACCGATGTTTGTTTCATGTCATAGTGACGTCTCTGTTTGTCTGAGAGGTCGCAGGTTTGATCTTCAGGCTGCAAAAATATCAAAAACTAAAATTACATTTGTTAGATGAAAGAAAACCTAAACGAATGCATAAAGATGTAAAATAAAAATAAAAATGTTTTTGCAAAATGAGATTGTACAACTTATCATTACCATGATAGGTGTTGACATTTACTATACTATGTGTTTACTGTTCTCTGACAAATGGAGTAACGTCATCATCAGTCACTGTCGGCTCTTTTACCCTCATATATTTCTGTTTATAATCAACTCAAATTAAATCCTAAATGGCATAAAAACTTAATGGTGATTTAGAAATTAGGATAACCACTTTTCTAACAATTGCAATTACTTTCTCTCATTTATTTAAATTAGGGTCTTTTATTTCCATCAACAAGCAAACAACCACACGAACACATCTGCTGTGGGTTTAATTATTTTTCGTTTGGCAGCTTCAAGTAAAATGCTTGTCTGGTTTAGCTCATTCCAGACCAGAACAGAGAGAATGGCCCGAGCGAGAGTTGGCACAACAGGCCTGTGCCACAGTCCCGTCCCGTCCCCCCTCAGCATTTGGCGATGCCATCGCAGCCAGCCCTCCCCTCGTTGATCAGAGGCAAACTTGCCGACGCCACTGTGTCGCATTCTGGGGATAGCTGCACATAGGGACGCTGTGATGTGCCACCTGGCCCTCGGCCCCGTTGGTCAGGAACTCTCCCTGACCTCTCCATTAAAACTCGTTTGCCACTGAGAGCAACGTCAAAGGGGAGTCTCTGAGGACCACTTGCGTGCATTCTCCCCTGTGATGAGGACAGACCAGAGGGAGATTGCCGACACCTATTGAGGAGGGGTGGGGGGGAAGCTACGCCTGCCTCCTCCTCTCAGTAGAAGGCCATGAAGCCGCCTGGCTACAAGAACTACACAGTTGCAGATCAAAGATTGTCCATTTGGTCGGCAGCCAACAGAGCACTCTGTGCCTCCTCGCCCCACTAATAACCATAAGGTCTAAAACAGCATGGTGTGTGATAGATGGAAAGCCAGAAAGATTTTGAAAGGAATAATTGTTAACGCTGATAAAGAATTACTGGATTTTCTTTCTTTTCTATACACTCTTTAAAATCGGAGCAGAGGTTTTTCAGTATTTAAAAAATAATGACTAAAGCTACTTTAATTTCATATGCAACCTCAACAAGTTATATATGTAATTAGATCATTTCATTGGGAATTACTGCAGTCTCCTCTTGCCCACGCTGAGCTTATATAGACTGAATTATTCACATTAGTTCCTATTTATATGCTTTAGAAAATGCACACTATTCTTAGGCAACCATCCGTAAAAGGTTACGATAACTTCTCCTCTTCTGCAGCTTCACTTCTCGCAAGATTCCCAGTATTGTGAAGAGGTCTGAGCGCAAAACAGGTGTTTGGTTTGTTTTCAACATTCAGTAACCTAGCCTACTAGTTCCAGACACAGCATTTACACAGGCAATAACATGTGCTATTAGACCTCACATGTCGTCTACACCATGTCTGTCTGAGTAGTCCTCAACAAAATGATAATATTTGTCCAAAGAGCTGAGAGTAGATGCTAGAAAGCCCCTGACACTTGGTACAACTGGCTGAAAAGACACTGTCTCCACCTGTTGCAGGTCAGAGGTTAATGCCTTAAGGTCAAAGGTTGTTTCCACAAAGCTAGTTTGAAACTCTTGCTTTCTCTGTCTGTAACAGTTCCCAGCCCGAGTGCTGAATGTTTGAATCAACGGTTAAAACGTATGAGTGTGCTGCTGCTGGAAAACACTGACATAAGGAGAACTGAGCACGTAGGACACGCTGCTGTCATGATATAATTGAATAAAAGTATTGCATTTGAAAATGGTTAAATGTCGTCACTGTTGCTTCCACCCAGTTTGCTGCATAATCTCTTGAGCTTAGCTGGAGTGACAATTGTGGACAATACGATGTGAGTTGGCAGCGTAAAAGATAAATGGACCGCATTAGAGGAAAAACAACTGTTGTGTGGTTACTGTGGCTCCCAGAGTACTGGGCTATGTTCAACAGATCAGTGTAATGAGCAGATAACTAGGCCATCATATAACACATCCACAAATACCATGGACTTGTAAGGCTCTTTTTAATGGTACCAGAGATGTATGCCGCTTTTAGCCACATTTAACTCTGGGACCGTCCACCTCAGAGGATTCAGAGGCATGACCAGAGGCTAATTAGCTTGAAAAACAATAGCTCCCTGATCACCATACCATTGTGCTCCCCTGCATTGTGCCGCGGATCTGATTACAAACTTGTGATAAACAAGGAGCTAAATTAGATGTGCAGTTGTTGCCATTGTCCCCGATTTCTGATACCCGCCCCCCGCCTCCTGCCCCCTGCGTCCTTTGTGTGCGGTATGTACGAGCCAAAGCGGACAAGCCTGAAAGAGTCCCTAGTCCCAGATGGAGTATAAATGTATGGTAACTGACAGAGAGGGAGAGCTGATACAGTTGCTTTGCTCTCTGCGGTCACCTTCTTCTGGCAGGGCCGAAGGTAATTAAGACCATGAATGCGGTCCAAGCAGTGGGCTGCTTAAGACAGAATATTAATGTAGCTTTGATTGATGGAGTCAAAAGTGATTTCTTGCAGCAGAGCGTGGGTTGAGAGCCAGCTGGTCTTGGGTCAGAGAGCTGGATGGTGGGCAGATGCTTACAGGCCTTCTTAGCCTCTGCTGATGGAGCACAATTGATTAATGCCCCCCAATTAGGGAAACATTAAAAGCCACGTTTTCCAAAGCACAATTCAGTGTCACATAATGCATGTGGGGCATTTTGTGTATTCCCAGGCCGATAGAGGACGGGGCAGCTCAGTTTGCATGGAATCTACACTTGGCAAATTTCCACCACATTAACTGCCTGGCATGTGGAGTGTTGATTTTTAATGGTTCAGCTTTTAGAAACAGTAATGTCGTGGGCATTTCGATATAAAGACGTCCATGTCAACAAAATAGATTGATGGTATTAGATGTGGAAAATATTTATTTTGAAGCATGTAACATTCTTAAACTTAAAAAGATCTCAGACAGCTGTTAGTTCGTCATGTGTTGCTTCTTGTGACTTGAAGTTGATTATCCAACTTTATTTCCATCAGTTGTAAACTTTTTAACTTTTATTAGTTTTCTTAAGATTTCCTAATTTCACCCACAGCATAACTCACAGTATGAAAAACACCTTGAGAGGATTTTGGCAACTCATAAATCCGAAGCAATAAAAACATTAGCGTGGCACGTCTCTTCCTCTTTTCACGTTTATTGTGGAAATATAAATTAAGTCTTAGGCCTGTCAGGTCCGGGCTTGACTTTTTATAGCTTCTAAAACATTTTAAAATCAAAACAGCCATATTAGTCATCCATCCTTTACTTAACATTCCCTCTGACTGTATCTGTTTTGTGCAACGTGTTGGTGCCATTTTTGTGGCGTTTGTGCAGGATTGTGTTGAATTTGAGCTTTTAAAACACAGTCTAAATCCTTTTCTTTCTTTATTTTTTGTCATGAGATTTGACAAGCACCCATTTTCTTGCCTCTGAGTTTCTAGGCCTGCAGCTTACATTACTGATTCCCGTACGTGATCCATGGCCTCCCAGAGGACATGCAAGGAGCCAGGGAATGTGTCCTTGTTACTCACCAAGCAAAGTCTGTTATGGTCTTGTAACAGGAAGCCCTGAGCTGAGACATCTACTGGCCTGCCTGTCAGAAATCCTCAGACTTTCTCCAGGGAAGAGGCAACAAAGGAAAAGAGGCCAAATAGAAAGTGTAAGACACAGTTAAATATGTGTTAACATTGTTATACACACCTCCCAGGGTCACAATGATCTCTCTTCACTTTTATATAAAATTTATTGCTTCTATCAAATTCACTACATCATAGTTTTGCTGATTCAGTCCAGTCCGCGACGTGTCAAAACGTCCAGCTCGTCTCGTAATGGAAAGTCTGTTTTAAAATATTCTTATTGGAGAGATTCTTGTGATATGACAGAGTGTAATTAATCACGTCCCTCAGGTCTCTCCTGACTTAGCTCCATATGTGTCTTAAGATGAGACAGGGTCAAGGCCGGGGACAACTGGAAGGCGCTTGTTAAGTGTCGGAGGCTCGTGCCGCTGGGACCTCTGTGCCATTCCTGGCATCCTGCTCGAGCAGGCCCCCTGCAGCACGCCTGGGGGGTCCTGTCCCATGCTGTCCCTCTCATCCATTGCCACCGCCGTATTATGTCTAGGCGCTCTCTACACGCCGAGCTCAAGAGGCCCTTGATTGTATAGAAACCAAAAATAAACAAATCAACAAAACAAAAGGGGAAAGGTGGACAAAGAGAGCAGGCTGCTTCCATCTGTTTGGAGCCGTCAGTCTTTGAGCTTTGGAAAACTCCACACACCCTTTGTGTAGCTATGACACTGTCAGCTAAACTCTGACTAAACTTGTAGTGTCTTTAATGCAATGGCACTAAATAACTCAGATACCTGAGGGGGCATTAAATCACCACCACATCCTCTTATCGTATCTCTGCCGTTAATAAACACGGTGCACCGGTGAAGCGTAGTGGCTTTTTTAGCATGCCAACTGTCAAAATAAAAACAAACACCAAATGTCTGACATGTAATATAATAGGGGGTTTCTGTATGATGTTTTCACGACACAATATGTATATTATGTTCCATTGTTTAAATGTTTTATAACTGGGTTTCAATAAGCCTTTGTCAGTCCTGTTGTTGTTGCAGATGTGGTGAATCAGGACATAACTCAACATAAATCAATCAGAAAAAATCCCACAGATACAAGTTTCAATATCATTCACACACAAAATAAATAGTGCATCTCCTAGCAGATAGGATCAGGTTAGAAATGTGATTATTGATACAACAGGATTCAGTATAAACACAGCTGTTGTGTCATAGTTTCTGTCTTTCATCCATTAACAAAATAATTCCGTCCCACATGATGATTTTAAATGTTTGATATCATCGTGGGAATCGTGAGTGAGACGCTTCATTGTTGTGTTTGTATCCATGGGAATGAAGCCGAATCTTGATCAAGTTGTTAGTTGTCTCATCGGATCCAGGTTTACGCCTCTGGTTATGTGGAATAATTAAATGTAGTATTCTAATAATAATGTTAATAAGTTAGTCAGAGAATCAGGATTAAACATACAATTTTCCTCTTTAGTCTCCTGGTGACAGATGAACTGACGTTCAGCTCAGTTCGTCTCATGATAAAAACTATGAACCAGTTGTCTGCAGTAGTAACATTATGATTCTAAATTTGTGAATGAAGTGATGGTAAGAGATATTTTTATACTCTTTCATCAAACTGCGCTCTGTACACAACTGTGTCATTAACACTGTGTTTTCTACAGCTTGTTTATTTGACACATAGATGTCATAGAAGATTTATTGGCTGTATAACAAAGTCATAAACCCCAACGTTGGCTTTGGAGAATGTCACTTCTGAAAACACCCACGCAACCATCTGTAAGACGATATAAACCCCAATAAAAACCAATGAGTTATTGTGAGAATTGATTATTATGTAGAGGAAGATGGTTTCAGGTCAAACTCCTGCTTCAGCTGGATGCCATACAGAGCACGGAGACTTTAATAAGGGGTTATCACGCTTCATGTTTGTTACCAATGCAGCACACCTGGTAAAGACTCCTCCTCCTCGTGTTGCAGGCCTGCCATTATTGGACACCTGCTGTTGTTCTTGTTTTGGAGTGACTCATTTTGGAGAGCATTACATCAATAAAGGGCACGAGGAATTAATGAGCAAAGGGAAGGAGGGCATCCTGGCTCTTGGCATATTAACATCTGGCTGTAGATTTTTAGAATTACCCAAGCATGAGAGCATTGTGCATTGTGCTTCTGATGATTATTATCAGTGCAGATAACTTGTGTGATGGCAGATACGCACAAGTGTTTTTTTTTACAGTGTTGTTTACTGTCTACGCACACACAATAGATCCAGCTGTTGAACTGAGCTGTTGAGCGATACAGACACGTACACAGGTCATTTAACGTTGTCTGTGTTCTTTACTAAAACCTTTTTATTGGCGTTGACCAACCGGACTACTAATCAAAAAGCTTTTGAAATGAGAAAAATGCCAATAAAAGCTACTGAGGGTTGAAAACAAGCAATATATTTTCCATCTATAAATTCCTCCTTCATAACACCACAACTAACGAGCTACAAACACTCACTCAAACCGAAATAAAGTAAAACGCTTCACTAGTTGTCACCTGTTCCACACTAATAGATCACATAAATATACTGTACATACTGGCATCATATCTCAAATTAAATTACACAAGAAACAACCAGAGAAATCGTTTGTTTTATTTTTGTTTCGTTCCGGTTTGTCTTAATATCAGCCAACATGATGTGGGATGAGGTGTGCATGGGCATGTGGTGACCTATAAACTCCAATCAAGGCAAACAAGCTGTTTCTTTCTTCTCCATTTGAACCATATTTCAGTGATTTATTAGCATCAGACATGTTAGGACTCCAGCGAGGCATTGTCTCAAACCCCTGAAGCAGCATTCACATTGATGCCACGCAGCTTCGTTATGAGCCGTTCCAAGAGAAAAAAATGGTCCTTAATGCCTCAACTGGACCATCACAACGGAATGAAACAATGACCCCGCCACATCCCTTTCAGTCCGCTCAACTGATGGGTAACTGGAGTCGCCTTGAGAGGAGCCCCGTGCAGCGTTATCAGGGGTGGGAAGGGGGTGTGAACAGCGGCAGAGATGCCTCCGAGGTCAAGCCTTTAATAATGATTACAAACTGGAGCTGGCTGCTGGAGCGACAGGCTGCAGCTGTGGGCCGGCCGGCCTTTGAAGTGCCCCCCGCCTGTTGCAGGGTCCCAGGCCCCCTCGCATGAGGAGACGCTGGAACTATGTGGCTGCCTGTGGGAAAGAATGTCATGCGACGCCAGGGTGACGGAGCGCAGGATGGCTGAAGGGTGGACGACTCAAACTGGTGCTGCTGGTGGGCTGGTGGGTCGAACGCCGGGGACCGCTGGGGATGGCACAGCGGGATGAGGGAGAAAGAACAAGGGTGTATGCATGTGCTGCTGTGGCAAAGTCTGTGTTCTTTAGTTACACACACATAGGGTGGCTGTAGGAGGAGGAGGAGGGGGGGGCCATAAAGTTACTGCCAAAAAAGCACATAGACATGGACTGTGACAGACACTGTGGCTGCACAGTTAATGTACTCTCACTTTTTTTCTAGTTCCTTTTAATAAAGAGATATCAGTGTTTCTAAATTTAGGAACATTAGGTCTGTGTGATTCTCATAAAATTTAAGCCTTTAACTCATCTCAGAGTTGCCGTCATAAACAGTTTTAGATAATCCAAGTTGTAATGTGTGTGTGCATGAATGGAAAACTACAGTTCACGTTGCAACAGCGATGTCACGGCAAATAATTCAACTCTAACAGCCTCAATAAAACGCTTCAAACTGCCTTTTAAAGGTTTTAACGTCGAAAACTTTAATGTCAACATGGATCAAAATTAATAACGCTACGAACTCATTTCTTACAAGAACTTAAAACACTCCATTATGTTTTTTCTGATAGCGCAACTAAAAGCCATTTGTTTAGAAGATGCCAGAACAAAATGTACACTTGTGTACTTGATCCAACATTGACAGATGAAGCATCACACAAACTTGTTAAACTTATTTTAAAACATTCAACGGCAGAAAGAAAGCGGAAACCTTTTAACCTCCGTTGTGAGCTGCTTCTTCCAACATGAATTTTATAGAGAAGATTTACGGCTCATCGACTTAATTACTACCTGCCCGATGATGCTATGGGTGAATTATTATGCACACATAGTTTCTATCCGTATCAGGGCCACATATCAAATTATTACTTAGCTTGCAAAATGAACACTGACAGAAGGCTGCTGTGATTTGCTGCAGTGATGATGCCGGTGGGGAAGTATGCAATTATTTAATTGTTCCTATTCGTCTGTAAAAGTGTCTTAAATCCGGGAACGGAGTTACAGTTTCACACCATAAGGCCTTAAAGTCTTAGATATTTTTGGCCCTAACAGGGGCCAACATGCAGTAACTACACACCAGTTCACTCTGTGCATGAAAGCTCATAATTCTGTGATGTTTTAATGTTTTAATAAATTTTTACTTCAGCAGAACAGGCATTTTTACAAGGGTTACAGAAAGAAAATTAATTTGTGTGTCTAGTAAAACATTTGTACATTTTACATTAATCTAATGCAAAAACACAAAGAGGTAATGAGACTGATGATATCTAATTAACTTAATAAAACGACAGTCTACATATGTGTGTTATTAACAGTCGACAGTAACTTTTATCTTGTGATTTTTCCTTTGAAGCTCATTTGCTTTTCTTGTCTTAGCGTCGTCTTCATCAGTCACAGATTTGTGTGAATCACAGACATGACATCATCAAAGATACAAACAGATATATTACGAGGAATTTTTACTCTGTTGAAAAAAAAAAAAAAAAAGGAGAAAATGAAGAGGAGCAGCGCTGAGCGCAGCACAGTCATGACATCATCCATTCCATAACAATGATCCATTGTGTTGTATAGGCTTCTGCTCTCCGGCTGTCCATAAGTTTTATTTGGCATTTTATAGCCGTTAGATCACAGCAGCTCAGTGCCATGCTCAAAGGTGGCCACTCGCTGATAGTCCGCTGAGAGGGCTGCAGGGGAGAGCTGACGGGGTTAACGGGGTGGAGGCAGACGGAGGGGAGAGGAGGAGGGGAGGGGGTTCGCCTCTGGAAAACGTTGTGGAGAGAAAGTGAGAGAGACCACCACGACTAACGCAAGTCCCCGGGTCTCAGCTCTGTCCCTCTGATGCAAGAGCCGACCTTTCATCTCCCTCACAAGGATTTCTGTCCCATTTCCCTTCAACAGACACATAATTGCGAAATGACGGTGAAGCAAAATGGCTTAATACACTGCAAATCCTCTCTGCTCTGCTAAGAGGAGGGAAAAAAAAGAGGCTTTAATATGAAAGCGGAGGTCTGTTGCTGCATCTCATGTTCATTTTGAAATAGAGCTTAAGCTTTTCAGAACGGGGGTCCCAGGATGTTTTGATTTCACCGAGGATTTTAAGATAATGTGTGTGATGTCACAGTTGAATATTACAAAAAAAAAAAGACAAATGAAAGCTGCTGTACTTCATCCGTTATTAAGTATGGGGCGACTGATTCTCAGAACTATGGTAATGATAATGATAATGATAATGGTAATGATAATGATAAAATCTAATTCAGAGTGAAAATATCACATGATCTAAATCTCCCATTTTCTTTCTTTCTCAGCTTAATGGTCACGGCTTAATGTTGGAGATCATAAATACTTTTACTGGTAAAATTCTGTCCAACTGAAATAAAAGTGCAACCAGGGGACATGTTGACTGACTGTCTCTGTTGTTGTTGGAGTGAACAAAAAACTGTCTGAGATTGAAAAAAGTGACCAATTGGGTCCATTGGAGGAAAGCTGTAAAGCCTCAACATCACCAGTAAAAATAGACAGAAATATATATTTATGTGTTTATTTGAGGCCAAGCAACATGTCAGAGAAGATATACATTTGTCATTTGACTTGTTAGACCTTCTTTCTTTTTCTTTCTCTCTCCTCCAACACTCAATCTGTCAAAAGTCTGTTTAGAAATCCAGCGGTGATCTATTGAAGCCCATTACTTCGACATAATTGCAAAATAAACATACTTCAATACAGATTAAAGAGCTAACTTAATGCTATTACAGCAATGACATGTCCCCCTGTTCAGATATTTTAAGTACCCTGCTGCACCACCCCCCCAATCCCCAGTTTTTACGACCTGCTTCATAAATGAAACCATTCTCCACAAATGTGCCTATGTCCTCTCCTGTGACCAATAATAGCCCTCGGTCTGATTGAGTGTGCAGTAATGTAATTTGGATATTAGACTGGGTTAGCTGCATATGTATTGGCAGACCTCTGGTCTCTGTGCTCAATTCAACCACAGGACTTAAGGATAATGTTTCCCTCTACCACCATTAATATCAGCGACTTAAAATACTGCAGAGACTCGGACCAACAAGTAATATTGTGCTACCTGGCACCTCTGTCTGTTGACATTAAATCCTTTTTTTTCTTATTCAATCTTGCATGTCGTCATTTTAAATGTTTCCCTAGTAACATTGTAACTGTTTGCTAACACACTGACTAAGACTTTGAGTCTTTGAGTCAGAAGCAGGGTGACTTTACAGAGATGGTATTCGACGGAGCAGTCACTTCACGGCCGTTTGAGCGGTTGAGATTCATAACAATCTTCACGTTGCTTCACAAATCTTCGGTTTTATTGAATCTGCTGACAACAACTAAAAAGGCAGGACAATACCAGTTATTTAACTGACATATTGGTGTTTGAATTAAAAAAAAAAAAAAAAAAAGTTAAATTCTAAATAGATTTTTATCTTCACACGCATCTTAATTAATCTCACATCAGCTGATAAAACAAGAAGGTGAATAAATAGTTAAACTGACTAAATGTTTCTTAATATATTAACCAGTTATTATTTTGTTAATTTAGCTCATTACTAAGAGATTTGTTTTAATTTGTACTCAACATAAGAATTTAACGATCTTATGTCCTCACATGGTTCGGTCGTGCTCTGTAATCACATGTGGTAGTTGTTGTGTAAACAGTTTCGATTTCAGCTGCATGATTCATTTCTGATACTGTGTGAATCTGGTTTGGCATAAAAACTGTCCTGTTTAAACTGACAGCTGTCCACCTTTTTCATGAAAGATGCGTTTCACTTCGTTGAAGCTTCATCTCTAAAATAATAAATTACACAGGAGACGGACGTCAGTTGGGGTTTTACCTCCTGTTTTTTTTTTTTTTTTGTTTATTTCCTCTATAGATGCATGTACCTGCAGGAGATCCTGTCATTTATAGGTCTCAGATAATGACAGTTTGCATGTTTTGCGCTCATGTGTTACTTGTGGACTGATTTACTGATCTGATGATGGTTTGATTGACTGAACTGATCACTCAGGTGATGTATTTATAGTGAAACAAGTGATGACTTTTTTTTAGTTGAGTTTTTGCAGAATTTTAACAAAGTTTTCTACTGTAAAACTCACAGTGCAACGCCTCTTTGTGGCAACTCAGGGTTTGACAGTGTTAATCTATATTTTTAAATCTTTGTCGTCAGATTGAGGTTGTTGTCCAGATGTGTGAGTGACAACACGGCAGCAGACTGCAGGAGAGAGTTTCTGTCCTGTAGAGAGAAGTCAAAAACAGAGACACGGATGAGGATCGATGTCTTAATCATGGATATTGACCGTGATCGTCATCGTAATGATGTTTAGTTGTGTGGCTCCATGTTTCATCCTCTTCTGCTACGTAGCCAAGACGGCGTCTTTGTGTCAACTTTTTTACCGTAATGAGTGAAACCACCCGGGTGTTGACAGTTCACTGTGTTTCACCAGACTGGTCAGTGCGAACACACTGACGCTCTCTGAACAGTAAGTGTAAGTGTGGAAGTGTATGAATTGAAACACACCAAAAGAGACAAAGAGAGAGAAACAAGTTGGAGGAGGAGAGAAGCCATCTCCCCATCTCCCCCACCAGAAATGAATCCAGTTATTGTTTTGTTTCACCTGTTGCAAAGTTACCCCCCAAAAACACGAAGCTCCTCTCCAACTCCTCCAGCTCGCTGAGCTACTTAACCCACTATTACATCATTCTCTCTGGATTTGGGCCAGACAACATTTGGCTGCTCGCCCACTTACATTCTGTCTGTTCTTTTTTTTTTTCTTGCTGCAAACAGATGCAAACATTTCTTTTCAATGCTCTTCATTACCTGATGGCCACCACGTTCTCCTGACAACCTGTCAAAACTCCTCACCAAGGTGACAGGTTGTCTTTTATTTATGCCAGTGCTCGCCTCGTGTGTGCTACTTGAGAGATAGTGTGTAACACCAGATTCTCTGCTGAATGGTGAATTGTATGTCTCTGTCTCTCTCTCTAAATAAGCCCCACAGGAGAATACATGCTGAAAGATGCCCCCCTCCTTATCAGTCAATGGGTGTAAGTCTATCAGCAGTTAAAGCCTGTAGGAAGGGCTCTGCTCTTTAACTGTTATGAATAGGTGCTTTTCTTGCTTCCTTTTCCTTGAACCCTCTCTGGCCTGGGGCAGATACTATAGATGTCTTCACTTGAACTCAGTGGAAATCTCCACACAACTGAACAAAGTAAAGTTGAAGTTAATTCATCGAGCTTGTTGCTTTGTAAAGTCTTTTTATTTTTCATTAAGAGAGCAGCTCATTTCATGTTTCAAAGACTGACTGTTAATGTTCTCTAGTCCTCTTGATGTGATTTCATTTTTGCACGATTCATCAGTGTACTTCAGTAAAAAAGAGAAATATTCAATAAATGTTAGAAATCTTAGGTCAACCAGTATCATGAGCACGTATTATGCAGAAAAATGATGTTTCTAGTTCATATGTTCATAAGCAGGATTATAATGTAGAAATAAGATGAAATGAAAATATCAGGAAATGAGAAAATGTTATTTGTCATTTTTTTCCAAAATTAGAAAATGTATCTTTTTTTTTTTTTTTTTTTTTTTGTTTATTGAGACTAAACTGAAACTTCTTCAGTTTCCAAGAACGTCTGCTGTTACAACTATCCTGATAAAGCTACATGATGATTAATGTACCTGTTGATTGAAGCTAAGTCTTGACTGTGCCCTGTTTGTATAGTTCGATGTCCAAGCATCAATCTGTCCACAACAGGTTTATCAGACTTACTAAGCATTATCCTTTAATACTGTTTAAACTGCTGCAAGGAGGTTCTGGTTAATCTCAACTATGCGCATTTGAAGACGGCAAATGTTATTCATTGTTTGAACAAGACTGTGATTTTTCTTTTCATAGTTCATATTCTTAACGTGAGGTGAGACCTCGGATAAATTCCAGCACGCTCTTTTTGTGTGTGTGTGTGTGTGTGTGTGTGTTGTGATTCTCTGAAATAGTTCCTGAATGAGTCTAAATTCCCCCTCACCTGTTCAACCTACTCATCAGTTTTCTCTGGATATAAAAATAAACCACATGTATTGATAGGTTGGGATCTGATCTTGTGAACTCGCAGGAAAAAATTGGCATCACGGTGACAGGGAGAAAACAACGCTGAGAAGTGGAAAAAAAAATCACCTTGTAAAATAAAGACAACCTCCAATTCACCTAGCGAGCTGAGCTGAGCGTGTCCAGTCCTGAGGACTGATGCCAATGCAGTGATCTCACCTGTTTGATTGAGCTCTTGGAAAACAGTTTATACTTCATGATAGATTGCCTGTAGGCAACGCATCCAAAATAAAGACAGGATCGTTTCCTTGTAATTCTTTGATAATCTTTACAGGCGTGTGATGAATTAACAGCAGTCAGTGACTTCTGTTAAATTTAGATGTGCAGTGGAAAAAAACAAGCAGAGATTTTTGTACAGATATGCATTTTGAAGCAGAACCGATGCCTCCATCTCTCTTTTTCCAGAAAGGGATGATTTACAAACCACTGTTCACACCCAGGCTCAAGTGTTGACAGCCATGCCCAAATGTCAAGCCAAATGCAGATGCACAAACTCTGTGCTTTGTCAACCAGTTGTGTAATTGCTGTTTAATTTATAGACACGAAATACCTTGCAGGCAAAAGCTCAAGCTGCAAAAGCAGGCTGTGAGGACGTTTGCAGGGTGCAGTGATGAGGGATTTTATGCACGGGCTTATATGACACTTCACACGGCGCACGTACGTCTCCAGTTTAGTGTGATCGATGCTTCTGTTTCTGGTAGAAAAAATAAATATTACATTTCACCCAGACAGGTGTCTCCATCTCTGTGAACCTGTACATTTATTTCATAGTTTTTCTGCAGTTTATGATGCTTCAAGAATTTGTCCCAGGTCGACAGACACATGTCTCCTTGTGTAGAACAGTTTGTGTTGGAGCAGGAGGAGGAGGGGGACACACCTGGAGGCACAAACAAGAGTACGATGAAATTATTTCTCTGTGCTGTAAAACACATTGTTTTTGCTGATCTTTCTGCTTTTTGACTGTCACCGTCCACTCAGGTAGCTGCAGGTCGTCAAGATGTAACACTATTATTCACTGTGAGTAAAATAAACTAAATAAAGCTGATACAACAAGCAGCGCTGCAAGTTTTACAGTCGAAAAAGGAAAAAAAACATGCTATAACACAGGAGACGGCTGGACAAACTGGAGACAAAAATAGAAATGTCTCTAAATTCACTGTGCTCAGTTGAGCTGTTGCATCTGCAGAAAATCCCTTAAAGGACCTTGCAGAACATGTAAATGAGCAGCGGAGGAGTGAAAGTTCCAGTTGAAGGATACACCTGGGCCTTGAGGAGAGGCTTGTCAACGATTCACAAGTACAGCCATGAAGTCTCGGGAGACATTCTCTCCTCTGAATGGCTTTATTAGTGCCTCTGCAGTCATTTCGGCTTCTCTTAAATGGAGCAACACTTAGAAGTGCGATGAAGTAACGCGGGGCCCATTAGCTCACTCTGCTGCACGGCACCACGCCGCTGGTGCCGAGTGATATTGCCAGCAGCTGGGTTGACAACATCCAGCCCGCATGAGGTTAGGAGCTATAAGGTGACCAAGAAAAGCAACCACCAGAATTACTCTCTGCACTTGTACTTTAACCAAAAGAGTAAAGTTAAACATCTGGTATTTAGGTGCAGAATAAATGAATAAATAAACTCAGAGATATGACGTGGAGTGGCTTTTTTTTTCTTAAAGCTTCCTCCATTCTTTATCTGATTAAATCTGTTTCTACCAAGTCTATAAATAGCAGGTTCTATTTATAAAGATACTTTTATAATGAATGGAATCATGCTCTCCTGTGTAATCTAAGACTTTACTTCCCTGAACGTGTATCTGGTACCTGAGTTCATGAACGTGTGTCATAGACTGAAGGACGTGACTGCAGCTTCAGTGTGAAATAGTTTTTTTTTTTGGGTGAAAACTGATCCATCAAAGTAATATAATACGTTTATATTTAATATGTCAATGTTTGTTGTATAAACTGGTCCTGTATTGCAGCGAGAGTGTGTTGCATAGCTGCAGAATGGTTAACAGTGATGTTTTGTGCAAGGTGCAAATGTTGCAAGAGTTGTGTGTGTGCATGCGTGTGCATGCTTGTGTGTGTGGGTGTGCGTAGTCATTAATGTGATGTGATCCAGAGGTGCTGAAAAACAGGCCACTAACCCTCAGCGAGGTCTTCGCTGTCTTTTCAGCAGCATTCCTCAGCTTTACATGTCAAGAAGTGAAACACATTACGAGATGCTGCTGTCCCTGCTGGTATGAATTAAGCATGTGACAGTCTCGTATACGTGTGTGTGTGAGTGTGTTTGTACAAGTGTGTTTAAGTGTGCCATGCTCATTTGAGGAATGTCCCCAGTCTACTCAGTCGAGCAGAACTGCATCGAAACCAAAGAGCAAGTATCACCTCAGCCGTGCAGCGATACTGAGAGGCCACAGTTTAAATGCAGATACCTACATCTCACATTCACTTCACTTCACCCTTTTAACTCGTCTGTCATCTGCCGGAGCAACTTAAGCGGAGGGAAAATTACACAGCGTGAGTCGAGAGTTGAGGCATCATGTAAAGTTCATCAGCTGGAGCAGCGTCAAATTCAAAAAGCACAAAAAGTCTTTAGACTTCAAGAGGTCAAATGAAACTGTTAACCGCCCACGTGTCAGAGTGAAATGGTTTTGATTTCAACTGAACTCTGAATGGATAATTATGATATGACAGGCTAATTGAGGTTGTCAGCTTTATTTGTCATAATTAGAAACATCTTTTTAAAATGGCAAACCAAAAGATAAAATGTTACAGAAAGGAAGAAATAAGAAAGAGGTCAATAATCTCAGAAAATGATCTGTGGTTGCTGTTGTGATTCAGAGGAAGAAAAACAGAGATGGAGAGATAAGAAGAAAACGACAGAGTGGGAGAGAAAGAGAGAGAGAGAGAGAGAAAAGAGGAAGAAAAAAGGTAAACGATTAGTCCCAGGTATTTCACGCTGGATGATACTTGGCTGGGCCTCCCTTGTGAAACTGGCTCTGTGTGCTTCAGTGACTGGGCCCTTGTCCCTTCAGGCTGATTTACACCCAACCATTTCTTTTCTCCGCTCTGTTTGTTTGCCAGTTCCTTAGCAACTGCAGGTTGTTTTCCTAATGTACTGTTACCTGTCCTGTTTGTCTCCTGACGAGCAAAGTAAATTGTCTCACCTTATTTATTGCCCAACAGTATTGTTGTATTTGGGGACAGTGTGACCGGTTACAACTTGATGAAG
Source organism: Polydactylus sextarius (assembly GCA_016801845.1). Lineage (NCBI taxonomy): Eukaryota > Metazoa > Chordata > Actinopteri > Polynemidae > Polydactylus > Polydactylus sextarius. The sequence continues at coordinate 1,229,406 of CM028924.1, forward strand.
GAGGTTTTGTCTGTCGGACCATCACATGTAGACAGTTGAAAGCGCCCATCCCAAGTACTGTACACAAATTACCAATGCACTTGAATAACAGCAGTTATTTGGCTTTGGGTAATTGCAGTATTTCAGTTTACATATGCCTTGTAATTTGGTATTTTTATAAGAGCTTTAACTCTGAAGTAAGTGCCTCATTTCCTTTTATTTATTCTTATCAAAACAGAGTAAGAAATGCAGCTCGGCTGTGAATGACAAGCTCTGGGGTTTGCTGATTCAACCGTAATGCATTAATGCTAAACCATTACATGCTTGCTCAATCCATCTTGGCATGAGTAAAGGGTTGTCATTGTCCGTAGAAATGTATCTTTAGAGAGTAGAGTTTTTACAAGAGTGAGGTGCGGTCATTCTGAGGTTGAGTAATACTCATTGTGGACTTATGAAGGCAGAGGGGTGTGACCATCGATTGTGCTGTTTTGATCCTTTAAATCTCTTTTTGTCCAATGAATTAATTCCTCTTTTAAAACTGTCATTTTCAATATTTTTTTTTGTTTCAACAAAGCTTTCACTTGGTGGGATATAAAAATGATGTGAGTCAGGAGGGATTTATTTTGTTTTATGCAGCTTTATGTCAGCTACATTTAAAAAAACATCTTATAAGATCAAGTAATTCAACAGTAACTTCTCAGATTTTATTTCTACAACATGCACTCAGCTCTTTGCACCTGCGAGTCGGCAGCTCTTTTAACAGAGGCAGTTAACTGTGAGCGCTCGCTCCCGCCTCTCTTCCATTACCACAGCATCAGCAGTCATTTGCACAGTTATCCATGTAAATAACTCCCATTTTTATTAACTTCTCTTGACACCGTTTTCTTAAAATTGGCTTTTTTATGGTCTCTACTTTTTCAAGATAATTGCATTTAACTGAATTACTGCACATACAGCTGGTTGTAAAGTGCTTGCAGGGACAATAAAGAACCTTTTTTTTTAAGGGGGGGGGGGCACAGTCATGTTGGAGACATCTTTTGCCAAGGTATGAAGTAATGTTATAAAATTCAAAACACGTTTCACATATGGTGCTTAAAACTGAAATCTGCTCTTTTGCAGAAGAAATAAGAGACGTTTAAACCCGACGTAGAATTAAAATTTTTTTTGTTGTTAAATAACTCCAACATCTCTTAAATTAGAGCCTGATCTGTCTCTTTCCATGCGGCTGTGTGGCAACAGGTGCGGCCCACTGTCTCCTCTGATGGATATAATAGCTGCTCTCTGCTTTGGATTCTCAGAGGCAGCGTAATCCAGCCCTAATCTCCCTGTAATTCAGGGAGGATTGGGTTCTTCAGATGAGCAAGTGGAAACCTTTGCTGGTGTGTGAGAGCTGAATACGTCTAAATTGGCCCCACATGAAAACCAAAGCACTGCTTTTGTTTTTTCAACCATGTCTGTCTTTTTTTTTTTTTTTCTTTAATCTGATTTAGTCCACATCTAAAATCCCTCTACGGAGCTTTGGTTATTTAAGAAAAAAAAACCTTCTGTATTGTTGCTACTGTTTATCCCTCAGTAACAACCTTTTATACTTTACTCTGCACCACATGTTCTCAGTGAAACATGCTCTACAATATATTTTCAGAGACGCTGCCATTTTGTTTAATTCACATTTCAGGGTGTGGCCTTTAAAGTATGATGGTGCTATTTTCTCCTGTTTTGAATTCGGCCAATGTTGTTGTTGTTGTTGTTGTTGTTGTTGTTGTTGTTTCCAGTCAGATGTAGAGGTAGTGAATCAAGGCTGAATTTACTGGAAGAAAATGTTTTATTGCCACAGTTGCTCCCACCGTGTGCTGTTCGTTTCATTGATCTCTGGAGTAATAAGAAGTTATAATTCACTATAAAACTTTGTGCCACAAAGTCTGATTCACATTCGTGAAGCTGAAAATGACTTCACAAACGTCTCCTGATTCCAGCTTTTCACCAAACACATTTGATCTTTTTTTAATGAACAGCTCAGTTTTAAACACATTTTAGCTACTTTATTATTATTTTTCACGATCAAGACGCTTCGCTGTCGTCATCTCACATGAAATTGTCAGAAACTGATTTTTCACTGTGACATGTCGCCTCACACACGTTGTGTTCTTTCCTCTCATCGAAACAGAAAGAAATAAATACTCTCCTGTATGTCTGACTTCCTGAGCGTGTGTCAGTAAATAGTTACAATTGACTGCTGACTGAACAGGATGCTTTCAGCTGACATGTGTCACAGTGTCATCGGTTCAACTCACTCTGAGCTCTAAGCTCACCCAGCAGGTTGCTGTCAACACACAAGTACCCGAACCAATCCCGCGCAAAAACACACACATATATACACACACACACACCCTATGTGTACACACACACAAACATCAGCCAGGCAGGATTACTGTCATAGAGTTTAGTACATCATGACTGACTGAACAATCCGCATACATGTAGCAACTATTTCCTTTCACCTGGAGACAAAGGAAAAGGGGGTGGAGGGAGGAAGAGAAGGAAGAAAAGAGATAAGAAGGAAGATATCGATTGTTTATTTGCATGGAACATCTTATCCAAGAGGAGAGAGTGTAAGAAAAAAGGGAAAAAAAAGGTTGTATCCCCTTCTGTGTTGTAAAGATGACAGATTTATTGCCTCAATAAAATAAAGAATTTGTAACAAGGATCCTTGTCTAATAGTGATTGAGAAACTGTAGAGCTTATGAGATGTGAATCTACAAAGGTTTTCCATTGTCTGAATGTGGGAGGTCTACAAACTCACTTTGAGGTTTTAATCCAATTAAGAAAAGCATAATTTATGTGTGTGCTGTGCCAGAAGAGGCTGCAAAACCTTTGTTCTCAATAACTCAGACCTAATGCTGTTTTTATTAATGAGGAGTGTAATAGCCTTGAGATGGTTCCTGATTGAACAGCTGGAAAAAAAATATTTACAAAACCAAACATAGTACTTCTAATTAATCATCTGACAGTTCAGAGTGAAACGGATAAAGACATTTATGAATAAAGTCAAATTAAACGTGCAGGGAGGTAAAAGAAGTTCATGCCATTCATACGTATGTGGATCGAAGCTGAGACTCAGTGTGAAGAAATTTTGCTCAATGTGCGGAAAGAGCTGGGTGTCAAGGATGACAGTTAATGGAAAACACACAAGTATCAGGTGTTATTCACTGTGTCTCTTGGCTGCGGTTCTGTTTGTGTAACCCGGGACATTCACAACAATCTACAGTGAGGTGAGCACATGCTGCACTAGGCCATAATACCTTAAGTAATGCATCAGCACGTTCATACGAAGGGCGGATTGTGTGTGTTTGTGCAGTCTGTTGCACATCGTTTGCATGTATGTATATCAAACGCATTAATGTGAACTGAAAGTAAATGTGCGCTGTTTTTAAACAAGTTAATCCATTGAGCTTAACGTTGCACATGCACGATGTCCTGCCCTGGTATTAAAAGCTGTGTAAATCATTTATGTCTTAGATTTTGTCAGTCAACACAGAACACAGGCTGTCTTTGTGCATGTCCACTCAGCTGAGAGAAATGTACCAGATGTGTTTTGAAACACTGTTGATAAAGATAGCAACCATTAGTTTGTATCCAAGGCCGGCGTCTGAACAATAGTCAGCATTGTTCTTTCTTTTCTTTCCACTGACTCAACCTGAAGAGCAGCTAAAAATGATGCACAGCCATTGACAGCGGTTCATGTTAAATTTGTTTGAACACACTACAACGTTACACCAGAAACATCACATCACATCACATCATTACAACTTTCAGTTCCAAAAAGTGACGACCGTGTTTGACTGTTACGAGAAGACACCTGTTGAGGCACATCCTTGTGTCTGGTATATTTCCATATTATGACATGAGACGCACTCCTATCATAAACTGTTACAAAGTGTACAAATTAAACTTTAAAACTGCAAATATTATGACTCTTCTTTACAATCAGTAAATTGTGCATACATGCGTATATATGTTGGTTGTTCAACTGGATGTTTTAGTGTCTCCGCAGTCATAACAGACATTTGTAAAAGTCCTTCAGTGTCTCATAACTTCTCTCTGCTGACGAAGACGAGTGGATGTGAGCCCCAGAAACCGTGGTGCTGACAGCACGAGAGTGTTTTAACAGCAGGAGGCGAAAAGAGAAGGGGTTCAAATACCGAGGGGAGGGGGGGTAGTCGAGACAGAAAGTAGAAATGTAAGAGAAGAAGAGAAAAGTCCCACGAGACAATGGTTCATCTGTGGAACTAACATATCAAAGGTGTTTTTGATGTTTTTATATCTCAAATATGATGATTTGCTAGTGTCTAAATCTGTCTGAAATTTGACTTGATCACATCCTTTGAAAGTTGCAAACGTGTTTTCTTTGAGACCCACTGAAATTTGATCCGGCCCGAAAGGCAAGGACGGGTCAGAGCTGCGTTTACATAAGGACGTGTGACACGCTAACCTTTGACCTCAGCACCCTGCCGCTCCAAACGCAGGATGAGAAGAAAACTAAGAAAACACTCTCCTCTACACCTTTCTGTTGTTTTTGATCCCGTTCTTCTGTCCACCGTGAAATCAGTTGGTTCTGGAGCCGAGAGGCAGAGATTCCTCACGGATGAATCTGTGTGTGTGTGTGTGTGTGTGTGTGTGTGTGTGTGTGTGTGTGTGTGTGTGTGTGTGTGTGTGTGTGTGTGTGTGTGTGTGTGTGTGTGTGTGTGTGTGTGTGTGTGTGTGTGTGTGTGTGTGTGTGTATACGTCTGAGGGCCTGAAGGGTCACTGGTCTCTGCCATCCTCTTTCCTTCTTTCTTTTCGACGTCTCTGAATGCCACAGCACATGAGAGGACTGAGGATTAGAGAAAGTGTCCTCTCAGATGACACGTCCATCTGTCCCCGGGATCGAGTTATAAGGAGTTGTGATATTGGGCCGATGCATTTCAATCAACAGCAGATCCAATTCAAATAAGCCCCTCAACTGCAAGGAAAATCCCCCCTGAGGCTCTGTTACCGTGTTCCTTCAGTAGAAGAGAAATAGCTCGGTGACATTTTTCCCTCTCTCTCTTTCTTTCTTTTCTGTTCGTTCATTTGATGATCAGCCTGTCGCCTTTTGCTTCATCATTTCCAAACCTATAAGTCAGGCCATTTTCATCATTTCTTCATTTCTTCTTCCCCCCTTCTTCTTCTTCCAGCTTGGTCACTAATCAGGAAGCACCTAATCCCTATTTATCACGGAAATCGAATCATCACCACCCACACCACAGGAAAGAAAAACATCATCATTGCCTAATGCATTTTGTGACTGCATTTATAGTGATTGTCATTGTGCATTTTAACAGATGTGAGGGGTTAATGGTAATGCTTTGATCTTCTTTGAATGACTTGGCTCCTTTGACCTTTTCCACGTTTCACTGCCGTTAAAACCACAGAGACGTGATCTAAAATATTTAATGTATTTACAACTAATTGTTTTTCTTTTTTGGCTTTTTTTCCCCCAGAAAATATTAATTTAAATTAAGCAGTTAAGCTCAAATCTTAGATGAAAATATATAAAATACAGGTCATGAACTTTTCATATTTATAATAAAGCATCATTACAGTATAATGACTGCTACCAGTTCAGTAGTAACACTACAGAATGACTCTTTTCTCTTTACTTGGTCCACGTGCAGCACGATAAGAAACTATGGAGCTAAATCGCTGCATAAATCTGAACTGTGTCCGAAAAAAACACACTACAGGTTGAAAACGTGTGACTTCAGAAAAACCTGTCTTCTCGCCAAATAACATATAATTTAACAACAGTTATAAAAGTATTTTTTAATAACGTTTCATTCTCACAAGCAGCTCAGTGGTGCAAAGCGAGAATAACCTGAATGGTTCAGACAGATGAGTAATAGACAGAGTGAATTAAAAATTTATTTGGGACATCCTCAGAGATCACTGGGTCCTCTGAGTGCAGACTTTAAACTGCCAGTACATACGACCAGTCTGGGACCTGTAGCCTTCACTTTATGGAGCTAGGATGTTTCCTTACCTTCTGCCAAGTGCATGCTGGGATATGAACCAGTGGGCAAAAACAAAATAAATTAATGTTTAATGTACAGAGGATCAGTTTTATACGTCATCTGAGTCGATCTGTAAACAAAACACATGAACAGAGCTGCACCAGTGATAATAATAGTGATAGTGATAATAATAATAGAAGCATTGTCAAAGAATGTTTTTCATTCACCTGCATTTCCTTGTGTCACATACTGACACTGTGATAAAGTAGTTCTGTCTTTTTGTCGGTTAACACACACACACACACACACATGCACCGCACTCACATTCTAAAACATAAAACACACCAACGTATCTCTCTTCCATCTGCCATGCCCTCATGTTTCATCACCTTTAAGTGCTTATGAAATTATCAATATTAAGTGATGGCTCAGAGCCTTTTCCTTTTGCTTCACCAGCCAGCAATGTTGTTTGTGCAGTCAGTCCTCGGGGCAAACAGAGCTCACCTTGTCAGGGCCGAGGACGACGGTGATACAACCTCCTCCTCCTCCTCCTCCTCGCTGCACACCACCACCACTCTTCACTTTCGCTCCTCTCTTTCCCTCCACCTTCTCTTGTATTTTTCTAACTCATGAATGCCTGTTTGTATGTGTGTGTGTGTGTGTGTGTGTGTGTGTGTGTGTGTGTGCAAATGACTAATTGTGCATGTGTTTCAGCCTGTGCTTACACCCTGAGTGCATGGCCTGGCGCCAGATTCAGGCAGATAACATCTTGAAGGAAACATTACAGTACTGCATACTCAATTCAAATTACTCAAATGTTTATAGCAACCAGTGCCACAACAGGTGGAGAGGGATGAACCTTTGGCAGGCTGGCAGTTCATGCTTCTTCATGGAGCTGTGGTTTCTGATGCCTCATGACAGCAAGTCAAGAGGAACTGACTCACTTGAGTGTGTCACATATAAAGGGGGTTTTGTGTGCAGCGAGGAAAGGATTGAAACGTGCATGATCTCAAATTACCCAAGTGTAATTTGCAAACAACAGCCATTAGGATTTGATCTTTTATAACTTTTGAAGCAACCGGTTTTTAGTTGTTTGAAACTGCGTCTCATAAATCAAATTTAATATAATCAAATATTATTATCATTATTATAACTTTATTATTGTTATTTCAACCCTCTAGTTCTCACTTGTCTCTCTCCAGACGCTGCATACGTCGTATGACCTTTTCAATTACATTTATTAGAGGACTTATTAAAAACTTCTGAGTGTGAGTAATTTTTGCTGAAGTTGCCCACATAAACTAATCATGTCAACTTCTCTATTTGAGCTGTAACTTTTGAGCTGTTATTTATGACAATGACAAGTAATACGTGGTATATTTTCTTAAGAATAACCCACAGATGAGTCATGAATCTGTGTCACACGCAGCAGCTTATATGTGCATCGGCCACAAGATCATCTTGTTTTGTTTTGTTTTTCTTTCTCTCAGTGCGTCTGGTTCAAGTGCCAAAGATGCAGCTGTCTTGATTGAGAAATAACTAAAGTAATTAATAGATAAAGATGTTATCTTAAAACTAAAAGAACATTGTGATTATTTCATTCATAAAACCAGAAGTGGCGTTCAGTAACAGATAGCAAAGCGAGCCAGTTTACCAACTCCACCCCTTCGCTGCCTTTAACTCCACCTCTGGAGCTGACGGCTGACCCCTGGCTGCTCCCTGACATCAGCCGTGGCAGAGAGGCTCAGAGCCCCCACTCTCAGGATCACTGACATGCTCTGCTGTCAGAGCAGTTGACAGAGGAGAAGCTAAACATGTTGAGAAAATAGAAGCTCCTCACAGCTTGCCAATCACCCAGTACCCATCCTCTGTTTTTTTCCTCTTATTTTTTTTTCCTTCCTCCCAAGTGGAAATATTTGAAAAGCTAACCTGAGCTCATTATCTGCCCGCTGGGCCAACACGACACAACACAACACAACACAATTCAAGTGACATTAACACACACACACAGATATACACAGACGATTTGCCGCGGACAGATGGCGTCCACCCGAAAAGAAAAGGAAAGTCGTTTCTGTCAGCACAGGAAAGAATCCTAGCACGGATTTGTGTCAAAAAATTTAAAGAAATTCTGACAAGGTGGAAGTTTTCTTTTCTGTCTGAAGAAAAGAGAAAACATCAAGTGATAAAAAGACGAGAAGACGAGAAAAACACACACGCACGTTCGCGCTCGTTTTCTTGGTCCACTTCATTTTATTTCAGTTGGGCACAGACCTATGAAATGGGCTTTCAACAAATACGTAATTGCTCAGTCATTCTGCCACTCAGTTGATCCCACATTACACAGCCGGCACTATTGCACTTTTTCCCCGACTCCCTTTGACATTTCTTTGGCTTTTAGAGCGGCTTCCTTTATAAACTGGAGTCTCGGTGTAAAATGTGGATTACAAGCCTATCGAGCTCAGTTTTTCATGTAGCCTAAATTAAGTGCATTAGAAGCTGCTTTTTACCATTAGGGAAAACCCTGTGTGAAAGCCTAGAAGAGGAGGGGGAGAGGGAGAGCAGAGAGAAAAAGAAGCAAGAGACTAAATAAAAACACGTTAAAGAATTATCTTTGCATTGAAATGAGACGAAAATCCTCTAAATATTCAGTTTGCTGAATATGAGGAACTACTCTCAGAACTTGCAACGTTTCTTCTTCACCAATGAAGTTTTAAAGACGTCGTATATTGTCTTAACTTTAAACGTTTCCTTTTAAAAAGTTAGACTCTGCAAAACAAAAAGAAGAGCACCATAAAATCGCTTGTCTAAAATGGTAAATGTTAGTACGTCTTTGAAAGGCCAGACCAGGTCACGACACCAAAGGAAAAAAAAACCAACAGCAGGCTTTGCTGGATTTTGTATGGATGACTCCCTTGTACTCAGCTGTGCTGAGAATGAGTTATGATCACAGTGAGAAACTCTGACAGTGCCCACCACCCACATGGCTCTTGTCTCTTTTTGGATTTTTTTTTTTTCTATCCAGTTGTTACTGTTGTTACTGTTTTTTTGCGTTTATCAGAAATAAAATATTTACTAGAAAAGTGAAGAACGTGATCAGGATGACGGCAAAATTTTGTATTCTTTTTTTTTTTCTTTTTTTTAAATTTAAAGAAACAAAAACATATGAAATGAAATGAAGCCAATAGCTAAAAAAAAGAAACTGTGCATGTGTTGATGTTTATTCTCAAAATAAATGGCCACAAGTTCACGTTATATTGGAACAAGCTGCGATTGTTGAATAAAAAACATTTATGTCATTTGCTGAACTCTGAGTCTAGATTTCATTCAAGATAAAACTATGTAACATGTAACTGTATTGAATGTGCAGTGAAAAGGTGCAAACACACCGGTATGATTCTTTAAATCCACATATTTATGGGGCTGCTGCCAGTGCAGAGGTTAAGTCATTACTGACAGAGATCTTCAGGGAGGTCTGTGAGGTTTTAGAGAGTCAGCAGTGATTTGGACATGGCAGCACATGGTAGCTCCTGGGTAAAACGCAACTGACAGGTCTATTACCGCCCATCTCCTCAGCAGGCGGATATACACCCCTGAGCCAGTGATCATGACTTCCATAACAAGCCCTTCAGTATCCCTGCAGCAAAATCATGCATGCAGACTCACACACACACGCATGCTTAGAGCTTGATTTATGAGCTTGAGAGCTTTGAGGTGGGAGGCAGCGTCGTCGTCTCCCAGACATGTTGACCAGAGCATGAGCTATCGAGAGAAGACAGGGAGGCGGGCAGCACAGTAATTAACGCACTAAATACATTAAGTTGAAAGATCCCACAGTACATCAACAGGGGATGCACTGAGAAATGATTTGGCCACTTAGTGCTAAAGCATCTGTGTTAAAGGATGATTGCGTAAATGACGGAAGTGATTCAACTAAAATCTGATTCATGAGGTCTTGGCAGCACATGAACGCTCTCTTTCTTTGTTTCCAACCTGTGACTTCAAATCAGATGTTGATTGTTGTGATTCTGATGCTACAAGGCCCAAATGACACAGATCATCTGTGAAGTTCACAGACCTGGTCCACAAAGAAGCATTTGAGACTGTTACTGTAGTGAAAACACCAGTCAGTCGCTATCAAATCTATCTCAGCACTGATCTGTTGTTCTGAATAAATCTGAATCATTTTTACAGATGGTCCTTGTATCTGTTTCAGTGACCACTAGTGGGCAACAGATGGAACATGATGTTGAAAATGGAGGAAATTTTGCATCATTTTAGTCAAAAGAGTAGCAAGGACGTAATGATGAAGATAGAGGAGTCTGACCCAGATTTTGTTACAATATAATACAATGTATCATCCGCTGAAACAAAACACAGCATAACTCATAGATACTTATGGACGTGTTACTCAAACCAGCCACACTAGAATAATATGTCATCACTTAGACAGAATGTGAAACGACTGAACGGCAGGTTGGCCTGCAGGCACACGGGGGAAATTATTAACGTTAGATCAAGTTCTGCCTGCTTCTTGAAGCAAATGTTCTCTTTTAACTCTGACACTAAATCAGGTTGTGTAGGATACAAGACGCAGGTTATATTTTATGTCATCTACACAATTTGCTTTTTCTAACTAGTAGTCAGGACCACATGTATGTACTGGTACTGTTGCAAACTGCTCAATGAAATGCAAATATTACACGAATCAAAACCTGATTTAACACACATGTTGCTCAACGGATGAATCACAGCGACGACCACATACATGTCAGCTTCATGCTATTGCATATGATGAGTGTTACAGAAGACAATGAGGAGCATTGTGCATTTCGTAGAAAGCATCCACCTTTATTGACTTAGGTAAGCCCCGCTGCTGCCCCTGCACTTAACATTTAGAGACAACTTCCTCTGTCATAACACAAATGACAGTGGGACACCACGAGCGACGCCCACTCGCCCTCTCACATCAGCCCCTGCTAATTACCTGAGAGTACGTTAAGCTGACAGGTGAAGGTGTGCAGTGGATGTCTTAGTGGGTGGGGGGGAAGGGGCCGGCTGGCGTTGACACCACTCAACTTCTGTGACCTAAAGCTGAACTTGGACCTGTGAGAAAATAACAGGTTCTCCAATTAGGCCGCCAGTGTCTCACCGCAGGGCTGTTTCTGGAAGTCTTCCTTACCTCGGCACACAACAATTAGCCTTGAGGTCCTCGTCAGCCTGTGGAGACTTGTAAAGATGTTTTTTTTTTTTTTTTTTTTTGCAGACATGCCTCCTCACCTGCCAAACCAGAGCCTCTATTTTCAAACAGATATTTAAGAGGAAAATGTTTGTAATTATTCCCTACAATTAATGCACGATCTCTATACCTGCACCCAAAGACTTTGATTGTTTGACTGAGGTGAGGTAATTTGATGTTCATAAGTCTGACAAGTGGCACAGCCCATTCTGAATAATTCAGGTTTAAAAGGAAACAAATGACTAGTGTATATGCTGAGCTATACAAGGTGTTTGCCTCGGGCATTTAACCAGTTTGTGGAAAACTACTGCTCAGTTTAGGTCAAGCAACATGGACAATGAGTAAAATGAAAATAGTTGTTGGTAACATACTCGTATAGTCGATGATCCTGAAACATCAGTTCCAACAATATTGACCTCTAGTGTCACTTTATTTGTAATATTCTAATTGTTCCTGACAAGTTAGATCTTGTTGTGATTATATTTTAATAATTATACTCTAATTATAATTAATCCAAGTTTATTCAATTCCTGCTTGACTGTTTTATTTACTGTTTTATTGATTTTGGTAATAAAACGTGTTCAAATGTTTGATCACGTTGCCCAGAAGTTATTGGGGCGTCTGCAGTTGAATGTACACACATATGTAGCATACTGAGAGTGTTTACACAGGGCGTTAAAGCACAGTACACATCACTCAATGCTACCTTCCACTGTTTGCTTTAGAAATCATCCATGTCCGGTATCAGTCACTAAAAATACACTTTAGACTGTTCCCCACTCGCTCCGGGTCAAAGAGAAGTCCTTAGGTGCACTACAGGCCATCTTGTTTGCCGTATAGATAAAGATGATAAATGTCACAACACAGAGTGCACGGATGCTTTGTTCTCTCGAAATGTGATTTATTGCAACCTTTGACTGTGACTAATACATCTTCCAAAGCTTCCTCGGTAATGGATCTGTCTGAACCTCAAACTGCCAAAGCTACTGTAACTGTTTGATTCACACACACTTAGCATGACGTGACATTTCATCTGAGAATGATTTGAAGAGTCATATAATAGGATCCTGTAACTTTAATTTACTGTTGAACAGTTTTCATTAGCGATGGACCAGTTTGTTTAGTTTGCGGTTGCGAAACTAGCTTCAGTGTTGCTGCGTCTCAACTGTGAAGATTCAGGTTTAATCGAGGAGACGTCACAGAAACTGGTTAATGATGATAATAATAACCAAAGGCAACTTAAATGATAGCTGTTTTATTAAGTGTATTTAAATACATAAACACACACTTGTATATGGTAAAAATTGATTTTACACAAACCTAAAAAAAAAAAAAAACAGCAAAACAAGCTTACCAAACAAGCATTATTATTATTTACATCAGAAAAATACTGCACTTTTCATACGGTAACAATAACAAATAAAAATAAATCTGTAAAATTCAAAAATTAAACGTGAAACTCTTTCAAAATTACAAATCTTTGCAAGAAAGAAACGTTGAGATTAAAGTGTGTGTGTGTGTGTGTGTGTGTGTGTATATATGTATATATATATATATATATATATATATATAGAGACAGAAAGAGAGAGAGAGGTCGGTGACAGGCATTTGAAGACAGTGTTATGTTAATGCATGTCTAACATACTGACTGGGATACTCATGCGAAGCCTGCAGGCTGCAAACGTCTTTGAGATTTTTAAACGTTGAAGCGTTCGCCGCACGTCTCTGGCGCAGGCTGTGACTTATTCCCTCTCAGTGTGTGTGATAGTTTAGAGTCGTAGTTCTGACTCACATTAGAAAAAAAAAAAAAAAAGGAATAAAAAATATATATATACGGGACGGTTGTAACATTATACATAACAAACTACTTTAATCCAATTTAAAACAGCAGTTAAAAATACTGTTTTACATATATATCTGAAAGATCATATATTTTATACTTTATACATATTTCTACAGTATGATACAGTGTATATGGCTTGGCAGAAGTGTTGATTTTTAGGTTTTAGAAAAATTGCAAGCATCAGTGAGCAAATAATGGACACATTTGTGCTTTAAAGCTGCACAGAGTCCAACAGAAGCAGAAAAGTGTTTTAACTCTGCACTTGTAATCAAAAAATCACTGTAAAAAATAGACTTGCATTTGTTATTTTCATCAACACTTTAAAAGCTTTTTCCTCTGAGACCGACAAGGCACTGTAGCCGTTTAATATCATAGATTTTTTTTTTTTTTTTTTTTGGCAGTGAGGAGTGATTCCTGAACCATAAATACATACAGACACAACAGTAAGGCAAGGTTCAATATTTTGGCACATGCACTATGTGAGGCAGCTTTGAGGATCAGTGGTGTTTGTGATCTTTCACGGCTGAAAAGCACAATGAGTTGATGCAGGAGTACAGTACGTGCCGATGTGTTACGGCTCAACTGACCTGTTTGGATTTGACAGATTTACACTCCTTATGCTGTAGACCGAAGGCCAAAAATGTTTTTACCAGTGCAATCAGTGTCTATGCATGTTAGCTCTTTGTATGGTACATTTTCCAGTACACAAAAAAATAACAGGCTACATTAGGTAAAGATTGGATAACCACCAATATGTTTCCAGTCAAATCCCTAAGGCAAATGGCTCTAATCACCACACAGGCTTTTTACAGTGATCCTGAGGCACTATTAGTTTTCAGGTTGTCTTTAGTCTTTGGGTTGCTTCACTCTGGCTTAGCTGGCTGCGTGAGTCTCTGATTGCATCGGCGGCGGTGCTTCTTGCTCAGATTCCTCCATCGCTCTGGCCGGATTGTGAGGTTCTGAACTGAGGTCTTGAGTTTCCAGCTGAGACGCTTCTCCACCTTGAGCTCCGTCGGCCGCCCTCCTCATCCTCTCCTCCTCCTCCATCTGCAGCCGCCGCTCTTCAGCCTCTATTTCCTCCGTGGTGGGGATGGAGTTCTTCTTGGGTCTTCCCTTGGGCTTAGTCGGGGCCTCGTGACCTCCTTTGAGCACCTAGGATAACACATTGACAATCTTAGTGGACTCTTGTGATAATAAATGGCAGCAGCAGTCGAAGGCAACGCTCGCTATTATAGTAATTAACACAAGACGTATTGCTGCTGGCTGCCCCTTGTGCACTCATTTATCTTTAACGATTTCAGGCCTTTTTTTGTTCTCTGAGTTGTTGACCCTTCCCTAAAAGTGTTTGCTCTCGCTGCCGTCATCATCGGTCACACCTCACACCACACTTTGTCTCTCCACACCCTCCCGGTCTGTCATATTGCAATCTTTCTTTTTGCTTCTCTCACTTTTATAGTGCATCATTACATACAACAGTTGGTTAGCAGTAAAAATTAAAAGCCACACCTATGGAAGGAAGAAATCTTAAGTGTGTCATTGAAAGTAAAACAAACAAATAAGCCTCTACTCTGGTGCTCATCACTCACCATTTTCTTCCACTTCATACGTCTGTTTTGGTACCAAGTCTTGACCTGGAGCTGTGTGAGACCAAGTGACTGGGCCAGGTCTAATCTGTAGGAGACAGAGAATAAAAAAACAAGCTGCATGTTAGACGGACGCTTCATACACTTTCATGCCTAGAGGTTGCCTCCTCATCTCTTAAACTCTCGTCTTTGAATCCGACATCAAAGCTGATTTGCTGGTAGTTTGAGTTTGACACTGTACACCTGCAGCTAAAGGAAGCAGTGTTTCCACTGGAGACATCTGTACCGAGGTCAGTAATCCAATCACAGCACTTGTAGCTGGATGATTTGGTCTTTTGGAGAAAATTCTGAATGCATCCACCACATGTGTTGACCCATGACTAATAGGGCTATTGGTTGGTGGGAAATACGATACCTCATGAAGGGACAGATAAAGCAGAGTAAAGCATCCATTTGTAAAAGGAACAGAGCGGCTATCAGGGTATTTTAAATGAGATTTCCTCTTCCCTGTGCTCTGCAAAGTCTTTAACAGTCAGATGAAGGAGTTTCTCATCACCACAAACCCCCAGTGAAAGGAACTGGGTTTCATTTGATGGTGAAAGTGGAAGTTGAGACAGAGAGAAGGAGAGAAACGAATCTAAAAAGCAGAGCAACAACAAATCCCTGAGATTCATGGGATCATCTACATAACCTTATGTTACAGAAAGAGCTGTGTGTGGCTCTTTTCGTGTGTGTGTGTGTGTGTGTGTAAAAACACCAGACATACTGACAATCAAGCTGTCTATCACAGCGTAGAGCAGAGCAACGACTGGAGGCGAGGAAAAATAATTGCAAAAGCAAAGAAAAAAAACATGCTACTTATTTATGGTCATTAGTTCTCAATGGAGGGAAACCACACTCTTACATTAATATAACAGTATTTCAGTTACACCCTCTGGGCTACGGCTACTCCGCCATTTTGTTCCACTTTCGCACCTTTCAAGATTAAATCCTGGGTGTAACTGCACTTTTTAAAAATAATAGTGCTGATGATGACAGTGAGGGTTATTAAGGCACTAATTATTATAATTAGAAGTATAAAATAATTACTGCTCTATGGTATAAATACTTAAGACACTTTCATGGTGTAATTTTGGTTTGAGTTCCTCCTCCTGTAACTCGTTGTATATTCTTAATTTAAGACCGCAGAGTTTTTTTTTTTTTTTTCGAGCCAAGACGAGGATGAGAAAAGTGAAATTACCTTTGGATGATAACAAACCTGAGAGGGAGCATGGCACACCTTTGATGTGAGGATTAGGAAGGGGATTTTTTTCTGTTGATGTTTTTCTATGCGGGTATTTAATTAATTTTCAACACAGTGTCAGAATCAGATATTTTGACAGGACACAGGATTTTGGCACAGCCGTCAGTATGGGTGGTTGGTTTTGATCACGGAGTCGTGCTCTGCCTCGGGGGCTTCTGCTTTAAGATGAGGCATGGCACCTTTCCAACTGCTTCAGTCAAGCCAAGATGTGATATATTCAATAATGCATCATGGGAGTTTTCCCCACAGACGGGGATGTAAATGGAATAGCAAATAAATCTGCTACACTCCAAATATGCCAATGTCGAGTTGATGTCGGAGGTATCTGTGTGTGCAGCTATTTGTGTTTCCTTCTTTATGCTTTTAATCGTCAGTAAATGACTCTATGTCTACATATGAAGCAACATAGATGAGTAATGTGGGTGGAGCGAACAAACTGCCAGTCTCTACCTAATGCAAAGGTTCATGAGCAGTTTAAAGTCGATACTGCGCATGTGAAGTGAAGCTTTATGGTTCAATGCTGTTCTGGGTTATAATGGAAAAGCAGCCTGCAGGCCAAATATAAAAACCGAGACGTACAATAAAACTGGAAAATATGGTCTGACCTCATGTCAGGTCCCAAACATGACCCTGAGAGTGGAACTTAAGACACAGATATTAACATGTAGATTACTTCATCTTATTGTAGAAAGCTACATGTAATTTATATACACCTGTGCATGTGTCAGATGATTGGCAGTAAATCAATGTAATACATTTGTGTTTGCTTGTGTTGGCCACCGTCCCTGTTTTCTTGAATAAGGTAGTGTTTCTTTGTTGGGGCTGTTTTTTGCCGTTCGAGAGCTCAGTGTTAAAACGTTACTCTTGTCTCAACTAGAATGCTGAGGTAATGCTCTGGCTTGGATGAATTCACGTTACACGAGGCATACCCCCGAAGGATAAATCAAACATTATGATGTTAGGTTAACCGCTGCTTGATAATTGCACTTGTGGCTTTATGAAAGTGTCTGCATGCTTGCACTGTATTTTCTCAATGCAGCCTATGCCAGGATTGTAGGTTATCAAAGTGTCACAGTTGAGTGACAACTCTGGTAGATTTCAGTTTCAAAATCATTTAAAGGAGCTACGTTTCTATTGCAGGTGTGAATTATACTTTCCAGAATCGGATCTCTACTGACCTGTCAGGTGTTGACAGGTATTTCTGCTTCTGAAACTTCTTCTCCAGGCCCATCAGCTGCAGCTCGGTGAAGATGGTGCGGCTGCGACGTGGTTTCTTCAGACGAGGAGTGCTGCGCTCCGTGTCCGACTCGCTGCTGATGCTGAGGGGCGTCTGGCTCGGCGAAGGTTCGGAGCCTCTGCTCGGATGCTGCGGGGACAGCAAGGACAGGTGCGAGGGGACCCCGCCCGGGGACGAGGGCTGAGGGAGGTGGGGGGGCAGGTTGGGAGGCTGCCGCGTGATCACCGACAGGAGAGGGTAGGCACGTAGTGACGAGGAGCCTGGAATAGCAGAGACAGTGCGTCAGATGATGGAAACGGAAATAAATGCTTTTAAAGTGCAGCGGAAAAAAAAGAAAGAAAGATTAGATATCCTCCTGAATCATAGTAAGTTTTTAGTGACTCTCCAAAGCTCCTCAGTCGCCTCGGTTGTAGCGTTATCGACCGTCTGTAATTGCTTAGACAGGTTCAATTTTAATTACACTGTGTTTGCAGTAAAAAGTGTTATGCTTTTGACCTCCACCATGTAGAGGGCTGTGATCTTAATGACGCAGGCTGTGTTTTACACCGCCCCCCTGAACTCCTCCTATGAATGATTATTTTTCAGAGGTTGTTAAATACAAACCAGCTTCCAAAAAAAAAAAAGAAAGAGAGAGAGAGAGAGAGTTATATGTGCACGTACAGACAAATTCACAAACTTGTAATAAAAAAACAAAACAAAATCAAATACTGTTAAACTAATAAACTTTTTTCTTCTCACTTTAGCACACGTGCTCAGTCACACACACACACACTCGTTTTGCTCTTCATCAATGCAGACAGAAGCAGTGACGCCAGAATCAATAAAAAATAAAAAGTAACACTTGTCTGGAGCCGAGGCAGCAGGGAAAGGAGACTAGAAGGTTTGGCCAAGAGGATGTGCTGGGTCAACTAAAGTGAATATAATATCTACCGGAAAAATCCGTCTGGACCCAAAACTTTACAAGCAAACTGAGCTTAGAGGAGGCTGCAGCTCACGGGCTGATAAGGAGCAGCAGAGAGGACACGAGGAGGTGGAGGAGGGATATAGAAGGAGATTAAAAGATTTCAATGAAGCAGAAAAAATAAGAGGTCGTCTTTAATCTCTTCATCGACCGTAACAGAAAATATATACGCTTGGGCTCACAAATGAAAACACCAAATCCCACAGAAAACATAAACTCACCCATGACCTCTCTTTTTATTACTATTCTCTGGCAGTTTTCTGCCATTTTCAAACACTGTAATTGTTTTTTTTTTTCTTCCTTTAAAGTGAGTGAGAAGGTATTAATTTCAGTAGAAAAAGATGATTTAAAAACGAGGTGGAACATGTCACACTTTTGTACTTTTCAATAAACTGTGCATGAGTAAACAATAAACCCCACTATTAGGTGGAAGTCATGCATGAGGAGTACAAATGTTGCATGCAAGTGCACATGCAAGTAGGCACAGTTGCCTTATGAACACACACATACACACACCAGACACTGCCTTGGGCTCATCATGACATCATAGTAAGGCACTGAGGTCATCACTAATCCTCCAGCATTAGATCGCTGCTGTTGCAACAGGTCTAGACAAGAAACCCTCTTTTCTCTTGCTGACGGCTCTCGCTCCGTTTATGCCTCTTCTCTAAATCTGATCTGTATTCATGTTAGTTTTTCTTACACCAGTGAGTCATCTCGATTGTTATTTATTCGCCTTTATAGGAGGGAGGAATGCCACATTAATATGGATTTAATTATGATTAATCGCAAGTGAAGTATAAGCGCCATTCGTATTATTCTGACGGTGAAATCTCTCGTCAACAAAGAGCTTGAAGTTTGACTCCGGACCGTCCCAACAGAGTCGGAGGAGAGCAAAGAAGGAAATGTCAGGCCTCGTGGAGACTTTCCACTGACAGCGACGCCGCCTCTCTCTGACATGTTGTTGACAAGTGCCAGTGCCCTGTCAATAGTCTACAAATAAACTGTTTGAGTAGCTGCAACAGCACAACTCAGGCCCATGTAAAAGCACACTGATACTCTTGATAATCACAGTAGGAATGTAGGGACTGGCACTAGAGGTCCTGGTAACTATTATAGAAGACATAGCTGCTAAGAATAGATCAAGATGAGTCCTTTGTTAAACATTCATGTTAATTAATCCCAACAATTATCTCTATTGATTACATAATGATTGTGGTGTAACTCTCTTTAAACTGACCACATCCTTAATATTTGTAATAACCGTCATTACGTGGAGAGAGATTTTGTTTTTACACCTGGATGACAAATATCATTATTGCAGGAACTTTGAAAAGACATTGAATATTTCCTGCACCCGCCTGCGCCCTATTATAACATCTGCACTCCTCTCACTCTTTCTTTTTCAATGGAGAGCTCAGAAACAGATGATTCATAGCTCAGCTATGGCAAGTGTACGTGAACTTCTGTCATGTTTTGGTATAAACTGTCTAGTGACAGCTAGAGAGCTGCTCCATTAAACAGGCGTTTTGTTTTTTTTGGCCTTGCCCTTCTATTGTAAATAAAACACCATTAAGATGGGAAGGGTAACAGGCCACGCAGCTTCTTCTTCTGCTTCAACTCACAGCTTTAATTAGAAGCATTCACCTTCAGGACATGACAGATAGGAGCGATTTGATGCCAGTTCACAACAAATCACGAGCGGCTTTGTTGACTATAAGTGTCAGTAGTTTCCCAGGTGCACTTAAATACTCCTCCGGTCAAAGCTGCACTTCTAGAGAAAAACATTATGTTGAATAAAAGTGTTAACTACTTAACCTGAAACCTGATCCACGCAGGTCTTCCTGCGGTTGCTGAAATTAGCCTGTAGCACAAACTGCTTTTGGAACTGATTTATTACTGATCTTTAGTCTGGAAAATAAATTGTCATGTTAGTGTGTTGCAGAGAAGTGACAGGGAGAAGACAGGACGGCGAGTATTAGACACTTCACTGTATGGACGTCATGTATAGATTCAGTCTTTGTGTGTGTAGGTATTTTCCTGTGTGTGTTGACATGGGTGCAATCAACCTTTCGGAGGTGGCTTTGTGCTTAATGGGGGAGTCTATTGTCTGAAGAAGATTAAGGTTTAAGATGCAGTGAAAACCTTTTTTGCTCACTTGGATTTCTTCTATGAGCCAGTGCCACACCAGTAAGCAGCAGCCTTCAGGCTGCACACACTCCTACTTTTTTTTTTTTTTTTTTGTTTTTATTTTTCATCATGCTGTCAGGTGAGATTATACCTCAGCCAATCTTAATCTCTCTACCTCTTCCAGAAAACACCACTAAAAGCCCTGCCCTGCGCCCCGCTGAGAGACGGGACTCCAAATGAAATATTGTAACCTACCATTACGCCGCTCGCTGCTCAGCACCAGTTCAGGCCTCATTGTTTCTGATCCTTCTGTAACTGACATGGCATTAACTCCTGAGGATTAGTCACCTTTACTGTACCAAATTAATGTCTGTATTTCATCACATATGAATGAAACAGACCTGGGAGAGATTTTTTTTTTTTTTTTTTAATATCTTTCAAGGGAAAAAAATGCAGAGAGAACGTTAAGCTGGTGTGTTTGAGTGACACACGGGTGACAAACAATACAAAAGCAACAATTAAGCTGTTATCAACTCCTTTAGACAACATTATTGGCATCACTGTCTTTCAGCGGCCTCCGCTGGCAGCAGCAGGTTATAACATTCTTTCTTTTGGAAAATTAAGAAGTCAACATTCATTGTTAAGGGACCGTGCAGAGGCCAGCCGCCCCTCTCTGGCCCAGGACCTGTAAGTCTGCCAGCTTCTATATCAAGCACTAAAAGCCATTGATGTTAGGGAATATACAGTGTCTCACACCCCTGCGGCTACAAATAAGTGGTGGGCACAGTGTTCTGATATGCAGGATGGGTTACTCTATCCATCCGAACAGAGGGGTGCCAAAACCCAGTCATAGTGCCCTCTAGCTTACACCAATCCATATCAGAGGGATGAGGGAATCGCTACCCCTATTTTTATCCACCCGCCGCTGTCATCATCAAATTGCAGTGGCTATTATTTCAGACTTTAGAGCAATTATCCTAATGGTTACTAGAGTGTGCAGTAGCCTTTCAGTTGTTTGGACTCATCTGGCATTACAATTAAGAATCAGTCAAGAGGTTTTGTTTTGACAGGATAACATGTGCTGTGCCAACTGAGTCTCATCGTACTATTTTGGTAATTTGCTAAGCACAATACAGATCTGAAGGACTGCGAAATATTACTATCTATCTATCTATCTATCTATCTATCTATCTATCTATCTATCTATCTATCTATCTATCTATCTATCTATCTATCTATCTATCTATCTGAACGTGTATGTTTGAATGTGTCTGATTTTTGTAGCATTTTTTCTTCATGTTTTTCCTTCAATATTAATCAACGTAAAACATAATTATTCATCTTTTATTAGTGTTTTTTATAGTATAAAACTACTGAAATATTCCTACTGGAAGTTGTGCTTTTCCGCGACACTGAAACAATAATTATATCTGTAAAATGTAGCGTCAGAAACAGACGATTAGTAAAGGCCTTTGATTTAACTCAACAACCACATTAATCAAAGCAAAGGATGTAAAACAGACTAAAGGTTACAGCTCAGTAACCACGGACTAGTAGAGCAGGATCTTCTTTATCTTTACAATCTGTCCTACTGCCTCTGTACTGACTTTTATGATTAACTACCACCAACTTACCAGCCGAGTCATTTATCAACTAAAGCTCTTCTGCATCTCTGACTCATTTTTAACACTAAACTCTTAAATAAAGTAGCTGCCACAGCTTCATGAAGCCGCATTAATTTATTGAGATTCATTTTTTAAATTAAATATATATATATATATATATATATATATATATATATATATATATATATACACACACACACACATTAATTTGAATTGATGCAAAGCCAGAAAATATGAGAAGATGAATTAAGTAAATTGTTCTTTTTTGGAAACAAAAACATAATTATGATTCAAACTAATAATGATAATTCAGACTTTAAGGCAGCAGATAAACATAGTTCAGTATAAATTGAAAAGTTGTTTTGTTTACACTGTTAAATTTATATTTCAAGTTAAAACTAAATGACACTGATAGTAAAACTGATCCACGCGTAAAAACATCACAACTTCCGTGCGTAATAATGTCAACCACAAACCATTGAGTGACAATGATCAACTTTCACTTTGTTTTTCTTTTTATATATCAGTTATATAAATATAAATATTAAAAAGTCAACTCACCCGAACATGAATGAAGAGGCTTCGGCCGAACAATGAGAGAAGGACACACCGAGTAGAGAGAAAGTTTCTCAAAATAATCACAAGTCTCCTTGGAGAGGATCTCATCGATCATGAACGTCTTGTAGCGTCGCCTCGCAGCTTTCAGCTGCCCGGGAGAGGAGAGCCTCAACTCGGCTTGACAGTGCATGATCAGCCGCTGTGCGCCGTGCGCTACCGCCGCTGCGCAACGCGTCTGTTCGGTAATAACCTAAAACTTTTTGCAGGTTGATTAAAAAAAACAGCAGCGGCTACTTCTTCTTCTTCTACTACTGCTACTAGTACTGGAGCTCACGCGTTTAAACAACTCATTGTTTATGATTAAAAATGTAGTTTGGCTTTTCTCAACCTCAAGTGTCGCGGTGAAGACCTGTAGCCTTGAACTTGAGCTGCGCGCTGCGCCGCAGTGAGAATGAAGTGACTAGGACGCGCGCTCACACCCACTGCTATATAAACCATCCTGAACACATCTCTGCCGCTCCATCTAACCCCGCTCTCTCTCTCTCTCTCTCTCTCTCTCTCTCTCTCTGTGTGTGTGTGTGTGTGTGTGTGTGTGTGTGTGTGTGTGTGTGTGTGTGTGTGTGTGTGTGTGTGTGTGTGTGTGTGTGTGTGTGTGTGTGTGTGTGTGTGTGTCTCTCTCTCTCTCTTTATTCTTTACAGATACACTGGCTCGCACACATGACCACATCCCAAACACCACCTCCAGCATAAAAACAGAAACTTTTTCTCTCTTTATGATTCTTTGTCATGTCTCTTCTACAACTTGTTGATTCGACAGTAAACGTGATATTTTTTACAACAAAAGTTGTTTCTAATCAACATAAAACTTCGTATTATCAAAGTGTCAGAGGAAATAAAAACTCAGGAGTATTTATGAATTCATCTGCGCGCTTTCCTTGTTTATTTTTGAATTAATTTATCATATGATCCGTTTATTAACTCGTTACTTTATCAATTTATCTGATCATTTGCTGTAACTTGTTCTGCCGTAGATAATTCACAATCTAATGTGTTTAACTGAGCTCAGAGTGAACAACTTTTATCAACCGTTTATCAGGGAAGTTTAAACTAATTAGAGCGTGAATCTTTATTGTTTTAATTATCAAACATTTAATAAATAAATGTCTCGTGTCTTGTGTCGAGAACAGAAACAACTCAACTGTTTATCATTTTATTTACCTTTTTAATTATTGAACTAATTACTGTCACCGGTACAATAATCAGAACAATAATAACAGCAACTTAACAGCATCTTAATAATAATAATAATAATAATAATAATAATAAAGACGAACAGTTTCATTTATAAACTAGAACAGAACAAGAAGCAGTGAACATGAGTCGTTAGAGGCCAAATCGAGCCGCTCCACGTTTCTACTGACACGTGTGATTTTATCATTAATCAAAAAAAAACATTTTTTTTTTTTTTTTTTGCTTAAGCGCGCGCGCGAGTAGTGGGTGAGACACGAGGGCACGACGACCCAACACATTTCAAATTAAAATCCTTCAAAATAAAATATCAAGAGGAAAAGTTTTAATTCGCTTTTACAAATTCTGGTTTTAAAACCAGTTTAATAAAAATCTGTTTAAGGATTATTATTATTAATAATAATTATTATTAATTATTAATCATCAGTCAGACTAAATAAAAGCTGCTGGTTCACATACCTGAATGTTCAATCTATTTGACACATTGAACCTCGTGTTTCTTCTTCTTTCTTTGTGCTTTTATTTTCCTATAAATAAACGTATTAATGATGTTTACGGCGCAGCAGAAAAATACAAACTGTGTTGGACTTTTCTGTTACATGTCGGAGTTTTGAAGGTTTGGGGGGTTATAATAAAAGTTGCGCGTTTTTTTTAAAATTAATTTTACTTTACTTTTTAAAAAAAAACTAAAATGGTTTATGAAGAAATTTCAGAGTTTGAAACTAAAGTCTCTTCAGGTTGAGAGTTTGACGATTTTCATTAAAAAAACTGGAAATAAATTAGACTCTGAGACGGTTTGTTTCTGTCGCAGGAGCCGCGTTCAGTTTTTTCGTCGTGGTCGTGGTCGGAGGATTATAGAGGAGGATTATAGAGGAGGGATAAATGTGGAGCTAGACTCAGAGGTTTGATCAAAGAAGTTGGCAGATGAGAAAAACTGCTGTGCAGCTTTTAGAGAGAAATATTTAACAGTTGAAATCTGAAGTCAGCGTCCTCATTTCCATTATTATAATACTAATAATTATTATTATTTTATTGAACCAAACTTTAATTTATCTAACTCTAGTTATTACTTTTATTACTTTAGGCTCTCAGACAAGAAAATAGGAGTAAATAATTCATCACAGATGAAGTGAGATTGCAGGGTGAATCAGGTCTAATATCTTTGGCTTCTGTGGCACCAACGAACCCAACAACCTGAGGTTGAGCCAAGATCCGGGAACCGTGGGCTGCAGGAATCTTGTCACTTGTGCTTTTGGTGTGTGAGGCTGCTGCAGGAGAAGGGGGAGAGGGGGAGGGAGGGTCTCTGGGTGTTTTGGAAGTGGATCATTTCAGGGAGACGTGTTTCTATATAAGTCCACACAGCAGCGGCTACTGAGCGGCCTGTCTAATCCGTCCGCTCCAGGGCTGGAGACGCCAACCAGATCAACCAATTAAAAGAGTTATGCCACAGTCAGAAGCGTAATAATAAGGGCCTTCCTAACACTGACACCGGGCAGAGGATACTCTCCATTAGAGCCGTTTGGTAGCATCAGGATGCAATCTGACACGAGGAAGATTACAGGCAAGACACAGAGCTTAGGGCACATGGTGCAAATACACCTCCACTTTTGGACACTGGGATCTAGTTGTCGATACAGAATGAGAGCCGCTGTTAGTGGTATAAGCACTTTCGGAAGGGTAGATTATGACCTCAACACGGACATTATGGGATTTGATCGTGACTTTGCCTTAATCAAGGCCGGACAAAGACACCGTGGCATCAGCGCTGTGAGGCAGAGAGCAACATGAGATGTTCAGGATCAAAGTGCTGCTAATTCTGGAGATGGAGCAACAGGCATCTTCTTTAACATCTGTAAACTGAGCAGAAACTCTGAAGTGATACAAGGACTCTTAGTGATGAAAGACAACAAGATACAACAGTGTTCGACTGCGGTGAACGAAAAATAAACACAAAGTTAATTGCATGTTGTAAAGTGAACAGAGTGGGTGACAAATCCGTGTAAAGACTTGAAAGAATCCTAAATAGAAAGGTCAGATGTAGGAGCTGATCATGTGGCTCAGTTATATTTAACATCTTAATTGATTCAATGAAAGGATGCGTGTGGCGCCACCTGTAGATTATTTCCTAACCCGCCGCACAAGTGTATTAGTTACACACGGAGCCATTTATAGGTGCAGATAAGGCCATGTGTGCAGGCATTACAGCATGTAGCATCAACATACAATAGCCCACTTAGTTAACTCGGTCACATACACAAAGAGCCGTAAATAGCGTTCGAGATGTGCAGCCAAGACTCAGGCATGTGTGGCTGCGGCCACATGAAAGACACAGCAACCATCAGATCAATAAAAGGAGTTTTTATAATCAAAACGTTCCTTGTAAAACAGTTTCGTCTTACAGACTCAGAATAAAAAAATAATAAAACAAAGCAATTTTTTTTTTTTAAGAAAGAGCAAGTTTTATCTGATCTATAACAATAAGAAAAGGACGTGTCCTGTGGTTGTAAAAGTGGTGCTGGTGAAATCTTTAGCTGACATAGTTGTTCTTTTTTTGCAGTGTACCTGAAGAATTTAAAAAATCTGGGGACACGAAACTGTTTGTATAACATAAAAACTGTCCGATATCTTTAAATCTTTTTCACATGTACTTTGCATTTCTTCTAAATAGAACCACCAGTCATGTCTGTTTTCTTTTTTTCCTGTTTGTTTTTGCTCTCATGACCATAGTTTTTTTGCTTCTAAATATTTAGAAGATCTGTGAGGAAAAAAAACTCATACCAAAGTATTTTACAAATTTAAAAACACCTTAAAAATAAACAAAAATGGCTCTAAGGCATAAGTTATTAAATCTTCAAACCGGTCGGCTCATGTACAAACAACCTGAGTATACGTCTTTAGGAAGCTGCACACAAATTCGTGAAGTAGTGAAGTCCTGTAATCCTCTGCACATGATCAATACCGTCGCCATCTATTGTCTTGGTAGCCGCGGTTCCCGCCTCTGTCGTCATGGTGCCTGTTTCCACCTCGGTTGTCGTAGTGACGGTTGCCGCTCCTGTCGCTCTGGTGGTGATAGTTGTCGCGGCCGTGTCCGTGTTGCTGATGGCGACCGGAACCCGAATCGTCCGCGTAGCGTTGACTTCTGCTGCCGCCGCCGCTGTTCATGTGGGACTGATGATGGCGATACGACGAGCCGTCGTGTTGTCTCGAGCCGCCTGAATTCCCACCTGAAGGCGGCTGCCTCTGCGGCGCTTTGGAGAAGCCGTCGTTCAACTGCTCGAGCTGCTGCATGTGGATCTGCCACATCATGTTCATCTACAGATGAAACAACAGATTATTAATTGTAACGACGACTCGTGTTTCATTTGGTTTGTTGAAACCATAAAAGCTTGTTTTGATTCTGGTCAAACTACACAAACCACACAAAGCGGCTCTTTGATTATTGTGAGAGCAGTGTCAGTAGTTACCATAGCATTCTTCTGCAGATTTTCAGGGGATGAAAATGATCTTTGCATTTGGGCTGGAAGAGTATGTGGAGGAGAACTGAACTGGATCTGGGTCCTGAAAGAGAAAAAGTCGACGTTGTATAATCAGTTTGTGTTATTCAAAGGTGAAACACTTGTCTGGTTCCATGTTTGACTGCTTTGATCCAATAAGATAATGGTCATAAAGAGCCACTGTCAAACCTGTCTGATCAGATGAGACGATAAACATTTTAAGAACAGTGCACCCTTATCTAAACATACAACGAACTCAAACTTCCAACGAAAAACACATGAGACCTCGTCCATCCATCCATCCGTATCTGTCAGATAATACTTAAAGAGTCAGAATGAATGACACATCCTTTTTTACACTGATGACAGTGAAGTGACAAGATCTGTGGCTGAATATCTGATTAAGAAGTAGCAGCAGCACAATGTGTCCTCTGTGTTGCTGTCAGGTTAAAGGGCGTGACGGCCGCTCCCTCACCTGTCACCAAGCTCATGAAAATAGGCGACTTTTAACTAAGAGAGTGGGAAACACAATAAATCAAACGCTCCCTGTTTTTTTTTTTCTAATCATCCTATAGGACAGCAAAGAATACCACAGTCATCTATCCCGTTTAGTGAACTGGATTCATGATGAATTATGTTCAAAAGGAAACTGGCAACCTCATGATTCTCACTTTGTGTTCAGCGCTTTAATGGGATCTCCTAATGTGAAACTCGCCTTCTTGCTGCTACTGAAGGTTCTTCTGGTGCTTTATCTGCTTTAAGAAACTAATAAAAATAAAAAGTAATAACAATAACTTTCTTTTATGTGGAATTAATTATCAAAAGAGGAATAAATAGCGTCTCTACCAGTCACAGAGTCGACTCTCAAATTCTGGATCTGATTCAAACTTGATCAGCATCATTTGAAACTAATTATACTCTATTGTACTTCTCTTATTTTAATCACATATTTTAAACCACGACGACGCTGTGCTGCCCCTCAACAGGCTCCTGGACGTTAAATCAAACAACAGAAATTAGGATTAAGAGTTAAGAGCTAATACTGTCAGTTTCAGTCAGAGGCTGAAATGAGAAGTTGTCCAACAGGCACAGTGAATGACACCAAACTGGATGACAGAGTCAAAGCTGTGTCAATCAAAAGAAAACAAAATGAAAGAATTTGGTCTAAACCTGTTTTTCAGCTGTAGTCAAACACATTAATGTAAGAGTTACAGACATCACATTAGTCTGATATACTCTCATTCAATTCTAGTTCCCAGTACTTTCAGATTTTCCAGCAAATGCCCTAAACAGGCACTGGTGCATGAAATTTGGCATGAAACATGGAAAGGATTGCATACACGGTCGTCTATATGTGTAAATACAGACCAGCCCAGTCCCATTTCATGCCACATCTTAGGTCAGAGTTTCAATTTTAGCACACAGGACGCTGCCAAGAGCATGACAAACTTGCATGTTTAAGTAATATTCAATAAGGAAGAAGCATCTGTGCGAACACACTTAGCACACAGAGACAGAGAAAGTCTGGTCGCAATTATAAACACACAGTAGGACCATACTTCAAAATGATTAACTCATGAGCAGTTAGACTGTAGGAAGGTTTCATTCAGCCTCGATCTGATGCTACAGATGCTCATTCTGTTGCTTTCACTTCTGTAAAAACGTGTGTGTGTTGGTGACTCTCTCTTACCTCTGGCCGTGGGGGTTTGGAGTATTTGCGGGACCTGAATTCTGTGTGTTTCCAGGATTGCTGCTGTGACTGCTACCTGAGAGTCAATAAAAACAGTTTATTAATAAACAGGGAAGTTTGAAAATAACTAGTAGACATTATGTCTGATTCTGGCAAACTTTAATTATGTGTCAAGCATAGAGTAGCACAGAGTGCAGCTCCAGTCTGGTCAGTTTCATTCATGTAATTTGCATTAAAAGACCAACGATCAAACATATAAATCAGACTTGTTTCTTTACAAAAGATGTAAAACAGCTTGATAATTAGTTGTCATCTAAACCTGAATGGACATTTAATGTTGTTTTGGATGTTAGCGCCTTATTTAATACCATAAATCTTAACTTTACATTAATAAGGTGAAAAGAGCAGTTTTTCCAGACACATATTCATAAAGTTAATAGATTAGATTGTTTTTAAAACCCACCTGATCGGAACTGAACGTGAAGAGATCTGCCGAACAGCGTCGTCCCGTTGAGAAGCTCCATCGCATATGGAACCGACACTTCATGTTTGTAAACGGCAAAACCAAAAGTTTTCTGTTTCCCATCCGGATCTTTGGGGATTTTAGTTTTGATGAGAGGTCCTGCCTGTTTAAAAAAAAACAAAAACAATTAGCAACCGGCTAACGCTACCGCTAGCTAGCTTGCTAGCTAGCTTGTTAGCTAGCTACTCAAAATAAACCAACATAATCTTTTTAAATTACCGACAGTTTCTGATCTACAAACACAATAATAACATCGTAACATCCTAATGTCCTGATGTACCAATCACTTCATGCCCTAATAGTTTTGATACAGTTTCGGTTTGTTAGCATTCTGCGTGTTATGCTACATGAGCTATGCTAATGCTAAGTGTTAGCGACAACATCACCTGTAAAAACAGCTCGAACAGCAGCTCCTCCGTCACCCGAGAGTCTAAGTTTCTAATAAACAGCGTCCGGTCCGCTTCGTCCTCTATTCCCATTGTTTTGCAGCGAAACTACTGTCTGTCTCCAGCTGATATGTGTTGATAAATGCTAACGATTAGCCTCAGCAGCGCTCTGCAAAAAAAAATCTACACGACAGGCCCCGGATGCCGTAAAGTAAAAGCTTGTGTCGTAGTGATCGTCGGCTACTTTACGGCACCGTTTAAAAACATTTACTTCATTAAAAATTATAGTCCCAACTAAAAACTGAACACATGAAACTCTCTTATCTGATAGTGATTTTATTAGTATTTGATTTTATATTTTATTTTATAAATATCTCAGTGATGTCGTCATCGGTGTGACATCATGTGTGGGTGTGGTCAGAATCAAACAGGAAGTTGACCCTGCAACGCACGAGGTGATCAGGTGTATGTACTGATAAAGGTAAAGATGTGTGTGTTATTGTCTTAGTAGTTCATGTTCATGTTTCCTGCACATTCCCCTTTTTTCAGTCCAATTACTGTGACAATAATTTCCCTTGTGGGATAAATAAATTAATAATATCTATCTATCTATCTATCTATCTTAATATCTATCTATCTGAATATCTATGTTAATATCTTAATATGTCCTGATAAACTATATACTGGTGCAAGTGAGACATGGAGAAAAATGCAGAAAAAAAGAAAGAAAAGTGCACAAGGACACGATGAAGGAAGTCAGTGAAGAGTATAAAGAGATAGTGGAGACAAGGAGCACTTCCAAGTTTAGGTTGTTGGCCAGGGTCTGTGATGTGCCAAAGTCAACTTTGTAGAGGTGAGTGAAAGAGTTGTAAAGAGCTATAAGCACTTTGCTGGGAATAAGGCCCACTTTCCCCTGAGAAAATGAGGCCAAGCTAGCAGAGCTACACAAGGATATTGGCAATAGAGGTATACCTATGAAGAAAAAAGGATAAAAGATCTTGCTGTTGAACTTACATAAATCAATTAAATAAAAAGGCTTTACCCCTGAGAAGACAGGCCAGTAGTGGTTTCAGGGATTTCTAAAGAAAAGTCCAGGTTTCACTATTAAGAAGCCAAAGGCTCTTTCCTCTGCTCGAGCTGCCGAATTTAATCCTAAAACTAAATTGCACTGAGTTTGAAATCAAGAATCTCTCAGTGAAACAGAAGCACAAGGCAGATTTAGGCAGAAGTAGGATCATCCCGCTTTAAGATTACTACACAACAAAGACGCTAACGTGTTTCAGTGCACAATGACAACACACACCCTCAGGCACCTTCACAGAACCAGAGAGAACAGAGTCACAGTGTCATTTGTTTTATTAAATACACATGTGACGAGTCTTAATGTCGTCGATGTTAAAAGACAATTCAAACAGCACAAAGACGGTCGTGAACATTGGCTTTTCTCCACGTGTGTTGTTGACTATATCATTTTTTGTGTAATTACTTTTTTAATGTTTTTGTTTTAATAGCTTTTTTAATCACAGCTCATACTTTACTGGCTCCTTCCTTCATTATCATCAGATGTAATTTTCAGTCTCTTTAGTTTATTTAATTGTCTGGTAGTTGTCTGGTACAAATAAGCCTTTTTTTTTCTATTTGTTTCTTATCGTGTGGTTCACTCTGATGATTATAAACCGAGTGTGTCTGTTTAAACGACGTCATTGACACGTTGAGGTCAAACGAGAGGTTTGACTTCCAACCTAATCAGATGAGCCGTGGTGTCTGTGCTCCATATTAATTACATTAATTTGTAAACTGTAATGATTTTTTCTCCTTCATGGTTTGGAAACATTCTGTCTCATTAAAGAAAAAAAAAAAAAAAACAGGCACAATTTGAGGACCACCCTTATTTCACTTTCCCTGCTGTTTAATTTATAGAAAGGTCTTAGCCGGTTGTGTGTTATAGCCATTATAGAAACATCTACACCTGGAAACCTCCATGACACATTTATTTGATGCAAGGCACTGCTTCCAACATTTATATTACTGCTGGCGAAAAAAATAAAAAATAAAAAAAAACAGCAATTTAACACCAGAATCTTGGTTTTCATCATGTCTGTGCTGCTGTGCATGGTTGTTAACACTTGATGTATTGGATGTTTTGGCGCTTTCCCACTAAATACTTATGATTTAAAACGCTGCAAGGTTGCAATTGAAGCAGTAAAGAAAACTCAACTATAAAACCCACACCTGTGCAGTATACTACTATTTGATGACTAAAGCTTTTGAATCTATTTTTGGTCCCTACGTTGCCATTACCACATACATCTCCCTGATGTATTTCCTCCTCCTCTTTTATAACCACTGGAAGGAATTCAACAGAGCACTATGAAAGTGCTGTTCACAGGACAAGGTATATCGTGAGGAAATGAGGGCAAGGAATAAGTGAAATGGAAGACAAAAACAGGCAGACTTGGATGTGTAAAACCTTCATTAGCGTCTTGGGAAACTGAATGGATATAAACTGTGTTTTTCACTTTGCTAGTAAATAAAAAAACATTGATTTTAAGGTATAATTCATAAAATCAATTAAATCTCTGAACAATATCTTTTTCCTTTCGTTCCTCGAAATGCTGCATGAAGAGACTGTAAAGCACCAGTAGGTGGCAGTGTTGATCCAGTGAAACTTCATGTTCATGAGACACTTGTTATGCACCATAGAAGAAAATAAGGAGTCTTTTTTTATTTATTTAATTTTTTTGAGAAGAGAGTTTGATTCTATTGTCATTGGAATATCCTCTTTTCATGTTTTATTTTTTATTTATTTTTTAACCTACTTTCAGGTTTCTCATAACATTAAAGGATTGTAAATAGCTGGTTAGAGACGAGGTATCGTCAAACTATTTTTCCTCAAGTGGTATTTGTATTTTTCAATTTAACAGTAAAGTTTCCTGAGTGAAACTCTTTGATCCACAGAGCAGATTTGCATTTTGCATTTATGAACCCATATTGAAATATTGTGGAGAGAACACACCAGTGTCAGGGTTGAATTTTAATGACTGGCTCCTACGTTTTGTTTTTCTTATGAATTATTTTACACAGCACATGTGCATGCAACTGTTCAGTTTAATGTACTGAGGAAATTCACAGACGTGCACGACTTTTTCTGTGACAAGCAGAAAGTCATCATGTTAATTTCTACCATTTACAGAAACAACTTAATGTGCTTTACTGTCGTGAACATAACATGAACACGAGTGCATCAGCTTTTCTTTTTATGTGACTAGTTTCTTAGATGCTCATACATGAGACTTGGTTGCATTGGTTTAATTAATAGAGGGAAGAGAGGAGAGGAAATTGGAGCAATGCTTGAGGGTAAGATGGTCGCCAATGAACGCTCAGCGAGGGGAGAAGTGACAGGGCAAGACCCCAGAAATAGGCCACCACCAGCCACCTCTGCTCTGGTCAGATCTGGTTGAAATCTTGTTGAGGTTTAATGCTTCTACATAAGACTGCTGTAATCATGGTAAACACACACACACACACACTCGGTGCCAATTATGACCTCTGGCCCGGAGGGTTTGGTGTAACTGTGAAGTGATTGACTAGTGGCGCGACACATCCTTCGCCTTCACCAACACCCACCCTCGCTTTAGGCTCTAACCTACACACCAGCACACCCTCCCGCTGCCCTTCCTTCCTACTCATTAATATTCATAATTCATGTGGAATGAAGTGATTCGGGATCATTAAATGCACATGAATATTTGTCGGATGAAAGTTTAATTAAGCCATCCCTCTTTCTCAGTGTGATGTCACAGAGAAGCTTCCCGTCCAGTGCGTCCAGTGAACAGTTTAATGGTCTGTACCATTTTAAAAGTGCTGCCTGGTGCTTATCCAGCAGCAACCTCCGACTATATGGAGTTTTATTTTACACCTCCCGTGCTGCTGTTGGATGGACTCAATTTGATAGTGATATTGTCTGCGTGGTTCCTATAGTTCCAGTGGCAATATGTGGATCAATCATACTTAATTCAGGATAGCAAGAGAACCACTTTTGTGGCGAATGTCATTTATTATTCAAGGCCGTGGTCTGTGCATATAGTCTTGCTTTTATAGTTGGTAAGTGGCACATACATACTGCATATAGTCTGTCTCTCCTGCAGTAGTAGTTGTACTTCTGTACTTATGAATGCACTGTCCAGATATAATATGTATATGATCTGTTCTGTCTGTATGATTGTAGTTATGGTTTGAGTATATTGCAGTAGGAGTAAAACTACAGCACACACACACACACACACTCAGCTACACAAATTCAGCATTACTCATCCCCCAGTGGAGCAATAATCGTTTTCAATCAATCAGTTTCTACAGATTTGCTTCAAATATTAAGTGTAGGACTTTAGGGAAATGTTCTGTCCTCACTTTGTAAGACACATGATGAAGTGACTCTCTCTCTGACACACACACACAGACAAGAGCTCATCACTGGCAGCAGGCCATCCTATTTCAGCAGCCTCCCTAAGACAAATGGACGTAAAAATCTTTTGAAGGGTGTCCGAGCCACTCCAGTTCTTCACAGCTTTGTGTCCTGTTGCAACATGCTTGTTATCTCAATATTGCTGCTGCATGTTGCTGCTGCTCTGACATGCTGCGACTCCACTTTCATTTCTGTGGCTCCCCTATTGTCTTTGGTCCTCTCTCTCTCTCTCATTCTCTCTCTCTACACACACTCACACAAACACACATACATTAAAGCAGAGATTCATCCTGTTGCTACAGTGCTGCAGTGCTGAGTAGCAGTATCAGAAAGACAGAGAGAGAGAGGGGGGATGTTTGGCACCGGCCCCATACCACAAAACGGACTGCGGCAGGGCATCCAAAGCTCTTATTTTCTTTCTGTCACTAAATTTAAACAGCATCCTTTTTTCCCAGTTTCCCTTAGAAACAGTGTCCATTGTCTAATATTAACTTACAGTATCCGATTAAAAGCACACGCAGGAGGACATCTGTTGCAATAAAAAGGAAAAAAAGGGGATATTTCTTTTACATACATTAATCCCTCCCGCCCCTTCTCCTCCCATTACCTCGACCCATTTTTACTGCTCCAAGAAGTGAGGTGTCAGCACATTTCCGACGGCCTGGCTCACCCCTGACGCCCGTCCGCTCGGGAGCAGAATGATGCCCTTTGCCAAAGGTGCCATATGGAGGGTGTTTCATCGCCGAGGAATGGAAGGGAAATGACTGTCCTGGAGGAATAATTAAGAAATGGATCCCTACAGTACGAAGCCATGAAGCTCATCACATCATGAATCTCTTGTGTCTTTGGATGTTTCTTCTCTAACCTCTCATTGCTCCTCTCACTGCTGCTGCTTTTTAAAGCCTCAAACATCTTCAGTTTGAAGATAATGAGCTCAGTCGAAAAACAGACCGCGTTATTTCTTCCAAAAGAAAGCTTTTTTTTTTCACCCGCTTCCCCCCTTCCTACTTCATTATAATCAACAGAGGAGTGTCCCATATTCCTTCTGCTGAGCTGAACATGCCCTGAGAGACAGTCAATATTGCAGCTCATAACCTATAACTCTGAGCCCTGAAGAAGAAATTCTTCCCTTTGAGGCTTGTCATCACTATGGTAATCAGCTGATCAGAGGACGTTGTGATGCAAAATATTTTGCTCGACACGTAAAACCATCCAGATTAGAAGTCTTTCTATAATTTGCACTTGAGTTCAGGCTTGAAATCTGACAACGTCGACGTTGTAATTACGCTTATTGGAAAAAAAAACCCTCTAGTGAGTGAGTCAAACCAACATCTGTAATGTAAATGACAGAGGAAGTGGATTGGCTTTAACTCTATTTTGACACAGTAGCAGCTGAAATGTCATAATCCTGCTGTAGCGGTGGTGGTGTCATCATCCCTGGGTGTTTACTGTGATTTCTCATATAAAAAGTGTGACCGACACAGTGAGAACGACCCCGGTCATTGGCTCAAATTACCAACCTCCAAAAAGTCAATGATGCAAAAGAAATAAAAATTCATTTAGCCTTGTCATTTCACAGAGAAGCTGCCTCAGTGTTTATAGAGAGCACAGGAAGGTCAATATTTTGTTTTATTTTTTTCTCTGTAATACTCCATCTGTATATTAATTGCATGGAGCAGCTCTGTGGACGTCTTGAATCGAATATTGACCTTATATTGGAATAAAACTGCAGAGCTAACCTTCAAATTCACAGTAAGCTCTCCAGAGACCTCTGAGTTGTTTTTTTTTTTTTTTTGTTGTTGTTTTTTTTTCCTTCCTCAAACCCACCCCCACCCCCACCCCTCAGCCCCGGCCCTTTATCTTCACTGTCAGGGGAAAGCACATTACTTCAAACCCATGCAGGAGCTGCTGTAGGCTGCACTGTGTTCCTCACCACAAAATAATAGAAGGAAAAGTTCAAGAGGAGTTTGACAGATGGGAAGGAAAGATAGGACCATGTCAAATCCACTGAAGGCTCATCCAGGAGTTTAAATCTGTCATTGTCACAACTAATTTTGTGTGGTCCCTTTATATTTGGCTTGTGGGGTTTTCTCGCTACAAAAACATTCAGCGTTCGCTTTGACGTGAAGCTAATTTATTTATTATCTCAGAGAATTTTAGACAGACCATGAAAATACCACAGAATGAGCTGAGACAGGGCTCAGAGAGAGAAATCACCACGAGCAAAAATTACTATATGTATGTTCACATCTGTCTGTCTGATTTACATGTTCTCTATTTTCTTCTTTAAACTAATGAAGCTTTGAGTTTAATAACCAAGACATGTTTCAATCATTGATGTAAAAAACAGCGTATCAACGTCTCTGAGTTGGTCTCAAACTGAGACACACAAATACACTTTTAGATCTTTGCTTTTTCTCTAACGGCAGTTTGAAGTATCATGGACGGTTGTGGCCTCAGGCATCCCTCCTACCCACCCCCTCATGTGCCCCCACTGGGCACATGCCCTGAGAACTGCACGTGGAAGATAAATGTCAGAGAGGAAAGGACAATTTCTGCTCATTCATTTTTTAAAACATAATCTACAGACATCGCAGTTTTAAACGTGGATTTCCACGTCTGTTCGTGAATCTACTACAGAGCTTGTGTGAACAGTCCATGATGTCGTTTAATGGTTAATACTCAGGAAGTGTCTCATCCAGACTTGAGTTTTTTAACTAAATAATGGACCAAATAAAATTAGATAATGGTTTCCCATGATATGTTAATCTCAACTGTGAACATTTAACATTAGAAAACAGCTATGCAATAGAAACTTTGGTTACTGATGTAACGGTGTCTTATATAAATGAGGTGTGTTTTGTTTTACACACACTGTGGGACTTTCCTGTGACATTTTATCATGGTACTTTCTATTTTCCTGCATCTCACTTATAGATGCAACAATGCATGAGTAGCTTTCCCCTCTAGATTAAAGGAAAGAACCAGGGATCTTCCAAAAATAGCACTTGTATCAACACTCCCACCAGCTGCTTCATGCTCCACCCAGGGACATCATATTCTATCAATCTTTCAACCATTTATTGACAGGATGTCCACATAAATTTGTCTGACGGGCGTTAGAGTTCTATGAAATATTAATTTAATATTCTCTGTGTGGTGTTTCTAGATGTGGGGGGGCAAACTGTCCCTCTGGCAATGAAAAGCAAACATTCATACATTAAAGCACATAGCAGATAGCAGATAATTTTGATGGAATGCCAAACAGAGAGAAATGTATTGATGGTATTGGCTCATTTCCCATATGGATGCACTGAAGAGTAGCGACAAATTACAAGAAAGTCACATTGTAATACGGACTCCAAGGTGACCTAGTTATTAGTGAGACAGTGAGAGACTCGTCCATACATCCAGTCCCCTTTAACAATACATGCATTTGTGGTGTTGAGAGCTGGTTCATTCACGGTGCTGCTGCAGCTAAAAGCCACCAAAGGCCCAGACATCTCACACACTTCTCTACATGTGCACGGTGCTATGACACCTAAAGCAATTTGTGTATCTATTCAGCCTGTATCTCCCTGGACATTCAGTTTAAAATCAGTGTTGTCAACTTCCTGCATCTTGATATTGTTGCTAATAAAAACAACAGAGGGGGTCATTTCTGTCTGACTGCAGCCCTTGTAAGAGTATGCAAAAGGAAATACATTTGCATATTTACACTTTGTTTTCTTTCAAAGTGACAACGATGTAACTGCACTTGGATGCAAACACCAAGGTTACTCCGTGGTTTGATGCTTCCTATTTAAAATCTGTCGGAAAGTAAATAAATTATGCACATCAATCCATGCAGCAAGTACAAGAAAAATGCTGTTGAGTGTAATTATAGCAGGAGATACAGATGGGAATCAGAGGGGTGATGGCAGCTTTCCATAAATCATATCTGGATATTGTATAGTCTTGTATGTGGCTCTAATAGCAGCACATGCCTCAGATGCACCACATCCCACTATAACAACCAGATCACAGAGCAGGAGAATATATAAATAGGAGATTTATTGTTTTCTTTATCATGTTTTACAAAGAGTCCAGACAAAGTCATAAACTGCAGCATAAATGTATATCAACAGACTGTCAGGCTGTGGAGGAGAGAAGTATATCATCGACTGGGACAGATTGAAATTCAAATTCCACAGATTCACAGAGATAACGAGTGGAGTGGAGGAAATTTTAATGATGAAGAACTAATCCCAAAGCAATTCTTTATTCATCAGCGGGGTCAGGAGAGTTGAGCTGAGCGGTCGAGGAAACTGTACTGTAGGGTGAGACTGACAGCAGCAGAATAAGCAGTGCTTACAATGATATATGACTTTATTAATGGGTGACGTGAAAAGGGGAAAAGGTTGAGACCATCACCACGTTAGTAGCAACCCCCAACCCTCCACCACCATCAGCTGCCAATGTTTTAATTCCATTATGACGAGATAAGCGAGTTGTTTGTTGGGTCAAAGAGCATAAACGCTGAAATCAATAGTGTTATCTACTACACAGGAGCCCCGTTCCTAAAATGAAAGTCAAATGAAAAGCATCATTTAGTAAAGTGGAATAGTTAATTTAATTTAGTTAAATGGTTTGAAAAAAGAAACAGAAACCTTTATTAACTTCCTGTATCTTCTCAGATCAGATTGAATTTATTTATGAGATAAACATTTTTTAAATATTCACCTTTAGTAAATAAAATCAACATCTTTAACTTTCCACAGTGTGAATCCTCACACTGCAGGAGGTCTTCCTATTGTCTTATTTTGAATAATTTCCATCTGGCTAATGAGGGCTTATTTTCACTGCGCCCAGAGGCACACTTGTTTGTATTGTTGTATTGCATCACTTGGTTAAATGTTAATTGAGTTTTTCTTATCATTTGTGCTGAGTTAATGTCTCACTCAAAGGATTTCTCCTAAATTAGCTTTAAGGGTCTCTGCAGGTGTTGCAGTTGCAACAGTTGCGAGGTTCTGTGCATGATTGTTTGTTGTTAAACCATGTTTCTTCATTTAATGAGCCTTCTGTTGTGTTTGGAACAGCAAACAGGATTGACCTACTGACTGTCAAAATAGTCCTATGACTCACAACGCCCGAACACATTTTTATTTTCATCTCACAGAACAAAATGAGCGCAATGCAGGATCTCTTACTGCCCACATGCAGCCATTTCCCACCATTGGATCTTTGCTGTTTAACATAATCAATGGATTGTTCTTTCTAAACCCCTCGGTCTGGTGGTGCTGTAATTACTTGAGCGTATTTCACCTACAGCCATATTAGCATATGTTAACTATACTGGGATGAGTGAGATGTGTTTGTGCGGCTAACGGGACGGACACGTGTAGAATAGCAACAGTATTCGACAGGACGCTGCAGTTTGTCCGATAAACAGTCAATATTGTAAAAGCGTCTCGCCTGGAAGCTCATACAGCAGAGAAGTACTACAGATGTATAACTGTAGGATGAGAACTGCGCATCAGCTTATTTCTACATGTACGTTGATAGCAGTAAGTGTGAGACACGTAGATTTACAACAGCTGGGGTTAAGTTGTTTGGCAGAACTAAAGAACATGTTTCATTATAATGAGAATTCTGGTCTTAGGGGCAGTGATCAGTCGTCAAGAGTCGTGAACATTTGGCATTAAAGTAAACACGTGAATCAGCAAGTTTTTATTTGTGCACGCACTGCTCCGTTGGATTTATGTACAGTTTTGTCGACTTGGAACAGGTTCAGAGTTGAACTGAAGTTAGAGGTTGTAGCAGCGTGTGCAGCCATAAGCTGATAAGGATGACTGATATTAAATCATTTACATTTCTCATATTAGCATTTTTGTTGTAAATAATGATTTATATGAGATGATATAGGATGGTGATATACATACAGTATAATATGTTTTTAAGAGAAAATCCATTATCTGCAGTGTTTCTTGACTAAATTAAATAAGTAGAGACTGGTAATGCAATAGAAGCCTGTGCAGGGAAAAGACAGATGAGTGAAGCTGGAGAGAGGAAGAGATGGACGGACGCAGTGACAGGCAGGAGGAGGAGGAGGAGGAAGAGTTGCTCTGAGCATCGCCTAAGTCACGCTCAAGGCTATGAACATGTGACTGAGGCAGTGAAGGTACTGCTTTGGCAGCAGTTGGTCATTACCACTGTATCAGCAACATGTCCTCCGTATTGTCCGTTTCATTATCTACACATCTGCTCCCAGTGTATGGTGGAGGGAGCATTATCGTCACCTCACCTCCTTTCTTCTTTTCTTTGTTTAGAGTTAACAAGCTATAGAAGAAGGATACTACAAAATTAAGGTTTTAAAGCTTTGATGTACATAAACTGGACTTGTTTATACCATGTATATCTGTGCTACTTCTGCAGTGAGTGTGGTTATAATATATACCATAAAATAGGATAAATTAATAATGATTTCTAGTCAGCAACATCACTCAAGCCCATTAATGTTTGTAAGTTAAAGCCTTGTGGTTGTGTTGCAGTGCTGAATAGGTCAAAACTCCTTTTGCAGATATATTATTAAAGCTGTCTCACACTCTGTATGTATGGTCCACACAAATGAGGCAAACACCTCCTTTACTTTCTTTCTGCAGTAAGACATGGTGGAAAGTTTTGTTCAAACAACAAGACCTCCCCAAGGACCTTTTCTTTGGGAGTAAGAAGCACAGTTACCTGAAATGTGAGTAGGCCAGACAGCCTCAAGCAACATCTCACAGCAAGCAACAGCAGAGGAAATAGTGTAAACTACTAATGCATGAATAAATACATAAATGCAAATGCAGACACTCGTTTTGGCCTCACACATTCTTAACCACAAACAAAATATCTGGTTGCATAAAAACTGAGGTAAAAATTCAGAAGTACAAGGACAGTGATAAGGGTATTTCTCTGCTTCACAACCACACGGCAACAAGCTGGACTTCAGAACTGGATGAGTTGAATAACAAACAGATTCAGACAAATTTGAAATTTGTGTTTCATTGACGTCACATTTGATCCAGATGACTTCAGCTACGACATTCAGTTTTTTTCTATGAAATTAAAGAAGTTAGAAGTGCAATATTCAGCTCTTATTATCTAAAATCCTCTATATGTGTCTCACATGAAGACACATTAGAAGTCACCAGGCGTCAGGGTTTGTCACAGCACTGATCAATAATGACTTTAAAGACCAGAGGCTACAAATGTATAAGTAGTTGAAGATATATTCTTCCTCTGAGCGTCACCGTCAGTGTTTCAGATGAGCAGTGGTCATACACACTTTAAAATTGGCTGCTGAGTTCGGTTCCGACTTTAGAAATTGAGTGCAAATGAAGCCCTCGGATATTATAACAAACATGCCAAAACAGTGACGACAAATCTCCCCATGAGATGAAAATGTCAATCACGATAATTTAGAGCTCCCTCTGGATGTTAGCAGCAAGGAGCTCTAAGTGTATACAGTAGTATATGACATCCTCTCAGGCTGAAATACTGTGCAGCAGAGAGAGTCAGAGTCTGAGTGTGTGTTGGGGGGGTGGGGGAGGTGAGGGAGGTGGGGTAGGTTCTCATCATTTCTCTCTACCTGGCATAAATCATCCTCATCCAATTATGATAAAGTCTGTAGCCTAGATTATGTGGTTTTTACCATGAGG
Source organism: Polydactylus sextarius (assembly GCA_016801845.1). Lineage (NCBI taxonomy): Eukaryota > Metazoa > Chordata > Actinopteri > Polynemidae > Polydactylus > Polydactylus sextarius. The sequence continues at coordinate 1,271,381 of CM028924.1, forward strand.
CAGGAAAAAAGATCATTCTTACAAACGTTTTCTACAGTGAATCAACAGGCCGTGTCCTTTTAATTAATGGGGCTTGGCTCAGTTGGGGATGGTGCAACTATTTAAAATGTTGAATGTTTTTTTTTTTTTTTTCTTGTTGGGAGAAGACACACACACACACACACACGTGCGCACACACACACACACTTCTCAGTGCAGAGTCAGTCAGGCTTCCTCTTGGTGGCATTGGTGAGTAATTTTGTCTGTGCTGCAGGTTTTCTGGTAAAGTATGAGACATGTGTGTGTGTGTGTGTGTGTGTGTGTGTGTGTGTGTGTGTGTGTGTGTGTGTGTGTGTGTGTGTGTGTGTGTGTGTGATGGGTTGATAGACTGATGCCTTTTGCCATTTGCAGTCTTGACTAGAGGATACTACACTTTAAGTTTAATTTTTGCAGCTGCTGAAAACCGGGGCACCATCACCACACAAGACCAGAGTCTAGTGATAAAACAGGATATTGCTCATAGTTTTACGGGTAACTTAATAAATAAGGCATTAACAAAGACGTCATCTTTGATCTTTGAATGATAAATTGAAGTGGCCAGACAAATGAGGAGTGTAATTCAGAAAGCGATGGAGCAGTGGAGGAAATCTGCTTTTCTACGACTGTAAATCAAGAAAGCAAAGCGTTAACCATCATCAACAGATTCCCAGAGACAGAAGAAAAATCTTCTGGAAGCTGAAATCTTTTCAGTTGGACCTGAAGTTTTAAGGCTGACGTCTCTTATTGCTCCACAGGAAACAACAGCTGCGCTGAGAGTCGAATAGCTGACATTGTGATTTCACCACAGGGTTGATTGATCAGATTTATTGGCTGAAAATGATCCCAACAAACAGACAGGAGCTGACAGATGATGTGTTGGAGCATAAGAAAAGGATTGAATGACTCAAATTTAGAACAATTGAACTCAAGGATGAGGGATGTCAAAGACCACTGTGACTGTGGCCTCTATGCTGTGATATTAGGGAGTGTTTGTACTTATATGTGTGAGAAAGAGAGATGGAGAGAAGGAGAATTTTGTGTTTAATTCTAATTATTTCCAGACTGTCTCTTATCTGGTCGTTTCCTGAGATGTTTTGTCATCGTGACTCCAAAAAATTGCGAAGTCGTTTCCATATTTGCTGTTAATCATATAATCATGACAAAGCATCGGGTTTAAAAAGGGTGTTTCCATGACTGGTCATTATTGATTTTGGCTTTTTTTTTTATTGTGGGAGGTTGGAAGAGAATTTGGTCTCTTTTGGAAAGTCTAGGGATTCACTGAGAAAGTTTATTTAACCCAGTTTATTTCTCAGAGGAGAACAAATTGCGTCCTCACTACATAGAGTTTTATTGTATAGTTGTATTGTTCACAGAGCACTGGGAGCTACAGCACAACAGGGAATAGCCCCCACTCTCACCTGGCATCTAGTGAATTTGTCCTGGAGGAAGGACAGGACAGACCCGTATGTAGGGCAGCATCAGATGGAGGCTGGAGCGATGAGAGGGTGAAAAGAAAGTGGGATGTGGAAGAATTTGATAATGAACAGTAAATGAGAAACAGATGCAACTCTCAGCTGTGAAAGTCCAGCAACTCTATTGCTATTTGATCATTATAAATAACTAAAGATGTTTCTACTGAGTCGACCCTGGAAAGGTCCAGACAAAATCCCAGGACCAGTTCTGACTAACGAGGTTCCTGACAGACGTATTTAATGTGTCATTCTGCTGAACTTTGGTGCCAAAATGCTTGAAGATAGCCACTGTTATCCCCGTCCTGAAGACCTCATCTACCCTAGTGTGAATGATTATCTGGTGGCACCAACACAAACCTCCACCAGGAAGTAGTTACCTTCCTTCAGGAAGTAGGTGTACTGGTCCATATCGGATACAGTCTCATCACTTAGAGACCGAGGACTCATATAAAACAGTTGAGTTTAGTATTTAATACAAATCATCCCACAGACTCTGGTAAACACAGTACCAGACAAATAACTGGTCACTGGACTTTTTAATCAAAAGATTGTTAAGATCCACAGTCTTACATCCTGACCCATCATCCTTAACACCAGGTCCCCCCTCAGAGGTGTGTCCTGTGCCCCCTGCTGTTCACCCTGTTGACTCATGACTTCTCAGTTAGCGATGCTGTGATGCTGGATGACAAGACAGTGGTGGGACTGATTTCCTACAACAACATGTCAGAGCACAGACAGGAGGTGGAACGGCTGGAGACCTGGTGCAGAGAAAACAAGCTCTGCATAATTTGTGGAGACGACAGAGGAGATGATGATTGTGGACTTTGGGAACGACCACTACACTCATCTCCTTCTGTTCTAGAATGGTTATTCTCTGTTGTAGGTATTAAACGTATCACATAATATTCGAAGTCTCCAGTACTTCTTCAGAGAAGTAGTACAGCTTTTCAGGAAATACCACTTCACATCAGTCCACTAAATATGAGGCTACACCCAGCAGCATGGGAGAAACAGCTTGTGTCTTGTCTGGAAGTAAGATGGAGAAGCTTAATTTGATCATAAGTACGAACCTTGCTGTTGACCTTGAATCTCCACTATTGTGGTTTGTAGTTTTTATACAACTATCACTATATATAGAGAGAAATTGATTAATAGTAAATTGTTATTGTTCAATCAGAGTCTTATTTGGATAAAAATAAAACCACAGAAAGACAGAGGCTGAGTTCTGTCTGTGCTGGAGATAGTTTACCCTCAGTAGCCCTCGATAACCTCCGACCCACCCACCTCCCTCCCCAACATGCACCGTCACCCCCCCACACACCCACACACACACACACACACACACACACACACATCCTCCACCCCCCAAACCCACTGGTCCCCGGGGCTACCATTTGTGAATTCATCTCTGCCCTCACAGCCCTGCTCAGCTGTCACATCGCATCTCGTACGCACAGACAGTCAACGATAACAGTGTTAGGGCTTTTTATATTCCATATACCCAGTTTCCACCTCCCACTATACCGACATGCAATGTTACCCACAGTCTCTCTTCTGTTACCCCAGCAGAGGCTGCCTATTCACCCGCCACCACATCTGTCGTTAGATGGCAAGAATTCATCTCCCCCCTGCTGCTTCTCTCTCTTTCTTTTAGTTATCTCCCTAAAATGTCTTGGGTATTTGGCTCACTGGGATCATAAGAACGATGGCCTTAAACCTATGTAGGAACATCACATGCTCCTTTTTCTCTTCTTTTACTACTTCCAGTACTGCTACTTAAAAATAATTACACCGAATATTGAATAAATCATCTTAAAATAGCACATCTAGGAGGTCTAATTTAAACTAAAAAGCTAAAACACCATGGTAACCACAGATCCATGGTGCTTGTGTAAAACACACACACACACACATAAAACCAACAGACTGAAATCTCAAGACCAGGAACTGAAACTTATACTACTCATTAAAATGAGTTAATGAAATGTTTGAGTATCATAATAACTTTAAAGGTTCGATGTCTGGTTTCACTATAGTGATGTAGTTTTTACACTAAGCTGATTAGTTTTAACACAGTTTTTAACTATAGTGTCTCATGAAATCAAGATATTTTTCACAGATGATTATATCCAGACACCAGATGAGTCCTAGGAAGAGGTTAAAGTCCCACGTTGTCTCTATCTTTATCAAACATGGTTGATATTTGGTACTTTGCTGACCACAGTCGTATTTATCCACTAGTAGACTGATGTGAAATCTAAGCAACGGCTGCTACGTTGGGTGGAGACGACAACGAGCCAAAACTTCCAGCAATATTACAAAACACCGTCGTTCTGTTGGTGTGACTGCAAAACTAATATTATACTTGGTTTTGTCAATTTATCCTCCAGTGTTCTCACTGTTCCAACATCAGAGTTCGTAATATTTGTTGTATTCATCTAAGATGCTCCCTGCTGTAATGATCAGTGGAGAACAAAATGTTTTACTTTGCACAAAAGTGAGAGAAAACTTAAAAAAAAATCCAATCATAAACCTTAGGGATCTGTTTTTTAATGGAAGGTAGAATTTAGGGCAGAGTGCAAAAAAGAAAAGGGCTTAACGAAGGCAGAGACAATGTTTAGTGAGAGTTGGTCAAATGTAGTGTAGAGACAGGAGGTTAGTGGGGAAGCGGAGGGAGATAGTGAGAGTTTGACAGAAAACAGATAAAGTCAAAGGAAGTTAAGATGGTGCAAAACAAGAGACGTCTGTTCAGTGTTCGTCTGAACAGGACAAAAACAACCTGGGTCTTACTGTGACTTTCCTCCTCCTAATAGTTTTATCTATAATTGTCTTCTCAAGAAAAATGTAATGTTAGCAGAAGTAAAATGCAGATAAAAAATACAGATATATGCAGTGGATTTATATTTCTATAACATGACAGTTGTATAATAATTAAAAGTAGAAAAGAGAAAGAAAAAATAGATAAGTACCAACATTTGCTTTTAAAACAATATATTGTTGATATTTTTTCCAATTATTTTCTGTTACACTACACGAATAAGTTGATAAAATTGATTTAATTGAGTAACTCTACCCTGTCAACCCTAACCTTACTCCTAATGTCTGATAAGAGTTGTTGTCAGACAGGGCTGGTGTCCAACAACAGTAGCTTGTCCCTGTTTGTTCTCTAGTTGACAGTAAAAGAGTGATGTTGTAATGTTGTCCACCATTATCTTGCAACTCCCAAAGAAAATAGAGGAAATAGCAATTTGTGTGTGCAAACCGTTCTCCATTCTGACCGTGTTATTGGGCACCGTGTTCTCAACAACTGACGTAGCTCAGAATATCTTTTGGCAGCAAATCCCCCATTACAGTGCTACAGAGACAACACTGCCGGTCAGTAGGATGGAGAGACTTCAAAGATCCGCTGCAGGCTGGAGTCTGTCAAATCGATAGCACCTTCGTGTGCATCTCTGCCAAGACAAGTCCGACAACTGCATCAAAGGCCTGTTGCAGACAGCACAGGAAACATTTCTACAAGTTATGTGAGCAAAGTAACTGAACTTTAACTACATACTCAATGAGCATTCAGGTTGTTTAGAAAATAGAAAAAACAACTTTTCCTAGAACGTGCACAACTTTCTAAGAAAATATGAGATAGTTTTTGTTTGAATCAAGACAAAACTGTTCTCAACCTGTGTTTGTACAACAATGTTTTCATATGACCTGAGACGTTTAACTTGATGAATGACAATCAAATCTTTATGACAAGCAGAATTATGGTTTTGACACAAGCCTGGAACACATTCTTCATAACCCACAGTTGTGTTGGTTTGCATGAATGAATTATTTCAGATTGTTTGAAAAGTTGTCGTTGTGAATAAGTGCCAGAACGTGGCGAACCAGTGAACCGTTGCCTGTGTTGTGTCCTCTTGTGCTGATATTAATTTTTGCTGACAGTCTCTTCCCAAAACTCCTCTATCACCAATTCTCCTGGACATATTTTTATAGCATGTCAAAGGGAGGTTTTCCTCCCTCAATCACAGGGACGTTTCTCTCCAGACGAAGACACACGAGTTATCGAGTGTCACCGTAGTATGTTACTTTTATCAGCGGCGTCGTTCAGTGTGATGATCAGGAAAAAAAAAAAAAAAAGTTGAGCTTGAGTGAGAAAGGAATAACACAGCATCACTTAACTTGAGTGAGTGAGTGACTCAACTCATTACTGAACTATGCAAAGCTGACAAATAAAAAAGATGAAAACACAGTATGTCTCCTCTTCAATTTCATGCATGATTGCTTTGCATCATTGCAGTGTATCCCTATAATAAAGAGTCTTTGCATTCTGCATAGTGATTACCTCTCCTTCTTCAATGTGCCACACAGCTGTTCATCCAGCGACTCTAAGGATTCTTCCTACACAGCAGTACCTCACATCTGACCTCGATTCAGTCACATGAGGACACCTTGGTGTTTGTTTGCCGCCGCGCGTGCGTGTTTGTTTGTGCGTTTAACCGTGACTTTGTGCACAGGTCACTCGTGACACTCGTGTCTTTTCTATTTCACCTTTGTCTTAATCTGTGCTTTTCCGTGTCAACTGGGACACCTGTCACATGAGGAGCCCTCTAGGGTGCTGCACCTCTGTTATAACGCAAAGGAGAAGAAGGAGAAACAAAGTGGTGCAAGAGAAATTAGGCCGACAAGGACACCTGTCAAAGTAGCAGGCAGGTTGCCCAACATGGTCCTGCAACTGTGAATAGTGATCGATATCAGTCTGACGTCGTAGACAGATGCTCACACACACACACACTCCAAGCCACAACTGTCTCTATTCCCTGATTACCCTAACTCACTTATTTACGTGTCCACTTATGCCAGCAAGAAAAATGTCCCGCATCAGCATTGTGCTGCTGGGCCGTGTTTGCCATTAAGCTTTTGATTGCATTATGGGACATAAGCATGATTGATGCAAGTGGGGAAAATGGTGATGCTGCAGAGAAAGGACGGTGCATCTCCACAGCGCAGACTGATCATTTTGATCATTGTGTTCATGTCTCGTTCATGTAAATATACACAACTAGATGTTCGCTTCTGAACCTCATATTTATAAACAGCTGGAATGTAACATTTAATTCGTAGCAGTGCTGAGGTTATTAGTCTGGTCTGGTTTGAGACTATAAATGATGCAAATTACCCTTGACTGAGGACGTCTCCAGCCAAGCTAATTTTAGCACCTGATTTTGATTTAGTTTTAGTTTTAGTTCTTTAATGAAAATATGTTTTGGCTTTGACTTTAATAATGAATTAACTATTGTCAGATTGAATCTTCAGCTTCAAGCCATGAAAATTAAAGACATTTTAGTTTTGAGTTTACTGAACATCTGAAGATAAAATCCTCTGTCTGCGCTAAAAAGAGCCAAATGAAATGATGTCTAATAAGGAAAGAAGTGAAAAATCTTCATGTTATTATCAATATTTTCTAAGAAACTATTCAAACTTAGCGTCTGTGTTGGGTTAGTCTGAGGATTTTTTTTATAGTGAGTTTAAAGTGAATTTAGTTTTAGCAGCAAACCAGGTTAGAAACCAGAGATGAACTAGTTTAAACATGATGTAGTGGTGCTCTAGGAAAGCATTGAACTATAAGAAATAATCCGCTATAATAATTTCTCCAATAACGACCTTGTAAAATCATTAATTCATGGGCTGATCAACTGAGTAAGGAGTAATTTTCTTTTATAATACAGCATTTGCCCTTTACATTAAGCCTGGACGCTGAGTCAGAGCATTATTGTAAATTGTTACGGCGTGAGCTCCTCAGGGCAGAAGTCTGAAGATGACGACCATGACTGATGACTTGGTTGTGCTGTTCTTGCCATCTGCATTTCTGTTTCTTCATCCTAACGCAGGGATTACATCGCTTCTGATTAAATCACACATACGCCCGATGCTGCGTCGTCCTTTTTTCTTTCATGTTAGCTCTGTCACATCGTTCATTGTTGCCATTTCATTCACTCCAGCTCTCAGATATTCATCCTGCCGCAGTGATGAGTTCATAACACCATAATACTCCATTATACTCATCTTCCATCTATTTCCACCCTCTCCTTGTTCTTTCTTTGTCATTCTCCAGTTGGAGTGAAATGACAGGCTGATGTTGTGGAGGCAGCCAGACACGCTCCAGTGGATGGACTTCAGTGTAATGAGTGACAACTGCATGCAAGTCAGTCCCGGCAAATCAACAGTGAAAACAGAGAGAGCTAATCCGCAGGCCTAATGGAAATCACTGGTCCTGTAAGTATCCGTTAAATGGACCGAACACACACTCACTCACTTACTGAACACAGTCAATCAGACGGGGAAACACACATCCAAAGATATTGTCCTTCTTGATACAAATATATCTCATATTGTGTAATTTTATAGATTTCTTTCCTCACCATCGCTCGAATACAGAAGACTGAGAAAAAGATGGAGCTTTAGAATAGCAGATTATTCCTGTGCCAAGGGAACTGGTGTGTCCATTAATAATTCATAGTGAGACAATAAGAGAGAGACAGGTTGTCGCTTACCAGTTTTTTTCTCCATAGTGTGAAAATGCAGGATATTCATTGCTGTGAGGGAGGGCAACTCCATCCTCCTTCTACCGTTCTTCACTTCCCTCAGACAGAACTGGTGGCAGACAAAGGTCATTAGTAACCGTCTGGACATTTTCCCCAAACAGCATCCACTGTGGGAAAACTAGCCAATATTAGGCCGTTTGCCTATCATATTCTATTTCCTCCAAGCTGATGATGGCTGGCACCTCTGCTGACAAGTGTAGACTCTTGATCCCTGAAGCCCCAGTTCTGACAAGATCCTGAAAATCCTGGACACACTGTCTCCAACACCCCCCTTCAGTCAGACCTCAGAGGATGACTCTGGGATGGATGGAGAGAGACAAGGATCCGAGGAGGGAAAGGGTCTTAACAGCACCTTGTCCACGCTCTTTGATTCACATAAGAACAGGAAGATTTGTGAGACGTAGTCAGTCACAGCACCTTTTTCTTCAGCTTCAGCATTTTATACAGCAGTTGTTGATTACTGAGACCATTTGTTGCCAGGTGGCAAGGCCTATAAAGTGCCATTTAATAAATGATGATCTATAATGGTAGCAGTTCACAAGTGCATTTAACCTCTGAATAATACCGTCATTTTCTCACTTGTGTGGGTGCTAAAAGGCGACAAACCCCATTTGCCCTAAATCACCAGCTCAGTGGTGGGATTGCGGTTTGGAAGTGGCTTTTTCCTGAGTCAAATTGAAACTATCTGAGGAGAAACCACTGATCTTTCTACTTATCTGTGATGATACAGCTCACTAAATGTAAAAGGGCAGAAATCCTATCAGAGGGAAGGCATGTATCGTAACAGAGTTCAATCTGTGAGCCCACCAGCTTGACTTGAGTGTCTACTCCAATTATGAGACTCGATTTAACTCACTATCTGGAATGAGCTGCTCTTCTTGGGGTTTTCACTTGTTTGGTGCCACGAGGTAACTGGCTCAATTAAAGCACTCACTCAGAAAGAAGTGTCTGGATATAAACACAATTACTGCAACGACTGAAAGTAGAAAACAAACTAAACAAATAAGGAAGAGAATTATTTGTTTTTTTTATGTCAGAAGTAAGTTGTAGAGTTTGATCTGTACCTGGTCCAACGTGGTCCAGCTGGGTGCTGGTTCTGGCTCTGGTCTCTGGGCTCTCAGGCAACATTTACATTTATTTATGCTGGAGCTTGTTCCTCCAACAGGCTGAGTGAGACCGCGCCAGTATCATTTCATCCGCTGCCTCGTGACTCTGACTGTAAACTTACATTCTCACCTCAGGCTGCTTTACATGGACATGAGGTGAATTATGCATGATCACTTAACTACACACACACACACACATTACATTTAAAATGTATTGGACTCTATCTTACAACTGCAGCAAAGTGGGTTTGAGCTGAACACGTGTGTCGTCACTAGTTTCAGACTGAGGCAACTGTTATTTTAACATCTGGTGCAGATGTGAAAAAAAAGTTGATAGTATGATAAGAAACTGTTTGGGTCAGGTGGGTGTTTGACGCAGAGGAAAGTGATAATGTTTTTGAGTTATAGGAAGTATAGAGGTTACTCTTATCAACACGTGTCCTCCTGTATGAGGCCTAAATAAATTTACTGTACGATCACACACAAAAAGACTTAAACACATCATCATCATTGATGTGGTCTACGATAGTTGTAAATCTCATTCAATATATCAGACCTCAACCACGTAAGAAGGACGTATTGACTAAATTTAATATTATGGAAAATACACAGTTAAAGATTTAATGCTAAATTACTCTCAGTTGTGCTTATTATTGTCAGTAGTGGTAATTTATTCTTCTATCAAGGGGTTATTGTGGATTTTTATTATCCTTTGACCACAGTGACTCCACGTCTGAATATTATTTGACCTGAGTTCAACAACACATGAAAAGCTTCTTATATTTACTAGAAAACAGGTAAAAATAATGATGTTTCACTTTAGTGTTTGTGATAGCTCCTCTTCATTAAAGTGAGTTTGTGTATAAAAACAACATAGCCTCCAACAGTTGGCCAGGCTCCACACTAAATGTCTAACTTGGCTGGCGATTTAAAGAGAACAACAAAATGACCAGAGGGTTGTAGTATGAAGCAAGGTCAACACAGCCGGCTTCTCTTTGTGTGAGCTGCTTGACCAAACCTCATCTCACAGCCAGAGATAACTGGCATCATAAAGCTGCTTATCAATCATCGTTGATAACATAGACTTTCTTCTTTAGACTCGGACGACGTGGACGTAGAAATCTGGTCTGAGAACACAAACGTATTCAATAGTTAAGTGGGAGAAAACATGTAAAATAGCACAGAGCAGAGTATTGTCAGATTTTCTACATCTTCTAGATCCTTTGTTCATGTTCACATGTAAGATTTTCCTCTAAAATCACTTTAAAAATATATGATCAGTGAAAGAGCAACGCTGTTTATGGTTGAAACGGTTCAATTTACAAATAAAAACCTTACATATTGAAACTTTAACAGAGCATAAACAGGGTTTAAGCAAAGATTAATATAAAATGTGATTTGCCACAGATTAGTGATTATCTGATGATAAACATTTTTACTACTATTTGCAGTTTGACTAATAAAACACACTGCTCAGAGAGATTATTATTTTCAATATTATACAATATCAGATTAAAATGTATTTTCTCTACAAACATATTCCATGAAATAATTACCTATTTAATGTGTCAGTATAACAATATAATCTAGTACAGTTATTCATATACAGGAGGATTTACATTCAACAGCCTCCGTCACAATGAGTAATATAATCAGAGTTTACGTGAAGCAGAACCACGACTTCAGTGTAAACACAAGATTTCCTGCCTCATCTTGACTTTAAGTTTGGTTTCTGTCAAATAACCTGTCGTGCAAACATCCCAGCATCACGACGAGTGAAAGAGCGTTGAACATCCGTCTTCTGCTTTCTGTCTTTTCTCAGCTTCCTCCTCAGTGTCTGTAAGAGTCTGTGTGGGTTTGGGGTTAAACATGACGGTTGAGTTGAGATGAAAGTGTAGACGTGTGTGTGAAGGAGAAAAAAATACTGAGAAAAGGGCAAAAAAAAAAAAAAAAGATGCACTTAGTCACGCTCAAAGCTTTCTGTAATTCATATATCTATAAGACAGGACTTCAGTTTTATGAAATAGTGTGATGAGAGTTGCCATGCCTACAGGGTCTCCCTGTTCCCTGTAATTGCTTTCACTGCCATTAGTCCAACCGGCTCTTTCTGTTCTGCACAGCACAACATGGTCTGTCATCATCACAGGAAAGGTACTGACCAAAAAAGAAAAAAAAAAACCTGCCATACTTTCCGCTCCACAGGCTCATCTCGCCGGACACCTCACCAACAGATGTCCAGGGATTACCCCATCCCAGTGGAACGACGCAGGCTCCGTGTTTGTTTGTGACTTTCTCTTTATTCGCTAAAAAAAGTCAAATATTTTTAGACGTTTGTTACGTTAAAATGCTCAATGATCTTCCTGATTCCTCTGCAGTGTGACGTGAGTGTGTGCTCTGTATGGTAATAAGGGCTTTCATTTGATGCTCCATATGAAGACACACTGCAGTGATCAATCATAATTTAACCTTTATTCATTTTAATTTAGAGGATATCTATGGAAACGGTAGATTTCTCTCACACAGGCAGCCTCTCCGCTGCCTCTGTGTGTGTCAGTGTGATTGTCTGAGTAGAGACAGGTGTGCAGGAGGTAAAGCAGCACCCCACCAGCTGCATCCCCTCCTGCAATCAAGTCTTCCACTAATACCCAGCTCTGCCACCGCTGCCCTGCCAGGTTGAACATGTTCTGTCAGTGTGCGTTCAGGTTAGTTAAAGATAGAGTGTGTTTGTTGCATCTTACTCTCTGACAAAAACCCTCCTCCTCCTCCTCCTGGTGGTTGTTATTCTTCTATTCCAGTTCAGTCTCCTTCATTTCCTGTGTTTTGTAGCTGGCTTCACTCAGGCCACGTTTACATGTAGCCTGGTATTTACAAAAACAGATATTTCCGCCTCTAAAGTCTTTGCTCACGCCAGATCATTTTCCGGAAAGTATTCATTTACACAAGTCTGCGTAAATACGTCGTCAAGAGTTATTATGAGACAAACCTATAGGTGGCAGTGTAACGAGACGCATAAAACCATGAAAACTTAAAAGACCGTTTTCCTCCATCTTTTCATCCCTAAATCTCCACTTTGACCAGAGGTTTTAGAAATAATTTCCAGTGATTTAAACTTCTGTTTTCTTGTAAATGAAAGAGAAACACATGGATGTATCAACAATTTCTAAAAAAAATACATATGATTTGTACAAAACTCTTCCCACTCAAGTTATGAGAAGTGCAGTGTAGAAACTGTTTTGCAGTTATCGTAGTAGAAACCACATATGACAATAGTTTCTGTGCAGATTTGGATTCGTTATATGATAGAAAATACCATTTTATAGGAGATATTATTGTATATTTTACCACATACATGTGCTACATTGTCTTCAATGCGTGTTTAATTATTTACTAGGTAGAATACAACATGTGTTTCATCCTCTTTTTCTCTCTATTTGTCTTGAAAGCTCTTCTGTCCGTCATTTATTCTATTCCCACAGTGACTTCCTGCCATATGGCCGTCTTATTTTTACAGATTAGCGTCAAAGAGATGCACGTTAAATCGTAAGAGGAAATTTCGTTAACCCTCTCTCACATGAGAATCTATTTCCATCAGGTTCCTTTGTAAAACTATTTATGTTCTCTACTTCCTACACACCTATTAACCTTTTGTTTCAGTCAATTGAATTTGCAAATGATTCTCTTGTGAAGCCAAACTCAGAGATAAATTTTCCACCGGACTGAGGTAATTGTCTATCGATGGGAGGCAGTTTGAAGTGGAAGCTGGTGATGGAGGTTGTATGAGTGTGTGTGATAATAAATGCTACACACACACATACACACACACACACATGCACAAGACCACTCATACTCTAAGGAGTGTTGCTTAAAGAGGGAGAGAGTTGGAGCGGCAGAGAGGTGACAGGATCCAAGCCAAGGTGACCCTCTTAAATCTATCAGCTGCTCATCAGTGTGTGTGTGGATGGGAAATACTCTGGGCTCCAGAGGAAACAGCATGGCCACTAAATGTGGTTTCACCCTGGCATGAAGACACGATCATCCAGCTTTGGATGAAGCCGTCTGTATTCCTGTCATGTTTCAGTGCTTCAAGATACAAATACTGTTACAGTCTGGTACATTTTACTGTGCTGCTACATAAAAAAAAAAAAACTCACGGTGATGGCAGATGGCAAAACACCATCTGCAGTAAATGATATTGGACTTACAGTAAACTATTTTTATGATTATTTTTTTTTGTTTTGTTTTGATACAGTCACATTCCTGCCAAGAAACGTTAAGTTTCAGTTATAATATTTCAACCTGCAGAGAGTTAGCTTAGCTTTGCTAAGTTGGTCTCTGAGTTGATGGTTGTTCTGTTGCACCTGGTGTTTGTCAAGACGGTTTGTTTGTTTGTTTGTTCGTCAGCAGAATTGCACAAAAAGCGTTAAACCGATTTACACCAAACTTGGCAGGAGAATAAAGAACCATTTGAAGAAGTTGGTGCTGATCCAGTTAAAGGGACAGACATAATAAACGAATGGAAAAATAATGAAATAAAATGAAATTCTGGTGCTCAGACGTCTGCATTTATATAGTTTGGTGCAGATCAATAAGTGGAAGAAAATGTTGCCGTTCTAGTTACAAATAAACCCGTTCCTTCTTTAAAACTACAGTTATTCATTCATTGTGTTTGAGACTTAAATAAATATCTGGATTGATGTGCAGAGCCTCTCAGTTTAGCTTAGCCTGTCTCTTAATAGTCATAAAGACATATATTTACCTTCGTCAGAACTAATTAAAGTGCTCATCCACTGGGACAATGAGACAAGACTGTTTAATCTGATACGCAGCTAATTGAAACAATCCTCCTGCATTTGAAAGGTCGCGGGGTCGTCCTACCTCTTCGCTCCTACAGCTTCAGAGAAACATCCTTCAGGTTCTGTTGGTACCGTGCTGACAGATGGATGAGAATATGTTCAGTGAACCAGAACACCTTTGGGTCAATTTCACTGACGTAGTTGTCCTTGGGTTGTTGTTGAGGGAGGTCTACTATAAATGGTGGCACTTTTTCTTTGTCTGAGCTTATTCCCTTTTTTTTCCCACAATTTGAAGCCAGCCCCCGTCTCTCTCTCTTTCCCTCTGCTTCACTCAAACCCCCCATTGGCAAAAGCTCTGGCTCTCTCCTCCATTTGCTTTGAACAGACTAATTACAATAACTGCACCTGCGGGATCCATTTTTTGGTTTGACACACTGGGTAATAGAGAGCAGCGATTAACTGCTGTGATTCATTGTTCACTTCACTGCAGTCATGTAACATGATGGGAGTCTTCTCTCCCTGTTCAATGTGATTGTGAAGACAAACAGATAATCTAGTTGTATTTTATTGTATTTTTTTTTTTAATCATAGTCATAAATAATAAGTTATTTTTACCCCAAAACTATAGTCAAAATACAGATTAACACGATATCAATCAACAGCCAATAAACCATCAATCTTATATAAAGTTTATCCCTAATGACATTGGCCAATGTGCTCTGTAATTGTATTTACTAAGTAAACAACACTCCATCTGAGAAATTAGCCAGAGGAGCACATAAACAAAATGTGTCCCTAAGCTTGTTAGCCCACCTCCTATCACACACTAATTACAATATAGTTGGATTTTTTTTTGTAAGACAGTTTCCGTCCGTCTGGAAAATACCAAAGACAATAGGTTGAAGTGAGTGACACCTGCCAGCAGACAACACATCTCTCAGCTTTTCCATTAAAGTCTATTCCCCCTTCAGTTGTCCTTTTAAAGTCGAGGAGAAGAAAGAAAAAATAATCAATAACGTTGCTTCACTGAGGATCTGCATCCACACATACAACAACACTGAATGTCTTGAAGGAGGCGGTGAGGGCACATGGAGGAAATCAATATAGCGCAATTAGTTATACTGATAACAATGTCAGGAAATTAAATTATATCAAAGTATTCATTAATTTATAAAGACTGAGTATTTCTCTTTACATGTTGGCTGTAGAACATGTTTAAAAGGTTAAGTTGGTGTTTTATTTTTCTTCTTCACTAAGGTAAAAGGGGTTTGTCTTATATCAGCTAAGCCAGAGGTAAAGAAACATGTGGGTAAGAGGAGAGAAGTGAAGACAGATAAGAAGTGTAGAAGTTGAAGAGGTGTATGCTCTCGACCTCGTGTCCTCGTAAGAGCCAAAGTCAAAGTCAAAGTCAGATCAGCTCTTAGTAGAGACTTCTTCCACTTTGAACTGGAATATTGACTGTGTCTGAAGGTGGGAATCTAATGTAAGTTATACAGAAAATGTTTACAGCAAAGCTGATTTATTTCTGTGCAGCAGGGCGGTCTGATCGACGTTGTGTCCAGAGCCTGGAACCAACGTGAGTCTTTATTCTTTTGTAATGTTTCAGACTTAGTGCTGACGATACGTTTCTCTCAAGCTGCATACTAATGTCTTGAAACCGTAGCTTGAATTAAAAGGGTTAGTCATTCACCTAAAGTACAGCGTTGGGCAGTTGCCTTTTTTTAATTTTTTCCACCCACAAGACTTAAATCTTCATTGCCCAAGGACATTAGCTGGCCTGCTAAAATCTCCATCTGTCTAGTCCCATCTGTGGAGAAACATGGATTTGCTATCTGCTAGTGAGCATGTGAACTTGAGCAGTAATCAAGGTGAGCAACCACCTGCACAATCTGAGCTCAACCAAGAAATCAGAGTGTTTCTCCTGAACAGGAACGCAGTTGTACACTTCCTGAATGTGTAATGCTTCTGTCTGAAAAAGAATAAATTTAAACATTACAAGAGCCATTACTGACCTGAATGTGCTGAGAAGACAAAGTGCTATAGGGCTTCTCGTTTTCTCTCTCTAATGTCAGCATCGTGCCAACATGGAGACAGTTCATCAAATATTCCTCCTAAAGTTGTAGTTTCACTGACTAAGCATTATGACCTTTTTACATTTTCTGCTGACTAATCCAGTTGTGCTTCTATATCATTTAGTATTTTTTTCTTTCCTTTCAGCTGAAACAAGAGAAGAAAACCTCTGGCCTTCGACCTAACGCATCCATATATTATTGAAAGCGTCCCAAACACAGCGTTGTCTTAATCTTAAAGTTTCTACCTCATGAGCCATTAAACCATCACACTAAGCTGCTAAACAGTCACATCCATTCAAACTTGTTTTTTTCATGATGACAGTCAGCTGAAGGGTTTAAATCGTGAAGGCAATCTTCCTGTCTAAATGTCTTTTATTGCCCAAAGTGCTTTAGCTCCTGACCTCAAAGAAGGTGCATTTATGTCCATGTGAATTACTTATAATTTCTAAGCAAAAAATATCTTGTTTGCTCTCAATTCTGTTTTTAGCTTTTAAGCTTTCAAGTGTGCATAGATCTCAGTTCCTTTGTTGTCAGTTCTATTCTGGTTCACTCTCTCTCTCTGAGCTGTAATTTTGTCTGTTAGACAGAGAAAGTCTTAAGAAGTTCAAAGTTTCTGTCAAAGTGTGACAGTGAGTGACTCATTTACAGTCCATGTCCTGTGGATTAAAGATGAGACTGGAACGTGGCCTGTAGACTTTTCACATAAAGTGATAATCTCACCGATCTTATGAACTACTTTCCTCAAGAGTTGACAAAAACTGTCCCTGAGGGAGAATGATTCAAAACATGTTATCCTAGATGTGTGTGTGTGTGTGTGTGTGTGTGTGTGTGTGACGTGCAGTAGATGTAAGATCTTCCTCAGTGATCTGAATCATTTCTGGATCAAAGGTTTTGACTTCAGCATCAGATATTTAAAATGTAAAGAGGTTGGTGGAAAAAGTAGCAGCGTAAAGAGATGGAGAGGATTTCACCTCATCAAAAAATCATATTGAATTCTCACAGAAACGTATAGATCCTGGTGGTTCGTTGCCATCGATTTTCAGACGTCTTAACCAGCCAGCTGTGGGAGGGCAGTGTTGACAGGAAAAGTTCAAATTGAATTCATTTATATTTAGACTTTACATCATGGTAAATGTTTTTTAGCCAAGTATGATAGTAGAGACACATTTAAAGAAGTAAATATGTTCTGGATTAGTTTAAAACATAAATATTACCTTTGTCCATTTGGCAAAATGTGACAAAATTGTGAAAAATTTCACAATTTTGAGTTTAATACCTTTGTTTACTTATTTACTTTACTTATGACTTGGACATCAAATGAGAACATGCAGGTGGTGCATGTGGTGTCTACTGGTCTTGTTTGCATGATGTTGAGATGTAGACATTTTCTCCTAAATAATCAACTAGTAGGAACATTTCTCAGCATTTTGCAACACATGTTGTAAACTTTGTCCTCCTGTCGTGAGAATAACGATTTGGCAAATCAAACTTTTTTGCTTTAGCAGTAAAAGTAAAGTAAGTATAAAGTAAAACGTGCAAAAATGTTGGCAGTATCATTAAAGGACAGGTAAATAAGATAAATGCCCAGTTAGCAACTTAATACAACTATAACAGAAAATCCTGTCATGTTTGGAATAAGTCCAGTATTCATAATGTTGGTGTCTGTGAAAACGTAATCAGTGACATCAGCACAGTGCTTCTAACGATAGTATATGTACTCGAACAATCAGAAAACCGGGTTGTGACTTGTCAGCAGAGTCTGTTTGTCAGGAAGTGAAGTTTTAAGCCCCGCAGAGGACCAGGCTGGAGCCTCATGGCAGCTCCGCAAAAGGGAGCTTTATTTTTAGCAGGTGAACAACAGGAAGGAGAAAAGGAGGCCAATTCTACCTGGCAAGATATGTAGGAATGATGACACGGGCTCAGTGGAGTGTAAACTGAGCATGGGGAGGTTGGTGTGATTTGATAGGTTGAACACTGATGGTGGGGGTGAAAAGTGAAGTAAAGAGAGAAAATGGACAGTAGAGAAGTGA
This sequence comes from Polydactylus sextarius, assembly GCA_016801845.1. Taxonomy (NCBI): domain Eukaryota; kingdom Metazoa; phylum Chordata; class Actinopteri; family Polynemidae; genus Polydactylus; species Polydactylus sextarius. The sequence goes on from CM028924.1 coordinate 1,289,471, forward strand.
CAGAAGTTTCACTGTGGAGTTCAGCTCAGAAAGTTTCTCTGATCACAGAGAAAAACACTAGTTCTTGATCACTATTTATAAATCTGTACAGTTGTGTCTGTAAACACTCTGGAGATGAGCTGTAACAAATATTAGTGAGGGGAGTTTAAAAAAGGGTAAACAGCAAGAGGTTTTAATGCATATCATTCCAGATAACGTCAGCATATTTCAAGTTTGCTCATCATCCTTGAATTTATAATCAGAATATGACCTTTTACAGGCTGTTGGCACAGATATAATATTACACACAGGGAGCTCGTATATCACAGTAACATCAACATATTAATGGACAAGTGAGGAAAAAAAGACTGATGATTACAGCTGATACTCAATGCATCTGCATGTACATTATCAAGTATCAAATGAAGTATTTTGAGAAATATCGACTGTATTTTCTCACATTGCATCGTTGTTCGGCAGCTGTAAAAGAAAAAAGAAAAAAAAGTAGAGTGTATTGTGCTGACAGTGCTCAGTATGGGCACGTGACCCGTTTACTGAAATCTCCAACTTGGCTCAGTATGCGATAGTGGTTCTGCAGGTTGGAGATACGGTTCCTCTCACTGAGGGCTGCTTTTCACTGATTCGTTCAGGTACCAGAAAACCAGCCGATTCAAAGCTCGTCTCTTGACAGGCTGCAGATACGGTGTCTGCAGGGTTTTGGTGAAACAGGCTTTTGTAGCTTTTGTTGTTAGTTTTGTTGTTTTGAGCATCGGTGTATTAGTGTATGAAGAGACTTTGAACAGCCAGCTTCTACGTCAGCGTTCAGAAAATACAGTAAATGCTCTCAGGGAAACTGTTTACATGACATTTTATTTGACATCCTAGATAACATAATATTGTGCTTATAACAGCAGGATGAATTACATCCTGGCTTTCAGTTGTTTATGGTTTGTCAGAGCAAGAATGGAAAAATTCACTTTGACATTCAGCAGCTCAATGAGTAGTTTAAAACAGAGCACAACGTGCACGCTCTCCTGAATGATCACAGGAGACAAGGATCATCTTAACCTACATTTTATCTGCTTGTTCTTGGTCTGTACCACCTGAACTCTGAATAAACCTCTGCCTTTCCCGAATCCTTGAAGTACTACCAGCACTTAAAATACATTGAACACATCAGACCAAACTATATCTTGCTTTGTGTTTCGGAGGCATTTTTGTAGATAAAGGTTAGTAAATAATTAAATGGCAAAACATCTGATCTGGGGTGGCATGCATGCATGTGTGTGTGTTTGACATACAGCACAGTTCTGCAGGAGAAGGCCTCCTCTTCTTTTCATTACAGAGGGCAGATTGGGAAATGGATCAGGTTCTGCATTCATTAGTGTTGCACACAGAGGCGTGATTATGGCACACAGTCCCTCCGATTCCTCACCTGTCAGGATTTTCTCTCAGGGAAGTATTTATCAGGGGGGAAATGAATGTTTCCCCTCATAAACACCTTTGATTTCAGCTTTCTGCCACTATGACAACCATTAGCAGTTATATGACACTGGGTGCAATTAAAGGAAAATGGGTAGGTAATCACCGGATCCACTGATGTTTCTGAAATATGCATAAGGAGGAGAAGGCACTGGCACAGGAACAGGTTCAGCCTCTAATTAAGAGAGAATGGCCCCAGTAACTCAGATGTCACAGAAACAGCTTGATGGTGGTCCCCAGGCGCCTCGGTACAGGAGTCCTGTTCAGCCCTCAGGTTAAAGTAGATTAGACCTGCCGGACTGACTTAACACCTGTACAGGTTACTAATGAAAAATCTAGGCTGAGGAGAAGGAGATTCATCCAGCTGCCAAATCACAGTGACAAGTCCAAATCAAGCAGGAATTCAAGAAGAGTAGACGACTGTTGTCTCAGCCACATTATCGAAGCCTTCAGGCTTTTCTGGATCAATTCATCAGTTCAGACAGTTTTTAGGTTAACTTCTTTAACTGTCTCTGCTCTTCAGGACCAGAAAATCAACCAGTTGGATCAAACACTTCAACCGTGCGTCTTTTCTTGATGCAGGTGACGTAGCATCTTCACCAGGCAGACGAGATGGACGTGTTTCATCAGACAGAGTCTCAGTTTTCTCTTAATCAAAACATTTGTTCTGTTTTCTTTGTTAAAAACTCAGACTAGAACTGTTACAATCGTCCAGTTAGTCAAACAAGCTTCTGATTAAATTGTCTTTGATTTTGCTCTGTTGAAATTTTAAGGAATTTCTTAATCTCTAATGAATGAGGAGCACTTTAATAACAGTGTAATGAATCACATCACTAAACGAGTTAATTAACAGGCATCAGATATTCCACAGTTCCCGTTTGTGTATTTTCTTACTGTTTCAAAATGTTATCAATAAATAATGCTGGCAGCATCCGAGGGTGTGACTGAAATGTAAATGAGATTTGGTTTCTAACTCCCATGTTCCAGTGCAGCTTTCTGGTCTCCCGGAGAGTTATTTTTGAGCTAAATTTGGGTCACGACTCACAAGGTGTTATTTTTGAACACCAGCCCCTTCAGCCGGGGTCTGAGCCACAATATCTTCAAGCAGGTTTGATTCACACTTTTTAAAAGATTCATTGTACTTTGTTGACCTGGGTCACTTCACTTCCTCCTCAGACTCCGTAGACTGGTTTTGGTTTTGGTCAAATCCATTGTGATGTGGAAATGAGAGCAGCTGACACAGATGGGCTTTAATTAGTTTCTAGAGTCTGTGTTACAATCTTCAGTGTCTATATTTGGATGTTAAAAAGGGCTTATGCTTCATATTTGTTCCAGAGTTTAACTTTAACCATTAATGTTTAGCTCTGGTGAGTGACCACATCTTGGTAAATGATATGAGAGAAACGACCGTCGAGGCTGCGGTAGGCATGCACGTCTCATGTCTTTTCCACTTGACCCTTTTTCCATTACAGAATCTGACAGAGCTATTATTTAATATTCTGCTACTATTCTGGTCCTTTCTAAACATCCAATTAGGCTCCTGGATTTACTGGGTTATGACACTGGGTCATGTCATTTAGGGTTTAAAAGGCTTCAGCTGAGTTATCATTGATATTTCAAGGGAGAAATGTTTTAATTGCTGCTTTATTGTGTGATAAATTATCAAATCAAATTCTGTTGTTTTGGATATTTTGTAGGTTTAAGTTGTTGTAACCAACATTAATTGTCGAACACCTCAAAAACAATCCTGTGATAAAATGTTATTCATAATGTTCCTGCAGAACGGTCCCACAGTAACACGTTGATACTTAATTATGCTGTTTGCTTCGCACCTGCTCAGGGTAACGTACACGCACTAATGTCGTTCTGTTGTGTGAATGTACGCCATCTTGCCTCGAGCAACGTTACCATCTTTTTAGTGGAAGCACGTGTGACCCGACATGTTGTTAACAGCCTCATTCTTACCCCACACATCCAATTTACACCCTCAGATGTTTTTTTTTTTTTCACTTTGTAACAGCGTCGCATTTTACATTGCCGAGACAAGTAGCAAATTAGAAGTCATATTGCAGACGAGCAGCTGTATTTGTTTTCCGTTGCCTTGTGAATTTCATCTGCTGTGCTTGAATGATGCCTCGCTTCAAGTGGAGCAGGAGCTCACACCATTTATCTAAGCTCCTGCACAGGAGGTGTGTGTGTGTGTATATATGTGTGTGTTTTTCTGTCACCTTTTTTGAGCATTTTGTTTGTTGACTCACACAAAAACGCCACTGTCAGTCCCTAAGTTTGTCTTTAAAAAAAAAAAAAAAAAACAAAAAGAGTGTGCTCTTTCAAGCACAACTCTCATGTCCATGTGATGTTCTGATATTTTCCCTGGTTGTTTGGAGTGCCAGGGGAAAACACACATTGTGCATTCGGTGAACTCACCAATCACAAACAGCAAGTGACAGAGAGGATATTCCGCCACAGTGGCCAGATATGTGAAATGTCTGAGAATGAGTTTCAGGCTGCGCGGTGCCACAGTGATCTGCAAGTATAATGGTTCTTATCCAAAATAAGGGAAGTCTTTAATGAATTTAAAACACCTATTTAGTATTACACCATTGTGGAGAGAAGCATCCATCATTTGTTGGACTATTCCCTCACAGCTTTACCTACTTGACCATGACATTGCCACTGTGATAGTCCCTTCAAATGGATGTAATTAGAGTCATTGTATTAGATGTTCACCAATTAAGTGACCCCAACGTCCAATATTTTCCTCATAAAGGTTTTTTTTTTCCTTCAAAGCGCACTGCTCACTTTGATATTCAACCGGGCTCAAGGTGAATTCTCACTGTGTGTGTTTTATGGCACGTCCAGAAATGATTCTTGTTTGCTGTGGACAAGCCAGCTATATATCACCTTTTTCCTTGCGCTTCCTCTACACGTGCTTCATTTCTGTCTGTTGCTGTGGAGCTCATTAAACAGGGCTAAGGGACTGGGTGAAGTGAGCAGTATGTCCTGAGGAGGAGGCGGCTTGTCTTCCAAAAGCATTACCATAACCTAGCACATCTATCCTCCAGGCGTGCCAGTCTGCCTCTCCCCTCTGTGTTTGCAGTGGCCCTGAGCAATGTGTGTATATTTGCTATTATTAGGTGTAGAACTGCTGGAAGGTATAGAAAAATGCCAGGGAGGGCAGCTATTTTTAACAGTTGGTGCTTGGCCTTGATCCTTCTTTTCCCTCCCTCCTTTTATTCTTTTTTTTTTTTTAGTTTGAGACAGACTGTGTGCTCTCTTGCACCGCTGCGTATTGTACCATGTGCTGGCTGGACAAGCAATGCTTTGCCCCTTCTTTCAACTCCCTCCCTGTCCACCTCCATGACTATGTGCTGCTAAACCACAAAGCCCTTTCCACCTCTTTTAATCTTTCACACAGCAACAGAAGAGGAAGACACAAACATTGGCCACAGAAAAACATAAAAAATACAACAGTGAGACATGCATTGCTTCTATTTTTAGAAAGCTTATCTCACATCTTTTAATTTGACTCAGCCTGTGGCCAATTATAGGAACAAATCAACTGAATAGCAGGGTTTAAAATCATTATACACATATACATTATATACATTAGTCCTTAGTGACATTGCAGTGCTATTGCAGGTAAAAGAACCACACCTCTTTTTTTACGTAAGCGCCACAAGATGAAAACAGCCACAGAGATGTTTTGTTTTCTCTTTCTACAGTTTTTTTGACCATCATGTCCTTCTGCCTCCTCCAAAAACTACAAAACCTTCTGTCTCCTATTTCAGCAGCACCAAGTGTCAACATCCACTTGAAAATCATCAGATAAGATAATCAGCTTTGATCACATTGTTCCTCAGACTTCTTTGAAGACAGAGGAAGACATGATGATATGGCTGTATGATTTTATTATCATCTAAAAAAAAAATCCAATTTGTGAGCTGTCGTTCCACGTAAACCTAGAAAGTAGCAGAAGAGTGAAGCTGCTTCTTGATTTAATCCATTTATGTAATAATATAAACAGCCATATGGCATCTTCTTATCAGTGTTTCAGCGACAGTACAGAGGTCACTTCACCACCCGTGTTTGATGCTGGATTTAACAGTGTTGTCAAGGTTACCATATACAGGATCGACGCACAACGCATCATTTTCTTGTTCCATTTTTAAAGCCATGATCACAGTCGGTGCTTCATTCACATCCTGATGTATTCCTGATTTTATAGGTCTAATTATGAAACTCGTGGCAGCTTAAAAGACACCGTAGCTTGTGTGTTTCGCTTCAGTGGCGGCGGCTGGAGAATAAAAGCTGAGAAAAAAAAAAAAAAAAAAAAAACGTATCAGGATCTTTTTTGTGGGACTAACCAGAGATTTTATTGAGACTGGGGACTCGTAGGAATCAACCTCAGCTATTACACACACCATAAGGGTGAATGTCATCACCCACAGAGAAAGAGAGTGGGAAGGTTATGAAAGAATGTAGATGGAAAACGAGAGAGGAAGTGACAGAATGAGAAGAGGGAACGGCTGCACAGCTGGCGTCGGACCAACAAATTCATTTCATGGGGCCACAAATCACTCATAGTTATGTGAGTCAGAATCGACGATTTGTGTTCACGGTGTTGGAGACTAATCAAAGTGGATTGAAGTCCAAGCTGACACACCCACTGAAGCTGAACCTGGAAAACCTTTTTGTTATTAATTTACTAAAGTTCCTTGTTTAGCTTATTTACTGAACTTGTGTTCAAAGCGTTAAATACAACCCGGTTATCCACCTACAGCTCAGCAGCTGACCCTACGTGGTGCAAAGCAGTCCAGTCATGCATAAATGGCAACTATACCCACGAGGCATGTCGAGTACAAAAAATACTTTGTTTAACCTTATCTTGTGAGTTTACATTCAGTAAATCTGACTTTCACCATTTTATAGATGAGAGTAGTATTAAGTCTGACACTTCTCATACCAGGGTAATGAATTAATAGTGAATATTATTAAGTAAAAACTACAAAGTGTAGCACACACACACAACCTGGAATTCAAGGTGAATACAGACCAATATATTATATGATACAACACAGGGAGTCCTTATTAGAAATACCTCTGGAATAGATTTTTTATGTGCAGCAGCTATAACACAGTACAGTAATGAGCTAGGTGATATTTAGTGGGTGGCCCTCTTGACTAAAGCAAAGTGACAGCTGCATGCTAGGTTGTAATTTGTTTCTTATAAAACCCCAGTTTGGTGTCCAAGCTCATTATATGTGAGAATATGTCACAAACTGTATTTCACTTGGAAGTAAACAGCAGCTTTGAAACACAAAACCGCCAATCTCAGTCTGATGGAAGATACAACCGTATATCTGCTGAGAGAAACTGTGATATATTAAACTGTTTTCTTACAGTATAAATATTTGGACAAATACCATTTATGACCATGGACGTCTTGGAGACATCTTTGTGTATAAACTTGCATCAGTGTTTCCTGAGTTGTGAAATCAGTGAAATGTAACAAAATGTTCTGTAGTTAATGGTGATGGATACAATTTAAGTCAAATGTGGATGAAGTTCGTATCATTTCCAGACCAAACATACGAGACTCAGGAGATTTCATGTTTATGTCGTTTGGCTTCATTGCGCCATATATTGTCATTCTCAGAGCTCGTGTTTTTGATTCATTCTTGTATTTAAATTGCACAAGTGAAAATGAATTAAATATGCCCCCAAAACAAAATAGGATCCGGATCCATTCCCTGACAATAATGAGAGCGATGGTATGCAGCAGCAACATGGACGTTTATGAATAATGAACTGAAAATGTTTTTTTTTTTCTGGTTTGATAAACACCCTCCACCTGTAGGTTCGACTCGTGACTGGAAAGTTTCTCTTGCTGCAGCGTGACCTGATTCATGTTCAGCAACACGGAGCAAGATCGATAGAAACACTAAATAATAAATGTGTATTTGTTATCATATGTACAGATCAAGACGTATTCTAGTAGCATATTCTTTGCTACTATCATGATCATGACAGCTGAAGTTGTTATTCATTTCGTATGTGTAGTACTGTGCATAATGATGTAAACTTCCATCAATTGATGTGCAAATGTCCTCTAGAAAGGTTATTCCGTATAAAATACAACCAATTCTGTTTTTCGCCGATTTATGTGGTTTGTGCATTTATATAAATGAAAATAGCACATGGTTCCACTGCTTTTGTAGCAAGAGGCTGAAGCAATCTCTATCCACAGTTAGCTGCAAGGCGTCCCAGAGGACCCAGGACTTGTAGCTGCATTTGATTGTGTTTCTTCTCCTCGTGTCTCTGCAGCGTTCGTATCTACTCAAGTGTGATAGTTCATATGGAATGTGTCAGTTTACCTGATTCAAACATGATTGACACATGAGACAGACCGAACCTCCATTATCATATTCATTACCTGTGTTATTGGAAACCACATGTGCAGGGCTGATCTCGCCACCTCATATGCGGCGGAGCACTTCTCAGGAGACAAGAGGTTACTCATACTGCTTTTCTCCAGCTAATGGTAGTTTTATATAGAACTTCTCTCACCGTGATTTGTCCTATCCAAGCTGTGACTGGGAAAGTACACGGCGAGATCCCATCAGGACAAATTAGGAAGACCATGAATAAACTTGTCCGTGAGGGAGGAGGTAGAGAATCAAGACAGACATTAGAGGAGCACCACCAAGGCATTAAACTGAAGTTATTTGATTTACCCTGAACGGTTGGCCTGGATGAAACCACAGTGTAGGTGCTAACTGTTGTACTTTCATCAGAAAGAAAAAGAAATGACCCATAGAGATAGAGCTTTCTTTTTCTAACTTTTGTAATAAATGAAACCTGTAGCCAGGCTGAAAGGTCAGGATGGTGATGGAGCCGTGTGTTCGCAGCCAGAAAGCTGATAAATTGAAGCCGTGATAACCAGAAATTAACTTTTCTTCCTGCCATATAGTCGGCTGCTTTGCTTTTGATAATCTGTTGCTGGAGCATTCATCTATAAAACAGATTTGATGTGAGTTGATATGCATGGTTAATCATTCAGACTGTTTACTGACAAACATCATGAAAATGAAAACTGAAAAGGAAACACTCTCTTACATCTCAACCTTTTCATTTCATTTTCAACTGTTGCTTGTGAGAACTGAAGTCAAGTCAAGTCATGTGGAACCAAACGCCAGTTTTGACACCGAGTCGATGGACACGTTGATTTGATTGATTCTGTGAAGTGTGTAAGTCGTGGTCGGTAGATGCAGATGGTGCAAACATCTCTTCAGTGTGATTTGCAGCTTCTTACTGAGAACACAAAGTTCAGCACAGCACGTGTGTGTGTGTGTGTGTGTTTTGGGTTATGTTTTTAGTCTGATGACGACCTTTGGTATTTCTCTAAGAGCCATTTTTTCTAATTGTTCGATCGCTGTGATTCTCCTTTAACCTCTGAGAAAGAAAGATATTTCACTGATATTTCTTTTCATCAGAGTATCTGAAGCTCAGTGCAGCCACGATGGAGTCGTGATCATCTGTATTGAAAAAAATCCCTGCACAGTCAGTGTGTGTGTGTGTGTGTGTGTGTGTGTGTGATTACATTGCCCAATGCAAGTCTTATTGCTTCATGCTGAACTTTTTCATTTCTTGTCATTCTTTTTTTGGTAGGACTTGTCAAAGAAAGGATTGTGCTTCACTGGTCACTGCATCAGTCACGCCTCAGCCTATTGTTGCTCTAGAAAATTGCCTGGACTTTAAAATAGTCCCCAGCTTGGGGCATTGAATTGTTTGTGTCGAAAATGATTTGTTTTTTTTTGTTTTTTTCCCAATTCTGGAGTTATTCAGGAACCCCCCCAACGCTGACACAACATAATCCTTCATCATTTTTTAGGTCTATTTCAGAAGAAAAAAAGAGAAATCGTGCTGTTCATTTAATCCTTTGGCTCGATGTGTTCCTACTTTATTTATTTGTCTTCATATTTTTACATAATGTCTTTGCACATGTCTAGAATAAGTAGCCAGAAGCACTAAACCATTCACGTGTATTTGTAAGATAAATCTAAACCTTACTACAACTTATATGTAATATATATAATATATAATATGTATATGTGATATGTAATTATTAAACAAGTAAAAGACCCATCTCAATGCACACTCAGAGCATGCTCAACAGGATTTGTTCTGCAGATCTTGGCCTTGTTCTTCAAACCAGCAGGAACGTATCATCATCATGTTGAGGGAATACTGCTGCCATGAATGGTTGTACTTAGTCTGCATCAATATTTAGGTCAGATAGGTGGTGCATGTCAAAATAAAATCCTCATGTCTGCAGGACACAAGGTTTCTCAGCAGAACGTTGTCCTGGAGCCAGATCAGACCAGGTCACCACCTTCCACTGCTAAGTGGTCCAATCGTGACCGTTGCAGCACTTTCACTGGTCCTTTACTGGTGTGGCTTCACTGCAAACTTTCAAACACTGGGTGAATACATTGTGTTGTGTTTTCAAGATTAACTGAAACCAGGAAACTCAGGGGAAAGGACTCAAATGCACATACACTGAAAACCTGGAGCTGAGGCTTGTATTCGCTGCCGAGAACCTGGGCTGCGGCTCAGTGGGGGTTGGGTAGTTTATCTTCTGGTGACATCCCTGAACCACAGTGTCCATGTTGCCTTCTGTGGCCTCCACAGGCCCCTGAGAAGATGACCAGGCGAGATGCCCAGAAAGGGTACTGCTGAAGGTTATCTGGATCACAGTCAGGCAGATTGTTGGATGAGATGGAAGCGGGACTGAAGACCCATCGGGAATAGACTGAGACCTAGTGGCCTGATGCTAGTCGAAAGGAAGGAAGACCTGGCTGGAGGTTAGCAGGCCAGAAGCTCGCCGGCTGGAGTGCTGGCTGCAGAGAAGCAAGCTGAGAAACAGACAAATCCAAGGAACCGGTGCTGAATGAAGCAAGCAGAGAATCAGCAGCGACCACAAAGTCTGTGAAGGGAGGAACCCCCCGCATCCAAGTTTTAGAAGTGGCCAAGTGTCCTGCCAGTGACAGAAGTGCATCTTTCCTGCTTCAGGTTAAAAGTATTCTGGCAGATGTTATATCTCTAGGATCCATGTTTTTAGGTCAGTTTGTTCTGTCAAAACCGAAGCCAGAAACTCAGTGAAAAAAGAGCCCAAATGAAGATAAACAAAGGCTGCGTGATGCAGTGAAAAAGACGATGAGGTGAACAAATAGTTAGAAGATTCAAGAGCAGGAAAAAGCACAAGAAACAGAAATAAATAACCCTGAGAGGACTCATCTAACCATCACAATGTGTCCCTCGTTACAGTCATGCAGATCCATCTCGTTGTCTGTTTCTCCTGCTTCCACCGCATCAGCTTAAAGAACAGACTGTTCACTTGCTGTCTAATATATGGCACCTCTTGACAGGTGCTGCGGGAACTAGATAATCAATTGTATTCACTGTCAGTGATACCACATAGGTGCTAATCAGTGTGTATTTCTTTTTTTTCTTTCCATAAATGATTTCAGTGCTTTTACTAGAAACATAATTTTTCAAAAAACATCAAGGTTTTTTCTGTATCAGATCATTTTACATCTATAAATTGGAATAAAGACCTTTGGGTTTTAGCTAAGTGTCAAATCGTTTGGTACAAATAACCCTTTCAAACATGTAATCACACATTTGACCTTGAGAGCATAAAGGGGTAGAGATGAAGGGTCTAAAGTCTTTTAACAGACAAACAGAACAGGTCTGTTCAAAACCCTTGACATCACCAAAGAGATCTTCTCTCTTTAACACACAAACATGCACATACACAGTCGTGTGCTTTAGTTTTCATTGGGTGCAGATTTGGACACCACCGGTTATATAAACATGTCCTCGGTGGTGTGGAGACATTAAAAGACTGAGGGTAATTCTTAAAAATGCCCCGTGGTCTTATTCTCAAACTGTTTACCAACAGCTTGGTCATATCCACAAGTGATGAATAGAGGCATGTTGAAGATGGATGTCCCACCAGCTCCACCCACACCTGACATACAGTATGATGCAAAGCATCTGCTGATTTACGCCGGCTCTTCGCCACCATATGGCTCACATCACTCACTCCCCAATGACCAGTATGGAGACCACTTCATCAAGGAGAGGGCAGCAGTAGTAATAGTCATGGTTAAGATTGGACAAGGGGGAGTGAGGAGGAGGAGGAGGATTTTTTCTAAATCAGCCAAATCAAACAAACGGCCTCAACACTTCAGCTCGTCCTCCTCCCTCTCCTTCACTTATTCCTCAATCAAGCTGCGCTTGTTTGTTTGCTAAACAAAGATGAGCTGGTGAGCTCTCCAGTGTGTCTATAAACCCAAAGAGGCAAAGCGATCAATGACAAAGAAGGCATTCAATTTACGTTTAAATTCCAAGCTAATCGGCTAATTTGCTTGGTTCAATGTGGGATCTGAACTCTCCACAAACGCTGCTCAAATGTCCTGTTAACTGTGGTTGGAGGGGTTGAGTTATACAACTGCCACAGTTTGTTTCAGCTTATTTATGAGAAATGTATGGGCCTATGAAACAACAGAAGAGGTGAGACACAGAGAAGGGAATTCATGCTCAGTTTTTATTCTTGTGATTAGAGGATTATGGCAATAATACACAAATAACAAGCAGTTTACAGAATGTGCTCGAGAGACGATACATTTTTATTTCAAAGACGTCATAAATGTGATTTTAATAAAATATTTGGTTATAGTTTCAGTCCAGGTTACATCCAACACCTCGGTGGTTGTAGTGTTAATACTTACTAATGGAAACCTGTCTGAGTAGAATATAAAGCACGAGATGAGGTTTAAATTTATATTCAGATGTGATTGATCTGTTTATCCTGGGTTGAAGTGAGCTACAATTTAACATTATTACCTTTCTCTGAGTCAGAGTCACATGATTTAACATAAACAATGATAATCAATCTTCCTTCACTCTTCAGAATGACACCATCATGCATGTTTGGTTTATTCAGCTGTTTGCTCTTGATTCGGTTGATAAATTCATTTATTCATTCACTCATTTGTTCACCTGCAGACAAACTAACAGACGTCAGAAGAAAAAAAAAAAGCTGTTTGCTGTTGAGTATCTGGGATGTGAGTCCGTTGTCTGCTTTGCTTTTAATTAGAGCACGATAACATGTTTTTAAGCTCGGCCTCATGTTTTCTGTTGAAAGGCTCATACATAAATTGAGGAGGAACATCCACTTTTGAACTCTCAGAGCAAGAAGATGAGTACGGTCACAGGAAAGTGGAACAGGAAGTTCAGATCTGATGACAAGCAGAATTCAGACACTTAAATGTTTTTCATTTTTAATGAAAATCCCTCATCTAAACACCGTGTGATCAAAAGGACTGTGATATATGAATATGTAAAAGTAAATAAGACGGATTCAGAGGCGTGTTGCTTTGAAAACTTCATGACTTCATTTACTCTATTGATCAATGAACTCGTCAGAGCCTTTATATGACACAAGACACAGTTTAACACATCAGAGACTGGTTGTCAGGACCCTCTGTGTGTATGTAAGTGAGTAAAATAATGAACATTGTCCTGGAGACCATTGGTTTTATTGGCTTAAGAAGAAGCTGATAATTTGAATGTTGCCAACGTGGTGAGGTTTGTATGTTATAGGAGGGAGCAGAGCTCACTGACGCATAAACTAACATCAGATTTAGATCAATAAACTCAGTGACCAGAGCTGCTTTAAGACGCTCGTCATAAATCTCAGAGGGCCACGCTCTCCCTCATTAAATTATAAAGGTTCTGTGAGCTGTGAAACACTTAACAGCGAACCGTCACAGTGGGTCGCTAAAAATAAAGAGGCCCTAAACAAAAGAGGATGTTTTTTTTCTTCCCTCGTCTAAACCCACATTGTTACTCAAGAATCCTTTTAACTATCCACTTCTCTCATCTCCCTGAGGTCAGGACAGAGGTGGCCGGAGCTCGGCATCTCTCATCTCGCTGGCGTGTGTTCTCTTTGTCTTTGTCCCTGCATCAACAAAACTCTAACACATCAGCCGTGATGTCACGATGAGGGAGAAACACTCACACAAACGTTTCCGTCTCTGCCGAGAGGTCCACGCTGCATCTTGTTGCCCCAAATTTAAATTGCAAATCCACTTAAAGTACATAAGTTAAAAGTGCTCCCAGCTAAAATGCAAGCTGTGTTGAGTAGGGAGGATTTTTAAAAAATAATGGACCTTGCACTTAGGAGGATTATATTTTCATGCGCTAAAAAGAAATAGAAGGAGTCACAACATATCATCATCATCGTCATTATTATTATCATCTAAAAGAAACGAGCCGACTCTCAAAGAAAATGATTTTGATTCTGTAACAATATCATCGCCCACATTTCTTCACAACTGGCCATATGTTTTTAGTACAGTGAGAAATGGTATGTGCAGAGCTTACTGTGCTTTTGGTGAAGTGAAACTAATCAGGGAGAAAGAGCAGTTTCCACACTAGTGACTTTTCAAGGCCCTGTGGTATAAATATCAACCATCTGTGAGGCCATCTGCATTGGGGTGCTACATCATGCACCAAGGCCAAGCCACCAAACGCAGACAGGTTGCCTCCCATGACACTATCTACACCACACGCGAGACAAGTACCCTATCGCACAATCACGACTATCAACGATGGATGTGGCCTCTCGTTTCTCATGTAGCGCTGTCATACATTTATACATAAGTGAGGTCATCTTTTAAAGTAGCAGTCGTGATAACCTCGGTGATCTGTGCAGCTACACAGAACAGATCTCATCTTTCTGTGGAAAAAAACAAGAAAAAAAACATGTTGTATGTATCTGGACTCTCTTGTGATTGTTCACATCTGTTATAACCAGTCATCCATCAGTGTTGCAACAGTTTTTAAAACAACACACTTTATCCTGCGATGTCACTGACTTTTGTGAATATTTCCACAGAGATGAGATGAGACGAGCTGCAGTGAGACAGTGACCCATGACCCAAAGAGAAGTGTCACTATAAACACTTGTCTGCCTTTTTTTTTTTTTTTTACAACATCTGGAATAATGTTGTGTATTTGTTGCTCTCCTCCGAGTCTCATCAACTCTTCACTGTGTACATGTGTTTCCTTTGTGTCTTGGTGTTGTGAAAGATATTTAAAAAAATGGAGAATGTGGTCGTGTATGTCGACTCTCGCATGAGAGAATCACTGTTGCAGCCATCTAGTTATTGGAACGGAAAGAAATACAGGAAGGCTGCTGCTGAAGAGCAGGGTACTCGAGGAGGGAGAGGGGTGGTGGGGCACCGGTGAGTGAAAATCCTTTTGTTATTTCTGTAGATCGTTGAGACACAGGAGAGGAGAAGGATTAATTTGTCTCAAGGCCTGAGAGCAGCCGTCAGGATGCAGCAGCTCTCTGTTTGTTTACTGAACTCAGAACACGTTCCTCTTGTAAAATATCTTTACCCAAAAGCTCAGTGAAGAGATAAATCCGGTGTGGCAGTTTTGAAAAGATTGACAGAGTAATCCTGAGATTGAGGAGTTGCTGGACAAATATAAAGCACATAAAAATATGCCTTCTGCTTCAAAACAGATGTTAAAACTGTCTTTGATCACCAGCGTGCGTCATCATCGCCTGCAACATATAAATAACCACGCAAATGAATTTCAAACATGAAATAGTGTTTGTTTTTATCTCATCATCATCATCAAATCATCCCCAGTTAGTCTAATGAGCCTAATTCCTAAAAAATGACATAAATAACTGAAGCTAATAAAAGAGTAATGCTGATGGGACTAGAAATAAAACAACAACATTATTATTATATTAGTGAAAACTCACAGGACCAAACACCCACAGCGAAATCATCAAATAGTTTATTTTGGTGCAACGTTTAAAAAAATAAAATTTAAAAAAATCCCAAAGATATTTGGGTTATGATGATGTAATACAAATAATAACTGGAATAAATTAGCATTTTTAAAAATCAAAAAATGTTTTTGATTAATCAACAAAGTAACAATTATCATATAATAATATTAAATAACAATGTCTTGTGTTAAGTTTATTAATGTATATGTAGAACTACATGTCCTATATGCAGCTCTATAGTGTCAGACTATTATTAGATCAAAACATCATTTCCCTGAAGGAGGATTTAATTCCGTTCATGTGATAGAAATGAGCTCACTCGTGCCCCCAGCTCGTGCCCAGGTGGACCCGCACCCTCCCCACCAGCCTTGCAGCGTTTGTTGCAGGATGCTCGGGCTGTGTAAGAGAACTTCAGACTCTAGAGGTCTCCATCCTTCAGCATCCCCTCATCATCCACCTATTCTCCCTCCTCCTCCTCCTCCTCCTCCTCCTCCTCCTCCTCTCTGGCATTTTGTGCAGCGGAGGAGGAAAGGAGGAGAGACTGCTGAGTCGGAGACAGAGGGGACCCTGAGACAACACGTCCCACGCCAGAGCCAGACAGCCAGGGAACTTTGATTTGACGCCAAGTAGCCTGCGATGAAAATGACGATGAAGGGAAAGAGCCACGTTTCTTCTCCTTGGGAGGCTTAGATATGTCGGGGCGTGTGCAACATATGATGATGCCCTTGGACTCATATGTTCAATGAAGATTTATTTATCTCTGATTTCGCTTCACAAATCGCTGATGGTGCCGCTTCGTTGTGCTGCCGCACATAGGTCAGCCGAATGAATTTGAAGGCAGTCTGAGCGCATTGTTTCCAGCTCCGTTTCATATGGGATTTCCAGCCGTGATGTCTGCAATATTTCGCTCTTTGTTTCTGGGTAAGTCACTTCCCATTCCCTCACGAGATAATGAATTCATTTAAAAAGCATCGGAGCGGGTTGGTCTGTCATTTGTCACTGAGGATGTGGACGCTGCTCATGTGTGTCGTTATTATAATTTACTATCATTTTATTCATATTTATCTTACACACACACACACACACATCTGCCAAATCTTTCCAGTCCCGATTTTGGATGATGTCAGAATATATTTATTGTTTCTGATTTTTCCTTTATTTTTATGGCGTCTCGTTCACTTTATTGTCTTCGAGAGAAATTATTGTTTATTTAAATATGTATGCTTTTTTTTTTTTTTTTTTTTTTTTTGGAAAATTAAAAAAAAAATGCTGCTCTTGTTGGGAGATATTGAAGGGGATAAAAGTTCAGCTGACCCCTCCCTTTAAAGCTGCTACGAAGCTTTATCAGCTCTCTACCTACAGCATGTTCATGTCTGGACTCTGGTTGTTTAAATTCTGCAGATAAAACGAAATTTAAGCAGAAAAAATAGAAAAAAAATGTATCGAAATGTAGCAGAGAAAGAAGCCACTAGAGGTTAGATGCTGTTTTCTATTGTTTGGTTGTGAGATGAGTGAGTTTCTTATACTCATACATAAATCAAAGCTTCCTTCATCCATCAGCCGAGGCTGTTTAATGTAAATGATCTATATGATCACCTTCACCTTGCTCATGTCGTTGCTGCTGTTTCTGATTAGAGAAGTGTATCCAGAGCCTGGAGGAGCTAAATCGAGGCTGTTTAATTCCAGTGTGACTCTACTGACTGGAAGTTACTGTAGCATTGTGACACAGTGTGTAAAAATGACTTCTAGTAAGAGGCTTCAGACTCCCCACTGTTGTCTCATCGCCTGCAGTGAAAAGAAAACTCAAATTCCCCCCTAGCTGGGTGTTACCAGGGGGGAAAAAAAGTTTGACGTGTCTCTGAATGACACAGATTTGTTTTTGATGTAAAAGTTTAAGAAGTTAGTGGTTGTGAGTCTGAGTCTGTGATCCAGTCTTCTTGATGTTCATATCACAAGAATAAATAGAAATTAACACGCCGGCATTTGTGTTTAATTTCTCATTTTATTAGTTTAGACACGCAGTTGATTTTATTCGCTCATGCTTGATGTAGCTTGTGCTGTCGGCTTGTAAACGCCCCAAAGACTTTGATAGCTTCAACTCCTCATCATTCACTGACTTCCATTTTATGTTGACCTGCAGGGGAGGATCCTGCCCCTTTAATTTATTTATTTATTTTTGTCCGATGCATTCTGGGAAAGGCCCGTGTTCTTTGTGACCCTGAAGGAGATTGACATATTCTGTATGTTGGGGCCTGCGTACGTGCTGACTCGTAAGGGGTTACACTGGTCTACCAGTCGCTGATCCCTGGTTTAACTAAAGGAGCTGACTCGGCATCGGACGCCGCATACCAAGACGTTTAGAGGCAGAGGTCATCAGTATTCTTCAATCGAAACCTGCACATTATCTAGATACCAATGCTTGATTGATGAGGATGTTGAGGATTGATGATGATGATGATGATAAAAACACAACCGGTCTATAACAGGAACACTGGCGCCGTCGATGGTTAGATGAAAACATTACACATTAACATTTTTATTCTCTGTTAAAAAAAAAAAAAAATACCGTTATTTTTCTGAAAATAACCATCAGCCTCCACTGAGAGTATTAAATGACTTGTTGTTGCCATGGTGAGGCATTTTCTCCTTCCTCTGTCATGTCACAAGATATGACTGTGTAAAACAATTCGTGCGGCTGAAAAATGATATTAGACCGAACGTTCAGTACGGTTTCAACCTGGGTCATGCATCTCTCATGATGCCAGTCAGCCACAACAGAGGAGGGAAATGTATGTAGCTGTTTAGGCTACGCTGCTCTTCTTCGCTAGACTGAAGGACATTTTCCTAAAGTTATAGCCTATATTAATTCAAGATCAACACCGAGGCCAAGTAAAGAGAGGAAGTGGCTGTTTTATTATAAAAGAATCAATAGTCATTAATAGAGGCTCATTTCCTTTTTATTTGGCTTTCGCTTTGAAAGTCATGAGACATCCTTAATTTAATATCTGTCGGAGATGTAATAGCCATTGTTCACATTACAGATAAGTTGCACAATTAATTGCCCCAGAGATTTTCCGTGTTTCCCTTCAGTAACTCTGCCGATACAAAGTAAAAGAAAAAGAAGAAAAACACAGCAGAACAAGGTCAAATCAAGTAACTCGGTAACAGCGCGGTGCAGCGGTAGCTTCATCCAGGTAAAACCAGACCAGTGATGGATTGTCTTATCTGTCTTTGTGCCAGGATTAAATGATTCTCAATGAGGGGATTTGAAAATGACTGTCTGAGAAGTAATAACATAGTGTAAGTCACTGGACAGAAATGTAATTGGGAAGAATGAGAATCTGCAAGATCGTGAAGTCTTCACCTGAACGTCAGGTTTGTGGTGGTGATCAGGGAAATACAGCAGCAGTCTGTGTGTTTTTACATGCATGTATGTAAAAAAAAAAATATTACCATCATTATGAATACACGCTGGTGTTAGATGTAGCTTCTGTTTGGAGCAGTGGCTCCAAACAGAAATTCTGTCCCCATTCTATATTTAGCATGTCTGCCGGGGTAGGCAGACGATCTCTGAAATGTGAAGATGACAGGAGCTTCCTGAGCTAGAGGTTATGAAGTGACATCTTGATGTGTTTGCGTCTGAATCACACTCCCACACACACACCCGGGTGGAGACTGCTGACATTCCTACAAACCCCGAGACGTTCCGATATTTGACGTCTAGTTACCATACATTAAGGTTTCGGTTTGATCTGCTTTTGACACTATTATTCTTCATGTGACGTCCTCTTATATTTAGTCTCAGCTTTAAATATCTTGCAAAGATCTGACAAATTCACCACATCCTGGTGAAGCCAAGATGTGGTGAATTTGTCAGATCTTTGCAAAATATTTAAAGCATTTCTCAGGAGCGTTAACTTTCATCTCACTTTGTAAAGTCCTGAACTTTAAAATGACTTTTAGTTGGCAGGCACTTTACATTTACTTATAATTTCAAAGTTTATTTTATGAATGCGACGCAGACTTAGCAGCTCAATGTATCAAAAGACTAAGCAAAGGGAAAATGCAAAGCACCACAGTTCACATACAGTATGTACTCAGGAATCAATATCCAGTATATATTGTATTCAAGCTGCAGGACACACTGAGCAGTAAAGCTGCAGCTGTTGAGAGGAAATAACAAATAGCTAGCAGTGCATCGCTCCAGATAGTGAAATGATTTCCCTTCCACCTAGAATGTCAGTTTTTTTGACACGCAGAACAAAGTGTAAACAGATTTCCATCAAGCGAGGATTGTATTACTCAAAGCAAAAGAAGCAAATCTGAATGGATCAGCAAGGGCAGAGCGCTGTGGAATACAAAACCTCGACCAAAGGTGACTGAAGAGGCCTACAGATGAGCACAGAGGTCCAGCCGTCCTCAACAGTTGACCCATATCATTAACAAACACTGATTTGCCTTCGAAGCACTTTCCTCCTGATGTGTATGGCCTTTGAATGACAGCGTGCTTCCCTGAATAACAAGCCGTCCTCTTTTTGTACCAGAGGGATTCTTCATGTTTCATTGATTGTGGTGCTTTTAGTCAGAAGGTCTTTCTATTCTGTCGCAGCGAGCTCGATGCCATGCTTGAAATAAGAGTGTTTGTAGGTGAAAGTATACCTGCTTTGTAAAGTAAGTGCTTTTTATATTCCTAGTTGTAGAATGTGGAGGTCGGTATGTATTTTTATAGCAGCTGAAGAAAAAAATAAAGGTCACAGTGGTGGAATAGACGTGGCCTTTCCTGAATTCATGTTTTGTTTCTACAATATGTCTTTGTCTGACAGTTTCTTCATCCTCCTCATGGTGTGTTTCTGCCACACCCATAAAAAATAGGCCTTTTGTCACTTGTATGTTGTAAAACATAGGACACATGCCTAGACAGAGCTGGGTTTGTGTCAGTGTCTCTGACCTAAACCCTCCCCCCTCCTCGCTTTTTTTCATCCTTCACTGGGAAAATTACTGCCAGATTATTTTGGAACGTATGAACAGGAACTGCCTATTTCACTTTACTGCTAATCTTTGACAGATGTTCTGGAGAGGCTCACGTTCACATTAACTGGAGCCACATGCGCAGTCCACACTTGACGGCACAGCAACACACCAGCGTGTCACACTGCCGTACAGTACACAAACAATTAAAGACACAGACCTTTAGAGCAAATAAACCAACACAGACGCACATACGTGACAGCCGCCTGCTGTTTTATACAAGATGATCAAAACTCAAACTCATAAATACCACATCGAGTTTTGGACACTGCCAACACACTGTCACAGTTAGAAAGGTGTTTCTAATATTTTGCAAATGACATTTTAATTGCTTAAGCAATTAGTAGGTTGCCAATTACTCAATTAGCGGAAAATGAATCACCAACTATTTTAAAAAATCGACAAATCATGTAAGACATTTATCAAGCAGCCGCCCAAGACGTTATGTTTCATAGAAGCAGATATGATTTGAAGAAAACACAATAAACATCTGGCAACATGAGAGATGTTGATCCAGAACATATCGGCACCGACGATACTTTATTTCATCAGTTTGTCTCAAAACTTTCTCACTTTGTAGTGAAAAGGTGATTGTAAATATAATTATATGAATTATATGAAATACAAAAAAATGTAACACAATATTCAAGCAGTAATTTAGTTTCCCTACAGATTATATTTGGAGACAAACATCGTGGTTCCAGCTTCTGTGGATTTGATTTTTCTTTGTTTCAAGATGTGACCTGGAACTGGAGGTAAATGTGAATTGATTTGTCAAAGACATAACGCTCTGCTTCACAGGAGGCTAATTTTGGATCAAGTGTCTCGTTAGACGATCGCGAGGCAGCGGTGACAATAGCAATCACCTTACAAACGAACCCTTCAGTTCCCCTCTTGAATCACTTGACCCTGCTGCTTCTAGGTCTCGCTGACTGACCTGAGCAGAAATGGGGTCGGTTAACCACGTCATTAACACCATAATTCTTTGCCGTTGCATTAGTGTGTCAGGACTGTATGTTTCCTCCAACCATAGTCAGCGATTAGCATGATTATTCTTTTTTACATCTTGTTTCTGTTTTGTATCATCTACCTAAATGTAGGAAATAAACAAGCCTGCATATTGAGCATATAAAGATCAACTATTAAAACTAAAATAGTCAACATCCTGGATAGTTTTGCTACTAAAAGGTTGGATTGGCCTCGAGTTCCCTGTAATCTCTACAACCATGGCCATTTCCTCCAAAGGGAGGATATCTCCCTTTTTTCAGTAGCGAATAACCATGAAAGTCAATGAAGCAAGTGTAATTACAGCTATTTTCTTGAAAAAATGCAAAGTGATTTGCTGCTGGTACGCATAAATATTTTAATCAAGGTCTATGATTGTTTTATGGAAGCAGTGAAGAGATCAAAGAGTGAACAAAACGGTGAGATAAACGCCGATGCTGACGGCGCGGTGGAGCACACAACTGTCTCACGTTGATTCAAACCAGCTCTGAAGGTCTGTCCTCATATTCATTCTTTGCTGCTATTGACATCGTTGGAATTAAGAATCTATCTATCACCGACCGAGTCCAAAGGAGATCAAAATTCATACATGTCGGTAAAAAAAATGCCATTTAAAATGATTTGTTTATGAGCGGAGGAGGGAGGGCCGGGTTGATATCATCTCAGATCTCTCAGGCCTGTTGTGGCGCTTTCAAGTACGTTCTGCCTTAGTGAAAACCGGCAGCGTGGAATAAAGCTGGCGTGCTTGTCTTCGCTGAGCAGAACATACTTTTGATCTGTGTTCTCTGTCTCTGAAACCAGGTACGACTCTGTTTGTCTGTGCAGCTGCACGACGCATCTGTGCAGGTAAATAAACAGCTCAAAAGAGCAAAAATCCCCCATCGTTGAGGTGTCTTTCGTTTTCAAGCGGCTTAGCATAACGCTTACAACGGTGGAAGAGAGGAAGAGGAAGAAAGGAAGAGAGAGAAAACTATTGATGGAACATTTACGCCCAGCTGGCAGCACCAGAGCAACATTGCTTCTGTCACAGAAAAGGTCAAGCTCGCACATAAGTTCATCTTCAAAACATTTCCAGCATCAGTTAACACGAGCGAGGTTGATCAAGTTTCAGTTATGATATGACTCGTGTTGTGTCCGATGTTTTTAGTGAGTGACAGAGTGTCAAAACCTCAGTAAACCATCTGCCAATAATTGATTGTGTCTTACCAGTCGCTTAGCGCTTTAATTGGTCATGGGGTGTACCTGTCAGACTCCAACCTGTGTGGTGCCTCATCTCACACTGTGATTATTGATTATCATGTCCAAATATCAACTTGGACATTTAAACAGCATCACACTGCTGAAATGAAAAGCAGCAAGAGAATAGAGGCTCACAGCCAGACTGCAACCGCAGGGAGTCTCCTCTCTAAATCTTAAAGCAAAGGACTATTTTCATGCAGACAGAAATCATTTTTAAAATGTAATGTTTATTTGATTTATGTATGGTGCAGATGCAGAAAATATTGACCCCTCTTTTATTCTACATGGCATTCAGCTGTAATTCAACCTTCAGAATTGATTGCAGATGAACAAAAGCGTCTTGCATTGCACCAAATAATAGCAACCCAGGCAAGTTTTTTTTCCCTCCACTCCCACGTTTCCAGTTAGGAGCTGACTGAATGAGCAGGAGGAAATGTTCCACGTCGCTCTATTTAGACGCCTGCTGTTCCTTTCAATTTGAACCAGTCTATTAGCCCAGCAAGCAGGACACTCCATTAGGTGTTTTGAACCTGCATGCTACATTGTCTCACTCCATTTCCTCTTTTGCTTGCCAGTCTTCCCTAAAGCATTAGTGGCTTTAATCAGCAGAGGCCCTTCCGCCCTTCAGACATTTATCTTTAGCCGCTTTTGGTCGTCACCAAGCAGCCTGGAAAGACCTGAAAGACGGATGGTGTTTGGAAGGGAGGGAATTTGGTGGCCATTGATTAGAGTGGTGGAAGACAAAGTGGTTACCTGCACAAGACCTGAACACCATCTGGAAGACACCTTCCTCTCCTCCTTCCACTCCTAGAGCATGATAGCTGAAGTCAAGGCTCAGCCATCTGTCAAATTAAGATCTATAAGCTGTCAGGAATAAAGGGGGATTTTATTTTGATTTGAGACTAAAAACTTGTAAATTGTAGGCCTCTCTTTTTATCTCTGCTAATTAATTATTTATAGGGACAAAATCCTTGGTCATCAGGACTTTACCTCATGTCAGTAGCAACTGTAAGAAGCAATGACTTAGATCCAGCCTTGGGTTGCCAATGCTGCTCTCTTGCACTGGATGTTGTGTGATGGATGGTTTAATTATCCAACCACAATGCCAGCCATTTGGTCTGTCATAGTACAGGACAAACATTGTAAATGTAATACCATTGATCAATTGCTCAATTGTCCACAAATTAAGTATGTGATGTCACTAATTGTACCAAACCTTCCTCTCACTATTTCACATTAAAGAGCACAAAGGTAATTTATTGAGCTATGAGGTTGAGAAGTTTGTTTCCACCACAGGAGATGAAGCCACCTACCCAGTATGTGTGTATGTGTATATATATATATATATATATATATATATATATATATATATATATATATATATACATACATAGATATAGATTATATATCACTAGAGCTTCCTCCCTCTTATCCTTCCACTACTTTTCCCCTTTTCCAAGCAAAGAGGTTCAGAACAGATGGCTTCACCACCTCGGTTTTTTCCAACTCGTTAGACTTGACTTGTTGATGAAATGGAGCCTTTACGCTATGCTGCCCATGCAGATGTGTAGCTGTTTTTTTTTTTTTTGGTTTTTTTTTCTCTTTGCATGGCCACTGCCCTGCAGTATGGGCAGTATTCACAGATTGTAGAACCAACAGTGTGAATATTGCTAGCCGGTTCTTTTGAGTCATGTTTTACCATAGAAGGAGTCGTTTTTTAAGATGAAAAAGGCAGCGTTAGATTTCCATGAAAGTGGTGTGTGTTTGTGCTCGTTACTGCCAGACAAACATTCATATACAAGTGCTCTCAGCTGTAAGCTAGTGGTGCTCATGTGATTGGGTAATCTCAGCGCAGTAATGAAGTGTACCTGGGAGATTAGTAAATTGATCCTTGCAATCATACCTTGCAGCTAAGTGAAGATAACAGCATGTTTCCTCCATTTGTTTTTGACATCCTCTCCATTTCTGTTTAGTGAACACTTGTTTTAGTCTGGCCCATCACGTCGCTTGTCAGATCCAACTTATAAAGCACCGCATCTCTTGTCAAGAGGCAGACGGGGCCTTTGGACTGCAAGATGCCTGTCATGGTTTGGCAGGGTCGTCCAAACTGTCACACTTTAAGTTGTCGTATTGTGGTCGCTGGTGGAGGATAGCGAAGCTCCTCAGTGTGTAAACTTTGCAGCAGTGAGAGAAAGAAAACTGTGAGCTGTGCTCAGAGGTTGACGTTTTTCTGAAAAAGATTAAACATGAGGCTTTTTTGGAGCTTCACATTTTCTCTCAGCAGCAGGCATAATTTTTATTTTGTGTGTCTTTCTTCAAGAGGGAAATCAAGAGTGTTAGCATTTGGCTTGATTTGCTGTCTGGGGTCCAAAGACGCTGTGGAGGAGGAAATAGCAGAGTTTGCAAATTCAAGCTCTTAAAATAATTAAAGTTGGCATGATGACTCTGCTTTCTAGACGAGTCCAAGCTTTTAAAAAAAGACAACTAGGGGAGTTACCCCCACAGCAACAGCAAGCTGTGTTTTACTCTGATATGAGGAATAATGATGGTTAAAATATGTAATGTTCAGATAAGATGAAATCAAATGCATAATTCTGCAGCTGTGGAAGGAAATGAAGCTTTTGGCCACTGACCCATCATACTAGAAAACAAACATTTTTCCATTTAGGAGACGGAGATGCTGTTCACTCTATTAACCTTTCCTCTCGGTTGCACTCATGACATTGAACAATGTGGAAGAGGCCGACTCCTCGCTGGCCCTTTTGCTAATGAGGCAATTAAGTCTATCCTGCCTTGGTTGAGCAAGAGGCCGAGAGAGCAAGGCATTTCATCTGCTGTCTCAGCAAACACCAAGCATCTTAGCCATGCTGCAGTCAGAATATATAACAAGCTCTGCTTTGTTGTAATGGTCGCCCAGTCGTTGTGGTTCATCCCTTGACAGTGCGGCCCCTTAGCACAGCTGGAGATCATAGGCAGCATCAGGCTGCATTTATCCATGTGCACTGAATCGCAGAAAATGGAAATGGAAGATAAAAAAAATTTGTGAAGCCGTGGTGGGAGGCAACTATCTGCACACTATTTTGAGGACAACATCAACAACACATGGACCGCCACCTCTACTTCTCTCTTTTTTAAAACATTGTGAGTTATTCATGTAGGTAAAAGGCTAAAGACTAAAGAGGGTGCTGGGCCACTGAAGGTCAGTGTCAGGAGTGTTTCACACTGTGGCTTGAGATTTACTGTAGAGTACAGAGGACGGAGCTCTGATCCTCGTCCCATTAGTCCCATTAGAAGAGTGAGATTCTTCTTTTCTTTTTACCTTTAAACTGAACTGCACTGACTAGCTAGAAAAAGAATGAATGAATGAATGCATAGGTGATTGAGTGGCTGTCAATGTGTGTTCATGCCTGGTGTTATCATCACATTCCTTTCTGACACATGTTTGAGGGATAACGTGGGACTGCAACGCTTCAGGAGTTTGCGAGGAGGACGTTATTGCTGTAAAAATTTGCTGATACTCAGCATCTATTAGAAAAAAAAAACCCTTGTTACCCAATTAAACAAGTTTGACAGCAATTAGCATGTTTCTTATCTGTTAGCATAGTGACTGGCTGCTATGAGCAGCTGCTGTGTCATACAAAAGGGGTCTGCATTAGGCCCTAAGTTAATGTGTTTAAGGGATGCACAATTCTAACGAGTGATAACCGGGGGCTTACGGCTGCTCAGAAGGGATTAGGCGACATAGTTGTCTGTCTTAAAGCTCAGGCTTAACCATCACACACACACACACCAAACATCCTCCTCCTCCTTCATCTCTCCTCCATGGTAATGAATCGTCAGTGTTTCCTGACACAAGGCATGAAAGAGAACGTCTCACTCGGCAGGGGGATGAAGACGGCTGCTCATTAGCTGTGGGAAGGTGTACCGACCCAGAAAGAGGAGACATCCGGACAGATGTGTTTGAAATCAATGACTGTCCTCTGAATCTTCCTCTGCAGTATTTGATTGCAACAACTTAGTAGACAAGATTCATGTGAGCTTAAACAGCCAGACACAGATGTGTTTTAAACCACACGGGCAAAAAAGAAGAACAAACTGAGGACAATGGCTCCTCTCAGCATCACATTTCAGCCGTCTTAGGAAAGCTTCACTGTGCACTTAAACATATTTGTCTTTGCCATGGGACCTGATCAATATTGAGAGATTACCCTGCTCTGTGTGAGACGTGGATGTCTCTGAAGTGCCAGGAGAATGACAGAGTTACGGTTTTCAGTTACAGGACACAAAGATGTATAGTGGCAAGGCCGCTCGACAAAAGTGTACAGTTAGCATTAGGCTCATTCACTGCTAATGCACAGGAATAAGCTAAACATCATCATATGTGTGTATCTTGTGTACATATAATCACAGAGGAAAGACGTTCAACCCGCTCTGTCCAGTGGGTGGACATTTTATGTGTCCACATTATCATCTGGATACATTAGTGTATGCAGCAGAAAGCTGGATCATTATTTAACGCTACTGATTGCTTCACTTCACCTGCAGCTGAGCTCAAGAAACAACACTTATCATTTATTTATCACGTCTGTCTCGGTTTAGAGCATTTTATTTTATCAAAAAGTAGAAAAACAAATGGATTTTTTGGGTTTTTCTTTTTCTTTTTTTTTTCAGGACCCAAATGTTCTGTGTATTGCTGTTGTTTCCCTACATGACATTGGAATTGCAATAGAGGTATGAATGATGTTTCACTAGAGTGACCAGTGTGGTCATTAATCCTAATATTTAGACTGTAGCCACCATCCACTCCCAGCCACGGTTTGACTACAAGTAATCATGGCCGTACACCCGTGTGTATTGTGCTGCAGGAAAAACACTAGAGGAGCAGAGGCTCAGTCCATCAATCTAAGAGACCAGATATTTTTTCACCGACCCCATGTTGGGGGATTTTACATACACCCCCCTCTCCATCCTGAGGGAGTATGTTTATGAGCCTTTTCTCTTACTGTCCTGTCTCCTCCCAATCCTCTCTCCCTCATATGAGACGAGAGGTCTTAGCGGACACAGCACGTATGGCTTTCTGCTGCAGGGTCGTGATGGATGGCTGCGTAGTTATACGTGCCTTGCTCACCAGAGGCCGGTCCATATTTCTCCTTCACTGCCTGCGTAGATCTGCGCCTACATGAGGATGTTAAGTTCTGTGAGCTCAGCAGGGGCGGAGGAGGAGTATTTGATTAGATGTAATGGAATTACAGTAATCTCATTCCAAAAAAGATGACATCTGTAATCTGTTGCAGTTACTGTAAATATGCAGTAATCACATCACAGATGCTTATGGTGCTTCAGAGTTATTGCATTGCTCGGTACTACTGTGGCATCTAAACACTGGATTTTTTCACATCTTGCAGAACTGTAGATTTAAATGTTCCCTGTTTAACTGCATGTTTTTATAAGAGTGTGATGTAAATTAACAACTCATGGAGCGTTACCAGTTACAGTTTTCTGCAGGTAATCAGCACTTTAAGTAATTGCCTTTGAGTGTAATCCTCCCAACCCTTATGACTGGTGTTGCAGTAAATGGTGTGGTGGTTGTATTTGTAATGATATGTTGGGGGATGGATACGTTGAGGTGGATTAACAGCAACGGGACGGCCCAAGAGCCGTATTGGAGGCTACCGCTCGGTCATGGAGGGAATAAATGCTGCAGGGTGCTCTGCATGGAAACGCGCTGCTGCTTTTGGGTCAGAGAAATGAGAGGGGGAGAGATACGGGGGAGGAGTAGGGGGATCTGTCATTGATCCTATGGTATTCGCCTGGGCTGCAGTCATAATGAAACCAGCGCTGTGTGTGTGTGTGTGTGTGTGTGTGTGTGTGTGTGTGTGTGTGTGTGTTGTGTGTATGTCCCTGACAAGTTCTGTAAATACCTGCATCTGGAGTGTTTATATCGCGGTGATTAATTATAACTCATGTAGACATAAATAAATTACTCAAAACGTGCAGTGTACATGCTTGTGTGTGTGGATGTGTGTGTCTCCAGATGGCCTTGTGTGAACATGTTTGTTGTGTTTGTGTGTTCTGTTTGTGCAGGTGTGTGGAAGGTACATATGTGTGTATATGTGAACATATTGCTGCCTATGCATTGTCATAGTGAGTGTACCATGTGTATGTATTTCCCTGACTTTGAGTACATGTTTGTGTTTGCGTGTGTGTGTGTGTGTGTGTGTGTGTGTGTGTACACAGTGATGAAGCAGGAGAGGCTGCTTGGCGACTCATCCATCATTTCCCCCCCTGGCCCGTCGTGCCCTCAGAGGAGCGTTGTGCTGTCACGGTGACATTGGGCTCATTTTGGACCAGAAAAATGGTGCATCCGCCCCAAGTGCCACCACAGCACGTTAGCACCCTCCTCTTCTACCCCACCATCCCCCAGCCAGCTTAGACGTTGCAGTAACAATCCCTCTAACGGTCTCAGACTCGTTTCCCCGCCGTCAGCCTTACACGCCATATCCAGGGGGACAGATCGCTAATCAGAGCCAGGGCTCTATTGAACAACCCTCGTTTGTCCACGGCCGTTTAGTGTAGCTGCTTCAGGTGAGTTGTCACCTTCTCTGACCCTCCCTAGCCCCACCCCCACCCCTGCTGGATAACCTTGGAAAAGCTGGAGGAGGGGAAGCAGATGGAGGGGAGAGAACGGGAGAGGGATGAGACTACTTTACGAGCGTCCCGCGGTCTCTCTGCCCCATCCTGCATCTCTCCCTCGTTGGTAATGTACAGGGTGAGTCAGCATGAGCAACTGCAGTATAACGGCCCAATCACTCTGTTTACGCCTGCCTCCGAAGAGACAATGCCAACGCTGTGCCGCTAGTGCTGCTGCTGCTGCTGCTCCTGCTGTTTCATGAACGAATGTGTCATATATGTATGCATGCATCCTCCCAACTCCTTTCACTGATTCACCAGCGCGGAACAGCATTAGCACGTATCAGGCATAAGTTTGGCTGCTGAGAGTGATGGTTTCATGGTAAACGAGACGCTGTGCAATCAATTTATAATCTGTCAAAAGATGAGGGTATGAAGAAAGCTGAAGCCGTATAGCAGATAGTGAGAAAACTGTGTGTGTGTGTTTTATGTGTGTGTTTATGTGTGTATGTGTGTGTGTTGTGACCAGCCATCTAAAACAATCACATTTATTCTTACTGCTATACATACACAACAGCTCCACTTATGTAACTGCAGTCACCACATTTTAATGTCATTCCACCCAAAAACAGCACCTTAGTGTTGTTGTTGCTGGGGGAGGAGGCACAAGCAGAGAGATGGAAAAATCAAGAGAGACAGACATAAAGAGAAAGACCAGAGGAACAGTGGAAGAGACAGGAGGAGGAATGTGAGCGGGAGTTGGAGGGGAGTGCAGTTTGCTTGCCCTCCTGTCATCTGACCGTGTTTGCAGCTAAAACAGTTGCTTATCAGTCTTTCCAGACAAAACACACGTACACACTATAACCACGGACACATCAGAGGAATACACATACACGGCTTTCTCTCAATAAGCCTCCTTTCATAGATAACCTCCCTCTCCAGTTGACAATAGCAACAATAGCAAAATCCTGATCCAAACAACAACAACAGCAGCGATGGACGGCGGCGTCCTTCACTAAACACACGTCAGCACATTCTCCACTTTTACCCCCAAACCTGTTTTTATTTATTTTATTTTATTTTGAAAGGGATCGGTTTGCATCCTGTTAGGACATTGCTGGGTTGGTGGCCCATTGATCAGCCAGTTGTGTCACTGGAGATCAATTGTCATCCGTCCACTTCCATTGAAGATCTGGTTTCTAGCACCGTGCCTGGAGGCCTCGTATTCCCACCTGACCTCACCTTTCCCAGAAGTCAGGACAGAAGGTCAACGTCGGTTATTAATTTGCATGACCTTGTTTACTGTGGCGTCCTATTGAGCAGTGGGGTGCCTGTATTGTCTTTCATACATTTCATCCCAAGAGTAACTTCCTTCCTGTGTGAGGATCAATAATTCAGTGCAGGACGTAAGAAATAGTACGCCATTTCCCCGGCAATAATGGCAGGAATCATGGAAAATATATGCTAGCCGGCATGGAATCAATAGCTCTAATGTAAATGTAAACTCTTCCATTTCTGTTTTAGTGGCAGTGTTGTGGTTTGTTTATGTACATTCAGGACACTAAAAGTTGATTTCTGTCTAAGAAAACCACAGTGTGAGTTACAGTTTTCTTAAAAATATCGCAGCGGAGCGTTATGATGCAGCGCTGCGTGGCCTCTTATCACAGCCTCTCACCATGAACGAAGAGTGAATAACATATTTCAATCATTCTGTCACGAGAGAACTGTAATCTTTTTTTTCTACTGCGTGGCATATGTCCTTCCACTTCTAACTAATCCTTATTATGCCTCAGAAGCGAAGGTCATTGTCAAAGCCGAGGGGTGATTAAGTTAATCCACTTGTTTTCTGAATCCGATTTACCTCATTTTCCAAACTAGGGAACAATGTTCCGGCACAAAGACATCAAGATGATAGTGCGGCAAGCATTAAGGAGGAGGGCCCCTACACTGGAGAGGCCTCTATTATCTGTCTACATCATCTGCATCCTATTCTGTTCCCCAGTTCTATCAGCGGATTTCTAATGAGTGCAGTCAAAGCTATCTCTGCCGTATGAGGAGTGAGAACGAAAGTGAGAGGAGATTGCGCAAGTTAAAAAGCTGATGATCTCTCAGCTCTCTCTTATTCATGAACCGATCTATGTCGCTGCAGTATGAGACACTAGCAAAGCAAAGCAAAGTGAAGCACAGTGCCCCGGTGAGCAGGAGCCCTGTGCTGCGGCCGGCCAGCCTCAGTGAGTTACGCAGTGCAGTGGCATACAGTTGACTTCATTAGCAGGGCCCTCCCTTCAAGGGAATGGGTTATTTACTACTGCACCAGCCACACACAGATGCTCCACTGATATTATGCTATAGATTTGTGCAAGTACAAGTAGTTGTGTGGAAGTGGGTGAATATATGTGTGTGTGTGTTGAAGCTGTTTGCTTCCTTCAGAGAAGCTACATCCTTTAAAACGTTTAAATGTATCCGTCTACACGTATGTGATTGTTTTAACTTTACGCTCTTTCTCATTTTTATGCAAGTCAAGTCATGCAAGTCTGTATTTATGAACATTTGTTTATAGATTCGTTAGTGAGCGTGCCTTTCAGTGCATTAGTGTAACCATTAGCTTCTCCCTGTCCGATCCGATCACTCTCCTCTTGCCTTGTCAGCTCGTTGCACGTGAGCTGCCGTTAGTAATAGAGGAGAAGAGGAAACAATGTGTGAGAGTAGAGCTGGCGGTCCAGTACACTCATGTTTTCCCAATTAAAGACACAATACGGGATGTTATTTTTATTTGCTATAGGGTCACGACAAAAGGACACAGATGAACATTTATAGTCACGACGGCACATAAAGAGAGAAAACTAAAAACAAGATGAAATTTGTAAAATTCAATGATTATTGTATAAGTTAGACATATGGATCTCAGTGTAGAAAAAGTGAGCGATATGAGAAAACAGAGTGTTTATTCTTACAGTCACGCCTCAGCCCTCTACCGAGCTCTGTCCTTGGGCGTAAAGATAACGGTTTATCAAATTGTTGAAGGTCAACATCTCCCTTGTGAGAGGTGCTATACTTCTGTAAACAAGATGTTGCTTTTCTTACATGGTCTTACTCTGTTTAACTATCAAATATGCAACACATGCTCCAGACGCGGCCTCATAAAAATTACATCCTCGTCCGTCAACGAGGATGAATTCCTCTAATAATACAGTTCATTCTGTTGGTCCGGCGTCGCTTCAATCACACGATTGTTGTTGAAGCAAAAAACCTTGATTCCTTCGGTGCCGCGGTGCAGGATGAATACAGAAAGGATTTTTTCTCACACTGTCTTTTTTTTTTTTTTTAATTCCAGTGTGTGAGAGTCATATTTTCATGAGATCATGGGCTCTGAGCGGTATTTCTACACACTGTGATTTCCGTCTTTACCTCACCTTTGAATACGTTCCACTGTGCAATTATGGAAAAGTCGGTGGATGATAGTTGTAAAGAATGTGATGTTTAACCCGTCAGAGCCTTGTGTTAAGTTACTGACCTGTTTATAACGAAGCAACTTGACATGTTTGTCTTTTTTCCAACCAGGCGTCCGTGACATTTGACGTGTGTGTGATGAAGCGATTGGAGAACATAATTAGAAGATGTGTTATGAGTAGAGTAACACATCGTGTTTACTTAACACTTAATTGTAACATTTAATGTACGAATCCAACTTTAACTTGCAGCAGTGACACATTGGCCACTGAGACTTTTCCCTTTGGGCTGTTACACAAGTTGAACTGTTGTTGAATTGCTTGCATGAACAATTATGTTAAAAAAAAAAAGTAGAAAAAGAAATGTGGCTGATAAAAGCTTAAGAGGAGAAAATCACACCAGCAAAATGGATTCAGGACCACAAGTCCCATTGAATCCAGATAAAATCCAGTTAAAATATGCTGCTCTAATCCCAAACTCTGTAGCTCAATCACAGTTCGAATTGTTAGAAAATGAGACGTTCAATGTGTCTGTTTTTAATACTGATGCGATATAGAATCATTGAATGTGTAACTGAATAACAGATGACTTCATGTTTCCTGTAAAATAAAAACGATGTGGACCATATGTGACGCTGGGTCCAGGACTACACCCTCGACCTACAGCCGCTCCTGGGATCTTGAGCCGCAGTTGAAGATTCCTGTTGTATTAGTGTTATCACAAGTATGAACCAAGAGAGTGAAGAGGCGGTGAAAAAAAAAGGACAGCGTTGTGTGAATTTGGGGCAGACAAATAAACAGAGTGAGTTAAAAGGTAGAAGACACTGAGGTGCAAGTGAAAAAAGTGCAGATGTTTAAGAGCGTTTAGCAGGTCCTGTTGTGATCGTCTCAGTCAGTCATAATAAACAGGCCTAATGCACAATTAAAAACACCTGGAGCTGCTCCATCACTTATTAAGTCAAGCATTGTAATCATCGTTCGGGGGGTGGGTGGGGAAGGAGAACTCCTCTGCACATCTAATAGCACTTTGTTTGAGTGTGTGCGTGTGTGTTATTCCTCCTCTCTGTCTGTCACTCCTGCAGCTTTGCAAATTAAGGTGTGACCGAGCCAGAACGAGACTCTCTTCATACCCAGAACAAACACCATAATTAGGCATCTCCAACACAGACCCTTTCATTTTTCTGCAACGGGTGATTTTCATACAACGCCAATGTTTTTTTTTTTTCTTTTTTCTTTTTGACAGCTCCGGTTCTTCATGATCTTCTCTTTTAGAAACACCCACATTCTCTCTTTTCTCTCCGGAAGATTTGAATCATCGTCCTTCGCATAAATGTCTTAACTCCTACATGCAACAATAATGGTTATATAACCAAAAAAACAAAAAAACAGATTGATTGCTTTTAAGTGAAGAAATACATAAATGGTGTATTTGTAAAAGAAATGGAGCAAATGAGAAACATCTGAGATCAAATTGTTTTTTCACTTTTGAGCTTTTAGATCAAATAAGAAATGTGGTGAAATTCAATATCAATATCAGACACAGGTAGTGCAATTTACTGGCAGTATTATTAGAATTGCTCAAAGCTATGAAACAATGAAAGGTTATTTTTAAAATAGGAAAATAGGTTTGGGTTTGGGTTTTTGGAGAGCAGCCTCTAATAGATGTTGAAGCCTCTGATGTTGGTGGAACAACTCGGCAGATCCTAAGTTTGCTGCCCCATTTACTGAAATATCTGAGGGGGAGTAAACTGCAGTGTTAGAATAAGTAATGTTTCTCCCTCTTGGATTATGACTAATATGCAGCAGCTTGCATGAGGTGTGTTTAGCTTGGACTCGGTGTGAAGAAGGCCAGGATGTTGGTGTGAAGGCTCACTGAATAAAAAGGCTCCTTTATCTTCTCTGCTGTTGTTCTCCAGCTCATATCCTGGACCACATTTGTGCTTGCTGTTCATTTTACTGTCTGTTTATGTAGCCGGCCTCTGGAGCGAGAGCAAACTACAGTCAGCACAACTGTGTTGAATTCTTCCTCTTCCCTGTTGCTGGATTTCGTTCTCCTCTGCAGCCCACCACTGAGAGTTTCTATTAGTCCCCTAAAGTCTGCTAAACAAACCTTTTGAACTCATTTAGACAAAAGAGCAGAGGGAGTCATTAATCCCAACATGCAGTTGGACCAATCTAAATATTTTGTCACCTCTGATTCTGGAGGATGAGCTGAGTCTGCTGTAGAGAAGAAAGAACTTTAGCTGAACTTTGTTTTCTTAAAAATGCGTCAACAATGATTAAGATTTGAATGAATTATTACCACGTACCTCATTAAAGGAAGAGGAAAAAAAGCTTTAATTGCAGCTTTACTGTTTTCTGAACGACTGTTTGTGATGGCGAGGCCATGTTGGTAGTGGCCAGAGTGGGAGCTGATGCTTATCACTTTAGTTCTCATGGATTTGTCCAGATGGAGCAATTTCATCACCGCGGCATAGTGAAGTAGGAAGTACGACACGCTGATGATAGAAGGTCTTAATGGTTTTAAGTGTTAAACCTTGTCTCCCTCCATGTCCTCACGGACGATTGGAGTTTATGTTAATTATCTTCTTGAACAGCCTGACTGACTTCTTTTGGTTCGACTAATATGTTCTTTCTTGAATCCCGCTGCCTAGAAATGATCACAGGTACTTTAATCAGGGACGAGTATGAGACGAAGCTATTAGCTGACAGACTAGACCCTTCGTGATTTCCTCACCTTTTGGTGGTCTTGAAGGCTTTTGTTAACCCTTTTCTCTTCAAGTGAGTTAAAGTGCATCTTTTTCGGGACCCCGGCCATCCAACTAAATCAGTGTCTGCTTTGAGACTCTGCCTGTCCCAGCAAATTACCTCTTGCCTCACCCTGGGAGGTGAAGTGCAATGATCCATTTGAGCAAGAGAGACACCTCCCCCATTACTCTCAGATTGAGCTTGGCACCCTTCACACTGCCACGCTGGTCGTAGACGGGGCAGACTGGAATACATTTGTGTGAAAGAAGGGGTGTTTAAATGCATTAATCTGCTCCAAATGGATGAATCTAGTAAATTTGAGCAGCCACACCTGCATCCTAATAAAGACAAGACACCATTTACAAATGCTTGATTTACAAAAGCCATTGCATCACCCACGTGTCTTGTAAAATTATCCAGGCAAATAGAGGCCTAGACTCAGACATGACTGATTATAGGATGATTTAGTGAGTGAAGCGAAGTTTTGACTCACCCAGAGAGCCACTGAGGACGCTTCAGAGGCGAACAGAGCGCGGCTTATGATGTTTCATCCTTGCCTATCTCTGAGGAAAAAAAGAAGCAGGAGACGAGGAGTCTGTACAGCTCAAGGTGTTTGCTGTTAGTCATTGAGAGGACGAGCAGAGATCAGAACTGCGGTCAATAAAAACACAGTTCCTGACTATAACTCATAGCTCCCTACTCTTGTTGCCTCCTTCTTTCTCTGTCTATTGTTCTTCCACCAGCATCTTTCATACTGAGCCAAAAAATGATCCATCGCCAAAAGTAGTTTTCTGTAATTAAACAATTACTCCACAGAGGGTATAAAGTATAAGATATATATACAGAGAGAGAGAAGGAGAAACATTAGACCCTGGAGCTTCACCAGATCACGATTTTCATATTTAAAACAGTTTCCATTTACTTCTCTGGAAGCTACTGATTCTTACACCTTGGCTCTACCTCATTAGCATAGGAGCTAATTTACTAATCACAATAAAGCTGCTCACAGTCCAAGAGGAAATGAGAATCTCCTGGTGACAGAAAGTGTAAATGCCTCTGGCAATCAACATGTTTTTATTTGTACTATTTCTTACCGAGCTGTTAATCACTTCCTCCTGGTATGTGACTATACTTCTATGATTTTTATTTTTTCATGGGTTATCATTTGAGTAAAGTCCAGCACAGTTTCTTAATATTCATTATGTTCTGTATATTAAATTTAAAAAAGCTTATTAAAACATAAACTGAGAAATAAATCACAGTGGGTTGTGGGAGGAAGCCATTTTATTAAGTCAAAGACGTCATTTAGCTGGTCTGTTAATATAGAGGATGAAGAAGAAACTTTAACTTGAGAGAAGTCTGTGAAAGTCTTGCTTGTATTCAGTAAATGAGAGGCCAAGGGGGCTGAAGGAATCTGGTTTCTCAGTCACTGATGGGCTGGGATAAGTTGGATGGGTTGGGTGCCAGATGTTTGTGCACATGCAATGAATATGGTTTAGTTGGCTCATGCAGAAAGCTGCAGAAAAGTGGCAGAGTCGAGCAGCTCTCTCTCTCTCTCTCTCTCTCTCTCTCTCTCTCTGGCACAGTGTGTTTGTGTCCCAACCCCAAACCAAAGACATTTGTTTCACATGATGTCATATATTTGACTTTCCCCTTTTCGTTTATTTCTTTCCTTCTTCGAACGTCGAAGCACAGACACATACCCTGCTCTTGTTGTTTCATTACAACAGTAGGATATTGTTCTAACACTATATAAAATAAACAACCTTGTTTTAAAGTCAGAGAATGGAAAGAGGGAAATTAATCAAGGCAATTAGCAATCACTGACTGAGTGCAGCACCTCTCGTTACTTGCTGTATTGGCATCCGGTGGATCTTTGCAATCATCTCCGCAGAGGTTCCTTCTCCTGATTGGTTCTTCCGTCTCAAAGTGCAGAATCAACTATATTACAGGTTTAACCAATAGCAGTTTAACTGCCAGCAATTGATCTAATGAAGAAGATAGATTGAATGAAGGAACGTGTCCACTGCCCACATTCGTCTTGCTAATACGTCTCCTCTCAAGGCTGTTACTCTTCTCGTCCCATGGTTATTTCATTCTGGGTTTATGGTGCAGCATTTTGCTAACTTATCACTATGATGCTGAAGGGGTCAAGCAAAGGGCTTGATCAGTGACCTTGCAGGTCTGTGCAGCCATGCTTCACCCACCCCACCACTTCAATGAGGGATGGCCTGTTAGCGTCAGTGTGTGAGGGGGGGGGGCGCCCATGCGTCCCTGAAGCTGATTAAAACACAGGTTGATGGGTGTTATTTACTGCATGGCTGTGTGTGTATATGTGTGTGTGTGTGTGTGTGTGAGAGAGAGAGAGACGTGTTCTGTTTACATGCATCTCAAGGACTCTGGCTCAAGCTGCTATGTTCCTGGCCTCAACACCCCCCCAACCCAAGCCAGGGAATGGAGGAGTGGAAAGGGGGTTGGACAAGATGTCTGTCATTTCTTTCTGCTGTATGTGACACCTCTTTAGCCTTGGTGAATAGCTGGTTGAAGGTTGAAGGCTGCTGACATACGCTCAGACCATGATATGCCAGAATGTGCTGTGTTTGTGTGTGTGTCTGGTTGTTGCCGATGGTTTTGTGCTTCCTATTAGCGCAGAGTGTATGCGTTCGTACGTGCACATATTTGTGTGTCGTGCGCGGAAATGTGTGTGCACCTTAGACGACATTGCAGCTGATGGCTTGTCACTGATAGTGGCCCCACCGTGAAACGAAGGTCACGGTACTCTCTGGGTTTCATCTGGCCCTCTCATAGGAGTACTGCTGTAGCTGTCAGCTAATGAGACAGTGGAGGGGAGCGAGGGAAACAGAGGATAGATAAAAGCCCTGAGAGAGGGGAAAAAGAGAGGGAGATGGTGTGTTAATGAGAGGCTAGAGAGGAGGAAAAGGGGATGGGTGGAGAACAACTGAAAGGAAAAGAGAGAAGAAAAGTAGTGAGGCAAAAATATAGAGTCAGGAGGTGGACAAAGCAAAAAAGTGAGAGAAGAAAATGAGTACAAAAAGAGGGGGAAGTAAGAGAGCAAGAAATAAACTGCAGCAGCAAAAAGGGGGGGGGGGGTATTAGATAGAGACAGAGCTGTGCTCTTGGGAAAACAGCAGACAATGGGGACAGAGGCGAAGAAGAAGAAAGCCAGATGAAGAAAATTACAAACAAAACTCTGCTTCAGCTCAAGAAGCTGTAGGATGCAGCAGCACAGAGCAGCAGAGAGATGTTGCAGAAACAGTGTGGGAGTGGCCTCCTGCAGTGTGCCCTGCACCACACCTTCCTACTGACAGCATCCTGCCCTGTCTCCTTTACATCCACACTCTGTCTTCTTGTCTTCCTGCCTGTGACTCACCGTCTTTCTCTCGTTGTGTTTTGTTTCCGTTTTGACTCGTCGTCTTTTCGCTTCGCCCCGTTCCTTCAGAGGGAGCTCCCAGACACTACCCTGAGGCCACCATATCGGGGATGATGGATTGGGTCGAGGGTGCGTGGAAGCGGAGGGGGTTGTGGAGCACTGCAGTGTAGCATGACTGATGGGAACATGCATTATTTTCCTAGAGGGTTTGGCCAGCGAGCGTACACCTAAAAGCACCCGCCGCACGGAGAAACGGGCACTTTCTTTGATGGTCAATTCCTAAACCCTGAATCACAACCTGCTTTTTCTATCAGCACGTATTAGCTCATGGAGGCAACGAAGGACGATATTGGCAGATTTTCAAGCCACGTTACAACACCGGCTCCTTGACAATCTGCCAACCAACCCCACTTCAGAGCCGTTAGCGTGTCGGTAAAAAAGGCCGCTTGGCCGAGACGCTGCACAGTGACTCACCTCGACCGTAGGACGTCATCTCACACCCGCTTGCCTCATTGTAATACATCATACATATGCATCACTTTGGCCACCACCTACCTCAGACTCTTACTGTTTTGTTTTTTTTCCTTTTCTGGGGTGAGTCATTTACAAAATGGCCATAAACATTCACCCAAATGGCTCCTGTGATGCTTTTAAGTCATGTTATTATGTTTTAACTTAAAATCAATATTCTGGACTGTGAATTTCCTGCAACTCGGTTAAAAAAAAAACATCTGTAAATGCCCCATCCATTACAGTGTGGCTGTCGTGCTGTGCATATGTACTGTAGCTTCAGCCTGGCTCATTCATTTATAATGAGTTGGTTATGACTCCCCTGAGTTGAGCTGGAGACCAGAGTCTTACTGCTCAGTCGACCAGAACCTCCTGTTGGAGCAGGAAAGGCAGAGATGTGCCACCACACGGCGTTTGTGACGTAAAAGTAGAGAAACGCTGCTGTGATGTTAGCATGTCGTGGATGCTGGGGGGGTTCAAAACTACGCTCCTACTTAGCAGCACTTGACGTTTGGGTATAAGATGTAAATTTATAATCGCGGAGCAGGAAAGCGTGAAAAACAAAACTCCAGCTGTGGCGTTTTTCAAGTGTTTGTTTTGAAGTTGGATCCATTTGACTGAAATTCATGAGGCCTGAATATAAAAAAAACATTAAAGTCCAAGTGGTTGGTTGTTGGTTTGGGACTGAGCTCGTTGTCTATCACAGTTTCCTTTCAACGTACTCACACATGACACCATTTCCTCAACCCGCTTCTCTATAGATGATTTATTACTCCCCAAGTTAGAGTTTTTAACATCCTATCACCCCACGGTGTTTCACCGCTTCTTAGTTTTATGTTAAAATGATAAAGGTATAAATTCATTATGAATATTAAAGGACTCAGAGTTCCTTTATGGTCGTTGCATTTAATACATGTCGAGAACTTTACTGTCGAATTAATTCAGTTTGATTCATGTAACATATATGCAAAGTAATGGGTTATAAATGACCTCACCTGCTTCTCTCTCAGTCGTATTACTCATCGTTCATGCATTCGTGCTTTTAAAACGATCTCAGAACTAAGAAACAAGACATCAGACTTTTAAGAATCACTGAATACCAGAGTGTCTGGAGATGATTGAAAAATTATAACATTGTATTTGAGGAAATAAAATGAAATTGTGCTTCATAGAGAAAATCAAGTTGGGAATTCTCCAACTTGCAACCTAATTTAAAAAAAAAAAAAAACAGGTTTCTATGTAAGTGTGTCATATAAAAAGGAATCTCTGAGGACAGCTCGAAGAGATTAGAGTGGTAATATCATCCAATTGTAGAAGAAGACTGAGAACTGAGCCAAGTGAGGTGGCAATGATTCAGACAGGAAATAGTCATAATAATGTCATAATAATCACAGAGGAGAATAACCTAGATGCAGTCTGCTTGTGTCAAATTCGCTCTGGAAAAAGTTCAGCAGTTACCAACCAATAGGATCAAATTTTAGATATATTTTAAAACCAGCTGGTAAAAAAAAAAAAACATTGTCACATTTTCCATTGTGGTGTTTTAACTGTAGTTCACCCTCACCCACGCCGGCAGCACCAGAGGACATCATTTAAACCTTTATTACTGTTTATTCTCTGGCTTCTCTTTGTCATTTATCAGTTGTTTAAATCTGGATCACATGTGACCATCATCACCTCTCTACATCATCACAAACCTACATCTCTGTTCCTGCCACTGGTCAGATTTCTTTCTGTTTCCAACTTTCTCCTGAGAATAGTTTTGAGGACGACATGTTTCTCCATCTGTTTAAACGCTCTCATTACTTTGGATTAAGTTGACGCGTGTTCAGTGTCTCTCACTATACGTCATCTGCCTTTCTGAGTGTTTCTTCTTTTCTTGGCGTGTTGATATCGCAAATTATTTGATTAAGCTCAAAGTTTCTACAATAA
Source organism: Polydactylus sextarius (assembly GCA_016801845.1). Classification (NCBI taxonomy): domain Eukaryota; kingdom Metazoa; phylum Chordata; class Actinopteri; family Polynemidae; genus Polydactylus; species Polydactylus sextarius. The sequence continues at coordinate 1,330,746 of CM028924.1, forward strand.
TTATTTTAACAACGTGTCAAGGGTGTCAAGTCTCGTCGTTGTTCAGTTTCACACTTAAAACTCAACATCTGTGAAAATCTGCTTTATTTCGCTGAATTATCCTGTGTCTTATCCGGTTAGCTCTATCCTCAAAACAAGTGCCAACCCCATTTTATGTTACATGTCAGCATACAGTGTTCATCTGTAGAAGGATGACTGCGTATTTATAATGACGATGGGACTTAGTGTGAATTAACTTTAGCTGTTGAGAAGTTGAAGACACATACTTTTCTCGAAGCTGCCGTCACAGTCCAACAGTCTCCGCTCGTCTTGGATCTTTTTCTCTTTCTCAGGTGTTTTTGAGTCTGAGAATGGAGCTTTGTGAGGGGAAGAGTCTGCTGCCAAATGACTAAAACCTAAACACTATGAGAGTACACTTCATCCCCTCTGTCTCCAGCCTTGTGTTGTTCCATTCTTTCATCTGTCCCTGACTCTGTCTCTACTCTCTTTCTGTCACGCTCTCCCCTCCTCTTCCTCCTCCTCCTCCTCCTCCTCCTCCTCCTCTCCCTCTCCATCCTCTCCATTTTCACTCCACTGATACTTTTTATCTGTGTTTCTCCATCTTTCTCTCAGACCCTCCCCCCCTCTCCTCTCCTCTCCTGCTGCGATCTAGTTGGGCTGCAGAGAACACAGAGCCTGAGGACTGAATGTCAGAAAGTCAGCTCCCATGAAAGGCAATAGGTCACCACCATGCCTGTATAAGGCCAGATGACTGGCCAGTGTCATGTGCTCTTGTGTGAGTGTGTGTGTGTGTGTGTGTATCCATGGGCATTTGAGTAAATGTACTTACCGCTGTGTGTTGTGCATCCACCAGAGGTTTTAACATTGAATGTGTATTGTGTGGGTGTGAGCACTTGCTTTAGTGTATGTTTTGTGTGTGTGTGTGTAGCTGCAGCCCAGCAGCAGTCTGACGTGTGCCGTGCAGCCACAGGGATCGTCGAGACTCTGCTCTCTCTTAGCTAATCCAAACAAAGCTCGGGCAGAGCCGCAGTGAGGAATGTCTGCCGGTCGTAGACGTGAAGGGTCAACTGGGATAAGTGCGGATGGTGTGGGTTAGCGTGTTTGTTTTTGTATGCATGTGCGTGTGTGTTTTGTCCTCATATTTTCTTGTATTCGCTGTCATTTCGTGCGTGCATTTGCGCGTGAGTTTGCAGCTCAGTATCGTCTCAGCGTATCAGAGTTGAAGCAGTGTGTTAACTTGCAGGAGCCTCTTGGTGGGAGGACTATTCTTATCCTCAGACTTACCTGATTGCCATGTATAGTCACAGAGCGATGATAAATTCACCCTTGTTGGAACAAACCCAGTCTGCACCAGAATCATACACAAGGGAGTTGGAGAAACACACACACACACACACTTGCTCAAAAGGGCACATACACCACTGCAACACTTTACTTTACTCTCAAAATCTATGTTATTTTCATTCGTGTGTTTATTCATCTTCTTCTTCTGTTTATCTGAGTGTAAGTGCTTCCTCTGAGGCTCTGTATACAAAAACAACTCATTTTATTTCCTGAAAGTGGAAACCTCATATAAGATTTTTTTTTCCATTCCAGTAACATTTGCTCAATGCTTCCCCATTTGGCTCCTTCATCAGATTCCTGTAGCATTTCAACACTCTAACCGCTGACAGTGGATCTACAGTTTCCTTGGGGATTTTACTGGTGAAATACAGTCCAGGTTTGGAAACTTGAGTTTTTGCCCGAGCCAGATGTAGCATTAGGCATTTGTCATCGACATGGGTTGTTGCATGTCATGGGTTTTTCTGGCGAGTTAAAGAAGCACGATGAGCGCACATGAGGTTTGGATTTGATGGACAGATATGAAGACCACAGAAACTGTCACGACACGCTGCACGTTTGTCTTTAACTTAATCACATTAGTAAAAAAAAAATAAAAATAAAAAATAAATAAGAGGGATTTTAACAATCATTTTGTTTCAGTTTCAGGAACGAAAAAAAAAAAAAAAACTGACGCATTCTTTAAGAAAATTCGAACCAGCTGGAAAAACCTAAGGAGTGGGAATACGAACCTTGAATGGTGACGTGCGAACACTCGAAGCCACTTCACCACAACTGTGATTTGTGCGAGCAAACAATAGAAACTGCACTTCACTGTAGCGCAGCTGAGGTCAAGAGGCTATTGTGAGAGAAGTGGAGACACCCATCATGTACATTAATGTCACTTTGGTCAAATGGAAGAACAGTTGGCGAGGAGATGAGTGTGTGTGTGTGTGTGTGTGTGTGTGTGTGTGTGTGTGTGTGTGTGTGTGGTTTCAAAGCCAACAGGGGACATCAACATAACAACAACAAAAGGACACAACAAATATCCCCCGTTTTTGATCCACTTTTACATTTTGGATATTTTTGGACGTTTTATGGATTAGTTCAGCCTCAGTCGAAACTTTGTGAGCATAATGGATGTGATGCTGGATACTGTAGGTCTTATCAAATGATTTTTGCGACCTGTGATGTCACTAATGCCCTTTTTGGCTTTACTGGACTATATGTGGGCAAGAGAGCAAGAGTGTGTTGTGTCTGATTAGTCTCTATGTGTCCCCAGAGCCCATCGGTCACACACTGAAGAGCAGCTGTGACTGGTTTGACCTATGACCTCTGAATATTTTACTCCCAGGGCAGTGCTTCTTTTTTTTTTCTTGACTACATAACTGAGTAAGAGTAAAAAAAATATACATCATATTTTCTCGTATCTTTTTAATAATGAATTCTATATCATTCCAAATTTTTCGCCATTGAAAACTTTTACCTCTTGTGCACTTTCTTCTTTCACACTTCATCATGTCGAATTCCTGAGAGTAATGAAAACAGTGCGGCAGCGGAGCAGTCCATTTACAATAGGGTTCGGTCCATTTGCAATGGCACATGTTCAAGCACTGGGAACTATTTGACACACCGTTGGTCTGGTGCACTGTGGCACGGTTGGTCCCAGAAGTGGAGCTGGTTTTTGAATACAATGAAACGACCTCCATCCATCCATCCATCCATCTATACTGTAGCTCCCAGACACGAGTAACGCTGCCATTTCACAAACAGGCCAATTAAAACCCAGTGACATTAAGGTGAAGGAGACAGACCGACATTAAAACTAATTCTGACTAAAAAGCCAGTGACATTAAAGTGATACACAGCCAACTGGTTTATCTTTAATCTGCTGCATTCTTTAGTGGAAAATATAACTCTGTGTAGGGGAAATTACCACTGGGAACTCCTATAGCAGCGAGCAGCCTTTCAAATGTCATTAGGCATTTTTCTCAGTGCTTTTAGCGTTTGAGATGATCTACGAACACTGTACAGGGGAGTTGGGGGATTGAAGGGGAGGGACGCTGCCTCCTTTTAATCGTGATCAGAATCCAAATCACCTTTATTGCTGAGGACATTAACATGTTAGATGCATTTGTGATGCATCACTTTATGCATACAGAGGGTAGACTTTCACGTGATTATGTTAGTATAAGATATTCATAGTGTGTGAGTAAAAGGCCTTGCATATTGTTACTATAATGACAAGAATACATTATTTATTCACAGTGAATATGCTAAAAAAGAAGAAGAAGATGGGGAGTCCCTGCGTACACACACACCTCCACCCATTCTACTTTTATATCATCTCTCTCGTCCTCATGCAGATGTTACTCCCACCTAGCCACCCCACCCCCTCCCTTTGCATCACTGTGGAATAAGAGCAAGGCTGTAATAAAGGACATCTCAGGGACAAAGGACACTGGGGCTTGAAGGTCACAGTGTGGAGTCGGTAGCACACTGCTTAGAGCAGCACTACTCTCTCACTCAAGTGTGCACACACGCGTATGTTTACAAATCTGCTAAGCAGGCACAATGTGAGCGCCCGTGTACGTGCACGCACAAATGGACAATTAGGTATGCGTGCGCTGTCTGGTGAGTGTATATAGGAGGAGAGGAAGGCTTGGGGCTAAAGTCTTCTGCTCATTAGGAGTCGTCTTCTTCCTCATCGCTCTCAAACGGACCACCTTCTTCAGCGTTTACACCATGGTCACATCTGCATTAAACAAATCAGTCTTATATTTATCTCTACATACCACACAGACACGACGCAGATATGGCGCACAGATACACAAGCTTTGTGTATATGATGCAGACGTATACACACTAACAATGTGACAGATCTGACTTGGAAGAAAACTCTGTCTGACTGACCTCCCCCTCTATCCCCCTATTAGCCCGACTTCTCATGCGGAGCCACAAGTGTCACATCGCATCACTGGAAGGCACCGCTAATAGAAATATTAATACGGGAAAGATGAGAGAAAAAAGCTCTTTTTTCCCTCTCTCTCCTTTTCCTCTCAGCAAACAGATTAGTACCTAATCCACCAGGGATAAAGGGAGATAAATTGTTCCTGATTGGCTGCGTTGGAATAAATAAACACATGTCTGCTACAAATAGATTTTCACTGCAGAGGACAATTTTTATCAAGTCATCTCAACTCATGTTTCGTCTTAAAATCGTACTTTCTTTGAGATAATTGAATTTCTTCAGCAGCTCGGTCACTCCACTCGTTTTCCCATGTAATTTCACTTATTGCGGGAGTTTCAGATGCATCATGAGATGAAAGCAGAAGAAATAAGAGTTCGGGCTCTAAGCTTTTAGAAAAGCTGCTTTTTTAAAAACAAATTTACTTGAGATGCAACATCAGTTTCTTCAAACTGTGCCACAATAAACAACAAAACATCAAAGCGTATAAGATGCTTTTTTTGTGATCTTGCCGTTAGTAAAGTTGCATCGTCGCCTTGATCGGAGGGAATTAGAGGTTTGGGATGTACCAGGGCAGCATGTGGCACATACGAGCGAAGCTAAGACGTCTGAACAGTTTCTTCTTCTGGACACTGGGGAGAACATTGTCATTGTCCTGGCGCTGGTCCAGCCATGCATGACACAAGCATTATATACTCTCGGATGAGCAGGCGCCACGCAGGGGCAAAAAAGTGACTGTGTTTGTGTATCTATGTGTGTGTATGTGTGTGTTGTCTATGATCAAGGCTGAGTGATAAGAGAGATGTAAGATAGATGGTGATGATGATGGGGAATGGTTAGTGGAGCTGCTGGTGGTAACCTCTCCCTTAAGGCTCCAGGTCTCCACAGTTTCCCCATGTGAGAGCAGACTCACAGGGATGGAGCGAGGGGGTTTTGAGACGCCTGTGTTCAGTTATTCACTCCAACGGCATCACACCCAGTGGGACAAGTTGCCTTTTCTAACACTCTTCCTCAAAGTCTCCCAGTTTAGCCACAGGGGGGTTTGTACTTTTCGTTTTATTTAATCATCCATGAAGGTTTTGTGCTAATCTTGAAGTGAGATTTCACGTCCACAACTGCTTCACAATTCCTCCTCACAGTTTATCTCAGGGACCAACATTAACGTTTGAGTCCTCACACCAAAGATGAGGCTTTAAAATCTTTATTTTGCTTTTGAGAGCGTATCCACCCCAACGCTGCTTCACCTGCTGTTACTAATGAACAGACCAGACAGTGTCTAAGTCACCTAACACTGACATGATGGGACCTGTTGTTTCATCTCTGAATCACTCTTCAAGATAATAATAGCTTCACCAGCATAAACACGTGAGAAAATACTTGTTAATATTAACATTAACATTCAAAATTAGGTGTCATCAGTTTCATTATTATGGGATTTGTCAACATAAGACAGAAAGAGGCGGATGTGAGGGAGAGAAATGTATTTTTTTATTTTATATATATATATATATTTCATTTGTTGTGTTGGTAAAAATGGAAGAGAGAGTGTGGGATAAAAGAATTGCATCCCAGTGGCGCACCACATAAACCTTTCACTGGTCAGAGGCTGTTTTTAACCTTTGTGTGGGATCCAAAATGCCAAAGAGAAGAACGTCTTTCATTAATCTCAAGACAGAAGCTCCTGCATCAGCACAAGCTGCAGAGTGCCGACAAAGTGAGAATCATATCTCCAACTTTTTCAAAGATAGAAAACCAGCTCCGTCCGGGTGCGGGTCTAACTGTCGACACTCGTTTTTTTCTCTGTACCTTGTTCTTCTTCTAATTAGGAAGCAAATACTGCCGGGGGGCTGATGCATGAGGGACGAAGCACTTAACATGTCCAGCCCTAACTGAGATCCTACACCCTGGTTCCCAAAATAAATCCATTTATTGCTCCCTCCCGGTTATGCTTTCTCATGCCTAAGAGCAGCGTGATGTTGATTATAGCTTTAGCTGCCACACTCTGTAGACTACCCCGGCTTAAGCTGTGTGGCCAAAATTAAATGAAAGGACTGTGGGACATGAATTTGCATAATACACAAACAGAGAAAATGAGTTGGTGGGAAGGAGAGTTGTAATAAAAGTTAAAGTCCTTCTACCTCATCCTCACAGCCAGATGTTATAATGTGTTAGATTACCACCTCAATTCTATGACATATCCTCAGATACACCTCATACACATTCATCCTAATGTTTAATTCACTTGAAAGTTGAGCACAGGGCATGTTTTCCTCTTCTCCCCGCTCCCTTTATTCCCTCCTCCATCTCCCTGTGGCGATGTCACAGGGGATTAAGTCACAGAGGCCGAGGGACTTGTTTATGATTCATCTGGAGCCGGTAGTAGCACCCACAGGGGTGTGCATCTCCCAGGCTGCGTCACCAATCCTGTACTTTTAACACAGGACCCAGGACGCTTAAATGTGCCTCATAGAGACGACGTGGAGGGAGTCAGAGATGACGTGAGCCTTTAAGACGATGTGGAATATAAAAACTGTTGGAAAATCATCTGTTTTAGATCATTTTTCACTTTTATGACTTCTAACTTGCCTTTGGTTATATTGTTATTCACATCAAAAACCCATTTTCTTTGTATTTAAATCCGTTTATGATTCAAGGTTCGGTGAAAAAAGTGCAAATTATGTGAATTATATATAAAAAATAACATCATTTACTCGTTTTAATCGTTTTTATGTTCTTCCGTTTTGTTGATCTAAGCTAATTTGGACTCCAGCATCTTTGGTTGTAATTTGTTGCTATTATTGATGACATTTAAGTCTCCTCCGGCTCAGTCTCAACTAATTGCACGTCATATTTTTAACAACCTGTTGGAGTTGATTAGCAGCTGTAATAAGTGCGTGTGTGTTGTGGTCGAGGCTTGTTTTTTATTGAAGGCGTCTCACAGTAGGTAAACCACAACCAGTGCTAAAGGTTAGTTTGATGCACATGTTCGACCACAGAACAAGCTAATCCCGTGCCAGCCTTTTGCTATTATTCTCCTATTAGTCTCCTTTGTTTTGTAATGAAAAGTGGTTTGTTATTAGTGACAGACTACAGCAGAATAGTGCTATTCAATATCACCGCGCTAGTGTCAAATATATTACCGCAGTTCATTGGGACTTACTGTCTTCTTTTAATTGCTCTTTTAATTAACTTGTGCCTAGCCTTCGCCTTGTCAGACGATGCCCGAGCATGCCATTTAGCACAAGGTAATGAGATTAACCTCTCATTGACCAAGCAAATGTAGATTACACATTATGGCCAAATGAAATGAGCTGGGCTTTATTTACTCATGTGTACAGGCAGGCGGCAGGCAGGCGAGCCACAACTCTCTCAGCAGTAACATAGCTAAAATGTCAAGGGGATAGAGGGGAGTGTGTTTGGCATCGAGTCGAGAGTGTGGCCGACCAGCTGCACAGAGGAGAGAAGAGGAGGGAGAGACCAGCTTTGCGTTGGAAAATAGTTTTTGAAATTCTCCGCTCTTCCCCGTCGTTATCTCAGGAGAGACGAGTACAGACGGTCGATGAAAACGAGCCGCTAATCAGTCAGTCACACTCGCACAAGTGTTAAGCTCCGCTCGCAAACACAGACGCACACCTAACGGCAACCACACTCCCACTCTGTCTCTGGCTTTGAATGCAAATCCCTCCATTAACACACACACACACACACACACACACACAATGACATGACCTCTGGTGTAAAAAGACACACTAACTGGTGGAGGCAGCAGGAAACAACACGTGGCATGTTTGGCTGTTTTTCTCTTTCCTCCATCCAAGTGAATTCTTGTTAAAACTCTGTAACGTTGCACAACACTGACTGTAACACATGTGGGTGTAAACAAGAACATTATACATCAGAGATCTTGAAAACATGGACATTACACCCATAAACACATGAGTCTTTGTGGGTTACATGATAGTCCCTCAGTATCTTTAGAAACGTATTATTCAATCAAGTATTAATATAAAATGCTTCTTTGCACTGAAACTGAATCTGCTGTCGAACAAAAGGTTGAAAACAATGTTCAGAATGATGTTTCTTGTAATCTGTGTCATATTTAGTACAGTGTCTAACCTCTGTATGATGCTAATAATTCTTGCTCCACAATTCTTGCAGATTGCCCTCGTTTCCTTTGGCACGTCACTTAACAGTTTCCACGCCAATGTCCTACTTTAAACATCCTCAGTTTCTGCGTTCGCTTCAGAGGAACATAAAGAAAGGTTTTTCAAACAGCATCAAACCAGTCAAATTTATCTTTTTCAGTGAAACGTTAGGAACTAAATGTGTTTTATTGAGAAATTCAGCCGATTGCACAGACTGTAGTCGTGACCTTCGCCCCATTTTTTTTTTTCCTCCTCGCCCAGGGTGTCACTGCAAGCAAATGTCCTTCTCCAAGCTGGAATAAGCTGCCTTGGCCCAACTAGTGCCGCACCTTGTTTTAATCAGGCTTTGGGGAGTGAAATATGGGCCTGACGAGCAGGCTGTACCCGAGCTCCATTCATCTGGTTTCAATCTTCTCTCCGCCCTCGGATGTGGCCGCGTGGGCATTCCTTTTCCAGACACTGAGGGAGGGAAGGTGGTGGGGTTGCTGAACAGCACAAAAGGCCAAGCATATTTGTTTGAAGGAGTGTATCTGTATGTGTGTGTGTGTTTGTGTTAAGAACCTGCAGCTTGTGGAGACGGACTTACTCTGGTTAGTTAAAAAAAAGCTGTAAAGAGATAAAGAAACAAAAAACATTCGCTCAACCATCATAGACAGACAGACAGACAGACAGACAGTTGTGTGTTTGTGTGTAGCAGGAGAATAACTTTAGTTTCCTATAAATGGTCTAAGTTAATCATAAGGGCAGATGGTAGCTTGGTCCATTAGCTCTCCTAAATAGGCCTAAGTAGTGAGGCCTTTCCTGGAAGCCTTGCAGCCCCTGTTGACCTCCCTGGCCGTTGTGTAGCTACCGCTCTTCCTCCATCTGCCACCCCACCCATCAACACCTTTCAGTATACAGCTGCCAAAACGGACATGGCATCTGCTCACCTCTGGGGAAATGGCAGCCATCGACGTGTCTTTCCTAGTCACGGGCTTGAATGGGTAGGTTACCTCTTTGTCCCCTGCAGCAGCAGCAGCAGCAGCTACAACGTGAGCGTCTGTAACTCTATCATCATCCTCTCGTGTTGTTTATGAGGCAGAGTTGTCCCCTTGTTTTGTTATTTTCTGCTTAACTGATCAAGTAAAATAATATGTCAAATGCATACCATAGCGCTGGCGACAGCGCTAATATGTCAGTGACGCAGTGCTGAGCGGATGGAGAGGGGGAGTTAGCGTCCCGTCTGTTTTCAATTAACTGATGAAATGTACAACATGGGAGCTGCTCTGTTGTATTCAGTTCCTATTTTCTTGTGGATCCAGTGAAGTAAATGATCGTCTTTTGTATGAGCGTCTTCTCAGTCTTACCCCGGCTGAACTTCAAGACTTTAGGCAATGACAAAATCTTGAATAATGCAATTAAATGTGGAGACAGACAAGGAGAAGAATAACTCACTATGAGTTCCCAAAATGCAATGCTAACACGAGTACACTGTTTTTTTTAAAGTAAACCTTACCCTAGTGATGCTCCAAAAATAGCACTAGCTCCAGGCTTATTTTCCTACCATTGCACTTATTCGTCACGTGCCAACAAACTTAACCATATAGCCTACTGTGGCTTTTATTGTCTTCCCACAAGCTGTTAAATGCTTCTTTGGAACACCATTGGGGTATTGAATTGCTTTTAATAAAAGTCAGGGGTGTAGTACTTTATAGTGCATGAGGTAGATAGTACTTGAAGTTTTCATCGGTCTCATACTATCGTGAAACATCCATCATCAGAGAGAGAGCCCAGGCGACCACGATACATTCCACTTCCTGTGGTCATACACCTAGTCAGCTCTATTTTCAACCTAATGGACATAAAAAATTGCAGATTGCAGCAAAATGGACTTGGCAGCACAAAAGCTTATTAAGTATCGATCCGCTGAGGTCAGTGCCCATGTCCAGCCTCTCCAACAATGCGAGAGGAGTTCATTCACACGCTTGCCAGCCACAAATTGAGATTAGACCACATAAATAACGAGAGGAAACTAAAGGAGCGTTTTGTGTCGTTTCAGAAGCTGCAGGAGGAAACATTTCTTTACATGTGCACTGTTTGCATTAAAGCTGATTATATCATAGCTGCCCCATCTGTACTAACTCCAACAGTGCTTAGCTGATGCGATATCATACCATACCAATGCCCAGCAGGAAAGATTTAAGTTGATCAGCAGCAGGCGAACCTGTCTTCTACAGTGTTTTAATGAATACGGCTCATCTTGTTTCTCACTGCACCATCTGTCAGCCACGCAGGGTCAAACAAGAGCCCGGACTCACTGTCTTTTCTGTACTGTGGTGTCTGTACCCACACTGGAGAGCTCTGTGATGAATATTTTCCGTTCTTGTTCACAAAAACATGCCAAGAAAAATACCTTAATGCCACACAGACCAATAATAAGCTCAGCATTCAGACAAAAGCTCATTGAAAACAAAAAATGTTCTGTGCGATGGATGGAAGGAAAGATTTTCTTTGTGAGGGGAAACTAAATTTGATATCTGTCAAAGCAAATATCATTTTTCTAACTAGATTTGGAGTTGTTTTCTTTTGATAGGTCCAAATCGCTGACATATCACTTTGAAACCAGGCAATTGTTTTCTTCTCGGTCTTACACACAAACGCTAGTGAAAATGTTTCATTTCAGAATGATTGTGTGGATGTTTTAATATGTCGAAGGACTCTTTCTCCTCCGTCCTTCACCGCGTGTTGTGTGTTTTCTCAGCGGGGGACAGCAGGTTTACACAGAGCTTTGTGTATTTGTTCCATGGAGAATGTGCCCTTTACATAAACACACATCCACACACTGCTCCAGTGATAAGTTTCTGCAAGATATTAACTCGCTCTCTCTTCTCAGATTCAAAGACGCTCAAGCAGAACAAAGTGAATTTGTGCACACAATGGTTTGTTTAGGCTTAGCCAGATGTTGGGAGGATCCTTCGCTTGCAACAAAATAGTGAGGTCACTGTCCAAGCTCCATTTAACTGAAGCGTGTTATCTGGTGCAAAACAGACCATTTGACATTTGGACCTTGTTCAGTCTCAACACATTAAAGCGAAGAAAAATGTCCCGAATGGTGCTTTTTGAAGCCGAATGTAACTCTGTAAATGGTTTAACACCACACAAGCTTTTTGGAGATTATACTGCAAGTCAGGCTGAAGTCTCTGAGATGCATTGCTGTAATTAACATTTTAAATGGAGGCTATCCTTTCCAAAATGATGAATTGGTGTTTAAAAGAAGAAAAAAAATACTTTCAGCCAATGACAATCAGTGTTTTCTTCTGCAGGAGACTGGAGTTCGTCTCAGTCTCCTGCTTGTCACTCTTTCCACTCGGTCACATGTCGAGCTGTGGTTTTAACAAAAGCCACATAAAGGTGGAAAGAATTAAACACTCACACTAATGTGCAGTGTCTCAGTGTTTCAGTCTTTTTTAGTATGATGTAGATATGTATTGTACTTATTTTTGGACAACCCAGAATAGGAAACTAAAAGGCAGAAAGTATTTTTTTCATGCAGGTTGGTAAGAAGTGTAGCGCGCAAATGAGAGACCAAAGTGTAACAGTTTACAGGAAGCTCTGTGCTCTTTGTACCGTTTCAGGCTAAATCCAGAAGATTTATGGAGCAGCCGTAGCATCTTGGACAGCTACACCCATGAGTGTGGGTGACACCAGCAGATGCAGCGTTGATAAGATGTGTATAGCACTGTAAGCAGGTTTCACAGACTTTCTCTCCCGTGGGGAATAGCGTAATTAGCTTTTTTTCCCCCATCTCCTCCCTATTTCCTTATTTTGCTGAGGGAAAAAGCTGAATGCTTTTGGGGAATTTAAAGTGCTTGTCGTGAAACTAATTTGGGATCTATTTTGGTGATCTGTCTGTGGGACGGCGTCCCCACCGCTTGACGTGACAGCAAACGATGATACCATGAAAGGAATGCTAATGAAGGCAATAAGAGCACCATGAGGTGAACATTTACCACAGGGCCTTACATTATTCAGACCTCAGTGGTATTTTATCTCCCTTCTCCCATTCCCATTGGTCCTCTCTCTTCTCTTTTTTTTTCCATTTGCCTTTCCCCTGCAGGTTCAAGGGATTATCGTGAGAGTGATTCGTTTCCTTCTTTTTCCTCCTCAAAACTCAGCCATTAGAGTTCTTAGAAACTGATCATCACAGATGAACATGAACAGGTTGGTCCTCACGTTTAGAAGTTTTCCTAAAGGCTGACACTTTAACAATATAAACTATATATATAATATAACCTTTAGTCCTAATTATTAATTATAATGATGTGATATGTGTTTAATAGGAAGTTGTGTTTGCTAAAAAATAGATGTGATCTGAATATAATTCTGTCTGGAGCCACCACTAAGCTAATGCTAATGAGCCGTTAGATCTTATTTGTACCTTACACATTTCTTCTTAATGACTCTATGAATTGTATTGTGAAGTGTTAGTGACAAAAGCTCCATGTCAGCAGAAAGGAGCATCGGTCGCTGGGTGCAAAACAAGGAGGATTATGGGATTTTATCCCTTCAAAGAGCCAGCCTCCAGTCAAGAAAAAAGAAAAACCAGCCCCTTTGATTTTTACAGAAGCTATATATTCATGAGTTGGACCTTGAAACTACAAGGAGACTAGTGTAGTGTGCCACATGCAAAACATGTGTTTTAATGGGGCATGATAAGTTGAGATTTGCCTCTTAAATAAGTTGTAATTAAAAAAGAAGTTGTTACTGTTGGAATAAAGGAGGATGAAAGTCATCAACGTTCGTGAGGGTTGTTTTTGTCTGATGACACATCTGAAGGTTTCGTGGCGTCTCAACTCGACTGTGACATTAAATCCTTAAAGATGTGAATCTCCGTCGTATTTGTGTTAAAACACATTATATCGTAGGAGTATGTGGCAGTTGAATATCCAGCTCTCTTCACACATGAGTGCTGTACTATTGTTGGGGGCAGCTGCAGCATGCTGAGCTGTGAGTATTTCACTATTGTCTTATCAGCCGTGTGCTCTTCTCAGCATGTCCTCAAGTCAGCTAAAAACTAGTTTAATGTCAGCAATAAGAAAGGATGAGCTGTGTTTATATTTGCCATGTCAGACGTTACTAGTTACATACATGAAGACCTATATTTTAAAACATTTATGTGGAATTTATCTTTAATCTTGCACCATGATAATGATGATGTAGATCAGATGATAAAACAGGAAGGGATGCGAGATAATTGTTACTTTTGCGTCAGTGCGTCTGAGGACGGCTGTATCCCAAATCATAGGTGTGTGTGAGAGAGAGTGTGTGTGTGCGAGTGAGTGTGTGAGAGAGTGTGTGTGTGCGCACTGCAGGCTCTGATTTACTGTCAGCAAAAGATAGTCCTCCACATCTCTGTAATGCAGATACGCAGCAGCAGCAGAGGAAGTGTGTGTTTTTGTGACAGGACATGTGTTCCTATAAAACATACATCACACACACACACACACACACACACACAATCACCCCAGATAACAATGAAGATGATAGCACATGTGTAGTATAAAAGAGAAGCAGCTCGAATTTACACAGCAGGAAATTATTATCAGAAATAAAACAGCGATACTTCTGATCTTTTTCTTCTTTTGTGCATCTGTTAACCTGTGACTAAAACCACCTTTGTGGTGGTATAATCCTTCCTCCACACCAGTGACTTACAGCAAGTACTCAAAATAAGGCATTGCACAATCCCTCCACCCCCTCCCTCAACCCATTTTCATCCTCTATCCACCCCCCTTCCTTCTGTCTCTCTCTGTCCCTCTCTCTGCCTCTGATGTGCTGTGTTTGAGTACCAGAGGTCATAAGCTATGGACGTGGCAAAGGCCCCAGCCAGGCCGATGTGCTGACTGAGGGGATATGGGGCTTGACTTTGGGCAGTGTGAAAGATCCAGGCCTGCCTTGTTTGTCTGTCTGTCCGTCTCACTGGCCACACTATAATAAGATTGCAGGGTTCTGTAAGGCGGATTTACTGGAGCACAACTCCCCCTAGGGCCTTTTCATAGAAATTGGTTCCTCCATATTTCACTGTTGCCTCTCTCTCTCTCTCTCTCTTTGTCAAATGTGTCTGTCTCTCTCTCACACACACTCACTCATTCACTCTGAACCTCTAGTGTTTGCTTCCACTTTCTTTTGTTATTTATGATATGTTTTTTTTCTTCCTCTCTCTTTATTTCTGTGGGCTAAGATTGAACCCAGACACAAATGGAAGTATGAAGCTGAGCCAAACAGGAGCTGAGAAAGAGAGATGGCACCAGCTACGGTATCACAAGTCCTCTCCACATTTATCGCTCCCTCAAGATGGTCATTATTTAACATGGCCTTTCCCGTGTCCGTATGGAATCTCATAAACATGTGTGAATACTCACACGGCACCATGAGCAGGAATGTTATCACGGTTTAAACACGCGTTGAACGCTGTTTTTATTACATGACTGAAAATGAAAAGTCAAGGTCATGAACCCAAACATGACCCAACTTTCTTCACGGCGTGTCTGCGTAGCTGCCATAGAGATGGACTCTGTTGTGTCTCATAGTTGATGTTGACACAAATGGCGGGGTCCCGCGGTTCAACCGTCCCAGCTGTGCACACGGCGAATGAGGCCAATCCAAATGCGAACACCAACTCGCATCAAGGGGGGAGCTTATTTTGGGAGTACTGTGTCATCCATTCCCGAGCACAAAAGCCCCTCTGCAAGCCCCCATAAATAAAAACTAGGGAGCTACGATTGTATTCTAACGAAATAAACCTCCTCTGATTTGTCTGCCAACACTTCCTGGCAAGAGACAGATTTCTTTCCATTACATATTCACAATATTTGGCATCAATTTTATCTGTGAAATATGAATAATTAACATCAATCCACTTCATTGTTGCAGAATGAAGCAATCAGCCAACCTCACTCATCGGTTCAAGGTCAATTTGATGTCAAGTACTTTGTGTGGAAAAAGATTACTATGCCCCGGTTCCTTAGGTCACCTTAGCTCTATCTGACTTTCATTTACAGAGGCTTCAGATTGAAGCGGTAGGCAGTTAAGGGTGAGGTGGAAGGTGAGAAAAGAAAGCAGGGATTTCTTATCAGGCCTGGTGGGTGTGGGAGCACCGATTACCGAGGCCAGCCCGAGGAAAGGAGGGGAAACTGTGGGCACAGTTCTCCCTGCAGACCGCTACACCACCATCCAACGTTAAGTCGCACTATTATTAGGTCCAACCAACTGCACTATTCTCTATACTCCAAAGCTCTCTCTCTCTCTCTCTCTCTCTGTCTCACTCTCTCTCTCTCTCTCTCCTCTGTGACATCCAAACTAATATCAGCGTGGAGCCTGAAAGATGAATGACCCTGCAAATGCTGCATTAAAAAATCATAAATGGGGATACCTTCAGGGTCCAGAAGCTCCTCTGTGTCGAGGGGAGGCCCTTATTTTTCTGCTGACTAATGATTTGAACATAGTAGGTGGTCCAACAGAGCAGACGGGCCTGAGCAATTCATCCTGTCAGTCTTTAGTTTCCAATGAGGCCATGAAATACTTTCTCTCTCTCGTTCTCTCTTTGTCCAACTGTTGAATGTCACTTAGAAATCTTAAATTTGACTGACACATATTAGCCTGGAGCTCAGGTTTGTAACGTCCAAGGTTGACAAAATACAGATGGAACTTGAAGAGATGCTGAAAAACCAACCAGATGATACCATCTGTGTGGTTGAAGTTCTGATGGAAGCGTGGCTGATCTTCACCTCTGTGTCAGCACTGACTCAATGTTTTCACAGCACAGAGTTGACATTTCCACTGGCCCAAAAATCGCTTGTGGGACAGGGTGTTGGCTCCAGCGAGGGCGGACCAGTGGACAGGCGCCCGGCGAGTGCTGATGCATTGACAGGCCACATTTGGCCTCATGTGGAACAACTGACAGCATGTGATTGCGAAGGCATTCTTTCAATGACTCGCTCCGAGTTGAATCACTCCACCGCAGACACGACACCTGTGAATGTACATAGCTGCTGTTTAAATGCGTCACGCACCCTGACGTGTATTTATTCCCTTACAAGCAGGAAGATATATTGAACCTCTGAGTACCCATTAAGCAGCATGACAATGAAACGGAGATGTAGCAATATTTACACAACTGTACATTCCTGCATGATTCCAAATGAGCATCTGCCAGGCTGGGATGACTTTATTTTAAGCGCTCCAAATCCCCCTGGAGGTATTGACTCGTTTGGCAATTAAATTCAAGGCAGGTAGTTAAGTTAAATGTTGTAGAGCCAAAAATATATGTCACTTTTTAGTGTATAAGCTCAGCACAGCTCTGCAGTATTACACAGTGGCTCAACCAGGTGGAAGGAGTCGAATATCTCAGCAGTGCACCACCCACTCTGTAGGCACACACACACACACACACACACACACACACACACACTCATAGATTCAGCTTCCAGCAAACCCCAGTGACGCCTCTGGCTAATTCCCCTGAAGCCCGCCGGGCTGTCCAGCATCCTCCAATAAATTAGCCTCGCTGCTCTCCCTCTGAGACACAGACCCTGACAGTCTGGCTGGTGCCCAGAGTCACTCACTTTTTGCACACTGGTGTACACACATAATTATTGCAACTTTTTTTTTTTACTGCAGTCTGAGCTCTTCACTGAGTAGAAGCAGCAGCACATTGTTTGTTTGTTTATTTGCTATCTGTGTCGTTATGATTTTATGATTCATTTGAAGTAGCTGTGGGAGGTTTCCTATTTTAAATGTGTTTTCATTTTGTTTTCTAATGATTGATACGTGTGTTTCTTCACTCTTAAAGCAGGATTATCCATATGTAGGCAGTGCAGCTCTTCAGATGTCAAAAGTCCTGAGCTTCGCCCTCCCAGGCCACAACTCCCCAAAGTCTTAGCTGTGAATAAAAATGTGTTCTTTGACTTCACTTGTCAAAGGGGTTAAGAGAAAGCTGACCATAAGACTTCTCTCTCTGACCTCTTATGCCAAACTCCTGAAAAGAAAAAAAGAATCCCCATTCTATCTCCCTTCAGTATCAGGGTTTGACATATCTCAGCATCTGTCAGACAGTGATCTGGATTCTAGGTCATATCTCTCGCTGTGACTTCCGTCTCACTTTTCTCTATCGGCTTCCTATCTGCAGCATCCGTCTCTTGTCTCAAGTTTGGATCGAGCTCGTGACCCATCTGACATCTCTCTACCTTTTTTTTTTCCCCCCAAATCTCTTGTCTTCTTCTCCCTCAGTTCTACTCAGCCTGCTGTCAGTGGGCGCCCAGACGGAGATGAAGAAGGTCGTGGGGGACAACGCCACCTTACCATGCCACCACCAGTTCTCGTCGTCCGGCTCGCTCGACATCGAGTGGCTAATGCAGAAACCAAACTCCAAACAGAGAGCGGTGAGACAAAACTCCTGTTGCTTTCTGTTTTTATCCACATCTTCATTTATGACATCACTTTATTAAATTCAAAGCACCGTGACTCTAATAACTTTGCCTTATTGTTACTGTGGGTTTTAGGACCAAAAACTGCAAAGAAAATGTTTTACTCCTTTAATTGACCATTGCAGTCGAAGGCTAGTGGCACAACATCAACACAAGAACAATTTAAACACATTTTTCATGACAACAACTGCTAAAGCCCAACCTCCGTTAAGTGCTGCTGTATTTTCTTTCTCGTCTATCTTTACCCTCTTTCTTTTTTCACACCCTTCTATTCTCTCTACTAATCTTTCCTCTTTCCTTCCACCATTATGGATCATGCTGATTGATTTCCAGAGAGAGCCATAATAGTTGCACATTAACCTGATGCCAAAAGTTAGTGTGGGCACTTGGAAGTTTTAGTGCTTTCCACAAAGGAACAATCATGTGGCAGAATGTTCCTCAACTCATTATGTAGTTGTAACCTTGGACCTTTTACTCATAAAAGAGACAAACATTACAACAACTTCTAACTTTCACCTCCTGTTATCTGCAGGAAGACTACGCTTGAAACTACTGGTAGTTTCCTGTAGAGTAGTTTCCACTGATTCATTTGTCCTGATTCTTTATTTAATGTTGATACATTTTTGCACAAAACAAAATATCGATCAAATTCATCTCTCAAGTAGAAATATTTTCAATCTGTTCTACTGTGTCTGTTCGTATCACAGTCACATCTTTGCTTTGTTTAAGACCTGTATAAGACCTCTCTTCTTCAGAGTTTATAAAGAGTCTGTCATAACATTAAAGTGCATCTGAGAACAATAATCATCTGTTATAAATTCCCTGGTTTCTTACAACAAAAAACATGAAATCGTTCAATAACAGCTCTTCTGTCCTGAGTAAAGCATCACCTGAAAGTCTTTAAACGCTCTTTAAAGTTGCTGTTGTTGTCTCACAGCCTCGGAAGACGTCTCCTCCGTATTGTTTCACCGGTTTTGAATCATTACCTTTCTTCACCAGAAACCGAGCGTAGTATCTGATAACAGACAGAGCATAGAAATCTCAACAGCTTTCTGTCGGAAGAAAGAGATTTCCTCTTTCTCTTCTTTGCGAGATCGTTTGTTGGTTGTGGTTAACACGGGAAAGTGGAACGCTGTGAAAAAGAGACGGAAAGAAGAGAAGAGGAGCAAGGAATGAGGAAGAAAAAGGAAAAACAAGTGTCTTACGCTTTGATGATTCGAGGGGGGGGGGCTGCCACATTGTGATGAATATTTAACAGGGAGATAACATTGAAGGCGCCATTAATTAAAATCAAACATCTGAAAATTTGATTAGGAAAGAGACTGCGCCTGTAGCTGAATGAATAAATCATTCTTTTGTTCTGCTGGAAGGCCGCGCTGAGAGGAGACCAGACCGTCAACATTTAGCCTGTTTCTGTTTCTGTTCGCACACGTACAGACTTACATGTGTTCAGGACACACACAAGGGTTAAAGACAAGACAGAGCATCATCATGTAGGAGACCGCGATGATCTGCAACTTTATGTAAAACAACAAAATCGTGCTGTTACCATAGCAACAGCACAAACCTGGGAGGATGTCAGTTTAAATCAATAAAACAAGCTGCTTAACGTTACACAAATTAGCATCTTTTATTTAAAAACACTCCAGCAGCAGTGTGATTAGATATTTTGTGCTCATGATATATAAATTACAAATCAAATCCTTCATGTCCTAAACATTAAACTATACACTCTACTACTTTAATAATCTAATGTAATAATAATGATAAAAAGAAGAAGATACACACACTGTAGCTGCAAGTCCAATATTTTTATACAAACATACAACATTTCCAATTTTTTTACTGAATAAATAAATCACCGCATCTTAATTGCAAACTATGCTAACAGCCGCAGGTCATTTTACTAAAGTATCCTTAAATTCTTCACACTCACTGAGCTTTAACTATCTCTCTGTTGCATCTCTCATAAAGTATGTGTTCAGAATACACTCAGACATATCCAGAAGCAAAATAAAATAAAAACCCATACATCTAGTATAGTGTAGTTCAGACTCTGAACCCACAGGCGGATTAAAATATGTCCCACTTTGTTTAGGTGCTGAGGCCGCGTGGCTCTGAGCCTGCAGCTGTGACAAACTAATGTATGTCTGTTTGCATTCATGGTGTGTTTGTTGCATACGTGTGTGTGTGTAAATGGCCAGTCGTCACCTGCGATCACAGCTGGTTGCCCCTGTTTCTTCAGCACTGATGCACTGTGGCATCGGCATTTAGCGGCAGCCCCCCCACCCCGCCCCCCATCTGCAGGCTCTCACTCGCCCTGAGTAATAGGCCACTGTGACAGCTGTGTTTGTTTGTGTTTGTTTGTGTTTTCACCAAAAAAAAAGTGGTTTAACGGGGAAATAAGAAATAAGCAAAGACATAAAGAGAAAAGAGAAGAGACATTTTCAAACTTAACAGATGTTACATGTTATTCTCCTTTTATCTACAAAGATAAAAAGAGAAAAAACTGTGACGCAATTGTCTCTTTTCTGTTTGATTCTAATTTTAATTTATCTCAGAGATAAACTTTATCCTTCATCATCATATTATTTACTTGTAATTATTATAAATGCAACAACATTAAAATATTAATGTGTAACATACTAACATATGCACAGATAAATTGATAGTAACACGTCAACATGCTTCTCCACCTCATGTGGCTCATTTCTCACCAGTAACAGCTGTAATCTATATTTATATGTTATATGATAGTTGTTAAGGTGCCACGACAGTAGTTAACTTCCCATTTAGACTATTTTAGGTATGAGACTTTTATTCAGGAGTTCTAGCCAATGTGCTAACACCACATCAGTGCCACTGTGAGCACTTTAATCTTTATCTCAAACCCAAAATAGTTTTTATTTGGTCAATTTGACAGCTGTGCTTTAAAAAAAAAAAAAAAAAAAAAAGAGCATAAGGAGAAAACAGCACTCGCAGACTATCAGCTTAAATGAAAGCTGGCAGGATACTGGCAACCCAGTAAATTTAGTCATTTTGTCAAACATATTATTTCCCAACTGTTAATTCATTAAAAATGGTTGTTAGCGTTGTTATCCATGAGTGCCGTTTTTCTGTTTTCATCAACGTTGTACACCCAGGGGGAACCATGTTCGTGTGTCTGAAGTGTGGTTCACTGTCATTGTGTTGTTGTGTAATTTTAATAGTTAATTGTTAACAGCAGGATAACAGGTGCAGTAATATCAAGGGAATTACTCTGTTGTTTGTGTTTGAGTGATTTAACAAAAAAAAAAAGGCTTATTTGAGATGACATCACTAAAATAAAATTCTCTCCTGTGTTTAGATCATTACCTTCTTCGGAGGCCAGGTTTACACCAACGAGGCGATGGGCAGCGAGGCCAGTCGTCTCTCCTTTGCAGGGGAATACCTGGGTGGAGACGCCTCCCTGCTGATCAGTGACCTGCTGCTGACCGACTCTGGGGAGTACCACTGTAAAGTCAAGACTGGGGGAAAGTACCACTGGAGCCAGGTCAACTTAATTGTGCTGGGTGAGTGTTCACAGACACATTTTAATATACAAACACACACACACACTGACGTTACAGACAGACACACACAGGTATTTGTCTGCGTTCATATCTACACACATACCATCAGGTTATGAAAATGCTCAAACTCATTTATACATAGAAAATGGACACACACACTGTCTCTCTTTCACACACACACACACACAGAGCTAATCAGTGGATCATTAGCCTGGCACATTTCCTCCACCATGCTGACTGATCTAATGATTCAATTTGATTCAGACAGTGTGATTTGATTTTGCATCGTGCTGTTTGAGTTCGTTTGGATTGGTTTGTTGATGAGGTGAGACCAGAAACATGTGACGGGGTCTGGAAGAGCACAGAACTGATTGATTAAGTTAGAGAACAGAGGTTGAACGAGAAGAAGAAGAAGAAGAAGCATCGAGTTAAATTCATTTGTGTCGTCTACAACATCACTGAGAGAAACAGACAACAGACTCTTCTGCAAGTTTGAGATTCATTCTCTAATGAAATTTAGTATTGGTTTGAAATGACATTGAAAAAGGCAACTGCCATAAATCTAAGTGCTGATAAGCTACTTAGGAAAATTACTTGCAACTCATGTCTCAGCTCTTAACTATAGAGACGTCTGTTTTGTCCTCATAGGCCACAACAAACACGTCGTTGTACATTTTATCCTGCTCCTGCTTTTTCATTCTTTTTTTTCCTCATTTTCCCAGTACACACATGGTTATAAACAGCTTAGCTTCACAGCTAGTTCAGTGGTAATATGTTTCTCTGTCCTGAGTATCTCAACAACTCTGAAGGACAGACAGCAAAAGGGACTGCGCCACAAAAGCCAATCCACAAAGTCCAGCAGGAGGAGCGAGATCATTCTCAATGTCAGAAAAGCAGGAGATTTATTAAAACATCATGGGAGATTAGTTCAACCCGCGGTTATTGGTTTTCTAATGGAACAGTCTGTTAATCCGCTCGCTCTCACTCTCCTCTCTCTTCCATGAAGACATTTCAGTGAGTTAGTGCCTCGATTTTTACAAATTGCCCTCAGCTTTGCGTTGGCACTTTCGATTTTGAGAGAGACGAACATTTGCATTTTTCTCTCGCTCCCCACGCTAAGATAATAGCTTGGCAGCCGAGCTGGTGGCTGGCTTGGCATGAGACAGCGTGCGAGTGTATGTGTTTGTGAGTGTGCCAGGCTTTATTCATGCCTCCAGTAGTTGTGTGTGTGTGTGTTTATGGGCAAACTTGCACATTCACGCCTCGATGCCTGCAATGGGTTTTTTATTTATTTAATTTTTTTACTAAATGTGTGTGGATTTGAAAGTGCAGATTTTTGGATTTAGTTTGCTCAAGTGTGCATATTTTTCTATTTTTATGTGCTTGCAAATATAGGTGTGTGTGTGTGTGTGTGTGTGTGTGTGTGTGTGTGTGTGTGTGTGTGTGTGTGTGTGTGTGTGTGTGTGTGTGTGTGCTCCTGCTGCAGTTAGACCTAACTGACCCTGACAGAGCTGCAAGATGCACAGATGAAGCGTCAGTGCTCCCCGCTCAACTCTTCTCATTATACTTCATACTGAGTGTGTGAGCAGAATACACTCTGCTTTTCAGAGCCAGGGGGGAGATAAAGAGAGTCACATGATTAAAAAAATAAATAAATACAAATTGAAAAGGTAAGATGCACCTAAGCCGTGTGGTTTAACGTCATCGCCTACGATTAACTGGAGTTACCTCAACGTCCAAAAGTAGCAAAAATATGACACGGTAACAAAAATACAATCGTGTGTTTAAATTTAGTTCAGCGCTGATCTAAAAATATGGAAAGCATGTGCTATATTCCTGCTTTTACAGCACAGCAGTGTCTTCCTGCATGTGTCTGAGCAGAGCAGCAGCAGCTATACTGTACTCCGCCTCCAGCTACTGGACTATGACCAAAACCTTTGACCTGTGGAGAACATATTACCACAAGCGTTCACAGCCAGCTCTGGGGTCACATTGATCCGTCCCCTATGGGGCTGTTTGTGTGTGTGTGTGTGTGTGTGTGTCACTAGCTCTACGAACAGCCTTTTTATAGCAAACTATATTAGTACCAAATGGTACAGATATAAATAGATACATTTAAATTAAGTTTATAACATGTTTTTATTGTTTCTGCTGCTGAAAATCTATTTATTTGACCTCATTTGCCACAAAAACAAACATTATTACCATTATTATGATCAGTAGCTGTAGTCGTAGTAATTCAGCTTAATAAACCTTTATTCTTTGTTTTATGTCTGAGGTGACTGTTTCACTTGACTTTATATTATAAAATAATTCACGCTTCACTAAATTTTCTATTCACAGGTTGTTGTAAACTGTAATTCAGCTGATTTTAGACACTCAGAGAGTAATGTCATCTCTGACTTATCTATCAACGGTGAAGTGGAAGATTGATTTTATGAACTAAACGTTTGAGCTTGTAAACTTTTATTTTATAATAGCGATAACAGTTTGTGTCTATATTCTCATACATCAGACAAAAGTCTCCGTAACAAACGTCTGCATTAATTAGATGTAAACACATGTACATATTTGCTGTGAGTCCTGACATAGTAGAAGTAATAATTGAAATGGTTTTTTTTGGGTTTTTTTTGCATATTTAAAATTGAACTCTTTCTGATTCTCGTGTGTTTTTACAGTGAAGCCGTCCAAGCCGAGTTGCTTGATGGACGGTAGACTGGTGGAGGGCAGCGACGTCAAGCTGAGCTGTAAGTCCAGCGATGGTTCAGACCCCATCAGCTACAAGTGGGAGCGAGTGTTGGACAAAGGAAAGAGTCTGGGCAAACTGCCAAACCTGGCGCTGATAGGTAAGAAAAATAAACGGTGCTGCAGTGACATGCTGATTCACCATCCACTGCTCTGCAGAGAAATGCTACAGGGATTCATTTTCATATTAGTGATTTTTATAGGCTGCATTTATCTGAGGAAGTGTTTTGCTGAGCGTACCACCTTTCCCTCACTGCCTCCCATCTTAACATTCATTCATTTGCAAACACTGATACGTAAATCTGCCTCGTACGGCTACATCCTTCTGCTGAGCTGCTCCAATGGACTAATTATCAGCTACAATGTTTAAAGGCAGTTAAATTGTTCTCTGCGTAGGCCACTGTGTCTTCATGCCTTCATTATCTTAAACTACCGACACCCCCTCCTTCCAAATTTGAACAATCAGCACTGAACCACGTTTTATGTGTTATACATTTTTTGCTCCAGGAAAGCAAACTGTGATCGCTAGTGGTTCCCTGATGGGATGATATATAAACACCAGGATCCGGGCTGAAACAATGACATGATGAAGACATCTGTAACGTTGAAATGTCAGTCTGGCTCAAGTGAATACCTGTAGGAGTGAAGTCAGTGTGTTTTCTAGGACTGTGAGTAAAGTGGTGAAAATCAAATGTAAAACACAGAAGTAGACTGGCAGCTCCAGCTACATTCTGTACCAAAAAAAGAAAAAGAAAAAACATTGGCTCAGTAGTTTCCCTGAGGCACACTTCATTGACATGGTGTGGAGTCTGGCATTCCTCTTGGATCATAACCAGGCATATCAGCCTCTAAATAGTAATGGAGTCAGTTTATAGCAAAACTGCTAATGGTGGGGCAGTTTTCTCTAAAAACCGGAACAAACACCCCCAGGGTGCCAACCTCTTCTTTCTTTCTCACTTTTCTTTCTCCGCGTTCAACTTGGCATCCGTGATGGCGCGTGCCCAGACACAAACCTTCAAATTAATGACCTCCACCAAACAACACCTGTTCAGTCTAATTAGTTTTCATTGGACGATAACACACAGCGTCAGCAGCCATTATTTATGGTTCTGGTGAAAGGTAATATCACATGGTTGTCATTGGTCGGGATGACTAAATATCCCATGGGGCAATGCGGCTCTATCGCTCTCTCAGACACATTCCTGCTTCTCTCTTTAAGTCTTAAATAAACACTCCATCAGAGTCGCTCTCTCTCTTTTTATATGCTTTCCTGTCTGGTGTATGTAATTGACATTAAAGATGCTGAACACACAGGAATGCTTATAGAAAAAAAATACTGAATTACCCACCAGATGTCTGTATTTACTGTTTTTATTCCCTAGATCTGAAGAACCCAGAGATCGTGACTCTGAGGAATCTCACCATGGACAGTACAGGTGTCTACAGGTGCACGGCGAGCAACGACGTCGGAGAGGAAAACTGCACCGTCGAGGTCACGATGCAACGTGAGTTTTAGGAGGAAAATGGAAAAACGAATGAGTCGACCTTCCAGTTTTCACCTCGCACCAGACCGACTGATCGTTATTGTTTCAAACCGCAGCTTGAAATACATTTATTTCACATTTCTACTGAAACAATGAGCGCAGTAGACACCTTGTTATCAGTTTTACAGGTAGACTATGCTCACATACAACTGGTTACTACGCTAATGTCCAACACGCTTAAGGATATCAAGTCCTCCGTCCTTAGATGAGTACTAACAACTGATTAGGATTAGCCAGTCCAGTAGTTACTTACAATACATTTAGCATTTCATAATGGATGCTTATAACTTAGGTAGGTAAGGTTATTTATATATATATATATATATATATATATATATATATATATATATATATATATATATATATACAGTTTACATATTTAGTTAAAGACCTCAACCCATGTTGCGAATTAACATTCTACACCCAAGGACCAGAATCATCAGATGTCTTCAAGTTGGTGGCCTGAAGTTCTCTGGACAGTGACCTTCATGCCAAGTGGGGGATATGTAGCGGACCCCGCCGATTCCCTCACATTAAGAAAAGATTAAAACAATCCTTCCACAGGATCTCTTGATCCTTTTCCCCTCTGGATCCTGCCATAAATCTATTCAGACAGATCCAAGATACTGAATTCTGGGTAAACCTCAAAAAACACCTCGTATCACACAAAACTTTAGATGAGACACCATAAAACTGGTTCTTATCATCTGAAACTCTGGGTAACTGTCACAGGATCAGCCCTTCTTACACATTCCTAGGACATCTGGTCATAGGAGGGTTAGGAAGTAATGTGACCATCTTCACCTTTTGGTTGCAATGTTATTTGTCTTCATTGTGTTGTCACCTGTTATGATCATGATATTATACAGGAAGTATTCAGTTGTTTCAAGAACTATTCACTTATGCATTCCTAAATGTCTTACTATTGTTTTTGTAATCTATTATGTTTTTATTATTACGTTACTGCGTCGATTTTTGAAAGTTTTTGTATCGTCCGGCCAAACATTTAAATCCGTCTACAATGGAGAAACGTCTTCACTGATCAGACCTGTTATCATCATCCTCAACCCACAAAGAGTTGGAGCAGATCAGAACATCTGGTCCAATCATCCACCACCAGCCTGAGCATCGGTCGCCACCAGGAGTCAGACACTGAGTCAGTCCGACTCACACGTCCAGGACCAATCATCTGCTCCGTGGTTCATCGGGTCTCGAGAGATTTCACCCCGGACTTGTCAAGCCGCTGCGTCAGTTTCCGAGTCCGGCAAAGCCCTTAAACCACAGCTGAACCCGGTTGAGTTTAATCCTTGGTCTGGGTTTGAGGTCTGATAGTAAAAAATCTAAATTACCGTTTATCTAAATCAGTTATTCGTAGACTTCGATAGTACGATCGTTAGTCTCGTTCAGCTAGATTCCTTTCACCCTGACTCAATTTAACACACACACACTAAGTCATTTATTTTTTACATTTGTTTATTCACTTACTAATCCATTCATTGTTTATGGTTTTTTATTGTTTATCTTTTGTTTATTAAATATTGTCATATTTAGACAAAGTTCTTGTGTTTGGTTCATTTATGCCTGAGACGGTGGATCCATTGAATCAAATCAGTTAATAACAGTCTAAAGTAAAACAGTCCTTTAGATGTCGGCAAGAGGTGGCGCCCAGGCTTTAACAGACTGTTAATAATTGTAATTAATTGTTGATTATTAATAATTGTTGATCAAAATTAATAATCTTCATAAAGAGGCGCATTTTGGGCGTTTGCCCTACACTACTTTCCCCAAACACTCACTCACCTTCCAACATATTTTACTCTCACTACACTGAGGACTGAACCAACTGGTCACCACCTCTGCTCCAACTGTTATGTTCCTCTGTCACTCTGAGACATTTCCTGAGAGACGCAGGACGATTGGGGTCACGAGTTGAGAAAATTACACATTCAGCACAAACACAGGCAGCAGTTTGAAACGCCTGGTGTTAAATTCAACAGTGGGAACTCTCATGACGTCTTCATCTGCTGTGTTTACAGATGTGAGGGATGTTGGTAAAGTAGCAGGTGCGGTGGTTGGAGTTTCCCTCGGTGTCCTCATCGTCATTTTAATCATCTGGCTCGTCTTCCGGAAGAAAGAGAAGAAGAAGTACGAGGAGGAAGAGACTCCAAATGAGATCAGGTTTGTTTCACTTTGTTATCTTCAGTATTTCCCACTAAAATTATGTGATTTTTATTTTATTGTCAAGTAAATTTACTATCAGAATAAAAGAGGCAGTGGTGTGAAGCATATACAGACAAAGACATCAGACTTCTGCAGCTGGAGGTGGTGCACCTGCAGATGTGGACGCTGCAACATTTCCTCTGTCTAAACCTCCTGCAGACATTGTCCAATCCCATAAAGTCTTAATAGTTTAAATCTTTTAGTGGCAACAAATGAAGACACTGAAGTTTTGAATATTAGATGGATTAGTGGTTTATAAAGGAACTTTATACTGGTTTCTCAGCATTTCTCTGAATCATGCATCATAATTTGAGGTTCTGGTGAACAGTATGACAGTACGTGGTTTGGTTTTATGAGAATTAATGACTGTGATATAATCTGTATGTGGCTTTATACACGTCAGTTCAGCTGAAGTGTTTTAAAATCACGGCGAAGCAGGTTAAATGCTAAGTGACACAGAAGCAGAGCCCTGCATGCTCCAATGTGTTTGCTGTCTACCTGAGTGTGTGTGTGTGTGTGTGTGTGTGTGTGTGTGTCTGTTTCTAAAAATAAAAACAAAACAACTGCCAGGTCAAATGTTCATCGATTATCTTTTATGAGTCTCTTCACACCACGTTTCCTTCCTTCTGTGTGTGTGTGTGTGTGTGTGTGTGTGTGTGTGTGTGTGTGTGTGTGTGTGTGTGTGTGTGTCACATCAGATAAACAAGTGTTTTTTCTCACTCTGAGGCTTGTGTCTATTGCTGAACCTCAGACAGACTGGAGTTGATGTAGGTGAATATTTACTGGTGTAACAATGAATAATATCACACAAATAAGAGACGTGTTCAAGTAAATAATGTAGACGTGATGAAGGTTTTGAGTCTGAGTCTTTCCACTAATGTCTTCAACTTGACTCTAACAGTTTCAGAGATTCACATTTTGAACATAGAATAAAAAACGAACTTCACTTCTGGTTAGAAATTAGGTTGAGTCTCGCTTCTCTTCTCTGAGAAGATGAGAGGTTTCTATTTCTGACTGTGTAGAGAATCATAAGCCTTATATCAATGGGGATGATATTACCTGCTGACTGAGCTCACACACCCTGGTGACCTGGTGACAGTGATTTATAACAACTGTGTGATTTTAATGCAGAGTAACAATAACAGCACAAATTACCTTCATTTTGATGAATAATGCTTTTCTCAGCTGAATTAAAAAAAAATCCTTTTATTTTTTTAGACAAAAAGTAAAATTATGAAAATTATAATTATGTTCTCAGCCAAGCAAGTTTTTTTCTTGCTTTGTAGCAATTGTATCTGGGGAACAAGTGATTTTAGTAGAATTTATTATTTTATGCAAATGTGTGTTGAAGGTTAGTTCTTATGAATTACATTAGTTCCCAACTTAATATTTATCATAAGGCTGTGGGGTTAGAGTTAGACAACTGTGCTGTTACTGTTTCTCTGTTTTATTGTGTGCATGTGTTAATACGTTAATGTAAAGTTCATATAGATTATCTGTGTGTGTGTGTGTGTCTTTCTAAACCACAGAGAGGATGCGGAGGCTCCCAAGGCCAAGCTAGTGAAGCCCAATTCCCTGTCCTCGTCCCGCTCCGGCAGCTCTCGCTCCGGAGCCTCCTCCACCCAGTCTATGGTGCACAACAGTGCCCAGCGCGGCCACCGCCCCCACCCACCTGCTGTAGCAGCTCTCAAGGAAAACGGACAGCCTCCAGGCTTCCCCCAGTCTCCTCCAGCCTACACTTCAGTGGTGCCCCCCAAGACCCCCGAGCCCCCTGCGACTCCCAAATTCAACTCTAGGAACATGTCTGGGCCCACACCCCCAACCCTCATGGTCCCTGCCCAGACCAAGGCCTTTCAGACTGTGTAGGACTGAAAGCCAACCCCTTCCTGCAGCCATGTGAGACTCCCATCCCTGCCCAAACCCCCTTACCCCCCCTCCTCCTAAAGACTCTTCCATAAACAAAGAAATGCAACTAGTTAAAAGGATGTAATTAACAGAATCTATACTATAAGTCCAAAAAGTACTTTTAATGAATGCATATTTAAAAAGGGAAAATACGACATGCTTGCCCCCTACTGAATTACATAAAAACAACAAAAGAAAAGAAAAAAAAAAAAAAAAAACAAGATCCAAGATGCAACCATTTGTGTCTCATGGCTAAAGGCAGAACTTATTTTCTGAGTTCCTTCTTTTGGCTTTGGAAGTCACAGGGAAGCACCGTGTGCAGCGAGGTGGAAGGAGCACCCTTGTAAAGCTTTTATTTATTTATCAAATCGAAGGGTTAGGCATGCAGCGGAGAAAAAAACAGAGGGGGAAGGCTGGATAATGAGGTAGATCCAAACTCTGTGCCGTGTATCAGCGGAGTCATGCAGCTGTTGAGCTTCACTTGTCAAAATGAATAAATAACATGCAAGATGGATATAAACGGAGGAAGAAAGTACAAGAGCCTTCAGACAGCTCTTGTTTTTTTTTTTTCTCTCTGGGAGCAGAGGATTGTGGGAAAAGGCGTGGGAAGAGTCTGTGATTCATGTCACCTCCCGAGCCGCTGTTTCCTGCACCTGCTCTGAAACCACCAACCCCCTTCGCCTCCCATGGGCCGGGTCGACTGTGCCCAACCATGTGGACGGACGCGGCCTCGTTGGCGTGCGCATCATCTGCCTCAGTGATCTCGCTCTTTTTCGTGCTATCATAACGAACCTGCGAGAAAAAAACCCACAGCGGTCCTGAGAGCGACTCAGCTGGCTCATGAACAGCTCATCTGCTTTTCCAATCAGCAGGAGAAACTTCAGGTACAAGGATGTAGCATTGGCCATGGAGTTAAATCAATGGAGTTGTTGCCCCTTCCTACATCCTGTCTACATCTATGGACATCCTTTTATGGTATTAAATATATTCCCTGAATAATTAAATAGTATGTATTAGGCCTATAGCGAGTCAATACTTTAAATATAGGGGATAAGCATCTAGTAGAACAGTTGGACTCCTTTTGCTTTTATTTTGTTTCTGTCTCTTCTCTCTGAACAGGTTGTAAAGGGTTACAGACAGTTATATGTCCATTCATCCACATTAAGAAGTGCCACCAATCCTTAGGATGGGTTATTGTTATTGTTGCTTTTTTTACTCTTGTGTTTACCTGCTACATTTCTGAAGTGAAACCAAATTCTGTCACCATGAATGTGTGATGTACAAAGACGGTGGATCCTATTACTTTCAGCCTGAATCAATATTCGAGCTAAGGCACAGAGAATTGACCTTGACGTTCAATTTTATGATTAATAAGTCTGAGAGAAGAGAATGAAGAGTATGATTCTCGAGACTTTAATTGTATAGGGTACGTATGGTATCACTGTCAGTACTCTCCCTGGATCCTGAACAATGGAGTGGCACTCGATTGCTGTCTCACTGAATCACCGGGTCCTGCTTGGTTATTGGTTGAGCGGTACTATCAGCCAATCCCACCCCCCCACACCCGCTCCTTTTG
The DNA here is from genome assembly GCA_016801845.1 of Polydactylus sextarius. NCBI lineage: Eukaryota > Metazoa > Chordata > Actinopteri > Polynemidae > Polydactylus > Polydactylus sextarius. Next base: position 1,362,184 of record CM028924.1, read on the forward strand.
TGGTATCCTCAGACAGAGCCAGTGCAGTTTGATTGAAAGTGGCTGAAAAAATGGGCAAGTAGCCTATCTAGTGTGCCTTTGCAATCCCTCTTCCCTTTGATGGTTTTCTTTCTTTGTCCTTATCTTCAGCACACCAGTGGTTAAGTCTCTGTTCACTTCCAGCTTTGAGGGTCAACAGCAGCAAATACTGAGAGATACAACTTCACAAACTTGCCCTTGTAATAACAGAAGCAGCGAGGGAACACCAAGCAGAGTGAATTATCCGTGGTGAGAAAGCAATCCCATGTCACGGGACAATGTAATGTATATTCTGTAATCAGTCTTGTTTTATATTGTACATACAGATAGATATACGCACATGATGTCATTTAATTTAAGAAATAAGGGTATGTGAGGGGACATTCCCTCTTTTTTGCAAATAAGTCACAAAGAGAAACCCACAGTGAGTTGAAATCATGTACTTTTTGCGACACATGTTACGTTCATGTATTAGAAAATACACATTACTCCATCTAAAGAGAGGGTTTTTTCCACAGCTTCAGGCCCAATTCTCATGAGACGTGCGTTGTATGGATTTTATTGATCCTGTGAGAATAATTTGTTTGGATGAAATTGACCCGTGACCTGTGATGCCCGAGGCGTCGCCATTGGGTTTAAAAAATTTCACTTGACCAGCACTTTGGTCAATAACAAGTGATCTTGAAAAGTCACTGCCAGATTTATTCTGAATCTGCTCTGACTATTTAGTGTCAACACATGATGAATATTTGTGTCGTATCTGGACCTTTAATCTATTTATGAACATGTCTATACTATCAAACAAAATGAAAGGTTATTCTATGATATTTTTTTTAATCCTCAGGACAAATTTAACCATTTAAACACAACATTTTAACATTATATCCTGCGATACAAACACTACATTTCTCTCTACACACTTTCATGCCACAAAATGAAAAGCAACATCTGTGTGAAAAGTACATGTGGTTTGACTTCACATGAGGGATTTCACATGTGACTTAACCGTTAGGGAAATTAAGAAAAAAAAATGCCTTTTATATTCAACTGAAGCAGCAGTTCATATTTGACCAGGGAAGCTACTGTGTGTGTGTCTGTGTGTGCGTGCTTGCGTGCATGCATGCATGTTTGTGAATGTGTGTGAGTGTGTATGTGTGGGTGTGTGCATGTAAATTCAGTATAAGCCCTTGGGCCACACCCACACATTCTCATGTTAGTCATTCAGTGAGTGAGAAGGATCCAGTCAGGCAAGTAACCTCTATACAAACTGATGTGACTGCAGACTGGCAGCGTTTATTTTAGTTTTCATTGACTTGCATGCCGATTGAACTTGGATTCACAGTCGGCGGTCGTGGATATTGTTTTATTTTGTTATTTTTTTATTTTTTGCTTGTGGGGGTGGCATCTCAAGACAAAACACCTCCATAATTCATAACCGCCATCAGCTCTGGAGGCCACGTGTTGTACCTTCTCTTAATGCTCTTAACACAGAATGCACTTGGCCCTGGGTGTTCATCTCAAGGCGCACACACACAAACACACACAGGTTAAAGTTGTATATACACGCATAAACAGGTGCACATGAAAACACAGTTGACAGTGGATACACACACACACACACAGTTTGCACAAATAAAAAAACCCACACAACAATCCTTGTTATTTCTGCTCCCTCAGAATCAATTTGATGGATTGAACATCTGGAGGAATAACGACTGACTGATGGAATCAGGATCTAAAATTCAGTGTAGGAAAGGACACTGTACACCGCAGCACCCAGGGGACACCCACACACACACACACACATACACAGATGTATACTGTGATAACACACACCTGCATGCAGACAGACGGACACACACTGACAGACACAGCTATGCATCTTAACAATCTGGGTAGCATACGCTTTAAGAAGTTTTCATGGGAATCTGCAAAAGAAATGCTGGGAATCAGTAGAGGTATAACAGGATTGATATTGAGCCAAGGCTGTAGGCTCCTGTCATTGAAATTCCCTCCACCACAGATGAAAGTAGCAGTAGAGGTGGAGGATGGGATGTAAGTCTTCCAGCTGTTAAATTTTCCTCCAAGCTTTTTGATTTGCTTTCCAGCAACTGCAAGTCTCAGGTGGCAGATTCCCCAGTTTATGAGCTCCTCACATTGCATCTCTCCTCTCATGTGTGCAGCTGTGTGGCCTGACAAATGCTCGCTCTTTCCACCAAATGAATTTTAAGGAGATTGTTCGATGGAGAGCGAAGGAGGAAAGTCTGAACACGTCAGTGTCAGCAGCACGTCCAATATCGTTTTTTTTTTTTTTTTGTTTTGTTTGTTTGTTTCTTAATAATATCCATCAGCACTATATATTGTCTTATTATCAACATTCAAAGGTGCAGTAAACACTAAATCATTAAAGGTTATCCTGCGTTATATGATAGGAGTATGAATCTCATGTAGCCACAGTGTTTTATGTTCTATTAAGCGGTTTTATTTCTGAGTGAAGCTGTTGAGCACGGTGAAGTGATGCTCAAACTTTGTGGATTGGCCTTGTGTCTCAGTATAAGGGAATGTGATGTATCGTTACTATGAAGAGAGGAGATGGACGGGGCTGAAGTCAACCTCAAGAAGGAAAGCAAAGGTACCTGCATGTCATAGGAGATTGAGCAGATGAACGGGAATGCTTTGCTTTGATGTAACATAACTGTATTCGGATAAAAACAAAAACAAAACAAAAAAAAGAAAAAAAAAGAAAATCTACAATTGTAAATATATTCACAGAAAAATTTTATGAAGCTTTATTTTTGTCTTCTTTATTTAGATTTTTTTCATCCATGTACTTTGCACTTTTTTGTGTGCTATGCTCATCACCGGCATGTGTGGGATTCGTGTGGTTGGCTGTTTCTCTTGACTGCATTGTTTCGATGTCGGGGGAGACACGCTCAGCGCGGCGTTGCCTAAAAAAAAGGGAAAACAAACAATACTTTTTGATTTTCTTTACCCTCATCTGTTTTTTCTGCCTTGGCTTCTTTTTGGTTTTGTAAAACAGTACAGAAACTTTTTTGTTTGTTCGTTTGATGAAAACAATCCATGTAAATATCACAAGTAAAAAATGTATATTTTTACGACTTCTGAGTTATTACTCTTTCATTTGCAAATAAAATATTCAATGACAACTTAACTGGTCTTGTGGCATCTTGATTTGGATTTTGCATGAGATGCAAGTTAATATATAAATATAAGCACATTACATGACCTTTACTTTGGAACATACTGCTTCTTAATTAACTGACTGAACTAATTCTCAGGAAAAATAAACTTGTGAAGCAAAAACTTAAAAAGCAAACATCAATCTTGTCGATGTTTATCGTTTCATTTATTTAAAAACTCTTTAAGTGTAAGGAAAAGCTTTGCATGAAATCCTCCGAGAAAGATTTATTTCAAAAGTGTTAATGAAACAATGTTCACCGTGATGGATTAGTTATCTGGAGTGAGTTTCATGACTCAGCAAGTTGCACTTCACAATGCAGAAAAAAAACCCTAATCTATAATGTGCTGGTCATGTGTGCAGAGAGTCAACCTGCTCATTTATACATTTCTAATGTGTTTGTTCTATAGGTTCAAAAAAAAAAATGCAACCGCCTGTAGGACATTTTCTGCGTATACACCTGGTGAGCTACTTTCCCTGGAATGAATCAATTACATTGGCATTTTCTTTTTAAGAAATAAAGACTTGCAGACTTTGCATTCTGCACATTTGTTCTAACCACTGACGACGAAGGAGAGAGGCTCCTCCTTCCTTCTTAACGGTCTACCTTGATCTCCAGCCGCCCAACGTGACGCTCACACTCATGGCAACAAGGTCAGCAATATCTACTGACCTGTCAACTGCTTATTGACTGACATTCATCTCTTCCCTCTGAAAACTTCTTCTCATGTTGACAATCTATTGAACTGCCAAGATGGAGTGTGTGTGTCAACCCCGGTTAAAGTGACACGATGTGACTTTATCTTCAAGCTTCAAGGTTTAACAAAAGAAAGAAAGGTGGAATATGTGGCAACAATGTCCTGAGTAAATGCACATGAACGAGCCACGGGGATAAAACAATTACCAGTGAGCTCCCGACATCTGTTTGTTAAGGAGCTGGCTACAGACCGTTTGCTAAATTTACATCTTTTCAAAACACAGCATCCATATTAAGCAGGATCACATTTTCAAGGCCAGATCACATTTCTCCACCGCCTGCTCCATGCCTCTGCACCCATTGTTCCACATGATTAACCATGTGTGATGACACTGCCATAAACCCACTGACATGCCTCCGCACACACACACAGACACACACTCCTATAAATACATGCATATGTTGCACTGATTTCATTTGGTTACAACACAAACTATCAGAACTAAAAAACGTTGTTTCACATTCTTTATAAAAGTAACGTTCACTTTTATTTTGTCCCTATATGAAGCACGTCATTAGTGTTGCGTATCAACTAATAGCATGATGTGTCACAAATTTTATTAACACACAAAAAGGCACAGCTCACACTAATTAGCCTGAGTACAAAAGTCATGAAATATGTCATCACATAGATAAGAAATCTTTTGGCCCTGAGCAGGCTTTGTAACCTAATTAATACCAAATCATAATTTTGTTCTTGGTCTCTCTCTCTCCCTCTCTCTCTCCTTAATCTGCTAAGTAAATACTTGTAGATTGCCACACAAGGCCTTTGTAATTGAAGTCACTTATATAATTGCACCCCCTGGTGTTGAATGGAAATAGCTCTGTCCTTATCTGTGAGGCTGAGGCATGAGAAATCATAAGTCACACATCACACATCGCTAGTGGAGATTAGTTAGCTATATAAACGATGAGGGCTGCTTCTGGCAACTTGGTCCATTTTCAGTGCATTTACTTGGATTACAGAGTTTTTCTTTTTTTTTCTTCTTCTTCTTCTTTTTTGAAATCTTAGTCTTTATGTCTGTGAGGCCTGGATAATTTCTCTTTCTCCCTTGGACATTGACCTTATCACTAATCACTAAATCTCATTTCCTTGGTTCCCCTCAGATAACCCTAATCCAATTTAACCATACATTAAAACTATCAAATACAGAAATAAGTTAGCAATTTGTGTGCACAGTTGTTCCTTATAGAGTCCATTGACAGAACATAGAGGGTATATATATATATATATATATATATATATATATATATATATATATATGGTGGCTTTGCTTAAAGCTCCCTCTGGTGGAGTCTGATTTATGCACTAAGCTCAACACAAAAACACTATGATATATGAGATATATGATGATATAGTGTAGAACAGTAGCAGCAATGATAAGTTGATATGATGCAGTTTATTTTATATAAATGAATAAAACCCTTCATATCTGGGCTCCATTCATCAGGAAACTCATCAATAATCATAATAATTATTATTAGTTATTCAGCTTTAAAACAAAGTGAATTAGCTTCACTCTTGTCAATCTCTGTTGAATAATACTGTGGACTTCTACCAGTTCTTTGTGGGTCTTTGCACTGATTATGTCTGGCTAATGAAAATTACACTGTGACCCACATTTAAAGTATATTTCACTCTCTGACAACTACACTAATTATAGTGCTCTCATAAATTTACATAGAGAGGTTAATAGCATGCTATTTCTGACACTCGTTCCCTGATGAAATTCCACTTGCAACTTGACTTCTCTGTGCATAAAAATTGAGTATGGAAAAAAATTATCTTTTATTTATTTGTGGGCAGCAAAATTGCAAACTAACTACCTTGTTCTGTTCTATCTGACCGAGCAGATTATGATTAATGTGTCTGTGACATCACTGATAAACGGAGGCATCAATTCACACTGTGATTCTCTGATCTTTCTATCTGAGAAAACTGTTGCTTCACAAGAATTAACTCAGGGCTGCGACAACTAATCGATTAATTCGACTATTAAATTAGTTGCCAACTATTTTAATAGTCAATTACTTTGTTTTATGTCATACAGAGGTAAAGTAGCAGCTGCTAAGCTAACTGTTGAAGCCGAAACACAAAAAGCGTAGAAGAAGAGAACCAATGACGAGCTTATATAGGTCATGTGACCAATCGATTAAATTGATTATTAGATTAGTTGCCAAATATTTTTAATAGTCGATTAGTTTGGTTTATGTTATTATACACAGGAGAACAGTATCGACTGCTAGATTTTAAGATAATTCTTAAACTAGCTGTTTGCCGCCGTAAAACAAGAAGCGTAGAAGAAGAAAAAGGAAAACCAATGACAAGCTTTGTACAGGTCACGTGCCCAATCTCTTGCGGAAGTGTTTGAAAAATGGCGGCGTTGTGGACAGCGGAGGAAAGTCTGGCTACACTTTACACTGAAGCCTTTAAACAACAGAAGGTATTTCTGTACGTTACTTTGCTTTTTTACATTGGTCTGAAACTGCTTGTTTGTCCTTTTAAACGGACACAAATCTGCCCGGAAATGTTCGTAGATATGTTTGACGATAATAGCTGAACTAGCTAGCTCTAGGTTGGAGAGACGCTGACGTATGACGTTTAACATGACGTAGTGGAGTTTTCATCATAATAATGATAATGATGATGATAAATAAGTAAATTTTACTATCATTTCCTGTTCATTCTCAGCATCAATTTCCATTTATTTCATGTCATTTAACCTTGTCTGTATTTTAGATCAGTAGTTATTCATGTAAAAAGACATTCATTAGATACACAGCCAACATGATATATTATTATTATTATTATGATTAAATAATTATTTTTTCTTGACTTTACATGAAAAGCGAGAAGCATGAATATCAATTAAGTAAACCAGAGTCTTAATTCTGAGAGCTATTAGTTGGTCTAATTGAAAAATTGAGCAATTAATGATTCGGTATTTTTTAATGGAGCGAGCATGTAAAATTAACTGTAGGCTGAATTAGATATAAGAGATGCTTGGCTTTATACCTCGGGGAGGAGAACCACTCAGCTGTGTGTAGTGTAACATATACTCTTTTATTGATTTACAGGGTGTCTGCAAAAAATGCTGGTCCAAATATGTTGTTTATTATGGGTATTACTACACGTTGCATCATTTAAGAATGAAATGGACACAGTGAAATGGTAACGAATAAACCCAAAAATGCCATCAAAATAAAAGGAAATAGACAGATACAATCTAATTTACAAATTTTACCAGATTGCATCCCAAGCCTTTGATTTTTGTTTCAGTTTGAACGTGTCTCCATGTGTCTCTATGTGAAAGTGTGCTTTTGTGTAGTTGTGGGGTAAAAAGAAAGTGCTGAAATGTGTTGAAATGCCTTTGTAACATCCCGTCTCTAAGGAGCCTCAGATCTCAGAGGAAGATAAAGGACATAATGAGGACAGTGAAGCTTCTGATAAAATGAAAAATTAAAAAAAAGGCTTTTATAGACATAACCACTGTGCTAATGACTAGTGAAGCGCAAAGTGAGTGAAATAACTTTCTCACTTTACTGGGATTCTTGTCAAGGACACCTGCAGGTCCCCAGACTCCACTTTGAAACATGAGGCAGTTCCACTTCGCCTTGCAGCTGCAGAGCTGGAGCAGAGACGTAACCAACTGCGGGTTAATAGTGTAGCCTACAGTAAGTCTGAATACCTGCTGTTTACCTCTCAGACAAGTGCTAGATAGTGCAAGTAATTGTGTGCACACCTGTCACAGAAGACATGGCCTTTGGGCATCTCATCCCTCAGCTGAGACTGGAGGAGCCTGCGGAGGACAGGCTGTTCAGGAGCATCGCCTTCCGCCCCTTCCAGCATGGACACCACCAACGTGGGAAGTCAACTTCTCCCTGCAGTGATAGGAAGCGACACAAGTAAGAGCTTGTTTTATTTTTATGTATTTTTTTTACAACACTATGTTTGGAGAGGTTGAAGCTTCCGGCGAGGAGAGAAAGTTACATGCACAAGGCGATTATTGTTGGTGATGTTGGAAAGGATTAAATTTGTGTGTCAGGAAACATAGCAGAAGCCCAGCCCACCGCAGACTGTGATGAAAAATAAACTATAATAATCCACCGACAAATCCAGCTCTACTCTTGCTGTTCTTAGCGTCAAAGATATGACAATTACACAGTAGAAGGAGGAAGAAAACCTCTAATAAACCATCAGCCACCTGCTGCCCTGCTACCTGTACAACACGTTAGCAGATGATATCTCATATGGAAATATTGTATAGTTACATGTATTGACCTCCCATACAGGAAATAAACACATACATAAACCATAAAAAACATATATGTACATGTTTTACTATAATAACTGTATATGGGACCTATTTTATTTTGGAACATGTATGAAATATATGTTTATCCCATTTAAACATGTATGTTTATATGTGAACGATTAATAAATCAACCTATATGTAATATCTACAATTACACGTATGTATTTGTATAAATAATTTGTAATAATTACAAATAACACACACATACAACATCCACACATTGACTGGAATTGAACCACTATGAACCAACATGATATGTTTATATATATATATATATATATATATATATATATATATGAATGAGACAATATATGTGATAATAATACATGTCTCCTAGGGAACTGTGGCTGATATATGTTATATATTATATTTCCATACAAGACGTAGCTATTTAAAAACAAAAACTACAGTGAAAACTGTAGAAAACTAGGGCGCATCACATCACATTTTTTGCATTAATATAGTGCTCTATTGATGCCAGAACACAACCTTGTGAAAAATAAGTGCACGCTAATTACACTGACATGTGAATTACTATAAATAAACTCAGTTCAGATAATGACTTCGACCATCAGTCGTCTGGGTGTTTCTCGTTGTCTTGATGACAACGACTGTCGGTTTGATTGTTGTAATGTTAATTACAGGATGGATGGATAGAAATGTATAGAACCATGTAAGATGTGTTTTTCTTGTCACAATAAGCTCGAGATATCTATATGATGATGTCGCCTACGAAGCTATAAATATATATAAATATAGACTGTGGCAGTTATGCAGCAGGACACTAACATTCACCAGCTGTAGAGGAGTGTAATTTTATGCTTTTTATTTTTTTTGTTAACACATGGAAATGTTACAAAAAGAGATCAAGTTCAATTTCTATATGTTTCCACTTTCCTTTTGTAATGTTCGCATCTACTAAACATGCACGTTCTTGTCTAATAAATGTGAAATCAGAGCACAGGCAGGTATTTCTCCATAGTTCAGTTTCTATTGTCTGTGTGATTGTAGACGCAGCGAGACGCTGATTGAGAGTTCAGTAAATCCTGAGCTTTATTTAGGGTTTAAGGAGCTTTACTGTGGGAAGATGTTCCAACATGACTGTGGTATGAGATATCGCTGTGAAACTGCAGACCTCCCTGCCTGTTGCTACGGGAGCTGTCACCTGGGACGATTATGATCTAATTGGGGCTTTGTCTAATATGAAAACTGGCTGTTAGCAGCCACAGTGGTGTGGTGATTAGGCATCCATCTCTTCCTCTGTTGAACAGTTATCAGCCCTTCCAATGTCATGAATCTATCTTGTGATTCTCAGGGTAGAAGTGATGCGTTGCCAAGTGTGTCAGAGCCAGATTACACAGCTCAGTTATAGTGTTAGAGCACTAAGAGGCATCTGTCTAATGATGTGGCTTTTAAACACTGATCAAATTAAGCCAAAAGTTGTGAAGTATGCCAGATTTCTTATTATTTCGTACGTTCGACTTTGGCAGAATTTCACATGAAGACATTGTGGAAATAAACTGAATGGTTTTTGTTGTGATGCTGGAGGCAGCACAGCACAATCTGCTCAAAACAACACATTAGTCATCTTACACTCTTTTATTGCTGAACATAGTATAAATTATATATACACACTAGTCATTTGTTGTGCTTTATAATGCATCTTTATACTGTCAGAGTGTATCAGTACCTACGTGGCAGCAGGTTGTTTAACCTGATATTATTTTATTGTTGGCGGCTCCAATCAACAGTGTGTAGTTGATACTTGTCAGGAGCTTGAGTTTGTCTCGTGGATGTAATTTGAGTGAATGAATGTGATGCCAACACCTCCGGCTGTTTAACTGTAAAAATATCACTGCTGTCCTGGCAGTTTTTGGGCCACACTGCTGCCGTTTTCTTGCTGTGGGGTTAGTTATAAATCTGTGTCATTATTTATCACGGTATCATATTTTTTTTACTATTTATTCTTATTTAATTTTGCATTGCCTGCAAATAAGTTTCCTTAGTGCTGGGAATCACACATCAGACGATAATGCGACAGCTTAAGTACGAGTTTTATTCAGAAAAAAAAAGAAAAATCCACAAACTTCTCTTCGTGTCTTTTGGTGCGTACTGTACCAGGTCAGTCAGCGGGAATTTTATTGCCAGTTGATTAAATTGCTCTTAGGGAAGCACTAATAAAGAATTCATCTGGTCCAGCCCATAACACTTCTCCTAGGGTGGCGTCTGTCCAAATGGATGAGTATGGATGCTTTCATTACTTCACCTACTCATTTCCAATCAGCAAAATTAACAGCCAGTGCTGCCAACAGTGACATCACACTGTACCTGTTTAGGATACTGGAGGATGGAGGGATCATTAAACAGATAAAAGATTGAGATGTTTTAAATAAAATCATATCTTATTTTAGTTTGTTATAGTTGTTCTAATGTAGTGTGCAACCCTTTAAGTTAACTTACTCTGTCCAGGTCTCAGTTGACACATAACTTATGCTGATCACAGTCGACTTGGCCGAGGTGAAGTGTGGCACAAGCTGCAATTAGACAAGGTCAGGCGATCCCCACATCATCAGCAACTTTCTGCTTCCATTTTTATCCTGTAATAAGTGTGTTCAGTCTGATGAAGCGGAAACAGCTGAGGATCTGCTGAGACTTGGTCCAGAATCAGATTTTTTTTTCAGCCATATGAGATTAACACACATTATCACACACACACACACACACTTAACAAATGGATGCAGAAAGTATGGAACGATACCAAGTAATATAAATGAAGCCAAAGCAAACGTGTGTCCAAGAAAGGTTGAATTGAGGACAGCCAGATAACTCTACTTCCTCTTTCTGCTCTGACCCTCCTTGTCAAACACTTGCATGACTTTCAACACCAAATGAAAACGGAAGCATGTAAATTTCTAATTAGACGATGTGTGATATGAGGCCTGAGTGGTCTAAATTATTAAAGTACGTCAGCTCGAACCCCGCTGCTGTTTCCGATGCACTTTCTTCTTCTTTGTCACGATGTCCTACATGGACGCTGTGACAGTGAATCCAGTGTCTATAAGGATTTCTAATGAGGACTCAGTCAAAGCTGTGACTGGTAAATCAGGCAGATCCAAGCCTGGGTTGAGGGAATTGATCTTTTCTTTTATCCTTGTGAAATCGTATGCAGCAGCCCTCTCAGATAATCCATGAACACAGCTAAGATCAAAGCGACAGCGTGGAGCATTTTAAATCTGGGTTTAAGGAACAAGCTTCTTCATCCTGAACTTTATTGACAAGCAGAACTATTAAATAGGTGATTGTTGACAATAGACAAGAAACACAATCGCTGTTGGATTGAAAAGCTTTTCTTGAATGAATGTATGAAGCAGAGCAGGTTGATGCATCATGTCCAGCTCATGTGTGTATGAGAAATCTGTGCTACTTCACTCACTGGTTCCCATTTGCATGGCGCATGCTGTGTTCAGCCTCAGGCCTTTTTTTATCCAACGCTCTGTGAAACCTGCTGGGAAGCTTGGGAGAAGACTTTAAATTTCAATCTCTTCTTGCTGCAGGAGCATTACAGACTTTAAATAAAATGCTGCTCTTTTTTTCCATTTCTCCGAGACGATGCTTTACCTTCCAAACCTGCAGGTACCGTTTAATATTTAACGCAAGATTTACTTTGCATGGTATAGCAAATGGCCCAGACCGTCCATATGTTGTTTCAAGGAAGTAACTGATCGTGCAAATGGTGAATACTGTTGGTAAACATCTGCATTTAATAGTGCTTTTATCTAAGATGCTTTACAGTTTTGACTACAGTCACACACTCTCACACACTGATGCAACCTGCAGGTTTCACCATCGACACAACAGAGACGACAGGAGGAGCTGGAGACATATTAGAGTCTCAACCCTCTTAGTTTTAGGAGTTTTAACTTTAATTTAGTTTTAGTTTTAGAACAAAACCATGTCTCAAACTTTTCACATTGACTTCATTATTAAATTTAATGCAAATGTGGCTTTTTCTTGTTACTCTTCTAGAGACTTAATGGTCTGGTTTTGGTTGGTTTACTTCCTCGTTTTATTTTGAAAGGGTTTTTTTTCCTGGGGGGTCTTTCACTTGTATCACTTCCTGTATTTTCCCTCCTCATGGATCACCTGACCCCGCCCTCATGTGTTGCACCTGTGTTTTTTCCTTTCCTCTTTGTGTGGATTTAAACACAAACACTGGTTCTTGTTCGATCGTGCTGCGTTCATCACCTGTCTGTTACTCAGTAAGTTTATAGTCTTATTTTGTATCTGCCTGTATCTAGCCTTGTGTGTGCTGTCTGTTGGTGCTAGTCTCAGATTTCAAATGTGTTCATCAAGTGAGCAACCATAATTTACTTGAACATATAATCTTCTAAAGTGCTTATTATCAGCTAAACTGTAAACACATTTCCTGCTTATAAAAGATATACCTTCTTTAGAGATTGTAAAACAACTAAAACATGACACAGCAAGATTTTCTTAAGGCCTATAAAAACTCTCAAGGCTCACAAGGGCATCACCATTATCCATAATTTAAAAAAATAAATCTTATCTCAGGCGGCTACATACACACAATGTTCAGAAGCAGATGTTTCAACTAAGTACAGACATCAACTTTAATGATCACTTTGAGCGCAGACGGGGCAGAAACTGAAAGTTTCCTCGCTGATTCATCTGCAGTGTTTGTGCTGACAGGGCATCAGCCTGATACATGCAGACAGCTGGTAACTAGCATTCGCTCCCCAGCAGGGGCAGAGTGGATACAGCAGAATCCACACACAGATAATGTCTCTTCAACAAACACAAACAGAGCTGAGATCAGCAGACATTATGTTTTTTATGTCTATCCCTCAAGTCAGAGTTGGTTAATCATCCTGAGTCAGTTACAGACAGGAGGTTCATATAGACTGTAATTATTCATGTCACTGTTGTGGGTTTAGACAGCTGTCATCAACGCTGCTTTTCACAGTAAAACAACCTGATTGTTCACATTTTATACATCACGCTGCCCTGACAAATACAAGATGATATGTGTCATCCAGTTATCTATTTGTATATCTATCAGGTCCTAGCAGAGGTCTGAGGTTTCTTGGCTGATCTTAGGACTCTTATAGGATCTTATAGAGCCACTCACCCAGTTTGGAGGGTTACAGCCCCCGATATGTCTTTATATGTTTCTTCTTCCTAATGTTGGTGTCACCTGGGATTGCTGCACAGATGTTGTGCACAATACAACATTTTATAGTCTTTATAGGACTCATGTTTTAGGTTCATCTCTACATCTTTACCCTGAATGTTGGGTCCTGCCTCTGTCTGGTGAGGTAGACCCCAGCCTCTATTGATCTCGTATTGAGTGTCTGTTCTTGTGTTGTCCTTCAGTCTATTTTTATCCAGGATTTCTTCATTATCTGTCGGTAATGCACGCTGCTCCATGATGGGACATCGTCCTCTTCCTCATCAAATATCTGCTCCCTCGGGTGCTCACTGATCAGTGTGTCATCTTCCTCATGTATCCTTGGATCTTTCTTGTTTCATCCTGAAACACACACACATACATACTGAGTTTATCATGAGGCTACAACGGATAAGGTGTTTTAAGTTTATAGTTTATTTTTTATTGTCCATTTCAAGTGTGGTCCATTTATCTTTTTTAAATTTAATTAATAATTTTGCTCTTTTATTTGTTAACGTTTGGACAGATGTATGTAAACTTGAAGGATCAAAGAAACATATTTAAAATTCTGTAAATATATTGAAATTTTGAAAGACTGGTGCTGAACTGTGGAGGAGACACAGTAATGAGGAGCATGTGTGATGCTGGAGAGTCGTGTGTGTGTGAAGATGCAACAAAAGCGAAGACCAGCAGGGGGCACGTCTCCCCTAAATATGAATTTTTATTCCATAACTGTTTCATCAGGTTAAATGTAACGTGAAAACTGGTTTCATTCTTCAAATCTTCACATCTGCCGCTCACTCTCAACATTTCAGCTGCAGATGGATTATTGTGTATTTATGAAGATGGAGTAAATGTATGAGTTAGTTTTTTCAGTAGGCTTAATCACGCCCAGACTCCAAAGATTTTAGTTAGATATTTAAGATTGAAGTTTTTACTTCCCTGAACAGATATGAACTGTCCTGTCTATATACAACAACTTTCATTATAGAATAAATTAATTTCTGTAAAATAATTAATAATAAACTTGTCTGTTTAGTCAATAAATTACCAATTTCTTCAGCATTCAGTGACAGAAAAGCAAAGCAATCAGGCCGATAGGCTGCAGAGTCCGTTAATCTCCTCTGTGAGGTAATTAGATTCAGATAATCCAAACAACAAAAGCCATAAATCCTGCTCAGATTCTCCACATTCTGTTGGTGTTGAACCGACAGACCTGTTAACAAACTGAGCTTATTAAACTGAGCTGTGCGTTGGATCACAAAGCCAGAGTTTAGCCACATTAATGTTACGCCATATGTCACGACGAGAACTGGATAAGTGCCACGCTGTCGTAGAGAAACACTCGTGTGTTGGTGTGTTTGTGTGTGTCCAGGCAGAGATCAGTCTCTCTGTCGTACGCTGCAGTCCAACAAATGCAGCAAAGGCCAGATGGTGCAGAAAGATGCTGCATGTTTTAATGTACCACAGACTGTTTATTACACGGTTTGATGCATGTGTAGATATTAAGTCGTCTAATCAGGTTTATTAATGCAGATAGTTACGTGCATCATCCTCATTGCTTTAACTTGACTCTATAAAAATTATCATGTCTCTAAACTCCATGTTTCATAAAACCATGTGTCCGTATTTCCTGGTTCCACACATCAAGTGACTCTGCTTTGTTCCTCCAAGGGTATCACCACAGAGCCTGGCTCACCCCGGGGCTCCAGCTAATGAGCCAATGCAGGGAAAATTGATTTCGTCTCCACCTTCCTATCTCCATCCTGGTGCAGGCCAAAGATAAAACAGGGTGAGTCCCTGGGGTCATGGCTCAGTAAATCCCTCCAAAGTCATTTCCTCTGACTGGAGTGCCAGATTAATTATAGACCAATGAAAAAAAAAAGATCAGGTCTAATTACTGAGCATATCGAATGGATGAAATCCTGCGCTGTTAGTGGTTGTAAAGATCCACCTGTGCTCTAACGTAATGCCACACATTTCTCAGGCTACTGTAATTGATTCCTCAATCACAACATGCAAAGTCAGTGCAGTTTGCCTGAAGTGATGCACTGTGGGTAGAGTAAAATACTAAATGATATAAATAATAGACAATTTAAGCCCTAAAGGCTGAGTTTTGACTGTACAAATATGTAAATATGAGGTTGCAAAAATACTGCAGATTATTTCTGTACAAGATTTAAAAGAACAGTTATAACAATGTTAACTGACTTCAAGATGTTCCAGCTGATCATCAAAGTTGAGTTTTATATGTGAGGCACCATGTTTTGAATTAGTACAGCTTATTTTTCAACATTACTGTTGAAAATTCATAATATTAATTATATTTATCAATGAGACATCACCTCCATGACTGTTTTATTGTCTTATTCATCTCTACTCACCCTGTGGTGCAGATTACTGTCCACAAGGTGGCACAATAGCTTTACTCTTAAGTCTCTAGAAGATCCTGAGCAATTATTTATCAACAGACAAGCAGCGTCTGAAGGGTACAATCTGGTAAAATCCCAGGGTAAATGAAAGCGTTTTGAGTTATTTACTGTGTGAGGTGTAGGTCAGGTATGTCTCTCTCTTCAGGTTTTCCTCCAGATGTGATATAAATAAGTCAAGTCCTGCCAACACTGTCTCAGATGAGTCAAACGATGCTGCGGCTGAAGGCCAAAGAGTAATGCTGCTTTTTCCTTCTGTGTTTGATTTCTTGGCATTTGTGAAACCTCACTGGAGCACACACACACATATACACACACTGCTAAGGTTAGAGTGTGTTAAATGGGCATGAACACTCACCAGGGACAGACATGTCAGGGACTATAACGATGAATGAAGTCAGTTGCTTCAAGACGTAGAAGATCTCGAAGAGATTTGCTTTTGATTGACTTGTTTTCAGCAGCTTCTCTGCAGTAAATAACATCTTTGCACCTGTTGAGCCGATATTAACACATCTCATATCATAATCACACTTTATTCCTCTGAATTAACCAAACATAACGACAACCTCCAACACCATATGAGATACTGATGGACTGTCTTTAAACTGATGCCACTATAGATCATAATATTACTGCAGTTGGCAACTAATCCTGTATTTACTTGACTGGATTTACTGTTGACAGGACTCTTGTCTCTTTTCCACTAAAGCTTTCTATCTCAACTCAGTTTGGTACCAGACATATCATTTTCCATCACAGTTTATTTTGTTGACGCTCTCTCAACTCAACTGGCGTCTGGTGGCAGCTTGTGAAGACACTCCCTCTGACCAATCAGTGGCCGGCGTCTGTTCACGTCACGTTTTAGTATCGACTCAGCTCCATTGGTTCCTCCACAGAGTAGGAACTAAAACAGTAGCTGGAACCAGGAACTAGCACCAAGTGGAAACACATGTTGATTTAATCAACATGTTGTTACCACAACAAGTGGTCATCAAACACTTCATCCACCCTGTTTAACATTAAATACCAGTTTGTGTGATATAATACAATGTAACACCTTCATACAGCTTCCACATCGAAATAAAATCATCATTCATCTTGGCCTTTATTCATCGAGACCAATTTTACTAATCCCCCTCAAATGTATAATTTATAAAGTACAATAATGAATGTTTTTTCCTTCTTACTGACAAGGAGAAGAAAAAGGGGGTGGAGCAAAGTGTCACTTTGTAACAATGTCTTCCTCCGTGTCGTGACTTTTATCTTCCTCCTCTCCTGCAATTACACTCTTACTATTACTTCCTTCTTTCATTTCTTTTGAGAAGTAGCTGGTATGTTGAGTGCTCTCGTCAGCGCTTGAGACTTTTCAATTATATGATGTTGCTGAATTCGAGTATTTGAATGTGGAAATGGGTCAAATTTGTTGCTCCGTTCTATTAAATCAGTGAGGATAAATATCAGCTCATTTATTTAAAGCTGAAACCAGAAGCTCATATAAATTACAGTCAAATCTAAAGCCTGACGGTTATTATGGAGCACAGCTGCAGAGGTTTTTTTTTTAGTTTTAGCTCTACTGGTAAGAAGCTACCCAACTCTCCAAAGAGCCTAGTTCACTAGTTGACACCAGTCGACTTCACCATCGATCAGTGAGTCTCAGTCTCTGTCGTGATCGTTGGCGACTTGTGTTCCCATGATCTGGAGTCTCAACAACTGGTCTGAGACCTGTAGTGTTCACACTACAAGACTTGTCAGTGATTGACTCCCGATCACACCGTGACGTCACCAAACTCTACGTCTGGTCACATGAACTAGACAGGATGTAGCCGCTGCTTCTCACCGTGATTTACAGCCATTTATTGTTGACGAGCACCGGTGAAGACGCTGCCTCCGACACAGACTAAACCGCTAAACTGGCGTAAAACATCACCATAGCAACACGCTGGTTTTCACGGTGGAGCTGAAATCAGCAGCAGACCTCCCCGGTACCGGGTAACATCTGGATCAGACGCGGGGAATTTGTAGAAAGTGAAAATGAAAGAAAAAGCGTTAAAACGTCAGACTTTTAAACGTGGTTGTGAGTGAATCAGTGAGACGGCAGCAGCATTTATCTCACATCCCTCCTCTGATTGGCTGTCGCTCTTTGTCAGTCTCTTCAGACTCCTCCAGTTTTCTAACATGACAGATCCAGTCCCGGTCTCAGACCAGTCCCGGTCCCGACGGTCTCTGATGGAGTCGTTAGGGCTGTTCACACATTATGATCATTAACTGATGATTCACCAACCATCAGAGGACCAAGTCCACCAGACACCACCACTGGAGATCACTGGTGGAGTCCACTAGTGTGAACTAGTCTTTAGACAATCACACATGAATGAAACTGACTTCAAGTCAAGTGTCATCACCTGCTGAGGTGTAAATCTGTCCATTATCTCTGGAGGAAAAATATTCTCAACAGCTACATTTTCATTTCTCCAGTAAATTCTTCTTTTTTGTCTGCTTGCTGTTTCGTGCTGTGTAAGTTTTGTTCAAATCCGTATCATTACATTTAGATTTTTTGCTGCTGGGAATGTGAATGAGAAAAGCAGCGAGGCTGAAACACGAAGTGCGTGAGCTTGTAAAACTAAAACAATAAACTAAACTTAAACTCAATTAAGAGTTGCATGATATTACTGTGAGTTTAGTTTTACACAAAACCAAAAACAGATGAATATTATGCATATTATCAAGATCTGGAGCAGTTTGTTCTCATAGCTAGTTCACGTGAAGGAGGAGAAATGAGCAGTTTAAATTGTTATAGAAACATGATTGGGTCTGACACTGGAGGAAAGATGTTGTTCTACTGAGACGAATCACAAATGGCTGCATCACTGATGTGAGTGTAAAGAGGGCTATCCCATCTTCGTCCAAACCAAACAGAAAAGCACTTTCCACTCACGTGACTCAGCCACAGATCAGTCTGAGTGCTCATACTGGTTCTGGTGTTTTTAGCTCATCAGTGTAAAATATTCATAAATGCAGTTTTAAATATCCTTATATAAATAACCTTTCATCATAAACGTCTGGGAGTCATCGTTGAGGATCGTCTCACTGATCCACAGACAGTCTGCCATTGTTTTATATTAAACCATCAAGTGATGCTCCAGATGAGATGAAGAGTACAATCATGTTGATTACCATCCTGTTGATTTTACCTGTAATTAGTGCTTCTTTAAAAGGGATATGCTCTTGAATTACTGAGCTATAAATGCTGTATGTGTAGATACAGAGGAGTCATTGGCAAAGAGAGGACGGTGGATAAAAAAAATGGCTAAAGACAAGATGTTTAACTGGATATTTGATGGTAACGGTCCAGAAAACAAGATAATTAAAAGGTAGCATCTACTGCCAACTCATCAGCTTGATCCTGTTCTTCTCTCAACTACAATGCTTTTATACTGGCAGCCGTCGTAATGAACATACATCTGAGAAACATCCGTAAAGTAGATTAAAGGAGCTCATTGATATAACTACATAAAACAGTTAGAAAATGAGGTGAATTATATATATTTTGTTGTTGTTTTAGGTGATGAACCATCTGCCAACGATGTTCCCACAGACCCAGGTGGATGGGAGCAGTTCTCATAAAGTAGCAATTACATGACTCAGTTACACCAGATGTTTTGCCTCAAAATATACCAACAAGTTATTAATCTTCTGTAATGACCAATATATTTCTTTTTTTTTTTTTAAATGTAGCAAGATGCAGGAATTAGGTTCCAGCTTGTTTTAAGGAAGTCTAAGACACGACGACTCACAACATCAGAACGGGACGTTTCTGTTCGACATAAACGGGTCAAACTGACATTTGTTCTATGGTCGTGTTGGTGAGGATACAGTGACATGTTTCTTTTCTTTCCTGAACTGAAGAAGGAGCCCAAACGAAGGCTGCTTGAAGGTGTCATGGTGGAGAAATTGTATTTAAGAGAGAAAAAAAATAGAGGGTCATTATTGAAGGTACACAGTGGGTATGGACAGATGATGCTCTTGTTTTGAACTTGTCGTCCTGTCAGACTGACATCACGACTGGTCTGAAGTTACATTATTCTGCATAGAAACCAGCTCAAACACTGCAGCAGGAAGTTAAAGAGCTTCGGTGTAAAATTAACTTTTGGTATGTTAAAACATTGTCATCATCTAAAAGAGAATGAATTCATTTGTACCATCGCTCCTCTTCTGCCCATTGTTTCGTGTTCGTTCTTCGACTTATCGGACTTAACTTTCAACATAGCGGCGACTGGTAACTTCCGCTAGGTCCAACCTGTGTAAAAAGTCTTTTTAATAAATAATAAATGTGTTCACTCATTGCCTCTTTTAAATGTCAGGACTCTTGTTATACCAGCAAGGAAGTGTGGAGCTACTTTCAGCTGATTTTATGGTTAAAAGTGACGTCTTCAAGCTGGTGACTAATCACTAGCACAATGAGTCTTTTTGACAAAAAGAATAAAAATAATAGAGTAGTGTTTGTGTGTGTGTAGTTGGAGGCAACAGCAAAGTAATTATACACAACAACAATATCATTATACCTGCATGTGTTTACACCAGTTTAACATGATTTGTTTTGTTACCTAATTAGTTTTTTTTTTTAATAAAGTGTCACCTGTAATTGTGTAGGCCCATGTTGTTTTACAGTGAGCTCAAGGCTTTGAAGAGAAGACGTTAACCAAGCGTCTAAAACGAGTTTAACTTCAGATGAAATCACAGCAATTACTTTTAATGATAGCTCCAACATACAGTAACACACGGAACAAACTACTTATTCAGTCAGTGCTAATTGTGCTAATTAACAGCATGTTTTTTTCCTGATGACCTTGTGTCTTCTTAAGTCACATGTTTGAGAAAATCTGCCCTCACATAAATTAACCGTTGATCAACCGAGACAAAAGAAACTATTTTAAAAAGGCTCCATAGCAACTGTGTTAGTTCTGCCGTGTGGATTTTGAACAAAAGCTTCATATCTCAACATATGTTGTAACACAGCAGATCAGAAAAAACATGAAAGAAAAAAAAAGTAATGACATAATTCAAGTGTATTTCAAGTTTCACTCTGTTGGTTCTGGTTTGTACAGACGGTTTAAACCTGAAGATTATCTACAGATTAAACACAATGAATTCTTTGAGTTTTCTATAAATCCTTAAAGAATTTCAAGACTCCTTTGATTAGTTTGGTTTTTATATACATTGTAACATTTGAATTCTAATAATATTCTAAAATAGTTGACGTCAACGTTCGGTAGCGACAGATATTTGTGTATTTACTCGTGTTCACATTGCGTCTGTAAACACGTGGGCATAGATGCAAATGTCGTGTGTGTGTGTTTGTTTGTAGATTACACGTGTGACCTTCACAGTGGGAACATTTCCGTCATTTCTTCATTAGATCAAGCAGCAGAGTTAAATATTAATGTCGTCATATCAAAGGTAACGTACTGTTTGACACATTTGACTTCTACTTCATCCACGTATTTCCACCGGTGATACAAGTCAAAGACAGAAAGAGCTGAAACATATTTGAGTCGAGACATTTTTCCATCGTATTGTTTGATGTTTTCTACTGAGCTCTGACTTGCTGTGACAGTGGAAGTGCGTTTGGACTTGTCTGATAATCCATCAATTGTCACATCTCCAGCTGACACATCTTCGCTCGATAGCAATTTTGTTCTCCTCGTGTAACATTATGATATTTAGGAGCTGAATATAAACATATGAAATTACCTATTTCCTGAGAATCCTGTCATCACGTTCGCTCTTCTCTCTACTACCTCCTAATGTCTCAGGTCACTCCAGCTGCTATTTTTATCTATGAGACATCTTCTTTCCCCGCTTCCCTCCTGCTGTTATCCCCCTTAAAGCACTAAGATTTGCAGCATGGAGGGAGAAAGAAAGAGCGATGGGGATGTGGTGGTGATGGTGGTGAGAGAGAGAGTGGGTGTAGTTTTAGGGGAGATTCACATAATAGCTCCTCGCCCGTCCTCTTTCTTCTTCTGTTGTGCATTACGACTAAAGGCTCAAAATAGAACATCTCTCGAGAGTATCCAGTCGTGCCGGTGGTAGCTTCATGCACATGCAGACTCACACACACACACACACATACAGTGGAGCCGTTTCGATTTAATATGATCATGTGGAAATTAGGATTTGCAAGTAAGATTTTACAGTACAACGAGTCATTCTGTAAGACTTTTTTTAACATCACAGCTGTGATTTCCTCCCGATTCTGTCTGAAAAGCTTTAAACATTCCTTCTAGTGGTAAGTGTGTGAAGAAAAGGGTGAATGAAATATATAATATATCTAAAAAAAAAAAAAAACATATCAGTAGCAGTAATGTAACAGGAACATATGCTCTAAGAAGTAGCCAGACATACTCTGTGGAAAATAGCTGACAAGAGTTTTCTGAGGGTGTTTTTTTTTTTCATGTTGTTTGTATTTGCATATGTCTGTGTGTGTACAGTACAGTGTGTGTGTCCGTGGGTGCCTGAGCCACAGTGAAACGAATTCATGCCAGAGTGAGTGAGCAAGCGAGAGTACCAGTGGAGCAGGATCAGAAAGGCGAGAGAAGCAGGGAAGGAGAGAGAGAGAGAGAGAGAGGAGGAGAGAAAGGGTTTTGTGCAGAGGCAAATAGTGCAGGAGCAAGTCGCGATTGAGGAAAAGGGAGGTGCATCCTTCCATCTTCTCATGGGGGATTTAAACTGCCTTCAGATTGGCTCCAATCTTACGGAGGAATCCCCCGCTCGTGGAGCACGGCTCCTTCTTCTAATGTAACACTAGACTTTGTTGTGGAGCAAGAGAAGGAGGCACCACACAGGAAGGAGGGAGAGGGACACTTGCTCCTACTTCCTTTGTACCCAGCCTGGTTGACAGATGGCACACTGGCAGAATGATCTTTGACTCTCACCCAGCAACCGCTCACTGAGGTAACGTGTTGTGTTGTGTTGTGTTGTGTTGTGTTGTGTTGTGTTGTGTTGTGTGTGTAAGCTCCTCTTAAAAAATCTGTGCACTCATACATGCTTTCTTTCTGCTGCACTGTGTGCCTTGAATGTGCTTGAATGAATGTGCAAAATGAAATGAACATTACAGCTCGGTGTGTTTTGTGTCTGAAGTGTTTTAGTTGATGAGAGGACAGGAAGTCGTGGAGCTCAGTCACCACCTCATCAGCACCTTGTCACAGTGGGATTATTAGACGCAGCTTAGTTTGTGATAAAGTTGTACCGTGATTGACCTTCATCCTGTACGTCTGTGTAACCTGAGGGTGGTCACGCTGGGCTGAAGGGCAGTACCCTGCTGAGTCTACCTTTTTTTTTTTTTTTTTTTTCCGCTGTAAATAAAAACCGATGTTGCTGCAGCTGCTCATTATAAAACCACAGTGGCACAAGTCAAGTTATCACAGGAGCAGGTGTCGTGATTGAAATAGTCGGCAGCGACTGCGGGTTTGACATTTTGTGGATGTGATTCTTGACACTTTCTGAGGCTTTTGTGTCGTTTTTTATCTTGCAGGAAAAATCGAATTTTGACTGCATTTGTATCTGATATTTGTATTATACAACAACTTTAAACTAAAATATATCTGCGGGAGCATTAAAAAGTCTTTATGAGCACTTGTTACTTCACAATTTAGAAAGAATTGTATTAAAAATGGCTGAAAATACCAGACATGTTGTGAAGTTTGTAACGTTTGTACTCAAGATTAACATCAGATGACTTGTTGGCCACCCTCCAGTCTTTCTTTTTTTTTTTTTAGAAAAAAACCCATGCTCCCAACACAATGTGCTAGCTTCTCTCAAACAACCAACACTGTTGGAAATGTATTGTTTAATTTCCTAAGAAAAATAGATGACAGTGTCTGCAATATCTAGTAAAAACCTGAGATTTTTGAATGTAGGGAAGTCGATATCAGAAACAATAGGTGACTTACTGTGTTTGGTCTCTGTGTAATAATTCACTCAACTTCAGTCTCAACAGCTCACACACACACACACACACTGTCTCTGTGTCCTTTTCTAAAAACATGACCACCCACTTTGAAGCTTAGCCTCTCTGCCCGTGGCTTTGGGAAGATATTCACTGACTGGATTAAAGGAATGATGTGTATTTTAATGTAAACACATGAAACAGTGGTGTTATTCTTGATTATTCTACCAAAAGGTCAGAGGTTAACTTGTAGAAAATCAACTAGATGCTTAAAAACTGGAAATACTAAATCTAGTTTGTGTCAAGAAACTAACGATCCAGAAGTAACAGGATGTGACGGCGCTAAATGGTTTTAAAAATGGAACCTGACGTTTTGACAAAACCAAGATCAAACAACTAAATGTTTGAAATATCAAGGTCACGAATAAGAAGATTAAATAAAATCATGACTGTATGCAAGAAACAAACCTTAATTACATAACCAAAGAATTTCTGTGTGAAAGGAAATGAAATATTTTTTCTTTTCTTTTTTTTTTTTTACATAATTAACATTTTCTGTAACATCCTGCAACATATTCAACCCACTGTTACATTGTAGCATTGTTCACAATTCAGGACGCCTTCATAGTCTTTACTCTTCGTGTGTGTGACTGTGAGTGTGTGTGTGTGTGTGTGTGTGTGTGTGTGTGTGTCAATTGTCCTGTTTTTTATATATAAAGTCAACACATCTGTGAGTTTAATGTCAGTATATATTTCTAAAGATTTCTGTTTTTTCTCTTCTGCGTCGACTTTGTATAATAAACAAAAACATGATCTATAAAATACATAGAAAACCAAACGCAGCAGTAGCTGATCCAGAGGTTATTACAGAGTCTTCAGTGTAGGAGAGATACTATATTCTGAGCTGATTAAATATTTAACAGACATGGCAGCTTCTGTGGTTAATCCTATATAGGGAAAAAACAGACACACACATATTGTGATATATATATATATATTAAACACTATGTATAATGTACGCTACCCCCTCCAGGTTATGAACGAGTGTCTGAGGGTGCACGGTTCAACGTGTGCTGTGTTGTCCTTGTCACTTTAATGTGTTTATTTTTAGCTCATTGACCCTGCGCAGAATGAAGATTGATGTTGGATTCCCTCCCCGTGCCTTCCCAGGGTCACTCTCCTGCTCATGCTGCTGAAACTCACACCATCAGCTGTAGATTAAAGACGCGTTGGCTTCCTGTCTCCCAGACGATGTGACAGAGCAGGTGATTTGTCACACGAGTCCCCGCAGCACCGTAGTTTAGCCAATCCTACTCTAATTGACAGGTGTGTGAGAATGCGGCTGTGAAATAAGTGAATGTACTGAATGAGGTCAGAGACGTGAAGTTGTACTTTACAGCCACAGTTTGACCTTTTACCCTGGATTGATTGTTATTTGTCACTCGGCCTGTGGCTCTGCTCGGCCTATTAGAACTGATGATGATGTAGTCATGTTAGATATATTAGCTTAGCTTCTTTTATTTAGACTAGATTTATTTAGACTGAAGAAGAGTGTGTGTTTTACACACTTCTCTTTACTATCACTGATCATATTTCACATCACTTACTTTGACTTACTGAGGCTTTCTTGTGTTTTCTTGTATTTCATCATAGAGGTTTGATGTTGAACTGCGATACTCTCGGTTTTTATCCAGTAAATGATCTTTTTTGGCCCTCTCTCCTCGCTGTCTCGCTGTGAGCGGCTGCATTATCATTATCTCGGTACCATCTGCCATCTGGAGGGTTTATATTTTCCTTCCTTTCCTGTGTGAAACTTTCCTGTATGAGTCTTTATAGAAAGTTTAAATACACAGTCTCACTTTGGGGTCAAACTTTGTGGTTGGCCTATAATCTATAGGTACTTAACACTTAAGCCTTTACCCCCCTCCCCCCTTAAACAATGAGAGTCATAGTGTAAATTTAATAAAAACCAAACACTGCAGTGGCCTGTGTTGAAACGGTGTCTAATCCCTGTAACTAATAAAGTCTTTATTAGCGTTCGCTGACTAATCATCATCAAAAGCGTCGAGGTTTAACATAGTTGGCGTGTTTGACTGGTATTAACAGGTGTCACCATGAACCACGTTGACTTTAGTTGTGGTGGAGACATGCTGAGGTTTTAATACAGTCCAACTTTTTAATAAGTAACAGCTCGTTTCACACAGTAGATGATGATTTATTGTTGATTCATTATGTTTATTGTTTATTTATTTGACAAAGCATGAATTAGCAGTAATTTAGTTTGATTATTTCATGGATAAAACATATGTTTGTTCTGTTTTTTTACGACACAGACTCATGTGTCTTGTGTTGTTTTTAACCTGAATAAATTCACATTCAGAAATCACATTAATTATAAACCTTCGTTCGCATTTAAAATAAAAAATTTAAAAAGAAAAGAGGTGATGAAAAATTCAGCTCAGCCTCTGGATGTTTCCAACACATCATCTGCCAAACAGAAAGGTGACTTTGTCCAATCAGAAAGTGTCTCAGGCTCAAACCCAATGCCCAGGAAAATTGTATTTTCTCTGCCTCCGTTTATATCATCCACCATTTCACTGCTTTGATTTGAAATTATAACATCCCATCGTTATGTCTCAAACTTGTTTAGTTTACCTCTGGGAAATTAACAACTAACTCGCAAGTAAAGCGAAGTTCCTACATTGTCACAGTGAAGGAAGCGAATGAGTCGGAAACAAAAAGGAGGTGGGCACAGAACATGCTATAATTAGCATCTGTCATGATGACGCCTGGATGGCAGAAGAAAGTTTCTATGTTCTTGCTGACTGTGAGAAGCATTTGTCTCAGTTAACAACTTTAATTAATGCAACTATTGTGCACTTTAAAGATTATAAATTGCAGCAGTGTCAGTTTTCACTAATAACTCTTGTCTCTGTATCTTTGTGTGTGTGGATGTGGATGTTTACCATAATACTAAATGAAGGCCTTTATCCTCTTTATAGATAACCTTTGAGAAGTTGGCATCTCACGCCGGTAGTAAACCCACACAACAGAGCAGAGGACGGTGCTGCAGCAGCCTATAAACACAACGTGTCAACGTGTAGATTTAGATGCACCACACAGATTTGGGGCCTCTTTTCCTGTACAGCCTTTAAAGAGACTAGAATCAACATAATTAATGGCCAGTCTGGTGTTACACAACATGTGTTTGAAGCAGCAAATTTCAGCGCCAGATGATAAGAAGGGTGATTCAGACTGGAGAAAAGAGTTGGAGGAAGAGATATTAGGTGCAGAGGCTGGAGACACAACCAACAACCATTAATTACAAAGATTAAATGTCTTTGCGCAGACGTTTATTGTCATCAGAGGAGAAATCTTAATAACGTTAACTGACTTTTTTCCTCTAATGTCGCCGTGAGAATCTCGTTTATGGCTGTTAATGAAATAAACATCGACGTAAATAAACAAGCTGCCAACAAAGAATTACCTTTGACGACATTTTGTCGACTTGTTGCACTAAAATCGGCATCAATGTTTTGAAAGTGAAGTGATAAGTGGAAATTAATGACACAAGTAAACATCGTAAATATTATGAGCATCAGCTTCACCGGGAGCTTTTCTCTTACACCTCAAACTTCATCCGTTTTCTGTGGATAGAAAAAAAACATTAATTCTTTCTTTTTATTCTTGTCTGACCTTTAGTTACCCTTTTTCTTTTTGTCTCTTCTCTATTTTGGATTTCAGCGAACTGGTCCAAACAAAGTAACAACTAAAGCTCAGCTGGTGCAGGTCATGCTCAGCTTGTACGAAATAACGAGATCGAGGACATATTGTTTTTGAGAGCAAAAAAAAAGAAAAACACACATTCAACACACGAAACACAATGAGACGAGACTTATGGGAGCTTCTATAAAGCTCAGGAGCAAATATCTGCTCCGCTAGTTATCTACAAAACAACAGAAGTGAAACTCACAGCTGCGACGTAGATCACAAATCAAATAAACTGCAGCAGGACAACACTGTTAGCTACATGGATCGATGATGCTCTTCATTAAAAACATCCAACTTTTGCAGACTTGGCTCCTGTGAAGAAGCTAATGAAGTGATTCTCACAAGTCCCTGGAGCAGTTTCTGGCCTCTTCATACGTGTTACTCTTCTGACTCGACACAGTTTGCATGAATCAAACTCAGGCAATGAGAAATTAATTAAATAGTTGTTTGTTTTCTAAGTTAGTTTTTTTTTTTTTTTTAAACTCACTTCTTTGCAATTTGCACATTCACATAGTTGTTTAGATTTTTTCTCATCAGCTCCATAATCTTATGTTATATATGTAAATATCATATATGTCTTTATTATCTTATACATTTTATAAATTATGGTCCAGAGTAACATGAACCAGAGTCTATTTCACCATGAATACGAGTCAAACTCCCCTCAACAGATATGTTACGTTGGTTGAAGTAATATCCAGTTTGACCGTCTTTTGTTTTCACAACCAAATAGTTAACAATGAAAGTAAATGGGGCAGTCAGCCAAACGTATCTAAATTGTCATTTTTTTAACCACTAATAAAGCTCAAAATATCACTTCACTTCACATAACTGGTGATGAAGGATGTTCCACATCAGCAGATTCATCATTTTCCTGAACAACAGGCCTATGTGTATGTGAAGAGAGAGAAAAATGATGAATCTGCTGATGTGGAACAACCTTCATCACCAGTTGTTATAAAACCAGACGTTGGGTAAGTCTTGTAAAACAGTGTTTTTAATAAACTCTGGGTTCACTTACTAAGTTATCAGTACTTCAGTTTATGTGTAGGGACCCTATTCATGCTACTGCTGAAGTGAAGTGATATTTTGAGCTTTATTAGTGGTTAAAAAATGACAATTTAGATACGTTTGGCTGACTGCCCCATTTACTTTCATTGTTAACTATTTGGTTGTGAAAACAAAAGACGATCAAACTCAAAAGTCCTTCGACCAACATAAAATTAATGAAATAGACTCTGGGTTCAGATGTTTTAAACTCTGTAACTGTTCACAGTTCAGTTTTGTTGGTCCCTGCGTCCTTGCTAAGGCGACTAAATAAATGAATAAATCACAAGTAAAATAATATTTTCCAGTTATTTTGCAGTGTGTAGTAGCAGTGCAGTTAATTTAATTATAATCACTGTAAAAACATGAACATTTCACGGCTGTTTGCTGTAGTTTTGCTCTGGCTCTATATTATTCCTGGACATGTAGCCATCCGATACGTTTAAATTATTAAAAAAATAAAAAACATTTGCTTTACCTTTTGAGATCAAAGCAAAGTGGTCAGTTCATTTTCGTTTTTTGCCTAGAGGAGCATTTATCATGCTGAGTGATTTTGTACAGACAAATTAAGTTTATCCAGCAGGCTGTTGTTATAAATCCTGAAGTCGGAGAATCCTTTTTTTATGTGGAAACTGCCTGATTAAATGTGTGAATGGATTTTCTGTTTTTATTCTCACTGGGGAGCGAGAGAAATTACTTTTTTCCTGCTGATTCTGGGGAAAAAGGTTTCACATTGTAATTTTAAAAGAACTGTGACATTTTTTTTTTTTAAAATGACGCTGAACACAATCACGTTCGAGGCTGAAACTGAGCCGGTTGCTGTGGTGGCTCTTACAGATGACACATCAATTGATGTAGAAGCTTTTTGCTTGTTTGATAAATTGTAGTTGTCATTCACTCCACACTGACTACAACCTCGGTTCTCCATGAAGGAGCAAAGAAGAAGTTTTAGATCTACGCATCTTTTTACTACCCTGGTGATTATTACCGTCTAAACCAGATTTGTCAGTTACAGTTGAGCTAAGACGGGTTCATGATGGCAGATTTGTGTGAACAGAGATCGTCCTCAATGTTGCTAATAAAGACAAAGTAGAGCTGAAGCGTGTGTTTGTTTTATCAGATGTTTTATCATCTGAATGCTCCGCTCACAGCTTCATCTGTTGAGCTGTTTTTGTTTTGTTTTCTCTCTTTTTTTCCATCAAGGTGCCCGTACGTGTCCTCATACTTGTTGTAATCATTTTAGGTCTTTGTCTTCCAACATTTCAATGTCTCTCATCATCATTTCTCTTCTCTTTGTTTGTTCTGCAAAACTATAACAGCGTTTTTAGACCATCGGGACACATTTTCAACATTACTGCAATTAAATGACTGAAATATAATCATGCGTCTCAGTGGGACAAGATACCCTGAAACTACACAAATTAATTTTAGATTGTATTGTAAACTGGTTCCAGTTTATAGATGATTCACCAGAGATTTTTAAATCTGTTTAGGTGTTTTTAAAGGTTTATTTATGTTCTAGCTAAAGGTATATAAAGGTTAAGTTAATGCTGAGGGTTTGTCTCTAAAATCAATATCTTATTGTCTCATTTGTAGCCAGAGAGGTTGTTTAATTTACCACATTAATGTACAGGACTGCACATTGATTTAGACAAAATTGAGCAAAATTGAAGAAATCTGTTACTGTCAGGAAGTGAAAGTGAACTTTCTCCTTTACTCACAAATGAGCAGGAGATGCTGATGGTTTCTCTTCAGCATAAATTGTCTGTTTCCAGACGGTTGTTCAGTTCGAACTGTGGCTACTTAATCACACGTCACTTTTTTTTCCCCCCACACTGAAATGTCAAGGTTTAATAAGAGTAAATAACAGCAGCACTGCAGCATTTTCATTCCTGTTTCTCATATAAATGTGATGCAACATTAAATAGAAGATATTCTTGGTAAAGTCTGACTGTGATATTCTTAATGTTACAATAATTTAATCATCAAGTTTTCAGCTTCTCATATAGAAAAGAAACGACCTTTATTCATTGTTCGTTTATTATTTGTGATTGATCAGTGTCAGCGGTTGGATTCAGTTCATTCTGATTATTTTCTGTTTGTCAATGAGTTTGTGTCAAGAAAATCAAAAGAGGATCAGACAGGTCGAGATTTTCTTTTCCAGTATTAATACTGAACCTTCCTCTAATGGTACAACATCAACATAGACGTGGTTTTGTAGGAATAAAGATAATTACATGCTTTTTTTTTTGAGAGAGGTGAATCATGGGAATAGTCTGCTTCATTATGTAGCAGCAACAAACTGGCAATTTTCTTGCACTTTTCTCGTCCTCCGTTTAAGTCGTTCTGACATCAGATTTAATTTTCCAGTGACTAAAGCAGATAATTATGGATAATCTGAGGCTCTTGAATTTGGACAGAGTCCATTTAGTCGCAGTTTTAGACCTTTTAATTTTATCTCATTATATTCATCAGAACATGAAATGTCAACTTTTATTTTATTTATTTATTACATAATCAGTTTGTCCATCCATCCCTCTGCCTTGATATCTGGAGAAACGTTTCAAATTTGGTGCTAAAGCATGAAATGTGTGTTACCACTCTGATGTAAGAAAAATAAAATATCTTCACTACAAATTTGGCAGAAACATTCATTTAAAGTGACGGTCCAGAGTAACATGAACCAGAGTCTATTTCACCATGAATACGAGTCCAACTCCTCCTCCAGAGATATTTCATGTTGGTTGAAGTAATATCCAGTTTGACCGTCTTTTGTTTTCACAACCAAATAGTTAACAATGAAAGTAAATGGGGCAGTCAGCCAAACGTATCTGAATTGTCATTTTTTAACCACTAATAAAGCTCAAAATATCACTTCACTTCAGCAGTAGCATGAATAGGGTCCCTACACATAAACTGAAGTACTGATAACTTAGTAAGTGAACCCAGAGTTTATTAAAAACACTGTTTTACAAGACTTACCCAACGTCTGGTTTTATAACAACTGGTTTCAGCAGATTCAACTATTCCTGAACAACAGGTCGATGTGTCTGTGAAGAGACTGCTTTGGTTCATGTGTATTTTATATTTACCTGGAGAGAAACCGAGACAATATCAACTCCACATTTCTAATATCTATAAAGTATCTGAAGGTTATGTAAAAAAAAGATGATGTTTAGTGTAAAATTTGTCTGTCGGTCTCGTTACTGTTAAAGAAAAGGTTGTAAACATACATGAAAACGTTGAGTCTCGTTATTTTCTTTGTGCTGGTGTTGATTTCCTGAAACGTACTGTACCGACAGTAAGTCAGACTCATCCCCAACAATTAAAAATCTACTTGTCCAGTAACAGAAATAGCTCTGGCTTCTGTCTACCAGCTGACATTAATTATCACTCTTTATATTCCCTCATCTCAGGTTTCTGTTCAGTCAATGATCTTTTTTAGATTCATTTCAACCTGTTATGTTTTACATTGGATTCACAGATTTTCTCCTAAATGTGTCCAATTGTTTCAATCTACGATAAAAGAAGAAAGTCACAGTCGTGAACACAGGTTTCCATGGCGATAATCAAAATGTTTTTTGTCTGTTTATGAGTGACTGATTACAATTTAAGTACATAACAACATAGTCTTGAATTAGGGTTCGTTTCAGCGATAAAACTCACAGAGACGCAGACATATTGAGCTGAATCACACCTCAGGAAGTGTGATTTACAGAGTGTTGTAGAGACAACAGATTGTGTCTGTCTGTGGATTCATCGTTGTGTTTTTAGAAGGAGGAAAAAGAGCAACATTTAACATGTTCAGTGGCTGAAAGCTGCTGCTGTTGGAGGATATTTTTGCCAAAAGGAATCGAGTTAGTTTGATCGAACAATAAGCAACGTTTCTCCCTCCTGAAGAGACGTTTATTCTGGCTCATCTG
Source organism: Polydactylus sextarius (assembly GCA_016801845.1). Lineage (NCBI taxonomy): Eukaryota > Metazoa > Chordata > Actinopteri > Polynemidae > Polydactylus > Polydactylus sextarius. Next base: position 1,394,777 of record CM028924.1, read on the forward strand.
TTACAGTGGCAGGCTATAACATCCACGTGTCATTTTTCTATAATCTCAAAGATTTATGATCTCCATCGTGCTCTGTAGAGAAATGAAACCACGGAAAGAGATGAGGATCAGTCAGTCAAGACAATTCAAGCTCGTTTCTTCTCTCTCGTTCCCGTTGACGGAGGACGTGATGAATTATCTCCTTCTCTCTTTGTCTGATGCTCAATTGAGTTTGTTTTGAAGTCTCATTAGTGAAGACATTTGCATATATTTTTTATGTTTAACTGCAGCATAAAAAACATCAAGTCGTTGAAATGTTTATATATAAAACTCACTCATTTTACAGACAAATCTTCATGTTGGTGCCTTGAAGAATTTCCATTTTTCTTCACGATATATTAAAGATTCATGTCTGGTCTCATGCAGCCAAGTGATGATGTAAGTTTAAGTAGTATGTTGTTTTATGTAATTAATCAGTAGCGCTGTTGTTCAAGTGAAATTTTCCACTTTCTGCTGTGAAGCAGCACAATTATTTATGACTCTCAGAGAAGCTAAATTAAATTCTGCCCCTTCCTCTCCCCCGCTGTCTCTCTACTCAGGAAAGTTTAGCAGATCCTGTCAGAGACACTTAATATGTCGAGCCAGAAAAACCACCGTCAGTTACCGTGACAACCTGACAAACCCATGTAGCTTTATCAACCAAATTATTAATCTGAATCTCACAGACTATAGAAATATATCGTACAAATGTAATCATCGTGTACATCATATTATATAAACTTTATTAAATATCTCATCATCAGAAGGAAGAAAACATTTCATCTCTTGGGTTTTGCCAACTCTTCTCTTTATCCCAGTGCCTCATACACACACACACACACACAAACACACACACACTCATCCATCTGTCTATCCTCAAGCAAAATATCCTCCAAAAAAACATGAATACATTTCCATTAATTGTGGCAGATAGATGGGCCTTGAACCAAAGAACATTTTTCTTTTTTTCCAGTAATGTTTGAGATTTCTTCCAGTAAATAATTAACATGTTATAATTAACGAAGAGAACGATTCATTTAAAGGTAAAAGAAACGCATCCTGACGCTATAGTAACATCTAATGGTTACAGGTTGAAACTGCAACATCAAAGTCACCTCAGTGACAGTTCATCCTTCAGTCTTTCACTTTATTTTACTATGAAATGTTCTTGCTATTGAATCCTCTAATGTTAATATGATAAAAGCTATAATTTTTATGACACATCTTTATCAGACACTTCAAAGAAACAAACAAAAAGAGAAAAAAAGACCGTCACTTTAATAATACATGTAACTCTTCACTTTCCTCCTCTGATTGTTAATGAAACTAAATTTCCTTTGCTTCCTTTTGAAGCTCGTACATTAAAGATAAACATGTTCTTTCTCCGCTCATATTCACTGACTGACACGTTTTAAAATCCACCATTTAAAACAGACTCACAACAGCAATTTTCTCTGAATCTGTGGCCGAGTTCGCGTCCATGTTTTGAGCCTATAACTCATGTACTGAAGTAGCTGCTTATGACTTCCTGACTGTAATATCATGTTAGTGGTAATTATGCACATTTAGTTACCATTCATTTGTGTGTGTGAGTGTGTGTGTACCTGGAGGGGAAACACAGAGCTGCTGCTGCTGCTGCTGTTTCTCTTATTTTCCAATTGTCTGTTATAAAAACAACTTTTAATAATCAAAGCTTCAGCAGCAAACAACCTTTCATCCTCTTATTGTTGCTGTAGAAACACACGTGTTCTGTGTGTTTATTGCCTAATGTTAAACACAAAATGTATGTGAAAGAGTCTTTTCATGAATCAGTGCAGCGGAGGGGAGAAGGAGGAGGAGGAGAAAATAACAAGACACACAGATTCCTTTCTCCGTTTCTTCTGGAGCTGCCAGATATGTGGCTGAAGATGAATGTGATGTTGGAGGAAACTGAAATTACCTCAGCTAGTGTGATGTAAAGGCTGCAGATTCTCCTGCATCTGCTACTGTTAGTTCCTCTCCTCTCTGCTTAATCTTCCCCCCTCTTTTTTTTCTATCTTCCCAGCTTTTTATTCTTTCTCTGTAGCACTTATAGACTCGTAAGAGCTTTGAACTCTTTATTCGCTTTATTGACCTACGACTCTTTCAGTTGATGGGTCAGTGTTTGTGTGAGTCTGACAGCTCAGAAATGGACCCAAGAGCAGGTTCCAGGTTTCCACTTTGTGATTGAGCAGATATAGTGACATTTTTTAATTTACCCTGGTTGTTCATCGGGTGGCAGCACCAGCTGCACATTCACAGGTCGAGACGCTGCAGCTCTGGAGACCAAGGTTAAACCTCCATCCTATCAACCGAAAGGACCAATCGTCTAACATCATTTACATCAGCTTGATTACTCGTCACCACCCGGCGTAATGGTAACGCGTTGTTTTATAGAAATAAAATGAAAATAAAATTGTGTTTAATAATCTAATGGTTGTAGAAAATAAAAGGAGTTGATGGTCCAGAGCATATGGACGTTCATCTTAAATACACTTAGTGTGCTCAGTATTACATGAAGCCACATGTTTGTCAGAGCTCATAATAAAACAAACAGTCACTCAATAATAAAACAGTAAACGTGTTTTATCACAGAGATAAATGTGACACGTTATGATTATATACTGTACACACATCACATGCTATTTATAGTAACTGTGACTCCTTTTATCTGGAGTCGTTATATGTATCAAAGACACAGCAGGCGAGTTGTGGATGTTGGATGATGAATCGATGTGATGTGAATTTATAAAATGTTCATTTTACAGTCGTGTGGAGTCTCTGAGCGACAGCAATTGCTCAGTTAGTGACTGTGTTTAACTTCAACCTACACATTTCTTATTCCTCAGAGCTCTGACTTAATGTAATAAAACCATTTCACAGTATAATTGGAGCCTTATCGAACATTGTGGGCACCTCTCTTTTAAGATAATCATACTCTGAGATGTTGTATCGCACATATTTCTGAAGAAATGTGGCTTCTCCTTTATACACTTGACTTACAATTAAGTTTTTATTTGAAGAACATAGTTACTGAACTTGTCTTTTATCACCTTCACGGGTCATTTCTAGTTGTTGAATCGTCTTCATGCATGTGTGAAAATCCATTTCTATCAAAATGAAGGAAGTTTTCTCATGTTTTCCCTGAGGTTTCTTACTCAGGTCCAGTGAAGGAGATTAACATGGAGGTTAATTAGAAGAAATAAAAACACAGGATGGTCTGAATAACACATTGAATTCATTTAAAAGACCTGTCATTTGTCACATTTGAGACCAGTCAACCCGTCGCCTCTAGAGTCTTAATGGTCTCGTGAGAAGTCTATTTCTTGACAGTGAATGATGTTGATTGTAATCAGATAATAAGCGAATATCTGTCTCCGTCTCATCTGTTGGACTGTCTGTCTCTTTCTCTGTCACTTCTCCATCAATAGAGCCATTGTTCAGACTCTGTGTCGAATCCAAGAATCGAGCTGTTTCTGCCCAACAACAGCCTTTTTACATGTTCCCAGCACAAGTCAAGCTCATTGGTAGAAGTGTGGAAACACACACAAATACATAAACACACACAGTTTAATCACATTCTGGCAGACAGACGGCCCACAGTGTTTGTCTGTAACCTTCAACCATTTGTTCCCAAAGAGGCGGAGAAGGTCAGGCCCCATTGGTCTGTGACATAACAAGTCGCTGCTGACTGTAGTCTGCTCTGTTCGTGCCATCGTTTAAAACTGGTCGCGAACCAATGATAGTTAACACATCTTCTGGTCTCACACAGGAACGTGGACATGAATGGACGTAACAGTCCGGTGATTCTTTAAACAGGAAACGGGAAAATTAAAAACACAGAGCAACAAGATGAGACGGGACCATTAGCCTGTGGCTAGCTGGTTAGCATGCTAACTTCCATACAAGCAAAATATAATATAATCAATAGCAGTGTGAGAAAGTGTGTTTCTTTTCTTAGAGATGGTTATTGTCCATCTCTGTTGTAGAGTTGATTGGTGCTTTACTTCCCTCGTTTCCTTATTTATCACGATCAATTGAACCTAAATGACTCACACATTGATTGATCTCCACCATCGATCGCTTGATTGGTTGTGTGCTATTAAAGGGAGTGAATACGTTTCCATTCTATATTTGTGATTTTCTTTTTATTTGATATGTATCAATCAATAACACTTTAACAGTTTCCAGTATCATCTTCACTCTTCACTCTAAAGTAAAAAAAAAAAAAGTCAAAGTGATTTTAATCTTTAATCTTTTAGTCCAACCTGAGGTTTTAACACTAAAGAACCTGTTTAAATTCTTTAGTTTCAGATGAATAAATAAATAAATAAAGGAGTGTGTCATGAGCAAAACTCAGCCAGTAACAGGTTAAAAGAAGGAGGTCATTAGTGGTGTTTGGTCAGACACTGATAGGTCACTGCTCAGTGGTCTGCTCTCAGCCTCTCTCATCCGTGAAGGAACCGGCTGCAGGTCTCCGCCTCCGAGATGCACTGATTTCACTTGTGTGTATCCGCCGGGCGAACACACACACACACACACACACACACACACACACACACACTTTACTGGATGCATGTTTTAAACCTGTCAGCATGGATGATGACATCCACCCGTGAAGTGAAATTATCCTCCGGCGGTTAAATGGACGGAAAAGTTTGTAGAAGTTGACGAGGACGAGTCGAAGGTAAAGAAAGAAAAATAAAACGCAACATTGTTTCTTTTTCACCGGTTTTATTTTATTGTGTCGTTTCACTACGTTGTTGGTTACAAACCGATAAAAAACGATGAGTTTAACGAGCAGATGAAACTAACTTAGTGATGTTAACGTTGATTAAACGTCGCAGAGTAAACGCTCGGTTCGTTAAACATCAGTAAACAGACGCGTCGACTTTAAAACAGCGGTTTTTAATTTCCTGCGTCGCGAACAGTGCACTTCAGTGCACTTGTTGTAGTTTGCTGCTGCTGCTTGTCTGCATCGATAAACTTTACTTCATTTTGACTAGAAACTTTCAACAAAAAACACATTCATTTCACAAACGTTTCTACGTTTTTATGGTTTTGGTTTCATGTCTCAACTTTATGTTTTGTTTTGTTTTGTTTTTAACTTTCAGATAAATAAGATAAACACATTTTCAGTTTCTTATTTCATAAGAAACTCTGTTCCAGGTCTAAATCTATTTCCTCATGTTTCACTTAGAAATATTCAAATCTTGGTCAAACTATTGACCTTTCTGTCTTGACTGTTATGGTTTAACTTAAACACCAGGTTCAACTGATAATTGTCACTTCATGGATGTGAGATGAGATAAGACGCCTTTATTGTCGACATGAATCGAACACAGATCCATCAGTTTCTAACTATTTCTCACAGTTTGGTTATTTATGTTTCCTCCTGATCTTTCCTATTCATTCCTCACTTTGACCATATCATCTGTGGACATCATCACCTTTTCTGAAGGATGTGACTTGACCTGAACTTGCTGATTCTCCTTCTGGTTGTTAGAAGCTGCTGGCTGCTTTACTTTGAATACGATGGTTGACGTTTGACTGAAGAGGGAACGTGTCAGAACCTGCAGCAAGTTCTTACAGCAGCTTTAAGAAATAAAAACAACGTAACATCGATAATCGCGTGATTATCGAGGCTCAGTTCTGCAGTACGAGTCGAGACAAACGTGTGAATGTTCTCGATGTGTCGCTGCTGGTTGACGTTTCTAGGACCCTCGCTCTTTCACACTTTAGTACGTGTTAGTTCATGTATAGATGTAGATATAGATTTTAGTTTGCTTTGTGATATTTCCTTTCAAACGTGTGACATTTGAAACCATGAGAGAAGCTGTATCTTCGAGCCTGTAGTTATCTTACTGTTTTTAGTTACTTTTATTATTTAAATGTGTCAAATTTAATGTTTAATGTTTTATTTTCTGACGTTAAAGGTCGTGTTTGTGAGATGAAACATCATCAGACTCATGACTTTACTTTTTATGTTCAGTGTTAATAAGTATGTATATGGACTCACAGGTTTTAAAGTTATTCATCAGGTTGTTTCACCTGTTGTTGGTTTGACAAGAAAACACTGAGCCAATCAGAGGAGACGGTCACAGTTCAGAGTGTGAGACAAAAGATGTGAAATTATATTAAGATTATATTATGAACATGGTCGTTTACCTTAACGAAACCAGACGAGTGTGAACGTTAATTTAACCGCAGCATCTCAGGAGATTATGTCTTTATATTCGAAGGAGTGAAGCCACATTTAGTTTCTACCACCACCTTCAACCTGCTACTGTTCAGGAAATTTTATGACTGTGAATGTAAAAAAAACCCCAGTAGTTGACACAGATCGACAACCACAACATGTTTACAACAAGAGCAGTTAGTACGTTTGAGATTTTGTAGTGTCACCCTGGCCAGCCCCCTCCCTCTCTCTCTCTCTCTCAGTCTGAATGAGGCCTCTTTGAATTCATCTCACAGTCTGATGTGTCCTGGTTTCCAACAGCCACTCTTCTCTCAGCTGTTTGTGACTGTCGGGCCTGGGAAAATGCTTCTTAACCTCACAGGAAATGGCAGTTGCTGAACAAACCAAGCTGTTGCTTATAGTTGTCTTTACTTCAGTGCTTCTTTATGTGAAGTATTTCTCATGGATTGTTTCAAGGATAAAAAATCCCTCAGGGTGAATTCTTTTAATTTCCTTGTTTGTTCTCGCTGATTATGTAATGTACTGAATTCTCATAGACGACATTTTGAACATATTATCTTGGTCTGGAGATATGTGCCAAATATAATGATTGTTCATCGTCATCAGGTTTTGTTTTGAATTAAAGACTTTATTTAATAATTAAAGTAAAACAATGTGCGTTACCTGTGAAGTCATGTGACCTTAAAGCTGCAAGTAAAGATCTAAAAACTGACTCAGTTTCACATCCTCTGTAGGGAGGAGACCACTTAAAGAGAGAAACACAGTCCAGTACTTTCCCTTTGTGGTGACATTTAAGTGCACAGTATCTCATAAACATAAAAATGCATCTGTTAGTTAACTTTCCGTTTTACATAATAAGACAGTGTTGATGTATTTAGACTCTCTAGGTTTAGGTTTTGATTCTCCCGTGCTAAAGGATTAGCATTGTAGCTAGCAGAGGCAGCTACATAAACATATCACTCATCTTAGAAATACCAAACATAAGAGGCTGAATAACATGACAGAGCTGCAATAGAAGGAGTTGGCAGCACTTCTTTAATTAACGTCACTTAACAGTTTATAATTACAGCTGTAAAATATCCTCAGATAAACCTAATCAATGTGTGTGTGAATGTGATCTGTAGTTTAAAAACTAGAAAAGTGTCGGTTCGTTTATCATTTCATCACTTTGTGTTTTAAGACCTGAAGGACGTGGAGGTATTAAAGATGTAAAAACGTTGCCTGTTTTTGTTTTTCAACTTGAATTGAGTCATAACCGACTTTGACGGGTTCTGTTCGTTCACATTGTGAAACCAACCATTTTTATTTATTTTATTTTTTTTTTTTTTTTTATTGGATCCAGTTTGACTCTGGTCTCACGTCATCATGTGTTCTCTGTTTCTGCTTTTTTGCCAAAGATCTGCGCCTGTTTCTATAGAGTTACCAGGTTATTTTTAGAAGTCAGAGAATCTAAATAAGAGATGAAAGACTGAGTTTTGATCAAAACAGCGTTTCTCTCTACAGACGTGAGCTGGTTCCTGCCAGTTCTGATTGAAAATGATGCACTCTGGGAAACGTCACCATACGTAGCAGTATATTAAAATTTTAATGTGAAGTCAAAGAAAGAAGCCACATCCGATCGTCTGTTAGAACGTTTTCTAGCCTTATAAGCATTTACTGTAACGTGTTCATCACTAGTATCGTCTAATACGATTTCTTTATATTTACACTGAAGACATTTTACCATAAATAACTCCCCTGGCTGGTGAACAGCTAAAGCAGCAGAACTGGAAGGAGGAAAAAAAAGAGTCCAGTCATTTATGGCACAATGTGTTCCTTCTTTCTTCTTTACAGTGAGTCGGTGTGCGCTCAGATGCCAGTCTGACTGCAGCTCCACTGAGATTTATACAGTAGATTAGAAAACGAAGGAGTAAAAAAGGTAAAATGAGGTGAATCGTGTTACGTGACCAGTTTTTATAAATCTCATCACATGTTGATCGATGCTGCAGCCTTGTTATGTCACTGGATGTGCTCTTATATGATTGACTAGCGGCTCAGTTTTATTTAGGGAGTGGGTTTATTTTAGTATAGACTCCACATCACAACACAACACATCATTAGCACCCTGCCTTTGAGGGGAAACAGTACACAGACACAGTTGTCGTGTAAATATTTTATGTGGCAGTAATATTTCATCTTATTTGTGTTTAGGTAGCTGAAGGCGTCACACATCACATTTCTTTCTTCTTTTTTTTCTTTTCTTTTATTTGCTGATGTAAAATAATTACTTCTAATTTACATAATTATACTTTCGTGATAATTTGTTGCAAAGTAAATCTAAAGAGACCTTTTCGGTGGCTTGAATCTTGAGACATATGGTTGTTTTTGGCACTTCCTGTCTTCTCCAGGACAAACCTGGTGACTGATGGAGAGATACCAGCATCAACCCAGCAGCTCTCTGTCTGCTGCCTCATTTTATTGGTGCATTTACCTGTAAAATAGTCGGTTGCAGAAGCTTCCGTTTTATCTGCGTGATGCCACAGCTTTAAGGTATCTGATGCATGGGTTAATACTTTAGAGAATATTTAACTTACCCTCACAGTTAATGATAATTAAAGTAGAATTGCATTAGTCAGACGCTGTAGGTTTCATGTCCTTGTAAAGAGTTCATTTAACTAATCACTGCACTTTATTCTCCTTGTTTTTTTTCATCAGCGTTGGTTTAATCAGCATTAGCATGCCTCTGTAATCTGCCCACACTCTTTGACAGGGACACAGCGCTAAGAATAGAGAGGCGGAGAACAATAGGGCTGAACTTTGATGGTCAGTAATGACGCGTGAAAAGGCGGCTGTTGTGCCGCCGTGCCGCCATCGCACTGATGGAAAACTGTGATCTCTGTCTCAGCTGTAACAGCAAAGCTACTCCGTGGTAGGTCCATCTGTTGACCGCGCTAATGGTGCACATGGCAAAGTGAAGACACAAGATGAGTAGATTAGGGTCCTTCCTGCTGTGTGTTACACGACACAGGTGCATCAACACGCTGCAGATAAAATCAAGTGTTTTAACGGTTTCTCTTTTCTAATGTATGATTCTAAAAAAAACACTAATTTGTTAATAAAATGTCAAAAAAAAATTCATGCAAATAAATTCATAGTGAAGTAGAGTCGACACTAACTTCAGTCACGACAGCACCTGTTCACCTGAAGCAGGAAACACTGTCTTATTATAATTAATGCATAAAGTTTTTCTCATTTCCTCCCTGGTCTGCAGATCAGAGTGTGTTGTTGTTGTTGTTGTTGTTGTTGTTGTTGTTGTGTGTGTTTGTGGTGCATTTGCAAAGAGCCACATCGCACATAGTTGATGCAAATATGGTTCTGTTGAAGCGTGTAGATGTTGTAGGTTTAAACAGCATTTCATGAATACACTGTAACACCTGCCATGATCAATATAGATGATGAATTAATCCTGCAGACGGAATAAATAAGAAGTTTATTTTGAACATATCAGGACAACAACCTGAGTAGTTAGAAAATAATTATCTTTTTGAATATTTATGATCATTTATCTAAAAAAAAAAAAAATCATCGCAGCTTTGACCTTTTAAAGAGTCCGACCGTGTTAAGTCAAATATTTGTGAATTAGTTCAAGGACAACGTGTGATGTTTGTCCAACGTTTTCTATAACCCTGATAACTGTGTTTGGTTTTACAACCTTAGATACTGAGCCTCAAAATTACTGGTAGAAATAATTTATGTGAGCGATATGTGTTTTTTACTGGATTGGATGAATACTGGCACATAGAGGGAGTCAAGTAGTTTAACGTGCTCATTTTAATATTATATGACATATTTTAGCGGCTGCAGATAAAGGTTAGTTCTCAGGGTTTCTAAAATAACTTTTTTCATTATTAGTCATTATAATATATTTATATTACAACAGATAAAAACGAATGCTCAGAAGTTGGTGAAAGTTTTTTTTTTTGTCGCTTAACTTTTCAGTAGTTGTTAAAATCTGTTTTTAAAGTTGAAGTCTCAGGATGCGAGATGTAACTTTTACACTCACTTAATCTTCTTGGCTGCTGCTTTAAACCTCAGTGCCAGAAGCCTCGGAGTCATTTTGTATTGGCCTCGCAGCGTCTCGTGTAGAGCAGTCGTCAAATCCCACTTTTTACTTTAAAGTCCCCGGATCACCTCTGAGATCAGGCCTCTTCTCACTCGCCCCATTTAACAGAAGCAGTTTACACACTCTCACTTCCTTCAGGCGAGAGATTATCGAATGTTTGTGTACGTCTCGGACTCGGAGCAACAACAACACTCACATTTACAGTGGAAACTCAATTCTAAATCAGTTACACTAGTCTTGTCCTCAGTGATCTCACTGATTCACTAAAGCTCCTACAGGAAACGTATTGCTTTTTCTTTAAGAGCCGTTTGGCTGTGGAACATCCTGTCTCAACCTTATACTGTGGGTTTTAAATATCCTGTTATCCTCTATATGATAAATACAATCTATTTGCGAGTGATTCATTGAACCGGGTGTAATATTTCTGTGCAGACAGGAGGTGCTTGCTCTTGTTTCAGTAACACATAGTCCTGCTGTTTGTTTGTCACCACACAGCTGAGAAACACCATATGAGCAGAACAATTATTCTAGTGATGTTAACGACGGAGGCTATGAGAAGAACCCAGATGGTTGTGATTACTATTGACTCTGTATCTGCTGCTTTTTGATTGGGTCACCCACTCTGATTATATGCTTTTGTGATTTTTCTTCAGTTTGCGTTGATAGTTGCACCTGTAAACCTGAAACTAACGCGTGCAACTTTATTCAGCATCAGGTTTCTCACATTTAGTCTGATGTTTGTTTTGTTTTGTTTTTTTTAACCAGAAACAGTCGGTCATAGCTCAGATATGCACAGTAGCAGTGTTGTCTTTGATTTGTTTAATGGTGTGTGATACGTTTAACACCGTCATTAGAGGAGAGGACTGATTGAGACTTGGGCTGGTGCTTGGTGGTGGAGTCAGAGTAGGTTTAATGTGATCGTGCATGAGTGTGTTTGTTCTGCCTGTTTCCTGCGATTGCTTATCATTGTATCTGCGTTTGTCTTGTTCTGTGCACTCTGCCTGCTTTTATGATTATATACCTATGTGTGTTTGTGTGTGTGTGTGTGTGTGTGTGTGTGTGTGTTAACTTGGTCATCATCGCCCTCAGCCTTGCCTGTACCTTGCAGTCCTGTCACCTCCCTCTAACCTGTAGGCATTAACCACGTGGAGACAGCGACACACTGGGGCATAAGAAGGACCTTCACCCTCCGACATGGGCACAACCAGGGCTGACAGTGTCTCCTCGGCTGCTGTGACGCCGAAATGAGCGCAAAGTGACAACAAACAACCTCCCAACAATTTAACACAACATCAGCATCGATATTCAAGGGCTGACAGTCAGTGCCTTCCTCTTTAACATTAGCAGCAGCAGCAGCAGCAAAGGTAACAGCTCTGGCAGCTCAAACTGTAGCATAGCCAATGTGTAAGCGAGTGTGTGTGTAACTTGGCCTGCCGGTCCCTGGGGAGCACCAGCAAAAGAGTTGTGTTACACTCCCTGACAGACCTTATACATGTTTCATCTGCTGCTCTCAGAACAGAAGCCCCCTTTGTTATCTAATCCAGCCCTCTCCTCCCCAGCCTGAGAGACTGAGTTTACTGCCACAAGACTGCTCTTCACAGTCTGTCAGACAGCCACTGAACTGATACATATCAACCAAACAGCTGAGGAGCAGGAGAAGGACTTGGTCAAGCCCCAGATATCTGCTATCAGGACTTCTCAGGCCAGTCTTTTAAATTCAGTGGCTGGCATGAGGACAGGGCTTTAAAGTAAACAGGAGGATCTGAAGGGACTGTGTGAAGTCCATCAAAGATTGTCAAGGATCTAAATTGTGCCTCATCAAGCTGAACCTCAACTTCTCTGCAGCTAGTAGCTTCTCAAGCTGCAGAAATCTGCAATTCTTGTAACCAAGGGTCGCAAATTTAAAAAAAAAAAAAAAGATTTAGGGGCTTTTTATTGAGCTAGTGAGGACAATGAGTGACACTCTTAGACCTCCTTCACTCCAGGTGAGCGTCCCAAACGATGCTCCGGCGTATTCAGACGGAGGAAACAACGCCGTGTCAGACGGTTCAATCCGATCCAGCTCCTCAACGCCAACTCTCCGCCGAAAGCGCTTCAAGATGCGGCGTATGAGGAACATTCCCAGCGAGAGGGAGATGGAAAGAGGACGATTAAACGACAGCCACCTCACGGCCCGATGCCGCTCCGCCTCTAAGGAATACCTCCAGCTGCCTTCTATTGAGATCACACCTTCTAGTGATGAAGATGCTCCTTCTTCCTGGTCCAGCTGCTCCACGCCGAGCGCCTCCCCTCGCCGCAAACGTTTCCTCTTGAGGAAGTGGCTGAAGGTCAGAGAGAAGAAGGAACAAGGCAGTGAAAGCAGGTTGGTATGGGCCCTGACTACTTACCTCTTCTCCCCACATCTTCCCTAATATCTCCATGCTGCTTCAAGGCTCCTGCTGCCTGCACTAATGTGGTGTATCACTAACAGAAGGTGTTAAATCTGACGTGTCAACTCAGGTTTGATTGTGTATTTTTCTGTTTAGCTTGAGGCTTTTTTCTTTGGTTGGATAGTGGCCGAAAAGAAACCAGTGTAATGACCACACACTGCACAAGAAGTAGTTGCACTTATGTTTTCTCATGTCTGATCTGACACATGAAGTTGACTTTTCACTTCGTTCACTTTGTACGTCTGTGGATGTGATGGACTTTTTCTTCCTTATTTCTCTGGTTGACGGGTTTTTTGTTGTTTATAACAACAGTGAGAAATGTCATAGTTTCAGTAAAAACAACTCATCTCTCAAACTTGAAGTATTTTAACAATTTAAGAAACAAAAGTGTTTATTGGTTTGTTTGAGAATTAAGTTGAAGTTTGAAAAAAAAGTCAGATAGAACAAGTTTTCTTCTTTTTGCAGAATTCAAATAAAACACCAAAGTCAGCGTTGAACGCTGGCAGATTTGTCTCTTTTTCGGGAAGTAATGTCATCTTCTTCCACAATCTGTGTCTGGTGCTTGTTTCTCCTCGTGTGTTGTGTCGGTGGGTCCTAACAGACCGGTTGTCAGTGGTAACAGATGGTAGAAACATTGTCCTTTACTCCCTCCGCCGGTGTGTAATCTCTCCCTGAGTAAGACAAAAACTATCCAGAGACCTGTGAGCATCAGACCAGACATCCTCCCTGAGTGTGAAATAGTGTCATTAAGCTGCGCTCCATGAGTAAAACTCAACTCCCCCTCAGGGTGAAATGTAGACTGCTGTAACAAGCGTTTCTCAGCTTGATATTGTACTGTAGCATTGAGTTGACATCACTGTGTAATATAAAGCTTAAGGTGCTTAAAGCTGTACAGGAGCAACATAAATCATCTAAATCTTAATGTTTATCTTGATTTAATCATTGATGAATCAGAAGAAGTCCAACTTGGAACTGGATGTCCTGTTGTTACACCACGTTCTTACACGTCACTTTTCAGATCTGCCCTGTGGGAATTTAGCTTTTAAACATTATTTCTTGACAATATTTTGTTAATGGAAGTGTATTTCACAATAGGGACGCTGTCTTTTATTTGAGGCACTTCAGATGTGGTCGTGATGTTCTAGTTGTTGTGTCTAGAGCCTGATCTTTCTCCACCGATGATGATGATGTAAACATGATGCAGCTATGAGTTGTCCCCTGCAGTCGTCTCACACCGTCTACAACCTAAGACACAATCTTCAAGATTTTCTTTTTAATAAAAATGTGTCACAACAGGAATCTCTGAATGAAATAAGATGATAAGATGACTGATCTTGTGACAGCTACTACAACATTTATGTATTCTCCGTTTCCAACTGCTGCAGCTTCAAGTTGAAAGCAATTAACTTTTTCATAATTGAGCAAAAACAAGCGCGTAGTTTTGATTTTTGTCGGCGGATCCGTTTTGAAATATTACAGCGAAGGAGCAGACACAGTGAGACATTAGATGATGAGCTGCAGGCGGTAGTAACCAACTCTTTTCACTGTGTCTCGCTGTTTGCAGATTTATTCCCTGAGCAGAATAAAATCAGGTCACAGTTGCTCACAGAACAATGGAAAAAAAACGCCAGTTATTACCTGACATGTTTATTAAAACGGCAATGATTAGTTTTCCTGACCGCACGATTCTTTAACCTTCAGTGTTAAACTACATTTGCTGCTATTTATTGACAGTAATTATAGATTGATGCTCTGAAACTTGTAGATTTGTTCCCCAGGGCCAGAGTTTCTTATAGTAATGACGTAGTAAAGCTGCCGGCACATGACCAGTTCTTACACTGGAAATAATTACCTCTGTGTATATGAAATACTACGTCACATCCATCTACTTCCTGCCCGTGGTTCCTACGCTCGTAAAAATGATAAATGAGAGTCAACAGAGATAAAATTATTTGAAATGTGTCATAGTTTCCACATGTGATGTCAGTGAATGTTAAAGATAATGTTTGACATGGAGAGGGTCTGTTACGTTTTTATTTAGAAGCAGATAAATCAGCAATTACACCACAAACATAGTTTTGACTCACACTGATAGTTATTTAAATTAACATACAGGATATGTGTGATTCAGGGAAGAAATCAAAGTGGATCTGAAAGTAATTTGATGAACGTAAACTGTTAAACATTTTCCTGGTGATTGTAGATAAAGTCGAGGTGACTGAGGTGGTCTGAGGGATCCACTTCACATGGGGGATCCAGAGTAATTCCCAGACTACATGAGATGTGTAATCTCTCTCTAGAGTCCTGGGTCCGTCCCAGGAGACGTCCTGATGAGATTCCTGAAACACTTTCATCTTTGCGATGCAACAGAACCAAGTCCAAGCTCCTCTCTTTCTCTTTAAGACTGAACACGGTCACTTGTATCCAGCACCTCATTCTGTCAATCACTCAGCAAAGCTTGTGACCACAGGTGAAGGCAGCAACAAACATTGACTAGTAAACTGAATCTCTTCACTAAAACGGTCCAGTAAAACGTCTGTCTGCTCCGATCCGTCTCAGTCATGAACGAGACTCTGAGACATTAGTTTTCTGATTATAGCTTTTAGCTCAGTTCACCATTGTGGCTTCATTGGAAAGTACATCTAACCAGAGTGAACCTGTGCACTCGTAGTCTTGTTAGCTAAGATATAGACAGATATAGGTCAGATATAAACAAGTTTTAAACATAGTTTGACCTCGGTCCCTGTGGGTGTGACTAATTTTTTATTCACAGTGGTCTAATGTACATCTGTCTGGGTGTTTTTCTTTCTGTGTTTAAATATATATTTATCATTTATTTATTATACATTTATTAACACTGACAAGTACGATTTCTGTTGCTAAGGTGCGGTGAATGGTTAAAGCATTGGGGAAAAGAAAAAGATAGAAACCTTAAAAATATAAATGTTTCTAAAAAAAAAAAAATGTGTCACCACCAGAGTCACTTCCTTCCCCACAACATCTCAACATCAAAAGGTGTCAAAAGAACCACAAGTCACACAAAGAGCCGCTTTTAATTTATTTATTATAATTTATAATCGAAACGTTTGGTTGCATCTAAATAAAATTAAACGAAAAAGGTTCCAGTCATACGTGCTCAGCAGGAAGAAAAACACATTCAACATCTCTTTAAATATTTCTGGAGATTTAATGTGCTGAAGATCACAATATTATGACACTTGTCTGTGAGTCTGTACAGTTAACATTAGTTAACACTTTGTACTGACAGTAACTTACACAAGGTTTGTTGTTGGACACCGCGGCAGCTCTTAGTTAATATACAATCATGACGGCCTTTATATTCAACCACACTCTTGGTGGTTCGTCGGTCACTGTGTCTGCCGGTGTGAACAGTCTGAACATGGTTTTCTCATCACGAAAATTGCCACAAATTCTGTGAGTATTTTAAAACCGAAAGCAACTGAGTCAGGAAGCGTTGATGGTCGATAGAAAGATAAAGATTGTGGCTGATGCTGAGTGTGTGAATGTTGCTTACGATGTGATTTCACTAACGTTGCTTCAGCTTCTCGGTCACTGACGTGGAACATAATGTAGTTTAGACTCAGACGGCTTAAAGGCCATTAGGCTTTTATGACGACGGGATAAAATAATGAAAATGTGTCGTTGTTTTTGACCTCAGAGTGTAGAATTAAGCGTCTGTTAATCGTCCGGCACCATTGTTCGTACTTCATCTTAAGCTTGTCGTTCTAGTCTTTTTCCGGTCCGAGTTTTTTTTTTCCTCCTGGACGTTAAAAGTGCGCGGCGGTTTGTAAATGTGTCTGGGAACAGTAGAGCCTCACAGACACGGTGGAATCTGCTGTTCTGGAGCCTGATAAGAACAGGGGCTATTTTGAGGAAGTGGTGCAGTGTCTTTCACCAGGCTTCACTGCTTCCACCTCGTCCAGGCATTTAAATATTTCAGATACACAAGCTCTTACTAAACGATGCAGGAAAATAAGAAATCAGATGTGAGGTGTGTTTTTTTTTCCTATATATATTTGGAGAAATTTAAATAAATCTCCCCGAAAGACAGTTTTAAATGTTGTTTCTGGTTCTGATTATGTTTCAAACAACAGGAAATTGACAAATAAGATGATACTCGATGAATCTTGTGCTTGTAGTGTTATTGTAACCGTCTGAAATTGGGCTTTTATTTTGTTACACCTCCTTGCTATCATGTTCAAAGCACATATCCCATCAATTGTGAATGAGGACTGAATAATTCAACGAGGGCCTTTTCCATGTAAACTTTCTGTTCACATGCTCCAAAACACAAGAGACACAAGTATGAACACCTGCGTAAACACCAAGAAACACGACTGTTGTTACAGAAACACACACGTCTCCGTCAGAAAACATGAAGAAGCAGAGGAACTGATCTTTTTAGTGTCAGATAGTCAAACCAACGCTGAACGATGACATCAGTTTCCTTTGTTTTATTTATTTTTTTTGTTTGTTTGTTTGTTTTTTTTACAGAAAACGGCAATAGTTGAGCAATAAAAGCAAAATATAATTCTTATTGAAATGCTTGGAGCAGTGTCCAAACTCTATAGATTTCAAAGATAATTTTAAACTTTAAAAACGCATCTGTTTACTAAAAATAATCTCAAGCTCCCAAAGTCTGCATTTTTCATCTAATTTCATTCCAGCCTCCCCTCAGGAGGCTTCATTCAGTAGGAAACGGATGAGGAAACCCTGCCGGGTGTGAATTAATGAAGCATTTTCCCAACAGACTTCTTTTATTCTTAAATGTCAAAGTCTGGACAGGGAGAGAAATCATATAAAATAGAGAGAAATCATCCGTTTTATTAACAAAAAGAAATAAAAGACAGACAGCTGTGCCTCAGTGATACATTAAAGTTAAACTCTGCAGGAAGTTAAATAAACTACATAATAAATGTGTAATTTTAGACAGTGATGATAATTTAATCATTCATCTAATAACAGATCTCTGTGTATATTCACTTCTATAATCTCGAACCCTTTAATTATAATAAGAAACCATATTTTATTACGTAGTCCATGTTATATAGCTCCCTCTTGTGGTGGAACTGGATTTGTGCACAAACAGGACAGAATTTCTACTTCTAGTGACCAAATGGATGAAGTTGTCATTTATATATAATTTATTTAGGAGCTTGATGATGCTGATGTTGCTCCTGCAGCAGATACTGTCCTGTAGCAGTTATATAAGTGAATATATACAAAGATCAGTGTAGGAAGAGTAAGTGGAAATGAACCAAAATGTGAAAAATTAACAGTTAAGATCCATTTATTAGTTAAAATCAGAGAAAATCCTGGTTCATTAAATTGTTTACAGCCCAGTTTTTCTTACAGAGAACAAAGAGGATCATATGTTCAATATCCCATGACATTTACATTAACAGTTTATTAGAAACATACTGTAATGATTGACAACCTCACCTTTGTCCTGTCACATGCAGCAGCCAGCAGAGCAGCCAGCAGAGCAGCCAACAGAGCAGCCATGAGGACGACAGCGCTCGCTTCCTGACTCCGCTAATCCGAGAGGAGAGGTGAGTGAAATGTGCACACGTCTCATCATTATTAACATATTTGTTTGCAGTGTTTTTCAACTCAGACTTGGTTAATTCATAAATTATTAAAGGTGCCACTTACAACAAGATAAGAGACTCAAAAATGAGCATTTCCACATCTGTGTAGCTCAAAGTATCAAATGTTTTTTATAGTTTTTGGTCACAGCTGTATATTTATTGCACAGTTTCTCCACTAGAGGGCGTTTCCTCTCCATACTGGTACCCACGGTGTTCATGGACACATAAAAGCATCACCATATAGATCTGTTTTATTTTTTTCTTCATTATGCGAAAATAGATTTGAACGGGACAATCGAAGCGTCTTCAGACTTCTAAATGTGACATTAATGAGCAGAGATGTCTCATTTCTCTGGCAATAGTCTGAGTTTTTCCAGGTGTCGGTGTAATAGACAGTGTCCATGTCTAGTTACAACCTGCAGTGATTAGTGTCTATGTGTCTTCATGTGGCTCAGTTTGAGTAGAGAGACAGTCGGTATCATTAGCTCTTTATCACCCTCGGATGTGCTGCAGGTGTCGCAGGAGGAACAGTGACAGACCTGGGCATTAAATCAGTTACTGAACCTGGTGTGTGTGTGTGTGTGTGTGTGTGTGTGTGTGTGGTACATGTCTCATACATTATACCTAAGGTAGCACAGCTTTCCATCAGATTAAGAAAAGGATGTAACATTCAGAGCAGAACTGCCTGCATTGCTGAACTTTTTATGTCTTTTTTTTTTTACTATTATAAAACACGATGTGAGAAGCAAATCAGAGGAAAGTGCTGCACTGACGCAAGTGTGCGTCTCCTTGTTTTTACTGCAGCTCGGTGATAAACGTTCTGCGAAGGAGGAAGAGAAAAGATGAAGCATACGGGTCCTATTGTTATCTGTTTATTATCAGCTATTTATATATGATGATTTGCAGGAAGATGCTAGTTGCAGATAAATTCAGTCTGCAAACTGACAGTTTATCAGTAAGCAAGAGACACTTAAAGTTTTTTCAATTTCAAGCTTTTGATGATGCAAAATGAGCTTTTTTTTTCATCTGTGAAAAAGTATAAAATGTAGCTGTGATTATTCTTAGAGTAAAACAGCTGCTAGTGATTTTGTCATAATACTGAAATGAATCCTAAAACCAAATGTATCTGGAAGATGCTGATGACAGGAGATCCTCTTGGTCCTGCCTCATAATAACCACCCACTGATGTGTCTCTGCCGTCAGCTGTGTGTACCGATCACTACACCTCTGCTCTTCCTCTCTGTCCTACTCTCCTCTCCATGTTTCTCTCTCTCTGTGGCTCTCCCTCCCGCGCACTCCTCTCGCTCAGTAGCTCCACTCACGCAAATTAGGAACAGTACCTGTCAAACATATGGGATTTCTCGCCGTTCGTCTCTTTGCTGTGCTGGTGATAGCTAGTGAGGTGCATCTGCAGCAGCTGCAGGGAGAGCAGCGTTCTGTAGCCGGCTTTAGAGGGCACGGAATGTCATGTCTCCTCTGCAGGTAAAAAAAAAAAAAAAAAAAAAAAAAAAAAAAAAGAAAGAAAGAAACAGCTGCATTTCTGGCTGAACGTTGCATCGCTGCATCCATCCCAAAACTCTAACCTGTCTCACCGCCTCCTTGTCCGTCTTCATCTGTGTCATCTGTGTGCTTTGCCTTGCGAGCTACAGTTTGCTCAGTGTGCAGCTGCATTTTCATCGGGGAGGTAGACAGCAGGCTTTCGGCTAATAATGTACCACTAGCTGGGTTTTTTTTTTTTTTTTTAGCTTCCTCTGCCAGATTGTCTGGGCGTCTGCGGTGGTTGTTCAGAGAGACAGGCTAATGAATGATGATGATGATGATGATGATGATGTGAGGACAAGTTTGCCCAATTCGCTGCCATTTTATTTCATTTGCATCCTCCTCTATAACTGCAGATAGCGTTATGTAATATCACAACGTGACTTTGCTAAGTCAGAGTAACATGACTCATCGGTGAAGATGACGCAGTACATTGTGAGTTGTGATTTGGGATTACACACTGAGAGACATGTTATCACTGGTTCAGTTTATAGCACAGACATTATATTGGTACAACTGTGATGAAACTGCAGTAATTTCTTATCAGGCTGCCTGTGGCACTTCACTGCCTGTGGCACTGAGAAGATATATTTGCAGGAATTATAACATCTATTGCACTATAATGCAAGAATTTAAAGTGTTCACTGCACAAATATGTGATTATAAAGCATACACAGTGAATTTTTAACTGTTTACAAGTGTGTTATAGACTCTTATCAAGCATTAACTATTACACATGTATACTAAGTACATATATTAACATGACAGTTTCACTGGCAGTGATTTTCTACCCTCGTCTTGTTCTGTGCAGGTCTGACAGTGCAGCGGACAAAATCAGGTAAGTTTGATGTTTAAGTTTATTTATAAACGTCGTTTTTTATTTATCGCAGTGTGAGTCTGGATCATACGTTGACGGAGGTACAGCAGGACCGGACTGGTCTCGTTGTCACCCCACTTGCCCCCTGAGCTCACCCAAAAAAAAAAAACCCACCCACCCACTCACCCCGCATGTGACACAGATTCACGGCTTTGTCCCACCAGCCAAGGTGTCTGAATGGTGCTCTACATTTGAAGAGGCCAGCAGTGAATACAGTTGCAAAGCCATGGAATGCCATTGTTTGCTTTTATTGGACAGCATCAACATCAGGCACAAACAGAGCTTTTGTGCGTTGGACACTCTGTTGTGGAGCTTTTTGGTCTTTTAGCTGGTGGCAGGTCAGCACTGTGGACACACACACACACACACACACACTATTCTTTAGGGTGTGAGGGCTTTGCTGTGATGCTGTGACCATCCTGAAGCAAAGAGGTTGGAGTCACAGACTAGAAAGGTGAGTGATAGGTGATGATGTTTGTAGCCTGATGTTGTTTAATATTTGTTGGTTTATTTACATTTCACAACAACATTTAGGACATTTTCTTGACTGTAGATTTAAGTCCATGTTGGATATTTCACATCTAAATAGTGTGTGAGTTTCAACTCTTCTGGTTGTATTTATTTACATACATACGTGTATTAATAAGAGTTAATTTATCTAGATTCACTACTTGTGGATTTACATGTTTTGACTTTGTGGTTTAGTGTGATTTGATGTGTTGATGTGATGGTGACACAACTCTACTAAATTATATTGTGCAACTGTGAAAAGTGTCGGTCATTGCTCATAATGAAGCCACAACTGTGGAAGCCTGTTGGTTTGTTTGTTTTTCTTTCTTTTCTTTTTTTTTATTTTTGGCATGTGTGAGTGTGTGTGTGTGTCTTGTGTGTGTGTGTGTGTGTGTGTGTGTGTGTGTGTGTGTGTGTGTGTGTGTGTGTGTGTGTGTGTGTGTGTGTGTGTGTGTTCCTTGTGCCATGATCAGTGAAGAAAAGCCGTGTTTGTCTGGCACATTTTCGGAGCTGAATGAGACACTGTTATTCTAGTGTATTTTTGTCTGTGAGCTCTGGTGTGAGTGTGTGTGTGTGTGTGTCTGTGTGTGTGTGTGTGTGTGTGTGTGTGTGTGTGTGTGTGTGTGTGTGTGTGTGTGTCTGGTATGCTTTGAATGGTTAGTCATGCAAGTTGGATGATGAACAGGCTGAACCAATGTTGAGCCACTAGGAGTCTCTGTACTCAAACACACATATTTATCATGTTTATTATGTTTTCTGTGAATTATCACCCGTTGTTTTCAAGAACCTATTATAAACTATAACAACTCATTTTTTAAAATTCTTCTTGTACCTTATTACATATATACAATACACAGATTTTGCTCTATGGTCTGTTGTTTTTGAGTTAAATAAGGATCCACTGAATCTGAATATCAGAAAGATAAATAGTAAATGTGACAAAGTTGTTCTAGAGTTAAATCTGATCTCTAAACAGATTCTATTAGAGACGTTGAACAGATGTAGAATAACAGTAAAGGTATTTTATTTAGATGTGAACCACTGAGTAGTGAGGTTTTTAAAGGTTTAGCTTCATTAGATTTCATTATGTTTTCTAATCACTCTGATGATAAATCCACCGAAGTGAAAAACTTTTTATTCTTCCATTTAGGAGAAAATAACATTTAAAGTATAAAACATTACATGAACAGTTTGTCTCTGATCCAAGATATGAGCAAATCTTTTCTTTTGTTTCTGCATCGCTCTGTGGAACCCGCTGCAGGTATTTCCTAAGTGGTCTAGAGTTCCTCTAACTTCACAAGATCGATATATAGTTTTTTATAAAGCCAACTGTAAATAATAAATGCAAAAAGCCTCTGGCAGGATGAAGTGGGCAGGATGGAAGTGTATTTTGAAACTCTGTACTTGGCGTGTTTTAAAGAGGAGTTTCAGTCTGTTGTGTGTCTGAATAACGTAACAGAAACTGATCTTGTCCTTAAAACGAGTCATAACTGTCGTTCTCCTGAACCGTCGCTCCGTCGCACAATCTGCCTTTTTTTTTTTTTTTTTTCCATCTTTGTCCCAACGTCCGCGTTGCTCTTGCGCCTTCTCAGTTGCTCAGATTATCGATCATCGTCTGTGGTTTGAGACATTAGCTTCCAGTGATGAACGTCAGCATAATCTGATCTTACTCTTTTAGTTTGTGCAGGAGCCACAGAAAAGCATGTATTCCACATGCTGAGTAAATGATACTCAGAAAATAGATGAGTTCCCAGATTTCTTGTTCTGGATGACTTTCAAACATGGAAAAGACAAGTCGGTGCAGCCAAGCACGTCGATAACAATCAACTCAAATCACAAACTTTTGAACAAAACTCTTCCTTATAATTGTTCTGATTTAATAAACTATATGCACTCTTCACTTTTTAATATTTATAAAGCTCTGAAACATTATTGATCAGAGATGAAGACATTTCCTACACTGGTCTTTATTTGTGTTTTTTTATTTTGTTTTTTTTAATAGCATCTTTAGTGCTCCTTTCTTTATTTAAATTAATTATATGGTCTAATAGGTTAGAGTCTCTCTTACATGGTTTCATTTACACCATTGATTTGTTGGTAGTATCTGATTTCTTTAATGGTTCCTGTGGTTATACACCAGTTCAGCTGCAGCATCCAAAAAAAGACCAAGCTGCTGCTTTATCTTCCCTGGATTCATTTGTGCATTTATGTGTGTGCAACTGCTGTATAAATAATGTGGCTCTTCACAAAGATGCTGTGATGCTTTAGAAGAGAAGCACAGATGCATGCCTGCAGCTTGTAGCGCAGACAGGGAGGAGGAGGAGGAGGAGGAGAGATGGAGAAAGTGAAGGAGAGCGGAGCAGAGGAAGAGAAGGGAGGCTGATAAAGCAGAGAGAGCAGGAAAGGAGGTGAAGGACCACCCTTATCGAGCGCAGCCGTTCTCAGCCTACCAAAGGGACCTTCCCACACACACACCATGGCCGACCAGCCAATCAGAGCGCTCGCATCCTTGACCCATCCTCCCTCGTACAACTGCTCATGCATGGCTCAGCGAAGCTGACGTGAGGTGATACGATAGGAAGCGAGGCTGCGAATCTCCCGGACAAAAAAAAAAAAAAAACTGAAACTCGCTGTTTATTTAAAATACAGAGAGATCACACGGTGGTTTGATTATAGCTGTGAGGAATTGTGGGAAAGGAGGAGAAGACTGGTTTATGTATATTTAAATCAGGGTAGTGGCATCTAGTCAGTCTGGACATCCTGCGGCTCCCGAACAGGCGTTGTACATGAACAACTGTTGTCTGTATCACCTCTCTTTTGCAACTTTCAATGTCTGAGCTGATGACATTATTTTCCCTCTGACTGATTTTGGATGTGCTGTGTGAGAGAGGAGGACAAGGGGGATTTTATGAGGCTTGGCGATGATGACAAACCATGCTGGACAAGTGACAATCTGACGAGACAGCGGGACAGTGAGTGAGGAGAGGCCATGAGAGCCAGGAGAGAGGCCAGGATGGTGTCTGCCTGTTCACCATGCACAAACATAAGGTCAGGTCTGATTTCTTTTCTTTAGGTGAATTACATTTTATTTTATTTTTTAAATCTCGTAGTTTTGAGTTTTGTCAAACAACCAATGAGTTGACGCTACGGACAGGATGAGGTAAACATGAGACGTAACCTTTCTCATTTATTTGGAACAGAGGAGGTTTTTTATTTAATAATAACTGACTTCACCTGTTGTAACAAACCCCATCCTGGTTGGTTTTTACTGTGCTTCTATAATCTATTACAGTGGAGACAGGCTACCTGATATTCATCCTGTAATCATCTGCTGAATTAAGTGCTAATGTAGTTTCTACTGACCACATCCAGTGACCTGGTTGACCTGGTATTGTTCTGCAGCTTTACCCTTTTCTGTTTGACCTTTACTGAGAAAATGCATCTGCTCCGTCTGTGACAACGCCAGACTTTTAAATGTCAATTACATTAGTTTTCTTCTAGTTTCATCTATTCTTCAGGGATTTTAACATTTAAATCTTTAAATTCAAAAAATACAATACACCTCTCTCTCTCTCTCACACACACACTCACACCCACACATTCATCTGTGTGAAGGGGTTTTCCAGCAGTCGTCTGCCTCCTAAATCTCGACCGTGATCTCTGCTCCGCAGGTCCATTAAGGGCAATTTGGTTTAGATTTACTGAGCCTGTTGACGTGGACACGAAGCAGATCTGAGGCTACTTCAGGTTAGCGCGCTGTGATAAATACTCCTGCCAGGTATTACTGCATTACCCTAACATAACTGTCTCTTAAGCACTTAAATAAATCGCGAATCATGGTCACTACGGATGAAAGAAGGGCTGGTAACTTGAGAGCGTTTTAATTCTTTATTTTTTTTATTATGAGTTAATGAAAAAATGGTTCATTTGCTTAAATGGAAAAGAGTCTGTGTCAGATTTGAACCTGTGGTTTCACATCTTTAATTTAATGATATAAACATTCATCCTTTAGTTGTAGTTTGTTTTATGTTTTTTTTTTTTGTTAAATTTGAAAAAATAGTCATTTTATTTACAATTTCTATGGACAGTATAGGAATGTGGATGATGTGATGTTATGATTTTATGTTTAAACAATAATTCTGTATCTATCTGTATCTAGAGTTTTATGAATAAAAATAAAACATTTTCTTACATAATATTAAAGGTAATAAATTATAATAAAAGGTAACAATATTAAAAGTTCACAACATTAATTAATTATTAATTATTTTTGTGTCTTATGACGACACTTTTATTGTATTAAAAAATGAATTTATAAACTATAATTTGAAGGTTTCTTTTAAGTTTACACTTCTCAGTTTATATAAAAATCTAAATCTGTAGTTAAGGTTTGAACTGAAGTGAACCTGTGTTGTAGTTGTTATATGTAGCTGTTGACATTGCAGAATGAAGGTGATTCATTAAGTGTTCGTGTCTGTCACTGGCACATCCACTTGCCTTTTTTTTTCTTTTTTTTTTTCGGTGAAAGGTCTTGTTTTCACGCTGGGTCGACATCTGCCTCAACTGTACAGTTGCACAAAGGAAGATGCCACGCACATATGTCATTTAATAATATGAAAACTAAATATAGACCCATCCTTGTCTTTCAGGGAGTATTTTTAGAGACTTGTTTACTTGGAGCTGAAACTGATACCAATCCATTTGTCATTTGTCCAAAGCTCTCTTAATGTTCTGTTTTACTAGTGAACTGTTGCTTTCACAGGGAATTTGAAGTCTGTGAGATAATGAAGTTAAGTTTCATTCAATCTATGATGCTGATTTAATACAGTTACAGTTGCATTTTTGTGTGAAGATAATGAGACAGGTATTGTGTAGCTGTGGAGGTCTGAACCTGCCCACATTTGTATATCCAGGTTTGTCACATCACCTTCAGCCTGTATCCATCTGAGTGGGCTGTGTGTCTCCAGTCAGCAGTACTTCACTGTTGAATAATCACAGTGGTTCCTGGTGACTCACGGCAGATTTCACATATGTTCATCTGTGAATCAGTCCCACTGATGGTATTTAATGTCCACATCTCAGCCCCAGTAGGACGTTGTTTCATACGCTCTTTTATCCAGATTCATAACCACAGGGACAAACTTTAAATATGTTATAGGTTGAGATCCATCTGTCACGTCAAAATTAATAACACCGTTGTTCCACGCTGAACTCTGCAGGTCCATCTGGGGGTTTTAGTTCTGCAGAGCTGGTGAGAATTAACACTAAACCCCAAACAGTCAAATTCAATTCTCTGCTCCAGTTTGCTTTTCTTAAACATATCCATCTTTTTCAGGTTTCATAAATCAAGTGGTGTAATCTGTAATCTGTCTCCTCTGAATTGCCTTCCACCATCTCAGAGATGATTGATTTCCCCTCTAGTTGCTGCAAAGGGGCCATGGATTATTCTCTGTTCCTCTGCATCCCATGTTTTTTTTGTAAGATGGAACAAACCATCCAGGGTCAATGATACACATCAACTTTTAGCTCCTCATCGTGAATAACAAAGACACGGTGCATTTGTTTTGTTTCTGTCAAACAACACCATACACTGGCACTGGCTAAATGTCCTTTTAGTCTCAACAGGAAATACGTTAGTTAATCAGTTTCTCTCCGTGGGGAAAATATAAAACTTGATTACCTCTGACAGGCGTACAATTTGCAGACGGTGCCGCACAGCCAAAAGAAACATCACAATAAGTGATCGGAAGCTCAGCCAGGGGTAAAGGAGTGGGAAGAAATTGCTCTGACTGGAGAGGCAAATGTATTATCAGGTGCCACAGCAAAAAAAAAAAAAAACTGAATTGATTAAATAGATGGAGGAGTGGTTGAGGGCCTGTGATCACACTGATTCATGGTACATGTGGGCGCACTGTACTGAGTCACTGGCAGCAGCAGCGACTGGAGTGAAAGGTCTTCGTTCTGCAGGTTTAATGACCAGTCACTTTACTTCATACGTCCACACTTAATTGCACATTTAATTGTAATTTTAAGTGAGATTTTGGTTTCAAACAATGACTTTTTTGAGTCTTTTTTTTCTTTTGAATGGTCAGGTTTAGAATAAAACAGACATCCACGTTGGGGTTTGTCATTTGAGCTGAAGTTCTCACTAAATATTCATAGTAAAGTGACACTGAGTCTGAACAAACTGGAAGAAATTAAATAAAACCATAAAGATAATAGATTATGTAACAGCAAACAGTCCATTGCGATTATTTTTTTTGTCTGTTTTAGTTGAGAGATTTCTCAAAAATGCAGCAGACGTGAGTCATGAATACTACTGCTCTATATTAAGTAACAACTATCATCAGGATAGTCACTTCATGGGAAAAAAAATAAAGAAGAGATTCTACCAAAACCTCTCATTTACTCTTCTCTACCTTCACTGATAGGCCAAGCAAAAGAAGTGGAAGAAACTGATATGGAAACCTCAAAGGTAGGATATAACTCATCCACCAAAAGACACTCCACACACTAGTAGTGATACTTTATGACAGCTTAGATGTGCTTCGTGTAATTAACATTTTTACAAAGAAAAATGCTGTAAATAACAGTTTGTGGAACATCATATCTTACTTATGCACCAGATAAATGTCGTACTCAGACATCTCTGTTGAAGACGGAGCTGTTGAAACATGGCACACTGCGTAAAATTCACAGTGTGTTTCACTCCTCTCCACTTGTGCTACTCCTCAGATTACACTAAGTGTGTAAGATCCAGGAACTAAACCGCTGTAGCATCATTTACAGAAACACTGTCAGCATTGTCCTCTGCAGGAGAACCTCAGGTCATGTGACATTACGATCATTTTGGATCCTATATGATCAGTTTGTGCTCCAGAATATAAACGCTCGAAGTTTTCCTGCAAGGATTAGACGGTGGAGGTACTACTGTCGGGTTGTGAGGTGAAGTGAGACAGATTGAATTAAAGTAGTGCTCTGATTTCACATATCATGATCAGTTTACTAGTCAAACAGTTGTGTAATGTTTTCTGTGGCTCATAAGAAACAGAAGACAGTAAATATCCCCTGATGTTGTTGTATTGATCAGTCGGGAAACAACAAAATTATTACACTTTTTTTAAAGCTTGTCACAAACTAGTAAACATTCAGCATCGCTCTCCTCTCTGCTGCATTTTTTTAAAGATTGTGTCTTGTGTGTTTATGGGGATGGAATATTAGATTATTGGAATACACCAGTGGAGCATAGAAATAGGGGAATGTGTAATAATAATAAAAAAGGTAGTTGGAGAGAGTTGGTGATGTCCAGTGAAGCTCTCAATGCTGTTTTATAACAGTCAGACCCTAAGGATCAGGTTAAGGATAAATAGTTAATACAGTGTTTCAGCGTAGTGTGTTTATCCCATTAGTTTCACACTGGTGATTATCACAGATGTTAATAGGACCTGTTCTAACCTGTTGAGTTACATAAGACACAGTTTGTTGTCTGAGGACACAAAAGGACATTTTTTCCTCCATAATATTTGACCTTGTTGATTAAATCTGTGAAGTCTCAGGTTTTCATTCACAATATACGCTCAGTGTGGAAAAAAGGTCCTCATTGTTGATTCATGATGTTAGCTTTTCCAGATTTCATCAGTGATGAGGTGTTTCAAAGTCTGAAGCCTTGATGGTTGATTGTTGCTTTGTCACCCTGAGTGACGTGGATCATTTTGTGAAACTCAAAACAACTCGAGACTCGTCCTTGAAGGCCTCGGGTGAAGTATCGGCATAGCAACCGTTGGTAATCAAATGAAGAATCTGAGTGTGTGTGTGTGTGTGTGTGTGTGTGTGTGTGTGTTTGCTTTTTTGGGGGCTTAGCTTCTGTATGTCTGACTGAAAACAGCAGGCAAGGTCCACATGTGGCCCTGAAGCAACAGGCTGCACCGCTCCAGGCGTTGATTGTGGCACAGTCGTCTCTGTGGCAACAGCCCTGACTGACTGGATCAGGGGGTCAGTCAATATCTCTCCACCCTGATCCCTTCTCCCATCACTGCTCCACAACTACAGTCCTTTCATATATATATATATATATGTATATAAATAGATTTCCCCATCATGCTACCTTCAAATACCAGCAAGAAGAGACACAGAGTGAAATTAAAGGCGACTCCGTCCGTGTCGGCAGTAAGTCTTTAATTGACGTAGTTGCTTGAATAAAGAGTAAACAAAGGTTCCTGTGAGGATACAACATGGGGACACAGATGGGGTTATTTGTTCACCCGCGGTGATTTGTGTTTGAGTGTTACCAACAATGAACAACCCCCAGAGCGACATCGCATCTGACCATGTTGGCTTCCACGCTCACGCTCACTGGTGATGAGCTCATGTGGAGATATTTCATAATTGTGTGACGACTGAGCTGGCACAGTGTGGTTAGGTTGTATGAGTGGGATTATTATTATTATTATTATTATCATATTATATATTAATGACTATACTTAAAAACTTCCCTGAAACAAGTCTTTGACATTTCTGACCCTAAACTGCAGCCATGTCAGCAGAGCAGCGATAAAGTGTTCACTGCCGGGTGTGGACTAATATGTGGAGAGGTCAGCATAACCTGATCTTTGTGTGTCATGACATCGTTTTTCTGAACAGACTGGCTGTGTATTTGGAGAGTTCAGGGCCATGGATGTGATGAGTCATTGATGTAGCTGCGGCAAAACAGCCACAGTTCTGGATTTAAGCTCAAGAAAATATGCGTCTCATAAGACGTCTTCTATCTTTTTTTTTTTTTTTTTTTGACGACAGACGAGTGATGACATCTTCTGGGGCATTAAAGGATTACTACTTATTTAAGTAAAAACAGGTTGATACTGTTCATTCCTCCAGTGTAGGTGTGAATGCTCTGACTTTATTGCTTTAACTGGACGTCTGTTGTCTCAAAAGCTTAAAACCTGTTGTTCATTTTAATAGAGATAATCCCAAACTCCATTTTCCAGCACATCTCTCTCTTCCTCTCCTCCTCCTCCTCCCTTTGCTTTGTTTAGTAATTACTGGTATGTGCGTGTTCGAGGTTTGTTGAAAAAGAAACCTCGGTCTATTTTCATCCAGCTCCTCGCTGCTGCAGCAGAAACAGGAAACTGGAGTTTGTTTGTTTTTTTTTTTTTTAAATGAGAGCTTTAATGTCAGAACACACTTACCTTTGTTTTAGTTTTATTCACGGATCATGCGACAGGCGTGCATCACTTTACTTCGACCTTGTATTGAACGTGACATGTGGCTCATTTTTGTCATCAAACATGTGATGTCATTCATCATCTCTAACATCATTCTGTCTTTCATCTCCTTCTCTCTGCTGCTGCTTTTTATGTTTTAGTCAATGTTGGCTCTGTGTGTAGCATCTGTCCTCCCTCTCGTCCACAGTGTCCTGCTGACTCTGTGTTTTCTGCACAATATTAAAATGTACTCAGACCTCCTATGGAGCTTTTCTTCTTTTGAGCATTGTTGCATCAGTTTAGCCTCATTCCTGCTTCTCTTATTTTAGATGAAGCTTCTTATTCTCATCTTATCGCTGGTTAATCAATCATATAAGCTCTTTCTGATTAAAAACACAAAACAAAACATGAGCCATGTAGAGCCAATTACAGTTCTTACTTTAGCACAAAATGAAAGTAAGATACTGATCTATTTTTAAATTTTATTTCCTTTTTGCTTCTGTCCGTCTGTCGAGGTCGGTCTCCACACCGTGGCCTCCAGGACAGATTATCCAACACCGGTCAACTCGTCAATAAGCTCGTCACGTGATTACCCATTTCCCTCTGATCAGATAGTGGAGATCAATCTATAGAGATTTATCCACGTTGAAAGAGGAGGGGGAGAAAAAAAGTACAAGCATAATCCACTGTGTGTCACAGAGCGAGGAACCGCCCCACCAACCAGCCTGGAGACGGAGAGTCAACATCAACAAACCGTCCAATCGTACAAAGCAGCGAAGAGGGATTAATCCAGATTATGTGCCTGTGCTATTCGCAGGAATAAATGAAAACTCTCTGGACTAGATTAGGGTTCAGGCAATGGTAAAAAAAAAGAAGCTGAGGCAGAAATTGCACGACTGCTGTTTTACTGGCTCTTATCCATCGAGATAAAATGTGATCTTTTCCTCAAACCAACAAGAAAGTCGTGTTTCTCTCAGAAATTTGTTCAGTATTTATCATTTCACTTTTATTTCTTTTCCTGACGCCAGTGGGAGCCCCTCCTGTAGCATAGTGGCCATAGCTGTGTTGCGGTCAGCAGGTGGCGTCAGTGAGAGGAAACATCTCGCTGATTTATCTGACTCGTCTCCGGGGGAGCTGTCCGTTCAGCACCACCGTGTTGAGCTGCTGCTTCTCCTCAACGAGCCGGACAGAGAAACAACCAAACAAACTAACATCACAGAAAAATAACCAAACGTGAAATAAAAACAATCAGTTCAGGCTTGTTTATGTCTGTTTATTCATCACATTTATTCTTCTAGTCGTCGTACTAAAGCTGCAGGTTCAGTACATTTATTATGTTTGATCCTTTATTTAAATAGAATAATATTGACAGGTATAACACATGCTTTTTGATGCATTAATCCCATTAGGAGAGGAAGCTAGGTCAGGATGTTCTGCTCGTCCGTGACAGAGTGAAAATGTCAGCAGCAGGAGGTGACATCTTCCATCCTGAACTCTGTGGCCTTCCTGCACGTCCCCAGTCGTCTCTAATGTGATTTATGCTAACGTTATTAGCATGTACCTTGGCTACAGGTAGTGTTTTCTGTTTTTTTTTTTTTTTTTCCATGAAATTGTTAGTCAGCCATAACTAGGTGAGCACCAGATGGACTCAGCGTGAGTTGACTTGCTGTCCTCTTGCTTGACTGAAGCTCAGGTTACAGCACTCGCAGCTTCCTCCTGGGAAAGGATCACAGCACTTTCATACCGTTGCCTCTTTTCATCCCCTTCAGTTTTCTCTCCCTGCAGTCCTACTGCATTTGCAGTAGCTCACGGGGAGAGACAATGCTGGCTAACAATAGAAAGACAGGGTGTCCTCCTATCGGCTTTCGTGGCACCGAGATAAAAAAAATCGACACTTTGATCCACGCCCCTTTGGGAGTTTTTTATATTAAGAGTAATCAAAGTCTGGTCTGATGGGTTTTAAATAGTTAACAACTTCCTGTCATTGATTGCATAGTTATAGATTATTTTATGGAGACTCAGGAGGCAGATTTCAGCACAAACATAGATTGTTAAATGTTGTTGGTGATGAGATATATGAGTTTGTATAGGATGGAGTAGATAATAATTATATATATTATAATATTTAACCCCCTACAGATGCAGATGTTTATTTTAAGTGTTTGTTTTGTTTGTTCTTTACACAGAAATCTGTGTCTCTCTCTTTGTTAACGCGATCACCAGCGTGTTCAGTCTCTTCTCAGGTCTCATTTTCCCTCGTATGTTGTTGTAAACCAGTATGTGATATAACACAGATACTGTCACAGACACAGTCTGTCTCTGTGACAGAAACATATCCTCTCAGACCCAAGAGCTCAAGTCCAACCGCATTATCTGCTTTCGATTATCTTGCCTGTTTGCAGTCAGTCATTGGCTCTCTCTCTCTCTCTCTCTCTCTCTCTCTCTCTCTCTCTCTCTCTCTCTCTCTCTCTCTGTCTCTGTCTCTCTCTCTCTCTCTCTCTCTCTCTCTCTCTCTCTCTCTCTCTCTCTCTCTCTCTGTCTCTCCACCGGCACCACCTGCATCTTAAGAAGCAGAGTGAGTGAATGAAGCTCAGTGACTCAGCAGACGAAGCCCAATAACAATAATAACAACAGTTTTATATTATTCTACACCAGAACTGATAAGTAGCTGATCAACTGATAAATTACCATCACTAAACTAAATCAATTCAAGACGTCAATGAGCAACAACAATCAGTTTAGATTAATTAAAGAAATCAGTCAATTAAATAAATGAAAATCCCCAGTTCATCAGTTAGTATGTGTGTGTGTGTGTGTGTGTGTGTGTGTGTGTGTGTGTGAGACACTGGAGGTTGTTTAGCGTTTTAGCGTTAGCTGTAGCATTAGCCGCCACTAATGAGGTGTAATTTTTGTTCAGTACTTTAAGAAGATTAAAAGGGAAGAATGTGCAGCAGCACCGTGACCTGCTGCCTGTGGTCAACACCACCGTTGTTCTTGATGACGACGTCTGTTTAGGTGATTGGTCGGTTTCTCTCTTGACTTCTGTGGCCTGACGCTGTCAGAGGAGATTAAACTACTTCTTACACTTGTTGAGGTTAACGCTGATGTAAATACAGCCGAGATGTGTTTACACACTGATTCAGATTGTTGTTGTTGTTGTTTTAAATCGCTCTTTATTTTGAAATTGTTAGTTTGAAGCAGTAGGTTTTTACTACATTTAGAAATTCATTTCTAGCTTGAAAACAGGATTTTTTTTTTTTTTTTATCGTCTTTTGATTTTGACATTGTCTTTTCCTCCCACCTCTCTGTTAGAGAGCGGTGCCGGTCAGTTAGCACTTGTTAGCGCTTAGCTGAGTCATTATGATGTCCACTGATTCATCATGAATGCACAGCACATACACAGCACACAGCTAGAAACGCAGGGAGTACCCCAGTATGCTCTATTCATTAAGAGATTAACAGTGTGAGCCGCTGACACTGATCAAGGCTTCAGTCCAATATTAGAGGAAAGAAATGCAGCAGCAGCATCCCCCCCCTCTCCTTCTACTTAATACCCTTCTCATACATAGAATAGGGGGTTGGTGGCGATGGGGGCGGGGGTCGCTGCACAGAGGATGTTATGGCCACAGGCAAGCATCCTGTTCAAGTCCTCCATTCGGGGCCAGCTCTGGCTTATCGTGGAGAGAAATAGAGAAAGAGAGCCATCTAGGGAAGATGACAGAGAGAACAAGAGGGAGGGAGGGAGGAGAGAGGGAGGGAGGAGGGGAGAAATCCTGCGCCTGCTCACTGTGAACACAGCAAGTGCAGCTTTCATCCGCAGCGGAGGACCGAGGGAGAGACAGAGTTTGGACGAGCAGAATGAAGCTTTCAGGCTCAAAGCGCTGGAGTTTGTCAGGACCGACACAGAGTTAGAGAGGAGCAGACACCAGCCGCCATGTCGTCGTTTATTTGCATCTGCTAGTCTCCTTCTTCTTCTTCTTCTTCTTCTTCTTCTCCTCCTCCGGTTTGCGTGCTGCACTTGTATCACCGTGCAGGTCACCTCCTTCTCTTTTGGGAAAAAAACTGAAGAACCCCAGGGAGGTGTGAATTTCTGGCACAAGCGCTCAGCACTGCGGCACCTCGATACAAGCGAAGGAATGTAGCAGAAAGGTGGTCAAAGCCGAGGATCATCCCATCCTTTCGGACTTTGGTCCCCCAGCTGTCCATCTGTCTCCGCATCATCCTGCTCCTCCTCCCTTCTTCCCTCCGCGCCTCTCTCCTGCTCTGTGCATGGGAGGTGAGGGTTTGGTCGGCTGTCAGTCAGCATGCGGCGGTGTGAACGGGCAGCCCAGTGCCCACCACATGCTATGGACGTCAGACACTCCTCGCTGTACTAATGAAAGGCTTCAAGCTCGCCTGGTAAGGCTGAACACAGAGCACTGAGAGGCTGTGTGGCTGTGCTTTTGTTTATCTATTTAAAATGTAACTCAGATATATGTCAGAATATGCAGAACTGGACCCAGTCTGGATCCATCTCCTGGTATCTTTCTGCTCCACATATTCTCTTGACAGAGCTGGACACACTGTCATGTGTCTGTGTCGTTAATCCGTCCATCTTTTCCTGTGCATTTATTATGATATATGTTATGTAAATGCAGCAGCGTGTTCTGAAGGCTAGATCAGGACACCACGACGTGTGTGTGTGTGTGTGTGTGTACGTACATGCACATGCAGTGCAGCCAGTGTGGACTAGTGTTTTTTTTTTTTCCACCGTGACTGTGGCGACCCTGCTCTGCTCCCCTCTGGCGGGCTCAGTGTGAGCGGAGCAGCTGAGGAGAAACGCTCACGTGTTTGACTGGAAAAGAGCAGGCACATGCTGCCTCATGTCTGTCTCTGTCTCTTTCTGCTCTCACCATCTTTTAACTCACATGACCAAACAGAGCCACATCCAGGTGGACCTACTCTCGCCTTATTTCTTAACCTGTTTTCGTTCTCTGTGCCTTTTTTTTCCCCCATCGTTCCTCCCTTCTTCATCCTCTCCATCCCCTTGTGTTTGTTTATGCTCCTCCTCCTCTTGCCTGATATTTTTAGAGACGAATTACAGAGCACTGCAGAGTGAAAAAAAAACTAGATAGGGAGCAGTTTCGGCAACGTGCGTCTGCTTCCTTCCCTCTCACTTTCATGAAGATGTCTTTTCCCTATAGGACGTCTTCCTCTCCCTAACGTCTCCAACTCTTTCATTCTCTATATTTGTCAGAGTCCTTTCTTCCTTCTCTGCTCTTTTTCTTTTATTTTTTAACTCTTAATCTATCACTTAATCCTGCACTTTTTTTTTATTTCTTCAAGTTTTGGATTGTAGCTTTAAAAAAAAAAAAATATCCAGAGTTTCTTCATCGTTCTGTATCAGAGAAAATGACTCAATAAAAAGCTTTAATAGCTTTAATCTGTTTGCAGCACCCTGACAGACACAGGTTACTTTTCACTAAACATCCATCTGTTAGCATCCTCCACTCCCTCATACTTAGAGGTGACCTGTCTGGTTGGCTAGCAGGATATAGTTTGTGTGCCATGTTGTAATGTTATGTAACAGCAGAGTTTTTTGTTTTGGTTTTTTTTTGTCTTTTAATTAAGAAAACGTTTTTTGATCATGAATTCATGGTCATTTAGCCCCCAGGATGATGGATAAAATAAATCAATAAAGCAACAAATGATAGAAGAAAAAGGCATCAGCTCTTCTCTCATCAATGAAAAGATGCAGCAGGAATCTTACTCATAATTAGCCTTTTTTATGCTGCTGCCTGTTTCCCTGGGAGACGATGTGCTACGTAGGCAAAACGCTGTGACCTGGAGGTCGTTCCATCAATCAGTGCATCTGTTGCATTTGTTACAAGCATTATAAACCACTAACTAGTGCTGGATATAGCAGCTTAAAGAGACTTCTCTATGTATTTATATGTGGTCTTTTTTTAATTTTACCACATTGTTGTCTGACGACAGATGAGAAGGCTCAAGAAGAAGTTATAAATAACAATAATATTCCTGCATCAGCACCAGGAATTATCACCAAGCTCCAACAGTCCAGGATGATTATTAAAGAAACACGATATGTTTGATGTAGTGACAGTTACTGATATTGTCATCGCAGGATTTCAGTGTCAAAGAGTTTTCAATGTGGAGACCAGGCTGCTCTGTTGGATGTATGTTTGATGTTTGTCACAGTGCATGCTGGGATTGGTGGAGGATATTACATACTTGTCAGACGACGTGATGAGGAGATGTGAGTGAGACAGTGTGTGTGTGTGTGTGTGAGGATACTGGATACTGAGGATCTGGCCGTGGTCCCAGTGTGGGGGTGTTTTGCTCTTGATATGACATTTGGTGTGACTTAAATCTGTGCACGGATAAATACAAACATACACACACTCAGATGTGCACACACAGCCGACGGCAGCAGCTGTAGCAACAGTGAGGTGGTGACAGGAGGAAAGAGCTGGAGCTCTCTCTCTCTCTCTATGTCTCTATGTCTCTCTCTCTCTGCACGTGGCACCGTGGACACGTCGGTTGTTGCTGCAGGACAGTTGGACAGACTGCGAGTACGAGACTTGCATACTTAGTGTATCCTCATTTTAAAATCCTGCTGATTATTATTGCATCCTGTCACGATCAAAGAGCAGCGACGACAAAGGAGAAGAAAAATCTTCCATCTGTGATTTCTCCTTGTCCACCGTTACACATATCTGCTAACATAAGCATGGTTGCTTCATGAAATTTAGACTCACAGGCCTCTGCACCAGAAGAAGAAGGGAAATACTTCATTGTTATCATCTGATATGTTCATCAGAAGTGATGGTTAAAGACACTGATACTGTAAAATGTCCAGAGATGGGAGTTTGAGAGGAAAACTGCAGCCTCACAGATAAAGCACTGCACCATCACACTGAACCACAGTGGACTTCCAGGTTCACAGCAGGAGCTCTGCAGTGAAAAGAAACCAGAATTATTTCCCTCCTGGCCACAGCTTATTAACTCTCTCTCTCTCTGTCTTCTCCTCCTGTCCCCTTTTTCTTTCCTTTTTTTTTTTTGTTACTGCATCCTTCCCACAACCCATTTGTCAGCGCTGATTATCCTCTGTATTGTTCCTGCTACGCTCCTCTGCCTGCACCCAGTGTTACCAACATGTTTTTTTCTGTCTTAAAGACATGATGGGATGTCACTGATGATGCATTGGTTTTATTATGTTAGAACAAGTGACTGAAGAAACAGAGACATATGTGCACATCAGTTATTATTATTTTTTGGTTTTGTTTGTTTTCAAACAGTTATAAACTGACATTAGTGGACCGACAGGTTTCCTCTGCTTTTAATCAGCTTCACTATTAATGGACTGGGACAGACAGTGATGTGTACCTCTCTCTGATAAAAAAGACTTCACATTAGCGTGTTGTAGCTTGTCCAAACAATGAGGCCATTTTCCATTATGCTTTTTAAAAGCACTGTCACTAACGTCTCCCCTCCTCCCTGTTTTACATCATTAAGGCTCCTGTACGCCGGCGAAATCACTTCTGAAAACACTTCTTCTCTTTCACTATAGTAAAGTGATCAGTTTTTTTATTCTCTTTGCTACAAGACATATATATTCTAATATTAGAAGACAAAGATGATGGACAGTAGCCTCAAGTTTTTTGCAGGAGACACGTGACGTCTTACATATTCAACCTTCATATTATTCGATTCCAACTTAGATTTTAACATCGTTTGAGGTTTGAAGTGACGTCCTTTCATCCTGTCAGAGAAATTATACATTATTTGAGTTTTAAAACGTTACCGTGTTCCTGCTCAGTCACACATATATATTTGCTCTTTACTGGCCACAGCTCTGTAGCACCCAGCCTGCTTTCTTCCGCCTGTTTATACCCCTGCAGATGGCAGCGGCTGTGTCCCGTCCCACTGGGACAAAGTGTCCCACAGGGGCTTAATCCGGCTTCCAGTTTCCTGTCCCCCTCCTGCCACTCTGACATCTCCACCGAGTCCTTAAATTACCTCACCGGGCCGAGGTTGTGCTCCTGAATTTAAATCAGTGTGTGTTTAATTATAGCCGCTTTTTAAAGCAGGTTCTCGTACCCAGAGGTGTAGGTCATAGCTTCAATGAGAACCCAAAAATTGTTACAGGCTTGTCTGTGTTAGGTTGTTACACTGAGAGGGTAATTAACCGTTTTAATTAATCTTGGGACTAAATACTGAAGTTTTGCTCTTGGGTGTGGATTTAAATAGTTTCAGTAAAGGTGGTGACACACAGCTCAGTGGGTTTCACACTATATTTACTTGTTTTTAAACTCACACATCCATCGTCATCTTATTGATCGTCTCCTTCACTACAAACATGTTCACAACTAGTAACACGTGTGTGAGCTCAACACAGACGCGTCAAACACACAAACATCTTCATCTTTCTCTCTCACTTCAAGCGCACATGAATGGTTTGACGGGTTGCCATGGTAACTGCACGGACGAGACACGGTCGTGCTGACAGACGTTTCCGACGCAGCCAGGCGTCCCCACATTGCTGCTGCTATGACAACTTGGTAAACAGCACGTCTTTCTCTCTAAAAGGTGGAGACTTTTTTTTTTTTTTTTATTCTTTAATATTTTGGGGCGTGTGTGTTCGACCGTTGCAGCTTCTCAAATCATCCGTGACTCGATGACTCAACACTTCTTATGCCACGTCTGTAAGTGTGTGGTCATCAGGACCGTTTGCGTGTCCCCTGAGAGGAACAACAATGAGAACACAGGTCCCCTAAGTAGGTCAGTTGTTGGTGTGAGGCCGGCCAGACTTATCTGGGCACACAGTGGTCCGACTCAGCGGTCCGACTCCCTTTGTTCCGCAGCACGACTCCGCTCTGCGCTCCCACAGAGGCAGCGAGCTCTGCAGCCAACCCCGGGGTCAAGTCTTCCCAGCAGCACAGCTCCAGACTCTGTTCGCTTCGTAAGAGAAACACAGCAGAGGTTCGCTGACGGTGGTAATCTGTATGTTTGCATGAAGGATTACCTTAAAATTACTTTTCCTGTCACGTGCATAAGATGGTTTAGTGTTAATAGGACGTCACTCAAAAAAAGTAGAAATGTTGCATGTTATTTTTCAGGCTTTACACCATAAAACCCAGTTCTAACCAGTTCAGTGAAACCATTCAGGGTTCAAATGACATTTCTACAGACGCTGGCTGACTGATGGAGTTGGAAAAGTTCACGTCTCCCTCAAAACAAAACGTGACGAAGTGCAATGGAAAAACTCTTATCACGTAACTCAAGATGTAAGTGAAGCACTTGACATTTGTCACTCGCCGGCAAAGAGGTGAAAAAGAGTGAGCGGCAAAGAAAAACACGTGTGAAGTGATGAAGAGACTGTGACTTTCCTCAGACACATTATCATAATTATTATAATAATAATAATAATAAAAAAACCAGGACGATGAAACAAAAAGCTTTTCTTGTTATAAAATAACATAAAACACCAGGTTATAAAACCATAACTACCACAAAACAACTGTCATTAAATTAACATAAAATTAAATAAAAAATAATGTCCTTTAACTGCTGAAGGTTCATCTAAAGTTTAAATCACCATATTTATTTAATGATGCAGTCGTTCTTTAAAAATACCAGTAAGAAAAAAAAAAACTAACGTAAGCACTTTACACTGCAGCAGGAATCACTAATGAACGAAGATACACTCGCTCATTTAGTTTCATTGTTGAGGGGCTGGATGCTGCTGTTTCAGTCAATAATGTTTATTAATTTTTATGATTTTTATGATTTTTAGTGTTTTATTTTATTTATCCATTTCTGGGATATTGACAGGAACAAGCATTTAAAGATCAAATAGATTATTTTGGTTATTATATCATTTATTTTTATGTTGTTAAAGTTGATATTTAGTGTGTTTGTGTAAGTGTGTGTGTGTATGAGGTGTATATGTGTGTGTATTATTAGTATACCACAAACTGGAACTGATGAGTGTGTGTGTGTGTGTGTGTGTGTGTGTGTGTGTGTGTGTGTGTGTGTGTGTGTGTGTGTGTGTGTGAGAAACCACAAAGCCTTGGCTCGTTTGTTATGTGATTTAGAGGGAGCTTCGAATGTAAAGTGACCTGAATGCTGGTGATGTCAGCCCCTCCATTCATGAAGCACATGAATAATTGAGGAAGCAGCAGGCTCAGTGCACCAGCACCAAGAAGAGGTGGAATGCAAAGTGAAAGCCATCTCTTTCCTCTCCCCTCGTCTGTGTCTCTCAGCCTGTCTTCTCTCTCTCTCTGCACATTTTCCCTCAATCCATTTCCACCTATTGTCAGTCTGCAGCCGTGAATTATCTGTGTGAGGAGCAGAAATTGCGAGAGAAGAGAAAAGTGAGAGAGAGAGAGCGAGCCTCGCTTGGATACTAGCGGATGCAGTCATCAGGCAGATGATCCGACGGCAGCTGAGAGGGAAAAAAAAAAAAACAAGGGACTGTAAAAGTGCAGGTTGCTAAGAGAAAACAGGAGCCTGTCAACCTTAATTAGACAGAGAGGAAGAGAGTGAAGGATAAAAAAATAGATCCTGATCTCCAGCTTCTGTGTTTTCTCTGTGTCTGTTGAGGAAATGCATTCGTTTTAGCTGCGTTTGCTTCCTCCTCGTCTCTACTGACATGCTCCGGAACTCGTCCATCCTCTTCTCCTTTATCCCTCTCCCTCCTCCTCCTCCTCCTCTTCCTCTTCTTCTTCTCCTTCCTCATATGCCTCATCTACATCTCCCGCTGCGTGAATGAAGCCGTTTGAAAAGGGCTGATCGCTGCGGAGCGGCTCTCTACATGGCTACGATCAGGTTAGTACAGAGAGGAAACAACCCTTCCCTACCTGCCTCGCTGCATTCAGGCAGAATTACATGGAAGCTGCATTATGCTTAGTCTCCCTGCTTGGCAAGATCAGCATGTGCTATTTGGAAGGAGAGTCCAAGGGGAAAAAAGGGGGTGGAAGGGGGTGCAGCTGCACCTCCAGACCACCAGTGCCTCTTCTTTGGCAGGTGGTGTTAAGGGCGATGTAATCTTGTTATTAGGAGATCAGAGCTGGCCGAGGAAGATCAGTGGCTCTAAGCCTGCTACAGAAAATCTCCCTGCCTGCCTCTTCCATTTCCATCTTCCCTCTCTCTCTCATTCTCTCTCTCTCTCTCTCCATTTATCTGTTCAACTTCGTTTCTTCTTTTACACTGAGAGAGAGAGAGAGGAAAGTGATGATCCGCTGGATGAACAGCTCACTGCTGGGGCCTGCGTACGAAGACATGGTGGTGTTTGAGTGTGTGACGGTGGCCAATGAGGGCTGTCGCTGCCTTGAGGGTTGCTACGGCGAAGTGTTGAGGGACTGTGTCTTTCTGCAGGGGTATGGTGGTACCTGTGTGTGTGTACATATGTGTGTGTGTGTGTGTGTGTGCAGAGTAGGGTGGGTTTAGTTAAGTAACACAAACATTTTGTGCAGACATTTAAAATCAGAGGTGTGAGAGTTTGTAGTATTTCGTAGATTACATTAGTGCCGTTGCTAAGTTTATAATTTCATTAAAACCAGAAGCTGTAGCTGTGATGTATTCGTGCAGAACGTGGGCGTGTGTGCTCCTGTGTCCGGCGCATGCCCATGTTTACGTCTGCCTCTCTGTGTACTGGATGCGCATTCCTGTGTTTGTGTGCATGCGCACTGTTGGTTTGCTGCTGGTGAGCGCGTTGCTGTTCATCGGTCTTTTCAAACCAAGCGGAGCTGAAGAGCCAATGCCAGATGGGTATTTTCCAGGTTCAGCAAAACTGTGAAAACAAGCGGGGCCCTCAGAAAGGCCCGGAACTCAGTTCTATTGTGAAGCTGAGCGTTTGGACAGCTTGAGCCGCTTGGATTTAGAGCTTTAGAGCTTATTTAAAGAAAAGACTGTAACAAAGTGGCGCAAGCAGCGTGCTTGTTACTCTCTCCTGTTTGTTTTTTATTTATGCACTCTGTATGTAAGAACTTGACCTATTTCCAGTGACATGTTGAGGATCCTGTTTGGTGGAGTCCTTGAAGTCAGTCTTCTGTCTGTGTGTCTAGAGCTCTGTAATACAGATGAGGTCTGTGCTTGAGCTTCTGGGACCAAGTATGCAAAACACACTGTGTTGTGAAATATGTGAGATTTAATGTTTTAATAATCAAGATGATCACGGTGCTGTATACAGTAGGTTTCTGTCAATAATCATAATAATATAAAGAATTAGTTAAGACACTTCATTAATTCACACACTGTCTATTCATGAAAATAACTATTGCACACAGCTACAGAATGAATAGGCTACTAAAGTAGGTTGTAATTATGAATAAAAAAAATCAAGTCCTCGTTGGTCATGATGCATCGCCTGTCACTTCGCCTCCCTGCTGTATTTCCCCGCACACGCAAACATCTCTAACAGCCGAGCAGCTGAAGTATATTTAGTCACATACTCTGAATATTTAAACCTCACTCTCTGTCTCTGTTCACTGTTGCTATAGCAATATTCTATCTAAGCTGAGCTTTGTTTGAACCTTGTGGTTGTGTGGGCATCTGCTCTAAATGATATGACTTCTTTTTTTTTTTTTTTTTTTTTTTAATTGTTCAGTTCGTTTGTCATCTCTCTTTCTTCATAAACGTTGACAACTCGTGGTAGACACTGACTCAAGCTTTGTTTGTTTGTTTATCATATTTCTAATAAGATTTTAGACACAATAGATGTTGTTCATGGCATTAAATGAACCCACATGTCATACTGATGTAGCAGCTGACAGGTATTGTACACTAGTACACTTAGCAACAGCTGTGTCTATTATTGAGCTCATTGTGCGTTTTCATTTAACTCCCTGAGCATTTGAGCCCAGAGATAATACAGGAGCAGGTACTGTTGCATTATGTCAAACTCTCAGTGTTTTCTTTCATGAGGCGGTTCCCAACAAAGCGTGTGTGATGGATGCTTTTGTCTGCCTCTGCAGGCTAGCGTCAGCTGCATGTTCGCTCCATCCACACCACCATCGCCGGTTCAAAGAGCAAACTGTTGTGCGAACGGCTGATCAGACGTAGTCATTCATATGCTGATGACGGATTCATGTTCCCATTGTTTACCAGCGTGTATCTGGGAAAGCGATGTGGTCTGTAAATTCCTCCTCTCGAGTCGATTTAAGTTCCTGCAGCAGAGAAAACCAGGAGCAAAAGAGGGTTTTAGTTGTGTGATCAATAACCTCACAGGGTCTTGATTTTATCTCACACTAGACCTCAGTCTCACCAAGTCTGGCACCTTTTCACCGTGACCTACAGTGATGTGGGAGGGTGATGAAAGCAGGAAGATGCTCTGTTAGAGTGCAAATACAGTCACATATGTGTTTCTGGCTCTGTTACATAGATGAAAGGTTGTAGAAGACAAGTTGCATCAAACAATCTGGCTACAAACCTGCACGTTTACGATGATTTATTTTATTCTCTGCTACAGAGAAGCGTTGATCCTCTTTGTCACGTTGCACCTGTCATGGTTGACAGTTGTCAACAATGTGTGGAAAGATACTCATCATAATCCGTGAGCCTAATCACGACATTATATGCACTCAGTTTGCACGTGGTGCATGTACACAAGCTAAAGGAGCTAATTTTAGCTGAAGTGTATATTTTGAAGCTCAACGGCTGAAGAGTTGTCATGTGTCCAGTGTTTTTCTACTAAATATTTTTGTGTTTCCAAGTCACCTGGAGGTTCATTTAGTCGTAATCGGACTAATGCAGATATTTTAACTTTTAGTTAAGGAATAAATAAAATGCATGTGAACATTTATGCATATTAATTTCCCCTCAGGATAAATCTATGAAAACAAACACAAAATACACAATCACAAAATGTTCTCTTCCCGTAATTTACTTTTTTATTTTTTACCTTTTTAGATGGATGAGTAAAGACCCCAAAAGCTGCTCCCTGAGAGTAAACTGTTGATGACCTTGGACCAGACATTCAGATTGGCCACAGGCAAATGAACAGTAATGTTTAATAAGCCGCCCACAGCATATGATGATGCAATTATCCTGGAAGTGTGATAACACATTTTATTAATGTGTTGCTCTGACCGAGGAGAACTGTGACCCAGTGTAATAAATGGTTCAGCAATACTGAACAAACAGGACCTGAGGGTTTCCACCAGCCGCCGCCTGATGTAGAGATGATGTGGAGTTTGTTCTCTTGTGTCCTGCTGTACAG
Organism: Polydactylus sextarius; assembly: GCA_016801845.1. NCBI lineage: Eukaryota > Metazoa > Chordata > Actinopteri > Polynemidae > Polydactylus > Polydactylus sextarius. The sequence continues at coordinate 1,439,502 of CM028924.1, forward strand.
TGGTTATTATTAAAAGCAGTCGCTTTCGCATTATAGCTGCAGTAACTGGTCCAAGTAAAAACAAATACTTCATGATATTGTTTATTAGTCGCCTTCATTTTGTCTGGCTCGTTGCCACATCGCTCTCAAACTTAGTTTCAGGTCTATATGTAATGTGTTGCTATGGAAACAGTCTTTGGCCAACAGGGTTTTCCCGTAGCGTTGTATAACACAGACAGACCGCGCCTGAATCATCAGAAAAAATTAAAACATTAATATTCAAGGTCAAAACACAGGTACCACCGTACGTCACACAGCAAAAAAAACACATATTTGATTATTGATATGTTTTTTTTTTGTTTTTTTGTTTTTTTTTTTTTTGTTTAATGACATTATCTGCTACAAAAACAAAAAAAGAGAAACGACAGGATCTGTTGTGGCTCATCGCTGCTGCTAAAAACACTGAAACTCATGCCTCGGTTTGGTCTGCCAGCTCGTGTTTGTAGCATATGATTGTGTGTAACCCAGACAGTCTCCTGGCTCAGACCATCAGAGATTGTCATGCATCCTGAATATCAATGCTCTCTGCTTCCTACCATTTTAGTGCACTTGAGTTTTTACAGTGTTACTACTGACGGTATTAAATACATAAAAAAAAACACGGTAAACAGAAGCTCGGCCATCTGGTTTTCACCTGCCAGTGACGGCTGCTTCATGTAATAAACGTTTAGTAATTAATGGCTTTTAAAAGCAAAACGATTCCAATTCAGGTCAGTTGGGACTGATCAGCTGTCAGCGTAGTTAAAACGATCATGTCCTGAACAGCAAATCATTTGTTAATCATATAAATTGATGCGGTGGGTTCTGGTAACACAGCAGACACCAAACAGCTTCTGGTACCTCAGACCCTGACAGTCAGACAGAAGCTGTCAGCGTTGCTCTCTCTCTCTCTCTCTCTCTCTATGATTCAGTGCCTCCAGCAGCAATGAAACAGTAGATCAGTAATTCATGGCCACTAACGGTCGTCATTGGCTGGCAGTGACGTAATGGCTTGCATAACGCCATGTCAAGTAACCGAGCCCGGCGGGCGCGCTGCCACGCAGATCGTTTACACAGCCTTTTGTTAGCTTCTATCATTTTGAGGAGAAGGTTTCTTGCTAAAGTCTCTGATGTGTGTGTGTGTGTGTGTGTGTGTGTGTGTCCAGCGGTGGATCAGAGCGGTTACCTGATCATCAGTAACTTAGTGAACAATGAGAGAACAGGGACTACCTGTCCCGTCACTCGGCTAAAGAGCCGTTAGCTGACGTATTAAAGCAAATCTCCATGTCAGAGTCAGCACATGACTTAATATGAGATAAAAGAATCATCAGCCAGACTGATGCTTTCCACCTGGATCATTTAATCCCTGTTATGTCTTCACAGTGACTCTTTGCTTCAGGCTTAGAAACACTTCTAGTATTTCAGGGATAAAAGAGCTGTCATCGTCGTAAAAAGCTTCATATTTTACAGCATCTGGAAGAAAAAGAAACGGCTCCATAAATGTCAGAGTTTTGTTTTTGTTGTTTTTAAATCAAATTCTCGGCAGATTTAAAGAGAAACATTGATTTTTCCTGTTGCTTTTAAAATGACACGTTAGTGAGAAAATCATTGGATCATGTGTGTGAAGTTGTTGTTGTTGTTGTTGTTGTTGTTTCCCATATTAGCTTAGCTGTTATTAGCCAGGTTAGCACATGGTGCTTCAAGCCCATTAAGCCTCAAGTGATGTAAGTCTGAGGAAACAGAGTTTGTTCTGTGCTGATGTCTGATCTTTAAGCCTTAACAACTTTGCACCGAGCTGACACCAGCATGTTTGTATGATTTCTGTGATGAACAAGTAGACATTTGTCTTATCCCTCCTTCTCTTTTCTTTTAGCACTGCCAGTAACTCAAACAAGAGCACACCTGCCTGCTCACCAGTCCTACGTAAACGCTCGCACTCTCCCACGCCGCAGACCCAGGAGGGTGAGAACATGGTGGAGAAGGGTTCAGACCACTCCTCTGACAAGTCCCCCTCCACGCCAGAGCAGGTCGTCCAGAGAACGTACTCCCTGCAGTCAGCGCGAAGCGGGGGGAAGAACTCAAAGGTGAGTGACCGAGGAGATGATCCGTGTTTTTACCACAAACGGTAAAAGGTTAACCTCACAGTTAAAACACATTTAATATCGAGCCTCATTTATCTATCAACAGCACTTAACAGTGTATCCTTAACGCTGAAGAGTCAGCACTTCTGTGCAAAAAAAAAAGAACAACCATCGAGCACTTTGATGCAGAAAAACTCTACTAACATTTTCACACAGCGGCTGTGATGAGAAGCCTCGTTGTGGGACACTAGGTGTCGAATTCACAGACGTAGCGTTAAAGATAGATGAGGTTTATAACACCAGAATCATAACATTACCACTGATTATACTCCTCAGTAAGAGAGGATTAAAATGAGGGTGCATACACATTAGATACGTTAGATTATACTACGTCAGAGTAAAGTTTCCAGCCAAGATGATCGTTACCAGCCTGACGTTATGAATCTGTTCCCAGTTGCAGTGACGTATGTGTTATGATTGGTTATTGACCTGTTACCAGCTGATATGTAACTAGTGACTTGTAACTATTACTCACACGCCCTCAGGAGAGAACGCACCCTCTTTTTCATTTCAGCCTTTCATTTGTACATCTCATTTTATCCCCAGGAGTTGAGTCACTAAAAAAAAAAACAAAACCTACTACTATTGGGAAAAAAAGAAAATAATCACTATTGATATTTTCTTAAACGCAGCGATGCAGAGTGAAGAAACTCTGATCTCAAGTCAGTTTCAGCAGACAGGACAGATCAACTCACACTGTCAAAATAAAAGCTTTAACAGACATTATATAGTTTTTATTCAGCCTGAAGATGTGATGAGGACACTGTGGGGTTTGCATGTTTTTTAATTCTCAGTTGTTATGAACTTTGAGACTTAAAACTAATTCATTTTTATCTTTTATCTCTTTAATGAAGAATGAAATCTTTAGATTTTGAAGCAGTCGTCGTGTGTTGAGGATATTTTCTGGTCACAGTAGAAACAGTATTGATTGTTGCTTGTTGCTATATAGATTATAATGTAGCGTAAGTGAAAGGACAGTTTTTTATTTGCCATAAAAGTGGCGTGATATACATATTTTCTAGGTGTTTTGTAGGTGACTCCAACTGCATCATCTTCCTTTTACAACTGAAGTTGGAAGTCGAATCTTTCAAACGTTCAGGTTTTTTCACAGAAGGAGCATGTTGGCGCTCTAATGTTTTGTTTGCTCAGCGTTTTCAAAATGTTAGAAACGAGCCACCATGACATCCCTCCATCTTTTACCTTCTCATCCTGTCTTCATCCGTCTGTGCTGTTTTAATTCACTCGTTTTGTTTTGGTTTTTCACGACACAGTGTGCACGCCTTCTCTTTGCTGCTGCTGCTACATGCCATGTGATAATGTTTGCCATCTGATAATGACTGTTCAGTTCTTGTGTTGGTACTTTCAGCTGTTTTCTTCTTGCAGTTGAGTTCTTTTTTGTTTTGTTTTTGTTTGTTTTTTTTCATTTTTCTATCTGATTTTTTTCTTTGTTCTTCTCCTGATTGCATGCTAGTCTCACAAGCGACTTTCCAAAGTAAGCATTACTCTTCTTTCTGTTCTTCAAATATTTCTGTGCCCAGCTCCTCCTCCTCCTCCTCCTCCTCCTCCTCCTCACCCCCTCTCTCCCATGTCCCACCTCCTGTCTTGTGAGCTGCTCTGTGGAAATGTCCCGAACCTTGTTTGCGATGCTTCACCCTGAACCCAGCTTGTTCCTGTGCACACTGCAACCGTTACAAGCCCCATCTGCACCCACAACCATAGCAGATGGACATTACTTGAAACCGTCAGTCTCACTCCGAACCTCGCTCACTTCCTCTCTATTTCCTCTTCCTGTCCTTTCCTTTTCTTTCCTTTCTGGTGATATGCAATGTAGCTCTTCCTGATTACGTTTCCAGATATTTGTGTTAACTTGTAAAGAAACGGAGCATCAGGGTGAATTTTTTATTTTTGGTTTTATTCTGTTTAAATGTAAAGAAATCAAATAAAAAGAAATGCACACACGCATCACGGAGAAGTGGAGCTTCATTTTTTCCAGATATAAATGAATGTTTCCGGTACAACAACGTTATAAATAATCTCTCTTGTGCTTTTCTACTTTGGCCTGTGTCCTATTCTCCTTCTCTTCACCAACTTATCCCTTTGTTTATATTTTGGCAATGATAACTTTATTATTATATTATATTTGTGGTGTTTTTGATGTGATTGCCCGGTTCCAGAGGGATAAACTCTTAAAAATCCTGCCAGGATCCTGGTCCAGAGCTGCAGGACTACATCATTATTCGAGCTGTCTCTATGTAGCACAATGAGAGAGAGAGAATAACTCCCCCTCTTTTTTTCTCGCACCACAAGTCCAAAATTTTTTTCTCCCCCTCTTCCCTCCTCACTCCCCGTCCTGTGAATGTTCTGCAGACTGGTGTCACGTTTTCATACTGTCGCTTCATCCATCTAGTTTACTACTTGTTCAGACTTCATCCCACTCGTTTTATTATTATTATTATTATTATTATTATTATTTTTTTTTTTGTTTTTGTGACACGTTAAGTTTAACGCTGAGTCACATTTAACTGAGACAGAGAGAAATGAAAGATAAAATATGTGAAGATGTGAACAGAAGCTTTATGATGCTCTGTTTACACACACACACACACACGCAAATGATTACATCACTCCTCATTTCAGCTGCCGCCCCCCCCACCCCCCCACCCCTCATGAGCCTCTGTGGTCAGCAGCGATCACATGACCACAGATGGCGTGAGGTTGTCCCAGCAACGTGAGCTTGATCACCCTAGCTCTAATGCAATCCAAATAAAAGAGTGCATTCAGCAAAAAAAAAAAAAACAAGGCCACCGTTGGTGTCTGCTGCTGCCGGCGACATATGACGATAACATGTAACATACAGACGACACAGTCAGATTTATTTAATTATAACCTCAGCTTCTTCTTCTCATCTTCTATTTCTTTGTGCTCATGTTGTTCGCTGCTTTGGTTAATGTTTTGTTTTCTCTTTAATTTGTCTTTCAGTATGACAGACTAAACCTGATTAAAGTAAGCATTTCTTCTTGTTTTCATTAGACCCATTGACAAATCCCCGCTGGTCCCCATTAAATCCAACCCCACCACCACCCCCAACCCTGCCCCCACCCCCACAGGCCCTCCACTTCCTCTGTAGCTGTACGGCTATAGGAACGAATCCTCTGATAGTTTCAGTCCCTCGTGTCCTCGTCTCCAGTGTTTTTACATCCTCTGATTCAATGTGAAAAGGTTTGTTTTTGAAACGTCTTCATGGAGAAGACGAATGTTTACAGCACATTCCTGCATTTAATCCGAAAACAGACACAACCCCACTGTTTGTTTATTTGTTTGTTTGTTTGTAGTGACAGGGCAGATGTATCAGCGACTTCCTGCGGTTTTGTCTGTTCAGAGAGTTGTTGTAGATGTTTCTAACTCTTCTATAATCTCAGTCTTCATACGTGGGGACATTTAAACCAGATGATGTACAATCTAACATCTCTTCAATCACAGACGAGTCCCACACAATAAAACAAACCATGACGTCACAAACCTCACAGTCGGTCAAACACAAACACAAACACAAGACACACGACACGTCTTATCCAGACGGTGGCACTCAAAATAATTCCTCTCATGTCTCAGTCACCTTCAAATCAGATTAGCCCACATTAGCCGAGCTATCGTCAGCGCCAGGTCCTCCGGCCTCAACACCACCCGCTCTGAAATAACCAGCAACTGTCAGACATGGACCAAACAAATCAACACAGAAAATCAGGCTGTTTATGAGGTTGATTATTCACCAGGTCAAGTCATATATATATATATATATATATATATATATATATATATATATATGTTTTTTTTCATCATTGCTTTTTTTTCTAAAATGCGGTGCTTGTATTTATGGTGCTGCAGTAATCAGACACTGGATATCACTTTTTATTCCTCTGTTTCTTCTTTCTTCTCTCCATTAATTCCCTGCTCCTTCTTCTTCTCTCACCCTCTGAATGATCACCTGCATGTTTCCTCCTCTGGGACATTTTTGCTCTTAGACTGTTAGAACGTGAAGTGTGTTTATGTGGCTGGAAAATGTTGTAATGTCATAGTCATGGTTAAGATATATTTCTGCTGCCCTCTGCTGTTGTAAGACTGCAAACAGAAGCAATCGGCTGTTGTATGAAGAGCACATTAAATGATTAAACAACAGGACGTCACCATTATTATTCATTAGATCAAATCTTTACACCTGTCACATCACTTCTCATTGACTTGTTTTATGCAACAACTTCCAGATAAATCACAGATAATTGAAGGATTTTTTTTTTTTAGCACAAAACATTAGAATAATTTTAATGTGCTAATGCAGTTTTTAGAGTGAAGTTACTTTCAGTTCGGTCTTGAGAAAATGTAATATTAGTATATTTATTATAATAATAATAAATTCAAACAGTGTGTGAACTGAAAGAGAATTTCACGCTGCGTTTACCTCAGACACACGTCTCTGGTATTTCACACAGCAGTGATCACTTCCTGTGAATCTTGGCAGGAAAAGATTGTGAGATAGAGTTTGACCTTTAACGCCTGCTGGTTCTTGTTATGACCAGGTTGATCTTGTTTCACACCTTCAGTTTGTCTTGTATGAATGAGCCCACAAACCTTCTGCAGTGTTGAGTTTAATACATCCTCTCTCTTTGTCTCTTTCTTTCTCTCTCTCCGCAGAAGAGCCAAAGCTGGTACAACGTAAGTAACATTTAGTTTTTTTTGTTTTTACTTGAATTATCCACACACACTCTGTGTGTTTGTGTTTGTCTTTTATGGGTGTGTATGGTTGTGTATCATGTACTCGTGTGTGTGTTTTCTGTGCGTTCACGTCTCGTCGTGTCTTGGAGTTTGTTTTAAACGATGAGTGTCGCTTCTGAGATGAAAGGTCATCGTTGTCGACCCTGTTTACTGGAGCACCACATCACCAGATCGTGTGTGTTACTGGTCCTCCATGCAGGGATTAGCATGGGCTTAACAGAGCAACAGGTGGAGCTTTCTGATGCAAGAGAATGGAAAGAATACAGTCGGACTTTAATCACCAGATATGATGCTTTTTATCACTTTATATTTTTTATGTATCGTTAATTATTTATTGTACACACAATGCAGACAAAACCAGAGTCTTGCAGTTTTATACGTTTGCCACAAGATGGAGATGTTACACTGTTTGTGACCTGATTATTCTCACACGTTGTGCTCAGTCTGCAGCATCTTACTGATTATTATTCTCAAAGGTGCTTGTTGAATTAAGCACAAAGTTTGGACACGGTTGAGTTTCTGGGTAAAACCCTGGTTTCTCCATAAGTGTCTCCTATTTCATGTTATTTTATTTCTTCTTTTTTTATTATTATTATTATTATTCCCTGTGTGTACACTCTTCCTTTTTTCTCCCTAGCATGAAAGACAACACATCCTGAGAGTAAGCATGACTTGTATTTTTGTGCAACCCTGAATATCTTTCTGTCTCTTGTTCTGCCTCTTGGTTCTCAGAGCGCTGGGATGATCTGATCCCTCCTGTCTGCCTGTTTCTCATCCCATTGACTTCACTCAGTGTTGTTACCACCAAAAAAAAAAAAAGTAAATCCTCATTTTGGAGGAAGTGATTTTAACAGAGTGATTTCAGACTCGTAACGTTAACGTAACACATCAGACTGTACAGTGAAGTGTCACCTCACAAACTTCTAAATCTGGCACGCGACAGGTGGTAACAAGTGCACTGAGCTTCTCACCGTACTAAACAAATCAACAAGCCGTCACAAGCTGGATGAGTCTTGAATGCCTTTGAGCAAAAGGGGGGTGGGGGGTTGTGCATGGTGCTTTAGGTCTCAGCATGCTCTCTGTAAGACGACCAGGAGTAAAATACTCATCGTGGCTTAGTTAGTTAGTTAGGAAGCATCATAATAACGCTGACACAGTTAATGTCTGGTTAACAACACGTATATTTGGACAAAGAGTTTAAAATCTTGTTTTCTTTCAGGATTAACACATGAAAATACTTGAACAATTGATCTACTAACAATTTACACCCCGCTACCAGAAACACTAACTACTGTAGTGTGGTATGTGTGTTAATCCACAGCTAAAAATAGTTCCCCAGCAACTGAAACTGACATCACTTTTATACTATTTGCTAAATATACAACGTCCAGCTGTTGTTGAAAGTGACTCAGCGTTTTGTTTCACAAAATGAGACAAAAACTTGAGTTTTTTGAAAATAGTAAAACCACTAAACCTGAGGTCAGCAAACGTCAGCGTAACGTGACACTGACATTACAAAATATTTGAGCCAAGAACACGTCACAGAAACAACTTTTCATGGTTTTTGAGCAACAGTCAGTCTGAGGTCTCCTCAGTACCACTGCTTTGTTCCTCATTCTCAGTTAAACAATCAGTAAGTTAAATAAGTGAAGTAGTTTGGGTTGACACTCTGGCATGTCTGCGTGGTTGTCTGCATGCGTGCACCTCTACATGGCGATGATGACCTCCCATGGCGCTGAAACCACAGTGATTAAAAAAAAATGCACCCGTCCTAATGTGAGTTCTGAGCCTGTTAGAGATTCGCACGGTGGCCATCTTTAAACTGGTAACGTCTGTGTACAAGAGCCTCTACCTCTTAAGTTTGTCACAGTGCATCCATGGCAACTGAATCACAACAAATAATGATGTTTTAACACAGTAAATGATTTACGTTTGTTTAGAAACACAAGAGAGTTAACACTGTTCCTCATCTTGAGTTTCAAAAAAATGGCACAGAAACAGAAGTGGATGTTTTGTGAACAGGATGGACACTAAAACACACTAAAACCCCTCCCTGCTTTACTGTGCCACTCTCCTCCATCTCCTACTGTTTGTCTAGTGAGTTAATATTTAACCAAATCTATAAACTTAGTGCATCCACCTCATCACAAGCTGCATACTGTCACCTGAATGCAGGGAGTTGCCTCGGTCACACAGGTTTTGCCTTTTTCTTGCTGCATCAGAGAATATGAAAGGAATTAGGATTTGTCAGAACTGCGACGCCAGGAGTGATTTTACACGGGAATAGATTTGCTCTGGTTGTTATTTTTAGCGGAAAAAAAACTTAATTTCATTCGCATGATGTAAAGGCATACTCAGTCTAGGTTTGTGTGAATGATCTGAATCATCTGTTTTACAAAGAAGACCCAGTGGATTGTTATTTTTCCTGCTCCAGATCATCTCTACTGAAGAAAAGTTGCATTGGACTCATTCACACCAGCGTCTCGACTTCTTGTCCCTTGAAATATTTTTATGTTAAAAATAGTGGGAGGATTTACGCACCAATTGTTTTTTTTTTTTAAGAGCTGCTGAAATAGAAGCAGCGAGCTCTGCGTCTTTCTGACCTGCTGAGAAGTGAGCGTGGTAGTGGGCGATCGAGTATCATGTTTACATGAATGACCTCAATACCAAGGCGAGGGTAGAGGGTGGAGGGGGTTCCCATACCTTCACTACGCTCAAATCAACTGCGATCAGCAGTTTGGTGTCGTTACTTTGATTCTTAAAAGGAATGATTTGAATGAAAAAGACAAGAAAAGAATATTTAGTGTGTTTGTCCAGTAACTTCACCCTGCGATGTAAACTCTGGCTCTCGACCCTGTCAAGATTGATGGTGTTGTTTTTTCAGGCGAAGGTAACTGGAGGTTAAACTCACATCTGTTCTCTGTAACTCAATCACTCGCTCAGACTCAAAGACAGACTCGACGCATACTTCAGCAGATTCAAAACATTCATTTCTCTGTTTTATTCAGCTGTGTTTTCTTTCTTCCCCCCCTGCATCTTTGTTAGTGTTGGCCCACACCACAAAGTAAACTCACTTCATTCTTTGTCGGTCGTAAACAAGATAATTACAAGGCACTCAGACCTGGACAGCACTCACACACACACATACGCTCTCTCAGCTCACACACTTTCCAGGAGCAGAAAAAAGGAAAACGCTACTGACATGATAATAAAGGACTTGTTGGTTGGGGTTACTAGAGGGCAACGGCCGTAACTCCTCTCCCTGCGTGTGTGAAAGGAAGAGAGAGAGCCAGAGAACGACAGAGCAAGACAAGGATCATGTGGCTGGAGTGTGCCGTGTCCACCGCTCAACGCTGAAAGGGAGCAGCACCCAAACAGGGGGCGGATACTGCAGCTTCCAAACCACTGGACTCACCAGTTGTTTTCCAAACGTACTGTAACTGACAAGAGAGTCCACTGGGGAAAAATTTCACTTCCTTCCAAGCGCCAAAAAGGATCTGGCGTGATGAATATAGACCGGGATGAGGACTGTACCATGTCAGACTGGGAGGCCGTGTTGGAGCTGGATGAGGCGTTGGCGGGGTGGCTTCTGCAGGGTCCGGCTAGAGGGGAGTGGGGTTGGGAGTGGGGCTGGGCTGCCTCGGACCTTCAGGACCCTGAGTGGGACACTGAGGATATCCCTGCTGTAAGTTGTCCTCCACTTGTAGCCTCTAAAAAAACAAACAGAGCAAACAAAACCATGTGGGGGAAATGTAGTGGTTTGGAGCAGTGAAAAGGTTTTGAAGGAAGCTTTGTCTTTCCTGTTTGCTGCTGGAAGCAAAAAAAAACAAAAAGAAACAGCTGGTTCGGTTATGACTCATAGCTATTTGAATTCTCCCGGAGCTCAGAGGCCTGTTGTTTGGAGTGATCGTCCCTTCATTGTGTGAGTGACTTGATGTGTAAACAGAGAAGGTGTGTCTGTCTGTTTCTGGACATAGAAAGAAGCATCACGACAGTAACGAGCCGTCAGGGACGTTTTTAGAGTTGTCACACATGATATCAGAGCAGTTTTCATTCATCAACACACAACTAGAAGCAGCAGCACTATTTTCACTCTTGTAGTGATTTATTCTAATACGAACATGCTGTTCTTTTCCCACCAGCTTCAAATCCAAAGAAATATACACTTTCTTTTGTTCCAGCGTACCTCATGTTACTCTGTTGGCAGCTATTGTTTCCTGAAGCTTTCCTGTGAAAGGAAAGCATCTGGCTCAGACAGTGAGAGCTCCTCACTTCAGCACACATTTGAACATTTCACACGTGAAGCTCCGTCTGTAAATAACGAAACCTGCCGTAGCCAAGCGAGCAAAAAGAGAAAAAGTGATCGTAGTAAACAGTCTCCTCCCCAGTGATGGGAAGAATTTGTTTGACCAGGTTAATCAAACCACTGTGTACGCTTCTGTTTACTCTTGAGATGTCATCAGTTGTCACGAAACAAAAGCCTCATTGTCAGAAACACGCTGTGTGACTCTTATTAGAAACGCTCCGAGTCCAGCGGGTTGTGTGTTGAATGATCTGCACAGGGCTGAAGTTTGGAAATGCGCTTTTTCACTCTGCTGTTAAATGTCATTAATGAGGACAGATAACCTCGGCCACATACCTCTGCTTGCCTTTCACCATACGTCCATTTCCAACACTTGTCAAAATTCCCCACAGATTAAAAAAAACACATCACACCTGTGGGAAGTTTTAACAAGATTAATTCACATGCTATATCAAAAACAAATAACCCGGGCTGTGTGACGGAGACAACAACTTGTGTGTGAAAGCTGTGAACTGTCTGTCTGTGTGTTTTCGTGTGTGTGTGTGTGTGTGTGTGAGGTGATTTTTCTGACTCCGCCTCTCACTGCAGGTGCTGAGCCCGACATACAAACAGCGCAATGAGGACTTCAGGAAACTCTTCAAGCAGCTCCCCGACACAGAGAGGCTCATTGTGGGTGAGTGGACGTCACAGACGCTCTGGGAGCCATCAGAGGGGCCACTTGTTAGTTAGTAATTAGAAAATGATTAACACACAGTCACATGTTTGATATTCCAGGTGTTGAACACAGTAACAGACAGTAGAGACAGTTTTTCTACATTTATTCTGATGAACTTAATAAAACCTGGTAACAAATGTCTCGAGCAGTTTAAGCTCTGAGTTTATTATTAGTGATGATGTTGTTGTGTCAACTCTCTGATGAATACAGTCTTTGTCTGAAGTGACTTTAAAATTAGAGGAGCTGTTTGTAAGATTGTGGCCAAAATTGGTTCTGCAGTTAAAATTAAAATACTGACTCAGTGTAACAAGATGCTGCAGTTGGTTCCATGACGCACCAGCACACGATACAATCTCTGATCGATCAGTGAGTCTCAGTCTCTGTCGTGATCGTTGGTGACTTGTTGTTCCCATGATGTGGAGTCTCAACAACTGGTCTGAGACCTGTAGTGTTCACACTACAAGACTTGTCAGTGATTGACTCCCGATCACACCGTGACGTCACCAAACTCTACGTCTGGTCACGTGAACTAGACAGGATGTAGCCGCTGCTTCTCACCGTGATTTACAGCCGTTTATTGTTGACGAGCACCGGTGAAGACGCTGCCTCCGACACAGACTAAACCGCTGAACCGGCGTGTAAACATCACCATGGCAACACGCTGGTTTTCACGGTGGAGCTGAAATCAGCGGCAGACCTCCCCGGTACCGGGTAACATCTGGATCAGACCAGGGAGTTTGTAGAAAGTGAAAATGAAAGAAAAAGCGTTAAAACGTCAGACTTTTAAACGTGGTTGTGAGTGAATCAGTGAGACGGCAGCAGCATTTATCTCACATCCCTCCTCTGATTGGCTGTCGCTCTTTGTCAGTCTCTTCAGACTCCTCCAGTTTTCTAACATGACAGATCCAGTCCCGGTCTCAGACCAGGTCCCGACGGCCTCTGATGGAGTCGTTAGGGCTGTTCACACATTATGATCGTTAACTGATGATTCACCAACCATCAGTCTTTAAATTTGTCATCTTTGAAACACATGTTCTATACAGATTGTTTTGTCTTTTGTTGTTGAGACATAATATGTCTGGTGAGGTTGAGGTTGAGTTGAGGATAAAACCGAGCTCAGAGTCTGACTTCATGTTGATTTGCACAGTTATTAACTGTTCATCTTAATCTTTTTTTTTTTCCGGGTACTTCTTGTTTCAGACTACTCCTGTGCTCTACAACGGGACATCCTCCTGCAGGGGAGACTTTATCTCTCTGAAAACTGGATTTGTTTCTATAGCAACATCTTCCGCTGGGAAACACTGGTAGGCTTATTAACACTCTGCACCTCAGTGCGTTCTCTTGTTTTTCATCTTGACAGTATCAGGTCACACTTGGAGCTGTAATTCATGTGTGTGTATATGTTTCTAATCACACTGTATTTGTCCGTGTGTAGCTGACAGTGCGGCTAAAGGACATCTGCTCAATGACGAAAGAAAAGACGGCGCGTCTCATTCCTAATGCCATCCAGGTCTGCACAGACACTGAGAAGGTAAATGCTGCAAGACTGCTAAATAATGTATGAAGCCGAGTTATATTTACCTAAAGAGACACTAGGGGGGGCTTGAAATACTTGTCTTGATGTGATTTGGTGCCTTTTCACAGCACTTTTTCACCTCGTTTGGAGCCAGAGACAGAACGTACATGATGATGTTCAGACTGTGGCAGAATGCGCTGCTGGACAAGGTGAGTAAATCTGATCTGTGGCTGTTTTTCATCAGTTTTTAAGTCATTGCAGAGTTTCCTCATTCCTCATTTTGACTGGTCTGTGCCTCCGGCAGCCTCTCTGCCCCAAAGAACTGTGGCACTTTGTTCATCAGTGCTATGGCAACGAGCTCGGCCTAACCAGTGATGATGAGGACTATGTTCCCCCTGATGATGACTTCAACACCATGGGGTGAGTTTAGTCATGATGCAGCATCAGTTGCTATGGTTACCGTGATAAACAATGACTCTGCCAGTTACCTAATTATCCAAATTATGAAATAATGAGTCTGCCTGTTATGAGCTGCTGCAAGAGTAATAATCTATACACATTTATAGTTTGATTATTGTTTATTAAAAAGGAAAAACTAGTTATTTCCCACGTGCATCAGCTTGTTTCACACAAGATGAAAATAAAAATTAAAGCATTTTATCTTTTCAACAATTGCTCAGATAAAAAAAGACAACAACTGGTTACAAGCTGAAGAAAAATAACGTTCCCAGTGAGGATTGTCTGTTGCGACTGTTTCTAAAACAAAAAGTGAAACAAAGCTCGTCCTTGAATTCAATTTCAACGTCTCTAAGAAATATTTGGCTGATCCTACTGAACCTGGTTGCAATTGTCTAAAAATCCCTAAAATTACCTTTTTACAATGTTAAAATCAAATTCAAATTAGACCAAATCTCACTATTAGACACATTTTCTTTGTCTTTGCCTCATGTAGGATGAGATCAGTGTAGAAAATCTGTTGTCGTCCTCAGGTTCAGTGAAGAGATTCCCAACGAAGAGAACGAGATCAACAATGACAACTTGTCTAAAAGCAGCACCGAGGCCAAACCTGATGGGAGTCCTCCACCTCTGCATAAGAAAGTGGTCCCTAACAGCACCATCCCCAGCCCTGGCAACCACGACACACCCATCACTGTAAGTTACACCTGTTACATACTGTTAATTAACACACACATTGTGTCTCTTTGCTTGACTGTGTTTCACAGGGAATTGTAATTGTTTTAATTTGCTTCTGTGCCTCAGTTTGATCTCCCAGCGGAGGAATACGCAGACTGTCTACCGGACGGGGAGCTGCTCGCTGTGCCGCTGGTGGTGGAAGATAAGAACGACACCAGCGGACCGGGCGGTCCCGTACCTTCACCCTCACTTGACTTCAACGACAACGAGGACATCCCCACCGAGCTCAGTGATTCCTCAGAAACACACGACGAGGGTACAGATTAAATAATCGAACAGAAAATCAGCTCCTCATCAGGATGATGATGGTTCTGGTGACCAGAGATGACACTTTTCTTTCTTCTCTCTCTCTCTCTGACATGCAGGTGAAGTTCAAGCTTTCCATGAGGATCTGAATGGGAGACAATACATCAACGAGGTCTATAAGTTCAGTGTGGACAAGCTGTATGACATCCTCTTCACTGAGTCACAGTTCATGAGTGACTTCATGGAGCAGAGGAGATTTTCAGGTGATGTTTCTACGTATAGATTCACATCTAATCAGAGCATTTAAGTCAAAACCGTGTTCCCCTGTGATCCGTTCTGGTTCCTGACTTTATCATTTCGTGGGTCTAGATGTGGTCTACCACCCGTGGAAGAAAGAGGAGGCTGGAAACCAGACCAGAGAGATCATGTACACCATCTCTCTGTCCAACCCTCTGGCCCCTAAAACAGCCACAGTCACTGAGACACAGGTACACTCAGTTTAAACCTGAAAGTTTAGTTAAATTAAGTTGTATTTTCAAGATTCGAGATGTTTTATTTGTCACGTAACAGTAGTGAAATGAAACTGCAACTCTCCCAAAAGGGAGAACAAGATAAAAAAAATATCTCCTTTTATCAGACTCTGTACAAAGCCAGTCAGGAGAGTGAGTGTTACATCATCGACGCTGAGGTCATCACACATGACGTCCCCTATCACGATTACTTCTACACCCTCAACCGCTACATGCTCACCAGGGTGGCCAAGAACAAGTGTCGGTTACGGTGAGTGAACAGTGGCAAATCAGATGTATCTGTATTATTTCTGTCAGTTTTATACATTTGTAATTTATTATTTTGTAATCGTGTCGTTCCGTCAGGGTATCGACTGAGCTGCGCTACAGGAAGCAGCCGTGGGGTTTGGTGAAAGGATTCATCGAGAAAAACTTCTGGAGTGGACTTGAAGAAAACTTCCGCCATCTTGGTAAATTTGATGGATGTTATTGCGTGTAAATTAACATTAGTGATTATTTTTTGTTGAGGTTTCTAAAGTTCTGTTCTTCCCTCTCAGAGCTGGAGTTGTCCAAGTTGGAGGAGATCCTGACCGAGGCACATCAGTTGTCTCCGGCCAAGGCCAAGGTGGTGAAGAACTCCACGGTGAGGAGGAAGAAGAGGCCGCTTCCTCACATGCGTAGCCAACATCTTGACGAGGCGCTCAGCCCCGTTACCACGCCGACGGACGAGGAGGTGATTCAGAGGATCAAACAGGTGGCCGGATCCACACAGACCAGACACCAGAGTCCAGAACACCATCATCTACCCGGAGGCCTCGCTCTCTACAGCGTCTCTAAACTGCTGCTCATCATCAGCTTCGTGTATGTAACCGCTCACAACACACACACACACACACACACACACACGCTTGTGTTACATATTCGAATTTCTCTGAGTCACTTGTTGCATGATTTCATCCATTTTCTCACCAGGCTCTGTTGAGTTTTTGTCTGATTTACAGTTGAAAATAAAAAAAAACCTATAAATGTCTCATTGTTGTTCTCTCTCCTTTTCTTTCATTGCCATCCATAGGATCTGTTTAAGGTACATATGATATCTGATTAGCCAAGATGTACCAAGATACATATATATATTTATATTTACAAAACATTCCCATTGTAATTTTTTCCTTTGACATATCAGTAGCTGATTGATCATTATGTGATGACTAAAATACAAAGTGAACAACTGATTTGACGACTTATTGTCTTCAGCCTGGTCCTGCTGGTGTTTCTCAACATGATGCTCTTCTATAAACTGTGGATGCTGGAGTACTCTGCACAGTCCTTAACAACCTGGCAAGGCCTACGGCTTCATGAAAGGTAAACACACACACACACACATGCACATTGTTTGTCGTCTATTATAAAGATTCATTTTGGTTAAAAGACTTTTGAGGAATTTGCGGATACAAATATTTCCACTGTTTTTCTACAACGTGGCCACACACAAGCATGAACCTACACATGCAGACGTTACACACACACCAAAACATATCCATATGGCAGCTGATGTGTGTGACAGGAAAACACGACGCTAAAATTACCCCAGAATAGCTTTGGGCTGACTGAAACAATTTACTGAAACTGTTCACTGGCATTCCCTCAAAATGGAAGTCACGCTTCAGTGGCTGCACCTTGATGTTGCTAATGTATGTGTGTGTGTGTGTGTGTGTGTGTGTGTATCTCAGTAAACTGCCTCAAACACAGATGGAGTGGGCCCAGCTCCTGGAGGCGCAGCAGCGTTACCATGACTCTGAGCTGCAAAAGTGGAGGGAGATTATCAAGTCGTCAGTGGTGCTGCTAGACCAGGTACTGAGACGCTGAGAGACGTTTTTAAAGTCGCTTCAGATCGATGTTGACACGTGAAGATGCTGAAGAAGTTGTTGAATCACCACTTTTCTCAGACTTACAGACATTCTAGGTCTATTTACAGGTGATATTTCAATTCCCACTTCATTACTAGACTATTAACAACACTTTGGTTTGTCTGTATTGTTATTTTGAGTCTTACAGAGGTTTAAAAAATAGAGATTTGTCTCCACTCAACTCTATGTCCCTCACACTGTCGTTATAACTCTTTAGCTTGAAATTACAAAACACAAACGTTCTCTAAACTCATCTGATTGTTTTTATTTTGCTTCCAACACAAAGTATGACTTCATTATTGCCTGAAAATAGACCTGAGATGTCTGTAACTGGATTTTTTTTTTAAAGGAGGCTTTAAAGAAAGGAATTGTTACTTGTTCCTGTTTAAAACGATACGTTTCTCCGTCCTCTTGCTTCTCTTTAGATGAAAGACTCTTTATTGAACCTCCAACGAGGCATCGGTTTAAGCGACTACAGCTCCGAGGCCGAGGAGAAGAGAAGTCGTTATCACTGACACACCGCCACAAGGCCACGAGGGCATGCTGTGCAATATAAGGACCTGTTTTGTTTGTGAACCGGTGTGCAGGCAGCAGCAAGACAGAGGACGAAGGGAGAAACACGACCAACGGTGAGCTGGTCCAACAAAGACAAAGAGAGGAACAGTGGATAACCAGCGTACAGAGGATAAAGCCCCCCCACCACCACCACCACTACCCGAGGAGGAGGAAGTCATGGACAGAAGGTGCCCCCATCACACATGGGAACTGAGGTGTCCTAACATCACTGAGGCATTGTAGGAAGGTGCCACACTTGCACCCTCTCTACACTTTTAGAATAACTGTTTCCCTTCTGCTCTCTTTATTTCCAAGTGCATCCTACAGTAAGCCATGTCGACCAGGAGAGTGGCAGAGAAGAGAGATATGGGAAAACCACTGCATGCGTTTAGACAACCTAGCTCCCCCTCAGTCAGTGTTAATGTGATCCAGTTCCAGTCTATGTGTGTCAAAAAAAAAAGAAGAACAGAAGAAGATGAGAGATCAAGTCAAAGGAAAAGGGGGTCCTTTTCAAGTCTTAACGGCTGTCTATGCTCTCTCGACTGTTCCAAACCAATCATCCCCTAGAGGTCCTCGCTGTAGCGTCCCTTTAACGAACCTCCAGGTAATCAGAGTGCAGTATCACCCCACTACCAAAAAAAACAAACAAAAAACGGAAAAGAAGTATTGTGGCTGGAAGCTCCTGGACTTGTTAGACCTAGACCAGTATGAGGTCTCTGTCAGGGCTGGTTCCCTGTCAAACCTGTTGTGTTGAAATATTTCAGTAGAAGTCGAACGGACGACGAGATTGAGAAGATCTAAACCAGTGTTTTTAACCTTCAACACAAGTCACATGATCAGTTGCCCCTGCCACAGTGTTAGCTACCTTACACTGCATTATTCCTCATCCTTCTAATGAAGTCGAATGTATTAGCCTGGACGAAAAGGCCAGACTTTGATCACAACTTATTCTTCATTGAAAAAAAAAAAGGGATGCTGCAGCCAGACCAGTAGGGAGACCTGTGTTCTTACATTGTTTTATTACTAAACTGTGACTATATCTCTCTAAAAAAAATGTTTCAAAATTAGAAAGAATTCTAAGATATTTGAAATATATAAGAATATTTCATTATTTAATATATATATTTCAAAATATATATAAACATTACCTATATTTATTGTTAATTTATGTACATAATGAAATTATCAGAGCTCTAGACCAGTTAAAGAATTTATAACAAAAAGTGTTTTCTTCTTAAAAAAAAATGCATGCCAGATATGTCTGTGACATGTCCAGTGTGCAAGTATGATTCTGCATTCGCGCGATTATATTCGCGCATGTGTGTGTGAGAGAGAGTGTGTATGAGTGTGTGCATGCCTGTGTGTGCGAACAAGTGTGTGATGTAAAGTGCGACATTTTTACCATACCACACTTGTATGTTTCTTAATTATTTTAATTTTTTTTGTTTTGTTTCTTTCTTTTTTTTTTTTTTTTTTAATTTTCTGGCTCCTGCAGCCAGACTGCCTTTTTGTTTTTTAATGCTAATGCGTTTGGATGCTGCCTTGCATTAGCCCCACCAGGGTACAGTTTACACCTGAAGAGTTTTGTTCCAAGATGAAGTATCCAGCATTTGGAAAAAAGAAAATATACAGTGTACAAAGTGATCGATTGCTTAAATTATCAATTAATGACATGCTAAGTAGCTTAAATCTGTGGTTGACAAGGAGGAAGACAACAGACTTGGTCATCTGATTTTTTTTAAAGATTGAATTAGCTTGAACTTGATGACTTTTCTCTTGTAAATGGATATATTAGCATTTTGGAGATGGACCCTTCATCACCGTCTGTGAACAAGTCTCCGTCAGTTGCTTGACTCTTCTCTAAAAGGAATAGTTTGACGTTTTAAGAAATGCACTCATTTGTTTTCTTTCCTCGAGTTCAAGGAGAAGTTTGATACGACTCATGTCTGTGGTTTTAATATGAAGTTGCAGCCATCACTCGTTAGCTTAGCTTAGCTTAGCCAAGCCTAGATAGCCGTTGTTTGTTCCTGTTCCCAGTGTTTAAATTAACCATCTTCTGGTTCTACTGGTCCTCGGTCAGTTAGCTTAGCTTAGCCTAGCCTAGCCTAGCTTAGCCTAGAGAGCTGTTGTTTGTTCCTGTTTCCAGTGTTTAAATTAACTGTCTTCTGGTTCTATTGGTCCTCGGTAAGTTAGCTTAGTTTAGCTTGTCTTAGCTTAGCCTAGCCTAGCCTAGCTTAGCTTAGCTTAGCTTAGCTTAGCTTAGTTTAGCTTAGCTTAGAGAGCTGTTGTTTGTTCCTGTTCCCAGTGTTTAAATTAACCATATACTGGTTCTTCTGGTCCTCAGTCAGTTAGTTAGCTTAGCTTAGCTTAGCTTAGCTTAGCTTGGTTGGTTCCTGATGTTTCTAGCCTGTAGGCTAGCCAAGCCAAGCTAGCTCTTTCCACCATTTCCATGTGCTACGCTAGATGGCTAATCAAGCTAGTTATCGTGACTAATATTTAATGTACAGACGCGAGTCTTGTATCAAAACTCTCAGTGAGAAAGAGAACAAGCATATTCATCAAAAAGTCAAACTATTGTTTTTAAAAACACTTTGTTCAACCCAAATTATCGTCTCCCTTCTTCCCCGTTTCGATTTTCTGTCTTGGATGCAATGAAAGCATGAAAATTAACGTTACGCAACTAAATTGAACCAAAAGAAAGAAGTAGAAATGTACCTTCACAAATTATCACATTGTTTTAAATAAAAGTATGTATCATGTATGTCATGTATTATAATATTTACTGGATTAGATGCATTAAAGGAGCATCTCTTAAGAGTTTGTCAACTGAGACCCCACACAGCTGACGGGCTTGAGCAATGAAAGCACTTCTAGACTAAGAAAAACTTCCTTGTGTAAAAAAAAAAAACCAACAAAAAAACTTTTTAAAAAACATAACGGAGCGAAAGTGAAGCACTTTAATGCCTTTTTGGGTAAAGAATGATGGAGAGAAAGAGCAGTGGTTTAGTTTGGAGGTGAACACAGGGCCATGGAAATAGTTTCACTGGTGTGTGTTTCAGTTAATTTAACAACTACACTGGTGATTTACGACTTCCAAACTCACTGGAAATAGCTGGAATTTTAATCCTGCTGGGTTTTTACTCCTCAACAACAAAAATAACAGAGTTACTTTTGCCTAAACAGAGAATATAACTGAGACGACTATGTGAATCTTTTACAAACACGTCCCCAAACAGAGAAAACTGAAGTCTTGACTTTCTTGTTTGTCTTCAGGACAAAAAAAACAAGAGGGTGAAGGTTTGTATGAAGGAAAATTAGGTTTAGAGTGTGGCTGCATGGCGTGTTACTGACTGGTTTAACTTCGGACCCCTGCTGTTTATGTGTTAGATTTGAAGAAAGGCAGAGAGTAATGATTACACATGGAAACCTTAAGAGCTGAATGTGAGCGGTTGGAAATGTTTTCTGTTTTATAGAAATCACTTTCACAATCTTGATGACAATGAACGATTACAGTGAAGTTACACTTCATGGATCTGATGGTACACACATGTATATATGAAAATGTGATTGAAATGCTTTAAAGAGTTTGGGTTTTTTTTTTTTTTTTAAGTGTATAAGGAAATTGATTTTTCTTTTTCTTTTTTTCAGATGCTTGAATTCAACCATTCAGACATTTTAAGTGTTTGATTAAGTTGTTTTTTTGTTTCTTTCTTTCTTCCCAGTTTTGGTTTGATACTCTTTTTTTTAAAAAAAAAAAAAAAAAAAACCTGATTTTAATCTTGGGGCAACTGTATTGTATTTCACTGTCAAGGCTGAGTCAAACACTTCACAGTGACAGATACATTTTCACACTGAACTGCTGTAAAACGCACATTCTCCTCAGTCCAAATGAAATATGCACTCAGGCCTCCGGTAAACTCTCACAGCAGACCTGAATTTAATCTCATCAATCTCTACCGTCGTGCAGATTAGAATTTTATTTTTGTTGTCTTTTTTTTTTTTCCTCATCATTCCCTAGAAAGGAAACCTCTCTCTCTATCCAACAAATTTGACAACTTTCCATTCTTTCCTCACTGTGCACTCACACACTTTTTCTGCGTTACAAGAATGATTGTATGACCGCTAATCGCTGCACAGCTGTGGAAACCAAGGCCACCTGAGAGTTTTTGGATGCCACCATTTATTTTTTTTGTTTTTAATTAAATGTGCGCTTCATTGACTGTATTAATTAATTAATTAATTAATTAATTGGCATTTGCGGGCGAGACAATGGTGCCACTCATACAACACAATACTAACTGACAGCCTTGGTTAACACGCGATAGGAATCTCGTACTGTACAATCTCCTGAAAACGACCACTGATCAAATTCATAGCAAATGCTCTTGAGTGTGTCTTGAATATATATATATATATATATATATATATATAAACATGCATACATACATATATATATATACATATATATATGGTGTAGTTCTGTTCAAAAAGAATTCTACTGTATGTTTTTTTTAGGAAATGTTTTGATCTCTAGAGAGACTTTTAGTGAACTTTATACATGAGATAAATATACTGTATGTGTTGTGTATATCTGCAGTGTGTATACACACACACACACACACAAACACACACACACACACTGACAAAAGAAATCTAACCTGCGCTGCGCGTGGGTTCTGACTTGCCGATGACTTTGCCTCATAGAGAATGAAGATTTAAAAAAAAAAAAAAAAAAAAAAAAGTGGCTTTCTGGTTCATGTGAAGTAGAGACTGGAAATATGAATAATAAAAAAATATGAACAAAAAAAACAAAAGAAGTGTTGGTGTTTTTGAGGTGGAAACTGTGGAGGAATGAACAAATAAATGACGATACATATGGAAGTTGTCACATTTATAGACTAGATTATCAACAGGAAGTACAGTTGTGTTTATTTACTTGTATTTTACAACATAGAACAGAAGAATCTTACATAAAGCACCGAGATCAAATATTCATCTGTTACTGCACTTTAAAAATTAAATAAAATCAAAAGATGATAAAATATTGATGAGACACATTGAGAGCTTTGTTATTTTTGGAGCCACGTCTGTAGTATAAACGTCTCATAACCTACTACTGTACGTTAAGACTGTGGCTCCCTGTTGTCTCACTAATGGATCTGATATGATTTGCATTTAATTAAAGTCTCTGTTTTATAGAAACTAACCAGACACATCCAGGTCAAAGGTATGAAGCCTTTTATTTTACATGTGAGTGGAACAGGACGTTGCTGTTTCAATATTTTTTTTTTTTTGGAGGAAAATCTGAGAAGATGTGATAAAATCTGAAGTAAGTTTAGTGAGTCTTTAAACATCTTCATCTCAATGTTGAGGAATGTGAAACACATTCAAACAGATGGTTAAAGACTTGAATCCTGCTGCAGTAACCATGTGCCAGAAATAATAAAGATAAGATATTATTATTTAAATGTTATGGTCATGAAGTCTTAATATTGTAATTTATAATGTAGCTACAGTCTGTGTGTCAGGTTACTGCATCCTGTCCTGCTGCTGGATCCATTTTACAGCTGCCTTCACACAGTGTTTCAGTCTGGTTATTGTTGCATTCCTCTCCCTGCTCCTACACTGTGGCTTTAAAACGTTTGAGGGTAATAAAACCCCAGTCATTTGCTTTATTTCCCAGAAATAGCCATCCCCTGAAGTAGTCCATTAGTCGCAGGCCGAGATGAGAGGATGGGTGAGGTCGACGCGTCACTGTAATGAATCAAGGGGGATGGGACGACGTTACGCGCAGGACCCTACCAGACCTCTCCCGTCCAATGAAGGCTGAGATTGAATTTGCAAAAGGGGCGGATGGTTCCTCCACTTTCTCGTTTCTTGCTGGTCGCAGAGGGCGGAGCTCTGCTGCGTTTGACAGCTGCGAAATAGAAAATGTATAGCGCATAGAAAGGCTGGGAAACCATGCTGCTCCAAGGCAACCATAGTATCACAAGGAATGGGATGCAGCATGGCCCTTTATAGCCCGCGAATACCCTCGTAAATCTGGGCCAATTGAAGAACAAGAGATACAAAATAAGGGAAATAATTAGCATTTATTGTGCAAATAATCGTGGGATTTGTTTGGACAAGGGGTGGGTATGCAACGTGCGTTCTCGTTCCCGGTGACTGTGGTGCGCAGTCGGACCAAGGAGCGTCTGGAGGCGAGTCTGGCCGGGCTGTGTGAGCTGGAGCTCCGCAAGCAGAGGCAGGAGTGTCTTGTGCTGGGAGCTCTGGCTCTGGGAGACCCTCTACCTCAGGACAGCTCCAGAGGAGAGCTGGCGTGTTTCAGCAGCTGGGGCCAGGAAAACTTGACACTGAGGCGTCAGCTGGTAAGAAGTTTATCTGGAGTGTCTTTAAGCCTTTTGCATGTTGTGATTTCAGCAGTTCTCCTGTGTTTGCTCACACCATGATACCCCACCCTGTGCTGAACCCCACTTCACCTCTTGCGCGTACCATAGCCCTGTAGTTTTGAATATCTAATAGCCTTTACAGCGCACAGACTTTTGGTTTAGGTTTGGGCTGCGCCTTTTGTGTAAAGGTGACCTCTATCTCCAAAAAAGTTACTCGACTTGATTAATGGGGTCTGTGTTTGAAAGGCTGTAGTGCGTCTCTGTGCGTTAGGCTGAGATTTATGCCTCTGGGTAACGAAATCAGGGGGTGGAGCACCCGCCGCTTGTGGCACAGACCCACTATTTAATGGCCCATTGTTCCCTCATCATGGACTTTTGTGGGTTTTACTACTTAACAAGCTCTTATATGTGCTGTCCGCAGATCATAAAGGAATGAATCACTCGTTCAGCTTGTGAGTTGTTGCTGTTGTGGTTGATATTTTATGTCATAATAATATTAGGGATTTTTTTATCATCTTAAATTGCAACAAATGTGCGCTACGTCGTGACGCAGCGGTGCCAACAGCATTAACATGAGAATTGAAACTGGGTTAATCTGGAAGGTTTAAAGTTGTGGTGTTGCTGCGTTTCCCACTTAAAGTTTTACGCACCACTGACCAACCTCTTTACTGTATGATTAACTGTTTATTATGGTCTGGATTTGATCTGATTTCATTGTGAGGCATGAGAGGAGTTTTTGTTTTCTATCTGGGAGTTTTGTTTCTGTTTGGCTGTAAAGCTGTCTCAACATTGCTACTATAGGAAGCTATTATTAAAGAGGGTGAAAAAGAAATTAAATCAGCCGCCTCCTCTTCACACCTCCCTCTTCACCCCTCCCTCCTTCCTTCTCCTCCGCCGGGGGCCTAACAATAGACGCATATGGAGCAGAATACTAATGATGCTGATCGAGGCCCCAGTGAGAGGATAAGGCGCATAGGTGGCCTCGTACGCTGGCGTCAGTTGGGTAGATTTGGCATAATATGGGCACTGTGCTTCATCTATGCATTAAAGATTTCACATCTGAGCTTGTGGACTTGATTCACAGAGAACAAAGATTTGGCTCCTGAACCTATAACAAGGTTAACAGAAGTGTTTCCAATGTGCCATACGCACCATTCCCATATTCTCTGGTGTGTTCATGAAGCTGCCAGCGTCTTTCATCCCTGCTCTTAATCCACACACACACACTGACAGGAAACAGTAATTTTCAAAACCAGCGAAGAGATGACATGCGTCTTCCTCCCACAGGCCAGCAGCATTTTTTTTCTCTTTCTTTTTCATTTCCTGCTCAACGCGTCTTCTACCCGGATCGATGTTTATTAACTGTTATGCTTATTCAAGCGTGTGAGTAATTACACAGAAAAAATCCTCTGAGATTTGTGTGTGTGTGTGTGTGTTTACCCGACAGGGCTCTTAATTGAAGTCTCAGATTGAGTCTTCAATAATATCAGGTCACCATCTGTGTCGAAGCCAAATCCCTAATCTCATCTGTCATTTAGGTTAAAGTCGCCAAAATGTATAGTTCACAGTTTGACACAGAAACAGATGACCCATGAGATTGCCAGTGTGTGTGTGTATATATGTGTAGCTCCCTTGAACATGAATGTGGCCTCAGACAGCCCCTTTTTTTCTCTTGTGGGTACAGTGTGTGTGTGTGTGTGTGTGAAGGTGTTGACAGCTGTGGGACGCCAAGACAGCAGCTGGGAAAGCATGCAGCTCTGACCTCCCTCTCAGCTTCCCTGCTGTGTGTTTGGAGAAAGTAGAGGAGAATATATGAATTGTGTATGAGAGTGTGAGGGCATCACTCAGACTTACATCCCTCACGGTGGAGGAGCACACACACACACACACACACACACACACACACACACTGAATATCCGAAATGGACACAGTGGATGTAAATCAAGTGCATGTGTATTTATAGGCACATTCAAAAGATCTGCTCTCCTTATGTAGGTGTGTGTGTGTGTGTGTGTGTGTGTGTGTGTTTGTGTCTTTGCTGAACCAGTGGTCCTGATCATCGATCAGGTTGTGTGTGTCCTTGTGTTAAGACAGCAGAACATCATTAGTGAGAGTACGGAGCCGTTCGTCTAGTCAGCAGTGACTGATCACTCAAATGGATCATTGAATGGTTTTCCTCTGCACACACACACACACACACACACACACACACACACACACACACACGTATACTGTACAGCCAACCACACACAGTCAGAGCGCGCTGCTGGATGCTCGCTGTGGTTATATAAACATCCAAAATCTCCACATTAGAATTAATCATTACGATTTAATTCAGCCCATTAAAATAAAATGTGAGTGAGTCTGTCTCATGGAAGAAGGGATCAGTAGTTTGATTGAGCTGTGAAGCTGGAGGCAGGATGTCTTATGAGTGTGTGTGTGTGTGTTTCCGGCCTCCCACAGCCACTCTCTGTGTGGAGCCAGTCACAACATTGCTTTAATTACGGAGAGTCCAGCAGTGCGGCTTCGTGCCTTGTGTGTCTTCTTCTATAGATTTCTGTATGAGTCTTCTGTCATTGACTGGATCTGGGTTCATTTCTCACAGGATGTAACAGGTGATAATAAGAAATCATTCACGCTCGTGTCTGTCCTGAATTCACCTGCTGGTAACTTCTACTAAAAAAAAGCAGACGTGTACACTCGGTGTGTAACAGCTTCATGTTTAGGTGAGGGTGACTGCATCGTGTCCTCTGTCTTCCCCCATCCCCCATCAGCCTGAGGCAGAGGATGCAGTAAAACAGTAATGATATATTGTGCAGTGTCAGTGAAGCAGTGTGTGACTATTAATAATAGAGAGCAAATCAAACAGCAGCCTGCGAAATAATCCTTGTTATGAACCAGATCTGAAGCTACAACTCTAAACATTGTCTAGTGTTTGGTTGGTTGTTTTCTGCAGCTCTATAATCTAATAACCAACATCACGCCTCCTACAATGTGTGTATGTGTGTGTTCATTTGTGAGTGAGGCCCAAAAGAGGCAGCAAGCAATCAATTGTGTGAAAGAGCATCATTGATTAATTGATTTCCTATAGCTTCTCCTCCTCCCTGCCATTTCTTTACAAAACCGAAGCTAAAACAAAGCTCTTCACTCTGCCACACGAAACCATATCAATGCAGCGACGCTAATGCTTTGTTTATTGTAAGACAATAAGCACTCTTGTCCAGACAAAAGAAATGTTGGTGTTTTGCGGTGAAGAGGTTGTGTGGGAAGAATATAGGTTAGCTTGGGTCAATTGCCCTTCAGCAGCGTTTTCCATTGTGGTCAGTTTCTCATTAGGACCACGTTGGGTTTGCAGGACAAAGGATTTGGAGTTCAAGCTCTGATTGGAGCAAAGAGCAGCACAAACTGCACAAACTATTATATTTTATCCTTAAAAATTCATGACAATCCATCAAATAGTAGTTGAGATATTTCAGTCTGGACAGAAGGTGGTGAGCTGACCAGAGGACTGTCTTCCCTACAGCTTTCATTCAAGATTTCTCATATTCACCCTCGTAGGACTGATCTACGTTTCTGTAGGCAGTTTTTTTAAAACTGGCACAGACACAGATGTAGAAAGACGGTGGTGAGGAAGTGCAGGAGACTGTAGCAGTTGTCTGACAGGTGCTCCATCATAGGAGGTCCGTAATGTAAAATGTGTCACCTTGTTAAAACGACACGTTCAATCTCCTGGTAATGAAGAATCTTAATGAACCTGGAGTGTCAACAGTATCACCTCCAGAGAAGACAAAATGGAGTGGTCTGTGTGTGTGTGTGTGTGTGTGTGTGTGTGTGTGTGTGTGTGTGTGTGTTAACTGGTGCAAACATACTCACACATTCACAAGCGTCTGCTGATTTTATTACGTGTGTCAGATGATGTTTGACGTGAGACCAGCAGCAAATCTGCTGTCTGGGTGAAGTTGTGTGTCCAATTATAGTGTGATGTGTGATTGTGTGTGTGTGTGTGTGTGTGTGTGTGTGTGTGTGTGTGTGTGTGTGTGTGTGTGTGAGTCATATGACTTTATTATAAAGATATTTTGTCTTTCCCTCAAAATTTCCTTCCAGACTTTTTGAGTGTAAATATTTAGTTTGTAGTTTCTGGTTAGTTTGAGTGTTTTCTGTGTTTATCTGAGCTATATGAGCAACCATTTGTCTCCATATATACATACATACATATATATATATATATATATATATATATATATATACACACCCCCACCCCCACTCACTCTCATGAAAGAACACACCCCCCACACACACACTCTCTTTACAGACCTTTGTATTATTCATGTTCCAACTGACTGGTTCCTCTCTAAGCCTGCTTACATAAGAGTCCACTGACAGATATGGATGCTGTTCATAGATGAACATAAGTTGACCTGCAGTGACTGCATTTTTATTCCAGTAACAAGTGAAGAGTTGTGACTTTATCTGTTTTGATGGATTGTTTCTGGAAAAAAAAAAAAAGTGTTATTCTCACATATTATAACAATTACACGAATTGACAACATAATGCAGCTAATAGTAGATGAATAATTTTTTGCTTTACACATATTAAATGGTTTATGATTTATTCTTAAATGGCTATGCTGTGAAAAATCTACACACAAAAGCATAAATTTCAGTTTCTCTCAACAGGTGATTGATGATGATGAGTGTGAAACAAAACAAGCTGCAGCTGTAGAAACAAGCAGAGAGGAAGTCACAGCTGCGCTTCTGTCATTAGCATTTCTGCAAACTGCTAATTTGGATTGTAAAGTCTGTTTGAATTGTCTGTTATTTCTTTTTTTTTTTTCTTTGTTGTTGAACTCGTTGATTGTTGCCTCTTGTCGTGTTCTTCAAAACCACTTCTGGCAATCAGACACAGACAAGAGAGAGACAAGTGGACCATCTTTTTGAGTGTGTGTGTGTTTATTTGTGTGTGTTTATATCAGAGTGCTCTTCAGAGTTCCCCATGGGGTCTGATGCAGGCGCTCGAACAGCAGGTGGGAGAGCTGAGGATCGACACAGACGACGGCGTTTACGGCGGAGCTGCAGGAGACGCTGGCGACAGTCGGCCGAGCTCGGGTACTGAAGTGGCACCACTAAATATTCCTTTAAATGTGCTTATTGGATCTGAAAGTGTTGAATCTAAAGCTACTGGATTCAGCTGCAGATCCTTAATGATGTTTTACTTCTCATTCAAGAAGCTGATGTCATTTATTTCTGCTCCTGATACTCGTTAATGCTCCATCTGCTCGTGCTTTTGTTCTCTGCTTTTATTTTTAGACTACTGAGATGATCAGTGAGCCATAATAAATGAATGAAACACTCATTTCTTCTCTCTCTCTCTCTCTAATTGCACTTTTCCTTAGGTTTCTATGAGTCGAGTGAAGGTCAGTCGCCAAAAGGAAGATCTTGTTCCTCTGAGCCGGCAGAGGC
This sequence comes from Polydactylus sextarius, assembly GCA_016801845.1. Taxonomy (NCBI): domain Eukaryota; kingdom Metazoa; phylum Chordata; class Actinopteri; family Polynemidae; genus Polydactylus; species Polydactylus sextarius. The sequence continues at coordinate 1,469,226 of CM028924.1, forward strand.
CACGTGTCCTCGTGGTCTTACACCAACGACAGGCCGAAGTCTGTGGGTAAGAAATAAAGAAGCACGTGTTGTAGAAAACTGATTAAACTTAAACAATATACACTTTTGAAAAAAGAAACAAGTCAGAGATTTTAAAACATGACTCTGGAGAATCAGAAAACAACAACAAAGAGATTTTTAAACAGACCTACTGTTATTGTTTCCTGTGATTAGGAGACCCTCTCATGTTGAACGGGGAAGCAGATATGCCGACCCTGCGAACCACCCTACCCCGCTCTTTCTCTGCCCCCTACCCACCTCTGGAGGGAATCGCTGAAGAAGGCACAGCAGCAGACGCTTGGCAGTGGGATCCCAACGGAGCCAACCCAGCCTGGCAGCAGCAGCAGCCTGCAGAGGACCAGGTCACAGAGGAGGACTACCAGCTGGCTCTGAGGGTGGAGAATTACATCCTAGGTCTCATCCAGCGTCATACCCTCTCACCGCGACCGTGTCAGCCTCGCACCACCCTGAACCCCGACCCGCCGTACTGCAGTGCCTCCGGACACAGTTCCCTACACAGGAGAACTCCCTCTCTTACAACAGAGCAACGCCTTCCTGACCCCCATCTTCAGCCCCACAATGACCTTTTGGCAAACCCAAAGAGCCAAAAGTGGAGTTGTGACCAGCTAGAGGGGGAGGCCTGTGGAGGAGAGGCTCTGTCTTTGGAGGAAGACTGTTATCTGTCTCTGCCCTACCCCCAGTCCAGGCCACATTCCCTGGCTGGGAGGCTACCATCACCTCTGCCCTCCCTGGACCCCAACAGTGGTATTGGGGATCTTGACCTTTGTTGTGAACCCGCATCCCCCCAGCATTATCTACATCCACAACCACCTATTCATCACAAGCACAATTTAGTAAGTGCTCAGTATATCCCAGGACAGACAAGCCACGCCCCCGTTCGCTCCCCCAGACACTACAACTCAGAGCAGCCAAAACCCAACCGAGCTGTCAACTCTCCCGACCACCCCAACCCCAAGTCCAGAACGTCTAAGAAGAGCCACAATGAACGACAGAGAACCAAGAAATCAAGCAGCAAAACAAATCGATCGCAGTCGGAGAACAGCCTCCTGAGCCATCGAGTGCTGCCCGAGCGAAGGTACAGCACCACTGAGAGACATCAAGCCAGAGGAGATGTTGGTCAGAACCAAGGCCAAGTCACCGGATCACAGCCGGGAAACATGAGCCATAACGGGGGTCAGCGCTGGTGCTCAAACCTGGAGCTCAGCCAGGACGAGGGGGAGACGCGTGCAGGGCAAGCACATAGACGACCACAACGAAAATCTCGCCATGGTCACTCATGTTCTCATTCCCAACCCCAGAACTACCAGCACCACCACCACCATCACCACCACCACCAGCAGCAGCAGCAGCACAGCGAACGCTGGCACCCTGAATTTCAGGAGAGAGCGCCGCTGTGTAAGGGAGAGGAGGGCTACGCCGGCGCTGCCCCCGCCGAGTCCGAGTCCAGCATGAGCGAGGTGTACTCCCCAGCCTCCAGCTCGCTGTCCAGTGACTCCGATGAGAGCGGGGGGTTGGTGTGGCCACAGCAGCTACCACCACGTCTCGCCTCTACCTCCTCCTCATCCTCACCTTCACCACAGGCCACTGCCAACGCCCCCTCACAACCAAAAGCCTTTGTTAAGATCAAAGCCTCTCACGCTCTCAAGAAGAAGATCCTCAGATTTCGCTCAGGGTCCCTCAAAGTCATGACCACGGTATGAGGACTTGATCAAACCTGTTTTAAAACTCATAACTTTTATTACTACATTGTAAAGCCATTGCCAGAGCAACACTATCACACGTTAACTACCCCAGTCAGTCTTAATGCTGCACCTACCTCTATTACCACCACATTATAGAGAGAGACACTTACAGATCAGACACTAGACTAACAGGCATCATCCTGCTTTAATTAATGAGAATTAACGTGATGCCAAATTACACTGTGTTGACACGGACCACATTAAATCTCAGTGACTGAATATACTGCCAGTTTTCCTCAAAAATGTATGGTTCATTAATTCCTACCATGAAAAATTGGCCAAACACAGACTGACAACGATGACAGACACATAATCAAAAGCTTCAGTGTTTCTAAATGCTGAAAGTTTGTGGAACTAGTTTTATACTCTTAGACAAGCATGTTATCAAACGTGTGCACGTCCTGTAAAGTTTCTTCAGATGTCCGATGCACTTTGTAATTATCACCAGGAAAACTTGAATTTCCTTCTTTAAAAAAAAAAAAAAAAAACCTAAATCTGTATAATTTATGGAAACTAAAAGTTTAACTGTTTCATTTCATTAACTTTTTTCCAGGAAACTTCTAAGGATTATTGATTATTAGGAGATTACAGATCCATAAATGAAAGCGTTAAACGTTTGGTGTGTGGTCAGACTTGATGTTTGGAGCGAGGAAGCACATGTGTGATCATATCAATTCATGTCTAGAGTTTGTTTTCCTTCTGACAACCAGAACACATGTATCCACTTCTTTATTATTGTTGCTGTTCATCATTAACTGTCCACTACCTCTCATCTCCACACCGCTGCTTTCAGGCTCATTAAACATAAATAAATAAAGGCCAAAGTAAGGAACCACACATCCATATACAGCATGTTAAAGTGCACAAATTCACAGACTAACTCACTCTTGTTAATGTGTGTTTTTTTTAATGTATATACCATCATGTGGCCTTGTTTGGAATGAATGTAGTTTTTAAATAAAGACAATTTTCCCCTAAAAGTTTCAGTAGGTAACATTTCTTTTTGTCATATTTGCTGAAACTGTCACTGTTGTGACAGTAGAACATGAAACAGGTCATTTAATAAAATATCCAGCTCCTCTTGCTCCACCTACAGCCTGGAAATAAAAAATATGCCGCTCCCGGTGAGTTTTAACCAATCACAGCGAGGGGGCGGAGTCACTCTCTTGCATGTGTATCTGTTCACTGTTGGAGTATTTTCCTAAACATCGCCGCTGTTTGTAGCGATGTTTAGCCGCTTTGCAACTTGTGAACAAAAATCTTATGACGCCCAGAACAAACTAAATCCAAATTATAACTGCAGGATTAGAAGAGGAGAACTTAACGTTACGTACTCAACACGAATAAATATGTTTTTATGTAGTTAACATTGTGTTGGAACAAGTTTAAACTAAAAACCAGTAGATAGCAACAAAATGACAGAGCAGCCAAACAATATAAAACTTTATTATTATTTCTCTGTCAACAACTGTTGACACAATGATCCGCTTTCCCAAGTTGGTGACATTTGTTCTTGACAGGTGATTTTCTTATTGTGTCTGTGTATTTTGTCAGATTTATAACGGTGCTATCTGGCTGATATCCTGGAATTTGTAGACTCAGTTATTATTGTAGCTTTAACTTTTATATATAAGGACATTTTACTGTGTGTGTGTGTGTGTGTGTGTGTGTGTGTTTACTCCTCTCTAATCTGTATTACAGGATGTTATTTAAAGGATCTATCAAACTAAAACCATGGATCTGAGGTGATTTAAAGATAAGAAAGCAGCTCCCTCTTGTGGTCTCTGACTGTCTTAGTCTCATTACTGTGATGATGTCACTGTTTGACCGAGTCACATTGAATTTACACAATATGACTGAAAAACTCCACAAGTGAGATATATGTGTGTATGTATATATATGATTATATTGATTCACAACAGATTACACAGACAAGCACAGCTCAGTTATCAGATTCTCACTGCACAACAGGAGCAAAAACAGAAGTGTTAAGACCCAACAGGCAGATCGGTCAGAGTTTCCTGTTTCACAATCTAAAGGTGCAACTGATGTCATCTCTTCAGAACGGTTGCAGTGAAAATATCACGAAACTTCAGAGTTTTTGTGATTTCACAAGAGTTTATTTGACCTGTGTGCACGATGTGCAAACATCAAACATCAATTAAGTCAAATTAAAGCATGTTTTTTCTCATGAATTTAACATAAATACATATTTTATGCTTTATGCATCAGAACTTATGAAGAATGAGGAAGCTTTGAAGGCTCAAAATATATATTATTGTAGAAACACAACAAACATATTAGCAGACATCCCAGCATGCATTGTTTGAAAGTTAGTTAGTCTGAAAAAGATAAACACATCCGGAACGTGCTGTTTACCCGTGACACATCCTAAGATAAGTCATGTTTTTTCTTTTTTTAAATAATATTAAAAGCATGGTCTCATATCCATCTCTCTCTACATCAGTACTACTTTACTTTACTTTACTTTACTTTACTTTACTTTACTTTACTTTACTTTACTTTACTTTACTTTACTTTACTTTACTTTACTTTACTTTAATTTACTTTAAATAAAATTGCTGGGAGCAGATTCACATGTTGCCTATTTCTAATCTATTGTAACAGAATAAAGACTGAAATACAGAATACAGTAAGTGTGGCGAAACAGTGGTTTGCTTCATTTAATTAAATTGATCGTACATCTTTATCTTCAGATCTCATCAGATGATTTTCAACTAATTATTACAACAATGGGTTTATCCAAACCCAGTAGAGTTCAGACATGAAGACGCTGATGTGACAGTGTTGTATTATGTACATTAAAGACATCACACACTCAGATTTTAGTCATGTCTTTTCCATTGCTGGTGCTTTTGGTGTCCAAAGTAGCGACGCTGTGTCTGGTTGAAGGTTCTTCGCTGATGAAGTGGAGGACGTTGCGCAGGGAGCGATTCATACTGTCTCTGAAACCTTGACCCAGACACACGTACAGCAGCGGATTGAGGCAACTGTTGAAATACGCCAGGCAGAGCGTTAAAACCTGCGCGTGGTAAACGCTGGGCCTGTTGAACGCATATGAAGGGTCAAACAGTACGATGAAATCCACAATGTACAGAGGGAGCCAACACAGGAAGAAGCTGAGAACGACGCCGACGATGACCCTCAGTGTTCGCTTGGATCGGGAACGATTACGTGATATTCCTCTCTCTGCTCTCTTGTACACATGCCAGTGACAGATTACAATCACTAGGAAAGGGAGGAAGAATCCCAAGAGGAAGCGGAAGGATGTGATCAACCAGCCGCTGACTAGATCGTTCTCTGTCCGACACTCTTGTTTCTCGGTGCCTCTTTGAATCTGCTTGGTGTAGATGAAATGCGGGATGCTTTCTATCAGGGACAAGCACCAGACAGCAACGCAGGCGAACACGGCCCTCTTCGGTCGTCTGTTGTTCTGGCACCAGACTGGTTTACTGACCAGCAAACAGCGATCCATGCTGATTAAAACCAGCTGCAGAACACTGCAGTACATCACCAGGTAAAACGAACCTTTGACCAACGTGCACGCCAGCGGACCAAAGTGCCAGTGATTGTCATGAACTAAAGGGATCATGAGCAGAGGGATGGAGAGGCAGCACAACAGGTCAGCCAGGGCGAGGTTGAGGAACCAGAGTGATGTGACAGAGCGTTTCATACAGAATCCAGTCACCCAAACCACCACCGCGTTTCCAGGGACACCAAGCAGAACCACCAGGCCATAAAAGACCAGAGCCACTATCTGGATGGGCTGAATCTCCGGGATCACGTCAGTAGGAAAAGTAGGCAGCGTGTAATTTTCAGTATCATTAAAATTGTAGTCATAGTAATCCATGGTTGTTTAAAGCTGGATATGGAAATGTAAAAAAAACTAAGAATAAGAATAATAACACTGATACAAATGTAAATAAATGTGTTTTTAGTTGAATAATTTTACAATGAATCATGTTAAATCTTCAACTTAAAATCAGAATCTATGATATTATAATTACAACATATTTCTTCTGTCCTCATATTATATTAATAATATTTAAACTCACAGTTTCAGTGGCCGGTTGATGTTAATGTTGATGTTGGTGTTTTGCCTTCGCTACCCGCACTAAACCGAGCTGTTCCGCTTTTAAGTGTTTCATACACTCCCATCCCTCATGTGCACACCCACAGCACTTTTGCAAGATTGACAGGATGAACTCAGAATCGGTTTTAACAACCAAGAAGCACAGACAATTTTATGTAAGACATAGCACATTTTGTGCAGTTTGTGGTTTCATGCTGAGATAGGAACTAAATCAATGTGGCATATTTACTGTTTATTAATTGGAGCTTATTTGCCTCCTCGCTTGTGACTGTGACTGTTTCTCATATTAATACAATAATACAGTTTGTAGTTATTTATCCAATCTATACTCTGATCTGTGTTTGTACTTGTGCTGCTGTAAAACTTTACTTCCTCCCTGAAGTTAATGGTAATCAGTCTTATCTTAAAAATATACTTCTCTTCAGGTTTGACCTGAATCTTCTTCGTTAATGGAAACTTGTACGTGTGTGTGTGTGTGTGTGTGTGTGTGTGTGTGTGTGTGTGATGGAAAAAAATGACTCAAACTTTCTGAAATTGTTTTAGATTTTAAGTATTAAGTATCAGTGGGATAAAATACTTTATTGTCAAAATCATAGAACAACAACAAATTATAGTGTTATATTAAACAGTTTCCCTCATGTCATCCAGTCTCGGTCAAGTGGTGTAATTTTGTAATAAAAAGCAACTAGAGCTGCCTGCTTTTTAAAAAATATAAATACGTCTGAGAAATGACACGAACGACCGATTCTCGTTTCTAAAAATAAACAGTTTAGAAACTTGCTGGAAAACGCTGATGTTAAATATTATAGTCTTAGCATTTGTCATTCGTATGACACATGATGAAAATGAAATAACTGACAGAATATAAGCTGTCAATTAGTGATTCATTTATTATTATTGTTATTATTACCAACACATTTTATAGAACTTAAATAAAGACTTTGCATAATGAAGAGTTTAACCTGGAGGATTTCCTCAGGTTAATTCGATTCATTAAGTGTGCATCAGTTACATAGACTCATGAAAATATAAACTAAAGACAATGTGTTCCCACATTCAGCTCCTACGTCAGCTCTACGACTCCACAGAGTCTTTAAATGTTGTGAAATAACATGGGAAATGAAACACAAAGCCACAAAATCAGCAAAAATAAGTACCTCTAAGAGTTAAAAAAAAAAAAAAAAAAAAAAAAAAAAAAAAACAGTGAATACATTAAGTTGCTCAACTCTCTACAGCTTCGATGAGCTGACTGTGGTGTGTTGTTCATTTCATGCAAATGTTGCGGTCAAATTTTCAGTCGCTGTGTTTTGTTTTTAGCTTCGACACATTAAATGATTCAGAGGTAGAGATGAAGTCAGTTCAGAGCTGGAGCGCTGCTCGGTGGAAGTGTTGGGGTGTCATCTCTAAAAGCGTCCGACTGAAGGTCTGCAGGAGACAAAACAAAACACACCGTTGGTTTACGTTCATCACACATCAACAGTCAAACCCTCAGTTTTTACTGTGTATTGCACAATAGAGTTTAGATGATGTGGCGTCAAACTGCAGTCGTCAGCACGGAAAATTTGAAAACCATAAATGTAACTTCCTAAAAGTATCTGGGACAATAAAGTCACATATTAGAAGTCGCTGAGTTGTTTTTTGTTTAAGTTTATACGATACGGTATAATTTGTATATAATTTTATTTTCTGCATGCATGACTTATTACTCTTATCACATTTTAACATTTTTCTATGTTCCATCGACTCTTCTTCATCTTACAACCACAAACATTCACAAAACAAACAAAACAAAAACTCGGGATCTGTGTGATGTTTAAAAGTCACTTGGTTTGTGGCACCATCACAACACATTCCTGTTAGACAAGTGAAATGTCATGAAATAATAATACAGTTTGACCACAGCTGCCTCTGGGTTTTCTGTACAATTAAAGGCCTGTGCCTTCAGACGTTGACACTCAAACACAGCGTTAGTGTGTTTTAAAATCCATAAAATCAAGAGAACGATAACATGTTCACCACCATCCACTCACCAATGAGAGTCAAGCCCTGGTGCTGGTTCAGTATAACCGATGTTTCGTCTTCTTCCTCGTCCTCTTCTTCTCCCCAGTCTGCGATGTTCGCCGGGGGGATGCACTGCTCTAAGAACAGGTCCTCCTCATCTTCTTCCATGTCCATGTTCTCCGGAGGCCAACGCAGCTCTCCGCTCTCCACCTCGCTCACCTCAGTCGGCTCCACCACAATGGAGGGTAGTCGCTCCTTCACGTGGTGCTGGTCCAAACTGCACAGGGAGGTTTCTGGACTCAAGACAACAGGGTCTGGGAAGATCTGGAGGGAAGACAGACGTCAGTCCAGTCAGAATGAAAATAAAGAAATCAGGTATTTTATCCACCTCCACTCAACTTTTATCCAACTCAGATCCCATCACTAGATGGTCTGATAAACCTGTTGCAATAACTTGATCTAGATCAATAATTATCTGATGTATGAAGTATGATGATGGATCCTACCTGGAATGGCAGTCTTTGGTCTTTTCTTTGCAGGTCTTCACAGTTTGGATCTTGAGCGCTCATCTCTTCGATCCCCCTGCAGAAACAATGTGTATATAAACAATGATATAAGATATCAAACAACAATGGACGTTATTAACATCAACTCAGAAAAATCAGATACATTCTTCTCTGCTAACGCACAGCTGATCACACGTCAGGAACCTTTTTAGAAATCTTGTTAAAGTCAACTAATTCCAGTTAATCTGAGCCAGATTTCTGCTGAATAACATGAGTGACTGATGTCAGTGTTGTATCACAGTATCCAAAATCCCTGCTTTTTGATTGGTCAGAGATTTTCTGTCCTACATCTCAGTGAACTAAAGCACTGATCTGACACTGTAACACACTTATATTCCAGATTAGAGCAGAACACAAATGAGGTTTGATCCCAAAAAATGCGATTATATGTTTAGATGCTCATGTTTGCTTTGGTTCTGACTGTGACCTCTGGGAGTCAAAGCTTTTTATACGTGTGTGTGTGTGTGTGTGTGTGTGTGTGTGTGTGTGTGTGTGTGTGTGTGTCAGTAACTGTTCACAAACCAAAGTCAACTGTTTTCTCACATTAAGTTGTAACGAATGAACCTGTGTCCATATCCAACTTAAATCGGTTTGTGGTTTTCAGAAGAGCCAAGCGCAGGATTAAGGAGAACGAAGGATCTGTTTGAATCCTCTTTTCATCTCTATCTCCTCTGTGTGTGTGTGTGTGTGTGTGTGTGTGTGTGTGTGTGTGTGTTTAGAAGTCTGATGTCGTGACAAAATATTTTCCATCTTGTGAAGCCGAAATTTCACCTGTATTGAGGGGACTTCTCTTTCATTTTCAGGTCTAAAGGTTTAAAGTCATACATGAGGTCTGACGTTTCTTTATCGTGATCATCATATCAAGAACATCGTGTCAGTGTCAGATCATCAGCTGGAAACCTGGCCTCATCATCTGTTTTTTTTAAAAAATACACTACCTTCGAATTGAATCGATTGTACTTACGTAGAATTAGTTTCAACATTTAAGAGAAAACAAGATTGTGCCAGATTTAATGGCATCTACTTCCTTCCTGTCTTCACCCAACTCACTTTCGGTTTTTCTTACTTTAATTATCAACATATTTTTTCTCCATTTTGCCTTAATTTCTTTCCATTTTTCATTTATTTCCTTTTTTGACCAACTCGACATTTGACAGATTATAGTTTAAGAGTTTCTCCATCAACATACTTAAGTGCACGGACAAATGAAGAAGCACTAAGCCAGTTTACTCAACCGTCCAAAATGAGGTCATGTGCTCGTCCAAATAGGATCAAGCTTTGGGAGGATGTTATCATTTTTATTTATTTATCTATTTATTGACCCACTTGTAAATGTGCACAGTCCTACAAGTCCATTTCTAATATTGTGTTGCTGACAAACATGTCATACTAAGCTGTTTTGTTTTGGCACCTGCGATGGAAACTTTCAGCAGCTATTACGATGAAGAGGCTTAACCTCCATGTAATCCGACTGCCTCTAAACACCTGCACACTTCTGCTCAGTCAACAGTCAGTCAGTGTTTGTTTGTGCACACAGACACAAGAGAGACAGTGAAATATGATGAAAAGGTTGTTAATCGTGTTTTTGATTCTCGATGATGTAATGTTCTCAGGTTTAAAACAATCTTTGCTCTCTCTGTTTGTAACCATAAAACATCTTTCAAATACTAATGATTTCACATGTCTGTAATGACCACAAACCACGTTTTATAAAATTTAGATGCTTCTTTGTGTCAATCCAAGTTTACATTTTGTTAATATACCAAGTTGCTATGTTAGTGTTGCCAAGAAAAGGCAAAAAAGGGGAAGAAGACAAGTTCCTTTAAGAGGGACCTTTCAACTTCCTGTTGAAATTCATTTTCAAGCAAATCTAAACCAAACACAGAGAGAGGTTACATTTCTTCTAACACTTTATTTTTGTTTTATTTCCTGTCTCTTCTTTTTGTGAAAGGGCGTCCACATCCTTAGCTTTAACCTGATTTTATTATCATTTCTTCTGCTTTGTTCCTTCATTGATACTGACCGCGTCGTCGTCCAACATCATCATCGTGCATAAAAATATTCAGATGCACAAAATCTATTAATCTGTTTACATTCATGAACAAACTGTGAACTGCTCTTATCAGGACTTTAATCTCTCATCCTGCTCTGACTCCTCTTACATCACTCACTTACAGAAATTCACTGTTTAGTGTGAACCGGGGTGAGGTGTTTTATTTTCTGTCTAAAACACACTGATAACCTCTTACCCTTCAGTTGCAGTCAGGCAGATTTCTTCTCCATCTTGGAACAGCTCCACCGTAGTGAAGCCCGGCTCCTCCACAGTGAGTGCAGGCGACATAAGTGGGGGTGCAGGAGGAGGTGAGCAGGTCTCACAGCATCCCTCCTCCGCAGAGCCCTCAGGGAGGCTTTTGGCCTCCAGGGCGAATCCTGGGTAAAGAGGGTGGGGGTGGAGGTTCCTTAACCACTCGGGGATCCCAGACGTTTAGCAGAGGATCAGGTGGATCAGGTGGAGGAGGTGGAGGTGTGTCCGCTCTGCTTTTTTCAGTCAGGACAACACCTATCCGGATCAGTGCTGAGTTTACCTGCTAGCCCCAAAACCTGCATGCGGTCCTTCGTCTCCTGGACCGAACCTCCTCCCTCATGTCTCGCTCAATATCCCTCACTGTCCCTCGCACACACTGCCAGGCTTTGGAGAGGAGCAGGATTAATGTCTCTTTCAATTACAGAGGTTGGATAGGTGACGTCAGCCGGGCTTGACAGTCTCTGCCTCTGATGAGTTGGCACACTGTGTCGCTGGTGCATCTGTAGGGAAACAAACAGAGGACACTCAGATGACACATGACCCTGCTGCTGATGGAGGATAAATTAACTCAACGGTATAAACGATCAGAAATTCTCCTGCACAGCTTTACAAAATAAAATCAGCCTGTCTCCCTTTCTCCAACTGTGAGTGCTGTCGCTTCATGAGTGGATTTAGATTTAGACTATTCATGGAATTAGCCCAGGGATCAAGGGCTCAGGGTTGGGGAGGGTTTATATATATATATATATATATATATATATATATATATATATATATATATATAAAAAACTATTGCCAACTATTGCTAAACAGACGGAGCTGTGTGTAATCCTGTGTAGGATAAACCAGGCGGCTATAAATGGAACAAAGTAGTGAAGCATGAAGGACGCCAAGAATCTGCAGAACTTTAGGTTTCTAGACTTTTTTTAACTTTCATCATATTCTCCACCACAATAAATGATCAATGGAACACGTTCAACAGATAAAATTCCCAAAACGAGATGCACAACAACTGATCACTAATAACGTGAGGATGTTATTGTGTTGATTTCTTAATTAAATTCTGCTCTAAATCTCCTTTTATCCTCTGATTCTGTCTCATCACATTGTTACAGGACAGAGGCTTCAGAAACATCATCTATGTACATTGTGCTGCGTTTACATGGAGATGTTAGGTAACACTGATGCAATACTCTTCTATTTAGTTAGTTCCCTTTAATTTGCCGACACAAACGAAAGAAAAACTTAGATGATTATTTAGTTTACATTATTCTTTGTGACTAAAATTCTTCTCCTTGTGATTAAATTTAATCCCAGTGGAATAAATGAGCTAAATTTTACATGATAAAATCACAACTTCAATCAGATATCACATGTAAAGTATCTGACTAATTCAGTTGTTGCTGTTGTGTCACTTTAATCACATGATTGACAAGAATTTGAAGGATCTGGGGCATTACGTGCCACCTGAATTAAGTTTGTCTAAAAATAAATACACAGAATTTTCATTCATGAACTGATTTTAATATTAACATTAATGATTTGTGATCTCAGTTTATGTTTTTCATATTTAATCCATCAGACTTTTTTGTTTTTTTCATAAAAACATGATGTAACACATCGTAAACTTTACAGTTTAATAAACAAACCCCACCCTCAATCTACACACACACACACACAAACTAAAAAAAAAAAAAAACCACCTACATCAAGAGCAATAAGCAACTTTATCATGAATGAATAGTTTGTTTAAAAAAATTAGAGAAAATGTTATTATTAAGCGTATCCTTAACATCATTTGTTCTTCTTCCTTCCTCAAAATAACAAATCCTCTGTAATTCATTATCAGATAAATAACATCAGCCAGCATCTCTTTAGAAACTGACTCCTAAATAAATATTTCTGATAAACTCGTCTAAAGTGTTGGTATCTGTGTTAATTTTAAAATAATTGTATTTTAAATTATAACAAAAATATTATTTAATTTTATTTTACAATGACATAACGTTAGTCATTGTATTCTTTATCATATATTATATTATCTATGTTGTTGTTGTTTTTTCTTTCCACCACTGTAAAAAAATAAATAAATGTTGTTTCCGTCCTCCGACATCCAGGGGGCGCTGGACCAGTCAGTCACAGAGCTACTGCGCATGCGCATAGTGAGTGTTTTCAAACTGGTGCGTTCGTTCAAATTAACAGAATCAAATTTCTTACGTTTTTCAAGTTTTATCACATTTATTAGTTTCTGAAATGGATTTAGACACCGGAGCATACGAACCAGGATTCGTTGGGATACGATTTTGTCAAGAATGGTGAGTTTATGAGCGAATAGTTAGCTCATTTACGTTAGCATAGCATAGCTAGCTAGTTGTAGCTCAAACAAATGACCACGTTTAGTCTTGTTTTATCAAATAAATCATATCCACTAACCACACGAACAATATCTTTGTTTCTGTTTTGTTTTTCAGTAACAACATGTTGTATCCTAAAGAAGACAAAGAGAATCGTGTCCTACTTTACGCGGTAAGTGTTTTTATTGAAAGTTAAAGTCACATGTGTCAACATTACAGCATCTTCCTGTGGTTTTTAATAAGAAAAATAAATCATGGCTGATCAATAAATGAAGATCAGGCCTGGATCATTATATATGATCATTATAGATGATATATATATGATAAGTAATATCTATGAATGCTGCTGATCCACATCAACAATACAGGAAGATGACACTTAAAGTGTGTGTGTGTGTGTGTGTGTGTGTGTGTGTGTGTGTGTGTGTGTGTGTGTGTGTGTGTCTAGTAACTTACACATCTGATCCAATGGTTGGAACATTTTTAATGTTCATCTTCTTTAATCTAATACAAACTTCAATAGTATCAGAATCAGAACAGAAGATTTTGTTTGTTTGTTTGTTTGTTTTTTGCTGTAAAACCTTCACACACACGTGAAAATTCACATGTAAGTTCACAGTCTGAGTGGTTGATTGATCCCTAATCGGTTAAAGTGGAGCCTCTACAACAAATACGAGGTATTTTGTCATTTTAAAGAAACAAATACCACAAGAAACTACAAATATTTGCTCAGATTTCTACTTGTATCAAGTAAAATAAAAGTAACTTGGACGCTGTCAAACCTCCAACTGATGAGCGATGGATGGAAACAGAATAGATAGATTTACTTTGTTTTTCTCACCAGAGAAATGATTAAAAGTAAATTCATATAGTGGAAAAAAAACTGACCCACAGATGGAGGAAGTGAAGTGACTAAAATTAAAGATGTAAACATTTATCAACAGGACTGAAATATTTAGTCTTGCCTTGTTGATAAAATAGATTAATAACTTTCTTACAGCGGGGGTGAGGGGTCTTTTTGAGTGTTTTAAAAATGTGGTAAAGGAAGATTAAGTTTCCTGTTTCTCAACAGATGTGACTTGAACTTGCCACGTAACTGTGAGTCAGTTACTGTGGCAAGAAGATGCCCAGCGGTGTCATGTTGAAGGAAATTCAAGTTTACTCAACATTAGTGTCAGTTATTCATCAGTTTCAATAATACAGGATCTCGACACAAAGAAAACAGTTAATAAAGTGATGGATGAGCAGCGTTTATCACATTAAATCAGTAGATAATAACAATTATAGCTTTTTGTTTTATTATAAATTAACTTTTCAGTCAGATTAACTTCATCAGACATGAACCACTTCTTTCCTCTCTCCTCTGTGTTTCTTATCTGTCTTTTCTATAAATTGTTGTTTTGCTGATTTTTCTCGTTATCCTATGTCGCCCCCACAGTGTAGGAACTGTGATTACCAGCAGGAGGCAGACAACAGCTGCATTTACGTCAATAAAATCACCCACGAGGTTGAGTGAGTAACAGACACCACAGAATTAAAGAAGATGATGATGATTTTTTTTTTATTTATATCCGTCTGGTGTTTTTACTGCAGTTTAATCTCTGTATGAATCACTAATTAGAATCAGCGTTAAAAAGTCACCGACATTTCCTATAGAAACTTTCCACCGTCTTGTTTCCGTCTGCAGTGAGTTGACTCAGATCATCGCTGACGTTTCTCAGGATCCAACATTACCGAGAACAGAGGATCATCCGTGTCCTAAGTACGTTTGACCAGAACCAGATGATTGTAAATCTGTTTTATTAAGAATCACAACTTGTTCCATTAGTTTAGTTTTGTTTTTTACCACCAGAGGGTGAAAGTATCAGTATTTATCAGGTTCTTTAACAAACTTGATGTTACTCTTTTATCTTATATGAGTTTTTCTTCTTATTACCTGAATAATGATCCACCTCTTTATGTGTTTATGTTCAGTTTGTGTCAACAGAGACTGGTTACTTATTGTGTAAAGTTGGAAGTAACTTAAAGTTGCATCAACGTTCATGTTGAAGAGTTGGTTCATTATGAGGTGACATTACTTTACAATCTGCTCCACATTAACAATTATATTAAATTCATATTTAATTTATATTAAAAGATGTGTCACTTTTGAACGTTTGGCTTTAAATGACATAAATATCTGAGTCACTGTGGTCAAAGTGATGAAGGCCGTCGTCATGACAACAACACATCACTCACCAACGTTGGACGTTGTCTTTGTCTTCACTTGTGTATTTAAATGAAATTTTCTTGAATTCTTCACAAAAAAACACCTGTGTCTGTTTTTTTTGTTTGTTTGTTTTTATAAGGGGATTTAAACAGTCTGTAACTATTATTATTATTATTATTAATGATAATAATAATAATAATTAGTTGTTGATACATTGTTGTGTGTTTTTCTCAGATGTGGCCACAAGGAGGCAGTGTTCTTCCAGTCTCACAGTATGAAGGCTGAGGTAAATTTACACTGTTTACACTTCATATATGAAGGAGAATCATGTGTAATTTGTTGATTTAATGTGTCTATTATCATCCACACCTGCTCTGACATTTTAGTTTAAAAAATGTAGAAACGATTTAACTCTTGTGTTGTCGTCTCTGCTTCTTTTTGACTGTTGTCTCATCGTGTCTCGTGACAGGACGCGATGAGACTTTACTACGTCTGCACGGCTCCTCACTGTGGACACAGGTGGACGGAGTAAAGCTGGAGACGATGAAGAGCTTCGTTATTCACACACAATAAAATAACAAATACGAATAACAGAGGCTCCAATCTGCAGTTTAAATAATAATAATATTAATGTGCAGGTTGTCAAACAGCTTGTGAATATAATGTATCAATAGTTTTAAACCATTGTCACTGTCAAATGTTTGATTTTGTTTTTTTATAGATTAAATAAATCTAGATTCTCTTTTCAAACGTCTAAGAATTTATTGAAACTTTTAAAGGAAACATACACATCAGCAGATTCACCCATGATGAAATAATTGTTTTTAGAAAATGTTTTTTGTCATTTTGCAGAGTTTTGCTACTTCTTGTTTCCTCTCACGGTGAAAAACACAAGTTTTATTCACTGTTGCACAACAGATACAAATGATCCCTTTAAAATTTCCATGACTTTTAGCACCAGTTTGAGGTAGTTATTGTTTTTGTGGTTTCAAACATCTGCGACCATGTGAAAGCTTGAGTTTTACGATTCAACTTCCTTCTGTTTTTTTCAAAGTGTATATTCCAAGTAAGTTGTCTTGTAACTGTAGCATATGACTAAGCCTGCATGAGCAGTTGGGAAGTAACTTGTTTGCTCATTGAAGTGACATGCATCTACATGTAACAAACAAGGAAGGTGTACTTCCCATGACCACACCTCCTCAAACAGGCTCTTTGATTAAAACACGGCTGCAGACGCAGCTGCTGGTCACTCGTCTTTGTCTCTACACGGTCACAGTCATGGAGCAACAAGGTATGACAAGAAACTGACTCTACTACAGAAGTTACACTGCTGCTCATTACATTTCCAATCATCACAACTGTTTTGTTTTTGGTTTTTTTTCAGTGATTGTTGTGTCAAGGTCACAGTGGGGAGCAGCTGCTCCTAAAAAGAAACAGAATCTGAAAAACTCGGCTCAAAGAGTCGTCATCCACCACACGGCGCTTCAAGGCTGCACAGGCCTGAGAGACGGTGTGGACCGTGTCACCAGCATCCAGAGGTTTCACATGACGGAGAGACAGTTTGATGACATCGGTTATAAGTGAGTGTTTTGGTTTTATTTTTGTCACGAGAAATAAATGTTTTATGCTGCGTGTCAGCTTTTATTGCTAAAAGATGCTCAACAATATTTTTCGTGTGTGTGTTTCTCAGTTTTCTCGTGGCAGGAGATGGGACGGTGTTCGAGGGTCGTGGTTGGGGTGTGGTTGGGGCGCATACCAAAGGCAACAATCATGATTCACTGGGGATTGCCTTCATGGGCAATTACAACAGTAAGCACGTTTATTTCTGTTTTTTTTTTTGTCTTGTGGTGCTAATTACAACAAGCCTGGTCTCATAAAGTCGGTGACAAACTGTTCTCAACATATTTACTTTACTCAATATTTATCCAGCGTGAAATAATAACGCTGCTCGTTTTGATTTGATTTCAGATGACACACCCAGCACAGAGGCAATATTATCAGTGAAGCAGCTACTGCAGTTTGGAGTTTCCCAGGGACATTTACACAAAGACTTTACTCTGCTTGGACACAGAGATCTGGGAGTGACTGAGTGTCCAGGAGAAAAACTTTACGCTGCGTTGCCACAACTCAGAGGTACCACATGAAAATGGACGACTCTCTTCGGGATGAAGAAGAGCTTTATAGAAAAAAAAAAAAAATACTGACTCATCGTGTGTCTATTTTTAAACCATAACAATGTTTGTAATGCAACAGGAAGAAGTCTCACCGGTTTCTCGGCTTGTTGCTCTTTCAGCAGAAGGAGCCACGAGACCAAACGGCTCCAAAAATCCCTCATAAAGGAGCAATATTAATGATGTGCAATTCATTTTAATCAGGAATAAGTCAATGTTTTTACTGCAGCTGTTTCATCACACAAACACACGTGCAGGGGGAATTAATTCACATAACAATTAAATCAACTTCTTAAAGGCCCATGTTCAGATTGACTTAAAAAGAAGAGGAACAGAGGAAAAGATCCAAAGGGATTACAAGTGTTGAGACAACAATGCGTGCTTTCTGTAGCGCCAGAAACATTCCCAACAAGTGCTCACTTGTGCAGCGCAGGGATTATGAAGAGAGGCCCTGATCAAATTGACTAAAGAGAGGTTATAATGGGGACAGATTACATGTGTAGTTCCGGTCAACACGTCTGACGTCTGGAATATGATCTGCTAAACCTTTTTTATCATAATAATAATAATTATGACTCAATAATGAACAAGTAGTTTTTCAGTTTGTCCTGGTTCAGATGCGTTTTGTCCTCATCAAAAGAAATTTCATTTAAAGTTGTGAATAAAATACTTTTGTAGATATTTTTAATTTATAATAAAGGCTCAGAAAATTATCTTCATTCCCTTTTACTTTATTCTGCTGGTGATAAATACTTTGTTGTCCGTGGTTAAAGATTTCTTTTTTCTTTTTTTTTTACATATTTACCAACTTTCCTTTTCACACAACTCATCAGAATCAGAACGACTTTATTGATCATGATGGAAATTTTACATTTGTTCTCCTCCAGTCCTCAGCTGTTCCAGCTGAGTTATCAAAGGGACACGATGGTGTTTATAATATCACTTCCTGTGGTTTATTCACATATATTCAGACGTTACAAATAAAAAACATAGAGAAGACACTGAGCTTCAGCTTCATCGTGACGAGGGACCCTCGGGTACAGATGATATGTAGGAAAAACTGATGGTTGTGGTGGAATCACATGAACATCGTGCAAAGAGGAAATACAGAGAACAGGGTATGTGGTGGCCTTTGAACCAAAACTGTCATGTGTAGAAACAAAACAACACAACAGGAAGACCTGACGTTGGCCTTGTTTCACCCTCTGGTTGGTTGGATCTTTTATGAAAAACGGTAGAAACAATTAGAGTGTTTGTCCTTTTTCTTTTTCTTTTTTTAAGAATAATTATTCTTATTTATTTTAATTTAATTTACTGATCTTAATAAAGACAATAAAACAATAATAGAAACACTGATGATACCAGACAATGTTAACGTCAAACATGATCAAACTGATTTATTCAGGAATGTGAAGGTGAGATCAGATGAAATAGTTGTGAACTGTGGCGCCTGTTCACTGGTTCATGTAATTTATATTTTATATAGTTTAAAATCTTATAACAAGAGCTGAACAGACAAGTACAATCACACTTTATGCGTCTTTACGCACAAAATTAGTCTGCCCAAACATACACGCCTTTCTTTCTTTTTCTTTCTTTCTTTCTTTTTCTTTTATTCTTTCTTTCTTTTTTGATCGTTTGCCTGTTTTTTTTTTTTTTTAGATCAGATCGTAGTTTCAGTAAAGCAGCGCACAGAGGAGACATGGAGAGAAAAGGATGAGGCCAGCCCAGAGGGCAAGGCGCGTGTGAGAGGGTTGTGTTTCATTGAGTCACGGAAGTGTTATAATTGAACCTGAGAGTTCAACGATCAGTCACACAGATTGACAGCACACCCAGTTCATCACGGCTGTAAGCGTCTCCTGGCACCGTGTCTGAGAGGAGCATATCTGCCTGGTGGCGGCGTTTTCTGTCTCTTGGTGATTATTGAGTTTAATTAACTTTTTTTGGTTAAAAATAACGAAAATGTATCATATTGATTAGTTACATTATCTTCTAATAGCTTTGGTTTTATGGAGAAAGTGGATGAATTTGGGTAAATTTGTTGTTTTAAAGGTTTAAAGTGAGAAAACGCCACAAAATGTTTCACTTTAGGTTCCGGTACTAATGTAATCTATTACTTTTTGTGTGTAACGACTCGTGAGGCCGCTGTGATCATGCGCATTTGTTGTCAAGCTGTCTGTGGCCAGTGCGTCTTTGGCTCTTCACCACTTTGAATCGACGCATCTTCGCTCTGAACATTCACTGACTCGATCTGCTCCAAATCAACCAACAACTTTTTTTAAAAAAGGATTTAGGAAATAAAACAAACGAGATGGATGATGTAAAATCTCCGGAGCGATTTTTCCACAAATCTTCATTCAGCATCAGCAGCCTGTTGTGGAGACGTGAGGGGGTCGTGAGTGACCAGGAGTCTCCTTCACCTTCTCCGTCCCAGAAAGTGCGCTCCGCACATCCAGACAAATCCAGTCCAGAGGAAAAGTTTGACAAGGAAAAGAACTGCGACAACACAAAGCAGCGCGTTAAAGTGGAAACTAAACCGGTGACTGCGAATGGAAAACGAGAAGGAAACAAAGGAGAATCCAAGAAAAGCGCAGGAGCAGAAGAAAGTGTTAAACCTGAGAAGCCTCCTTTTAGTTACAACGCGCTCATCATGATGGCGATCCGCCAGAGTCCGGAACGACGACTCACTCTCAACGGCATCTACGAGTTTATCATGGACAACTTCCCATACTACCGACAGAACAGACAGGGCTGGCAAAACTCAATCAGACACAACCTGAGCCTCAATAAGTGTTTCGTTAAAGTGCCGCGTCACTATGATGACCCGGGTAAAGGTAACTACTGGATGCTGGACCCCTGCAGCGAGGACGTCTTCATCGGTGGTACCTCTGGGAAACTCCGGCGCAGAGCCGCGTCAGGCTCCAGGGCCAAACTGGCACTGAAAAGAGGAGGAGGTCGACTCATGTCCTCTGGCGCAGCAACCAGCGTGACCTTAGCTGCGGCGGGTTCGTTTTACTGGCCGGTGCCACCGTTTCTGCCGCTACAGACGCCGGTGGGCGCTCACCCTTATCTGAGCGCGCATCCCCGCTTCTCTAACCACGCCACGGCGGTTGTTTCTCAGAGGTCTCGGCTGAGCTCAGCGAGCGCAGCAGAAGCTGAACGGTTCGTGCAGACGCACCAGGAGATGTCTTACATCGGAGTCAGCTGCGCGCAATCCCGTCGCCATCAGCTTGGCACAGCCTGCACCGCTTTCTCCACGTCCATCCCTGCGTGCACGCTGCCGCTGTCGGATCCCTGCTCTTTTAACATGATCTCCGGACAAGCCAGCTACTTTTACTCTCATCAAATACCATGTGCTGCAACTTTTAGTCCGTGCCAAGAGGAGTGCGCAACGGCCAGGACGTCTCCGGGACAATTTTTATCCAAAAGCGGCCACTCAGACCTCGGAGGATGCTGTAATGACATTCCTAATTATTATCCTCAAATCAGCTCGAGCCCTCCTTCGTCTTGGAATATAGAAAAATAGAGAAACACCCATAATATCCCATATAAACAATTTAAAATGGTACTGTAGAATTTAGATGAACAAAATAAACAACCAGGGCATCATCAGAGGAGAATCAGAAAGTTGGAAACGTCTTGTTATTAAAATAATCTGATAAATCCTCAATTCATCAAAGTATCTGAACGAAATGAAAAATGTTTTTGCACTAAACATGTAGTTTATTATTTCAACAGAATACGTGTTGTGCAAAATGTGTCAAACTAAAAATATCTGACGCATAAAAATGTGCAAAAGAAAACGTATTTACGCAAAAACCAGGATCAAAGACAGGGTCAAATTGTCTTTTATATAAAAATGAATAAATAAAAGCAACAAAAAAATATAATTAATAATAACTTGATGAAACTATATACATGTTTCCACAAGTTTCTCCTCTCATGTCAACATTTTTCATTCACTCTTATTTTCACGTTTATGCTCTTGTCAGTATAAAAAAGTGAAGAGATGATTTCGCGCATGTGTCACAGTTTTAGGCCTAATGCCGCTGTAAATAATTATCTACCAGAAAATTAAAAAATGAAATAAAATTTTCTTTAAAAAAAAAAAAAAGACGTGTTCACTTTGTCTGATGTGATTTATTTCTGACAGCATGTTTAAAATAATATTTAAAAACATAATAATAATAATAATAATAATTTGTTTTTAAATCCAAAGAGGGAATTGAATTTAATTCTGCATTTATTGACTTCCTGATTTTGTTAATAAATATTACAAATTAAAAAAAATTTAAAAAAAACAACATTACATTCCTATTTTAATCAGCCTACATGCAATTAAAACGATAAATAATAAATAATGCATTTTTTAAATATTGTGTTTTCCTTTTCACACCTATTAAACCAATAACTACTGTTGTTGATTATTCTTATTTGGTTGCTTTTATTATTAAACGTTTCACTCTGGAGATTTGAGCCAATTCAAGAGAGAAGTGTGTTTCTTTTTTTTTCTTAAACTGAAATATAAACCCTTTTTTCCAGACATGCTGTGATTTTTTTTTTTAAATGTGCAGCTGAAAGCATGTGGAAGAAGCGTGTTGAAACAAGGCGCAGACTGTGATGTAACTTCAACAGGTAGACGTGATATTTCCAGTCTGATCTTATTGATCTGTCTTGTGTTTCACCCACTGACATCACTGCCTGTTAAACTTTCCCTCACCTTTTACCCCCTGTCTCATATTAGACATTAATAATAATAACAATAATAATAACAATGAAATTGAAGTAATAGATGTTCTGTACGGGGTAGACGTTAGAGCAGCTTTCTGGACGCCTGCCTCTCTTTAAACAAAAGAGTCTTTATATTAAAAGACCCCAGTCCGTCACCTTTCCAAGCTCAGTCACATTCACAGTCGCCTGTGGTTAAAGCAGACTGGGCCGGATCAGGTAACTTCAATGTTGGCAAACTCACGGTCTAGATAGAGACGAAGATAATAATATTTTCATTACTGGCATGAGTAACTGTGATCGCAAGCATAGAGGAGCAGTGAATCAACAGGTTTATGGTGCAAAAAAATGTTTCATACCCCGAGGCAGGAGTAAGAAGATACTGTTAGTTAGTGTAATAAATAAGCACCTTCCTTTGGCAGCTCTACTAATAAACACAGAGCTGTAAATCACATGGTTTCACTGTGTTTTTAACACATAAATATTGGGTTGAAACAGTTGTAGCTGTGTGTTGGTTTTACTGTTGATGCCAATTGTTTTGCAGTAATGTTGTGTAAGAGGCTATAGATTCACATCAGAAAGGATGATTTCCTTCAGTTTATGGTTAAATAAACAAAGGCAGTGTACAGATATTGTAAAGGGGGAGCTGTTAAATGTTTATTATCACAGATTAATGTTTTTTTTTCCTGCACTTAAAAATTGTAAAAAGAAGTTGAAAATGTGACAATGTCCTCTGTGTAAAGGCTTAATTTTCTTTGTTAAAATCTTAGAAATATTTTTAATTTTAGTCCAAATAAATAACTAATTCTTTCAACTATAATCATATAAATAGAGAACGGAAACATAATCCTCCACCTTATCAGTCGTTTCACAGTGGTTGTATTTCCTCTTTGCTCGTCTAATTTGCTGGTTGCAGATTTTAATCCTCGCTCTCTTAATTGGACAACTGCGTAAGTGTTTTCAGATTACTGCAGCCCCCCCACCTCCATATATGTAGGTTAATGCCACAACTGAGCTCATTTTACAAGTCCGCTGCTCCACAGTTTAAGATGTGAGTCTTTTTGGCTGAGTTAGGTGTGCTTCATAAAGATAAAGTACAGCTCTGGTAATCAATCCCTCACGCTCGGCTCTCTCAACAGCACACAGGCTGCCATTATCTACAGCAAGTGGCTTCCACAGGTAGATCTGCCACCCTTTGAAAATAAGGTGGGAGGGTTGTACACCCCAGGCGTCTGTCTGTCTCTTGCCAGAAAGCCAATCTCTCAATGTCTCATTGCTGCTGTGTAGATAATGTAGCCTACATCCCCGTTCCTCTCTCACACAGAGAGACACTTTCCTCTCCTTGTTGTTGTGTTAAAGAGCAAAACAAAGACTTACCTGTTTGGGTTTGCGGTATCACTCTGGCTGCTTCCTCTGCCATCTCTCTTCCTGCAACAAGGGCTTACGTGGTCAATGTACAATCACTGAGCATTTTATTAGGAACACGTGTACATGTGCAGCTATTTGTGCTGTTACCTAAAGATTGTGGCTGTAGTCTAACAGATGTTTGTCATTTTTGGGGTCATTTAGAGAAAGTCTTTGGTTTGATTGTGGTAGATTTTGGACTCTTTTTAGGGCAGTTATGGCGAAGTTTTGGAGCTCAATAATTGTTCCTATTGCACTACTAATTTGGGCCACATAGAGGCCGTTACATCCTTCCAAAACTTTGCCAAAATTGTGCCAAATGTGGCCCCTAATGATTTTGCCATCTGGGATGTGGCAGCAAAACAGAGGCTTTAGTTAATGTTCACGTCACGATGGCTTCTCACTTAAAATATTCTGAGGATTAACGACACATTGAGCCTTATGTCGGATGAGCTACAGCCCAGTTAGCAAAATGATTATGTTACCAAATTTGGCCCAGAAGTTTTAGAAGGATGTACAACCTCCTCATGGCCCGAATTAGAGGTGCAAAGGAAAAAACAAAAGGACGCCAGAACTCTAAAACAGACATAACTGCCCCAAAAATAGTCCAAAATCCTGCCTGATAAAACTAATAAGCTCAGACTCAGTAAAACTGGTGTCTGGTCTGATGAATCTGTATTTCTGCTGATGCACACAGATGGTTGATTCATAATTTGGCGTCAACAACATGAAACCATGAACCCAGACATCATATTGTGTCAACAGTCCAGGCTGGTGTTGGTGTTGTGATGATGTGGGTAATGTTTTTTTTTCTTAATATCAATCTGCATCTGAGTATTGTTGTTACACAATTTACCATCTTCTAATAGCTACTTCCAGCATGATATTTAACGATGTCACAAAACAAAAGTCATCTCGAAGCGTTTTTATAAACACGACAGTGAGTTCAGTGTACCTCAGTGACCTCCCCGAGTCACCAGATCTGAATCCAATAAAACACATTTGGGGTGTGGTAGAACAGGAGATTCACAGTGTGAATGTGCAGCTGATAAATCTGCAGAAATTATGTGAAGCAATCGTGTCAACATGGATCAGAGCCTCAGAAGGAATGTTTCCAACATGTTGGGGAATCTGTGCCACGAAGAACTGAGTCTGTTTCAGAGAGAAAAGGGAGAAAAAAGGAGGCTCTTCTCAGTATTTACATGATAAAATGCTGAGTGATCTCATGTAAAGACTGAATCTCACAACCTAAAATAGCACAAGTATTATTTTTAAATCAGCAAACCGAGATCATCTTGTGTAACAAAGACCTACAAAGATAGGAGCAGCACATTATGTATTATATGATCATTATAACTAGACGTTATCTTTCTCAGACATTATAGCTGACTGAAATAGAGGCCTGATGGTTTAAATAAATAAGCTGAAGCTTTGTCATCCTGTCATCAACCTACATTGTTTGTAGTAAATCAGTTTTTAAGACAATTGTTGATGCTCCATCCACAACTAAACCAAATAAATCTGTCTTTAAGGTTCATGTGGTAGAGAAACTACAGGTGAAAAGCTGGTCAGAGGCCAATTTTTAAATGGTTGTGAAAGGTCTTTATGGTTGTAGACAAAAAACTAGATCATTAATGAAACTCCAACCAAAGTTATTCTAGCCGTCTAAACATCTACTACAACCAGACTTTTAACACACCAATTTTTACTGAAATTATCCACTTAGTTTTCAAATAAAAGAAAACCTAACTCAGAGAATCAGATATACAAAAGTCTTGTGAACATCAGAAACAAACTACTATTAACTGCTTTGCCTATAAACATTTAAATGTCATGGCTGATTACTTTAACCTCGTCTTTGTAAAAACACGTCAGTGTTTGATTCAGATGCAACCAGCAACAGACGTAGACGCTTATACATTTATATAGTTATGCTTGTAACAATTATAATTATATGTGTCACTTTCCAGCTTCATCTTACTTGTTTTGTTCTTGTATCTGTTTTTGGAGAATTTCACTTCAACATGTTAACTCAGATCAATAGGAAATTATTCTGTCCAGTGAATTTTCAACCAGCTGCCACTGCCCTTGATAATCCATATCATTTGGATCTATTTGATTAATTAAAAATTTGTTTGAACTTTGCATGACTGACGTAGACATTAACTATTATTGTCCTTCATCTTGTAGCTTTGTGTTGTAAAGGGACAACAACTCATTTGTTGTAATGTTGTTTTATCAACAGACATGTTTATCTGTATCTGGGAAATAACACACAGCAACCTGTAGGTCTTATATAGTGACTTTACTGATTGATTGATTGATTTCATGCTGTAAAATTGTAGAAAATATTGGAAACGATCAGATAAAATAAGGTGTAAGATGATACTCTGGTATCATATTTGCACAAAAAGACATTCAAATGATTGATTAATTATCTAATCAATCATTTCAGATCTAGTTTATTGGTCAGTGTTGTCTTTGAAACCTGCAATACACAGTTGGAGTCAATAAGAGATTCACTAAACATCTTTTTTATGTTTATATTAAAATAAACTATAAAAAACTAATAATAACAAACATGTTATTTTTTATCTTCACTTTAAGCTTCATCTTAAGATAATTAACTAGCTGTTTAATACATTAGCTGTTAAATAAAATGAGGTATAATTAAGAGGTGGAGTAAAACGATGGAAATACTACAGAACAATATTCATAAATATAAAGTTAAATATGTTATTTATATTATATATGTGTGTATATAATCACTTTCCACCATTACCAGTTTTAAACAGGATCGTCTAATGCAAAAAAATATCTAATATATATTCTAATACATGTTTTATATGAATAAAAACCTTATAAATATTTATTAGACCTTTGACACAGTTTCAGAGGCGCAGTAATGACCCGGATGTTATTGCGTCACATTGACGCGCGGTCTCGCTGACCCGGAAGTGGTTTGATCGTCGCGTGAATCGTTGAAGAAACGAAGAATCCAGGTGGAAACGAGCCGGACAAAGTCTGAGAAAAACGTCTTTATACAACATCAACCATGTGAGTAGTAACTGGGACCAGTCAGATGTTTTATTTTTTCAGCGTGAGAGTCTCAAAACTGCAGCACAGTAGCTACAACGCTAAACTAGTTAGCATCGTAGAGAGTCGGTGATGCTAGCGTGGCCGGTGAGCTGTTAGCTGTTAGCTGTTAGCTGTTAGCTGTTAGCTAAACCCTTTGTAAGCTGTTTGTATCATGTTGTTGCATTTTCCGAGCGATTTATGTTACTATTACAATATAAATAACACGGTTTAGTAGAAGAAATCGTGCTTTTATAATAGATTTGTCGCTGAGTTTTAAGATGAATAACTAGAAGTGACACAATAACTCAGCTAGATGCTAGTTAGCACGATGCTAACATCATCAATGAAGTTCCTGTGTGATTGATAAAAGTTTTAAAAACTGGAATAAATAAATATTAATAAGATCATTTGACATTTTGGGAATTGTGGTGTTGTTCAAACTGATAATATGTTTTATTATTAGAAGTTAATAATTTGATAATATCAACCAAAAGCTCTTTATATTAGAAAGAAAGAAAATGGTCAAATTATTATGTTTTTAATTTAACTCGAGACAATAAAACAGTTAAAATATCCTGAAAGTTGTAGATTTAATTTGTCTGTTACATCATTTTTTTTTAGTTTAGACATTTTAAAGCTTTTAAAATTCTTGGAAATGTCTAAACTATAAATATAAATTCATCCAAATAATACAATTTAATTAATGGAAAACAATTATAAAATGTTATATTTCTGTTTTGAAACAAAGTTTCTTTGATGAGATGTTTAGAATAATCAACATAACAGAAAATATTCTTTGTCGTTGTGGATTTGTTATTTTATATATATATACATATTATTAACATACGATTAATGTAAAGAATCTATAATGTACGAACATTTTAATTTGTATTTTTTTGTGTTTGTGTCGCTCGTCAGGAGTTTGTTAACGAAGCCCAAGTCTGAAATGACCCCAGAGGAGCTGCAGAAACGAGAGGAGGAGGAGTTCAACTCGGGGCCGCTGTCTGTTCTCACCCAGTCTGTGAAAAACAACACACAGGTTCTTATTAACTGTCGCAACAACAAGAAGCTGCTGGGAAGAGTCAAAGCTTTCGACAGGTACGAAGACTTGTGATATGATGCATTTTTATCCAGTTGTTCTTATGTGAAACAAGTGAAAATATCATGTGTAAAGACTTCAAACACTTCCAAGGAATTAAATTGGTCTTTATAAAAAATATAATATAATTAAAACAAGTTACCTTTTAATTGTAGAAAACCTCCTTCTTACTAGTAGTTAAGCAGCATCACAGGATAAATTACACATTAATGTTTTTTTCTGAAATGTTGAAATTTTAATCCCAATGCTTTGTTCCTCTGTGCCGTTGCAGACACTGCAACATGGTGTTGGAGAACGTGAAGGAAATGTGGACGGAAGTTCCCAAGAGCGGGAAAGGAAAGAAAAAGTCTAAACCCGTGAACAAAGATCGTTACATTTCTAAAATGTTCCTCCGGGGCGACTCTGTCATCGTCGTGCTGAGAAATCCTCTGATCTCAGGAAAATGAACTGTTGAAAGACGTCGAGTTAAACCAGTCACCGAGTCCTTTCTTCTTGTCTTAAAGATTAGAAGACAGTGGACATTAATGTCATTAATGTCACATTTTGTGTTTGATTTTTTTTGTTGTTGTGGGGTCAGTGCATTTAACACTGAGGCTCATGTTTCTGATGTTTTGAGAGTAGATTTAGACACATTAGTGTCTTGACTTTTGCCTTGTTTACAAAAGTCTTCTGTCTTTTTCATTTTAATAATAAAAGCTTCAGATTCAAGAGTCGTGTAGGTATTTACTTGTTTTCAGCGTCTTAAGTTTCTCCCTCAAACCTCGAGTCAAATCTGCAACATTTAATGTTTCTTTCATTTGTTTTATTCAGTACAAACTACATCAGATGTACAGTAGAAAACCTTGGAAACATAAAAAAGAAGTTTGAGGTATTTTTGCCATCTCCTCCCCTCCCTCCCCCCTCTCTCTCCTCCTCTCTCCCGCTGTCATCCTTTCACTCTCCCCTGACAGCAGCTAAGGTGTCGGGCTTGATTTCAGTCAGCAGCGCTCAATATGCGACAAACTGCCGTTTAAAGGCTCGTTGCATTATTGATGAGACCAGATGTGCTGACTGTCACTTCACACCCTCGTCTCTCTCTCCATTTCAGACTGTTCCTCTCTGCCGCTCGGCCCCTCCTGACCACTTTGTTAATTGTCTTAATAGCTTAACAGCTAGTCTCGCCTTACCTCTCTCTAACAGTTGGCACCTAACCTCTGTTCTTTGGAGCTGTGCTCAGATAAAGTGGTCAAATGTACGTGATTTTTAACTGAATGAGTAAATTAAAAAAAAAAAAAAAAAAAAAGGTTTCTTTGTGTATTTTGGAAAAATGAGTGGCTTTGATTTCTAAATTAATGTTTATATCCTCCTTGTTTTCATCTGTAGAAGAATAATAGAAAATGTTTTATGAGCAAAATCATCTCATGTTCACCCAAAACATCAAATTTATCACTGAAATAACAGAAACGTTCCAGTCTGCTACAGGAGTCTGTTGTCCTGACGTCTTGACGTCTGATGTTTCATACCGAACATTACACAACACATTATTACTCACCGTTAACCCTCGTGTGCCTGAGGCCAGCACCTGTGGAGTATCAGTGTTTGAGCAACAACGTCTGGCTGATTTACAGCTCTCAGGTGAAGCCTGCTGGGTCAGAGGAGGAGGACTGATCCACAAAAAGAATCAATCTATGTATCGAATTAAAGAAAAAATGCAGTGAACTTTTCTGACCTTTCTGACGAATGTAATGTTACATTTAGTGCTCCTGCTTTAGGCAAATCCCGACTCCCTCTGAAGGTTTGACTGACGTAGACATGGATGTGTTTTTACTCAAGACACAAAGAAACATCATCTTAGTTTAATACTGAACTAAATTAACCCATTTTACAGTTTAGTTACAAGGTTTATTAACAGATTACAACATTTTCTACCAAATAAATCAATGTGAACACTTTGTTCAACTGGTAAATTTTCTGAAAGTCACAAAAAGTCCTGGAAATGCCACTGAAATATCTTTAGTTCCTCAAACGGGTTGTTTTTGCTTAGTGAAGCATTTAGATGATCCTGAGGTCACATGAGTTCGAATATCGTTTGGATCCAAAGAACAAACCTCGTGTTTAGTCGCTGATGTTTATGTTCACTTGGTAGTTTCCATATTTTTCATTTCTACAGGTAAAGTTCTGTTGCGATTATTTTAAGAAATGAAGGTTGATGTTTGAAACAAATTTAAAAACCTGGAAATATTTATTTCTATGTTTTTAATTATCTTTGAATTTCCAGGACATTTGAACAATCTGCTAGTTACTGAATGTGTTTAGATTTAAACTTATGAGTTTTAGCAGATAAAGATATCATAATGTGTCATAAAAAGACAGTTTTCACATTCTATTAATTCTGTTAATAAACAGTAAATCAGTCAGTGAGCGGACGGTGTAAAAATGACGTATATACTTTATATAATTGTCGCTGAGGATTTGTTGTTTTTTGCAGCTTTACTGACTCATACTGACTGAAACTTGATCTCACAGTGAGTTTATATTTCTACAGTGATTAAATATCAGACAGTTTGTCAGAAAAAGGCCAAAAGATGTTTAATTCACACTCTCAACTAGGATTTCTTATAAACATCTTTATTATTGATCCCTCCAGGATTTTTCCACATTGATATGTTGATCCACATGTCAGTGAACTCATTTTTTCATTTGGAAACGTGTGCGTCTGCTTTTCTTTTCCCGTTTAAAAGTCTTTTTTAGATGCTTTGTTGCAATAAAGTTGCAGGAGTAGTCAAACGTTTTCCTTCGCTGCAACTTTTTCCCTTTAAATGAGGAAAAAATGCAAGTTTTATTGCAACAAAATGCAACAAAGTTGCATGAACAAGTAGGAAAATAGGAAATTATTTTATTAAAAGGGAAACAATTACTGCAACTTTTTACCTTTAAAAAAAAGGAGGGGGTCGCAACTTTATTTTAACAAAAAGCAATAAAGTTGCAATAAAGTTGTACTTTTTAACAGGAAATATTATTTCTTATTAAATGGAAAAAATTGCTGCAACTTTTTAGCTTTATTGCAGTTGAACTTTTTTCCTCTTTAATAAGAAATATTTTTCTTTTTCAAGGACAAAAACGCTGCATTTTTTCCTTTTAATAAAGTAACAAAAATTGTGACTTTATTGCAACAAAATGCAATAAAGAAATCAGACAAATTTGAAACTAAAAAAAAAGGCGTGAAAATCCTGGATCTTCTGTCTAAATCACATCTCTACTTGGTCTGAGTCTGCAGCATCCTGGGACAAACTGATGTCAAATAGCTGGTGGGTCTATTTGAAGATGCCTGTGATAAAAACAACTTGGGAGACCTCGTTTGTTGAGTTTCATCACGCGCTTTTCTCATGTTACTTCACTCATCTCAAAGACACTTCAAGAAGTCTGTCTCTCCCTCCAGATTTTAGGGAGAGGAGGGTGAGAGAGAGCGATCCATGAGCAGGAAGGCAGATGTTTTATTCAGTAGGTAAGCGATAAGAGGGGGGAAGTGTGATTATGATAGCGATCGGTCATGCATCGATACTCGACCCCTCCGAGCAACGCGACACCCGTGCAGCGCATCGATCGGGGTCCAGGTAACCGGAGCCGCCGCCGCAGTTTGTTTTCAAGCAGAGAGCCGGGACCGGGCCAGGTGGAGGAGGAGGAGGAGGAGGAGGAGGAGGAGGAGGTGAAGAAGGATGGAGGCTGTCAGCTCCGTAAACACACAAACACATCTCTCTTTAAACGTGAATGACAGTAAGTGTAACGATACGTTCAGTGACAGACACAACAAGAAGGATCAGGTTTATCGATTCTGACCTGAATATTTACAAACACACGCTGTTGTAGACGAAGAAAAGATGGTTTAACTATGAAAATGAAACTATTAGTAGACCACGTGACAATCTGTAATTAAATATAATTAGATAGATAGATAGATAGATAGATAGATAGATAGATAGATAGATAGATAGATAGATAGATAGATAGATAGATAGATAGATAGATAGATTGATTGATTGATTGATTGATTGATTGTGGTGTCAGAAGAGTAAAACACAATGTTTAACATGTTGAAACAAAAATGCAGCTGATAAACAAATTAATTCAATTAATTCATGTATTTATTGTAACATCGACTCAACTAAAGAGAGAAAAGTTTCACAACATGGGGAATATACAGAAACTTTACACATGAGAAGGAAGTTTTCCAGTTTTTTTCCAGAGACTGAGACATTTAACTGTTTATCTGTGTTGGTTAAATATGTTGTGGTTTTATTTCCACTGTGAATCTTGTGTGATGTTGCAATTTTGACCAATTATCATCATTGTTTCCTGTTATATGTTGATCCACACGTCAACTTTTTTTTTTAATTTGGAAGAAGCAGGAAATGTGTGCGTCTGCTTTTAAAGTCAAAACGTTACAGCATTTTTTTCTCTTTTAAAAGTCTGTTTAGATGTTTTGTTGCAGGTGTAGTCAAACTTTTTCCTTCATTGCAACTTTTTCCTTTTAAAAGAGAAAAATCACAACTTTATTGCAACAAAATGCAACAAAGTTGCAGGAGTGAGTCAGACTTTTCCCTCTTTTATTGAAAATATCTTTTTTTTTTCCAAGGGAAAAATGCTGCAACTTTTTTCCCTTAAAAAGAGAAATAAAAATCACAACTTTATTGCATAAAATTAAATCGTTAAACTCAACTAAAGAGAGAAAAGTTTCACAACATGAGAATTTACAGGAACTTTACACACATGAAGGAAGTTTTCCGTTTTTTTTTTAATCCAGAGATTGAGACATTTAACTAACTATTCTGTGGTTATATTGCCATCTAGTGGATTATAAAGGAAACATACATATTTAGCTTTATCTTGACTGTAAAACCATTTAAATTGTAACATAATCAGACTGTGATTTGAAGATGTTTGATGTGACATGTTTGTGATTTAAAATATACATATAAATATGAATCATGACAGATATGTCACCAGCAGGTTTATTGTTTATATGATGAGTATCACAGTGTATTGTTCTGGTGTTTAAGGACAGAAGCTTGTTTTATTTTTGTTATATTTCAGGACGTGTCATCTGGACGCTCTCAGAAATCCTACGACTGCCCTTTGCTCAACTGGCCTCCGGCCCAGACGTCTTTCTGAACAGTTGTGTCTCGCTCCCGTCTGCAGATTTTTTCACCCTCCTCCGGTCACATTCCTTCCCTGCAAAAAAAAAAAAAAAAAAAAAGATGGAATGAAAGTGCAAATACTTGACATATTCTCTTTCTTGTGCATTTGTTTTATTCCCTTGAAGAAGAGTAGATGATCTCAGGAGTGACACTTTTCCTTCTTTGGGTTTTAAGATCAGCTGTCATTGTTTTGTTTGTTTCTTTTCATTGGTGGCTGAAGCTTTCAGACACAGCCTCAGGACTGGATGCTCCAACAAGTCCTGGTCTCTCTGATATAAGCTGTGATTCGGTTTACATAACAGCCTCTCTGCAAACTCACAGAGATGCATAGAAATCTAATTCATCATGGTTGACTGAACACGCCAACTTTATCTGGATCACTCTGTGTTTTAACCCTTTTCCTTATTTCTCATCTTTCATTTAGATCAAACCTCTGAACACCTGCTGTGGCCACTTTTCCTCCAAGGCCCACCAAGAGGCCTCTTCAACGGTCCAAACGGATTTTCTGTCAAGTTGCCAGCTGTGGACGGCGTTGACCGCCTGACGTCAAGCTGTGGAAATAAAGCTGTGGTGGTGGTAGGAGGAGGAGGAGGAGGAGCGCGGGAGAAACCTAAAATTACTGCATGACTGTTTCCACTTCTTTATGAGCTATTTTCTAGAAACATAAAAACGAGCCAGGGCCGACACCTCAGCACATGTTCGACATGATCTGTACGAGCTGAGCTGGTGTTAATATGAGTAAAATTACAGTGATGGAAAAGAAATAGTGCTTCACTTTACAGCAGAGTTAATGGCAGAGTTAACGGGGGCACACGGCTAAAATAAAAATACAAGACTAACAGTTGCTCGGAGCAGTCAGCTTGTGTTTCTTGAGTGTGTGTGTGTGTGTGTGGTGAGATTAAAGCATATTGGCTTCCTGGATGTTTACGCATGCCATGCACACGTAATGCATTCCTTTCTCATCCTCTCTCCCACTTCTGTCCCCATTAGGATGAAGGAATGTTTTTTTGTGTACTGTCTCTGATAAAAAAAAAAAAAAAAAAAACTGGGGCATGTGAGGTACTCAACTTCTTTTTACATCTATTTTTATCAACATTTGCTTCTATATTTTAACATAAAGATCATCAAAAGGTTCATTCAGTTCAGGATCTCTTCCTTTTTCTGTGATCTTTTGAATCAAAACAACGGTTATTTATTTGATTCTCGAAATACTAGTTTAGTTCTTTCAGTGTTACAGAAAATCTATCTATAGAAAAACCACAAAAGCCACAGTAGCTGGTGGAAAGCTGGAGTTTTGAACCCAGGCAGCCGGTAGGGTGGGGTGGAGGGCTGGGTTAGGCCACTGGTTTCTATGAGATGATGCCTTTAGGTGCTGCTGGAAATTATTTACATTGTCTACATGTGTGTATCTGCTCCAGGAGGAAACTAAATGAGTAAATAAACTCCTCAAAAACATGTTTATACTAATATATTAGAGATTAAAGCAGCTGAAATTACAGTTTTCTAAAACTTATTTATTCCTAATTTAAAGTGTTTTTGTAAAAGATGGAAGGAAATAAGAAATGTAAGAATTTCATTGTATTAAACTTGTTTGTGAAAATAAATAACTACTTTATTTATACTATATATATTTATAGCCTGATATGTTTACTATTTAATTTACTTATTGAAGTGGAAGTTCTGAATAAAAGTAAAAAATAAAAACATTATAAATATGTAAAAGATTCTACACGTATGAAAGTAGCAAAACTAAAGTGTGACGTAATAAAATTGTCTCATAAAGTAGTAAAATAAAATATAATATTACATTAAATTATACTTTTAGTTTTGCTACTTTTTACTTACAATTTACATTCTACGTTTAGAATATTTTACATATTTTTTTAATTTAAAATTGTTACTTTGTAACTGTGTAATTTTAGATTGTATTTAAATGTAGTGAAGTGAAAAAAATCTAATCTAAGAAAATAAAAGAATCTAATTTAATATTGTGGAATAAATCACAACAAAAATCATTTTAAGAAGAATAAAAAAAAACTGTTTCCACTTTCCGACGCGCACCTGAACGCACCGTGGGACTGTAGCCAACTCGGACGCTGGCGGGTTGGGCCAGACTCCAATGAATTTGCACAGACCTACCGACAGACCGACCGACCGACCAACAGACCGACCGAGAGAGGGAGTGTGTTAGTGGGAAGTCCGGCGCAGACACACGGGTTTAATCTCCAGGAACGAGACTGTAAACCGGTAAACCGGCTCCAAGTGCGAAGAGACAAGTTTCAGCTCTTTCTATCACAGAAACCAACGTGGGATAGTGATTGGAGTTGACAACCCTGCTCCACTACTGTATCTACTCCCCCTTCCTCCTCCTCCTCCTCCTCCTCCCCCTCCGCACAACCAGGAAATCGTCGAGGTGTGCTCCTTTATCCCGCTGGTGGATTCTCTACTACCCCGGTTGCGGGTGTAGGTGCGCTTTTTTCCCCCTCGCCGATTTATCTCGGTGTTTTTTTTGTTTTGTTTTTTTGTTTTCCCTCATTTTTATTAGTTTTTTTTAATATATCATCACTCTGACTTTTTAAACAAAGCCAGACTTCAGCTGTGAAGTCACACTAACTTGCCTACGAGCAGAGGATCTCCACTGTGGCCGAACAATGAGGTGAGTAACAGCGGCTCAAATCCCTTCATCTTCATTGTTTCGCTTCGTTTTTTTCTTCTCTCACTAATTTCGACCTCTAGTTTCACAAACACGACGTGTATAAACTGACCTTGAATCAGCCTTTATATTTTATTTATCACCACTTGTTTCTAAAACATGAAATTACACTTTAATCGTCAGAAACGGCTCCATGCTCCAGCTCGGTTCTGTCGCGGTTTTGTTTCAACTAATTGATACTTTGTTACAGTTTTTTTTTTGACCCTTTGTTCGAACGGGTTTTTGTATCAAATAGTATCAGTGTCAGCGTGGTCGTAATGAAAGCCCAGCCCTACCTGTTCAAGTGCAGCTGCCTTTAAGGAAATGTTCACAAGCTGGTGTAGTTGAGCAGGTCAGATGACAACAACATACTTCAGTGTGTTTCAAACACTCAGTGTTGTTTAATGTCGCTGTGTGTATAGGTTCAGATATTTCTAAAACACGTGAAACAGATTTATTGTAGGTGTTTGGTTTGAAGAGGTTTCCTCTCCTCTAAAAAAAGAAATTATCATGTGCTGTTTGTCTCATGTCATGTTAAATTTGTCCCATCTTCTACTATTTTCCTCCCTCTGGGACTTGCAGAGGTTTTGAACCGGGAACTAAATTGTTGTGTGGAAAGCTCATGTCCACGAATTCCACATCCTGTCAGAGCCTGTGCAGTTGGCAATTACATGCTTTGAAACCTCCACTGCTGCTGCTGCTGGAAGCTCAGACTTGAGTTGACTGAGGTTTTTCCCCACACACATTTCAATCAGTAGCAGCCCTCGTCTTCATCTTCTTCTTCTAGTATCGAACACCAACTTCACAAAGCTTCACAAATGCATGTAGAAAATAGTGGAGCAGAGTGCCGCTGGTGCAGGACTGATAACCTGTGTAACAAGTTCTTTATCTCCAGTTTATTGCGTTGTGCCCTTTCTGTAACAATATACTGTATCTGAAGCCAAGCACATGGGTTGGTCCGGTGGTTTGTATTTGTTTTGTGCATATTTCTTAACTGGTAACTTTTTATTATCACAGCGAGAACAAGAACAGAAACATTCACGGTTGTGCATTGAACAAACCCTGCTAATGAGGCTAATTAATTAAGTTGATGCACTCATTAGTAAAGACAACTGTGCCAACATACTTTATATTACTAACAAGCAGCTGTGTGTGGATTTTAGCAAAACAGAGTCGAAGTTGTGGCGTCTGTCATGTCCGCTGTGGTTTATAATAAAAATGATTACAGCGTCAATAAGATAAGCAAACTGATTTATTATCAAAATTGCTGCGCTGCGTTCAGAAACACTTCCCCGTCCATAAACAACTGCATCTATCGGCATAAAACGTTAAAGAGGGAAAAGTATTTGACTATATTCAGATTCCATCAACAGGAAGTGTCTCCCAGCAGTTGTTAAAGTCTGGTAGCATCTGGCTCCAGCTTCAGCTCAGAGCTCTGCTCCCGCTGGTCCACCATTGTGGTCTAAAGCGTTCATGTCACCTTGTGTAAGAGTTGAAGCCTGGAATGCAGCTCCACTCATGTTCATTGTCATTTCTCTGTGTGGAATGTAAATGTTGACACAGAAGTGCAGTCAGTTGGTCAGACATTCATCAGTTTGACCCAGTTGAGAAACTAGTTCAGTAATTCATCTAAACTTAAAAACTAAATTTACCAGTCAGGAATCGGTACGAACACAAACTGTGACTTACTTTTAAGTGCACATCTGTTTGTGTGTCACACACTAAAGAGCATCCATCTGCTTTATGATTCACTGCTGTCAGAGATGTGACTCTCATCTCCCACTGTGATTCACTGACTGGGTCCCTGTGATTAAAAGACTGTTTCTATCTGACACCAGCAGTATATATCTGCCTCAGGGTCAAGAATTAAAGCGCATGATGTGAACATACTCTCAGAGACAGGTGTAATGCATCTGCTTAACACACTGTTTGCAGAGTAATGAGTTCCCTGTGCTCAGTTTAGAAGCTCTACATGCCTGGAAGCGATGCCACACTCGGCTCCACCGCTCTTCTCCTCAGACGTCTTACATGAGTTTATTATTGATCTGCCTTAAAAGCAGGGAAATGGCCTCCCCTCAGTCTCCTTTGTGTCTCTACTCCAGCTTTTTTTTTTTTTTTTTTGCTTCGGTAGAAACTAGAGAGGAATGCACCTCTAAATGTGATCTTTTACAGTTTTTACTGTCACATCTTCTTGTAAAGTGCTGTTGCTTGTTGACCTCGTGTCTCAACAGGCCGGAGACGCTTATTTAAAAGAATCTGTCAGTGATTTTTATATATGACCATGTAAGGATAACAAGATGAAACACTTTGGTGCTGGGATAGCTGCTTATTCATGCCATTTTGTTGTGTAATATTCACTGATGTCAGCTGTGTTGGGATTGTGATTATTCATGTCTCTGCTTGCTCCTCGATGCCCTTGTGCAATATTTTTTGTCTGATAAGAGTGACCGAAGAACCAGTGTTACTTTCTAAAATATTCACAGAATGAACACTTCCTTTTTAACCTTGAACCCCAGCTGCATTTTAATTTGTTTTTCCAACCAAACCTCCTCTAATATCCTCCCCACTCTTACCCCCTGTGTCCTCGAAGCAATAACAGTTTCATGCTGCCGGGGTGGTGCCTGTGGGAACTCTTATCTTTAAAGGATTAAGAGTTATAGCTTTATTTTATGCACCATAAAGCGTTTGCGTGTTAAAACGCTCTTCGGGAGACTCGTTGGAGCATCTCCATACGGTCTGTGTGACCCTGTGTCGAAATGATCACAAAGCCCATGTGCTTCATCACTCCACAAGCTCCATTATTAAAATGCTCCTTCTTTTTTGAAAACATCCAATCACTGCTACACCCTCCCCTGAAACAATTATACCCCTCTTGGTCCTCCCACCTCTCATACACTCATAAATAGGCCATTATACCAGTCTGCCTCTTGGATTAGACGCTTTGCTACAGGAGTTGCTCAACATACAAAACCTTCTATTGTCTACTTGGTGACAAATCCAGTTTCCTTGGTTGTGGCTGATGTTTCCCTTCTTTAATTGTGCCTTTAGGCTGTTATGTTCACGCCGTCTGTGACCATTTATTTTAAAACGTAACCTTCGACCTAACTACCACGTTGGACGCGTCTCACATATATTAAAGTGGTTGTTCAATGAGCTTTTGGGGATTTTGAAACTCACATTAAAGTCAGTAAATTGTGTCAGTGAGTTGAGTCAATCCTGTCTGAAACAGTCTGAAGATATTAGTCTGGGCTCTGGGAAATACTTTTATAAATTTAGCAATTAATGGACTCATAAAAATAGCAACTTGTCAGATATCACATTATAAATTTTACAGGCAATTCCTCTCAGAGATAAAATAAGCATACGGGTCTGACTAATGCTGGAACACCTGATGAATCATGACTTCATTTAATGTGTCAACATTTTCCATTTTGAGCTTTGAATAGTCGTCATCGGGTCGGTCAAACACAACCAGGGATATTAAAAGGACATTTCTAAATCATCCCGACGTTTCACACAACCCTGCCGATATTTTATACACGTCCTAAACACTGTTGCTTTAAACATGAAAAACAGGAAGTAAACATTTCTTTGGAAGCTGACTACTGTCAAGATAAACACTGGCGCGGCTTGAAGCATAGGAAATGATCTCTTGTTAGTTTGGTGTTATTTACCCTCCGCAGCTCTGAGATCAGTGTTGATAAAACTTTAAGAATCGGTGGGAACAACACCAGACGTGTAAAAAATAAATAGTTTCAATACATGAACTTGTTCGACTCTGGCAAAGATTAAACTATCACCAGCGTGTAATCTAGCTGAGCTCTCACCCCGAATGAAACGAAGTTAAAAACACATCAGCGTTGTTTTTTTTTTTCTCGACGCCGCCAAACAAGAATGACATCATCTCAGCTGATGGAGAGTCCGGTCGAACGTTGTAGTGAAACCGGAGCTGCTTGTGGAGAAAATGCTGTAGTGATATATTGTATGGTCAGCACTACTAATAGACTTAAAGATACATTGGGTTCATCGGTGGGTCTAGTGCTTTAATGGGGATGTAATGGATGCCAGTTAGTATAAAAACAGCTTTTTGCCATCAGGCATCTTAAACTTAGAGTCCACGTCCTCAGATCTTAACTTCATTTATCAGGGATGATGCTGAAAGGCTGTTTGAGATAAAACGGCATCAGAGGGGAGCAGAGTCCTGACATCATCAAGTCAAACATACACTGTGGGTATTAAGGAAAGATATTGTAGTCTCTGTTAATGCCTCCGGAGAGTTTGACAAGATTAGAACTAAAAGTTTATTGCTAACCAGTGAAAGACGAGCTTGGAAGGAGAACCTGGTTGTGACCTCTCAGTATTTCCCTCTAAACATTTTAAAGTCTGATCTTTCTACTAGTTTAGTTTAGTAACTTGGTTACAGTGATGGTCTGGAGTAATTTCACCATGAACACGAGTCAAACTCCCCCTCAAGAGATATGTTATGTTGGTTGATGTAATATCGAGTTTGACCGTCTTTTGTTTTCACAACCAAATAGTTAACAATGAAAGTAAATGGGGCAGTCAGCCAAACGAATCTAAATTGTCATTTTTTAACCACTAATAAAGCTCAAAATATCACTTCACTTCAGCAGTAGCATGAATAGGGTCCCTACACATAACCTGAAGTACTGATGGTGATGAAGGGTGTTTCAGATCAGTAGATTCATCATTTTTCTTGCTCTTGATGAATCTGCTGATACATAAACATAAACTGTACTGACAGAGAGTTTATTTATTCCAGAACACCCTTCATGTTGTTCCAGATCAGCAGATTCATCATTTTCCTGCACAACTGGCAGGTGTGTTTGTGAAAATGTTGAATCTGCTGATGCGGAACACCCTTCATCACTAGTTGTTATGAAAACCAAGATGTTGGGTAAGTCTTGTAAAACAGTGTTTTTAATAAACTCTGGGTTCACTTACTAAGTTATCAGTACTTCAGTTTATGTGTAGGGACCCTATTCATGCTACTGCTGAAGTGAAGTGATATTTTGAGCTTTATTAGTGGTTAAAAAATGACAATTTAGATACGTTTGGCTGACTGCCCCATTTACTTTCATTGTTAACAAAAGATGGTCAAACTGATATTACTTCAACCAACGTAAAATATCTCTTGATGGGGAGTTTGACTTGTATTGATGGTGAAACAGGACAATCCTTAGTTTTATAGATGTTAGTAGTGTTGTTAGTCTCCTGTTTTAAACCACAGTCCTTCCATGAATTCAGGCCGTCCCAGTGTCTTTGGTCTGACTCACTGATGTGGACATTGGTGAATCTGTAGTGGGTCATATCATTTGTTGAACTCAATATAATTCTTTATGACTCTGGGTGTGTGTGTGTGTGTGTGTGTGTTTATAGTCACTGTCACACACTAGAACAAACGTGGAATCAGCTGCTTCTTAGTGAAGGATAAAAGTTTAAATTGACACATGACAAAGAAAAGCAGCAAGTATTTGACTTTTTGTATCAATTAACCTGCTAATGTTTTATAAAACTATTTTGGATGATGTACATTATTAGTTTTTAGAGCTGTCATCAGCTACCAGGTAGACTTTGATGTGTGAGGTCTTTATTAAACTGTTTTCTGTTATAAAGATACTGATCTGCTGGTTGGATGATTAGTTTCATTGTGCATCATCCTGTATGTTGGTAACATAATTCACAATTGAAACAGTCAGTAAACGCTGGCCAAGGAGCTGACTGGACCGATGGGAGGATAATCTAACTAGCTTCTATCTGTAAAGTGGACTAATGTAAGGTCAGAGTCTACGCAATTTCAGTAAGAAGCAGGAAATATGATTTGAGGTGTTGTCTTCTCCTTCTTCCCTTTTTTTTTCTTAACTTAATCTTTAACCAACTTTGGACTCAGAGGAGTGAGTGAACACTTCTTTTCTTCTATGTGCAAGTCGAGGCAGCAGAGCGTTTTTTTTGTCTCCTCCCAGACTTGAGACGAGGATGTGCTCCAACCTGTAAAAGGAATTGAGCTCAGTGAGGAGGACAGAGGTGAGACGGTTCCAAATAAGGGCATTGAGTGTGCCAAGTTATATCCCCCCTCACACGTCTGCATACACACAAACACACACATAACACACACACACATAACACACACTGCCTTGTAGCAGGAAGGAATTCATCTCCGCTCTTGAAGTGGTCAACAAAATGAAAGTTGGTCTATTCAACTTTTCCACAATGCTCAATAAACGATGCCAGGCAAAGGATGAGTCAGCGCTCGAAGAATGCTGAGGGGTTTTCTTTTTTTTTTTTTTTTTTTTTTTTTTTTTTTTAAGAGGAGGAGTTGGAGAAGATGGAGATGTCTGAGTCGAACTATTCAGACAAACATTACAAGAGGGAAGAGTTTAAGAATAGAAAGACAGGAAAAAATGAAGTGTGTGTCTGACTCGTGGAAGCAGAAAGCAGTAGCCTACAGCAAGTGTGTGTCAATTTGTGAGCTTTTAGCAGCGTGCTAGGACCTGTGTGAGACGAAGCAGGCATGAAGGAAATGACAAAGAAAAGGGAGTCAGGTTTGCAGAGGAATAAAGCAAAGGAGAAGTTTACTTTACCACCCGTCTCTGTAAAGTTTAGAAGTTTTTAACGTAACTTTTTACAAAAGATGTTTTTCCCCAAATCAGTTCTGCTCTAATTCTCCTTTTTGTCGTCACAGTTTTGTAAAAAAATAATCAGTATTTCATCAAGAAGAAGATTCACGTTTCTCTCTTATATGTTGTTGCTCATCCTGAATCCTCCAGTCTGGACATGAAGTTGTATATTAACATTTATAGGTCAGTTGTTTGTCACAACAGGAACTGGTCTTTGCGGGTTGAAATCTTATCTTCCACCTGCTGGTACAGTGTCTGGTGAAAGTCTCTGATTAACAACGTGATAAAGAAACAAGCAGTTTTCAGGAGACGAACATGGATCAGAGACGTCGGTTTGTGTTTAGTATGTGACCCGAGGGCTGTTTGAGGACACTGTACTGTCAGATGACAACACATCAACAGGCTCTTGTGTTAGTTTCAACATCAGAGGTCAAGTACTGAACCACCATCGTGATCACGGTTCAGTGTTTGTAATGAGGCAGCGGTGAACTAACAAGATCCTCAAAATTTCCCTTTTGCATTAAGAAATGGTTGAAAAAGAAAGTCTTGTGATGTCACACTTGATTGACCCGGGTTTCAGGGTTTTGTACATAATTTCTGACCGTGCTGGGTTTTCCAATGTTTCCTTTTAGAATCAACATTAAAACTTCCTTTTCTCACTTCTCTCTCTGCAGCCGTGGGTCGTTCTGAAACGTGACTTTCTCAGCTCAGTCAAGCAGAAACTGCGAGTTGTGCTCTTAGCTCATGAATAAATTATCATATCAATTCATCTCACTTTTTTTTTGTCAGTTGACTATTAAAAAAAAAAAAAAACATGTGAAAATAGAAACAAATGCACCTGTAAATTATTCCTGGAAAAGTGTTCATGTACGGTGAATTTCAGTGTCACAGAAATAGTAATGAATGAGTTAATTAAGTAAGAATATAAAATGTATAAATTTGTTCATGAATAAATTTATTAATCAAGAAAAAACTAAATACATTTATTTTAATTTAATACATTGAAATAAATATGACTACTTCAATAAATAAGTACATTTATTTTAGTTAAATAAATATGAATTCCTCAATAAATAAAACAAATAAATAAATTTTAATAAAAAGATTAAATTCCTCAATAAATAAATGAATAATAAACATAATAAAAATATCACATTAAGTAAAAAAAGTCTTCTATTAATCTATAAAAAATCTAGTTTTGAATTGAAGAATATGGATTTTAATCAGTTATTTAAAAGGGGAGTTTTATTATTTGCATTTCTGTTTCCTTTTCCTGTTACCTGTTTGATTTGCATTGTCATTTAAATAGTCTTTTTATTCTTTCTGTGACATTATAGTTCTTATACTTAAAAAATATGGATGGATAATTTAAAAATAATTTAAATTATCCAAAGGATAGAAAAACAAGGTTATTAACTACTTAATTTTTTTTATTATTATTTTATTTTTATTTACAGTAATTTATTTCCGACTAATTGTGACACTTATGGTTCAACATGAAGTGACGAAGTTTCTCCAGTTTTATGATTTATTGTGCAGGAGTGTTGCCTGTTCAGGCAACAGGAGGAAGTGGTTTGGTTACACAGACATTACTAAGTGATTTATTGTCGTTATCCGTCTGGTTCAAAAGTCACGTTTGTGCAGGAAAAA
This sequence comes from Polydactylus sextarius, assembly GCA_016801845.1. NCBI lineage: Eukaryota > Metazoa > Chordata > Actinopteri > Polynemidae > Polydactylus > Polydactylus sextarius. The sequence goes on from CM028924.1 coordinate 1,513,211, forward strand.
ATAGAGGAATGAATCACGGTTTGCTCATTTAACACCTAATGTTTACTAATTCACCTTGTGTTTCATATTTGACTGTGATTCAGGTGCTTATCGGTTCTTTAATAAGGTGAAAAAACGATAAATTAATGAGACGTCAAGTAATGTTGCTCTTATTGTTTGTAATTTAGATGTTTCACAGTTCTTTTCTGCCTGTTTACCACAAAGAATGACACTTCCTGAAGGCAAGAATAACTCAAAAGGCCCAAACATTATTAAAAAAAATAATAGTTGAATGTAGCTGTAAGGGCAAAAGAAAAAAAGCCTTTTTCATTTAGTGGTATTATAAACTCCAGGACGGAGATAAATGGTCTTACTCTACTTAATGTCTAGACGAGTGTGTAACTTCAGTCTGTCTGGTCTGAAGTCTGAGTGTCATCGTGTGTGTCACTGTGTCTAATGATGAACAACGTGGATGATTATGAAACATTGAATCTGTCTGGACATTAAGGGACTTAAATCTTAAAACGTTCTCCAGTTAAAGTGGGATTCGTTGTGATCGGGACGGGATCGTCGGAGCAGAGCAGATGAGCGGGTGGGAGGGTCAGGTAAGACGAGGAGGAGGGAAGAGACAGACTCTGGGCCTGACTGTACTTGCCAGCACATTTGGAGAAAAGCTCTGAGAGCACAGCCTTATACAGACATTTCCAAGAGAGCATGTGCTCCGGCCGTGCACTGCCGTTTCCTGTTAACCCCTAACTGACCAGAGAACCACACAGGGATAAGAAACTCACTCTAGCTCGAATAATAACAAGTGACGACAGACTGGGTTCTGTTTTTAGTTGTATTTCTTGCAGTTCATATATTATCCTGGTGAGTTGCTGAAGTCCTTTCCCCTGAGTTAAACTCAAATCCTTCCTGGAGCATCAGCCAATAACCTATTTGTGCTTAAGCGATAACCTCTTTAGTCAACCGGTCACTTATTTAGCTTAGCTTTACAGCCAGTGTGAGTTTCTCCACATGTGGACCTGTGGTCCTCGTCCCAGGAAAGACAGGAATAGATTGTTTATGACCACGCCTGCCATCATATATTCTAGCACTAAAAACACAACCACAAGGGCCGGAGCAGCCGGTTTAAACCCAGCGAGGTCGGGTCAACACATGGACGCTGACGGCGTTGGCAGGTTGACAGGAAAAGTCTCCGTCTTTGTGCACGTGTGCCGCACACTTTTAGAGTTTCAGTGTTTGTAGTTGCATCAATAATGCAGCTGCTCACTCTCAGTCTCACTCCCGAGTCCTCGCTTTCTCTTTCATTAAATATGCATTCATTTCCCAGTCCTGAGCCTCTGTCCCCTCCCAGTTCCCATAAGCCCTCTCTCTCTCTCTCTCTCTCTCTGCCCGGCACATCGACAGCGTGCACGATGCCGATGAGATCAGTGAGCACAGCAGCTCTGTATCTGTCCAGTCAGAGGTGGATTTTACCTGATGTTCCTGCTGATCGATTTACAGCTGCTGTTAATGCTTCGACCTTTTCCCTCCCTTGTAAAAATACTTTCTTTATATGCTGTTGTCAAAAAGTTACTTAGTTCCTAATGCGGAGTCCAAAATAGTGAAACCAAATATCTAAGATGGTGCAGATGTGGACAAATCTTCCCAGAAAAAACACTGATAACTGATTATTGTTTCTATCTTCAAATCATTTAACTTACATACTACTTTTTTATGAAAAGCACAAAGGAAGTAAAGTTACATTTACCGCGGGCTCGATTATAAAAGACGTTTGCCAAATAACACAATCACAGGAAGGTGTTTGATGTTTATGTAATCCGTTTTTCTGTTTCTGTGACATTAAACTTAAAATCCATCTGATGTGTTGTGACATTGTACAACTGCTTCTCTCTGCTGCTACACACAGAGGTTGTTGAAAAGTCTGGAGGTCAGAGGTCAAAACTAATCATTCAACAAACCGTTAAAAACAAAAAAACACCTCTCGTTATTATTGTCTTTCTTTCTTTCATTCGTTTAGTTTTGGTGTTTGTGTATAATTGAAGCCAAAGAATAATTTTCAGTCAACACACACTCAATATAAATGTTATCAACTTGTAGGAAAATACAGGGAGTGTGTGTGTGTGCACATCGATTGTTCAGGCCGAGGCAGTCCTTATTAGGCAGTGCTGGCAACAGGAAGTGGGTTGTGGCTTTGGTGCTGTGTCACAGGAAGTAGCAGATTGTATCATGGGCAGGACAGATGGAGGGAGAGGTGGAGGAGATGGATTAGAGGACTGGGGAGAGACGTCGGGGGGCAAATAAGGAGAGGAAGGGGAGGAATGGTTAAAAAATTCAAACTGACAGTTCTTCTGTTTCCTCTTCCATCCTCTGCAACATTAACTCTATCTCATGTCATAAAAGCTTAAACTAATTCTTCAGCTGGGCTGAATGTGGACTATTTATAGTAGAAACTGGAGGAGATTTGTACATATCAGAAACTTGCAAATACTCTGTGTATGAGGTGTTAGTATAGGCAGTGTTTGCATCTTTACATCTCAGTGTCTGACATGCAAACGTGCACACACTCAGCAGCCTGTCGCAGTGATAACTGACGTTGTACGAGCGCAGGAATTCCCATATGTGTCGTAACTTGTTTATGTATCCTACCTGCATGAAACTATAATTATTTTTCTTTTTGCTCCTCTCGAAGCGGTTTGTTTTTGAGTGTGGAGGTTGATGCAGAGCAGGTGGGATATTCCAGAGACTTGCCTCTTTGGCAGAATTTGGCACAACTTCCTGTCTTTGTCAACCTCCATTGTTGTCTCGCCTTCCATCTTGTTTGGGATCAAACTAATCTTTTTCTCCTTTCACATCAACACTTAACTGTTTTCTTTTCTTCTTTCTCTCTCGTATATGTGTCAAAATAATATTGTGTTTGTGTCTTTGCACAATATGAAACATTTAAATTATTACTCTTATTACCGTGTTACTGACTCTACTATCACTACACTGTAACGTCAGCATCCTGCATTAAGACAACATCCATTACACAAGATGAGACTGAGTCTGTCTGGAAGGGACCGGCTCTCGTCACTAAAGTGGTTTGTTTATCGAGGAGTGTTGTTGATCTGTTTGTTCATCCGCTGTCTCCAGTTCCTCCTGACCTCCCCTGGTGTTTGCTCCTTCCCTTCCTCCAGCTGTATTCAACGCTGGATTGTCTACATCTGATAGTATTTAAAAACAAAACGTTCACAGGAGTGAGAATAACGATAAGCTGTGGTTGTACATTCTTTTTTATTCTTGAAAAGAACAATCACAGAGATTGTTTGATCATACGTTTATTGCCTAATACGCAGCGACAACCGCAAACCTTTGTGGTTTAATTTCTGTTGTACTTTAACCTCACAGTTGACTGTAGTTCCTGCTTTGAGATTCGAGTCTTTTGCAATGACTTTCTCCACTTCTTCATATCTGTTATTATGAGGTGTGTTATTAAGAGCAGACTAAAATGTAATTTAATGTGTGAGCGGATTGTAACAAGTGTGTCTGTTGTATTTTTTTCTAGTGAATCGAGTATTTGCCAGGCTCGGGCCACTGTGATGATCTATGACGATGGCAACAAGAAGTGGCTACCGGCCGGTGCTGGACCTCAGGCGTTCAGCAGAGTCCAGATCTATCACAACCCCTCCACCAATGCCTTCAGGATAGTAGGACGTAAGATGCAGACAGACCAGCAGGTAAATGCGGCTGCTTTGTGATCATCTGTCTCCGTCATCCGGTCTGTGGGTGGTTGTTTGTGGTCTCCCAAGGGTGTGTGACTAAGCAAGTAATTGTGAGACCGTCTAACTTTTCTTCACATTATCTCTGCCCATGTGATACCGCATTGTAGTCGCTTCTTCTGCACATCCATCACCACTGCAGACATATTTGCTTTCATCAGTGTAAAGTTAGGAGGGTTAGAAAGTAGATTTATCCTCCTTCTCTTCTCATCTTGACGCTACACGTTGTTTTTGTTGTTGTTTGTCGGTAGTCGCTGCTGCAACCAGAGCGATTGTGTTTTGGGAGTGTGAGGATGTTTTAGAGGAAGCGTGAAAACAAAGCTAGATGACTTAATGTGTTGTCTATTTGTAACTTTGCAGCTGCTGATACGTCTCGTACTATAAGGATAAAATGCTATCACTGGTTTTATTACAGTTTGTTCTGATTTAACTCTGATCTTAAGGTGCTGTCAGTTGAGGTTTGTGCTTGTGTTATTAAATGAATGCTTAACCACTGCTGTAGATGGGCATGGGAAACAGATTAGGCCACTCAGACCTGAACTTGCAGTGTTTATTTTGTGAATGATGTTAGCACAGTGAATGGTGAAACACTCCTTTAGAAAATCAGAGCAAAGATGCCTTCTTTGACGTCATCGCCAGATTATGACTCATTGCTTATCAGCAGGAAAAAAAAAGGCAAGTCTGTTCTAAATGAAAAAATAAATAGAATAAAATAAATAGAAAAAAGGAGAAGCTGGATAAACGGGAGGTTGGGTGGGTCTATTCTTGACGACGCCTCCTTTTCTGCCTCACGCTGCCTCTCGCCTTCTTTAAACATTCAGGACTCTGAAGTGTTCCCCGGAGACAGGTCTTAAAGTGGATGATGTTTCCTGTGAGATAGTTGAACTGTTCAACCATTTCCTGTGACAATTTAGGGATGAAGCCTGATACCCAATAAGGACACTCTATTTGTGTCTTGATAAAGACGAGCGACTTAGTTTAGGAAGTCGGTTGGATGAGATGGGAGAATATAGAGCGTCTGTATTGTCTCTTCGCTTGTGTCTTGATTATTAAAGTGGTAACATAAGGAAATTGTGACATTAAGGTTTTTTTCTAAATACGATGATTTAATTTACTTTAAAATGCACCAAAGCTTCTGCTCCGGTTGTCTGAGAAACCTCAGGGATATCACTGTCCTCAGTAGCAGTAGTTGAACTTCATCCCCCCTCTTTTCATTTCATGTTTCCTGCCCTGATACTGGGTCTCCTCCTCTCCTCCCGTCTGCTCTGTGGAATCCAGTGGCTGTTAAACAAATAGTGAAATGGTGCGTCAGCACATTCAGGCAACGCTCGAATCCAGAACATTTTTTTTTCTTCTCAGCTCGTGGGCTTCACGCCACCTGCTGGGTGGAATATAAACCAGGGGAAGCCAACGAAAATAAACCAGAGACTATAATTTTATGCACAAGCAGGTTTTTTTCCCCCCAGTTTTCTAGAGAAATCCACCTCTTAAGAGCTGCGCCGTTTCTCCTGACCTGACCTGAAATCTGATCTCTAGAGCTGTCATCATTTGTTTAAATACAGATCCTACCTCTGCCCCTCAGCTCCTACCAACAGGATCCCTGTATTGACTGTCTGTCCTCTTCTTTCCACCCCCCTACACCCTCTCCAGGTGGTTATTAACTGCCCGATTGTGAGAGGTCTTAAATATAACCAGGCCACACCCAATTTCCACCAGTGGCGGGACGCCCGGCAGGTGTGGGGTCTCAACTTTGGTAGTAAAGAGGATGCTGCTCTATTTGCCAACGGCATGTCTCACGCTCTGGATGTGCTCAACAGCATGGCAGACGCAGGTACACGAGTTTACGCTCACACACACTTTCCCATCACATCAGCACATTCATAGATACGTCATGGATTTTCCTCTTTGTTTACCACAGATTGAACCTTTTCTATTAGAGACTTTCTACTGCAGATTAGACACAAATCAAAAGAACGTTTATGTTAAATTAAGTTTAATCTTATTTTCAAATATTCCTGGTTTTGTGGTGACTTCAAGACCATGAAACAGTTCTTAGATCCCTCATCCTGATCCACATCAGTCGTTCTTACTCGTACTCGTCATGCTGCTCTCGTATCATCCGGCCGATAAGAAGCTGCCAGATGTTTTCTGAATCTGAGTTTTTTAACATTAAGTTTCTGCAGATAAATATCTTACACGGCACAAAAGATCGCTGCTCATGCATAAGATTATTTGAGCCAGTTAATTGAGCATTGCAAATTCCCTGAAAAATGCATCAAGTTTAAAAGCAAAACCAGATTCACTGAGACGTTCTCAGTCAAAGCAAATACATAAGACACGTCCTGTTGTGTCTATACGTAAAATATGTTTTGATTTGTCTCGTGTCTGTGCCGGCAAAAGAAAAAAAAAAAGGATTTTGAAGGTGCAGCTGAATGTGCAAATAGAGATAAAGATTTAACAGCACATATGTTGAGAATGATTCCTCAAGAGCGTTTAAACCCCATAACACCAACATCTAAATCTTCTTTCATCTTTATCATCTGTGTTAAAGCTTTTTTTTCTGTGTTGTGTTTCAACAGGCTATGCAACCCTCCCCCGCCCGGTGTCAAATGGTCCAACTCCAGAGGAGATTGAACAACAGAGGAGGTATCTTCACACTTGCTCTTTTCATTTTTGATTCTTAAACAAAACCTCTGGAAAAACCCACAGAAAGAACAAAGAAAAGAGAAGTTTACATTCACTAAAAGAAGCCAACTATCCTCTAGGGTTTAGTTGCATAACAGACGATACCAAGTCAAGCTGTCTTGGCTTTGCTGTCGTCCCGTTGGCACGGTTTTGCACACGCATATATAGAGGATTTGATGGCATTAGCCTGATGCTGCTAAACCCTCAGCCAGCTCCTGTGGGTAAAAGGTTAAAAAGGCAACACATCAGCTCCACCATCTCTCTGGACCCATTGTGGAGACGCCATGCGTTCCTGCATAGACGAGGCATTAACCTTTTAATCCCATTTAGACCTTAACATGTTGGCTTTTGTGATTGGTTGAAGTGAGTTGTCTGTCAAGTTTCTCGCTGTCCCAGTGGCTGTTGACGTCCTGTGGCTTAGGAAGCCATTAAACCCTTTTTTAATTTGACATAGATAATAGTATTAGTGGGTTTTTTTATTCACAAGTAGCTTAAGTTTTGAAACATTCACATTATTTGTTTTTTTGCTGTAAAAAGAAAAAGACTGGACGTGATCTCCCCTCCCCCGACACAAAGCTTAAGCTTTAAATCACAGCGACTTTTTTGTGATTACATTCGTATGAGTGGACCTGTTTGTTTATTTACTTATTTATTTATTTTAGTGTTTGTATGTTTGCTTATTGCACATGTGCTGCTGCTGTGCAGCTGTTGTTAGCAGCAGATTTGTGTGGAGGAAAAAGTAGTTAACTGATGCAGTTTGAATTAGGCCACTGATCCAGCTGCAGATTTTTCAGTTGAAAGCTAATCAGAAACCTTTATTTTCTCCTCAAAAAAAGTCTCTACACATCTGATTTGAGCTCAAATACTTTATGTAATAGGATGATGGCAGTTGCATGAATAATTCAATAATCTGGGGAATCCGTTAATATTTACTTTACAGCTGAATCTATCTGATTTATTTTGCACATGTTTGTCTCTGACGGACGTGTTCGTGTTTGTTCATGTGCAGGTTGGAGCAGCAGGAACGAGAGCGTCAGGAGAGAGAGCGACAGGAGCGCGAGCGGCAGGAAAGAGAGCGACTGGAGAGAGAACGACAAGCGGCTGCAGGTCAGGAAACACCTGGGCTGGTCAACATTACTGCACTTATCTACAATTCAGATGAATCTTTGTAGTCCCTGATATGTCAGTGAGTCCTTTTTACTTTGTCTTTTATTTTCTTGCAGCCTCGGCAACGCTGTGAAAGATAATAAAAGCTAATAAACTCTAACTCGCAATCTGTTTCATATTGTAAAATACAAATTTCGCGGCATCTCAGGTTGTGATGAAAGAAAAAAAACAAGCTCTGATGAGTCAGTTTTGTTTTTTAATCACATTAAAACCAAACAAAGCCACAACAGTTGCCTCATATGTGCGACCTTTTTTACTTTTAAGTTAAGTTCTGATCTCTAGACGTTTTGTTTTTTTTCAACAGCAACTCATTTGTTTGTTCCTTTTTACCCGTGTGTCTTCAGCTCCACCAGCGGCGCCAGCAGGTGTCCCTCCTCCACCTGCTCCTCCTCCTCCTCCGGGTCCTCCTCCTCCTCCATCAGGTGGCATCCCTCCCCCTCCAGGACCACCTCCCCCAGGGGGACCACCTTCCTCAGGAGGACCTCCTCCTCCTCCACCGCTGCCTTCTGCAGGAGGAGGTGGCAGCAGTGGTGGAGGTGGTGGTGGACTTGCAGCTGCCATCGCTGGAGCTAAACTCCGTAAAGTGTCTAAGGTGAACATGCAACAGTTTTCTACACTTTCTGCATTTCTATATTTGAAATATGCAATTTTTTTTTTGATCCGATCTTAGATTTGTTCCGTCTTGCAGAGCGACAACACCTGCGTGTGTCATTGTTTCTTGACTCATCGAGCCTACACAGTCTGTGTCTGACTCTTCTCTTTTTCACTCTCTGCTGCCCCCAGCAGGAGGACGGAGGTCCCACAGCACCGATAGGCAGAGGTGACCCCAGCCGCAGCAGCACCTCCTCCATCGGAGGAGGAGGAGGAGGAGGTGGTGGAGACCTGATGGGCGAGATGAGTGCCATCTTGGCACGGAGGTCGGTAATGCTGCAAATATGCATCTAATTACATCTAATGCACACATTTTAAAAAATAAACAAGTATGTTTGGTTCGACTTCTAATCATTTAAACTTTATAAGATTCTGTTTACAACAAATAACTTGATGTGTTTATATCAGGAGAAAAGCAGCAAACACTGGAGAGAAGCCACCTGTGAAGACACAAGATAATGTGAGAGTCAGCTTTTATCACATTAAAAAAAGCAGCAATAACTAAAGGAAAATAAACTTTAGATTGTCTGGATGAGTCTTACTCTATTTTCTTTTCTTTACAGGATGATTCAGAGACTCAAGGTCAAAGCGGTAAGAAACAAACACCTACATTTATCCTGGTATTTAAATCTATATTATATAAAACACATGATGGATGATTGTAACTGGTGTTTTTATGCGTCTTCCTCCTCAGACACTTTGAGAAGACCCTGGGAAAAGTCGTCCATGATCAGGTAAATTCAGTTTCTGTCGTCAACAGTAGACGTGTCACTTCTCCTCATCCATCGGTGTTTGGTGTCTAATATTTCATCTTCAGATCAGTTCTCCATCAGTATGTGTGTTTGTGGATCAGTACTAGTGTGTTTTTGTGTGTGATTGTCTTATCATTTCCATTCTAAAGAAGAGAGTGTGTGTGTCTCACTAACAGGAATAACTCCATCTCCAAGAACATGGACTCCACTTCCTCATTGTCCCAAAGTTCCAGGTATTCAACCCCGGCTCCTGACTTTCCCCCCCTCCTTTTTTTTTTTTTTTTCTTTTCTCTTCAGGTTTGCTCCGCATCGCTGCAACTTAAATACCGACCTAGCATTTTTAACAGTTGATTACACAATGTAATGGATCAGAGAATGAACCCAAAGGACTTGAAGATGCACCAGCTGAGAGTTTCATCCCTGAAAACTAAATCAATAAGAAACTCGACAGTCTGTCTGTTTTTACACCTCTGGTTGTCGGAGCGGGTGCTGTCCTCTTGTGGTGTCTTAACTTGTCTTCTCTGTAAACTGTAGTGAAGTGGCAGGTAGGTTTTTGAGCTTCGATACATCAACTCTCTCATTTGCATCTCTGGGTTTCATTTCTGCACCTTTCTGTTCCTTCGACCCTCTGGTACAATGGTGATGAGCTTTATTGATCGGTGGCCTGTCAACGGACGCTCTTGGCTCTTTGCGAAACTCTAAAAACAAACAAACAAATAATAATTATCTGTGTTTGTTTTTGTTTTCTTACAGGGCGAAACCGGCAAGCAACAGCAATGATTCAGGTGGAGCGGACGACTCAGATTTAGAGAAAATGAAACAGGTGAATTTCTTTATCAGCACAAAAGATCTTTATCCAAATGAGTTAGATTTCATACACACCCACAGACAGAGATCCCTCGTATCACAATAGAGTTAAATACGACAGTTCAGGGTGGAGGAGATATCAGATTCACAGAAACCAGGTTACCACAGTGAATGTAAACACAGTCTCGATTACGTGAACCAGCGTGAACTGGTTTATGTAAGTAACCTGGTTACTAAAGTGTAGCAATGTTTAGTTCACACTAGCTGATTTTACCAACAATTTGTGAGTCTCAACAACTGGTCTGAGACCTGTAGTGTTCACACTACAAGACTTGTCAGTGATTGACTCCCGATCACACCGTGACGTCACCAAACTCTACGTCTGGTCACGTGAACTAGACAGGATGTAGCCGCTGCTTCTCACCGTGATTTACAGCCGTTTATTGTTGACGAGCACCGGTGAAGACGCTGCCTCCGACACAGACTAAACCGCTAAACCGGCGTGTAAACATCACCATGGCAACACGCTGGTTTTCACGGTGGAGCTGAAATCAGCAGCAGACCTCCCCGGTACCGGGTAACATCTGGATCAGACGCGGGGAGTTTGTAGAAAGTGAAAATGAAAGAAAAAGCATTAAAACGTCAGACTTTTAAACGTGGTTGTGAGTGAATCAGTGAGACGGCAGCAGCATTTATCTCACATCCCTCCTCTGATTGGCTGTCGCTCTTTGTCAGTCTCTTCTGACTCCTCCAGTTTTCTAACATGACAGATCCAGTCCCGGTCTCAGACCAGGTCCCGATGGCCTCTGATGGAGTCGTTAGGGCTGTTCACACATTATGATCATTAACTGATGATTCACCAACCATCAGAGGACCAAGTCCACCAGACACCACCACTGGAGATCACTGGTGGAGTCCACTAGTGTGAACTAGTCGCTGCATCACTCTGACCTCTTGTTTGTTCATCGATTTCTCTGCAGGAGATCCTCGAGGAGGTGCGGAAAGAATTACAAAAAGTCAAGGAGGAAATTATTGGAGGTGAGATTAATTCATACTCTCATCATGCTTCAGTATTATGTATTTTTATGTTCTAAATGTTTATATGTCATCTCTTTCACAGCCTTTATTCAGGAGCTGCAAAAGAGAAGCACATAGTTCTGCTGAGTACCAGGTGTAACGGAGGGATGTGATGGATGGAGGTGGTTTCTCCACTTCACCCTCCCATGTAGCCCAGGGATTTCTCTTTTTTCACTTACACCTACACACTTTCTCTCCCCCCTCTCTCTCTTCTCTATCTCTCCCTCTTGTACACAAACACATGTGAGCATACCTGCTTATGTGTAAACATGCATACTCACTTCATGTAAATGATAACCCAGGGAACCCCCCCTCCTCCTCCTCACGTCGCCGTCTGGCACTTCTGATGATCACTGTCTGATACGGTAGCGGGGATCCCATCTCTCGTTCATTCATCATCCCGTCCCCTCGTGTCCTCTATGATCTCTGTTCATCTGAACCACCTCAGAGCTCACAGCCACAGCCAACAGTTGCTCTTCCAGTTTGTCTTGATTATGTACACTCATCATAACCCTCTTTTCTACAGAAGTCCTGCTACTTGTGTCTTCTCCCTTTCTGCTATCAGACACACTATTTACTGATAGAGCAGTCTTCAGTATTCAGGGACAACTTATTAGTCACATTTTTACTGTAATAGCAAAATGCTGGCATGCTGGGATCCGTTATTCCCTCTTGTTCTCAGTTGACAAATTATTGTTCAGCCTCTAACACGACTACAGATAACTCAGCTCAGACATCCTAAAGCAGTTTATTGCCTCTAGAGGAGGCGTAAACAAACAATAATCGAGGATGGATCAGATCCCCCTCCTCCCTGACTACTGCAGTGTCCCTCCATCAAGTGGACTTTGAGCTCTCGGCAACGGCTAAAGAACTAAAACGGCACAACACGAGTCTTCACTGCTGCCACAAGATTAGAGAAGTTAGAGGAAGAGGAGACAAGCAGAGGGAATCTGACGGACAACCTGAGTGCTGTGAAAGAGGAGTGTGTTGTAGTTTTATGATGTGTGAGAAATGTATTCTCTTTGCATTGCACTTGTTCCAGAGGAGGTGTGTCTGTGCCACACTGCCTTGACAGACTATTCCCTCTCACTCAAAATGAGATATTATTTGTTGGCCAGTGCAGTGATCCTACACTGTACTTCTGCTAGGCGTTTTCTTCCATTCTAGCTATGTTTTCTAACTTTGAGACATGAAAAAAAAAATGGCCATGATGAGGTCAATTAATTTGGCCATGACCAACTGCCTTGAGGATAAATATATAGATATATAAATATATATATATATGGAAAATATATATATTTGTTTGAGGGAAAAATGTTAGCAAAAATGAAATGGTGTTTCTATTTTAATTGAAGTGACTGGTGAATGGGGATTTTGTTTTTTTTTTTTTTTTGTTTTTTTTCCTTTTTTTTTCAATGATTGTTTTCTTATGAAATGTTATTTTGGGTTTACTGTTTCTTTTTTCTAATAGAGTCTAGGCTTTTTACACTGAAATATAAAGAAAACAGCTTAGAGACACTGGATTAGAAATGCCTTTATAGTCGAATACAGCTGCTTCTTGAAATGCATTACTCTGTCTTGTGTCATCTTTTACATCCTGTTGTAAGACTTTATCTAATACACATTTTAAGGTTCATGAATGAATTGGCCACCATTAAATTATAATGCAGGGGTGTCGCTAGACATATAGATCGACTGGGGCACGGGGCCCCCCCACCACCCCCCGAGAAAGTGCAACATTGTATCTAATGTAGCTGTCGTGTTGTTACATTGTTGCATTAGTGAAGTCGTGTCACCGGTTCTCAATTTTTTTGTTATGTTCCTCGTTTAGGTTTAAATAAAATTAAATGCTTGATTTTAGAATAAAACATTACCCCAAGAAATGCGTAAAACCTAAACATTACAATAAGAAAAAAAAAAAAAAAACTGGTTATGGAAATGTCTAAAACATTTTACGCTCTAATTTTATGTTGGTTTTTCCAGACGTGTCAATATAAATATGAAGTGGAAACTTTTTAACTCAAAATTATAGAAATGCGAGATGGTTTCGTCCATCTTCCTCCAAGTGAAAAGTAGATCAGACACAAAACATAGATAGATACTTAATTAATCCCAAAGGGAAATTAAGGAATCCAGTATTTTACACATGATACACAAGATATAAAAATGACAAAAAATAGACAATAACCTTAAAAAAAGAAACAAGAAAACACCTGCAACTAGTAATTTTATTTTGTTCAAAACTAATGAACACAACTAAAAACAACGTTCTGAAAAAATAATAATAATAAATTGTTTTACAAGAGTAAATAACATTTTAATTTGTCATAATTGTAAATAATATGGTATTTTACAAGAGTTTTTTTTTTAAATTGGGAAATGTGCCCTAGTTTCACACAAATTAATATTAGAATAAAATTGCCAAACATTTTTTAAATTTATTTATTGCTTTATTCCTAAAAAAAAAAAAAAAAAAATAGACTACAGTCTTTAAAGATATTGAATAATAATAAATTGTTTTGACAAATGTTTTAATTTGTCATATTCATTGTAAATAACTTTTTTTTTGGAAAATGTGCCCAAATTTTACTCAATTAATATTTGTATAAAATTACCAAACTTTATTTATTTATTTTTAATTATTCAGTTGATTCAGTTGTGTGTGTATAATATATATATATATATATATATATATATATATATAGAATAAAATAAATTGCTTTATTCTAAAAAAATATATACTATAGTCTTTAAATATATGTTCTATTATAATTTGAATTAAATTTAAAATTAGAACCAGTGAGATCACCGTCCATCGTTACCCCCCCGGTCACAGCCGTGTCCTTCCAGAGCTCCCTGGATGTTTCCGGACTGAGGAGAAGCTCTGAGCCGTTTCCGCCGCCATTGCGGATTTTGGACAGAAGCTGAGCCGAAGCCACTGCTATCCATCGATGCAGTGCCGAAAGACCAGGCAGAAGAAACGAACGGGGATATATTAAGCATCGTTACCGACTCCAGTTGCTTTCGGAAACAAGATTTAAATAAAAAATATATATATAAATATTTAAATTTTCTTTCTCTCCCCCCCTCCCTCCTCCGGGTTTTTTTACTGACTGGCTCCGACCTACACGCACAGTGAGGAGGTCGTAGCTAGCGCGGTAGCCGCTAGTTCCTAGCCAGCTAGCTGCTAGCTACATTTTCAGGACTCCCGGAGAAGCTTAAAGGAAACCAACATGGCTCAAATCTTACCTATCCGCTTCCAGGAGCACCTGCAGGTATGTAATAAAAATCTAGAAGTTATATAAACCCATCAGCATCCTCATATTTTGTGTATATTTCCCTCCACTCCGCTTATTAGTCATTTGACAGCAAGCTAGCTAAAGCTAAACGTCAATACCTTCAGTAAATGAATGACCTCCCCTCCCCCGTTTAGCCAGAAGCTAACTAGCTAGCTAGCTAGCTAGTTAGCTTATTTAAGCTAGCAGGTCTCATTCATTTTCAGTGATGCTGCTATGCTAGCCAGCCGACGTTAGCTGTCATCGACTGCCGGTGCGGGACGTGAAGCTGGTTAACATTTAACATCATAGCTGACCTTCACTAAACCCAGTTATCGTTATTATTAACACACGTATGAGAAATATTAAGTGTTAGCATATAAGCTAACACCGACCGTGGTGGATTTTTAGTGTCGTGAGGGATGATGAAGGCACGTCGTCAGACACGGATCACATGAAACATTGAGCAGCTTTAATAATGTTGATGATGGAGATGATGTGACATGTTTGATACCAACAGAAAGATCGTCTCACGACGTTTATTTTATTTTTATTAATAGAAATAAAATAAATATAGTTTCCTGAATTTTAACCTGATATATAATCATCTCATCCAGCTATCCAAGGTGAACCAGGTGGATCATCCTCATCCTGACAAATATGGCTCCATTTTCCATAAATTTACATCATTTTTTTATATAAATATATATATATATTGAAACACCTCGAGGCTGGATTAGAGTCAGATGATGAATCTCAGCTTCTTGGCTGTAATCTAGCATTTTCACACTAATCTTACATCTTAAATTCAGACGTATAGGGTCAAGAAACTACTAGAAACACCTTCATAATCATGTAGATGCATTCATTTTAGCTTCATTACATCAAATACATCATGAACTAGTAACTGGTTTATGCACAGTAAACAACAACACATGTATCTTAAAGGCCACCAGACAAATGATAATAATAATATTATAATTATTATTATTATTTTTTTTTTTTTTTAAGGACCTGACTGTCTTATAGCGATGGTCTGGAGTAATTTGAATCCATGAATATGAGTCAAACTCCCCCTTGAGAAATATTTTACGTTGGTTGAAGTAATATTGAGTTTGACTGTCTTTTCATGATGAAAGTAAATGGGGCAGTCAGCCAAACGTATCTAAATTGTCATTTTTTAACCACTAATAAAGCTCAAAATATCACTTCACTTCAGCAGTAGCATGAATAGGGTCCCTACACATAAACTGAAGTACTGATAACTTAGTAAGTGAACCCAGAGTTTATTAAAAACACTGTTTTACAAGACTTACCCAACGTCTGGTTTTATAACAACTGGTGATGAAGGTTGTTACACATGTGCAGATTCAACATTGTCACGAACACGTCTGTCGGTTGTTCAGGAAAATGATGAATCTGCTGATCTGGAACAACATGAAGGGTGTTCTGGAATAAATAAACTGTGTCAATACAATACAGTTTATGTGTAGGGACCCTATTCATGCTACTGCTGAAGTGAAGTGATATTTTGAGCTTTATTAGTGGTTAAAAAATGACTGACTGCCCCATTTACTTTCATTGTGAAAACAAGACGGTCAAACTCGATGTTACCTCAACCAACGTAACATATCTCTCGAGGGGGAGTTTGACTCGTATTCATGGTGAAATAGACTCTGGTTCATGTTACTCCAGACTCACTTTAAAGGCCACATTTGTAGTGTTGAAAGAACTTATACCCACCATAATAATAATAATATAATTACTACTTATTCCCTGAGGTTGATTTGCAGTGATTTGTTATTTAGGTAAAAATGAAAATAGACCACGATGGATTTTGTGTTAAATGCTATAAAAACGTTGTTGTTTGTTTATTTTCTCAGCTCCAGAACCTGGGAGTCAACCCAGCCAACATTGGATTCAGTACTCTCACCATGGAGTCCGACAAGTTCATCTGCATCAGGGAGAAAGTTGGCGAGCAGGCGCAGGTCGTCATCATAGATATGGCCGATCCAAACAATCCCATCCGGAGGCCCATCTCTGCAGACAGCGCCATCATGAACCCTGCCAGCAAAGTTATCGCCCTTAAAGGTAAGCTCCATTTAAAATAAATAAATAAATAAATAAATAAATACATATCAAGTGCTGTTAGCATATAGTTTTATATGCAACCTAGAGAGGAAACTATAAAGTAAAGAGTCATATTTATGCTTTTCATCATACACACTGAACAGTTTGTGTAAATTTTGTTTGTGTTGTCAGTTGGTTATGTAGTTGTCACAGTCTGCTTCTCATTTTGATGTTCATATGTAGATCATCCCATTTCTGTTTGTCATGAAAATGTATCAGTAAAATGTAGTTTAGTAAAAGAAATATATATAAATATAATTTATAAAAAAAGATCAGTATATGAGTGCTAGTAAAATGTCATGCTGTCATGAATGCTTTGTCTATTTTGCTTGTTTTTGCTCTTTTTTCATTTCTTACTGCTTTCTTATGTTTGCAGACGGTGAGTTGAATTTTACATATCATGAGTTGTCAAAGTGTAAATCCTGTATGCACTGTCTTGAAATGTTTGCACAGTACTGATAATGTTAATGAGAGCTTGAATTTACCATAAAAACACAAGTAAGGGCTGAAAACTAAGTGTTTTTAAGGCAGTTTATAAAAGACTTTATATTGTGTTTGTCCTGTTTGCTACATTATGCATATATGTTGCATTACAACTGACCATTTTCTAAAATATTTATACATTATTAACATTAAATATATAAAGGTTTAAAGTAGTTTCAGATAAATAATTTACACTTACAGTTAACATCTGATGTTATTATATATATAATCATAGGCTATATGTCTAGATAGTGTGAAAATGATATAAAAATATACATTTTATGCCCTTTATTCTATTTAAATATAACAATCCTGTGTGAGGTTTAAACCTTCATTCATAATAAAAATATACATCTCTGTTAGAAAAGTGTCTTTTTAAAGATAAAACGAATATTCAGATGTTGTTACAAAATAAAAGAAAGTGTTAATTACCCTGGAAAATGGTTGGTAGTAATGTATAGTATGTACTGTCTGTAGCAAGAGGATAAAACACTGCAGAGAGAAATGATGTGGTCATTAAAATAATGAGAAAATCAAGCAAAGAGTTTCAGAGATATTCAGGGTTTAGAGGTTAAATAATAAAAGTAAAGGATCCTTTGATGTTGCCCTAATTCTCTCAAGAATTAAGGGAATACAAATATATATAAATTACTAATATTTCTACAGATATTTATAGATAATGTCAGCAACAGAGGTAGATAATAACTCATACGGTCTGTGCAGAACGTGCTTGACTCGTCCATTGTTTTGTGTTATGTTTTGTTTTATTTGTTTCTCTTCTTCTTATTGTAAACTTGAGCTGACTCACAGTCACAGCTGATGAATTATTAATACATATTGTGGTGTTATACACTGTTTATCAACAAAAAAGATGGTTGAAAGGCACATTTTTTTATAGTTTCTCTTGCTTTTTCAACCAGATTTCTACTTCAAAGTTTATTAATTGTCATTTTTTAACCACTAATAAAGCTCAAAATATCACTTCACTTCAGCAGTAGCATGAATAGGGTCCCTACACATAAACTGAAGTACTGATAACTTAGTAAGTGAACCCAGAGTTTATTAAAAACACTGTTTTACAAGACTTACCCAACGTCTGGTTTTATAACAACTGGTGATGAAGGTTGTTCCACATCAGCAGATTCATCCTTTTCCTGAAAATGATGAATGATGATGTCTCTTTTAATTAATTTATTTTTTATTTATTTGTTTGTTTGCTAATCTGCATTCAGATCCTAAACCTAAATTCCCATATCTCATTTTTATGAGGATTAAAATTGTAAGTGTGAATCCCTTCAGAGATATAAAAACAAGCCTGTTTTTTTTTTTTTATTATTATTATTTCTCTTGGTAGGTGGTGTGGGTGGAGGGTTGGACACAGGCCACAGAGCCTCATTTTTACTTGGGCTGGGCGCCGCGCTTTTTCTGCTGACATCAACTCCTAATTGATCGAGCTTTTTGGTTGAAAAGATCGGTAGATAATTTGTGTATTGTGCCAAAAAAAAAAAAAAAAAAAACTAATGTGCAGAGTCACTGTTTATCATTTAGTAATAATTAAATAGCACTGCATTAAAAAAAAAAAAAAATCAGCCGCACTAATGCAGAAACAGTCATATCCTATAAGAGTAGGGCTGCATCCGAGGTTGAAAAACCATAGAAGAAGAAACTTCACTGTTAAAAGTGACATCTGATACTTACTGGGATGAATTAGTTACTTATAAAATAGTAAATAGTGATCGACAACCATCTGTGTGCTTGTTAGTAAATGGAAATGGAGACAGAGGCCACGGAGAGATTGTTTTGATATTTTTACAGTTTTATTCAAAGTTTGTTTAGTGATAACAGAGGAACAGCAGAAAGGGTCAGATGTCCTGTGACGTATAACTTCCTTTTACCGCAGTTTATCCGCGTCACAGGTCAGGCAAGATGGTGGTGACGTAGTACGAATAAGTACAAATTGTGCCTACTACTGGCTAGCTTGATATGTAGCAGCCACTCAGTAGTACTCGGTCCATACTAAGGATTCGGATGCAGCCTAGATGTTATAACCTGCAGCGTCAGCAGTCGTGTCAGACTCTACCTGGACTCTGCACCTGCAGATATTTATTTCACATATGTCGTTGCATCACGTTAAGGTAAAACTTGACCTACATTCGACTTTATTTGCCGCCTACACTCTCATACGAATAAGTAATAATAATATTTTTTGATGCAGTGCTAACGTCACAATTCTGTTTTAATTATCACAAGAGGTTTTTGTATTTATCCAGTCTCGATTGCATCAGGTCCAACTGAATGCAGATCTGCCACTTTTAAGTGGTTGCCCTCCCTTTTGTTGGTCTTGCCTCTTGTTTTGACACTAAAACTGGCTTTTTGTATGATCTGTTGGTGTTATTCAACCTCTTGACTACCAGCATTTCTCCAGCAAATTGGAAAAAATGTGTTTGCAACTGATATGTTTACTTCTAAAGTCTGCTGTGGATTATGTATGCGTGTGTGTGGTAGATTTAGTAGCTTTAGATTGTTTTTTTTTTTTGTAAAATTGTCACAGTATTTTGGGGTTTCACATCTGTTAAACCGGCATCACTTTACATTAACCTCGGCTCTGAAACTCTTTTCAGCGGCAAAGACCCTGCAGATCTTCAACATTGAGATGAAGAGCAAGATGAAGGCTCATACGATGACGGATGACGTGACCTTCTGGAAATGGATCTCCCTCAACACCGTCGCCCTGGTCACAGACAACGCCGTCTACCACTGGAGCATGGAGGGCGACTCTCAGCCAGTCAAAGTCTTCGACCGTCACTCCAGCCTGGCTGGATGCCAGATCATCAACTACCGCACTGACGCCAAACAGAAGTGGCTGCTGCTTATTGGCATCTCAGCACAGGTACAAATTAACTGCAGTAAAGTGTCAGTTGTGATTAATTACATGCATGTTGTTCTACCCCCTGTAAGGTTTAAGTTTTGGTTCTTAGAAGAGGCATTTGGCATTTTTTTTTTTAAATCTGTTTTTATATTTTATTCATGTTTTTAAGTTTATATTTAAATTTAAACATATGTTTTAACAAACAAGCTCAATAAAGGTGCTAAACTGTTTATGTAAATGTTTTTTATACCGGTTTTATACCTTTAATTATTAATTTTTTATTTAAAGAATGTATATTACTAAGTGTAGCGCACAAAATGAATATTTTATCATGCAGATAGAGGAGAAAATGTTCATTTATCTGCAAATAAAAAATAAAATAATCAGCAGCATATATCAGCCATCAGTTACCCAGACTTGTCGACCTTTAGTTTGTAGGATATAAAATAAAAGCATGTTATAGACTTTATTGGAATCAGGTGTGATGAAGAAATGATAAAACAAATCTTAGTCTCCTTCAGCCTGGTCTTAACTATTCTTTTTTTTTTCCTCCTCTTTCTCTTCACTCTTCAGCAAAACCGTGTTGTCGGAGCCATGCAGCTGTACTCGGTGGACAGGAAAGTGTCTCAGCCCATCGAGGGCCACGCCGCCGGCTTCGCACAGTTCAAGATGGAGGGAAACACAGAGGAGTCGACTCTGTTCTGCTTTGCCGTGCGAGGACAAGCAGGAGGAAAAGTAAGATCTACTGACGGTAACGAGTTCAGTTCATGTACTGATTTGAAATTTCCTCATTTTCTGACTTTGTCTTTGTTTTTCTTTTTGTCTCCAGCTGCATATCATTGAAGTGGGGACTCCACCAACTGGGAACCAACCATTTCCAAAGAAAGCTGTGGATGTTTTCTTTCCTCCAGAAGCTCAGAATGACTTCCCTGTTGCCATGCAGGTACTGAAGAAGTCCTGACACCTAACCCTGTTCTTGACATTATGATATCACAGTAGGACTAATTAAAATAAAAGAGGCAGGGAAGACAGTTTTTCCAGCTCTAATCATTCTCTCTCCTTGTGCGTCTAGATCAGTTCAAAGCAGGATGTCGTCTTTCTTATCACCAAATATGGCTACATCCACCTGTACGACCTGGAGACCGGTACTTGTATCTACATGAACAGGATCAGTGGTGAGACCATTTTTGTCACCGCCCCACATGAACCTACTGCCGGCATCATTGGAGTCAACAGGAAAGGACAGGTATTCTGTCATTTTCACCCTCTGGTTCACGATTTGTATAATAGAGAGAGATTTGTGTTATGTAATTTCCCCATTAATGACTGCAGTCGCTTCTTAAAGTCACAGCAGCATGTCCTTATAAAGATTGCACCATCTTTGCCTGCACATTAGTTACCATGTAATGACTGATCATCACTCAGACACTAAATAAACAAAGTTATGCACATTGAGATAAATGTTTTGTAATTAATTCTAAATCTGAGTGGGTATAAAACACAATATGTGCATATTCACTCTTATCTCTTCAGCACGTTGGTCTGTTAATACTGACATTTGTCTGCGTGTCAGTCCTGGATCCTTGGGTGTTGTGTTGTGTGACCTTGACTGAGACGAAGCCTCAGTGAAAATATCAGGCTGTAGCTGCGTTTTCATTGTCAGGCAGCATGTGACAGTTGCAGCGGGAGAGCTAAGCTTGGCCAAGCAAACCACACAGTCTAATCCTGTTATTGCTCTTGGCTGTCACCTGCAGGTCTGCCATATACAGCTCAGTGTGTTGCACGCAAACACACACACGCACACACACATAATGTAACCCAACACGCAGCAACACAGCATAATCTGCCTGTGCAATTCAGGAATGTAACAAGATGTAATTCTCTTAAATCTATTTTTGCAAACAGGTGTTTACTGACAACTTGAACTTTGAAGCCAATTGTTCAACACTTAAGTGGCAATTAAATGTGCACTGTTGACTCACTGAGTGCACGAATGATACTATTACATGTCTAGTTTCTATAGTGATAAAAGGACTGATGAATGAAATATAACATGCACCTCTGAGAGTTCATTCCCAGGAATCATTTCCATGAGGAATCCTGTGTTGTGTATGCAAAATAAAAACATGCAAATGTGTTTCTCCAGGTACTGTCTGTGTGCGTGGAAGAGGAGAACATCATTCCCTACATTACCAACGTCCTCCAGAACCCAGACTTGGCTCTCCGCATGGCTGTCCGCAACAACCTCGCTGGTGCTGAGGAGCTATTCGCTCGCAAGTTCAACACCCTCTTTGCAGCAGGGAATTACTCAGAAGCTGCCAAGGTGGCGGCCAACGCACCTAAGGTACTAAAACATGGCTTCACTAGTACAAGTAGCAAGTATAGTAATAACCAAGTGTAGATTTAATGAAATGTTCGTCCATTATTCTGTATCCAGGGTATCCTGAGGACCCCAGACACCATCCGCCGGTTCCAGAGTGTCCCTGCTCAACCGGGCCAGACGTCTCCTTTGCTGCAGTACTTTGGCATCTTGCTGGACCAAGGGCAGCTTAATAAATTTGAATCCCTGGAGCTGTGCAGGCCTGTTCTCCAGCAGGGCCGCAAGCAGCTACTGGAGAAATGGCTGAAAGAGGACAAGGTATCTTATCTGTTATTCACAGAGGAAAGATTCACACATCTTCTCTTGTGAAAATAGTCAGCACTGACCCTGACTGATTATAAGTAGCCACAACAATGAATTTGTTTTCAAAATCAAGAGTGTTTTGCTTAAACATTTAGTAGCATGAAGTTACATACACGTTGTTTATCTGATTTACTTTGTTCTGGATTTATATCTCCTCTTAAATTAAACCTGTTTGTGTTTCCAGCTGGAGTGCTCTGAGGAGCTCGGAGACTTGGTGAAGTCTGTCGACCCGACTCTCGCCCTCAGCGTCTATCTTCGAGCCAACGTTCCCAATAAAGTCATTCAGTGCTTTGCAGAAACTGGCCAGTTCCAGAAGATTGTCCTTTACGCCAAGAAGGTTTGTGGTGATGCTTTACTTCAGGTTAAAGACTAATATAAAAGAGTCTATCAGGTCTTATAGTGTGTTTTCCCTTTAGGTTGGCTACACTCCAGACTGGATCTTCCTGCTAAGAAACGTAATGCGGATCAGTCCAGAACAGGGTCTCCAGTTCTCCCAGATGCTGGTTCAGGATGAAGAGCCACTTGCTGATATTACACAGGTGAAAATCACACATTTGTGCTGTTAAATTCCTTCATATCTGATTGTTTTGACTGAGTATGACTGTTTCTCTCTTTCGTCCACAGATTGTTGACGTGTTCATGGAGTACAACCTGATCCAGCAGTGCACATCCTTCTTACTAGACGCTCTGAAGAACAACAGACCCATGGAAGGACCGTTACAGACACGTCTGCTGGAAATGAATCTGGTCCACGCACCACAGGTACATGAACTTGTGATTACAACACATCTAAATATGTTTACCAGAGTCTGATATGAACCAGTAATGTTTATCAAAGACGATGCTGAAGTCTTTTTGTCCCTGTGTCATGTCTTTCAGGTGGCAGATGCCATCCTGGGCAATCAGATGTTCACCCACTACGATCGTGCTCATGTGGCGCAGCTGTGTGAGAAAGCCGGTCTCCTGCAGAGGGCGCTGGAACATTATACTGACCTGTATGACATAAAGCGCGCTGTGGTTCACACACACCTTCTCAACCCGGAGGTATAACGCACAGATGAAGGAACACGAGAAAATATTAACTCTGCTGCCACTGCTTTGTTTTCATAATGTTTTGTTTTGTTTTTCCTCTGCAGTGGTTGGTGAATTTCTTTGGCTCTTTGTCAGTGGAGGATTCCCTGGAGTGTCTTCGGGCCATGTTGTCTGCAAACATCCGCCAGAACCTGCAGATCTGTGTGCAGGTGGCGTCCAAGTACCATGAGCAGCTCACTACTCAGTCCCTCACTGAACTTTTTGAGTCATTCAAGAGCTTCGAGGGTAAGTTGGAAATTAAATCAACCTGCCGAGATGACAAAAAGAAGATGCTTCTCCTGCTGACTTTGATTCTTTTTGTTTTGCAGGTTTGTTCTACTTCTTGGGATCTATTGTAAACTTCAGCCAGGATCCTGAAGTCCACTTCAAGTACATCCAGGCCGCTTGTAAGACGGGTCAGATCAAAGAGGTGGAGAGAATCTGCAGAGAGAGCAACTGCTACGACCCTGAACGTGTGAAGAACTTCCTCAAGGTGCAGAGAAAGGAAAAAAATCACAGTCATATCATCTAATATGAGTTGGCGTTATAATGAAACTAATTTTTGTTAAAACCATTTTTCTTGTATTTTACAGGAAGCCAAACTGACCGACCAGCTGCCACTGATCATTGTGTGCGACCGCTTTGACTTCGTCCACGACCTTGTCCTGTACCTGTACCGCAACAGTCTGCAGAAATACATTGAGATCTATGTGCAAAAGGTACAGTACCACTTCTCCTGCGTCGATGATTGACTAGAAGCTCTGTCTCCATCCATCTGTAACTTAACTGTCTCACTGAGGGAAGATAGTGCAGTAACCCTGAGATGATTTGTTCCAGGTGAACCCAAGCCGTCTGCCTGTTGTTATCGGAGGTTTACTGGATGTGGACTGTGCTGAAGATGTAATCAAGAACCTGATCATGGTGGTGAGAGGACAGTTCTCCACAGATGAACTGGTCGCTGAAGTGGAGAAAAGAAATCGGTAAGAGGAACTTCACCATAACAGGGAGTCACTCATTTAGATCTTTGGTTTATAGAGGTTAAAATAAATTAAAATAAACAGAGTCACTTAGAAATCTTCTCTTCATGTTCCTTTTGCAGACTGAAGCTGCTGCTTCCTTGGTTGGAGGCTCGTATTCATGAAGGCTGTGAGGAACCTGCTACCCACAACGCTCTGGCCAAGATCTACATCGACAGCAACAACAACCCTGAGCGTTTCCTCAGGGAGAACCCCTACTACGACAGCCGTGTGGTGGGGAAGTACTGTGAGAAGAGAGACCCCCACCTGGCGTGTGTGGCCTATGAAAGAGGACAGTGTGACCAGGAACTGATTCATGTGAGTTTATAGAATAAATAAGATATAGATATAAGAATAAAGTTGTAATATTTTGAGAGACAAAGAAGAAAGTTTATTTCTCTCATAATGTTAAACTGACTGTTTATTGTCCTTTAGGTTTGCAACGAGAACTCGCTGTTCAAGAGTCTGTCCCGCTACCTTGTACGTCGCAAGAACCCAGAGCTGTGGGCGAGCGTCCTGCTGGAGACCAACAACTACAGAAGACCACTCATCGACCAGGTATGTTATTCTGATTATTATCTGATCTAATTTACCTGCTGTTACAAAAAGGTGTGTGTGTGTGTGTGTGTGTGTATATATTAATAGGTATGAAATATTATACTTTTATTAAATGACCAGATGTCATTTATCTCTGCTTCAGGTCGTCCAAACAGCTTTGTCAGAGACCCAGGATCCAGAGGAAGTGTCTGTCACTGTCAAGGCGTTCATGACCGCTGATCTTCCCAACGAGCTCATCGAGCTCCTGGAGAAGATCGTCCTGGATAACTCTGTCTTCAGTGAGCACAGGTGAGAGAGGCTTGTAATTATCCCACATGTCTCATTTTTCAAGCAGTAAGAAAGGAAAGTTTTGATCCTCCTGTCTTGTTTTATTTCAGAAACCTCCAGAATCTGCTCATCCTGACAGCTATTAAAGCTGACAGGACACGTGTGATGGAGTACATCAACCGCCTGGACAACTACGATGCCCCAGACATCGCTAACATCGCCATCAGCAATGAGCTGTTTGAGGAGGCTTTTGCTATTTTTAGAAAGTTTGATGTCAACACCTCTGCTGTGCAGGTCAGTGGATTGATTCACAAAAACATAAACCTCTAAAGGCCTTTAAGCTGAGCATGATATCGAGTGTTTTCATTCATCCAGGTTCTGATTGAGCACATTGGAAACCTGGACAGAGCTTATGAGTTTGCTGAACGCTGCAATGAACCACCAGTGTGGAGTCAACTCGCTAAGGCCCAGCTCCAGAAAGGCCTCGTCAAAGAAGCTATCGACTCTTACATCAAGGCTGACGACCCGTCTGCTTATATGGAAGTGGGACAAGCTGCAGCTCAGAGTGGTAAGATGAACTTGATAAATCGGTGTGATTTTTTTTGGTGTATATGTACAGAAGATTGATGTATATATGAGACTTAATGTTGCTGCTTGTGCAGGAAACTGGGAGGACCTGGTGAAGTTTCTGCAGATGGCCCGTAAGAAGGCCCGCGAGTCGTACGTTGAAACAGAGTTGATCTTTGCCCTGGCTAAGACCAACCGCCTGGCTGAGCTGGAGGAGTTCATCAACGGACCCAACAACGCTCACATTCAGCAAGTAGGTTCAACAACCACACACTCGAACACGCGGATGTTATTTCACCTTCACAACTCTTCTCGAGTCGCTGTTTTGCTGATGGTGCTCTCTTTGTCTCTTGTCTTGCAGGTGGGCGATCGTTGCTATGATGACAAGATGTATGAAGCAGCCAAACTGCTCTACAACAACGTGTCCAACTTTGGCCGCCTGGCCTCCACTCTGGTTCACCTGGGAGAGTATCAGGCAGCTGTGGATGGAGCCCGTAAGGCCAACAGCACCCGCACCTGGAAGGAGGTGAGGAGAGATGTTGTTTTGTTGTTGTTGTTTCTGCTTCTCATTCTCGAACCATCCACTCTCATTTGATTTGTTTCTCTGCACCTCCAGGTGTGTTTTGCTTGTGTAGACGGGAAGGAGTTTCGTCTCGCCCAGATGTGCGGCCTGCACATCGTCGTCCATGCAGATGAACTGGAGGAACTTATCAACTACTACCAGGTACAGTTGGTAACTGGGGTTAAATTATCTCCTGTGATGAATTTATTTTAATGAAGGATCATGACTGGTTTTATTGATCCTGTCTGTTTCCTCCAGGACCGTGGTTACTTCGAGGAGCTGATCACTATGCTGGAGGCTGCTCTCGGGCTGGAACGTGCACACATGGGCATGTTCACCGAGCTCGCCATCCTCTACTCCAAATTCAAGCCCCAGAAGATGAGAGAGCATCTTGAGCTCTTCTGGTCTCGCGTCAACATTCCAAAAGTAAACGAGGAAAAACTCAGTTCAGTTACAACAAGTTAAATATGATTTCATGAACTAATGTGTGTGTCTCTGTACGTGTCAGGTTCTCAGGGCAGCAGAACAGGCTCACCTCTGGGCAGAGCTGGTGTTCCTCTATGACAAGTATGAGGAGTATGACAACGCCATCATCACCATGATGAACCACCCAACTGACGCCTGGAAGGAGGGCCAGTTCAAAGACATTGTCACCAAGGTAAATTTAAACTTTAGGTGGATTAGTGATGCTAGTTAACAAGATCTGCAGCGAAGAAGCTCAAATCCTAACGTTTTTTTTTTATTATTTCTTTTCTCCAGGTGGCCAACGTGGAGCTGTACTACAAAGCCATCCAGTTTTACTTGGAGTTCAAACCGTTGTTACTGAACGACCTGCTCATCGTCCTCTCTCCAAGACTGGACCACACACGCGCTGTCAACCTGTTCAGCAAGGTTCAACATTATTGTTGCTGATGGAAAATAAAAACAGATGATCTGAAAATAATATATGTTAATGATTCATTTCTTCTTCGTGTCTTCTAAAGGTGAAACAGCTGCCTCTGGTGAAACCTTACCTCAGGTCTGTCCAGAATCACAACAACAAGTCGGTGAACGAGGCGCTCAACAACCTCTTCATCATCGAGGAAGACTATGCAGTACGATGAAGTTGAAATTGACTTGTCTTCAAATAAATTAGTCACGATTCTTCAGCTAATCTAAATGTTCACTCTCTCATCCAGGCTCTGCGTACTTCCATCGACGCCTACGACAACTTTGACAACATCTCACTGGCTCAGGGCCTCGAGAAACACGAGCTCATCGAGTTCAGGAGGATCGCAGCTTATCTCTTCAAAGGCAACAACCGCTGGAAACAGAGCGTCGAGCTCTGCAAGAAAGACAAGCTCTACAAGGTGTTTATTAGTAGAAACTGTCACTAAACTTCACCAGTTCTACTGAGACGTTAAAACAGCAGACGTGGTGACGTTTATTAATGTGTTTGTGCCTTTCTTCATGTAGGACGCCATGCAGTACGCATCAGAGTCTAAAGACATCGAGCTGGCGGAGGAGCTCCTGGCTTGGTTCCTGATGGAAGACAAGAAGGAGTGTTTTGCCGCCTGTTTATTCACCTGTTACGACCTGCTGCGACCCGACGTGGTTCTGGAGACGGCCTGGCGACACAACATCATGGACTTCTCCATGCCGTACTTCATCCAGGTCATGCGGGAGTATTTGTCTAAGGTGGGTTTACCCAGAGGTAAACGATGTGAAAACGTTTAAACAGAAAGCGATTAGAAGGTAAATAAGAAAGATATTTTATTTTATTTTTTTTTTATTTTTGTCGTAAGGCGTTGATGTTGTGAATTAGTATTTGCAAACTCAGAAGTTGATGCACCACATAAAAAACAAACATTTTAACATCTGACACCTACAAGAAGGTGTTTGCAACTACTACTATACAACTATTTCCCCACAGAGACAGTGTTATTAGATAAAAACCTCCTCCTCTCAGTTCTTTCCTCCATTCATTCTCATCTTTCTGTGCTTCTGTCAGTCGTGTCGTGTTTTTTTTTTTTCCATTCAAGCTACTTTTCCATACAAATGTTTTCCAGAGGAGATTCATAAGTGCCGTGTCGCTCGTCATGTCATTTATATCTGTGTTACATGGCAAAAAAAAAAATATGACCCTCTTGTTGTTTTCATAACAAACACAACCTCAAAAAAAATGTTGCCAAACTTGCAACGTCAAGTTGGTGGATTTTACCACATCAGAATAATTTGTCTGTTGTATAAAATGTTAGTTAGATGATAGTTAATTGTCTTCAAACATCACACATAAAACATTTTACATTATATAGTAAATGTGAGTGAGTGATCTCAAGTTTGCATTTGTATCAAAAGTGGCGTTATTACCTGCATCTCTCTCTTTTTCTCTCAAGATTTTTTGTGTTTTCTTTAAGTGATAAGTCCTCTTGTTTGCTCTTTTTTTCTCTCTTGTCAATTTCTATTTTTGGGAGACTTCCATTTGTTTTTTTTTCCTTCTTAAGTTGCCTCTCTGAATTTCCTTTCCAGGTTGATGCGATAAAGGAAAAGGTGAAAGTCGAATCCATTTTCTAATCATTCTTTTTGACCCTTCCTCCTCCCCTCCCCCGTCCTGTAGCCTGTAGTTTGGAGGAGTAAAATTAGCAGAAACTGCATGACCCTCCCCCTCTCTTCTCCCCATGTCACTTTGCTGCTTCTGATTGTAAACTTCACATCTCCACTAGACCACCTACCAACCCACCAGGGTCTAGAGCGGAGCTCTTCACACCCTCAGGACTCTGACAGGTTCGCTGGTGTCAGTGACTGATTCTGATTCACCTACAGAGAATTAGTTTAAACAGAGATCAAAGTAAATATTTGTTTTTGTTCAAGTGTCAGGTTCTTAGTTTTTATTAAAGCTTTAATGTTCACACTAGTTGACTCCACCAGTGGTGGTGTCTGGTGGACTTGGTCCTCTGATGGTTGGTGAATCATCAGTTAATGATCATAATGTGTGAACAGCCCTAACGACTCCATCAGAGGCCGTCGGGACCTGGTCTGAGACCGGGACTGGATCTGTCATGTTAGAAAACTGGAGGAGTCTGAAGAGACTGACAAAGAGCGACAGCCAATCAGAGGAGGGATGTGAGATAAATGTGAGATAAAAAAAATCATTAGTGAAGTCGACTAGTGTGAACAAGACTTAACTCTGAACACTGACACAAGGTCTCTGTTGTTATTTGTCATGTTACAGTTCAGATTTTTCCATCATAAACTTTGCCTACAGCACTAAAAAAAAAAAAGGTTCACATAAACCTGATTTTTTTTTAGCCACTTGGTGGCAGCAAGAAACACCGAATATAACTGAGAACAAAACTGTTAGAGCAGTGAGAACAAACCAACACATTTCACTTGTAAGCAGCAAAAAAAAAAAAAAAAAGAGTTTAAAAATGATACGATACGTGACTTATTTCTGTCAGATGTGCTCCGTCACTTACACCAGCGTGTCCATCAGCTCTTCTGAGTCGTGGGTGAAGAGCGCCTCTCTGGACGACTACCTCACCTGCTGTGGTCAGGTCCTTTTCTCACAGTCTTAAAGAGGGAATTCGACTGTTAAACTTGGTTAAAATTCAGTAACTTTAACATCATTGTACAAGTCAGTGGAGCATTTATTTGTACCAGTGATGATAAAGTTATTGAATTGTTTCAGGAAACACCTGATTTCGAGACGTATGATTTTCTATATTTCTCCCACGTCTGTCGACTACTGATTTTATCTAAACAACAGACAATAACAATCATCAGTATCAGGTTCAAGTATTTGGAGGATTTTTCCACAGTACGTGTCTCTGAGAATTTGCTTGGAAACTGTAACGTTTGGTCTCTTCAAGCAACAAACAACATGAGTGTACGAGACAAAAAAAATAATAGTTTGGGTGTGTTCTTTTGAGAGGGAAAACAAAATAAAACATAGAAGATGTAGAGCAACAAGCATGCACCTCCCCATCCCCTGGTAGCGTCAGCAGCTCTCAGGCCTGGATAGGAGACATCGTTGTTGGCTGTGCCTGCTTCTGGAAACCTTGAACTGGCTGAACAAAACCATCCCCTCCACCCTGTTTCTCACTTCCTCCACTATGACTCTCTGCTGCTCTTTCTCTCTTTCTCATGCACTCTTCAAGAAGAAAATAACCAAACTGCCGCTTCAGCATGTCTCTCAACCTTTCTTTTCTCAAACAAAACGACAGCCTGTCTTCTCTTGAAACAGCCTGCTTAACCAGACTTGACTGACTCTAGTTAGTAAACTAGTCCGTATGTAGAGAACTGAACCCAGAACCACTTTACTCCACGTGTAGCTCTGTTCTTCACTGATTTCATCACATTATCTGTAGCTTTTCTCTCTTGACTGCTTGTTTTTTTTTTTTGGTTTTTTTTTTAGCTCTGTCTCTCTGTCTTTTTTCTGAGATGCTTCACAAATATTAAAACAAAATGATTAGTTTTATTAGTGAATTGATTCTCAAGGCTGGTACGTGCTTGTATAGAAATTAGTAAAAATGGGCAAATGTTTTCCAGTAGTCAAATAGTCCATCAACATAATAAACAAATAGATAAATCGATAAACTTGTTGTCAAGTTATTAATGTTTTCATTTCATCTCCTTATTCCTTGAGACTAGTTGTGTAAACATGTATATTTACACATACACAGGTACATGAAGCATGTTTCAGCTTCAAGTTTTACTCATTAACTGTACGATGTTACTCATCTGTGTTGGTACAAAATAAATGTTTCTGAATCAAGAAAAATGTTTTACTGAAAGATGAAGAAACTAACTGATTAAAAACATGGAAACTACTTTTAGTCCGGTTAGGGGTTGGTTCTCTACATACTCTGTTACATCACTAGATGATTTTGGGTGGCTGGATGGTGGGACCATTATTTGTCTTTCCTCCTAATCCCTAATACTTAATCAGTGGACGTCAACCTGATGGACTGTTGTAACTAAGCTTGATAGAGTTAGACAGTAGCTCCCCTTAGTTGTAGTTAACTCATGTTACCTCCAACACATTAGTAAGGTCTGCGTCCCTGCAGCCTGATTTTTATTTAAATCTGGATTGTATTCGCCTTCGCCTGTCAGGAATGGTCCCATCCGTCAGCCAGTGAAATAACCCAGAGGTCAGTTTTTGTTTTGTTTTGTTTTACAAACGCGGCGTCTCAGCTCTTGTTCTTTAAAGAGCCTCATCATCGTCCAGACAGTGAGACTGAAGTCTGACACGGTCGCTGTTGTTGTTGTTTTCAACAGGTCGACAAACTTGAAGCCTCTGAATCTCTGAGGAAACAGGAGGAGCAGGCGACAGAGTCTCAACCAATCGTTTACGGTAAAAAGAGCAACAACATACACTCATAATGGAGTTGCAGAACATCTCCTCCTCTTTAACTTACTATGACCTGCAACAAGATTCCTCTGTGTATTTAGTTCCTATCAAACTAGATCCTTTGCCACAAAATAAAACTTTCTGAGCCACCTATTTTTTTCCAAAAAGACTAAAACTCTATGTAACATTTATAACCTGGTCTATATTATAGTAAACTTTATCAATGAGTCCTGCATCACAGATCAATAACTTCACTAGTGAGGTAGAAATTCTTTTCTTTTTGAAGCGTCCATCATCTTGAAAAAGCCTCCATACGTACACTTTCTATTTTGAGCGTGTAAAAACGTTCACATTGACAGTAGCGGCACCCGGATGGTTTCACTCATAATGATCAATAAGTTGCGTGTGGAACGATGGAGACTTCTCAAGCCGGCAGATCGTGATCACGGTTCAAATGATGATCGATTAAAAAGGAGAAGGCGACGTTGAGGTCGTCAGGGTTGGGAGGAAAGCGAATTTAAGCACCAGCTTATAGCTCTAAGATGAAAGTGCAGACAAAGATCAGACAGATGAGACATTATGCTCTGGTTTAGTTCACAGGACGGATCAAGAGCACGATTTAAACAAATCACCTACTAAATTCTCCTTGGATGATGTTTCACAGCTGGAAGCCACAGTGTTGTTTTTATTTCCTTTTTCTTCTACAAATATAAAATTATAACATAGATCATTACACTGAAGGGAGTTTATGTTCTGACTGAAGGAGAACCTAAAGAACCGAATCAAGTGTCTGTTTGTCGTTCTGTCGTTTGTGTTGCAGGCACACCCCAGCTGATGCTGACAGCCGGGCCCAACATGGCCGTGCCCCCCCAGCAGGCCTACGGTTACGGCTACACAGGAGCACCAGGCTACACTCAGCCGCCACAGCCCAGCTTCGGTTATGGCATGTGAACACCCAACAAACCCCACCTCCTCCTCTTCCTCCTCCTACCCCTCCCTCCCTTCATCCATCTGTCTTTCTCTATTTGTGTTCCTCACCAGCTTCCCATGGTCCTCTACTCACAACAGAGGCCACAAGCAAGCAACAGCCCACTCTTCGTTTTGAGTACTATTTTTTTATTCTGTTGTCCTGTTACAAGAGAAAACATTTAACTGCATCGAAGGACTTTTATTTGTATCGTTTGAAAAAAGGAATTGGACCACGTTTCCCTTGTTTTTCACATTCCATATTTATGACTCCTTATTTACATTTTTTGTGTTTTATGTTGTCATGTTTGTTTTTTATTATTATTATAATTATTATTATTATTATTATTATTATTGGTTTGTGCAGAAGTGGACTTGTTAAAGCTCAGCAAAGAACCTTTGAAGTAGGTGGAGGAGCATTGGATTTTGCACTCGTGAAGAAATTAATGTAGAGAAGCTCTTACTTTTGATGTACTGAACATGTGAACAGCTTACATTGTCTCGTTTGTCTGTATAATTCATTTCATTGTTGTATATTCTGAGGAAGAAGAAGAAAAAAAAAGGTTACATATAATATTTGAACATATATTGCCATTTCGATGGCTATAGTTAGCAACACTAAGTAATGATAGTATATTCTGCACAGGCGTGTAGCTTTATGGAGTTTTAAATGCATACAGACGTATGTCACTGTGTGTGTGAGGTGTGTGTGTGAATGAGTGAGTGTGTGTATGTGTGTGTGTGTGACCTGATTGGTCTAAATACGAATTTTAACCCCTTCTCAGCCTCTACTGGGCGATTCAATCCACCCTCTTTAGATGTTAGCTCTCCTTCATTGGCTCCATGTACTTAGGTGACCTCTTTGTGCCGTGTACAGTGCTTGTGTGAGACTGTATCTGTGTATGTGCAAGGACGGGACCACGGCTACCGAAAACCTCCAGGGCCCAAATATATATATATTTATAAATATATATATAATGACAAAAAAAAAAAAAAAAAAAAAAAACCCTTAACTGTACCTTGTGTGTGTGCGTGTGTGTGTGTATTTACTCCGTGTATGCCAGGTGTTGTGGTGTTTCCCTTTGGTCACCATTACTTTTTTTTGTTTTGTTTTTTGTTTTCTGGCGTGTACAGTTGTGAACATGTCGAATTTGAAAAACTTATAAATGGAGTCCCCAGCCATCTGTCCTCCTCACACTCCCGCCCTCCCCCTGTCCTGTTTCCTCCTGCGTTTTAATGCAAAGCAGCAAGAACAAAACTAGGAGGCAGAAGACGACAGGCTGGTGATTAGATCCATGAACACTCCTGTAGGTTCTGTGTTTAGATGGTTATGATGAAGAAATTAGATCAGTACATCCAGTTCTTTGTTAAGAAATGGTCTGAAATAAGAGCCTGTATTTACCTTGATGTACTTAACTTCCTTACATGCTTTAAGCTGTGTGTGTAAAGTGTCATCTTAACCCTAACATAAGTTGACTTCCTTTCTGTTGTCATGCATATTAATAATAAAGGGGACCTGTCATTGGAAGAATATGACTTAACTGAAAGGGAAATACTAGACTAAATAAAAACTAAAAATTGTACCCAGTGTCTAGTGGAGTCGGTTTGTTAAAGTGGAGGAAATGTCACTTTATTTATTTGTTGATTTGTTGTTTTTGCTCACACACACACAAAATTGACAAATTAATCATGTTATATCAGATCTTCCTCCATAAATAAACCCTCTAAAACATCATGTTGGTATCGGACAAGAGGCTTCACAGCTTCAGCTCCGTCTTCGCTTTTCTTTCCACCTCGCTGCAGTATTTCGCAGGTAGTCCTGTCGCCCTGAAAATGAAGAAACACGTCGGTCATATGCAGCTTAATTACATAGATTACCTCTATGTTCACTGATTGAAACTACATCCATCCATCTTACTTCAGCTCCTTCAGCTTCTTCTCCTTGAACTCCTCCAGACGTTGACGTCTCTGACGATCTTCCTCCTTCATCCGATCGGCCTCTTTGAAGAACTCTCTCCGCTGAGCGACGGCTGAGATCTCTCGTTCTTTCACCTGCTGGCGAATCGCCTCAGAGTGTCGCAGCCTTTTCTGTCGCAGCTTCTCCTCCTCTTGTCTTAGTCTGATTATTTCTTCTTGTTGCACCCTGTGTGTGGAAATAAAAAACATCAAT
The DNA here is from genome assembly GCA_016801845.1 of Polydactylus sextarius. Lineage (NCBI taxonomy): Eukaryota > Metazoa > Chordata > Actinopteri > Polynemidae > Polydactylus > Polydactylus sextarius. The sequence goes on from CM028924.1 coordinate 1,548,039, forward strand.
CATAGTGAAATGATTCAGCTGAATGTGGAAGAAATAGATTTTTTCTTCTTCTTCTTACTTGAGCAGCCGGTCAAACTCGGCCTTCTCCCGACCGGCCTCGATGGACAGGAAATGTTCTTTACACTGAACCTGCTCCAGACGAGCCGCCCTCAACATCGCCTCCTCTTGTGCCTTTTTCTCTGCTCGCTCTTTCTCTTTCTTCCTCCATTCTCTGTCGGCAATTTGTTGGTTCCTACGAGCTCGGATCTCATCCTTGCAAATGCACAGAAACACAAGAAGATCTGTATGGGTTCATCCACCTTTGGCACTGTGATCAGAGCACATTGTGTGGATAAAACGTTAGACCCTGACCTGCTCTGCCTGGTAGTCTTTTGCCTTTTCTTGCTGAGCTCTCAGTCTGGCGATCTCCAACTCTTTCTCCTTCTTGATTCTTCTCTGCTCTGCTTCATATTCAGCCTCTCGTTTCTGCAAGAAATTGTGTCGATAAATGAGTGTGAAGTCGCCTGAAATTAATGAATTTGTCTAATTTCATTACAGAGATAATGACCAGTTTGTTTTTAACGTATTCCATATCCTTCATGTCTGCCAGTTTCTCCTCCTCTATCCGCTGCTCTTTGGCTCGTAAAGTCTCGGCGTTAATTCTCATGATCTCCTCGTGTAGACGCTGCTGCTCCTGTCTTTTCTTCTCCAAAGCCTGAAAGAACAAAACCAGTCAGAGAAGAAACCTCTGAGCGTTGGGGTGATTTGTGTTTGTCGTCTCGTTTGCACCTTGAGGTCCTCCTGGTTCATCCTCTCCTGGTTTTCTCGGATCACTTGTCCCTCCATCTCTTTCATCTCGTCTTGTAGTTGCTTCTCTTCCATTCGTTGATGAATCTGGGCGCAGATTTTCTGCATCCCACTGGAATAAAACACACACATCATAAATCAACGAATCATTCGGTGTGTATTTCTCAGTAGAGCCTCTTTACTTGATCCTCTGTTGTTTCCGTAGCTCCTCGATCTCATCCACAGTCTCCAAAGCCTTTCGACGCTCCACCTCCATCATCACATCCAGACGTTTCTCCTCCTCGAGCAGCTCTGCCTCCAACTGTTTCTTCTCCAGGATCTGAGCATCACGAGTTGCTTGACACTTTGCATCCAGAATCATCTAAAGGAGACCAGGTTCTCATTAGTTTATATGAAACATATTTAGTTTTATTTTAATAACACGTTTTTAACGGTCTACCTTGTTGAGTTTTTTGATCTCTTCCTCTTGCTCCAGCATCAAGGCGTCAGCGTTGTCGATCAGATGTTGAGCTTGTTCTCTCGCCTCCATCTCAAACTCATTCAACGCCTTGTTTTCTTTTCGGGACAAGTCGGCCTCGTAGAGCTGATGCTTCAGTCCTCCTGCGGCGTTCTGGACGACAGGTTCATGACAGGGTTTATTATTGTCTTATAGTTCATCTGTAAATTAAAGAACAATTGTTATCTCACTATTTTTTCTTCTCTCTTCCTTTGCTCAGCCTCCTTCAAGGCCTCTCTCTCCTCTTTGGTGAGAACATGAGACGTCGATGTGATTCGTTTAAACTCAGCTGATGGAAGAATGATCGACTCTCCTGAGGGATCTTTAAACGGGACCCTGATGAAACAGAAAACAGAGTCATAATAAAAGACAAACTGATCGTCAACATCATCGGCTAGTTTCACTCTACCTCAGGTTATAAATCAGGTCCCTGGTGATGATTTGAACCGCCGCTCGTTCTTCTTTCTTCTGAGACTTGTCTCTGGCTTCAGGGGCTGAGTTTTGACGTTTGTCTTGTGATTTCTGGACAAAGTAATTTATAACCTCAATCTCATAAACTTCAACTAAATATATAGTATCACACCAAAGCTGTAAACTGATGCTACAAGCCTCATCTGATGTGATATGTGATGCCTCACTCACCGGTGGTTTTGAGCTCCCAAATAAAGTTTCATCCACCTGAGACGTTGGGGCCCGTGTTCGGTACCGACGGGAATTAGAGCTGCTTCTTGAGGTGCTGGAGCTGGAGGCTAATCTCTACAGAGATGAACAGAATAGAATAAAATAAAATATCCTTTATTTGTTTACCAAGAGGGAAATGTATGTGTTTGACAGCAGCATAATGAAAAACTGTGAATCATCATCCTCAGCCATTAAATGCAATGAAAACAATCATTTAGCAGCCATATGTCAATTTATATTATATGATTTTATTTGGTATTATTTTTTTTTATTCATTTATTGATTTTAATATAAAACTTACCATTTTCTAGACCTATTGGAGTCCAGGATAATGTAGAATGAAGACAAAACAATTTTTAAAAAAATAAGTTTTCAAACTTTTTGTCTTAAAGTTTGATGATACGAACTAAATATATATTTTTTTAAAAATATATTTTTCTACTCAGAAACTTTGCTGCAGTTTAGGTTCATCCGTTGAAAGTGTGTTTGTTTTCCGTTGCCATGGGAACAAACGTCAGAAACATCTCACCAAATCTCGCGAGAGTTGACGGAAACAACGTTCTTTAAAAAACGTCCTTTAAAAACTTATCTTAGTTGACCTTACTTAGCTAAAATATAGGTAAGTATTCAAGTTTGTAGAGTTAGACACGATTAATTAATTAAATCATATTAAAGACAGAAATATTTAAATTTTAAATATGTTTTTTTAACTTATAAATAAGAGAAAATAAGAGTTTAAAACAAAAACATCTCCGGTCACCTAGCTTAAAATGCTATATTAACTTTCTTGTTTGTTCGCTATTTAGCCTTAAAAATATTATTGTAAACGAAATATTAACTCGTATATATTGTACAACATGAGTAACATTGAATTGAGGATGAAAAGAGACATTATTGTGATAAACTGTGTTGTGTTGTGTTGGTAGCTAGGTGGCGATAGTTGGTTAGCATCAACATGACGCGGAAGCTAAAACCTCCTCACTTATTCTTCGACTTTATGAGAAACTCCTCAGAGAAAAGATGAAGTTCGGTTATTTTCCAGAAAAAAACAACAACACGGAAGCAACAGAGAAGCAAACGGACACACATAGAGGTAACAGCTTTATTTACTTTACTTTTTAACGAATACAACGACTTTAAAAGCATCAGATTTACCTGGACTTTATTAGATACGTGAGGTTTTAAGTCGTAGCCTGTTTAAATGTTTGTTTCTGTTTCTGTCTTTTAGGTGTTTTGCTGTTGGCGACACACACACCTTCAGCTGCAGAGGAGCCTCCCCCTGGTCTGCACAAACTATTGGACTCTGTACTTACTCATTAACCACATTAGCCTGAAAACTCCTTGGATAACATCCTCAGACGGACGAACAGGAACAAAAACTAATCAGACTGGAGCATATTTTATTAACTGGTGACTAAAGGAAGGAAAACAACATTGTTGTCGATGTCACAGACGTATCGAAGTGTTGTTTTCTAACTTGTAGATTGAATCAATGGTGAGAGGGAGAGAGAAGTTGACCATTAACCTCCCCCTGCTGATTGCAAACACTACTGCACTTGAAAGCAGCTGCTTCTCCACAGCGGATCAAAGCAAAGTTCACAGTCACAAGCAGCAGAAGTTTCTCTGTCTAAGAGGTCGACTTTTATATTTTTAAGAATTTTCTGCTGTTTGTAATCATGGCTAAAGCGAACTATGGATACTACAGAGGAACTATATTTCTGGCCATGTTTGTTGGCTACACGCTGTACTACTTTAATAGAAAGACTTTTTCCTTTGTGATGCCTTCGCTAATGCAGGAGATTACTCTGGATAAGGATGACCTGGGTATGACACTTTGTTTTGCATTGACTTTACTCTTGATTTGTATTTATTATTTTCTATTAGTGCATCTGTGTGCTTTACAGATAACTGTATATTTGAGATATTTGTAATAGAACCATAAAATGTTGAATTTGACTGTATGCCTTCATCCTCTCTTGTCTGCTCTTTGCTCAGGCATGATCACCAGTAGTCAATCTTTGGCCTACGCTATCAGTAAGTTCATCAGTGGTGTGCTTTCGGACCAGATCAGCGCCCGTTGGCTCTTCTCCATTGGTCTGTTCATGGTGGGAGGCATCAACGTGGTTTCTCCTGGTCCTCCACCGTCGCCGTCTTCTCCACCTTGTGGTTTCTCAACGGCCTCGGTCAGGGTCTGGGTTGGCCTCCGTGTGGCAGAGTGCTGCGCAAGGTACCTGAGCCACATGCCAGTAAATCATGTTGAAATCTGCTTGTATCTGCAGATCTTTGTTTTTCTCTCCTGTGTTATTAGAAATAAGTAGACACTGTAATACACGCGGGATCTGGTTAAAATTAAACAAATAACACACAAATAATAATTTACTATTCATGCAGTTTATTAAAAAAAGCAATAAGAAATTATTAAAATGGATAAAGTTTGGATGCTCAGAGCTGCTTGAGTTATGGTTGACTGACTCAAAGTACTGACATATTAGACCCTTAGAAAATGTAATTTACTAGAAATTAGTTTTCATTTGTGAAGAATATTTACAAGTCCTTGATCTGTAGTTATATTAATATTTATTTTTAATATTCTTGCAGCAAATATTTATTTTATAATAAGACTTAGAGGAATTTTACATATAGATTTTTATAATGACTGAGTTATTTCATCTTCAGTTTTATATTTTTAAATGGAAAAAAGAAATGAAAAGTTATTTTCTTTATTCAGAATGTAATTGAAAAGTTTAAACTTCTCTATATTCACTAAATATCTGCAGACGTGACTTGAAACAACTGAATTTTAAATCTTCAACATTTCAAACATCAGGACTGTGAGAGAAACATGTTTTGAAATTGTTGGATGTTTTCAAAGCATTAAGACAAGAAGATATAAAATATATCCAACATGAGTGAGAAGATGAAGACGATCACTTTCCCTGTCAGTGATTTAATTATCTCATACGATCATTTCCCTCTCGTTTACCTGCAGTGGTTTGAGCCGTCTCAGTTCGGGACATGGTGGGCAGTTCTCTCCTGCAGCATGAATCTGGCCGGCAGCTTGGGCCCCATCATCGCCACAGTGTTGGCCCAGACTTACAGCTGGAGGACGATACTTTCTGTCTCTGGATTGATTTGTGTGGTGCTTTCATTCATCTGCTTGCTTGTCATCAAGAACGAACCTAAAGATGTGGGGCTGCCCAACATCGAGGCAGCAGCTAAGAAGAGTAAAGGAGGTGAGACTTGACTTTTTACCAGTGGATACGTTGTTACAGGTTATAATTGTGCAAACTTCATCAATACTCAGTTAACACATAACTGTGCATTGTCCAAATGTGTGTGTGTGTTTTATCATGTGGCTAAAGGTCAGAGACGTGATGGACTCTGCACTGTGTGCCCCTCACATGCCACCTGTGTGAGCTGTGTGAGAGAGTAACATGTGATTGAGAGATGTTTTATGAATGAGTCTGATTAATGGTTGAAATCCCTCCCATCTCCACCTCATTCACAGGGATATTATGTCACTTGTTATGTGATATTGATGGGAATGTTTCAGATACATAAATAAAAACAGGATTAGTGAATAACTGGACTTCTGTCTGTCTCCTGTTCAGGATCCTCCAGTGATAAAAGCACCTTGTCAGAGTTCCTGCTGTCTCCTTACCTGTGGCTGCTGTCTGTCTCCTACCTGGTTGTTTTTGGGGTGAAGACAGTGTGCACCGACTGGGGTCAACTGTTTCTCATTCAGGACAAGGGCCAGTCTACGCTCATGGGTATGACACAGACAGATGAAGTGGACCCTTCACATTTCTGTTGAGAAATAGTTTATTATTTCTTGTGATTCAGTGAGTTCTTCTTCGTAGGTAGCTCATACATGAGCGCCCTGGAGGTCGGAGGCCTGTTGGGAAGTCTGGCAGCAGGTTACTTCTCTGACAAGGCTGTGGCCAAAGTGAGTTTTCATGTACTATTGATACTTGTATTTCCTTCATTATGTGAAGGAAATGCAATTTAAACATTTTAAATTTTAATGTTAAACATTTAGATTTTTATGTGATTCTTCTCATATATGTGTTTATATATATTTCTCTTTTTTTTCTTTTTTTTTTTACAGCAAGGCATGAAAGTCTATGGCAATCCTCGCCATTTTATCCTGATCTGCATGATGGCTGGGATGTTTGTGTCCATGTATCTGTTTAGAGTCACAGTTACTCCTGAGAGCTCAAAGGTATTTAATATTACTGAATTACTGAGACGTTCTTGAGGCAAAAGACTGTTTGATAGACTCTGTCGTCTTCATGGTTGTATCTGTCTCTTGTACATTCAGGTGTGGATTCTCAGCTTGGGCGCCATTTTTGGTTTCTCCTCATACGGACCAATTGCTCTGTTTGGAGTTATAGCCAATGAGAGCGCCCCGTCCAACTACTGTGGGACGTCACATGCTATTGTTGCCTTGATGGCAAACAGTGAGTTGATTCAGTCTTCACAATCTAATGCTGCCTTTAGATTCCTTTAGATTAAAGTGACGGTCCAAAGTAACATGAACCCAGAGTCTGTTTCACCATGAATACGAGTCAAACTCCCCTCCAGAGATATTTTATGTTGGTTGAAGTAATATCCAGTTTGACCGTCTTTTGTTTTCACAACCAAATAGTTAACAATGAAAGTAAATGGGGCAGTCAGCCAAACGTATCTAAATTGTCATTTTTTAACCACTAATAAAGCTCAAAATATCACTTCACTTCAGCAGTAGCATGAATAGGGTCCCTACACATAAACTGAAGTACTGATAACTTAGTAAGTGAACCCAGAGTTTATTAAAAACACTGTTTTACAAGACTTACCCAACGTCTGGTTTTATAACAACTGCTGATGAAGGTTGTTCTACATCAGCAGATTCATCATTTTGTCATCACTTACTAAGTTATCAGTACTTCAGTTTATGTGTAGGGACCCTATTCATGCTACTGCTGAAGTGAAGTGATATTTTGAGCTTTATTAGTGGTTAAAAAATGACAATTTAGATACGTTTTGTTAACTTTGTTAACTATTTGGTTGTGAAAACAAAAGATGGTCAAACTCGATATTACTTCAACCAAAGGAAATTATCTCGAGGGGGAGTTTGTGGCTCAGATTACTCCGAACCATCATTTTAATAACACATAATAAACTTCCATCTATTTGTCTCTTTTAGTCGGTGGCTTCCTGTCTGGTTTACCATTCAGCACAATTGCCAAACACTACGGCTGGGAAATGGCCTTCTGGGTAGCAGAGATCATCTGTGGCGTCACCACTATCGGATTCATCCTGCTGCGTAACATCCGAACCAAGATGGGTCACGTGTCCAAGAAGGCAGACTAAAACATCAGAACCTCATCCCGTGAATACAGAAGGTGGAAAACCCTCTGGATCCTGTTTGTGCAAAGACTACATATTATTATTATTATTATTATGTGTCATACAAAGGAGGGTGGCACTAAAACACGACTAGAGAAATGTTTTTAGAAACATTCCAGTAACAAGAAGACCAAACTAGAAACTGGTGTATTACATAATATTTGTGTTAAATAAAAAATTATAATAATAAACCAAGAATTTTATTACAAGACCTTTACTTTTTGTTTTAAAGTAAAGTACAAGTGTTTTTTTTACTGAGGTAACAGACAAAAGTTTGAATAAATGATTCTTATTCGTTTTTTTTTTTTCATTTAAATTGTTAATAATCAGTTAAATCACACAGAAATGTAATATTCATAGAGAACAAAAACAAAATATGACATTAACACACGTTTAGTTTAATTTTTAAGTATTTACAAAACATTCTGTATTTACATTGTGTCAAATTCCAGTCCAAAGTAACAAAGACAATCCACTTAGTGTCCCTGGTCAAAGGTCCTCAGTCCTTCAAATCCACTAAATCTGGTTCTCTAAAGTCCTGGTCCGATTCAAGATCCAGTCCCAAAGTTTCCAGCTTTCTCTGCGATCTCCAGTGCACTCTTCAGATTCTGATCAAAGAGTTCACACCTGAAAATGACACACATTCACAGTGACAGCAGAGGACTTAATCAATATGGATATTTGATACAAATAACAACATTTCACGATCTCTGTAAATATGTGTCTGTTACCTAATTGGCATCTCCAGAGAATAGAAGGGATTCTTCAGGGCAAAATCAGAGTAGATTTCATAAATCTTCTTCAACAGAGCATCGATGCCGGACTGTCGAGGGTCTGCTAGAACGATGAACTTTATCCCTGAGAGAACAAACAAAAACAAACAAGTTATACGTCAATGAAATTATAGAAAATTGTCTTTCATTCTCCAACAAATTTACAAACTACTCTGGTACAAACCGCTCACCTGTGAGAGTTTGGAAGCAGTGAAGTTTGAATACGTCTGTTTCCAGCATCTCGATCCCTGAACTTCCAACTTCAGGAGACAGTTGTGAACCTATAGCAAACAACCTACAGAGAAAAACAAAAAGATCAGACCCGTACCTCTGTTCACGTTTAGACGTGATTTAAGAACAAAGTGATGGTCCAGAGTAACATGAACCCGGAGTCTATTTCACCATGAATATAATAAAGCTCAAAATATCACTTCACATAACAACTGGTGGTGAAGGGTGTTTCAGATCAGCAGATTCATCATGAACAACAGCTGATCAACAGCTACTGTCTGTAGAGTGAAAATGATGAATCTGCTGATGTGGAACAACCTTCATCACCAGTTGTTATAAAACCAGACGTTGGGTAAGTCTTGTAAAACAGTGTTTTTAATAAACTCTGGGTTCACTTACTAAGTTATCAGTACTTCAGTTTATGTGTAGGGACCCTATTCATGCTACTGCTGAAGTGAAGTGATATTTTGAGCTTTATTAGTGGTTAAAAAATGACAATTTAGATACGTTTGGCTGACTGCCCCATTTACTTTCATTGTTAACTATTTGTGTCCGACTCGTATTAGTGGTGGATTAGACTAATGAGCATCCAGCTGAGTAGATGGATGTAACTTACGAATGAAACATGGACGCCAGCATCAGCTTCTCATTGGAGCTAAGACGAGCTCGTCCAAATCTGATAGACACTGGATAGTTTGATGCATCTTTCAGGTATTCGAGGATGTCTTTCCCATCTGCTGTGTTTTTTCCAAGCACATCAACACCATTGATGGACAGAACTGCATGTCCCACTGGAAAATAACAACAAGGTAATTAAGCATTTAAAAAGACAATTATGCAGCTTAAACAATGGATGTTTATTACACATGGTAAAAGGTTTATATAAATGATAAATGATGAATCATATGAGGAAATACATGACAAGTCATTAAAAAGTGTGCAATCTGATTAGAAGCAATAAAAATAAACATAAATAACCTCTTCGTTGATTCATTAAGAGTAAGTATTATGCAATTTCGCCATTTTGTTTGTTTCTAACACATTCGTTGTTTTTGCACAAATTAGCTAGCATGTAAAAAAAAATTAGCTAACTGCTACGTTACCTCTAATTCCGTCCCTTTGTCCAAACGATACGACGACTTTTTCATCGTGATGTTTGAGAACTAGATCTAACGGATAACTAAACGTTTTCTCAGCTTCCGCTCTCGGTACGTAGTTGTCATATTGGTAAATTAAACCTCCAGCCTTGTTCACCACATACACACTGAAGATCACCATCTTGGCTACGTCGTGTGCAGCTGACAGCGCTGTCACGTGACCTCAACGGCGTCAAAAAAAAAAAAAAATCAATCAATTTATTTTTTTTAAATATATTTTACGTGTCGGAATAAGTTTTTAAAGCCTTTTAGTGAATAAATATTAATTATAAAATAATAATAATATAAACAAACCGTAAAAAACCGTGAAACTAGCAGAGAACTTCAATACCCATAATTCCTTTTCACACTTCCGCATGCACGGGTTGTCTAAGGGGCTCCTGCACGGGTGAACTTCCTTTCGCTCCGACATCTTGACGAGGAAACATGGTGAGGACAGTTATTACACGTTTTATCGAAACAAAACTGAAATAGCTCATGTTTCTTCAACGCGTATATTCTCCAAAATACTCGGAATACGTTTCGAAGGGATTGTGTTTTCCTTCGATGTGATAAAAAAGTGTCAGTGAAGCAGTTAATGGTTATATTTTTATTCATTTAGCGGTTGGCTAGTTAGCTAGCTAGCTAGCTAGCTTACTGAGTCCACCACGCTTTCATGCAGCACTGTTGGTACAGAAAATAAACGGATTTAATAGTCGCTAATAAGGCAATATACATGTTTATATGCACATATACATGTTGCCCTTCTATTAAAGGAGCAGTGAAGGGATTTGTTTTGATTATTAGTGATTTTATAGATGCTAATCGCGAGGTCAGGACGCCGTTAAGGCCATCACATGCCGGCCTGTCGAGCTAACTTCATGCTGCTGGATGTGTCCGATCATCCGATGTTTTTTACTTTATTTAATTACTGTAAACTAGTTTTTGTAATTCATTATCATACATTGAACATGTGCTACCGGGCCTCATATTTAATCGAAGTTTTTGAGTAAAAGATGACGTGAAGAGTCATGACTTGTTTCCTCATCGTTTCAGCCTCCCAAGCAAGACAAGAAGAAGGACAGTGGGAAGTCCAAGAAGGACAAGGACCCAGTTAACAAGTCTGGAGGCAAAGCCAAGAAGAAGGTATGAAGTGAATTAGATGTAGAAGTTTAGATCTCAAGTAGCTGCTTCACACGTCGCATCAAAACTGAATGCTCTCTTTACTTTATTTTACTCTGAGCAGAAGTGGTCCAAGGGAAAAGTGAGGGACAAGCTCAACAACCTGGTCCTCTTCGACAAGGCGACCTACGACAAGCTGTACAAAGAGGTTCCTAACTACAAGCTCATCACCCCTGCTGTTGTGTCTGAGAGGCTGAAGATCCGTGGCTCTCTGGCGAGGAATGCCCTCCAGGAACTGCTGGCCAAAGGTGAACATCACCTTATTTTATTTAGCTCAAAGCCCCAAATGATGCATGTTGGATCCAGTAGAGCGGTGTTGAAGGTTTCTTATTGAGCGAATAACTCGGACAGTTTGGGGAAATTAAGGAGGTGGCCCCACCCTGAGAGGTCAGGATGTGAGGTGGAGGAAGTTTTAGCATAATTATATTGATGTTTACAATCAGTTTTAGAGCAACGAGATTAAAAGTTTGCATTTTAAAATAATTTACACATTGTGTTTTGCAATTTTGGTGAAAAATTGTAGTGAAATACAAGATTTTTGCATCTTAAATCAAATGATTTATGGATTTTTATGTAAATGATGTTAAATATTCAACCTTCCAAACTTAACTCGCCCACTAAAATCATAATAATCTGCTGCATCTGGGGCAGCAGATGGAGATGTTTCTAGCTGCATTTCTACAAAACGACAACATGTTTTTCCGTCTATAGTAGTTGTCATGCAACATTAAGTTCATCCCATCAGTATGTCCCACAGTCATCAGCACTGCTCACTGACTGTGTCCAACGTTTATTAAAATGCACCACACATCAAACACTCCAGCTCTGTCAGTTCTCAAACGAGAGCGACGTGCATGAATAATGTGTAATGTGACTTCTAACAATACTAATGCTCTAATGTCCTCTTCTTAGATCATTTAGTCTCTTTAAAATTATTCAAAATATAAATTATAAGATGAAATCAAAGGAACAAAAACACCACTAAGTGTTTTACTGGTGTGGTGTTGTTCTGTCATCCCCCCTTCAGTACCCGACCGCCTGCCCCAAACACTTAACTCTGTGTTTATATTGTAATAATCTGAGCATCAATCAGACGTAAACAAGTTTTCACCAGACTGCAGTTTTGTTCTGATAAATTAAAATGTTACTCGTCCCACATGGGAGTCGCTGTCGTCATCAATAACTACTGGATATTTAACAACGCTGCTGTTTTAACTGTCATTTGATCAGGTAGTGGTGAAAAGGTTTTTTTTTTTTTTTGTTGTTTTTTTTTTTAGACCAACATCACAGTGAAAATAAATGAATGAGTTTACATTTTGTCGTCTCGTAATAACATTAATTTATTAAATATCTATCAAAAGAGCTCGATGTCGAATACAAACTATAAAAACATCAGAATGACAATAAACTGATCCTGTTGTTTTTGTCTTTCAGGCATGATCAAGCTGGTGTCCAAACACAGAGCACAGCTGATTTACACACGTAACACCAAGGGTGGAGATGAGGAGGGAGCAGCAGAGAAAGCATAAACAGGTACAACAACAGAAACAGCGTCTGAATTTATCCTGACATCTTTATTTTCTAGTGTCACTGACTTACAACCTCTTCTCTTTCTTGTCTTGCAGCTTCTCCTGTTTGTCCTGTTTGTAATGAAAGAAAAATAAAAAAATGTAAAGACAAAACATCACCTGTGTTCATATTTTTTTTTAAATTTATTTTGCCGTCGTGATGCTGGGTATAAACAGGTATGTATTTATATTAAAACAAAACAACAATTTATGGTCTTAAAATTAAATGGGAAGCAAATGATTTGAGTATTAACCAGACAGGAGAATAACTGGTTGTTTTTTATTCTCCTGCCTCCACTTTACATTCAACCAAGGTAATAAAAGTCTGAGCTGCAGCTTCTAAATAGAGAGGGAATGAATTTCTTAACACTAAAGGCACTTTAGTATAAAAGGTTTTGTGGCTTAATGAGTCATGGTTGGAGATATTAGTGGAGATTTTAACTTTTATGCTTCTATGTGTGTGGGCGGTAGATTGTGTTAATCTACTGAAAATGAGTTTTAAATACAGTTTTAATTCTGATGAGTTGGAAATGAATTTACTGACGTTACGCAGCTTCATGATGAGTCTGAGCTGCTGATTCACGATCGATGTCTTTAGATAATTTAAAGTCGTCCTCGGTTGTTCACCTACGCTGTTTTACTTTTAGTGTTGTTTCTTAATAAATTCACAGAAACGTCCCAGCTCGACTGATCTTTTGCTCTCAGGTTACGAGAGGCTCATCATTTATGTGTGAAGAGGCCACAGGCGTCGAGAGGTTATGAGATATTGATAAGAAATGGCAACGGCATGAAGAAGCTATCTCCACTGTCAGATGTTTTAGCTCAGGGCGTGAAAGACGCAGGCTTTTTAGTGATGGATGCTGTCAGACGTCTCTTTGTCACCGTGTGGCGCTACCTCGAGCAGCGGCTGGAAAATAAACAGCACGGTTCACGAGACGTTAATGCTTCTGTTTTTCATTGGAGGTGACTCGACTTTCAGTCAAGTGGCTGAATTATTTATACATCACCTCATTTTCTGAGGTTTGTCTCTTGTGCATGTAAATGCCTTTGTCATATTGGCACAGAGAATTAACCTGTTAGTGGAGTTTGATTATTTAGACGAGAAAGAAACTTTCCTCATTTTATTATTGGTATTTTGACTTTTTTTCCTGCTGTTGTGATTCAAAGCAACAATATGTATATGTAATATATTTACAACATCAATGTGATGGTGCATCAACCACAAACACTAACATATGTCACTTTCAGAGCTGTTATATACCCAGTTTATCCAACTCAACGACAGGACGTCATGTAACTACAATATAATCCTGGTGGTTTCAAATATGCAAATTAATTCTGACTCACATCAGTCGTCTTTTGTCTTAAATTAAACATATCATTATGGTTATTGTTACAGAAAACCGCTCAGTCCTACTTTACTGATACATTTTATATGTTCTGAGTCATGAGGAAACGATGCATTTGTTTCCTCATGTTCAGTTTTGTGTTGGAGTCATCATCAGGACATTTTCTTCTTTTAGATTTGTGGTAAAAATATACAAAAACCAGACGGTAAATGAGGACGAGAAACACGGCGTCCAGACGTCAAAACCACGTAAAGTTGCTTTAACATTAAACTCACGTTCCTAAAAGTTCAATCAGTGAATTTTTTTTGTGAATAAATAAAAAGTCGCAGTAGCAACAGAGATGTGCAGCCTAATCAGAGGCTTTGTCGTCATATTTTAATTAAGTCATAATAATAAAATGGGATTTATGTGATTTTAATCTGTAATCGCTGTTTTCTGTAAACTGAGGAAAGATTGATCTGTCATTGATTTTAAAATGTTCTGCCTCTAAAACAATTCTGTCTAATGGTTCATCCATCTTTGAATTTTTACAGACAAAATCTAAATGATTGAAAAAGCCTTTTTGTTTCAGCTCTGACCAATAGTCTTTTCAGTTTTTGTATTGATTTTCCTCGAGTCTTTAATGCACCAAACTAGAAGATTTCCATCTCTGTTCAAACCTGAGAAGAATGTGTTCGATGACCTTGAGTTGATTTTTTTGTTTGTTTGTTTGTTTATATCTGGAGACATGTATAAGAAATAATTTAAAATCATGACTCAATTTTCCATTTAATCATATTCAGCATTGACTTACAATCTGCCCTCTACCAGTTCCTCCCTTCCTGCCGCCTGTCATCCAGCCCTCGTATCTGAAAGAACAGCTTCACTTCATGTTGAGAGCCATGACCGAAGTCCTAAATTAGACCGGACTGCATTGAGCCTTGGGTAAGGCAGTGAAAGTGACTCACTGGTATGTATGACAAACAACTACTTCTGTTCATTATGGATGGCCTGTGTGTGTGTGTGTGTGTGTGTGTGTGTGAGAGAGAGAGAGAGAGAGAGAGAGACTGGATCTTACCACTGATGGTTAATTTCCTCCCTCCTCCTTCTCTCTCTCTCTCTCTCTCTCTCTCTCTCTCTCTCTAGCACACACACTCAGACACACACTGATTATATTCAAATGTCTGCAGAGGCTAAAAAGGCAGCAGGAGTCAGAGGGTGAGAGTGTGTCTACCACCACCACCACCACCACCACTGCTACCACGTAGAGGGAGAGGGAGCGCCGCCTCGTGGTCATGGTTCGTCGGGGTGCTTCCCCCCTCCGAGCTGGATTTATGGCACACAGCTGTTGAGTGGCTGACAGACGTGTGAGGAGCTCAAACACTGCTGCTTCTCCTGCTCCTCGTCCTCCAGCTCGAGCTACTGAAGCGAAGGGAAAGACGGCTGCTCTGCCTCGACACACAACAGTGAGTACTCTGCTTTCTCCTTTTTTGGAAATGATCATTGTTATTTTCTTTCTTTCTTTGATCACCTCTTCTTAAGATTAACTCCCAGTGTTTTATTTATAACGTCAACCTCTGACCTACTGTACATTTTTCACAGTTTTTGTCTTTGTGACTCACGTGTTTCATGCTGTGTTGTTGGGATTACTCTCTTAATCTTTACAGAGGTAGTTTGGGATGTTGGAAAACAAAAGATGTTTTTATTTGCCAGCTCTCTGGAGTTTGACCATAAAAGGTCAGAAATATTGAAACACAAAAATAACTTTCTTACTAATGTTGTAAGAACAAAACCTCAGTCTCTTCAGGTTGTTTATTAGTTAAAACTATTCAGTGTGTGTGTGTGTGTGTGTGTGTGTGTGTGTCCTGTGCAGTTTTTTTCTCTTTTTAAATTTAGTTCACAAGTCGTGTGTCCTATTTTTAGAAGTTAAAGGCATCACAGCAGAGTGGAGACATGTCGCCAGCCACTTACAGACAGACAGACAGACAGACAGACAGACTGACTGACTGACTGACTGACTTCAGCCCTTCAGTGTTCAGCCTTCGATTACTCCACGCTCCACACACTAACCTCCTCTGTGTATTTCCCTCCGCCGACGACCTCCAGCTAAACAATTTCACCTTCTCTAACTCAACTGAAACTTCTGGTGATCGCTCAGGTCAGAGTGAAAACCCCCGGCTTCTCAATTACAACCGGACCCTGTGGATTTTGAAGGGCCGAGAGGTTTTGAGTCTGTTTCATCCAAAGGTCAGACACACAACTTGGCAGGGAGCATCTCTTGTTTGAGGTTAATTGAGGAGGTGCCCTAAGATAAAATAAAAAACCCTCCTGAACCAAGTGCTCTTCATCTTAGAGAGGACATGAGTGTTAGAGATCTACAACACTCACATTTAGTTGTCCCCTGTGGAAAAGGATCCATTAATATAAAGTTTTAGAATGAAAATCTCATCTAATATAATGAGTTTCAGTCACCAGGAAGCTTTAAAAAGTGGAGAACCTGATAAAAAGCTTTTTTTCCTCCTCAGGCTGTGTAGTTAGACTGTATTTCCGATCATAATGTCCCATAAATTGAGCATTCTTGGCGCTGGAGCAGTGAGGCTGTTCGGGGAGTGTTTATTTGGGTTGCTATGGAGGGATCAGTCTGTGGCTGAAGGGTTGGTGGTAACACTGAAACTGGAGGAGCTGGAAGACGCCTTTAAAGATCCAACCTCAAAGCTGCTTCCAGTTAAAGCTAAAGTAAAGACGGCCTCTTAATGCTTCTTCATTTCAAGTAATTAGAGTGAGTTGGATCAAATTCATTAACATGAAAACGAACAAATCCGAAGCTGTTCTTAGTCTTTGCCGCTGATCAACATGTTAACATGCAAATGATCTGTGGTTGGTGATGAGTATCGTGTCAATTTAACAGACTCTGCTCCTGAATGGAGGAAACCATGTTAATGAAACTAGCAGAGCTGCGGCACAATGAAGCTCACACATAGTCTCTTTAAAAGTTGCTGTTTCTCTGCTGCGTCTGAGATTCATTTCGCCGTCATGACTCTTTCTTACAAGTACGATATATAAATATAAATGAGGTGAGATACCAGAGCTTTTCACATAACTTACTCCTTATCAACCTTTCTCTTTCCACTCCCCCTCCTGTGGAAATTGTACAAAGCTATTTTTCCCTCCTTTTTTTAAGCAACATCCATTCATTTTGCATGTGAAATAAGGGCTATTCATCACAGCCAGACTCGCCAACCATGTGACAGCTCCTGTGGAGATGGTGAAATACTCTCAAGCCTTTTATGCCTCCGCGTCTTCTCCTCTATGTTTTACCGCAAACAGCGAGAAAACAGCCGCGGCGGCTTGAGGTCTTTATTATCACCTCTCTGTGAAAACGTGTTCTCCAGGACATCAGAGTGTTTGCTTCTTATCCATCATCCTGTGTTTAGAGGGCAGAACACTTCTTCACCTTCATTATTCAGAGGAAAACCATTTATTTGTGTTTGTTCATGCAGTTTGTCACTTTTTTTTTGCTTGCATCATCGTTATCGCCTCAGAGGGTCACAGTGGGACGATGTGACGGGGCCGAACATCTGTTAACGTCGAGCGAGAATCACAGTTTAGGTTGGGAGGTGGCTACTTTAACATGATGGAAAACGTCTTTACTGTGGCAGTAAGATGCCAACATCTGTGCTGTATGTAAATCAACCCGGCAACGCTCAGCAGAAAGAAAAAAAAACCTTTTCCTGATAAGATTTTTAAGAAGTTTGTTTTTCT
This sequence comes from Polydactylus sextarius, assembly GCA_016801845.1. Taxonomy (NCBI): domain Eukaryota; kingdom Metazoa; phylum Chordata; class Actinopteri; family Polynemidae; genus Polydactylus; species Polydactylus sextarius. The sequence goes on from CM028924.1 coordinate 1,565,373, forward strand.
TTCTATTGACTCAAAGTTATCTACACAGTGACAGGAGTTTCTTCAGGCCTTGTTCTTTTTTTTCGCAGCAGCTTGTGTTTGGTTATTAATGCAGACTAATCAATAAAAGAAAGTGACACCTCTCTGCTCTCTGCAGCCCTCTGAGGCAGTGTGGTCCTTGGCTTCACTTAACGCTCCAACACAAACTTCCCGTGTCGTTGTAAAAACGTGTCCCTCAGGTTTCTCTGTCGTCAAACTGCTGAGTGAGGTCGCCCTGCGCTCACGTGAACAAACTCCCGTCGTATCATAACTTCTAACTCTCGCTGCGGTTTAAAATCTGCTGACATTCATCTCCTTGGTTTTTGTCATTGATATCCTGCTGCTGTGTGGCCAGAAACAGAGAACCGCCCCTGCTCTCTGTAATAAGTGGCATTTTCCTTTTTGCCTTTTCTTTTTCTTTTTTTTTTTTTTTGCTGGAAATTCAGTCAAGTTTTCCGTTGGTGCATTGAGCCACATCCACTGGATGTGTGTTCGAGCTCTGGCCTCATGAATAAAACACTGTGTGTGTTGAAATCATGCAGGTCGTGTGTTTATGTAATTAAACTGTAAAAATATTCAGTTATTAAATCTAAACGCTGTGAGATTAAAGCCTCTGAGGGATGAATGAAAACTGTTTGTCAACCATCAAGATATTTATGTTTCACTGATGTACAAACCTTCTTAACATCAGCAATTTTTTAAATGAAAGTTGTTTATTTCAACTAATATTTTTGGTTCACTCCACCTGATAACACCTCAATGAGGTAAACAGACACATATTTCCTTCAGCAGATGGTGGAGACCAAAACTGAGTCGTAAGAGTTCAAAGTAGAGTCGATAATAAACCAGAAACATTCAGTCTTTTGCTGTAAAAATGCTTCTTTTGTTAAAAGAACTCTGACCTTTTTTACACATAAATAATTTTATCTCTGATCCCTCACAAACTCCCACTGGCTCTGTAACGTAACATATGTTGTATCACTGAGCTGCACACGAGAAATGTTTACGTCTACGTGTGTGTGTTTCTCTCTTTCTAACATCTGTCTGCATTGTGTCCAGCCAGCAGATGGTGTGGGAGCAGTATGTCACCACCACCCAGGGCAGCAACTCGCCCAGGTCGGTGCCCGACCACGTCTATAAGATCGGCATCTACGGTTGGAGGAAACGATGCCTCTACCTGTTCGTCCTGCTGCTCATCGTCATCCTGGTGGTCAACTTCGCTCTCACCATCTGGATCCTCAGGGTGATGTGGTTCAACACGGTACGAATGACGAATCACTCACCTCAGTAGTTTGTGTTGTGAGGATTTTCTTTTTCTTTCTTTATAATCTGTGTCATACCTTTATCAACGATGAGTATCATCATCATCATCATTGAATTATTTCTTTTTACTAATTATCATGAGTTGGAGGCAGAAGCGGTCGTATCATCCATCATTAACCGATAGTTGGCGACTGAACAGGAGAGTTTGTGTTTGTTTTTTCATGGAGTCTTGTCAGTTTTCTGTCTCAAGACCAGATGGTAGAGTGTTGATTTATGGAGAAACTGAACAAAAGCTTCACACACACACACACACACACACACCTGTGAAACTGGCTGTTTTTATTCTAAGATGGTCCGTGTGTGTGGAGCGTTGCCACATGTGTTTCACACTTAAAAAAAAACAACAAAGTGGTTGAATGTTGAAAATTAAAATTCCTCACCGATCATATCGTGCGTGAATTCATCACTTTGTGTATTTTTCTTTCTTTTTTTTATTTTTATTTTTGTTTTCAGGAGGGGATGGGACTCCTACAAGTACACTCAGATGGGGTCAAGCTGGAAGAAGGCGAATCTGAGTTTCTGTTTCCCGTCTACGCCAAGGAGATCCACTCCAGAGAAGTAAGATAATCAGGAACACACATACACACAAACTTTTCTCGCTCTGCTTCCCACATTCTTCCTCCCTCCTCTTCTTTTTTCTTCTCCTGCTACCTTCTGCTTTTTCCTTCCTCTTCTATCTCCTTCCAAGCTACTTCTCACAAAGCTGTTTGTTTAGTTAAGTATCCCGACAGACGGGAACATTATTTCATTATTTCACTGTTTACCAAACTTAAATCAGGTAGGGATTTGGTTTGCGTGTCTTATTATCACCTCAATCTAATTCCTCACAAACACTTAAGCTTTTTTTTTTTTTTAATCCAGTTGTAGTTAACTGACCTGCATATTTTGGCCTGTACTTTTTTATTTTGGTAGATGTGTCAGAACAAACTGGATTTGGCAGTCCCACACGGTGCACGTGGTGGTGCAGAGAGCTCCCCATTAACCTCAGGGATATTTGTGGTGGAAAGCAGTTTATGGCCCGCCTGCTAGCAGCAGCAGATGGGAACACTTTGCTACAGTTGTTTACATGTTATGGCTTTTCTTGCTCATAGCAGCATTTCTTCTTTTTAAAAAACATTCTTTCTTTATAGGCTTCATTAACAAGGCAATGTATTCCTCATTTATAGACGGATGATTTCTTTAATGTATTCTATGGATTTCTAACGAGATTCAGGAGTTTTTTGAGTCGCCGCCTCCTCTCGAACGTGAAATGTTAGCTCCTTAGATCATTTCTATAAAAGGGGTTCCCATACAGCTGTGAAGGAACAGAGGTGATTTATTACTGAGACACGACTCGTATAAACATTTCATAAAAGTTTGTGTCTGCTGATATAAACTCAAGTACCAGGTTTCAAATCCAGTGAGTAAATCAGGTCATGTTGTAAGTGTTCATATTATAATATGTTAAGTTAGTTATAAACTTGTTGTTTACATGTTTACATCCTTCTCCACCAGCAGAAGACTAAACATGACTCATACAACAGTCCTATAAAAGTATATTTGGTTCACTGGAGGGAACATTATTATTAAAGGTTAAACTATTCATGTCATTTTCCTCCTCTTGACCTGATGGTGGCGCTGGATTATGTGGTTATTAAACAGTATTGTTTATTAACATGCACCGTCCTTATAAATAAAAAAACTAAACTAGATAAACTAAAAAAAGAAAAGATGTTAACATGTTTACCGGTTCATACCGAAAACCGTTTTTTATTTTTGTTATGATATGATTTTCTTTTTCTTAAACCGCAATACCGGTATAATAATAATAATAATAATCACCTAAACAACTTTCTGAACATTTTGCAGCTGGAAATTGTTTCAGGGGGACGTTTATTACTGCTGCACTGTTAAACACACGTAGCAGAGCAGCTGTGTTAGTCTGAGGTGTTGAGGTGAAAATGGACAGAAAAAGTTCCCAAACTGAAGCTGTAACAGACACTGAAGTTGAACATGAAGACACAGAAATGTTGCACCAAAGTTGTTGCAGCAACACAAGCAAGTTGCTAATTGTTGCTAAGCGCTAAGGCCGGTTTTATCTCTCCTGTCCCCGCCGCTGTAGCTCCAGAGCTCCGCCTGCAGGACTACGGAGAACCGCTGGTAACAAATACCGTTAAACCGGTATAATTAATTAAAAAAAAATACCGCGATATAGAATTTTAGTCGCACCGCCCAGTTCTGGTAACATGTATATATCAACCAGATTCATTCAGTAAATGCTGTTTACTAAAAGAAATTAATTTACTAATTAACCCTTTATTGCAAACTATATTATATTTGATACATATCTGTCTCTGTCTCAGCATTTATCAAATAAAAAACACAATAACATTTTTAAAAATGTTAAAAGTCTATAAAATAATAAATAAGAAAATTATAACAAATAAATTAGAAACAAAAATATATATTAAATGATATAGCTTTTTTTTTTTAATTGTAATTTGTTAGAAGATTTTCAACATCATGAAAACATTTTTTCTACTCAGCTTTGCAACATAGTGTAACATCTTGCTGTCTTTTTTTTTTCCAGGATTCTTCACTTCTAGTTCACTCCCCGGAAAATGTTTCCCTTAATGCCCGCAATGAAAATGGTGATGTCACAGGGAGGGTATCAGTGGGTAAGAGCCTGAAATAGGGACATTTACACACACACACACACACACACACAGACACTTATAGCTTGCACTCATGCATAACAAAGTATCCTATTGATGTATGAATGTAATAGTAAAGTCATTCATGCATATGTCCTGCAGCGATTCCTCATCCAACATTAACAGTGACACGAGCCCATCTTTCCATTTGCGATCTCTTACATTTCCATTTAAAATCCATTAAACGCGACATCTCCCTCTCTACCACTGTTCGTGCATCGTTCTGTATTACACACAGGACCCTGAGGCCTGTGGAGGATCATATTTGTGCTTCTTTTATGGCTCAGCAACGGCTGCGTTGGGGTATTTTATCATATTTAAAAGGCCAACAAATGACCCAACTAATTGCAGTGTTCCACGGGGGCTGTTGTGTGTCCTTGATCATTAAACCATAAAAAGCGTAGCCTGCTTCCTCCCGACCGTCTGTGAAGGAAACTGAAATGCTTGTTAGGGAAGATTTCATGCCGTTTCACAGCTGTAGATGCTGTAGTGGGTTAAATATCCCACTGACTGATCTACCTGCTCCTCTCGGAGCTGTGAACACTGATGTAACGAAGGGTAAAGTGAGATAACCTCAGATGCTGTATGTCACTTTTTTTTTTTTTTACCTGTTCATTTCCAGACACCTTCAGGTGTTGTTGTTGTTGTTGTTTTTGTTGTTGCAGGTCCAAAGGAGGCTCAGGGACACACTCGAAATCTGCTCATTAACTCCCACAATGACAACATGCTGTTCACTGCAGATGGCGACCAGGCTGTGATTGGACCAGACAAACTACGAGTCACAGGTAAAACAACGGCTGCCACCTGCTGTTTTTACTGAAAATGTGGCACATCTCTGAGAAAAAGTAGTTTGTTTGTTTTTTTCTCTTTGATTTGGAAAAAGTTAATATTAACAACAGATGTGAAGTCAGCAGGAGTTATTGGGTTTAATGGCAGGTACCTGGCAGCTACGATACAGAAACCAAGGACAAAAACAAAGATACAGTCATTTTCATAATCATTCACGTCACAGATGAGTAAAGTGGATCTATATATAGATACATTAATGACACGTAGGTGAGCTCCATCACAGTAATGCAAGAATCTAATCAATTATTTTGTTAATAATTAAAGAAAAAACACACACGAGAAATTATCAAAGCTGAACCAACCACCGTCGTCTTTTCTGTCAGTGTCCAGCGTGTGTGTGTATTGATGGTGTTGTGGGTCACTGACCGCTCGCTGTGACGGCTGATTAATGTTGAAGGCAGCGTCAGCCGATAGCTTCATTATGCCCGCGGTCGTTTTGATCCATTGAGAGAAGTTGACAGCAGCAGCAGAGAGGGAGATGTTTTCTAAAATCCTTGAAACGAATCTCTCTGGTCTCATCCACAACAGCTGAGCCCTCGTTCTCGTTCTGTACAGTACTTTGGATCTAATTTCCTCTCTTGTGTCTTCGTCTCGCTTCTCTTCACTTGTAGTAATTATTCTGATTCTGCAGACACTAACAAACAGTTGCACATCAGACTCAGGCAGACGATAAACAATTATTTTACTCTGTATTTTAGTAACGAACAGACCAGAACAGCTCGTTAGATTTCTGTGTTAAAAAGGTTAAACATACATATACAAGGTCAGTTTACAGGTGAATGAACCATCAACGTGTGACTGCAGCAGAATCTGTGACACATATTGATTCAGCTTCAGTTGAAATATGTGAACGTGTTTGTCTCTTTCTCCATCAGGTCCTGAGGGAGCGTTGTTCCAGCATTCAGTGGAGGTGCCTCTGCTGAAGTCGGAGCTTTTCAAAGACCTGAGGTGAGTATTTCATCTAGTAGGATGACACATGAGGACAAAGTCCGTCAAGTCGTGTGTTAAGTGTACGAATGACGTAAAGAAGGAAATAAACGAGGTTCAGACGGTAGATATGTTAAGAAGTGGGGTTAATAAAGAAAAAACAGGAAGCAGACAGAAACGATAAAATTATAAAACATGATTTTCTGTAGGTTGGAGTCTCCAACTCGCTCTCTCAGCATGGATGCACCAAAAGGAGTTCATATGAAAGCTCCAAATGGAAACATTGAAGCTGCTTCCAACATGGACGTCATTCTTCAGTCGAGTGACGGACTGGTAAGAACAACAGAACTGACATTGTACTTTATTTCCTTGTTCTTTTATAAAGTTAAAGTCTCATCTGTGAGCTGTAATGAGCTCATTGCTTCTCGAACTTTAAAAACATTTGTCTGGGCTGCTGCAGTTTTGTTGCGGTGTAGTGGTTTGCCTGTTTAGAGTAAGGTTTTGGCATTTGGATGAGGATAAATCAGAGCTGAGTAATAATTGTGGTGAAACTTGCAGCTAACAGGCTGAACTGGAGAATGCGTTTGTGACAGGCACTTGTGACTATACAATCTCATCTCCCTTTTCTTGCTAAAGGGAAGAAAACTGGGTGTTAATCTGCACTGAACTTGTCTCGGATGATAATTGAAGTTTTGGTTTTAGGGGTTTTTATGCCACTGCAGCATGGATTTGTATTTTTATCTATGTCTTATATCTTATCAGGACATCCTGCAGTAGCTGATGCTATAATGTGTATATGAATACAGCTAAATTGAATGAATGCAGCTCTGTTGTTCTCCTTTAATCGTCCTTGCTCTCCACGCTGTCTGCTGTGCAGCTGGTGCTGGATGCTGAGACGGTGCGCATGCCGAGTCTACCCCACGGTGAGGTAGGGGTTTCTGGAAACACTCAGGAACTCTTCGAGGTCTGCGTCTGTCCCAGTGGAAAGCTTTTCCTGTCCAAGGCCGAAGTCACCACCACTTGCAGCGAGAATCAGGAGTGTTAGATAGACTCTGATAAGGTAACTGATTTTCCATCTCTTAGTAGATGCACCTTCTCGGAGGCAGCAAGCACAACAGTTTACATCTGCCCTGAGTTGTTGTTTTTTATTTTATTTTATTTTTTCATGTTTAAACCACAGTGGATCTGCGACGTTCCCACTGGCACATTAAAGCCTGTAAAAATACAAACGCCTGCTGGTGTACGTGTTGGAGATGGAATGAAATGCATTAGTTTAGTTGCGTTCATGAACCTCTGAACTATTCAGCTGAAACTAATTGACACTTGGTACCAAATTTATCAACATCCAAATTTTTTTTTTCACACACACAGTATCATGGCTGGGCAATGAGGAGCTGGTAACAGCTTACATCCTATGCAATATTATCTTGTGGTGCAATAAAAGAAAGAAATTGACACATATCAAAGGCTTGGAATCTAAAATAAATAACAGAATATTATTGAAAATGATATTATTTTTTACTCGTGTCCTCCTGGCCCCAAGACCTTTGTTATGTTGTATTTTTATTTTGGTGTTTAGCATGTTTTTATTTAATTGGAAGAAATTTAAAGAAGTGCTAGTTATATATTTTGTCACTGATGTAGTCGTTTCAAAGGTTCAAAGACGATATATCTCTTTTTTTTTCTAATTCAAATTAAGATACAAACTTTAGGCAACAGATATGTTTATACTTTTATTCCAACTGCTTCATAAGGTTGAGATTAAATTACCAAATCCTTATAGTGAATCTACCATGAAGTGTTATTAGTGTGGCTATGACATGTATAATTATATGTTTGTTTGTTTTTTTTTTAAAAACCCTGTTTATGAGTCTTCGTAGGTTTGGCCTGTGTTATTTTAAATCCCTTTCTAAGCATGTAATTATGCATCAGCCACAAGAGAGACACGTTTTTTTCTTGTGGGTAAACTGGTCTGTGTTTGGGTCATAACTTCATCTACGACTGAACAAAACAGCAACAAGCAAAAACACAGCAGGTCTGATGAAGACGCTGTAATTATTGATAAGTTAACTTGGAGTTTTGCGTGCGCACATAATTAAGTTTTTGGGTTTTTTTTGCTTTTGCATCAAATATGCAATGAGTTTATTTTATTTTTACATTATTTGCATGACTGACACTCGACATTAAGGATCATTATGTCCAAAAAAGACAATATTTTTTTTAAAATTTGAGCTTAAAATCAAGCTTTTTTTCATAATTATCTCATAGTTAATTTACAGTTCTCAGTTTTGTTATGGCAAATTTTGATAAAGTGTGTAATGTGTATTTATTAATTTTTGTATGTTGAATAAACTTTGTGCTATTCTTCTACAAAGTGTCAGTGATGTGAAATTATTCTGACACCCAGTTTATAATCTGGTGACATCTAGTGGATAAACTCAGCATTACCACCACGATCTATACTTCTACCTACAAACCAAACAAAAAAACAACACCATTATTATTATCAGGGGGGTTTATTAAGCCTTCCCATGGCACAGTGTACATCATCATCATCATGTCTGATACACAAGGTTCTCCAAAGGGGATTTATTCAAGGAGATGCCCTTAGCTGAATCACCTTAAGCTTGAAGTTTAATAAGACAACAAATAACAAGGAAGCACATTTTAAACTATGTTTCAAAATGACACTTACAACATGTGGTCAGTGTGTGTATAGTCCTTCAAACTAAATGCAAAAAAAAAGAGATGTTCCTTAAACCATTAAAGTTGAAATTATGAAAAATGTATGAACATCGATTGATTTCATGCTGACAGAAGTTAACATGTTACATGTTGTGCCCAGATTATAGCATATGGCTCTTTATTCATTCCCACAACAGGACGTCGCTATGAAAAACAAATTTATGACGTGTTTAAACTGTCTTATCCAAGATTAACTTGCTCTCTACTTCATATGAATAGTTATTCATGTAAGATGGTCACTAAATGTTAGTGTACAGAGCACAATAATACTTAACAAAACTTTAACAAAACATCCCCAATAAATAAAAAAAACAGTTGCATTTAAACTAATATAAAGATAATTTCCATTCACAGTTGGATTCCTTCGAGTTGTTGGGGTGAAACAAGCGCTATACAGGTGCAGGTATGAATACATGTTTCAAAAAGTGCTTTGTCCATAAACAAGTGACTGACTATGTTACAGAAAATTTACAAATTTACAGAAATGATATGAAATCAACTCTTAAAAAAAGAAAAAACAATTTACAAACATGATTGTATTTCCTTGCTTTTGCTCAGATGTTGCAGTAGTACGTTACATGACAGTAATAGCAGTAGACAGATTGAATTTCTCTGTTTCTTCATTATAAGCGCCACTTTAAAGTACACACAACTAGTTTTCTCTAGCAAGAAAATATATATATTTTATAAAATATAAAGTAAAAAAGCTGCATATTTTTTTTAATCTTAAATTTAACTCAAAAGAAAAATAGGTTCAGTGTGGGGACTTTGGTAAACAAAATGTATTGCTGAGGCATTGGTATGTACAGCATATGCACATATGACAGCAAATCTATATCGAGACAGCCGAATTAGTTATGAGAGCCATTCATTTCTTTACTCTGCATGGGCCTCAGTGCCACTGTTATGGGTAGAAACTGCATATGTATCATAAGCTGCCAGCTGGATACTTTATTTTACTGTACATGATCTGTATTGCACTCAGCCACAGGTGTCCTCTACTCCACAGAGGATCTTTGCATACTGTAGTTTTCTATGTGATCTTCAACAGCAGTATCATATTTTTTGCTGCACAAAGGTTTCAAGCTTTATGATAATCCGTGCGGTGCATTCCATTACTCTCATTGCCACCTCAGATGTGTATCTGTCGTTGGGAATCTGAGGGAACGGTAGGAGATCAGGGTAACGAGTTCTCAGGCTGTCCACACCATATCCTTCCAGTATCTGAACGTCATTGGCGAGGCCTGATAGCTGAGCATTATACTCCTCCACTTTTTGAGCCAGAGCAGTTGGTTTTACATCTTTGTCTGATTTTCCTCTGACTGCATAGTCTGCAGCTATCAGTGCAAGCTTGGTGGCCAGGTAGCATTTGAAACAAACCCACTCATTGGCATTTTTATGAAGATCGTTACGAGCAGCAGAGTAGTTTGCTCTGGCTTGCCTCAACCACCTGCGGGCTTCCACAGGATTTCCAACTGTCTTGAAAGTCGGTGGCACAAAGAAACGATGAGAATGTGACGAACCTGCATAGCTTGTATAATGTTCCCTGAACTGTTGCCTTTCTGACTTGTGACTTGTTGCTTCCTGGTTCCACGATGAATAAAACCTTTGAAATGAGAACTTCTCAGATTGGAAGCGTGTTGATGAGGAGTATGATCTCCTGGAAGCTCGGTCTGTATTTTGCTGATCGGCTAAAGACTGTTTCTCCATCCTGTTGATCTCATTCTGCAAGTGTTTGAAGACTTCTGTGGCAATGTCCAGATTCTCTGCATTTTTATCTGGATGCCATTTGAGATACAATCGGCGGATTATCTTCTTTCTCTCTGTTTCAGGAAGCTTCCAAGCTTGTTCAACTACCAAAGTCACTTCTTTCAGAATCTCAGGCAGTGCATGAAGTTTGATCTTTTTTGGTGATTGTTTTTGAGGTTGGGGTCTGAGGTTTTCCTTCCCGGCAAAATGCGGGGGAACCATTCGTAGACCAGAAGAACGATTCTCTGGACTTGTGGGAGTCGAGGGGGCACTGTTGTCTCGAACATGGGCACTTTCATCTTGTCTTGAGAATTTGTACAAGTCAAGGGAACTGACTATTTTGTATTCACTGTATCCAATGTCAATCTGGAAACATTTTCCAAGGAAACTTGTGTTTTCCTCTTCTTCTCTTTCTACCTCTTGAACAATGATGGCATATGTATATGTAGGCTGGTAGGACCCGTATATGTCTCCACCCTCAGAGTCTACAAGGTAACCCACATATTCACCTGGATAGAACACATTCATTGGGTCCATGAGCAGTGTGTGATGTATCTCAGCTGGTATCGGGGTGCCAGGGAGGGGTAGCTCCAGTTTTGAAGGCTCCGTTGAGTCGTATTTGACACCGAGGCTGTCCAGCTTCTCTGTGATTCTGTAGATGTCATTGCAGCCCAGCATGGCAATTAGATAGGATGTGTCGGAAATCAAATTGTCTGTAGCAGACTTCAATGTCATTGCCAGTGCTAAGAGAAAGTTAATGTCTTTGCTGTCTGAATGCTGGATATAAAGGTGAATCACAGCTGTCCCATATCTCTTGAGAAAGGCAAGTGTTTCACTGCGGCTGTGTGGGATCGGACTACATCCTTTCACTCTTAATGTTGTCTGTAGTTTCTCAAAACAAGATACTTTGAGTCCTTCACAAAGTGCTTTGCAGAGACGTATGGCTTTTTCCTCATTCACAATGTATGCATTGTCATTCTCATGTTTCATTATTCTGATCAGTCCAGTGATGAACTGCTCTGATGACAACAGCAGCTGAAGGCGACCTTGAAGTGAGCAAAGAGCTCCAAACTGGCACATTTTGGGAGAATCTTCATCAAGTTGCTCTTCAAGGATGCTACTCAACAGCCTTGGCCTTAGTTTTTGAGGGAGTAGCATGATCAGTTTTGTATGGAAAGCGTGATCTTTGCCCAGATAACACTGGCTCATGTCAACAAGCATCTGAACTCCAACGTTACCCTGAATTCTGCTCTTGTAGTGTGGGGCATCATCAAACACTAAACTATTGGATTTTGCTAATCTACCATCATGACTTGGCAGATAAAATAACAAATCTCTTAGACTCTCTAGATCTTTGCGAATTTCCACTGGATCATTGTGAAGTGACTTGAACAATCCTGAAACAACCCTTTTCACAGTTCTCATTTCATTTGGGTCAAGCTGCTTTCCTTCTGAATTTCTGTAAATTCGCCACAGTACTTCGACATACTGTTTGGTTGACACAACATCTTCCGTACCAAGGAGTTTGAAGAGCTGATGAAAGGTACCAAGTTCAAGAGGCAGTTTGTACAAGTATGGTTTGAAGTCAGATTCATTGTCCAAATTAATGACAACCTCCTCAGGTTTCAACAGTTTCCAGCCATCTTCAACCATGACAAAAGCCACCCCACGTAGCTGGTAACGGAAATCTCTTTTGTCTGCATTGAGGAACTCGTAGGTGGACCTTAGAACTTTGTTTCTGGTTTTTACCATTTCATCATCTGGACTGGATATGTTGCAGATGTTCTTGCAGTTGCTTATGACTTTCTCCAAAGGTGGGTCCAAGCTGACACCCAACATATTCAGGACTTGGTCAAGTTGTTCCTGTCCAGTGACAGTGCTCCCTTCCTGGTCCTTTATGCTTGTTGGAGTAGCTTTCTCTGGTAGAATTGGACAAGATGTCCAGAGCAAGTGTATAACATCTGTTTGTTTGAACTTTGGATTTACCTGAGAGCCACTGAAACGAATCAGAGGAAGTGTGCCACTCATCTCCTGATATTGTGAATGCAGCTTGATGAGCTCTTTTGGCGCTCTTTCAGGACACAGGAATGGTATCATTGAGAGCTCTTTGAGAAAAGTACCCTGGAACAGGTCTGTCCTCTCTTTGAAAATATGATTTAAGAGAACATCGACAATGGTTTGCACTTTTTCTTTGGTCCAGCTCTCTGTCTGGGCTTTGATACTGACCTCTTTTGCAAATTGAAGAACTTGCTGCTGTGACATTTCATGTTTGAGACCAATATTTCTCAGAAAGGTTATCCATGAGGTGAGCAACAAAGTCCCGTTCTTTGGTTTTGACACTTGTTCAATTTTCTTGAAAAAGTCACCTGGTATGAATGACTTTGCAGGTAGCATTACTTCAAACACCTTGACTGTCTCATCAAAGAAGAACTTGGTTGGCCTGAGTCTGTTTGAGTAGTCATAGATGAATGAGAGTCCCTCTAGTTTCTCATAGAGCTGATCTTGTATCTCACATGACTCCTCCATTGACAAAAGTCTTTCCTTCAAGTAGACAATGTGCTCAACTTTGGCATCATAGGAAATACTCTCAAACTTTGGCAGGAGATGATGAAGGTAGAGCTCCAAGTCATCGATTGGCATGCAACCAAGAAATGTGTACAACTCCTTCAGCTGTGGACTGTCAGCGAGGAAGGAAAAGGAGGCCGTGTGAGCCCATTTGTCTATGTCTTCTGTGGGAATGTTTTTTTCAAGGACATAATTTGCCGCAAAGGTTGCAATGCTGATGTATCTCCCACTAACTGACTTGTAGCATGGGAGGAGTTTTAGGCTCTCTATATCCTGTGCCGTAAGATTTGCTAAGTTACAGTTGAAATACAGCAGAAGAGCATCAAAGTCCTTGTCAGTCATGTTTGCTGCTTTGAATGCATTTGTTTGAATCATGTACTCGACAGCTTTCAGCACACTTGATGGATTTTCAATGTTTGCTGTATGTTGAGCCAGTAAAGGCATGATCGGATTCTCTTTCACACAAATTTTGTTCACTGCAAGCTGAATGCACCCTGCTTTCATTAGGGTATGGAAGACTTTGTCATTTTGGCCATGTGGAAATATGGCTATGTTCATCAAACTCAGAGGTAAAAGCACATCATGCTCAGGGACAACTATCTTTTCTCTCGCCATGAATTTGATACCAGGTAGCAAAGCCCAGTCTTTCAGAATATCAAGCACAGTGTCAAAGCTGGGTTTGATGTCCATCTGATCCTCCTTCACAGCAATGTTCTCACTAATGAAGTTCCACACATTCTTCAGCCAAGAGTCACTTGCAAAGGTGTCTCTCCACTTTACAGGGATCCTTGTTCGATACTCTCTTGGAAGAACAGACCCCAGTAAGTCAGCAAAGCTGCTGATGTCAAAGATCTTTGCAACTCCTGCTTTCAACAGGATGTTGCTGTACCTGATGTACAATGTATTCATGAACATTTCTTTCCTTGATGAGATTAGCTCATGGTGTGTTGTCAGGTACTTCGGTCTCTTGGTATCAAATACCTGAAGCATGTTGTCCATTGTTATCAACAGAGGCAAACCCTCAATTTTGACTTCATCCACTTCTATGTCTTTGAAGCAGTATTCAAAGAGAAGCTTCAGGTTATGAGCCAGCTTGTAGTTGGATTGCTGGAGACGGCAGGGGAGTTTTCCAACATGGCAAGAGGTGTCTGGTGATGCAAAAGTGTGGAGAAAGCTGCGGACGTCCTCTGGTGTTACGTAACTGACTGGTATCCCTGCATCCTCCAAACAGAAGTAGAGATTTGCAGTCTCATCACAACTGTGAACAAGATTGAAACCAATGTCCAGAAGCAAGGTTTTCAGCCTGTAGATATTTTCAGCTACAGACTTCCTGGAGGTGATGTTGTACTCTGTGTTTTTCAGGTGCTGAAGCTCATCTTGTAGTAGATTGTCAAAAAAGGCTCTGCCTTTGTTTGATGTGGATGTATTTACCCATGAAATATAAACAACAGAATGCATGTCAGAGTTGTCCATCTGTGCTGCTCTGACCACAGGAAGTAGACGCTTCAGGTCAGCATGGATGCAGTTGTAAACTGCTTTGACTAGGCAGTACCAGTCTGGCTGTATATCAAGTCTGTTGACTGGGAAGAAGAACAGATACTTCCGCAATGTGTCTTTAACAACATGAAGTGGACTTCCTTGTAGTATGGTCATGGTGGGATCAGCACCTGGGAAGTATCGACGCTTAAGCTGAATCAGCAGTTCCACAAAGGCAGGAGCTATGAGTGACGTCATCAGATTGTTATTCCAATCGCTCCTTACCCCTACCCCATTGTCATCTCTCCATAGGTTTCTTCTTGCAGAGTCTAGAGCAAAATGCCCATTGACATGAAAAGGCAAACCGGTCTCCAGTGAAAGTGGGAGAAAGCAGAAGGCTCTGTGGGGTTTTTTGTAGTTGTGGCTCACACATGCAGCCACTCCTCCACGTGGAAACAGAGTTATGTCTTCATTTTTGTGAGCTGAGATCACACTTTTAGAGACATTTTCAATGTTAGGGAAACCAGACCGGTTGCAAATCATCCATGTAGTTAGATTTCCATCAGTATCCTCTATGTCCATCGTGTAGGTTATCTGTTGGACTGGGATAGCAGTGAGTTGCTTCTTTTTGATCACGCTATCAATGACTGAGGCATGAAACTGTTTGCGTTTTAGCCGATCGCCATCTGTGATTTTTGCTGTCACAGAATACAACACTTTTAGTTCTCCAGACACATTATTAATTTCACAGATTGATATTTTTTCCATGTGGTTGAGGAACATCAAAAGCTCTGCACCATCAGTTTTTAGTTTATCCAGAAGGTTTTGCACCATTCTGTCTGATGCAGGGACTGAACTGATCTCTGAGGTTCTTGCCATTTCTGTAGAGCGAATAGGGAATCTGAACATTGTGCTGCGTTCCAACTTAAAATGAACTCCCAAGTAAAGATTCAACACATCTGAAAACTGAGATCTAAAGTCAGAGTCCAAGTCTCTGAACATTCTTCCGGGACTCACAGATGTAGCCCCAGGTGCATATTGTGCATGAGGGTCAAAGATGCACAGAATGTCGTTGTTTGAGATGAAGGATGGGCAGTCTGTGATGTGATAGACAGAGTTGAATCCTATACCGTACTGACCAGTTTTGCCTGGATTGGCCTCTTTTGTTCCTCTTCCAAGATTCTGTATGCCTCTGATGTCATCCTCTGTGAATGGCTGGTTGTTATATACACAGAGTGCAGGACCTTGCATCGGGATCCATTTATCATCGAATATTCTGTCTGTGGGGTGTGTTCTTGAATCAAAAACAAAGTAAATTTCAGTTGCTTTGGCATCATCTGCATTTTGAAGCAACTCTTTTAGCATCTCTTTTTCTGATGGGTAAGCATTGAGAATGCTTTTTATTCTGCTTGTGAGTTTCTCTTTCTGTCCAAACTCGCTTCCAAGTCGTGTGAAGCAGACATTGGAGGCATACCTTTCCAAGGCCTTGTGACGTTTTGGGACTGCTCCTAATTTCACAGCAACCTCTCTGGGAATATCTCCATGACAATATTTCACAGACGAGTCTCTGACTTTGATCCAAGGGCAGTCGTTGTAGCATAGTGATTTTGATGGCTGCAGCATCAGATTGGAGTCTGGTAACAGAACGCCACCATAATTTGCTTGGCAGTATTCTTGGTTTTTGTCGCGGATCAAGCTCCATATTCCTTCACTGATAATTCTGCGACACAACTGGAAGTTTTCCTCAGTGAGTGCCCTTCGCCCACAGTCCTGCTTCACAGTTTCAAGAACTGCAGAGAAATCCTCGACGGTAAAACTTGGATGAACCCCAACGTTTTCAAAGAGTTCGCGGCAGCTGTTTCTGTATTTGTTAGGGAGTTGATAGAGATGTGGAGCTGCATCAAAATTCAGGTAGAATGCAACTTTGGAGGGGTTGACGTATGTGTTCTCCACCAGGATAGAGTTAAACCCTTTCAGCTCTTCTGTTATTTGTTCTTTTGCATTTTCATCCTGTAACATTTCTTCATGTAGATACTTGTAACAGGCATTTGTTATGTTTTCCTGATAGAGTGTGACACCATCAAATGACTGCGACAGTTTGTTGAGCTGACTGATGACCAGTCCGACTGAGGGCTTCCTTATTAGACCAAGACAGTCTTTTACAGCCAGTGACATTGCACCACAGCCTTTGAAAGATGGAGAGTTTTCATTCAGGATTGGCTTCATCAGACACACTGTGTCCTGATGTTCAGTTGTGAAGAGTTCTCCTGCAGAGAACATTGTTGTTGGGGAAAAATTGTTCCCATGCCATGGTAGTGAAAACCCTGCAGGTCTCGTCAGAAATGGAAGGAACTTGATGTCCCGGAGCTTTTCTAAGAGCTCAGCTGGTCCTGCATCTCGCATCTTCAGCTTCTCATCGATGAGACTGAGAAGGATGCTGCTACGAAAGCATGCAGCTGCATGATCACTTTCATTGAGAAGAATGACAGATTGGGCACGTTCAATCAGGTCCTCCCATGACAGATCATCTTTTACCATGCCTAACTGCAAGAGTTTGACTAAACACACAGGATTTAGGTAGTCTTTAGATGTCCCTTCTGGAAATCTCCCATCATCGGTGCTGTAGAGTTTAGCAACTCTTCCCTCTGGATGAATGAGTCTGGAAGGCAAAACCAGTTCCTTGTTGGGACCAGAGCATGGAATACAAGGAGTTACCCTGAGGATTGAGGCAAAATCTTCCAGTTTTTCATTCAAGACATAACGCATCAAGGGATCTCGCAGCTCTCTGTCAATTTCCTGGATGTGAGGGAAAAAGACATCAGAAAAAAACTGCTTCTCTGTCAGGGTGTTTTCCATCAACTTCCCTTTACATCCAGCATCATCAAATCCCTCCTTCACCCAGTCTGGCAACTCAACAGCACAGAGGTTTTGTGAGCCACTCTTCTTGAGGTATTTCAAGAATATCTTGAAGGCAGCAGGGCCGATGTCTGGCCTACAGAGTAAGGCATCGTCAAGGAATCTGACGTACTTGATTGACACCCAAGTTTTGCCATCTGAAAAAACCTTTGCGTGCTCACTGTCACCTCCTTTTGCTATTTCTTGGTAGACACCCTGGCTTATTAGTGTGAAGTCGTCATGCACTTGACTTGGATCTGGCCATGCTGCATAATAACTGTAGTCGAGCAGCTCTCCACTTTCAGCCATTGAACGTAGCATCGTGAGTGCTGCCAAATATGCCTGGACAATGACATGTCTCATGAACACAGAATTCCATTGTCCTTTGGTGTCTGTTTTCCAGATCTCTTTGCGATTGGAAGTCACAGCAAAGCATCCATTGATATGGACTGGAAGACCTGTTTTGATTCTGAGAGGTAAGTAACAGAATACCTCTCCAACTGGTGTGGCATTTGTCTTTACTGTCCATTTGCGATTCTCTTCCTCTGTCAGTAAAACAGCCACTCCTCCACACGGCACCAGACCAAGTCTTTTTCCACTGTCACTGAGGGAAAACTTGAGCGCTTCAGTTACATCCATACATGAGCAAATGAGCCAGTTGGTGACCTCGACTGCTTTCTGTGGCATTTCATCTGTGAGTCTTCTTGTCTGAATCCCTTTGGCAGCCATCTCAAAGTACTGGTTGGGGTCTTCCTCTGAAGAACCTCTGAACAGTGGGGAGTGGAGATCAACAATGCGCTTGAAAACGTTATGAAACTCCTCCACCATAACACGTATGATGCAGCCAGACTTGGGAACATCTGCAGGTACTTTGTTGGTGCTCGCTACTTTCTTCATAACCTTTGCTGCAGATTTTAGGATACTCAAAGGTCCATATGAGGCTTTGGATGACCACACACTTTTGTTGATGCTCACAACATCCTGTGCTCCTGCTGGATTTGGTTCCTCATATTTCAGGTATTTCAGTACCATACTTCCAACATGCTGTGTAAACAGAATGAACCGATGGCCACATATGCTGAACTCATCAACCAGGGAGTAGATGTCTGTGGTGTTGTAGTACAAACTACTGATTTCACTCACTGAGGCTTCCTGCTCTGTTCTGAATGGGAGTCTAAACAGTGTACCGTTGTATTTGTATGGTGAGTCCTGAGCTAAGGGAAGCTGACAGTTGAAAACATTAATGAAAGGTTTGAACTGGTTGGGGAATTTTCTTAGCCTTTTTTGTTGCTTGCTCCAGTTGATTTTGATCCCTGGATTAGACTTGTCTCTGATATGCTTACTTATGTGATTGATGTTTGGATCGAACATGATCATGAACTCTCTGCTCATGATGATGGGGATGTCAGTGATGTGATACACTGAGTTGAAGCCCAAGCCAAACTTGCCAACTTTGTCTGCTTCACATCTCTTCACTGATCCACCCAACCTTGTGATGTTCAGGAAGTCTGTGTCTGAGAACACAGAGTTGTTGAAAGACCACAAGGAGGGTCCATGGCAAACAATCATGCCAGGGTCGAGGAGATTCTCTCGAATGTCAGTGTTTTTTCTCATGTCAATGAGGAAGCTGCACTCTGTTGCATTTGCATCATCCGCATTTTGAAGCAGCTCTTTAAAAATGTCTGCTACAGATGGATATTCCTCCAAGATGTTCTTTATTCTTACTGTTAGAGGTTCTCGTTGGCCTGATTGTTCGAAGCCGAGGTTCTCTGGGTTTATCAACCTTGTGCTCAAACATGGCACCTTTAGCCACTCTGCAGTTTTCATTGGTATGTCATCATGGACTAGTATAATGGGCTCTGATGCATCTTCAAGCAAGTCATTCAAATCATCAACCTTGATATCACAGTAGGTGCATTCATGAATGGGCTTCATGGCTAATTTACTTGGGTCCTTGTAGCAAAGAATGGGCACATGCATGTTAGTATCTACATTTATCTGATTGCTGTACAGCCATCTCAGGATGTTAATCAAAAGTAGGATGTCACGTTTGCTTTCTTCCTTGGTGATCTTTCCTTCGCATCTTTGACGGACGATGCCGATGACTTCAAACACATGACTTGGGACAACTTCCTCAACTGAACCACAAAACTTGAAAAGCTTATGAAACTTTCTAATGGTCTTTGGCAGCGAGTACAAGTACGGCTGCAAGTCTAGATCAGGGAGGGGTTTGAGCACTGTGTGGCTAGGTGACGAGAATGTCTTCCCTGTCCACACCCAGTCAAAAGGCAATGATTTCATGGCTTCTCTTGCATCTTCAAGATGAGCCTGCATGAAGCCGTAAATCTCAAACAAGATCTGCTGGAACTGATACCAATCCTCTGTGGTGAACGCTTGAGATTTGTGCCAATCGTTCACTGCTTTCAGGTGTTGCAATACTTGATCAACTTGTGGCTCTATGGTTAGTTTCAGTGCCTTCTTCATACCTGCAGACGTGTGTTCAACCAAAGGTACTGAAGATCCCACGAGCACTGCATGAGATACGTCACACATCTCAGACAAGGAGCAGATATTGAGAGTGTCTCCAACCCAGGCGAGGGATTTAGGATATGTTAGAGGTCTTTCTTTACAGACTGGTACCCATTTCAGTTTTAGCAATGATGTCTGAGCATCAACTGTCTTCACCAGCTTGGTTTGTCTGTTAAGTATCTGCAGGAGTGTTTTTGCCTTTTTCATTATAAAGTCCCACTCGGGTTCATCACTGCCTTGTAACTCCTCTATCTTCTTTGCCACGTGGAGAACATCTTTCTCACTGAGCTGTACTTCATTTCTTAGTCCTAGTTGTCTGAGCGAGTGAAGAATATCAGGGGAAGATGTGAATGTATTTGTGGGAAACCTGGTTTTCTCTTCCATGTAGAACAGATTCTGGAGAATCTCCAACTCAGGATCAAAAAGGTCAGAGGCTTTGACAGACTTTCCACAAGGCAGTTGAATGAATTTAAGAGCAGAAAGCCATCCGATCACAGATGAGGTTTCATTCTTTAGAAATGCCAGGTGTTTAAGTGCCCAAAGCATGATTCGAGTTACTTCATCTGTTGTGTAGAATCCTCTCTCAATATCCTGGATGATAATCCTCAAACATTCGGTTGTCTTCACCTGGTCTACATTCAGCATCTTGATGAGTCGGATTGATTCCTCGTCACGACATCCCACAAGATTTACAGATAGTTTCACCTCTGGTGGATACTTGGCTCTATGATGCAAAGCTCTAGCTCCTCTCAGCGATGTAAAGGCCGATGTACCTTCAGGGCAGGTCCCCACTTTCTCAAAGATTGAAAGTTCAAGCAGAGTATGTTTTTCCTTCTCTGTGATGTCAGACAGTCCTGCTAGAAAGTGTCTGAGCGCAGTCTTCTCTTTGACTGAGAGAGAGGAGACTGTGCTGGATAATCGTTGTATTGACATCCGATCCATAATTTGCAGGAGCATACCAGGAGAAGACGGATGGATGTAATTCTTTAGCAGAGGGTGCTGTAAGCATGAATCCAGTTTTTTAATCACAACTCCTCCAAGCTTTTCCACAATGTCGAGAAGGGTCTCAGAAAGTGGTGCCTCTTCCTCATCAACAACAATTATAGGAGATGGAGTCTTGAGGCGTAGAAGCTTAATTGCGTCCATGTTTTCCTCGAGTGGCACAAGTGGGATCAAAGGCATGTCATCAAAGATATTTAGGTCATCAGCAAAATTTATATAGAGGTGCTTCCAAACTATCTTCAGCCATGAAACTGTGGGATGCTTCAGCTCCCTGTTTCCAGGTTCCCAGTGGACAATTAAGTCTCTGTTTGGCCAAGCTGTTGACAGGATCTCTTTAATGAGTCGAGCTGATCGTTCAGGATTCAGCACTTGAAGCTGAGTGCAGGGTCTTCCTGTTTAAATAACAAGGAAAATGTAATTAGTCTTAAGTTATTTTCCATATTTTAAAGCTGACACGGCTCAATTTGTTGTTGTTACTGCATGATGCAGCAACTATTAAGGTTATTTCTGTAAAAGTAAACATGCAACTCTTTTCAAACCCTTTTCAAAATTACTGGATTTAAGTTTCAGTTTTTCTTAGACTTAACCCATTTTACTGAAGTATGACAGGCAACAAGCTTTTTCTCAAGACAGATGTGATGTTACGCTCTAGTTTTCAAAATTAACGTAAAGTCTTCCTACGAATGCAAAACTCTCTGAGCTGTTATTGAACATCAGTTTGCTACTGTTTAAAACTGGAAAATAATAATAATCTATAAAGTGTTCAATAAATAAGTCAGAGAGCAACACTGCACAAACAGTTGGTTATAATTAGTATAAATGATTATTATATCAGTGGTAAACATTTAAAACTCAGAGCAACATTGCATATATGCTGATATAAACCATGCAAACACACTTACATAACTCATTTGTATAAACACACACACACATTTTTAAAAGAGTCCTTCAACTAGTAAAACAGTGCAAGTCATAAAGTGCACCATGAAACCTGAATAAATCAAGTCACAGTGATGAAAGAGTGAATCTAAACGTTATTGTTCATTTTGTTTGTCAGTTCTGTGACTAGTAACCATGGTGCGCTTTCACAGCCATGCATTAGTTTAGATCAATAGTAAAGTTCGATATCTGACACACATTTTGAAATACCTACCTGAACACCCCCAAAGATATCGCTGCACTGTAATTCAAGTGACACATTTTTAGAGACCTAGAATGAGAATCTCTGTTCTCTGCCTTATTTGTATTTAAAACAAAACAACTTAAAAAAGTAAAGTAAATAGTCCTGTTTGTACTATAATAGTAAGTAAACAAATGCAGGGTTTAAGTTCCACATTTTGTTAATTTCAATATTCTCTATCTTTACCTTTGGGGCTAAAATGTGACAAATCTCAGTATTTTTCTTTTTCGTCTGGTTCGACCATCTTGTCACAGTCACAGCTGTGTGTTTGGTGAGAGCAGTCGAGCTCTGATCATGTGAATCGAGAGGAATGTGTGACACTAAAACAACTGTGATGAACAGCACGCTCGCTTTCTCTTTCCCCTCCTGTCTCACACTCCTAAATTATCTATCAGCAGTGTACCAGATTTAATGCCCCGCTGGCACTGCAGGCATAAGGTGACCTAGCGTTAATATAATATGGCTCCACATTGTCATCTCAGGGACAGAGAAGATTTTTCAGTTTCAGTTGAAGATACGTTTCTGTCCGATAAATGGCTGCGACTGTATTCGCAGATTTAGATCCTAATATAAGACATAACACGTCCTGGTTAGTGGAAACAAAAATATTTATAAACATATTCATATGGAAGAGATTTCATGTAATTTGTGAAATGTTACATTACCTCTGGTTTTGGCTGCTTTCTTCAAACTGTCCATCACTGAAGGTTTGATGTTCTCCAGTATAAACCGACCCTCAAGTCCTGGATACAGAGACCTTAAGACAAGATAAAGAAACAACATTTACATATTTAATTCTACAAGTACACGTCAGACAGACTGTTCTCAGGTTCTCTCTACCTGGGGTATTCTTCAGATGCAATGTAAACTGCATCCTTATCACTGACAGAAGATGAAAATGTTACAAATGTCTCATCTTGTAGTGGCAGCAGCTCCAGTCCTATTAGATCACTGAAGTTGGCATCACTGAGTGCAAACTCGAGCAGCAGCAGCTTCTCCTGTGATGGACCTTTGTGTTTGGACTTTCTGATCACCTGCCGCAACAAGGATGGCGTCACCTTCCTCACGTCGGTGGACTCAGTCATGTAGGCAGCTAAGACAGAGTCCACGGGCGCAGGCACCTTCGCCACCTGCAGTCCTGAGCTTTGGAGGTAGTTGATCACAGTCTCTGAAATGTCCACTTCTGTGTCCAGCTCCGAGAACAAAGCCTGGTCCACCCGGATCCAGCTCTCACTGAGGGAATAGATGACTTCCTGTTGTAGCAAATCATGAAACAGCGGCTGCAGAATAGGTTTCCAGTGGGACTTGACCTTCTTAGGGTCTGGCCAGGCCTCGTAGGTCCCTGTGGGGGACAATGGAAAGTCTTGGTCCTTTTTTGTCTGTACCCTTTTGATAGTGTCGGTGATGAGTGTGAAGTAAGCCCTCGGGATGACAGTGATTACAAGGAGCTCATTCCACAGAGCAGCTGGATCCCTCCACTGGTCCACTTCCCGCCACTTGATACTCCTCCGGTTGTCTGTGAGACCAAAGAAGCCACTGACGTGAACTGGAAGCCCTGTCTCGCTCTCCTCCCCGGGGGGAAGGGGAAGGAAGCAAAATGCCCGCCCTGAGAAACCAGATGTGGCACCGGCATCCTCTCTGTTTATCAAAGTTAGAGGCAGGGCAATGCCAATGCTGGGTATAAACTTCAAATCATCTGCTAGAGAATCCAACTCGGCACATATTCCTCTTCCTCCAACTCCATTACAAACCAGCCACGTCATCCTTTGAGTCTCCTTAGCTGTTTCATCCTGAGTTTCTATGTTGACCTGGTATGTGACACATGTGATGGTAGAGCAGGGAACACCGTTGCTGTAGCTGTCAATCGCTTGACCCAGAGTCTTCAGTGCGTTTGGTCTTTCTAACTTATCATCAGTATTTTCTGTTGCAGTGACTTGGAACAACATGCGTTCGGTGCCATCGGATTCACGAACATGCAAAGAGATTTTCTTAACACTCTTGAGGAAGAGGAGCACTGTGTCTGCATCTGCTTTAAAAGACTCAAAAAGCTCCAAAACCTTTTCCTTGTTGTAAATGTTGCCACTTAGCTGAGAGGGTTTCATGCGGAGTGGGAAGCGGAACAGCGTTCCAGGGAAGCTGCCGTCCTTGATGGTTTTCTCAGAGCTCCCAAATATCCCGGTGTAAGGAGCAAACTGATCAGCGAGTTCTGTGATCTCCTTAACGTCTGTCTTCAAGTTCCAACACTGGCCAGATTCATTGACTCCAAACAGAGTCTGATGAGGATCCAACATGGCGATCTGGTCTCCACTGAATATACTGGGGACGTCTAAAAACATACAAACAAACTATAAATGAATATATGAACACACTTCTCACACACCTGGTAAAAAGCTTTACTTTAAACTGAATTATTTGCTCTGTATCCGTACCTGTAATATGGTACACGGAGTTGAATCCGATCCCAAATCTTCCCACTTTCAAAGGATCCTCTCTCTTCCTGCTCCTCGCGATCTCCTGAATCCCGTTCCAGTCCTCCACCGTGAACACGGCATCGTTATAGACGTACAAGGCTGACGCTGCAAAACAAGACGAGTTAAACTCAGGTCATCATGAATAAATAAACTAGGATGATCTAATGATTCACGTTGACGTCAGATCAGAGCAGGACAGATATCTGCTAACCTAAAGGATTAATCATCTGTTATCTACTAACCTTGATGCTGAGCCATGTCAGGTGACCACAGCGACTCCACTCCATACTCCGTCTCATCGTACATGAACTTGACTTCTGTGGCTCCAGCATCTTCAGCATTTTGAATCAGCTCCTTTAAAATAAAACACAGCAAATACATGTTTTTGTTTTTGTTTGTTTGTTTTTATAGTGAAAGAACATTGTGACATCAGCTCATTTGCTGGATGATTTTCTTTCTTCTTCTTTTTTTTTTTTTTTTTTTCCAAAAGGCTCCACAGGGAAATGAGAACATTATTAGAGCTGATGACTCAAGTGGGACTTCAACCCTTTTACCCTTGAAATGTTGCTACCATGTATGGTGATGAAGCTGCTTCTAGCAGGTAACGCCAGAATAAAAGCATGCCCTTCGTTTTTGTGCAAGTTTATTTTAACATATTGTCTCATTTTCAAATCCCATGATACAATATCTATTAATGCACATGAGCTTATCTGGGAAAACCCTTGAGTCTGCAAAAGGAGGATGAAAATATATCAACATTTTTCCTCTTTATGCTGAATGTATCAATAACCAAGTAGCCAGCAAACATAAAGAAGCATGAGAAGCTTTTTAACTATGATCTAGTTAAATTAAAACATCTTGTAACCTGGTTCATACCTTTAAAATCTGTCCACCTTCAGGATACCTCCTCAGAATATCTTTCAAAAATTCGACTAGCGGCGGCGTAGTTTGTCCAAACCTCCCTATGAACAACAAGACAGTTAAGTTTCACTGTTGTAAGAATTGTTTTTTGTTGCACAGATGCTGTGGTTTGTAGTCGTACCTCCTCCTTTAAGGCCTCGACCCTCCAGCATCATTGATACTTCGGGGCTTCCTGTGGGCACCAAGGTCCTGATCTGCTCACTGTCACCCAGCTACAGTGAGTTCACATGGAGAAAGAGCATAATTTAACATGTGACAAGAAAGTATTTTACTGTAAAAATGCAATTTATCATTTTATTTACACAGAAATATAGTAGTATCAGTACTTTCTCTGTGTGTTTGGGGAAACATGTAGTGACACTTAAATCTAGTTGTTTCCAGTGGTGGTGTCTGATGGACTTGGTCCTCTGATGGTTGGTGAATCATCAGTTAATGATCATAATGTGTGAACAGCCCTAACGACTCCATCAGAGGCCGTCGGGACCTGGTCTGAGACCGGGACTGGATCTGTCATGTTAGAAAACTGGAGGAGTCTGAAGAGACTGACAAAGAGCGACAGCCAATCAGAGGAGGGATGTGAGATAAATGCTGCTGCCGTCTCACTGATTCACTCACAACCACCTTTAAAAGTCTGACGTTTTAACGCTTTTTCTTTCATTTTCACTTTCTACAAACTCCCCGCGTCTGATCCAGATGTTACCCGGTACCGGGGAGGTCTGCTGCTGATTTCAGCTCCACCGTGAAAACCAGCTTGTTGCCATGGTGATGTTTACACGCCGGTTTAGCGGTTTAGTCTGTGTCGGAGGCAGCGTCTTCACCGGTGCTCGTCAACAATAAACGGCTGTAAATCACGGTGAGAAGCAGCGGCTACATCCTGTCTAGTTCACGTGACCAGACGTAGAGTTTGGTGACGTCACGGTGTGATCGGGAGTCAATCACTGACAAGTCTTGTAGTGTGAACACTACAGGTCTCAGACCAGTTGACTTTGTTGGTAACGTCAGCTAGTGTCAGCGACTCAGAACTAGACTTTAAGCTCCTGTCAAATCTTTGTGATAAACGTTATTGTGATGTTCGGTCTCTTCCTGCTAATGAGAGGCTGCAGCAGGGAGTCGGCACCAGGCTCAACACTGCTGCTGCTGCTGCTGGTTGAGGTTTTTCAAGGTGATACTGTGACTGTGACCCACTGCACTCAGCAGTCTCAACACGACATCTCACCAACTGAGCTCTGCACAAGAAAAACCTTCTGTCATCATCTTCATCATGGCCACTGAACTGTACAATGATCATTTGTATGTTTCGGGGATGAGGGAAATTTAAGCCTCTAATGTCTCATTAATATTTAATATGGAATAAAACTGCTTACAGCAAATGTATAGTGACAGAGTTCAGAGTTCATCTCACTCTGGAGCCACTGTGATTTATGAAAAGAAGGAAAAAGACTTTCAGTGCTTTAACTGGACATTTTTCTCTCTTAACAAAGACGTATGTATGACAGTATAAGACTTTAAATTGTTTTTCCTCATTTGGCCTCTAGAGCAAATGTTTCAGTGCATTTAAGACTCTTCAGACTATTCCAATGAATAATGTTTAAGAAAGTCACAGAGAACAAGATGAAGTTGCTGTTTCAGTTTGTCCTAAGAAGCACGATGCTCATTTGCTGAGTACAGCGTCTAAGTAGCAGCACGAGCCTCGTCCATCAAACAGATCAGGAATATATCGTGTTTCATGCATTACAGTACTTACAGAACAGAAATGAAAGCTTTTATTTGACACTATGTTGAGTAGGACCTGACCTTGTAGTGTGTGTGTGTTATTCTTTTATAGGTGTGGCTTGCAGCTTATTTTTCCGTGCATGAGATCAGGAGTCTCTGCCAAACTCTGACCACCACCTGGTGCTTTCCATCAACTCAACCCTGAGACCCGGTCTCAGCTCCAGTCATGTTAGCATGACACACGCTCATACAATGACACCAAGACATGAGCTACACTGTATCTTTACCTGAAAAGAAACACTACTAACACCTCATACAACTGTTTGATAAGATACAAATTATACTTGTTAGAATGTGAGATTTATATATTTTGTATGTGACTGATTTTGTTTCGTATGATAAAAAAGCAGTAAAATAACATGATGATGAGGTGCCTAGTCATGTTGCCCAAAGTCTGAGTCAGAATATTTAACTGCAGCCATTGACGCTGATATTAGATTACACTGCATTTCTCTTTTAGTCTAACACAACCTGCCTGCAGCAAAGATAAAGACAGATTCAAAAACAGACAGATAGATAGATAGATAGATAGATAGATAGATAGATAGATAGATAGATAGATAGATATGAAACAGAACAAAATGTGCTCATGGAAATAACAAAATACAAGACTTCCAGCGCTCCAAACCATGAAGTCACCATTATCAGTTTAAAGTCACATCATCATTTTTCCTGCAGTTAACACAGACACAGACGTCATTAAAACAGACCGGTTTCCTTGTGCCTGTTATTATCTACCATCGACACAAAGAGACCTCAGTTCTTCCTGAGACCGAACCACAGATCAGCAGACACAAACTTAAAAAAAGATTCACAGACACTTGACGAAAATACACGAAATCTAAAAGTTTTAAAGGAAAACTAAAACTCACACAATAAAGAAAGTCAAACACTTTGTTGTAGATGACGTCTCTTTTTATATTTACGTTATAAAACGTTGTTACAGACAGAAACACTCACCACTCTGCCGTTGTGAGTCAGTCGCTGCTCTTTAACCGGGAGGTTTGTCTCCTCGTAGAGCAGCTGTTTGACATCTTGAACAGATGTGAGAGGAGAGACCTGGTAGGACCTTTGGCCCATGTACTCGTGACGGACCGTCACCCATGGCAACCTAAAGAAAAAAAAATCATTACAGTTTAATAGTAGAGAAAGCTGATCTCTACACACGCCAGGTTCTTGGTTGAAGTCATTAATGATCAATGTTTAGGTTCCAGAGGAAACATGAGAATAGACACTTTCACCAGGTCCATCTGTTAATGGTGCATTAGGACTTTCTTTCTCATTTGCCTCCTCTCTTGTATTTCCCTGAGGTGCTGTTCCAACGCTGGTCACAGACGAGATCATTGATCCACGATTCAAGAGAGAAACACAACGTTCTCCATCTGAGAGTCGACTCTCTCGGGTACGTTTCATCACGATCCAGGTTTGTGCTGCTTTTTATTTAAATGAAACACACCTCAAACAAGAAAGTAAAACAACTTTGCTTATTCAGCATCAGCTGGACCATGTGGGCCACAGTGGTGCAGAGACTGGGAGTGGGTGTGGCAGCCAGTGATAAAAGAGGATGATGGAGAATCTCCTCAGGCCATATTACATGACAACACATGACAATAGATACATTGTAACAACATGAGAATCACTGAAACAATAATGTATCTATTCATGTCTCTTTGTTGCTGATGTTATAATATATTTAGGAGCATAAATTAAACTTACCACGGGTCAGGACAGGTGGCCATCTCGTTGCTTTACTGCGTCCCAGCACACACACATTCATCGGACTATCTCCGGCTCTGGGCGCAGGGATACTCCATCCGGAAAACGGCTGCGACGCGGTGACACAAGACCGTTACTTTTGGTGTAAACACCTGTCTGCTCCTTGTAACTATTATAAATATAAATCTGTTGATGCATATGATATAAAACAACACATAGAGTCTATATATATTGGTGTGAATGTGGCTGTGAGGCTTTGGTTAGACCGTGTCACACCGATGCCGGTTGTTTTGACTTCAGCCTCTTTATTTATCCTCAACAAACCCGCATTCAACTCACTTGTATCGGTCCAGTTTGCGCCGTTAGTCGCCTCCTCACAAAGACGAAACATTTCACGGCAGTTTATTGTTCCTGGTAATAAAAAGAAAATAATAATAATAATAATAAAAAAAACAACAATATCAAGTGGCACGACAGTTTCCTCCTGCAACATTTCTGACTCCTTCAAAGGCGATGTTCTAATAATAATGAATTACAAAGCTCGTGAGAGAGATGATTCACTCCCTGTTACTTCCGGGTCGTTTTCAATCCGGTAACAGATATTTATTGTCTTTTTCAGCTGAAAAAGCTGTTAAATATATATATTTATATATTCTTACATAAGATTACTTTATATCTTTATAATCTTATATCACTAATTTAAAAAACAATAACAATAACAACTTGTTTTAGTTGTGCGCATGCGCGGTAAACAACTTGTAATAACCTAAGAATGTAGAACTATATTTGTAACATTTAGTTACACTCTTCATCTTATTCTCCTGTAGTTATATCACGTTTAACTATATAATAATTAGATATATAAACATGCTTTGATTTTTTTACAAAGATTATAAAAACCAAAGAGGTCTCACTCTGTCCTGTTCTAAAGGACCAGAGATCCGGAAGTAAAACTATTGATATTTTCTGTATTGACAGTGATAAATGACTGACTGTTAACTGGATCACGTCCAAGGTTTTGATGTAACCATCAGTTCAGACAATGAGCGTCAACCTGACTGACCTTTTCAGTCAGGAATTAATTGATTAATTTGGCCACTTGAGGGCAGAAAAACTGCAAACTGAAATATACTGTCTAATATAATTAATGATCAGGAGCTTTGGTAACATTGGATCACTTTGTATTATTATTATTATTATTATTGTTATTATTATTAGTGTTGTTGTTGCTATGTTGTATTTTATGTTTACATATATTTATGTATTTATGTGTTTTAATCTCGTGGCTCTTTAACTGCAACCTGTTCATCCTCCATCCTCCTCGGTGTGATATTGGCAGCATGTGTGTGTTTGTCTGAAACACATGAGTGACTGAATCCTGGTCGTTGTAATCAACAAACCAAAAAGGAAACAGATGCCAGCAGACTGCAGTCAGATGAGAGATGCGCACATCAACTTTGTAGACAGAAACCACAGGATGATATAAAGGCCTGACCACGTCCAGCTGATCAGACGTTTAGTTCAGGCCCCAGATTTAAAATCACAAGGATTTTAACTTCATCAATTTTAGAAATATATGCTCTAGCTCATGTAGATATTTACCTCCTGCCTCTGTAATGTCACATTAAAGCTGTACATGCAGACTTATATGTAATATATATATGTATTTTACATTATTAGCTTGATTTTGTAAAAAAAAAAATAAATAAATAAGTGACATCATAACCTCAAAGTCAAGGACTCCCAGCACCTTAAAATATAAAGCTGCTACCAGAGACGTCGTGTTAGGGTTTAACTGTTTAACTATCTGCCAATCCACCATTTTTTTCTAGAATAAAAACTATAATAACAAGATAAAACAGAATAATCTCTAATTTTATATATAAAATACGTCAAACTTACCAGAGAACCACGATTTCTACCGCAAAGAGATTTTCCTCCAAGAATAATTTCTATATCAAAAGGAAACATTGTGTTATTTACTTAAAAATAAAACAAAATAGATAAATTAATTAAGATATCGTTAAAGGCTAAATATATTTGATTTGATAGAGTGGCATCGTTTCATCTTAATGCCGCATTGGAGCGGGCGAGAGGAGGAGAGATACTTACATGAGAGAAGCAGGAGGCTGAAAGCAGCATCAGCATCAGTGCAGCATCTCTGTCCCGTCCTCTGCACCACAGGAGACGACATAACCTCCTTTAAATGACCGGAAAAACAACATGGTATCCGACTCCAACACTTCAAAGATCGTCTAATTCTCGTGAAATCAGCCATAAAATAAGATTATATCACAGTCGTGAACATCTCTGCACAGTTTTACTGCGGGTTTTTTTTTTTTTTTTTTAACGCACAGGTTTCTTAAAGCGACAGTTGCTGTGTGAAGATCCGATGGGGACAAAACACAGCAGCAAATATGGGCTGGGCGAATAGAATAGAATAGAATAGAATAGAATAGAATAGAATAGAATAGAATAGAATAGAATAGAATACTTACTTCACTACATTTTCCCAATTTAATTAAGATATGTCAAGTCAAGATATGTTACGTTGGTTGAAGTAATATCCAGTTTGATCGTCTTTTGTTTTCACAACCAAATAGTTAACAATGAAAGTAAATGGGGCAGTCAGCCAAACGTATCTAAATTGTCATTTTTTAACCACTAATAAAGCTCAAAATATCACTTCACTTCAGCAGTAGCATGAATAGGGTCCCTACACATAAACTGAAGTACTGATAACTTAGTAAGTGAACCCAGAGTTTATTAAAAACACTGTTTTACAAGACTTACCCAATGTCTGGTTTTATAACAACTGGTGATGAAGGTTGTTCCACATCAGCAGATTCATCATTTTCCTGAACAACAGACAAATGTGTCAGTGAAGAACAAGGAAAATGATGAATCTGTCCACACAGAAATTTACATTTAGTAAAAAAAGAACAACTTTAGTTCAGACTCATTCATTGTCTATGAAGATTGTTGTAGCTCCATGTTTTAAAGTGCTGGATAAACTTCATAATATTCTTCTGTTTTATTAACATGTACTTGTACTTTTACTTTCTACACTTAACTACATTTACTTATAGATTACTGTCATACTGAAGTACAGTAAATACTAGATACTTTAAGACTTTTACTGGAGAATCATTCTAGTGACGACTTGAACTTCTACCAAAGTTATTTTATTTCACTCTAGTGTCTCTACTTCTACTCTAGTGTCTCTACTTCTACTCTAGTGGGACTTTACTTTATACTTTATAAAATAGTGAACATACAACTAGAATCGAATAGAATCACATAGAAAACAATTAACAGCAACATTTCATCAGCAGTAAAAACTGATCATGGCACCAACTTCCCAGTAGATGGCGCCACCAGTAAAGCTTGAATCTTGACTGTAGTATCATCACTAACCACTAGATGGCACAAACTGAATCACAACAGTGGAAATTAATACAAACAAAAATTATCAGGAAAAAATAGAATATTTCAGTTATTTCAGTCATGATTAGTGTGAAACTAATTTTTAAAAATATTTTCTAAATAAAAAAAAGAATAAAAAACGAGGTTATAAAGTATAATTGACATTTAAATAATAATAATAATAATAAAAACATTAAGCCGATAGATCCGTCACATAGTGAATTAAATACATGCACAAACTGAAATATCAATATTCTCAAAAACAGGTTTTGTAACAGCTAATTAAAGTAGACGCTGATTTCCTGGAATTGATAGACGACATGTCCAGACATGTACAGTAATTGGTAATTTTTTTCTACAGAGTTGAACTTTTGTCCTCTGTGTCTTTGCCTCAGTTCAGATACACACCAGCATGCACACACACTACTTTTTTTTGCCAGAGGTGGATATAACTTGCAGGTTTTGCCTCATTGTGGAAACTGCTACACTTGTTACCATAAATTAACTGTCAAATCACCAAAAAGACCAAATTAGAAAACACTAAAGCTTGTTCAACTCAACTCTACATGAAGAAGATAACAACTAAACTTAACATGACACAGACTCAGTCTTCTCTATAAATATGAATGAAGTATCTGCAGCTTCTCTGCAGACGAAACCAGTAGTTTGACATTGAACCCTGCTCCTCCAGCTCATGAGTTAACAAGTGAACTGAGGTTCAATCAGACCTGGAGCAGCTTGTTGACCTCATGTCATCAACAAAATTAGAAAATATTAGATAAACTATATCTCTATACATTTAAATACAATTAAACATAAGCAGATGTCTTAGTATCTGGTAATTACTGTACTTCAGTATGACAGTAATCTATAAGTAAATGTAGTTAAGTGTAGAAAATAAAAGTACAAGTACATGTTAATAAAACAGAAGAATATGATGAAGTTTATCCAGCACTTTAAAACATGGAGCTACAACAATCTTCATAGACAATGAATGAGTCTGAACTAAAGAACTAAAGTTGTTCTTTTTTCACTAAATGTAAATGTGTGTTTGATATTGATGTTGTTGAAGTTTCTCCATCATCCACCTTTAAGATGGAGC
The DNA here is from genome assembly GCA_016801845.1 of Polydactylus sextarius. NCBI lineage: Eukaryota > Metazoa > Chordata > Actinopteri > Polynemidae > Polydactylus > Polydactylus sextarius. Next base: position 1,598,733 of record CM028924.1, read on the forward strand.
CTCCATCAACCCTCAGACACCACATTTCAGAGTAAAAGTATGAAATTAAGTTATTAAATAAAGTGAATTAAAAGTGAAAGTTGACTCGAGATTCTTCCAAAACATTCAGGTCAGGTTTTATTCAGGTCAGGACCATAAGAGACGTGGATCATGTCAAAGTCCGCGGACCGTAGTTTGAGAACCGGTTGGCTGGAGCTCAAAATTAAAAGCAGTGTCACGAAACAGCAAATAAAACACGCGCGCGCGTGCGCAAACACACACACACACACACACACACACACACACACACTGAGGAGTGTAACAACTTTCATTTGTCGACATTTATAAATCTACTGTATCTAATGTTTCCACGTCGACTGGAAACAATGTTAACTCTGACACAACGTGACTTCTCCAGACTGGGCTCAGTCAGCTTAGTGCGCGCGTGTGTGTTTATGTGTGCGTGCATGTGTGTGTGTGTGTGTGTGTGTGTGTGTGTGTGCGCGCGTGCGCTTGGCTCTCTGCTGTGGGACCGGGTCTCTGATGTAGGCAGGCTGATCACAGATCAGATACATGCGCTTCAGATCCATAAAGCCACCCCCACCCCCTCTCTCCGCCTTTGATCTCAGCTCCCTCTCTCTCTCTCTGTGTCTCTCTCTTCTCTCTCTCTCTCTCCTCTCTCTCTCTCTCTCTCTCTGTCTCTCTCTCTCTCTCTCTCTCTCTCTCTCTCTCCTCGGTGTGTAGCTGCTGCAGCGGCTCTTGTGTTGTGTTGAACTGGGCTGGAGCTGCAGCGCTGACATGGTGAGTGGACCGGTGCTGGAAACACCACCACCACCTCCACCACCGCTACTACAACTACTACAGCCACCTCACTACTCCACCTCATCTGCTACCGACCCTTTAACAACCGCAACGTTAATCAGCAGCTTCCATTTTTAACAGGTAAGAAGACTTTTTTGTTTTTTAATTTGATTCGTTTTTCGAAACGTCACGTTACATTTGACGAAGTATTTAGTTGATGTCGGGATCGGAACAAACAACTTTAGTCTTTTCAGTTTTAAAGGAAATGTTGCCTTTTATTATTTGCGGCAACATAAAATAAACAGACGATAATATGTCGCTTTGAAGTCACGAGTTAGAAGCCGAGTTGATCTTCTCTCGCACTGTTACGCGTATTATTAAGACAATGTAGTGACTGTAAATTAAAGATGTTACCTGATTTAAATATATATATTTATATATATATATATAATTTTAGAATGATGGTCCCACGAGATCAAAGTCTTCCTCGTGTGAACTTGTGTCAAACTCGCTACATTGTCGCAGCAGTTGATGACACTTTAATCAAAAAGCATCAGTCAACTCTGCTACAGTTTGTTGTCTTTTATAATCTGCTCTATAGTTTTCAGACAATAGCATATATATATATTATAACTAATGACTATCTCAAGTTATATGACGTTTATTCAGTCACAAGTGTCAATGTTTTTATGTTTATTTATAGATTTGATCTTCCAGACACTAATGATCAAGAGCTGAATTGTTCAATATTTATTTTAATTTTTACAATTTCATCTCAAACGATGCGACTAAACTATTTTCTATTTTCTTGTGTTTTATTAAATAGAAGAACCATATTAGTAATAATCAGATTCACTCTTTAATTGTTGTCTTGTTTTTTGTTTTTTTAGCTGGAAGAAAAGAAACAAAGTCGTCCATCAAAATGGTCTGGATGCTCCAACACACCATCTCAGTTTTACTAACTGTGCACATCATATATTCAACTCTGGTAAGAGTTTTATTATAAGATGCATTTTAAATACAAGTATCTTGTTAGATGGATTTGACTCGGTTCTTTTATTTACACATTTACACGTTTACACGAGCTCTCAGAGCGTCTTAAACACGTCACAACTGCACAAACCTCATTTACGAGGGTGTGATGTGAAGAGAAGTTTGGCAGTAACATTTGTTTTCATCTCGTGTGGTCACGTGATCTTATTTACCTACTTTATATCTGGGTGGTACTGAAGTATGATGACTAAAAGTTTTTAAGTTTGCGCTTGAATGCACTTGAGCTAGTGCTGCGTGCCTTTTGGATTGCTGTAAGATCCATAAAAACCCTTGCAGGTAACACCCTGACAATGCTGTGGATCAGTTTACTTTTATCCACTGCTCTGTCCTGATTGATTGTATTTGCTATAATGATTCTAGTCTCTGGTTTTAATGATCCGTGTATTGTTGCTTTTCACTTAGATCGTGTTCCTGCAAACTATGCAGGTTTTCCCACAGGGCTCATTAAGGTTTCATCTTATCTCCTCCCGAACAATATCAGACTTGTTCTCAAGACGAGTCCAAAATGGGGAGGGTTGATCTCTTCAAACTATTATAGGAGAAATTATTGTATGATGCACAGGTCTGGATTGGCTGTGCATTACCCCGTTGTTGTATGGAAGTGGTGATGAAATGCAGGAATCTCCAACTTTCACCAAACTGACTGTTCTCTCTCAGATTCCTGTGAGAGCCGAGGAGGAGACCAGAGAATGCAGAGAACAAGAGTACAAGGACCGGTTTGGGAACTGTAAACCCTGCAAGCAGTGTGATGCAGGACAGGAGCTTTCAAAGGTTTGAGACTAAGTTGTTTTTGGATTATTCTGTCTTTCATCACCTTACCTGTATGAACTGAAACTTTTGTTTTAAGCAGGTTTATCTAAAGTAGTGAGCTCACTCAGTATTTTCCACAGAGCTGCTAACAGGGAAAATTTGTAAAAGTATTGTCACTTGTTTATTTAGGAAAAGGAACATGTGCTAACACAAGGGATCTACAACAGGTCAGTTAAATCAACTTCCTCATGCTGGAAAAAAAAAAAAAAGTAAAAAATTAGATGAATCATTCCCGGGATGAAAAAAAAAACCTGTTGAGTCCACAGGAAGAATGGACATCAGTGTTTAGAAAAGTGTATCTTATGGAGGGAACCAACATTATTTATCACTTCCTCTCTTTCATGCAGAGAACAGCCAGGCCGTTATTAGCTTTTGTAGAACACCGACCCTTCTTTAATCAGTCGCACCCATACTTTTGACCTTCTGCAGCTGAATGGCTTCCATTGTTTTCCTCTTTTGCACCCCGTCCAACTTATTGTCTTCACTGTTTGAAGCTAGCCATGCCTAAGCTTGCTGCTCTCTCGGCTGGGAATACAGTTTTTTCCACCACCTTAGCCACAGGTTTTTTTGTGTGCTTTGTACAAACAGGCCTCTATAGTGTCAGTTAAGGTTGGTAAGCAAAGGCTTTTCGCTCTGGCAGCAGCTTCACCATGTGTGTACTTTTGCAAGTGTAGGCAGTGATGTAAAGGTGAGCAGACTATAATCACCTATCTTTTTGTGGCAAACACCAACATTAAGAAACTTCTACTTCTTTTTGTTTAACATCAACTGATGACACACTGGAAAAAACACATCTTAACCAGTCATTTTTTACCATATACAATGTTGTAAACTGTTATTAGTGTTTCAGTGAAAAGCACTGAAACACTATTGTTCTTCTGCACATTTTGTCGTCTTCTTCTGTTTTTTACGTGCCATTTTTTTGATGTGTAATAACCCAATAACCGTTGAGCACAGAGACGAGTTATATATGTGCAACTAGTTCATACTCGGTATGCTATTACTTTTTCCTGCACAGAATACAAACAAAATTAAACAAAAAACTGGAGAAAAACTAAATTTCCATAGAAAATGAATGTGAAGAGGTGAAAAAAGTAAAACAATAATCCACCTTTTCAAACATCCTCTGCTCTGGCAGACTTTCACCTAGAGATGCTGTTCAGACTTTACATTGTAGACACAAGTCTAGTCTGTTGATGTTGGAAATTTCTTTTTGATAGGTTTTATAGTTGTTTTAATAATCACTGTTCAATCGTGATCATTTTTGAAGAAAATCAGAGTGGATGATGGCATCACCTCGAGTGCAAAGGCTTGTTAAAATTTGTCTCAAATTTCTTTTTTTACAAGCTGCTCACAGCCACAAATTTCACTCTACAGACATGGTTCTTGTCCACAGTTGTAGCCCTGGTCGTCCTCTTTCTCACAGTGTGATTGTCTAAACTATAGGACTTAAAGTTTTTGAATTAGCTGCCGTTAAGCAGCGGGAGGACCTCTAAACTGCTCCATTGACTTCAATGTAATTTCTAAAGCAGAAACTAGTGTTTTTTAACTTGCTGTATTTTTCACATTTTTAACACCAGGAAGTAAAAAGTTGACCAATGTGTTCAGGAAAGCCCAGTAACGTTGAGGGTGAAGAAATTTTGCCGGTAGGAGTTTTGGTTTTTGAATTAATAGCAGTTTTCTGAGATGTACATATTGTTTGCCCAGTTATTTGAGTACTGATCCCAAATCTCGATTTTTTTCATTTTATTATTTAAAATGTTGGTGTAGTTAGAGATCTACTTTCTTTATTTGTTCAAAGGTATATAGATGTTTTATCAAAATAACAGCTGTATGCTACAAGGCTGTTTTATTGTGCTGTTAAGGTTTATACCATAAACAGTAACAACAGCCTATATATCTGCAGATGAAAAGGCTGGTAAGTTGACTTAAGGTGGGTTAACACTTCACTACACACTAGAGCGCTGATGAAAAAACTTTGTATCACCCTTGACATCTGTTGCACACATGCATTTAAGCCCAGTTGCCTTTAATCTCAGTACACATAGACATACACTCTGTGGTTGGTAATACGCTTCAGTAGTCCTCATGTTCCTCTGCCAGCTCAACAGGAATGAATGCTGCTAGCCACCCTGGGGTCCTGGTTAATAATTGGCTGCCTCATTCTTTCTCTGAAGGTAGCGGGATGCCGGCTCACAGTGGAGACTTGGGCCTGCACTCAGAGAAAGGTTCCCAGACTTCAACTTCTGTTCTGAGGACTGTGTAACCAAGACAATCTGTCCATATTCTGAAAGGCACGACTGAGTATTGGGAGGGAAGCAGACTTTTGGAGTCCCTCTGTGCAGCTGCCATAGAGATCTTGGAGGAATGTGGCCCAGTTTGCCTCTGGAAGCCACTCTGAGGCAGGCTGACAAACATCAATTAGCCCCTCCACACTAACTGTAGCTAAAAGAACCACCCACACAGAGGGAAGGTCCATTAAAACCACTTATTGTCTTTGTCTCAAGCATATTTCATTCAAGGTTTCATTCAGAGCAAGTTGCTTAGTCTTCTGTGTTGTGTTGAATATGAAGGAGAAAGGGGTGAAGTGTTTTCCAGGGCATGTTGGAAAACTGCCAGTGGCAAAAAAAAAAAAGAAAAGGCAGGAACACAACTTTGATGTGTCAACGTCTTGTAGTATCTAGCAAGATTAACGTTGCCTTCGGCTACACTCCCTGAGCAAATGACTTCTGGAAGGTACCGCGTCAGCAGCAGAGAGGTCAGAAACATCAGCTGCGTTACGCTCGTATATAAACATGTTAAAACGTTAAACGTTAAAGTGTAATAGAGCGAGGAAAGGGGGCGGTTGACAGAGTTAGTGGAGCGTGATCATGTTTGGTCCCAGACTGAAAATGACATTAACTAACCGACAGTGTCTTCAGCATTGTTTCATTAGCAGATCAGATGACTCTTTGCTCCCTCTTGTGACTCCCTTCAAATCTCAGAAATATCTCTACGTCTGAACATGCTTCAGGTCCCAGCCGGCTCGCCCCCCTCCTCTACGCTGCTCCGCACGGCTGTTATGCTTGGCAGTCTCACCCAAACTAGATGAGGAGATAGGACAGAGAAAGGGGAGTTGAAGCATCTGCTTTTCTCAATGGCTTTGAGGTGAAACCAACAAGTATGATGTAAAAATCATTTTTTATTCTAGTTAAGTTCTTCTTTTCTTTCTGCCAGAATAATAATAATAGAGAATTAACTCCTCTCTTTTTTATTTCTCAGTGTGTTTTGTTATTTCTTGCCACTACTGTGTCTTGTACACACCCTGAAAATATGCTCTTTTTATTGAGGTTTAACAGATTGAATGTGTGTAAGTCTTTTGTTGATACTGGTGGCTGTTTGGCTGTTTTATGGTAATTTATTGTTGGGGAAAGGCTTACGTATTGTGTACTCACCTTTTCATGTAATAATAAAAACTTTATCATCACAGAGGATAGTTTTTCTTTCAGTTGTTAAACTAGTCTCAGTCAGTGCAGGGTGTCAGCTCTGTGGATCTTTGTTAGTTGGAGATAAAAGAAGAAAGAGATCGTTCCTTGATGTTCTGGATCAGAGCGGCAGAAGTTGGCTCCGTTTTCCTTTTGTTTTGGTGCTCTGACCTGCTCGCGTCTACGTGGCATCAGCCCCCATCCTGCCATGTGGTGCCCCATGACCAGAGCTTGTGCCAGTCCCGGCCTGCGTGGGGGTGAATCACCCCCGGGCCTCTTCTTTCATGTGGAAGTGGGTCACAGAATCAGTGTGAGGTACCTTGTACCAACTGGGTCTGCTGAACTTTCTTAAGGACCAGTTCGCTTTCAGGGTTCGGTGCTGTGGTGGGTTTTCTCCCCCTTCAGTCTGAGCCTCTTTCTCAAGATTGTGGTTTACAACTTCGGACAGCCAAGTCCTCCTTTATTTCGTCTTTCTCCTCTCTATCACTCATCACTCTCTCCGTTTCTCACTTTTTCTCTGCCCCCCCCTACTCCCCACCTCCACTCTTCCCTGCCCTGTCCTGCTGAAAAGCAAGACCTTATATGGAGTCTTCATAACAACAGCTGCAAAAGTCCAGCCCTAGATGGTTCACCTCAGGCTCGGCCTGGCGCAAGAGTTCAGTGTCAGGCTCACATGTGTTTGGCTTGACATACTGAATTCCTCATCTTCTAGCCCCCCGACTGTACGGTGCCATCACGCGATCACATCTTTACCTCTAACCTCCATTTTACTTTCTTGCCAACCGGTCTGCTTTCGCAAAACCCAACCCCCATATCAGACTCTTGTGCCCACATTCCAGCAGGACTGCATGCCCGGGCAGTGAAACGGGACACGGGCGAAGAGAGAAGAGAAGAGAGAAGCCCTGTTTGAAGCTGACCTTCACTTTAATGATATATGAGCAACACACACCCCTCCACCCCCCACCCTCTTTTCCATCTATCCCTCTGGCTTTGGATTGCAGTGCAGCAACACTGGTCAGCAGGAGGGCAGCTGCTGTGGAGCTGATAATGAATGATTGATGTATGATGTCATCTCTACATGTTTTTTTTTTCACACGGCGTGGCGCACAGTAATATCAGCTGTCATGTAAATATCAGTCAGTCATTGAGGTCAACAGCCAACATAGTGATGAGATGTGACAGTGACAGAAAACCAGTAGAAGTAAAAACAAAACAAGACTCTGATTCATAGAAGCAAACAACTTGAAATAAAATAAATGAGTCTCGTCTTTAAAATGTCTGTCAGTATTTAAATATCGTCTGGTTCAGTCGAACGGCTTCTCTAAAGGTGGTTTAGCATTAGATCACTCACACAGTCGTCAGGAGCTGTGCTTTTTAAGTGCACTTTCAATTGTTCAACACAAAAAGAGTATTCATCTTATTTTCTCCGTATACCTCTCCATAATCCTCGCCCCCTTTCCTGAAGCGTTTCCTTTTGCTTGCTGGTCTCTCAATCAACAGGACACTCAGAGAGTCTGCTTGAAGAGGGAGTCACACAAAAAACACAGCAATAAACTTGCAATAATACAACAGTGGGTGTCCTCCGGGGCTTTTATTATTCAAATCCCTGGCCTCTCTAGGTCTTGCAGCGGAAGGCCGCTCATTCACACTGAGAGAGTCAGGGAGATTATTGCCAGTGTAAGATGGACTCTCAAAAGAGGCAGACCATTGTTCTCCTCTGATCCTGCAAGCCAATATCATTCTTTAATTCCAGACCCCCGGTAGTCCACATTCATTCCCTCTTTTCACCAGCTGCACATCACCCCAAACCACCGACCCCACCTCTTAACCGGTGTATTTCTCCTGTTAATCCCTCCAGGAATGTGGCTTTGGTTATGGAGAGGATGCCCGGTGTGTGCCCTGCCGGAGCAGCCGCTTCAAAGAGGACCGAAGCCTGCAGAAGTGCAAACCCTGCCTGGACTGTGGACTCATCAACCGCTTCCAGAAGGGAAACTGCTCCACCACCAGTAATGCCGTGTGTGGCGACTGTCTACCGGGGTGAGGACACACACATCTCCACCAGACTTTTTATGACAATTATACATTCGACAGATGAAAAGGAGAAACATGTTGCAAGAAAACAGTTTTAGTTTGCTGCTTCTAAAATATAAAAACATACATTTTGTATCTTCAACAGATATTACAGGAAGACGAAATTAAGTGGTTTCCAAGACATGGAGTGTATACCATGTGGGGACCCTCCACCTCCGTATGAGCCTCACTGTAAGCACCTTTTCCTTTCTTCTACCTCCTCTAACAGTTGGCCAATCATTACTGTTCCCATGAATACAGGCTTTTCATCCCATCCTACAATCAATGATGTTAAAGATGAAACAACAAGGAAACTGTTGTCTAAAAGCAAACATCACCAGATCCAGAGAGCAATCTATTGAACTTGAAGCCAAATTCTCGTTGAACCAAAACTCCAGCAGCAGCAGCAGCAACGATGCCACAACAAAGCCTGTTCACACACAACATGCCAGCACATGGAGTAACCATAACGATAGGCGTCACAGGGTGGAGCAAGCCACCGTTCGTTCACAAGTCTCACCGAGCCAAGCGGCTCTATCCTATATGTGCAAATAAATGATTGGATTTATAACCCGGGCAGTTGAAAAGCTGAAATGGATACGACGAATATAAAAGTGGATTTGCCAACACTGGATTATTATCAGCTCATGTCACTCATTTTCAGCACTTAATTTGGATTAAATGAGTAAACTGACTCGGACAAAACCTCCATTGATATTTCCAGACAAAACACTTCTCAGTAACATGTTGGAAGAAAAAAAAAAACTGCTGCACTGCTCCTCATGTTTTGTTTCATGCACCATAGTGAGTAGATGAAGGAGTGTGCCAGTTCAAGCGGTGTAATTTATTAGAGTTTGTACAGATTCGTTTATGCTAAAGAGGCAGGAGGTATGTTACATTATGTTTTACAAAGCAGCGCTCACATTCCAGTAGGAAACACATCCAATTAACTTCTCTCTTCCGGCCATTATAAGGAGTTAAGTACAACCTTATGATTTCAGGTTTCCACATAAAACAACAAGCGACTCAACTTATACCTTTGGTAATTGAGTGTGACTTCCTGATGGTAAAGGAGGCAGCAGCTGTTTCTAAAGAGGCTTTTGGCAGCGTGAGCATCAGGGCAGACCGAGCCAGGGTCAGGACCCCTGTGTTAAATAAATGGAGACAGCTCAGGGAGATGAATTAAAATCAGAGTTTGCTTTTGGCTCATAAGCCCTGAATGTAACAGATCATATAGTTTGGTTGGTTTTTAATCTTTTCATATATTGATATAAGCAGCGTTGCTGTTTGTGTAATGAACGCCAGCCTTGAGACAACTGGCCTCCCTCTGTCTGCTCATTTTTCCATCTGTGCAGCTTCCCGTTTTGATACTGGAGGAGGCCTGAGAAACAAAATGGCCATTGTGTCTGAGAACATAGCTGGTAGTTAGCTCCTACGGGGACTCTCAGTGGAGCATTTCCAAATGTTTGAAAGTCTTGCTCCCTCCCTCCCTCCAGTGTTATCTCGAGGAGGGTGGTGAAAACTTAAAGGGCAGATCATTCTAATAGGCCACACTGGCCCGGGGCAACGGTGCAGCTGTGCAGGGGAGGCAGTCGCTGTCTGGGGCAGACTATAAATCTTAAACCACCCCCCCCCTCCTCCTCCTCCTCCTCCTCCCTTTCCTCTAGTGGCTTTTTGGAGAGTAGAAAAAAACCGAGATTGTGTTTTATGGATTCCTTTAGCGTCTTTAATGTGTTTCATCTGCTGGAGTTTCTCGCTGCCACGGTAGATGACAAAAGTATATAAACACGTAGAGACATTCAGACAAATATTATGTACACACACATGTACAGACGTTCAAGCTGTTTTGGTTTGAAATGCAACCACAACACATCATTTATCTGTGACATTTTATTATCCTTCCTCAACAGTTTTAAGAGCTTCTGCTGAGAAATAGCCAAATGAAACATGATCTGACACTCCTCTGTCCCTTCTGATAACCTCAACAAACATCTTGTAATGAGAAGAAAACACAGTATTTTCACCTGCGGCGTCTTCTCACCAATTTCAAAGTTGCATGCGATCAAGCTCAAACTCAAGCTTTTTTTTTAACGGCATATGGCACAAAACATACCAGGCTGGCAAGGTACACAAAACAAATCATAATTAAAAGTGCCTGCCAGCAACTCAACCCAGAGCTTTTCAAAAAGATCTGTGTTCAAAAACAAGTTCACCAAAGTCATTTATTCATGTCTGAACTCTGCTGTACAATTAATAATGGATACTAATAATAATAAAGTATGAGGACATTAAGTGTTATTAAACTTAGTATCATCACCTCCTTCTCTCAGATTTGCTACAGTTGTTGGAGCTATGATCTGTACCTTTTATTTATTTATTTATTGTCATGCCAACCAAACAAAACCAACCATCTATTCAAGTTTTATTGGTGTTAAATGTGTTTGCACGAGAAAATCATTTCCATAACTCTTTAGCTTTGTTCTGCTAAAGAACTTCTTTAAAAGAGTTTCTAGAGGCCGAAGTCAAAGCGGCTCCAGAGGTGTAAAGAGGTGCTTCTTTTATTTGGAGTATGTGGTGTTCATAAAGTCAACAGGCAGCCGGTCTGTGAAAGGCTGCGGTTTATGGGTTTGGTTTGTGTGAAGATAATATCAGCAGGTGAGCTCTCTTCAATGGACCAGTGTTTATCTGTGTTTGCTGCAGCTGCTGGGCCTGTGATAACAGGCTGCCTTTGTGTTGTCGGGCAGATGATGCTCACCTTGGATCAGTTTGATTTGACCCTGACCAAAAAACGACTGTAGAGAACGTAAACGAACTGGTCAGACGTGACGTACGTCTGTGTATGTGTGGAGGTTGTATAGTCACAACCACTCGCATAAAATTAAATCTAAAACATAGTTTTACACCTTGAATAAAGATATTATTCAGTAGGATTTTATTCAGAGAAAATCTTATCAGCGTCATTGACCACAGAGTCTTTGAGGGCAAATAGTTTTAAATAAACTACAAATTGTTTATTGCAGCGGTGATTTTGCTGTTGGCTCCTGTGGCAGCTTTTAAAATCTGGCACCAGATTAGGGATATACATTTTTATATCAGGCAATAAATCATGTATTTTGACAGCATGCTTACATCTAAATCATGCTTTACTGTACCTTGTGTGTCAAACTATGTTTTAGAGAGCTGCTTTGAGATTTTCCTCTCTTTTTTTCCCTCAGAAGGAATGCTAAAATACCCTTATCCCCTATCGTGGCTGAATAAAAAAAAACTGCCCAAAGCTTAAGTAATGTTTACATTGCATAACAAAGAGCTCTTGGATGTGAAAAGGTTGAAACCAGTTCCCATGATTAATGTAGTGAAAAGCAAACATCAGGGCTCAGTGAAAAAAAAAAGATTTTGTCAAACAAAAAGTCATTCTTCATAAAAGTCATATTCAGAAAACATTCTCTCGCAATTTATTTTCCCTCCCGCATATTGTTAAACTGGACAATCTGTCTCCTGTGCTGCATACTTTCACTGTTTGTTCTGTATTAACCTGAACATCTTTACGACACACACATTGATCAGGTAAATGATGTTTGATTAGTGATAATGATCAGAGACGGTTATGTTAAGCTGCATGTCCGTGGCCTCAGAGAGATAGGTCACTCAGTCTGAAGACAAACCACTACTATGTTTCACATTCATTCATTCATTCATTCATTCATTCATTCATTCATTCATTCATTCATTCATTCATTCTTAAAGTGACAGTCCAGAGTAACATGAACCAGAGTCTATTTCACCATAAATACAAACAAACTCCCCTCAACAGATATGTTACGTTGGTTGAAGTAATATCCAGTTTGACCATCTTTTGTTTTCACAACCAAATAGTTAACAATGAAAGTAAATGGGGCAGTCAGCCAAACGTATCTAAATTGTCATTTTTTAACCACTAATAAAGCTCAAAATATCACTTCACTTCAGCAGTAGCATGAATAGGGTCCCTACACATAAACTGAAGTACTGATAACTTAGTAAGTGAACCCAGAGTTTATTAAAAACACTGTTTTACAAGACTTACCCAACGTCTGGTTTTATAACAACTGGTGATGAAGGTTGTTCCACATCAGCAGATTCATCATTTTTCTCGCTCTTCACAGACACATTGACCTGATGTTGAGGAAAATGAAATACCTCAGTTTATGTGTAGGGACCCTATTCATGCTACTGCTGAAGTGAAGTGATATTTTGAGCTTTATTAGTGGTTAAAAAATGACAATTTAGATACGTTTGGCTGACTGCCCCATTTACTTTCATTGTTAACTATTTGGTTGTGAAAACAAAAGACGGTCAAACTGGATATTACTTCAACCAACGTAACATATCTGTTGAGGGGAGTTTGACTCGTATTAATCGTGTGCTTTCTGTGATAGGTAGTAATAGTTAAAGATTTTTGATTTCTCAATGTCAAAAAGTTTTCTTAATCCCTCAGTCCAGTCTCAACATGAAATCAGAAAAAAACAAAACTTGTTAATCCATATGACAGATTTATTGAGCAAGCGATAGAGAAGGAAACTTATCAGAAACTTTGAAGTTTTAATTAAAACTAATTAAACTAATTTCATCTTCCACTGCAATGTACGGGATTAATATGAAAACTTTCATTTTATTCAGATAAATTTAGATTAATAACTGAAGAGTGTTTACTTCAGGGTTTTGTTTTTATCCAGAAGCAGGAAACTGTTCCAGTCTAGTTGTTTTAATGTTGCTACATGTGTAAATAATTCTTTGCCATGTGTTCATCTCCGTGACAAATTTGTTCCAGTCATATTTAGATTTTGTTGTCTTCATCTCTTTTGAGTTTTGAATGAAATGATAATTACACGCAGCAGAAGCCAAAGCTTTTTTCAAACAACTTCACCATTTCATCTCGTCTTCCATTGTGATACGGAGCGTTAAGTTGTATTAAATCCTGACGATCTGTATTTGTAGCGACTTGTATAATGAGCAGCATTCTTGACCTAAAAGTCTTTACATGTGAGCGATCGTGCGCACAAACAGTGACGTCACGTTTCCCCGTTTGGCAGCAGCGGCAGCAGCTTAATCATAAGATCTGTGGAAGTAAACACCTCACAACTCCTCAACGTAGACACAATAACACACAACAGCACGAACGTGTCCTTGTATTTGTCACATACACAGTCATATCTCACCTGCTTCTAAAACATAACAAGCCTGTAGATTTGAACGCTGTGTATCTTAGCAGGTGAAGGAGCCCGGGGGGAGGAGGAAGGAAGGAGGAGGGTGAACTGACTGTAAATCATCTAAGACGGGGGCAGATAGAGGGAATCCACCACAGGCGTTTTCTCTTTGAACATCTCCACTTATTTCATTAGACTTCAGTAAAGAGACGGACTCAGGGAGAAAAGGAATAATTTGTCTCATGTTTTCAGCTTCTGATTGGCTGATTGTCACCTCATCATGTTTATCATGTTTTAAGTTGTATCTTAAACCATCAGTTAGATGAACATTAAGATGGAAAAAAAAGAAATTAAACTAATTTAGTCTCAGGTCTTCACATGATACAAAACATACGTTGTCTTTTGAAGTGAATAACTACTGATCTAAAACACAGACAGAAGGTTAAATGAAGGAAATAAACTGACTTTGGTGCTGAGAATAACACAGGAAGTGACAGTAATATCTATTTATTTATCAAGTTTCTATTATGAATTAAATATCAAATAAATCAAATATATCGACGGTTGTTTCTGGCAGATTTGTGAAACATTTTCAGGTCAATTTAAAAACTAAAATAACATACAAACCTCAAATTGACCTCAAATTAACAAACGTTGCCTCTACTTCCTCTACTTCTGTGAATAATAACTAATCAAATATTAAAAAAAGTAGTTGGCAACTAACTGAATAATCTGTTCTTCACGTCCTCTGCAGGTAGCGGCCGTGTGAACCTGGTGCCGCTGCCCCCGGTGGTGACGAGTCCTCGGGACATGGCGCTGGCCGCGGTGATCTGCAGCGCTCTGGCCACCGTGTTACTGGCTCTACTGGTCCTGTGTGTCATCTACTGTAAGAGACAGCTGCTGGAGAAGAAGCCCAGTGGTGAGTCCACACACACAATGTCCCAAAGCTCTGTCTGCTAACTGGAAAAGATGTTTCAGATTCAAAAGAAGAGATTAGATGAGGTTTAGAAACTTTTCATGTGTTGCTGCAACAACCCTGGTGTGCATGTGTTTCTTTGCAGCAAACATTGAACTTTGCTCCCTCCTCAGATGCCCACGAATTCCCAGTACAATAAAGATTAGATCACCATCTGATTGTATTTTTACTACAACAACTGATTTCATGAAGCAATTACACAACAAAAGTGTATTTAACTCAACAAGCATGATTTCACTGCTCTTTTATTACGGCACGAACAGAGTCGGTTCATCTATCGGTTGTGATCTCCATGGTTGAATCTAATTAAACGCAGTGTTGCATATTTGTGGTAACTTGTATAATGAGCAGCATTTTTCAAACCATAAGTGTTTGAGTATGTGAAATATCCCGAGGCGAAGAATTAATGACATCATGTTTGTCTCTGCTGAAACTCACCTGAAACAAAGTTACCAGGGTGTTACTAGTTGTGTGGTTTTTTTTTTTTTTTTTATCACTGACAAGTTAAATATTTTGTCAGTTGTGTATCTTCACCCAACCCTCCACACTTGTTTTTTATTAATTATATAAAGGATATTTAATGAAGCTCACAGTTGGTTTGTGAAGTGTTTCCCAACACATTGAAGAATGTGAACGTTTATTGAACAAATCTCTCTTATTATAATTATTACTGTGACGGTGGTTAAACCTCCTCCATCATGTTTCCTCAGCCACCTCTCTCAGGTCTCAGGACTGTCCGTACAGCGGCGCCGAGCTGTCCTGTCTCGACCCTCGTTGGCTACACGACTTCCCCCAGAGGCCGTGCTGCCAGTGTCACCTGGGCCCCGGACACACCTGCGGTAGGTCTTTGTCACACATGTTACCTTAACATCTCTTCACATGATGATGTTAAAGAGTTAAATCATAATTTCGTGTGTGTGATGTTCAGGTCCGGTTCATCTGATCCCGTCTCTGTGTTGTGACGAGAGCTGCAGTTTGGGTCGTAGCCATGACAACAGCCCCTTCCAGTCCCAGATGAGCCTCAGTGACGAGTACGAACAAATTCAGTAACTTTAAAAACTAATTTAACATCTTTATACAAGCTCATGAACATGAAACATGGAATGTCGACCTGTGACTGTTTAAACCATCAACACCATGTCTGAGGGTTGATGGAGGCTCCATCTTAAAGGTGGATGATGGAGAAACTTCAACAATATCAATATAAACACACATTTACATTTAGTGAAAAAAGAACAACTTTAGTTCTTTAGTTCAGACTCATTCATTGTCTATGAAGATTGTTGTAGCTCCATGTTTTAAAGTGCTGGATAAACTTCATAATATTCTTCTGTTTTATTAACATGTACTTGTACTTTTACTTTCTACACTTAACTACATTTACTTATAGATTACTGTCATACTGAAGTACAGTAAATACTAGATACTTTAAGACTTTTACTGGAGAATCATTCTAGTGACGACTTGAACTTCTACCAAAGTTATTTTATTCTACTCTAGTGAGACTCACTTTATACAAACACTGGTAGATATAAGAATGAAGACAAAAGGACACTGTTTCAATAAAAATCGTTCCATCGACTAAACCTGGGAACAATATACAGACACTTAACAGCAGCTCCACTGCCTCAGGGACGGTGTTCTCATTTCTCCTGCTTGTCAAGGTGCCTGTAAACATCATTGAATTCAGCTAATTATAGTTCGAACCGTTTCGAACTGAACAAACAGAGGTGTTGGTGTTGCAGAAATGTGAAAACACCACAGGGTGTGACTGTTAAGACTCCTGGTGATAACGAGCACAAACTTTCTTTCCCCTCAGACACGCAAACCTGGATGAGGAAGGTTCTTCCCCGACGCAGCCTGGAGGACGTCCAGAGTTCGTCTCTGCAGAGTCAGAACCAGACCGAGTGGAGGTGGAGGAGGAAGAGGAGGAGGGCAGTGATGGTGACCAGGAGGAAGAAGGGCGCAGGACAAGGGAGAACTCATGTGGGAGGAACAGACTGAGCTACAGCGAAGCTGGGACAGATGCACTTCTTCCCAAACAGCAGCCGTCACCTCAGGAAGGTGTGTCGTCAAACGTTCTCATGCTAAACGTCTCTGGTTGTAAATCAGCTGCACATACAGATATTGTTTTACTTGGTGCATGAAAGAAACTCCCGCCGCATTTTAGATGAGTTGCTCCTGAGGAGACAGTTTAATGATCCTCAATATCTCAGCTTTGTTTACTTGAGCAGAAAACACAAGTTATGAATTAGAACTTTTCCAGTAAAAGGCGCCCAGTAAGAATCTTTGATGTCCTTTTTATGGACTGGAACATTTGTGTGAGTGTGAGTGTGTGTGTGTCCATGAAGAGCAGCTGGTAAAAGAAACAAGAGATAGCGTGAGTTCTTTGATGTAGACAAGACTATCCTGTTTTAAGTCGGGCTCTGGCTGGCTCTGGGTAGATACGTTTACTAATCACTGCGCGTCTGTGTTCCTCTTCCTGCTCTCTTTCCAGGATGACATGGACTTTCTTTGGCTCGTGTTCCACCCTTGAACCACCCTGGACTCAACAACAGCCGCAGCCAGATCCCGTTTCAGATTACTCACCAGCCCCCGCCGCCTCTTCACACACACACACACATTTTGAAACGCCTGCTGCCGACCTCAGAGCCCCTCGTCAAAGCATCCAAATGGAATATGTGCACACATGCAAACAAAAGCACTGCTGAGGAAACACAAAGCACAGTGGCAGAGGAACACACACACACACACACACACAACTGGCACAGAAGGTGAAATCGAATGAAGTTCAACCGTGGAGGAGTTATTGACTTTATTATTAAACATGGAGCAAAGTGAATCAAAGCTCTGCCCTGAGAATGTCTCACATCTTCACATGTAGGAGAGCGTTTGAAAAAGAAATGAAAAAGAAAAGAAAACTACGACTGGTGTTTATGAAGCTTTTGTGTGTAAAGGCAAAAAGAAAAAAAAAAATCATCTGAGATGTGATGAAAAAGTGTCAAAAGTGATTATGTTGCACATTGAAGACAATCTTGATAAAACGGAACAAGTTAAGACGTGGAATGTTTAAGTGATAAATATATTGTAGATACTGTAAAATAGTAAATAGGTCAATATTTTTGTAACATAGACGTGACTGACAACATGTTTGCTTTTCTTCTCCTACAGTTGTTGTGTCTGGACATGAACCGTCACTTCCAACTATTGTTTTCTTTTGTTGTTTTTTGTAAATAAACTTGAACAAGTTTACGAACTTTAAGGGAATTAATTCTACATCATGTCAGTTTGTGTTTTTTTTTTTTATTGAGAAATAACCACAGTTTGTAAGACAGAGCTGGATGTTATAAACAGGCTGAGCAGATACAAGTAAACTCATTTCAATTATTGGCACGTCATCCTTTTTAATAACATTTATATTGAGGGTTTTACTGATAAAATCTACTGGAGTTTGAACTGGACGTAGATCACAGAACTAAAAACCGCCTGAAATGACGACGCGGTCGACAATCACACAAACTGTAGCGTTGCTGCTGCTCTCTCATTGTGTGTGTGTGTGTGTGTGTGTGTGTGTGGTTGAAACCACCCAGATCTATCAGGAACGACGTGTTCACACCTTATATCTCAGATCTGAGCCGAGACAAGCGAAGACGTTGTTTTAAGGAGCAGCTGCAGCTTCAGCTCGACAAATAATTAGAGTCTGAGGGTTGAAACAGATGAAAACAGCAGTTTTCTTGAGCATCTGTGGGAAAATGTGAACAACCAGGAGGTTTGAGCATCTTTTAAATATTAAATATGAACTTTTTCCCCTGATTTTTAAATGAAAATTCACAACAAAATAACTGGGCTTCCTCCCACGCTGCAGACATTCCTGACAGACAAAACAGATGGAGTGGTATTAATTTAAAGCCTAAACAATGAGCACATGACAGGAAGAACAGATTAGGGTATTTTTCCTCACACTGATTTGATCAGGAAGAAACAATGTTTGGCTTCGGTGTGTGAGCTAAAAATGAATGAATGAATGAATGAAATGGAAAAAAAAAAAAGCTGGTGTAAAATTTTTAATTTTATTAATATATTTATCTTTTTTTGGTGTAAAATACCAAACAATGATCATCAATGTGACAGCGGCGATATATATAAAATTCAAACAGTTCATGTAGAGACAAAGTAAAGATGAACCTCAACAGGTTTTAGTCAGTTCAGTTTTCAGAGTCCATGATGAAGGTCTCAAAGTTCGGGTTGAGCTCAGACACCAACGCGTCCACGAAGTCTTCGATGGTCGGTCGCCTCTGCAGCATCCCTGACACCAGAACACAGGACAGGGTTTAAGGGTGTATGAGTGTGTGTATATATGAGAGTGTGTGTGAGTGAGTGTGTGAGTGAGTGTGTGTGTGTGTGTGTGTGCGTGTGTTCTCTATCATCCATCATCATATCTCACTTCAATCTAAGACAATTTAAATGCTTCTAACCTGAAGTCCCTGCAGCGGTTTTGTAAAAAAGTTAATGAACATTTTATAAAAATCCTTTGAAGTTAAGTGGCTGATATCAATTAAAATCTGATTAAATTAGTTCCTGGACACAAACTGCTGCTGCTCCTGAGTCTTTTGATCTGATTCCAGTTCTTTTGCCTAAAAGTCTTAAAGTAATTTAAATACTTTTAAAGTTGCTCGAGTTGTAAAACGTTTGTGTTTGATGTGTCGTCAGCGCAGCGATGAGCTCTGATTTTATACGAAAGAACGAAAACATGAAGAAAACTTCATTATTTCATTTACAAACGTTAACGACAGAACACAACCGCGCCCTCACACATTCGTCAGGAGACACAGAAACACTTTGTTTAAACCGTTAACAAGTCTCACGTTGGTCGACTTCATGTTGTAAAATGAAGCCGTGAAGTTGTCAACGTGCTCTGTTTCTGATTTTAACAAAACTAAAAGGTACGTTGTAGATTTTATAGAGTTTTAGAGGTGATGCTGAGCTCACACACTTATATAAATATATATATATGTATATACAGTCTCTGAGTGAATATGCCGACGCAGCTGTGATCAAGGCCTGGGAATGTGTGTGTGTGTTTTCAGAGTCTCATGCATGGAGGACTCCCTCGCTCACTTTACAATTCAGCTACACGACTGCTTTGAAGTCAGTTCATTTCCCCTTGTGTAGCTGCCAATGTAAATAGGCACTCTGCCCCTCCCCCGCTTTCCTGCATGGGTCACCTCAAACACACACACACACACACACACACACACACTAAAACAGACACACACTAAAACAGACACACACACATAACCAAGCAAGTCTGCACAGGCATGCATGAATGGAGCTGCAAAAAGTTTCACACAGTGACCCTGAATGTACACACACGTCAAGATATGGACAGTAGAATGCAAACACACACACACACACACACTGCACAGTGTGTGTGTGTGTGTGTCGAAACTGACTACAGCTTTAGTCTGTCCTGTAGTGAATCTTCTTGCATGAGAACACCAGAGGAGGGATTATCATCTCCTCTTACCCGCTGGTAGCACCCTGCCCCTTGGCTACAAGATGATACCAACATAGAGGGGACCCTAACACACACACACACACCACACACACACACACACACACACACAGCAACCACAAGCCCCTGGATCATTGGGAAGAAGAGCCACATGAAAGCGATGATTCCCAACCATAAATGAGACGAGATTAAAGAGCTGTAGGACGTTTTTACTTTGACCAAATGTTGACATCTACGGTATTTGATGTTAGAGATAAAAAAAAAAAAAAAAAAAGGGTCAAATTGCATTAATAAGTGTGATGAGAAATTATTAAACATCAAAAGCCTCCTCACACTGTTGGTTTTATCAGTACTGAGGGGGAACTCAGTACTTGTACTAGTTGTTGCATGAATATCCAGTGTCCAGTTGACCCACTGAGCACAAAGGTCAGAGGTCAGTCATAGAAACTGAATCATCTTCCCATTCGCTTCATCTTCACAGGAAAACAAAGAGAAGAGAAACAGAGAACACAGGTTCACACACGTCCTGACATGACACTTGTTTACTTATTACAGTACGTGAGCAGACAGAGCTGTGGGCTCAGATGCTAATTTGAATCCTCCGCACTCTGTCTACAGCGTCACCAGCACTTTCTCTGATGGATGTAATTTCCTGACGGGGAGATCTGATGTCTGGAGCTGCTACAGCAAAGTGACAGTAACAAATGTGATGAGAAGAAGAAGCAGCCTGTGGTGTCAACGGTAGACGAGGAGTCGACTCGGAGCTCAAATCGCTGGGAGAGTTTGTGAGGAATGTGAAGATAACCTCAAAGTCAAAACAACAGTGTGGACGAGTATCTGATCTGAGATGCTGCTTTTATAGACCAACACAAAGGAGGAGGAGTCGAGTCGGACGACAAAGACAAAACACAGAGAGAGAGAGAGAGAGAACTGGACAAACTGGAAGAAAACCTTCTACTAAAAACCTGACACATGAACCAATCAATCACTGATTGATTGTTTTAATTACAAGGTTTGTTCAGCCAAGTCATAAATAATGATTGTTGTTGACATGTTCAACCACTTGTGGGTAATAAAGACTATTAAAGTTACTTAACACATTAGGTTATAAAGTGTCTTCTCTGAGGTTTCTGGTTTCTAAGGATGATTGATTATTGATTAACTTGAAACAAATGGAATTGATTGTTACAACATTTATTGCACATAAAAAAAATTAGTTTCCAAAATAAAATACAAATATACACATTAAATTAAAAAACAAAATAACGCTTATCAATGCTAATGTTTACCAACAATAACACTTATCATAACTAAAGATTAGCAACGCTAACACTTACAGTTAACATTTATCATCGCTAACGTTTAAATGTAGAAACGCTACAGCTTATAGCTAATGCTGATCATCGCTAAAGCTTAAAGCTCACGCTTATCATTGCTTATGTTTAACAATGCTAACACTTGGCATCGGTAACACTTAGCATTGCTAATTTTTAGCAACGCTAACACTTATAGCTAATGCTTAACATTGCTAACATTTAGCACTGTAACACTTAACATCGCTAATGCTTAACATAGCTAATGTTTAGCTAACACTTATTATCCTCAATGTTTATCAAAGCTAAGGCTTATAGCTAACGTTTAACGTCAGTAACGTTTAGCAATGCTAACACTTATAGTTAACGCTTATCATTGCAAACATTTAGAAATTCTAAAACTTCTAGCTAATTTCATCACCGCTAACATTTATCATCACAAATGTTTTGCAACGCTAACACTTATAGCTAACTTTATTACTGCTAACATTTATCATCATAAATGTTAGCAACAATACCATTTATAGTTAACATTTATCATTGCTAACGCTTATCATCGCTAACGTTTAAACGTAGAAACGCTACAGCTTATAGTTAATGCTTATCATCGCTAAAGCTTAAAGCTCACGCTTATCATTGCTTATGTTTAACAATGCTAACACTTAGCATTGGTAACACTTAGCATTGCTAATTTTTAGCAACGCTAACACTTATAGCTAATGCTTAACATTGCTAACATTTTGCACTGGTAACACTTAACATCGCTAATGCTTAACCTAGCTAATGTTTAGCTAACACTTATCATCCTCAATGTTTATCAATGCTAAGGCTTATAGCTAACGCTTAATGTCGGTAACGTTTAGCAATGCCAACACTTATAGTTAACTTTTATCATTGCAAACATTTAGAAATGCTAAAACTTCTAGCTAATTTCATCACCGCTAACATTTATCATCACAAATGTTTTGCAATGCTAACACTTATAGCTAACTTTATCACCGCTAACATTTATCATCATAAATGTTTAGCAACAATAACACTTATAGTTAACATTTATCATCACTAACATTTAAACGTAGAAACGCTAGAGCTTATAGTTAATACTTATCATCGCTAAAGCTTGTAAGCTCACGCTTATCATTGCTTATGTTTAACAATGCTAACGTTTGGCATCAGTGACACTTAGTATTGCTAATTTTTAGCAACGCTAACACTTATAGCTAACGCTTAACATTGCTAACGTTTAGCACTGGTAACACTTAACATTGCTAATGCTTAACATGGCTAATGTTTAGCTAACACTTATCATCCTTAATGTTTATCAGCACTAAGGCTTAAAGCTAATGCTTAATATCGCTAATGTTTACCAACACTAACACTTAGCGTTGATAACACTTAGCATCACTAAGGCACAACGCAGCTAACATTTAGCATTCCTAACACTTATAGCTAACACTTAACATTGGTAACATTTATCAATGCTAACACTTAGCATCAGTGACATTTAGCATCGCTAATGCGTAACACAGCTAATGTTTAGCATTCCTAATGGTTATAGCTAATGCTTATCATCCCTAACGCTTAGCAATGCTAAGGCTTATAGCTAACACTTAACATCACTAACTTTTATCAGCGCTAATGCTTAGCATGGGTAATACTGAGCATCGTTAACACTTAACACAGCTAACACTTATCAACCGTAACGTTTAGCAACACTAATGCTTATAGCTAATGCTTATAATCGCTAATGTTTAGCAACACTAAAGCTTATAGCTAACGTTTAACATCGCTAACATTTAGCTTAGCATCGTTAACACTTAGCATCATTATCACTTAACATTTCCTAACGCTATCATCACTAACGTTTATCAATGCTTAGCATTGGTAACACTTAGCATCTGTAACGCTTATAGCTAACACTTAACATTACCAACAATCATAGCTAACGTTCCATCACTAACTCTTAGCATCATCAACATTTAGCATCGGTAAGGTTTACAGCTAACGCTTAACAACACTAACATTTAGCAAAGCTAATGTTTAGCATTCCTAATGCTTATAACTAATGTTTATAATTGCTAACACTTAGCATAGCGCTTGTATGCTTAGTACAAAGTGTGTAGTAAACACTTTAAACGTGAGTTTAACCTGCTTTAAAATACTGAAGTGTGTGTGCAAAATACTAATAATTGTTTCAGTGACTCTCTGATGTTTTTGTAATCGTTTGGGCCGTAATTGAAGCACAAGTTTCTATTAATCGCTGAGCTCTATTGCTTTTTGGTCATTTGTCCGAGCCACAGGACCACCTCAGAGCTCATTCAGGCAGCTGTACTCTACAGATGGATCGTGGTTCACAGCAGCACCTCGTCAGTTCAATCAGCACAGATACTGTATGAGTCTCTGCACGCATGACAGCACAGTTACAGTGGGTACGACTGTGCGCTCACTCTTTGGCTTTGTACCGAGAGAAAAAAAACAGAGCCAAATTAAACATAGGCTGTACTTTGTGTCCATTGTCGAATGAGACTTAGGACAGAGGATTTACCGTGTATTTTAGTTTCCACTTCCATTCACAAAAGCACCGACGGCCATTGAGGAACGAGGGTTTCTGCCAATTACAGTCATCTTCAGGTCGACGGAGTTTGGGTAAAACAGAGAGTCTATTTCAACAGACGTATCCTCAGACAAACTACTGATGAAGAAACCACTTTCTGATCAAACAGACACATTCAGGCCACAGGAAAAACCTCGCTGGAGCAATTGGCCGTTGAGGACCTTGCTCAAGGGTACTTCAAGAGTACTCCTGGGAAAGAAAAGTAGACTACTTGTTCTTTATCCCCGTCCAATTTTTCCAGGCTGGTGTGGGAACATTTAAATCACAGACTCTCGTCTTTAGCTTCACTTCCACAGCCTCTACTTGTCTGAAATAGTAATTTTCTCACAACAGAACAAAGAGATTCTTATTGAGAAATGGAAACTCGTTTAAAATGACAGCATCTTTTTTTTTTGTCTCTTACACGAGTACATACTCAGCATTTACAGAATAAGTTGTTTATTTACTCGAAGGGTGGTGAGCGATGGTAATCGGTCAAATGAAGACCTATGTGGCTGGCTAACAGCTCTGAGGCCTTGGTAATGACAGCTCTGGGGACGGGATTTCAGCAGAAACGTCTCAAAATTGCTACCCAACATGCAGCAAGTGCTGATTGAATTTATCAAACATCTGAGTTACCGTCTGCCAAGGATAAAGAAACTATTTGATGACCAACATTCTTCAAATAAAGAGGGAAAGATCATTTTTAACTTCTAGCTTCATTGCCTTTACCTGGATCTTGACGTTATAGCACTAAATCAGCAGGGCAACGATCTGAAGGTTTAGCAGAAACAGGCTGTTTTATACAAGCTATTGATCCCACTCCCATGGGCTTGCCTGCGTTTTGTTCTTTCATGATTTAACTGGTTGGTTTTACAGGCCAATTACACCTACTAGGAACTTAGGCCACATTTGTACAAATTTAAAATGAGAAGAAACTGCAGCGTGCAGCAACACGAGCGTCCGTCTCAGCTCCTCAGCTACATCATATACTTCTGAAGTCAGAGAGAAATATGTATATATCTAAAAAAAACACATTTCTGGTGGATTCAGTAGCGCTTAAGTCGCTGCTCAGAGCCATTCGAAACATGTCAAGGTGTGACGAGCAGTTACTTCTGTCAGACCTGGAGGCAAACCAGCAGCTCACTGCCTCTGTAATTACACCTTTGAAGTTCAGGAAGCTTTTTCTACATAAGACAAGCCCAAGAAAGCACGTGGGACAGGGGTGATGACAAACACAGAACTGGAAGACTCTTTGTTGAGTAAGTATCTTCACAAAAGGAGGAAAAAAAGAAAAGCCGCAGCATTAATGGAGATAAATTCAGCAAAACTGTAGCAAATTATGATGTTTTAAAATCAGATTTAGAGTCTTGAGGTTGGGTTATGCTAAAAAAACAAGAAGCAGAACATGTCGTCCAACTTCAGTGTTGTTTACATCTGCTCTTAAATGCAAATTCAAACTCCCCCTCAAGAAATATGTTACGTTGGTTGAAGTAATATCCAGTTTGACCGTCTTTTGTTCTCACAACCAAATAGTTAACAATGAAAGTAAATGGGGCAGTCAGCCAAACGTATCTAAATTGTCATTTTTTAACCACTAATAAAGCTCAAAATATCACTTCACTTCAGCAGTAGCATGAATAGGGTCCCTACACATAAACTGAAGTACTGATAACTTAGTAAGTGAACCCAGAGTTTATTAAAAACACTGTTTTACAAGACTTACCCAACGTCTGGTTTATAACAACTGGTGATGAAGGATGTTCCACATCAGCAGATTCAACATTTTTCTCGCTCTTCATGGACACATTAGCCTGTTGTTCAGGAAAATGATGAATCTGCTGATCTGGATCTTCACTTTATTCATGCTACTGCTGAAGTGAAGTGATATTTTGAGCTTTATTAGTGGTTAAAAAATGACAATTTAGATACGTTTAGCTGACTGCCCCATTTACTTTCATTGTTAACTTTTGTTAATTTTCTAGCTATCATCTGATGTGTTTTAAAGGGTTAATTTGTTTCAGGACTTCCATCATCATTACCTTCACAGCTCCGTTGATCATCAAAAGGCATATTACTACCAGTAAATCACAGATGAGACACTTCCCTCTGCTCTTTATGGAGCAGTGAAAGATCACTGCCATCACAAATCATCGTCTGTTTTTTACGTGAGAGCTATAAATTAAAGATTTCTCACATCTTTACATCTGAACTGTGAATCTTTTTTTTCTGAGACGGAACCATACATCATTATCACCAAAGTGCTGTGGGACTGAACGGACCACCGTGCTCTTGGGGTTTATTAACAACTATGTGAGCAGTCATAAGAACTATTCAGTCGAGATGCCTCCGGACAAAGAGCTGACGGGGTCCTGGGACTCGGCTGCCTGGACCAAGTAGATCCATTTTCTGTGCTCGCCGGTCGAGGCTATGGGAACAGTCTGGGCCATGAAAGCCTTCTCTGTAGCACGACCAGAGGTTCAGTTCAGTCAGTCGCTCACCTTTCACTCTCTCCTTCCCTTTCTCTTCATGCATTCTCTCTCTCTCTGTCTTTTACTCTGACTCTGGCTCACTCAGTCCTGATGCTGCTGGTCTGGATTTAATGCCCGGGTTTACATTTCAACACCGTCTTTCCTGGGAAACATCCAGTAGTGGGCAGGGAGCCATGCAGATAAAGGCTGGCCTCTGATTAGCCTTGCGGGGCCTGCTCCGGTTCCCCGTGTGCCCTTGTGCCCCCTCTACCACCTCGCTGGAGGGGAGAGCAGGGAAATGTTACACACCTCCATTTACAAGGGTCTTTGTTTGAAAGGATTATGTGTAATGGGTTGGATGTGGATTTAGTGTCGTTCCTCTCGTCTTTTGGCCTTAATACTCCTTTATATATATATATATATATATATATATATATATATAAATTAAAAGGAGCTTCTTATTCTTTTTACAGAATCCTTTTCCATTCCCCAGTAGGAATTCAAGATGGTTGCAATGAACCTCTAAACCTCTCAGTGAAGACCAGTGAAAAGCTAAATGTTTCTGCACATGCACCGATGTGGTTTTATAACTCTTGACTTCAGTGTTCATACTGTTAAGGTAGATTATGAGGATATATGTGGCTATAAAAGTGGCGATGTGTCTGGATGAGTCTTCTTTAATTCAAACGTTTCTACAGACTCAGAACAAGGAACGTTTGAATGCATCTTCACAGGTCAAAACTGAACTAAAAACTGCATTGTTTCTATTTTTTATTATGATATTAAGTTAAATTAAATCATTTTGACTATCTTTGATTCTCAATGCAGACGATTTTTACAGTCCAGAGAGCCAAAGGGATCAATTTGCCTCTGATAACTACTCTGTACACACAGACCCTGCCCTATAATTACAGTAGTATTCACTTCAAAGTGAGCCATAAAAGCAAATAATGTTAGTTCAACATCAGTTAGCTGGATAGTGGATCTAATAACAAGGATGAGATCTGTTGGTGGTTGTAATTTCAGAGGCTAGGTGCAGCTCTGGCTGGAGCTGTCAGAGGGACAATCTGATGGAGAAGAGGAGGAGGAGGTGACCCTGAGGGAGAGATTTACTGTACACTCCCGAATGTCACCTGATATTACTACTCCCTCTCACCTTCTCCTCTGTTATCCTGTCCAGACATGCCACAGAGACTGTTCAAGGAGGAGGAGGAGAAGTGACGGGAGGACGGAGTGAAGAGGGCAACGGGAGGAAGTCGTTTTTTTTTTTTTTTCGGGTTTTTATTGTCTGTCAATCCTACGAGAAGATAAACTACAGCTTCTGCTGCAGTGACATAATGTGAGTGAATAAAGCACAGCTGCAGCTGGTTTGTTTTGTAATGTATTTAGTCATAAAGCAAAAAAAAAAAAAAAAAAAAAAAAAGTGTGGTACTAATTAAAATGATGATTCGGTGCTTAGAGGTGGAAGATTCATTGTCTGTTAAGATATTTAATGAGCGGTTGACAAAGCCGTCTGCAGAGCCGTGTTACTAACGTGGCTAAAAATGTATTTGATGTGAAGTGGTTAAAAACACAGAGGAATGCACCAGTCTGTGCTCTCAGTCCTGCAGAGTCAGCAGTGTTTAACACTCAAACCCATAATCATCCATGTCTGTCTTTGCCTCGGTCTCGCACAGAAAAGCAACATGATCCATGATGTCACTGAGAAAAAGTTTTGTTTTTGAGTTTAAAAGCGAGTTAACTTAAATCCCGAGCGGCTGCTGCAGTTGAACAACAGTCTACCAGAGTTTCAGAGTTGACAAAGCTCCTATAAACAAAGATAAGAAACCATGGGAAGTGTGTTGAAGCGGCAAATACATGCCACCGTGGAGGCTCCAGTATTTAGTCAGAGCCAAACCACAAGAGCAACAGCTGTGAAAAACAGCTGGAAACAAAAAAAAACTACAATCTGTTCTGACTAATAGATTCACAGCTGCTTCTGTCTGATGACAAACTCAAGAGTAAATACTTCCCCCTCAGGTGATGTGAACTTTTACAGGTGAGGTTAAACTGCCTGGGTTAATGTGAATGAATATTAAAAATAACAGTTAGAGCACCACTTTTAATCCCTAAACCTTGACAATGGAGGAAGAAGTGAGGCCTAAAGTGTGAAACGTTTAGAGATGCAATAAAGTGTTTTTCTGACTTTTGTGGATCAAATATTTTTCCAACATTAAGGAGGAAAAAAAAGGTCAAATATGGTAAAATACCTTCAACCATCAACATGGGCTCTTTAGCTCCTCCGTGTGCCAGCATCTCCCGACGGTAACGTTCACCCATTTCCCTGAAAACAGACAGAGATAAAGTTACAGACACCTGTATTATCCTCGTCTGCTGCTGCCGCCGAGGGCCAGGTCTCCAAAGCTGCATGTTCACAACAGACAAGTGACAGGAAACAGAGATCTGACAACTGCAGGTGGTGCAGAGAACAGAGAATGGGAGACGAAACGCTGCGGGGCCGTGGAGTTGACAGAGATACAGCGGAGGGGTCGTTTTTCAAAACAACGTCTTTTGTGTTTTGTCCAGAGGCAAACGCTTGTGATGAGGGAGGGGTCTGGTGCTGTGGATGCCAGTTTTGTGTCTGTAAAATTACAACAGACACTTGCCTAGGTGGTGCGAGTTTCACATTAATGTCATGTTTAATGTCAGGTGGCAGACTTTAACACTATCCAGGGAAAGCAGCCTGTCAGGAGGCATCTGTCTCAGCACTTAAACCCAAAACAGGTTTACACCGAGTCTTTACATCATCAGTGTTACTTTCACCGTAAACACAAGTGGCAGATGAGAGAGTTAAGACAAATACAGACCTCATATACTGCACAGTATAGAAGTGCAGCTGCTTAGAGAACCTTGATTATTTATTATTATATTGTTTTGTAAAATGACTCTAAAAAGCAGCTGTTTTCATTATGAAAATCTTAAATATAACACAATAGATTATATGTAATTTCACCATAAACACGAATCAAACTCCCCTCAACAGATATTTTACGTTGGTTGAAGTAATATCGAGTTTGACCGTCTTTTGTTTTCACAACCAAATAGTTAACAATGAAAGTAAATGGGGCAGTCAGCCAAACGTATCTAAATTGTCATTTTTTTAACCACTAATAAAGCTCAAAATATCACTTCACTTCAGCAGTAGCATGAATAAACTGAAGACCCAGATCAGCAGATTCATCATTTTCCTGAACAACAGGCTAATGTGTCCATGAAGAGCGAGAAAAATGTTGAATCTGCTGATGTGGAACATCCTTCATCACCAGTTGTTATAAAACCAGACGTTGGGTAAGTCTTGTAAAACAGTGTTTTTAATAAACTCTGGGTTCACTTACTAAGTTATCAGTACTTCAGTTTATGTGTAGGGACCCTATTCATGCTACTGCTGAAGTGAAGTGATATTTTGAGCTTTATTAGTGGTTAAAAAATGACAATTTAGATACGTTTGGCTGACTGCCCCATTTACTTTCATTGTTAACTATTTGGTTGTGAAAACAAAAGACAGTCAAGTCTTTAAGCTGCTGTCTCACCTGTTTAAAGGATCCTGAATGAAGCACTGTCTCCACACCATGGAAGCCACAGCCCGGGACATGAGGTAGGAGTAATACTTGGCTCCGTAGCCAATCAGGTGGCTGAATCTCAGCTGCCATGCCTACATTGGAAATGTATTAAACAGAAGAAGAAGCCACAACATTATCACTTTCATTCAGAATGAAGAATTGTGACTCCCAACGAGACGCTGCAATTATCCCTCGTCAGTGTGAATTAGTTTTGACAAAATGCAACAGCTAATGAGTTTGATGGAAACAGTGCATGTGGTGAGTCTGCAGCGCGACAGTCTTAAAAGGCTTCAAATGTCCGTGGTCATAAAACCGTTCCATGAGCGCAGCCGACTATTCCAGTAAAAAGACTCAAAGTGAATCTGTAGATGATGATGACTATAACTGAAAGTGAAACTACAGCCAGACATTTAAAAAAAACAAAACATCTCATCTCATAAGTTTTTCTTCCTTTATTCTGCAAATTAAAAAATATATATATTCATGTCTGCTGATGTTTTAAGCTTCTTCCATCATCTTTATATTGGTGGAATAAATACAACCTTTCTCCAACAAACCGCTATAAAAAAACTTTAAATCAGGACCTGCCAACTCCTTATTTAAAAGGACAAAACGTGGAAATTCCTAAATGGTAAAAAGCCCCTTCTTCTTTTCTCCTCTTTTCTCCCCTGTAGGTGCCTGAGGGCCCCCCCCCCCTCCTCCATATCTATAAAGACAGTCTCTTTTATGATCTTTGCAAATGGGGACTCAGGGGGAATTCAGCTGGCAAACACTCAGACATTCAGCCTGTTAGAAAAAGACAGCAGCAGCCATAGTTAACAAAACCATAGCAGACTGTAGACGCCAGCTTCTACCTTCATATTAAAAAAATCTAAACACGATAATGATTTATACTAAAATTGTAAATGAAATAAGTGTCTGACTCGAAGCCAACAGACAGACAGATGACATAAACGCTTCCGGAACAATCTTGATACATTGTAATAGTTTTTACTGTAGCTACAACAGTGGATTGAAGTTAATATTACAGATACAGTTATTTAATTATCCCAGAGATAAAGATTAACTTTAGCTTTAATTAATGTTTATTAAAAGAAATAGTCATCTAATCTAATGTTAATCCGAGCATGAGATTTTATATTAACTCAATACAAAGGAAAATGAAGTAACGTTACTACATTTTTCAACTGTATTGAAACTACTTGGTGTTGAATTAGAGACCAGACTGTCTCCACTGATTCAACACAGTCTTTGACTGGATAAAACATATTTATCTGAATTGTCTGGCTACATTTTACAAACCCTGTTGCAGCCTAATTTGCCTGATTTCATGGCGTCTTTTTGTTCTGTTGTAATAAAGTCACAAAATCAAGTCAAAGTTGCATTTTTATTTCATTTTAGCTGATTTTTGTGTGAGTTGATGTTTGATCACAAAATTTCCTCAAAAAAGGTCTAAAAATAATATTTCTAAAAAAAATTTCATTTTTCCAAACTATGGAAAACTAAAAATCGAATTCCACACTTCCCAAGAACTTACTTATTGTTAATTATGGAATAATAATGACAAAAGAAATAAATTACAGATAATTATGACGAACGAGAGAGTCACAGTTGTCTCCTCTGTGTGACTGAGATAAAGACGTATACTTTATGTAACTATTACGGTTTTATTCTTTACATTTACAAACCTAAATCTAAAGTCGTTGAAATTAAAATTCTAGTTCAATTTAAATACAAGAAAATCGAAAAACTAATTTTGTTGTTTGAGAGTCTAAACTAGAAGCTGCTCATGAGAGTTGAGGTTTGATTCAACAGAGTTAAAAACGATTACGCTCTGAAGTGTCGATTTGACAGGACTCTTCTGAGGCGGAGTGACTTTAATAAGAGTAAATGACACTCCTGAGAGGAATTATGGCTCAGAAAACCACAGGAAAGCTGAAGTTGACTGAGTCTTGCTTTGTCAGCTGATACACAGCCTCAGGTCATGTGGGTTAGAGTCTGTTTTTGCTGTTTGAGTCGAATTCAAATAAAAGAAAGAAACAAAAATGCAGGATACTGTTCAGATCAATTGACACATATACTGTTCTGCACCTTTTTGTGTTCTTGATTCTCGTCAATCTCGATTTCATTAAATTATTAAAACGATAATTCATGTGGTTAAAAGCTAAAAGATATTTTGGAAACAAATAAGCCGAGTGTTGAAGAGCTGTGAGGTGCGTTTGTGTCGTGTCTGAGTCTTTGACAAGAAGCTTTAAAGGCATGAAAATGATTTTTTTCACTTCCTAGCTCTTCTTTGTTTCCAGTCATTTAGCCACACATCAAATGATTAATGTCAACTTTTGTGAGCGAGTGCAAGTGGGTCACATGTCAGTGAGTTATCCTTTTGATCCTTACATACAAAAGACACGGTCGGTGGTGGATTTTTTTTGACTCTGTTCCTCTTGTACTTGAGATAAAAGACACTTTGTTCTTTCTACGTTCAACTTGTGGTGTTTTAAGAAGCAACTACACTTTTTCTTTCTTTTTTTTGTCAAGGACACTTACAAAGAGGAACAAACACTTTGTCCTAAAACGTTCAAGCCAAAAATCCCAGATTAGAGAAATGTCAACAACGCCTGCAGAACATTTTACTTTCTGCCATTTATTTCCAAATATTATCTTCAGCTCAAGGGTGAGCATGTGTTCTGTGTTACTCACAGCTGATCCTCGCTCTCAGCGCACAGCGGGAACTGATATCCCTGCTCTATAAACTATACACATGTCAGCGTCACCCTAATGTTTATAATCTGTGGCTCTCCGTAACCTATTAGCCACTCAAACCTTTTTCGTTTTACTGTGGAAAGTTTTCTCGTGCTGCGTCGTTTCCATCAGGAAGCAACGAAAAGAAAAAAGAGAAATATTCAGAGGATGAATTCAAAAGAGGAACAAGTTTAAGTTGAGTCTGTCACTAAAAGAACTAAACAAATCTGTTTTCATTTCCTCTGATTCAATAGTGATGCGATCCTTGATAGCAAAGCGCCGCAATCACGCTCGATTCAAATGAGGAAAAATGATCCTGCTGCGGTTTTTGCCGCGTGCATCGGAGGTGAAGTGTCCGTTAGAGCTTTCAGAGTGGTTTAAAAAAAAGACTGTATAACACAAACCACAATCTCTGGAGAGGGAGCTACATAAGCAGGGCACATGAAGAAGAAGAAGAAGTGTGGGAGTATTTCCCTGTGAGGATTAAACGCAGCAGTTTTGAAATCTCTATTCCTGATGGCACCCCACATAATTATAGCCCAGAGTAAACGCTCTACGACTGAGGCCATTCCTGGCTAAATTATGACTATGTTTTTGATTCCCCATCTCGCTGCTGGCATCATCCCCTCGCCCACAGCTGCAAAAGTGCGGGGAAATAGAGAGCTTTTTTCATTAAAGGACCAGGAGGAAGAGTTTCAAATATTTCCCCCAGGGACAGCTCCTTTCAAAGTATACCTCTCTGCTTTGTTATTTTAGCAGGGCTTCAAAAAAAAGAGAGCAAGAGAGAGAGAGAGACTTTAATCCCTTAAATGCTGCTGTGCCTGGATAAAAGATATAAAACCAGAGAGAAAGAGAAAGAAGAAGGAGAAAAGAAAGTTAAAGAGAGATAAAGAAGTCGTAAAGAAATCGAGCATTTCTGTGCTGTGATCATCACAGAGTCTTTAGAGAAACGAGCGCACAACTTTCCCCCCAAATTATCACAAATCTTGCCGACTGTGACAGACACCAGTTACTCAAAAACAGACAGGAATGTACCGTATTGGGCGTATAAGGCAAGCCATAAAACTTCTGATGCATCTCTTTCAGGATTTCAGTTGTGGAGCAGTTCTGAGGTTTGCTGTGGTAGATTTGGTCCAAGACTGCGTAGAAGATCTGCCCGGGAAGGGAAAAAAAAAGAAAAAGGTTAGAGGTCATGGAAATAATAGCATTTTATTTTACTGTATTTAACATCGAGACATTTTAGTCGAAGAGTTAAAGTCTAAAACGTCTGAAAGAGAAATAAACGGAGGAAAAACGAGGTAATATAAACCACATTGATTTAACTGAAACTATCCAACAAACTCAGTTGTGGTTTCACAAACACTCTATCAAGAAAAAAAACAGCTTGTGTAACCCTTTCACCCTCCAGATGCTGTTAAATGTTTATGATATGTAACATTTCTACATTCTTCATCCTTTGAGGACCGGACGTTTTCCAAACTGAAGGAATGTTCATTATCAACACAACTGAATCTTCAAGTTTTCTTCAGTCTTCAACTGAAGTGAAGCTGGAAGTTAAAGACGCCGCTCTGTAGCTTTAACGGTTAAGTGTTTCTGTTATTTTACTGCTGCTGGTTTTCGTGGCGTGTTGACGACCTGAGGCATCGTTAAAATAAACGACACGAGATGTGAAAGGATCCTGTTGTTTTCTGTTTGTGTGTGTTAATGGTTTATGATCATTGTACCTGCAGTTGTGTGTCTGCAGCTCCGCACACCTTCTTTGATTCACACAGTCGGGCCACCATACTCTCAGGGAGAGGCTGAGGAGACATAATATCACTTTAATCAAACCTGTAATTACACAACATTTAATACCAGTTAATATCTGTGTTTATAGTGGTTTAACCCAGTTTTAAAGGGTTTATTTGTACCTGTCCAGTTTGATAATGTCGTGCAAACTGACTGATGACTCGATAGTCGGTTGCGAAGTACTCCATGAGGATGGAAGGAACCTCAGCAAAGTCAGTCGCACATCTGGTTCCTGGAAGGAAAAATGTTAGAAGTTTTAAAAAACAAAGGAAGGTTTTTTTGGCTTTGTTGGATCTTTCCTGTGTGGGTTGATGCAGACGCAGATGTATGATCCACACTCTGGTTCTCTGGCGTTCACACAAACTGTGTTTTTCATAAAGACGGTGCAACAATAAAAGTAAAAAAAAAAAAAAACATAAAAAAATCTCAAATCAAAAGTGGCGTCATGACAAAAATATCAACAGATGTTTTAATAAATCGACTATAACATCATTAACACAAATTAAGGTTTTTTTAATTAAACGTGTGTGAACAGGTGAAAACGCTGAAGACGCCGCCTCCAGCTGAGTTAATTGATACTGTCATTAGTGTAAAAATAAATACTTTAACATCTTGAATTACCACTGATAGTTTTCCAGAATCTTTATCTGACACATAAAACAGTGTTGAATGACTACCTCTGACAGCCGTGGATAATCTAAACCTGTCCTCCAGGCTCAAACCTAATCGGATTTACTCGAAGATTTTCAATTCAATTCACTGTAATGTAATGAATAACCTAAATCTGTGTCTAACATCTGGGAACAGCCACAGTCATCGCTTTCAGACGCAACTCATAAAATGTCAAATACTGATCACCTCCCACATTGTTGGATATTTATTACTTTGCTAAATCGTCTGCCAGGTTAATAAAAAACTACTGGATGATATACGTGGTTTTATTTTACTTGTAGATGTAATTCAGTCAAAAGCTTCTCATGGTTACAGTTTCCAGGGATCACCTGTGACGTGTTGGTAGCGCGTGCGTCCCAACATGGAGTGCATGGCGTGTCCCATTTCGTGGAAGAGGTTTTCCATCATACCGGGAGTGAGCAGAGTGGGGGCGCTCTTAGTGGGATGAGGCAGACTCAGCATCAGCACCACAACCGGCAGCTGGTACTGACCCGTCTCCTGACACTGACGACCGCCGCGGATGGTGAAGTGACAGTCCTGAACAAAGGTGACAAAGATAAACATCATCCTGACTCTATTTCCAGGTGATAATGTTGTCACACTTTGTGTTGGTAGAAAAATCTCATCAATCGGATGAGTTTAAAGAAAGTTTGTGTTGTGTAATTTCAACCTACAGAGTTATAACGAGTGTGAGGGAAACAGAGTTGAGTGGAGACAAATGTCTATTTTTTAAACCACAAACTAACTTTTCCAGACTTTTCCTCAAGATGGTGTCGTCAGGTAACGTAGTGACCTCATCAACAATCTTCTATAGATTCAGGAAGTTCAGGACACGTTGGTTTGTCTAGGACCGTCTCCTCACTACCACACAAGTTAGTTTGAGTCTTACACTGGTTTAAAACATAGAGATTTGTCTCCACTCAACTCTGTGTCCCTCACACTGTCGTTATGACTCTTTAGGTTGAAATGACAAAACATGACCTTTCTCTAAACTCATCTGATTGATGTGAATTTGCTTCCAACCCATGTATAATGTGAGGCTGTTAGTAAAGATCTTCCAATAAGAAGAAAGAATATTTGATGTGAGAACAGATGAGGAAAACGACAAGATCAAGATCATCCATCATGAGTCTTTGTTTACACACCTGATGAGGTTTATCTGGCCGCTGGAAAAAGTCACAGTAGATGTATCCTAATAATCCCTCTGTCTCATGTACCACGGCCTATAAATGCACAAATACAAACACACACACACATATAATAAATACAGACATTAGAAAATCACCGCAATCACAGATTGTTTGTAGTTTTAATAAGTTTCACCAGTTTGCGGACGTCTTCGCTCCAAACTTCTCCAGAACGAGGTTGTTCAGACATGAGGGAGACACCGTAGAGCTGAGAGAAGAGGATGTTTAAACCCTCCATACAGGCTCCCAGAGACAGGTAGGGACTGTACAGACTGGGCTCGATGTTATACCTGAAAACACATGAATATATAACACCACAGAATAGAAGTGTTTATACTAGAATAAAGACGACTGACAGGTGAGTAGGTCATGATGTGTTGTGTTATTCTATGAAGATGATTGTTTAATATACCGACAAAAATGACAAAAAAAAACTGACAAAAATGTTCCGATGATCACACATTTGTCATCTCAGAAAACAAAACCACGACGTTGTGGTTGTGAGGCCACACACGTTTAAAATCTACGCATTCATGCTGCTATGAGGTACTTCAGATAAAGACCAAGTCAAACTGTTGTTTAGCGCTGCATCTACTGTACTATCAGTGATGGAAAACAGACGTCTGCAGCTACTAATTCTGTTTATCACACACCCACACGGAGAAACGCACACAATCTGGACCTCATTCCAATCTGGGTTTTTGTTCAACTGAAGAATCAGAGATTAAGAGAAAATGATTTGAGAGAGCGATTGAAAGAAAAAGGCAGGAGATAGCGACTACTGCGTTTGTTACAGAGATTAACCGTGTTTGACTCTTGTGTGTCTGCGTAACAGAAAACAGAAGCAGCTTTGCGGAAACTTCTCTTTAATGCAATAAGATTGTGCCCTTAATTTCTGTGTAGATGTGCTGCCAAATAACATCAGAGTCCAATACCACAAACAGGAGAGGACTTGAAAGTTTCCTCTGCTTGAGGAGTGGCAGCGTGAGAAGACTCGAGGACAAGATACACTCCTCCTCGCAACGTCTGGAAACAGTCACCAACACATGGTAATGCAGCAACTCATAACCAGGTGGCTGCTTAAATCTCAAGTACACATGAGGGATCCATAACATCTGCAATAAACTTACTTAAAACCTTCTCCAGAGCGTTTGGCCCAATGTGCTAATGGTCTCTAGTGAGTGCTAGGAAGCAAAAGTGCAGTTCATTAAGAACAGATATCTGTAAAAAAGTTGGAATTTAACGTTTGAGAAAAAGGTTTTTGATAATAAAACGGTCCGATGGTTCAAATTATGAGGGAACAATCATATTCAAGACTCAAGATTTCCTTTGTTTTTTTAAATCTTCTATACACCTTTATACATGAGGCAGAAATCAACATAAAATCTCCGTGAGATGCCACCGCTGCAAACACTAAAACAGCAAACAAACGGCAGACTGACGCAGGAAGATGTTGATTATATCAGAATGTATTGTCCTGAATCAGAAAAGCGATATGACAGAGCACCTCGACAACTCCCATGCTTCTCCTTTAATGCCTTTTGTCAAGTCTGTCACCTGAGGAAGAGCTTGGACGCGCTAACAAACGTGCACCTTTTCTCAAATATGAAGTTACGATCGTCTTAAACCCACACACAGATACCGATCGAGATGAGTTTATCAAATGACAACAGGTTGAAAAACATGTTTCAGGAGATGGGGACACTTGCCTTTCAGCACGCAGGACGCCGCTGAGGAACGGATGATCCCACGGCATGAGCTCCTACAAGATAATGCAGGAAATATTTGATCTATGTGCAAAATAAAACAGAACAAAACTCATTCATTAATGTTAAACTTGATGTTTAAAATGTGAGTCACTCACAGAATTACGAGGGTTGACTTTCTTCTTCATGTCTGTCATCATTTTAAAGTCTTTAGCCGTTCTGTAAGACACAAAACAATCCATGAGTTAACTGACTAGAGGCGATTCATTCCAGTCTTTTCCCAGTTACCTCTGACTCAGGGTCAACGGGGGCCAGAACCTATCCCAGCATGCATTTGGCTGAAGGCAGAGAGAAACACCTTGGACAGACAGTCGGGCTAAAAGCCTCATGTTATTTACACCTGTGGGTAATTTAGTGTTTCAGGGTCGATTTGTGGTGCTTTTTTTTTTTTTTTAAGGAATGTTAGAAGAATCTCAGGGAGACAGATTTACCAACAGATGAACAAAAACATTTACCTTTCTGACAGTTTGTCTGTTAACAACTGAAGGAAGCTCATCACCGTCTCTGAAAAAGAGAATAAAACTAGGGTTTTAAAACTATCTGCCACTAGTTTCCCAAAACGTAAAAAAAGCCGCTTCTATAAATCATTTCTGTGATGAACGTTAAAGTCTAATTAACCTGGTGTTTTGGCCATTGTTCCCTTCAGCGCTCTGTGACCGTACGACTCGTAGCCCACCAGTTTAGCCAGTTTGTATCTACATTTCAGCAGCTCTTCGAGACACGACATCAGATCTGCATTCGGGTAGAGGTAAATTCTGTAGGCAATCTCTCGCACCTGCCGATGGGAAACACAAGAAATATCTATATGAAAAGTTATATTATATCATATTTGGTCTAATTTTAAATCTACAACAGGTTTAACTATTAAACCTGCTTTTTACAGTCAGGCTTAGTCTCTGTTATGTGACAACGGCGCCACCTGCTGAGCAAAAAAGGGAAACACATACCAAGTCGTCAGGAGAGTCTGCGTGTAATCCTGAAACTTGGATGAAGCTTCCTTCACTTGCAAAGTGCAGATGTAGATGTTCAGGAATGGCAGACCTGGCGATTCTGTTGGGCATGTGAGAACCGACCAGAAACTCATTGTTTAGATCCAAGAGTTTCACATGAAGAGCAACGG
Organism: Polydactylus sextarius; assembly: GCA_016801845.1. NCBI lineage: Eukaryota > Metazoa > Chordata > Actinopteri > Polynemidae > Polydactylus > Polydactylus sextarius. The sequence goes on from CM028924.1 coordinate 1,637,832, forward strand.
CCTCTTTCCTCTGGAAGCAAAAGCACAGAGAGTTCAGTTAATATGTTAGTATCAGTTTCTTTACGTAACAGTCATTTGAACATTAAAGGAGCCGACGTATCTTCTTATCAACTCACCAGTTTGTCGTTGAGATGAATTCCACTGATTTCAAAGTCAAACATAAACAATTCTGCCACTCGTCTAGAAAAACAAATCAAAGTTCATGTTTAAGCTTCTATAATTAGACATGATATCATTATCATTATTAGATATTGAGTGTCTCAGTGACTCAACATTTATAAAAAAGTAAAAGAGTCACCTTGTGTCAGGATCCAGCTGAGCCACAACATCTGGGTTGTCCAGCAGATTTTTTAGACTTTTGCATAATTCAACATTAGTGTTCAACCTGAAATATTAAGTGAAAACGTTTCTTAACATCTGTGCAGCTGAAGCTTGAATGAATAAAACAAGTTGAAAGAAAAGATCAATATGTGGTCATCTCTTACTTCTCTACGACTGTGCCGATGTCGATGCAGGTTTTCTCTGCAGCTTCACGAAACGCTGGATCTGGATGAGCTACTTTAATAAAATCTGCCTGGTTAGAGGAGAATAATTATTAATCACTTATTGTCTAATTATTGTCAGACGTGGGCAACAAAGTTTCACTGACATTTCAGACACATTTTGATCATTAATTAGCAAAGATTTGTAGCAATGTTTTGTTTCAATAAACAAATGAATAAATAAACTAAACTAAATGTTCTTAAGATTTCAGAAATGTACACAGTTTGTAGCACAGACAAATAAAATCTTGTCACTTTTTCTTCTATCTGATAAAACTTTTCAGAACTATTTTCAACAAGAGATGTCTAGAAATCATCGTCTATTTGTTTAATTATATAAATATTCAACTGATTGTTGTGCTTTGTTTTTATTTATTTATGTTTGTATCATCCGACATTTCTTCCTAAAGGTTGTGTCTCCTACAGACAAGCGGCGACAATTCACAACATTTCTAATGACTAATAATTTCCCTGAATATCACCTGGTACGTAGCGGTGGAAGTAGTCTACGACATCACAAAGACAATGACACGTAACAATAAATCAATATCACTATCACATGAACCAGCAGACTCATCTGGTTCCCAGGAAACATACTGATACATTGTTGCCAGTAAATTTATCAATAGACTGGTCAATGAAGCACAGATGATGATTGAACTATATGATGTCAGGACTGTGCTGCAACCAAATGTGTCAAACTTGTTGTTAATGTTTTAATATTTTAATGAATTTAACAGAAAAGATACTTTGTATTTGTTTGGTTTTGATTGATCAAATTGATCCATAAAATCATGTAACTGTTCAGAGAAAAGTTTGTTTTGAATTTGAGCAAATTCAACATCAATTTAAAAAAGGAACTAATACTCTGAGTAGATGTTTAGAGGAATACTTTATACCTAATATGTTAAATTATTGTTCTTTATTTTGGTTATTTTGTTGCTGAACTCACCAGATCTGCCACTTTACACAATCCATCTGAGAGTTGGTCAAAAGACTCAACAGTTTCAACTCCTGGAGGAGAAGAACAAGCTTTATCCACCAGGACCTCGGTGTTTTTCAGAGCTGCTTTAGTTGCAACCTGGAAACCTGCAGGACAGTTCAGCTCAGCTACTCCAAACAAACCCTAGAGCACAGAGGTCACAGAGACACATCACCAATGACTCAGCCAGATGAACACAAACTAATACTAATATACGGTTTATGTGTCATCAATCACGTTAAAAACAAAACAAATACAAACCACGTTTTTCTCCAACAGGTCCAGTCTCCTGTGAGGTTTCGTATTAAAAGCAGCTCCGACCGGCGACCAAGTAGTGACATTTCTCCTAAAATGCGCCCACAAGTTTCTGTTCTTGACAATGTAAAGAAACCTTTTACACGCAGACATCTTGTAGTTCAGTCTGTTGTTGTTGTTGATTATTGATGTTTGTTGTGTTCACAGTAGCTGTCAGAGGACATGCTAAACTTTAGCTTTAACGTTCAAACGTTTGGGGGAAAAAAAAGCCGGAAATGTAAACAACTAATATAATGAATATTATTATATATTCTACACTTTTACTCTCAGGTAAATTAAATACTGTTTGTTTTTTCTTGTCAAACATAAAACATAACTGTCAACACGATAAACTCAACCTCTCACATGTTAGCTTACCGGCTACATAGCAAAGCAACGACAATGCGACTCGATTGGATCTGGCACTTTCGTGAAGATACGAACAAATATAAAAATACATTTACAAAATGTAATTTTCACACTAAATGAAATACGATGGAGCTTTATTAAAACTAATATGACATTATTTTCCGTAACGAATGAAGAAGAGTAATAAAGTACAAACGATAGAATTCAAATCTGTCGAAAGTGCGACATGATATCGAAATCCATTACGAGCAAGATGGCGTCACCGAGACGAGACGTTGGGCTCCTTCAAAATAAAAGCGCTTGTACTGTGAAAATCTTTCCGGAAGTCCTTCAGAGTAAAAGTAGTTAGTGTCGTGAAACAAAACTTAATTTTCAGAATCTTATAATCTTACCTCAATATTTACCAAAATTAAATAATTTTAAAAAATATTTAGTATTTAAAGACATATCTTTGATTTTTTTTAAAGTTAAAACATATCTTTAAAAAAATCTGTAAAATATATAAATTAAAAAACTAATCAAATCATAAATAATAACAGTGATGTAAACAGGTTTTAGTTGTTTTCTCTTTTGGAAATTAATTAATAGCTGGTGAATGGTTTATTGAGAATCTTAAATGAATTAAAATTAAAAATAAATCCTTTTTTTCTCCCAATCAAACTGTTCTTGTGACATATAAACCATGAATCTTGCTCTCATCAGTTATAAATTACATCTAAACTAATGTCACCAAGTCCCAACACCAGAATAGACCTTGAAATGATGCCTTTATTAACAGGAGGAATAACTCATTCATTGCACTCCACAACCACATTGCGTTAATAGTTTTCCTGTGAAATCTGTTTATTAAAGGTGTAGTATGAAAAACATTAAGCAAAAATGTCATAAAGCGACTATTTAGAAACCTCCCCATAAACAAAAACTAAAACCATGTGACTGGCAAAAACGTTTTAAGTCAACTCTGAAAAAGAATTTAATACTGAAAGTAATAACACAGGACAACAATAAAAGGTCTTCCCAATATGAGAAATCACAATATTTTTTCTTTTTTTGTAATAAGTACATTTGGTTATTTGTACTTGTACAAAAAAAAAGGTACCAAATTTGTGACATATGGCAAGACAATGCAGTTAAATGTAAAAAAAACAACAAAAAAGCTCAAATTTAAATAAAAATTTTGCTACTGACTGATTAACCCTTTCAGACGACGTCATTCTGAATCACATATTTACATCTATTCACTATAATACAACACAAAACTAATGAAAAACAAAAACAAAAACAAAAAAAAATGAAATGTATGGGGAAATTATTCATACTCGTTCATTTGGCTCATATCAAAACGTAATACAGTCAAGCAATAAGTGATTTACAAAGGAGTGCTGTAGTTAAAAGTCTGAACATGAACTGTTTTTTATTTCATTTTTATTTGTTTGTTTGTTTATTTTTTTTGTTTTTCTCCCAGTGAGTGTGCTTGGCCATCTGCCGACCTGGAATTGTTTTTTTTTCTTCTTTTGTTTATTTTTATTTTTATGTTTTAATTTTTTTTTAACCTTAGCTCAAAAAACAAAACAAAAAAAAAAAAAAAAACAACTGCATGTCTGAGACTACAGTAAACTTAGTTGACCCCTGAGTTTCTAATGCAAAACTAGTGTATGAAATACCTCATTACAGTGTATTTTAGTGCAAGCCAGCAATATGCTTGATTAAACGGAGGTATATTAGATAGCACCCAAGCTGACAAGATTCCCCAGAATGTTTTTTTTTTTGTTTGTTTGTTGTTTTTAATTCTTTTTCTCTCTGCTGGCCAAATCACAAACAAGCGATATGGGAGGTGGTGTTTTGCTTTTGTATCTTTGTGGAAAAAAAAAACCAGCAGTTCAAAATGCTTGAATTTGTATTACATTTATAAACATGTTTTGTTTATTTGTTTTTTTTTTGTTGTTGTTTCTCTCTGTTTTTTTTTTTTAATTTTTTCATAGAAAATATAAATATCCCTGAATGAAACAGATTCACAGCATTTTTCTCTCGAGGACTCCAGTGCTACTACCATAACATGGCCATCAAGTGTCATGAAAGTCTCCAGTTAATGTCGTTAACGTCTCCATCTTTTCTCTCTCTAATGCCTTATTTTAGTTCCAGCCGCTACGTCCTTCATCGTCATCATTCGCTGTCGTGATAATTTACCGTTCGTTTCCCGCGGTTACGGGTGTTGACGCGTGTCTTTCGTTGCGAATTGCCGTACAACTCGTCGCTGTCCTCCTCCTCGTCTGAAGCGGCGCGTTGCCGACGCTGCCTCGGCGGGTGGCTGGCCGTCCGTCCGCCCATCCCAGACTGTCTGTGGCTTCTCCTCTTTGGACTGCTGCGGGACCCTGAGCTGGCAAATGAGTTTTCAGAGGCTGAAGACTGTTCAGACTGTTCGCTTTCTGAGTCAGAACTGTGGTGGCTGCTGCTGTAGCTTTCCTTTCGTTTATGTTTTGGCCGTCGCGCGTTCTTCTTCCCGCTCCTCAAACGACCGACATCTTTCTTCTTCTCCTCCTCGTCGCTGGACTCAGACTGGAAAGACGTGTCCTCCTCGTTGCTGTTACCGTTCCTGTGTTTTGATTCCCTTTTGGGTCGTTTTGTGGAGCCTGACTTGCTGTTTTTATTGTTCTTGGACACCGGCTCCTTCTCTCCATCTTCAGAGTCTGAGGTGTAAATACGTTTTCTCTTGGAAGACAGCTGATTCCTGGTTTCATTGGGAGGTGTTCTGTTCGATTCTCTCTTGTTATATCTGTCTTCTCTAGAAACGGTGGGTGTTTTGTTTCCATTCCTCTGTTTACTCTGGCTCACAGAAGCAGAATCCTCCTCAGAAAGAGAGTTGTCACTGATGTATTTCTTTTTTGGTAGAGCTCTGAGACCTACTCGTCTGTTTGACGTGTTATCCGAATGATCCGACTCCTCGTCAGATGAGCCGGTGGATCGTTTCCTCCTCGACTTCCTCTTGGGTTTATATTCCTTCTCAGAGCTCTCCGACCCTGACGTGTCATCATGAGGCCGTTTGGATTTGCTCTTGTTTCTCTGCGACCTCTTTGTCTTTGTTTCAACCTCTAATTCCTCACTGGAGCGATTACTTCCGTCTTTGTGTTCGTCGTCCTTGTTCGTTTTTTTCTTGCGCGTTGTTGATCTCTTTGGAGAATCGCTGAGTTCATCTGATTCTGCACCATTCAGTTTATTAGTTGAGGCAGACTTTTGTTTATCTTGGCTTTTTGATGATGAAACCTTTTTCTTTTTCTTCGACTCCTTATGGATCGCTTCCTCCGTGTTTCTTCCATTTTGGTGTGTGTGTTTTGGGGAGCGGCGGTCTTTGTCCTCTTCGTCTGAGCTTACAGGAGCTTTGTGTCGTGAAGTCTCGCGGTCATCAGTGTCATCTACCTCCTCTTCACTTGTAATCCTATTTTTCCTGGCTGGAGTGGTTGCTGTGCTTCTCGAAGGTTTCGGGGACGTGGTCGTCTTTTCCTCTTCCTCCTCCTCCTCCTCCTCCTCCTCTTCAGCTTCTGCTGAACTCTCCTCCGCAGTTTCCTCCTGCTCAGAGTTGCTGTCGGACTTGTGATGTTTTGCGCTGTGTCCGTTCACATGGGACAAAGTATCTGCAGGAATAAGTAGGGAAAAAAAAACAACATATAAGCCAAATATTAATCATAATAATCCAAACTAAATATAACTAATGAGGACATTACTCACCACTTTCCTGTGTTTTACCAGTTTGTCTTGACGTCTTCTGTTTGCTGGACTTCATGTCGCCGTTCTGCCGATTCTGGGAGGAAGATGAAGCGTCGCTGTCGTTCCCGTCCTCTTCATCCTTCGACTCTTTACCTGATTCTTTTGTATTTAGAGAAGCTAGAAAGACGAAGAAGAAAACAAAAATCACACCTATAAACCGCCGAGTTTTTACATGGACAAGATCAGAGATTAATTTGTGTTTTCTGTGACGTACCTCGCTCTCCGTCTGAATCCGAGCTGCTCTGGATCACCGCCGTCCGTTTGCTGACTCGTGTTGAATGTCGGAGGCGGCTGCTGCTCCTCCTCGGCTTCTCTTCCTCGTCGTCGTCTTCATCCGATGCTTCGAGGAGTTTCATCTTATTCACAGCCGCTCTCGCCGTCTTCCTCTTCAGCGACCTGCGGACCATCACGTCGTCTTCTTCTCTGTCGGAGCCGTGAGACGTGACTCTGTCAGAGTCCCGGTGGTGACGTCTCTCCCTGCGAGACGACCGGCTGCTGTGGCCGTTTACCTCCGCTCTGCCCTCTGAGAAGACAGAGGAGAGGAAGTTAAATATGTAACTATGATCCTGTGGGATCCATGTTTGATAAAAACACACGTTTGTGATGTTTACCCGTCCGTTTTCTGTCTGCGGCGGCGCTGTTTCTGGTCAGCCGTGTGCTCCTGCTGCTTTTACTCCTGCTGGGGTAGCGGCGACCTGAAGACTGAGACGACGCTTCTCCATCCTCACCCTCCTCACCCTCGCTGTCAAACTCCTCCTCCTCCTCTTCATCGTCCTCCTCTTCGCTGTCGCTCTCTGCAACTGGAGGTTTGCAATTTTTAAACGTTAAATTATGATTTCCTGTTTTTGTTAATATCTGAATAAAACTTTTAACTCCTGACCTTTTTTCCTCTTGGCACAATTGCTTCTTGTAACTCTGGTTTTCTGTCGACGTTGATGATGCCTCGAGGAACCAGGACGGTTTTCCTCCTCTGACTCACTCGGCTCGCTCTCACTTTCAGACTCTGAAGTAGAAAAACAGGACAGGAGATTAAATCTAACGTGCGATCAGATGTGTAACAGCAAGTGTCTTCTTTAACTGCTTAATGCTTAAATCCTCTTTGGTACCTGGTGTTGATGAAGCAGCTTTAGAGCCGGACTCGTCCTCTGAGGAGCTGTGACCTGAGCTGCTGCTGCGACTCCTCCTGGCTCTTTCAGGAACAGACACTTTGGCTGAGGTAGATTTGGTCACTGACGTCGGCTCCACTTTTTCCTGAGTTTTGACTGCAGCACTCTTTTGACTGGATATAAGAAGAACAGAGACACGTTTTTTTTTTTTTTTTTAAATCAGATACTGAACTATTGTGATATTATATGGACGCTGTGAAATTCAAACACACCTTGTTGAGGTCGTTGACTGATCTTGTTGCTGCATTTTCTTGCGAAACCTCTGACTGCGACGGAGTCGGTCACTGCTCTTCACGGCAGTTTTATATTCAGATATGATTGTTCTGATCTGCTCCTCGAAGAAGGCGGCAAGACGCAGCGTCATACTGTAAATCTACGACGACACATGACGGAAAGAACACGAGACGTGTTAAACTAACTAAAATATTACAATTCAGTCTCAAACAGTGTTGGTATGAAGTCTGAGAAAGTCCCACTAGAGTAGAAGTAGAGACACTAGAGTAGAATAAAATAACTTTGGTAGAAGTTCAAGTCGTCACTAGAATGATTCTCCAGTAAAAGTCTTAAAGTATCTAGTATTTACTGTACTTCAGTATGACAGTAATCTATAAGTAAATGTAGTTAAGTGTAGAAAGTAAAAGTACATGTTAATAAAACAGAAGAATATTATGTAAACGTGTGTTTGATCAAACAGAGTCGACAGAATAAAAACAACTAAAGTAAAGTAAAGATAAAACAAAACAAAGACGACACTGATTTAAAATCTGAAGTGTAAAGAGGTTTAAACAGCCACTTTAGTCGATTACGCCTTAATGAGTTGTAACGATCCTCCTACCTTGGAGCGTTTGTTGGGCGTGTACGCTTTAGCGTTGGCAAATATTAGACGACCGTCTTTACAAAGCTCTACGGGGTTTTCATAGTGGTCTTCCTCCAGGTTCCGTTTCACTGTGCCAAAGTCCATCGGTGTATCAATAATGTCATGGTAGTCCTGAGCAGACGAGAGAAAAAAAACAGTTTAGACTTCATCTTTACCAAGCAGCATGTTTGTGCATGTGATGATGTTGTTGTCAACTCACCGGGAATATCTGAAGATCCACAGGTTGTCTGAACGGTTCCGAGTCCTCACACTCAAATATGTAGTTGAGCAGGTTCTTACACTGCTCTTTCCAGGCGTCTCTGTCTGGCAGCACCTCCACCGATCGCTGTGAACGTCCGGAAATGAGACAACATGTAACACTGGTACTACAATCAGCTGCTAACATTTATTTTAATACTTAAACTGTGTGTTTACCTGTCGTAACCGGTGTCCAGTTGATGTTCCCGGTGCTTCTGTATCTTCATCCTGTAGAGAAGAATCCAATGTCGGTCACTTGAATCACAACAGTGACGATGTGTAACAGCCGAGACGTTTTCTTACCTCTTCATCATCATCCATCTCTTCGACGGCGTTATAAATCTCCATGATGTCTGTGCAGCTTGGGTTACTGAGGAAATTAAGAAAAAAAAATTAAAACTTTGATTCTTTAGATGATTTGTAGAGAATAGAGAATAATAATAATAATAAAAAACTTACTTGACAAATTTCTGAAGAACATTTGTGATGATTTTTGCTGAGTGGGCGATCTTGCTCCTTGGCTCATTGAAAGTGCGGGCGTTATGTGCAATATACCTGGCGTCCCAAATTAATGCTGAGAGGCGTCTGTGGAAATAAATATGTAAATATGTTGCATTGTGAAATATAATAATATTATAATATACAACACAAAAGAAGAAGATGTGAATGAAAGAACATTTATGTGGAATAAACTTTAAGTTTGTATTAATGTTATTAATGGTCCAACAGACTTGAAAAAATCTTTAATGTAAAGTTTTTTTTTTTTTTACATTATCTGTTTTATATATTTAATAATTGGTCTATTAATTTATTCCATAATTTGTTAATTTATTTAACTCTTTGATTTGATGCATGAGTTTCTGAGGCCTCTGTTTTATTAAAATAAATCAGCATTAATCGAATAAAAATAAAATACATTTTAAGAAATCATATATAAATATATAAACAAATACAAATATAATCAATTAAATATAACTATAATATTATAATAAATTAAAATAATTTAAAAATATAGCTTTTTAAAAATTGCAATTTGTTTAAAAAAAAGGTTTAAAAAAATATTTTTTTAAAGTAAATAAGCGCAGTGCACAAAATGAAGATGGATCAAGTCAGTGTGTCAATAAATGTTGTTAAGTTAAGTAGAAATTTTGTGCATCTGTTGTTATTATAAGAGTGACATTTTATTATCTAAAAAGAGAAGAAATCGTTCAACTATCGGTCAAAACAAACCCATAATCAGTCGACCTCTCGTGGTGGAAACTGACCTGTAGAATCTGTGCATGAGTCTCAGTCTGATGGTTCCCAGATCAGTAGGATAAGCGATCACAGTGCAGTAGGTTGGATACTGGACCAAGTCAACAGGACCAGAGAAGGGAGCTGCAATCTCTGTCGTAGAAACACAGTAACAATGATGTAATAACTGAGAAAAACAACCTCTTTCACGGTTAAATTGACCTGTAGATACGCTGATGAGCGAGAGTCAAACTACGTGAGTGAAAGTGAATAAAAGCTAAATGAACTATAGACGTGTACACACCGACAGCGATGAGCTGGTCGATGCCAGCGATGATGCGTTCACACTCCTCGTCCCTGCTCCTCTCTCCCCACTCCCCCTGCAGAGGTTTGTACATCAGCTCACTCATCTCATCTGCTGTCACAGAGATACCACCTCCTTCTGTCTCAGGCTGCTGAGCTGCACAGCAAAGACAGACAGTGAAACCCTCATTAACTTAGACTCACTGACTGAGCAAACTGAAGCACTGTGACGTCCATGTGCTGACGTGATCAAGTGTCTCATTAATTACCATCATCTGGAATCGGCTCCACGTCCCAAGGACTCAGTTTCTCAGTTTCCCCGTTGTCCCATCTAGAGAGAACAGACGATGGTTTAAGACAGTTTGACAAATACGTGTTATTACTATTAACATGTTTGTGTTTGATGTGAAGTTTTCACAGAACTAGTGAAAACTGTAAAACCTTTTAATGACCACTAGAGGGCAACCAGCCCAACCAATGACCAAAAAATTCAGTCAAAATTCACAACAACAGTGTCCCCAGTTCAGTCTAATTAACACCAGTGGACTCCACCAGTGATCTCCAGTGGTGGTGTCTGGTGGACTTGGTCCTCTGATGGTTGGTGAATCATCAGTTAATGATCATAATGTGTGAACAGTCCTAACGACTCCATCAGAGGCCGTCGGGACCTGGTCTGAGACCAGGACTGGATCTCTCATGTTAGAAAACTGGAGGAGTCTGAAGAGACTGACAAAGAGCGACAGCCAATCAGAGGAGGGATGTGAGATAAATGCTGCTGCCGTCTCACTGATTCACTCACAACCACGTTTAACAGTCTGACGTTTTAACGCTTTTTCTTTCATTTTCACTTTCTACAAACTCCCCGCGTCTGATCCAGATGTTACCCGGTACCGGGGAGGTCTGCCGCTGATTTCAGCTCCACCGTGAAAACCAGCATGTTGCCATGGTGATGTTTACACGCCGGTTTAGCGGTTTAGTCTGTGTCGGAGGCAGCGTCTTCACCGGTGCTCGTCAACAATAAACGGCTGTAAATCACGGTGAGAAGCAGCGGCTACATCCTGTCTAGTTCACGTGACCAGACGTGGAGTTTGGTGACGTCACGGTGTGATCGGGAGTCAATCACTGACAAGTCTTGTAGTGTGAACACTACAGGTCTCAGACCAGTTGTTGACTCCACATCATGGGAACAACAAGTCGCCAACGATCACGACGAGACTGAGACTCACTGATCGATGGTGAAGTCGACTGATGTGAACTAGACTCGACCGTGTCCTGACATCAGTGTTTTTTTCCTACCTGACTTTAAAACACTGGAAGAGACTGTCAGGATATTCTGGTTGGTACGGCTCCTGACAGATGATGGTCCCAAACCACCAAGCATCATCTATTACTGAGCGAAACTTGTCGTCTGTAACAGAGAAAAATAAATAAAAAAATCTGTAGTTAAAACTAATGAAACATATAAAAGGAGGATGTAAATTCAACAATTTGCACAAACTTACTGGGCTGCCAGTTTCTCCTGAGAGCCTCGTCATAGCTTTGCCTCAAAACCAGGAAATCTATAACATCTGGCATGTCATGATACCTGTTGAAGAAATAGTTACAGTAAACACACAAACACGTATTTTATAACGTATTTATTTAATAGTTTTATGATCTTTATGCTTGTTAATCAAACTAAGTTGCTTACTTTACAGAAAACGACTTGTCTGTGATCTTCCCGGTGCCGTGGTCGATGAGAGTCAGCTTCAGACAGCAGAGTGTTGGAGGACAGACTTCATATTTGATCCCAGTGATCTTCACAAACTCTTGGTCCTAAAAAAAAAAAAAATGTCCTTTCATTTCATTTTATTAAAAGATTTCTCATGTAAGACGGAGTATCAGGACCACGTTGGGAGGAAAAAAAAATCTTAAATTTACAAGAATAAAGTTGTAATTTCATCCACTTCCTCCTCCACAAAACAAACAATCTCCTCCAAATTCTTGTGTTTCTTTCTTCAGAATAGACAAAGTTTTCTGCTCAATTGTTCAAACTCTTGATACTTATAATAATGTGGTGTGATGAGACAAAAGAAAGTATTTCCTTGTTTTTGAAACTGAAACAAGATGCTCCACGTTATTTATTTCCTCTTAAAAATAACACATAACTTAAAATTACAACTTTATTCTCGTAAATTTACGACTTTTATCATCTTACCCGCAGCTCCATCTTCTTCCAGGGCTGTTTGTCTAGGTTGATGGGGTACAGCTCGCTCCGACTCACTGCCTCAACATAAGCTTCATGTCCCTGACGAAAGTAGATCACCTGACAGAGAGATGATTGATTATGACCACATCGATACACTGTCTATATTCAATAACAATCAAAGCTATTAATACTGTGTTTGAAGAAGCGAAAGCAAAAAAAACGAACAAAAAAAAAAAAAACAAAACATAGATGCACCAACCTCATCACCCATCTGAGGAACAAAAGGAGACTTCCTGGGAATGACGTCTGTGATCCACGGTGAGGGTCTGAACTCGTTAGACACTTCTCTGTTGATGGACGGTCTGGCCTTCGGTCGCTGATTAGAGCAACAAGATATGAAAATGTTACAAAGTTACTATGGACGCGTTTTTAAAATATTTGGTGCATCATTAAACTTCCCTCAGTGACAGAAGCAGCAGCGAGTCACGTCATGAAACATCAGGACTAATAATCTCATGAGTGTAACAACCACTCACCCGTGGCGACTTGTTCTTTGCTTTCTTGGCCTTTTCTTTGCTTTTCTTTCCGGGTTTTTCCTCCTCGTCACTCTGCTGCTTCTCCTCCTCTTCCTCGTTCTCCTCTTCCTCCTCCTCAGAGGTGCTGAGTCTGCGTCGCACCCGTTTCCGTGACGACAAGGGCGTCGAGGGCTGCAAGTTGATACCCGCGTCCGCCGTCCAGTCTGAGTACTCGCTGGACGTGTGGCTGCAAAATCAGAAGCAGATATAATATTATTATTATTTAAAGTTACATAAACGAAGAGTTCCAGTCATTCTAGGTTTATTTACAGATGATGATGAGGTCGTAGTTTGTGTTGGTGGTAAAATCACATCCATCAGATGAGTTTAGAGAAAGTTCTTGTTTTGTAATTTCAACCTAAAGATTTATAACAACAGTGTGAAGGACATAGAGTTGAGTGGATACAAATCTCTATTTTTTAAACCAGTGTAGGACTCAAACTAATAATAATTTGACTTGTGTGGTAGTGAGGAGAAGCTTCCTACAAACAAACCAACTTAATGTAACATGAGGTGAACCCACTGAAAGAAGAACCCGTGTCGTACACAGTTAATTTCAAATGACCCTAACATTTAATTTCCTACCAATTCAATCACTCAGTGTTTCGTGAGAAAAACACTGACATAATTTAATCCAGGTGGCAAACAAATTCAAGTGGTTTTCCCACGTTGTGTTGAAACATATTGGACATATTTCCTCCTTTTACCGCAATTTGTTTATGACATGTTTTACATGGTGGGAAGCTGTCATCTCCTCTTTCAGTTCGCAGCTTTGTTTTCGTTCCGTTTGAGTTGCATTTAACTATAGTTCGGGGCCGGCATAATATTTTCTGATGATAACTGTAGCTCTCGGTGACCGTGTTTATACAAATTTATACCTTGAACTGTCACTGTTCCACTCCTCCTCATCAACAGACGACTCCAGATCACTTCCATCAAGCTCATTGTCCTGAACATTCAAAACAAAAACAAAAAAAACACTTAGAAATCAAACTAAAAAGATTTCAGGTGATTGTAAATGACACTTTTCCCTCCACACACACACACAGTCACACAGATCAATGAAAGATGTGATACCTCAGAGTGTACCTCTGAGCTTGCAGTCTCCTCTCCCTCTTCGCAGGACAAGTCGATGAGTTCAACTGCGTCACTGCGGCCGTGTCGTTTCGTAGACGGAGGCTCATCGTCTGAGTCATCCTGAGGGGACAGATGGGATTGACTCAGCACCATGTCACCGCCATGAACCGGAGGAAAAGCTGAAATCTCTAAAATACATACGTATAAGATGAAGTACAGTAGATAGTATTGAGTAAACCTACTCGACAGCTGCTGTAGATGATGCGTCTCTTCTTCGTGTTGTACAGTGCCATCTCCTCGTCCGCTTTAGCCGTTCGGACGTCCTCCTGGTCCCTGAGACACAACCATCATGTTTAAAATCACCAAACTGGTAAAAGATGATAAAATGTTGTAGCCATGTGCAGCTGGTAGCTTCTTTTTCTAATGTTAATATGAAAATAATGATACTTGACCTTTTGCCTTTCTCTTTAATCTTTTATATCTGACATGAACTCAACCCAACATGTGAGAAACACACAGCAGCGTTTATTTTTATTTGTGTTGATGACACAGAAGATGAAGTATTTCCTTGTTTGTGAAACCTTTTATATTAAAGTAGAACTTAAGATGCTCCATGTTCCTCTAAAACTACAACTACACACCACATCTTCAGCTGTGGCTGGTTGAAGTTCATTCTGTTACGTCAGGTTTCTACCTGTAGCTGCTCGGTGCCAGTTCAGGCACCACCACCCTGCGTCTCCAGGCCTGCAGGTCTCTCTCTGTGGCCATTTGGCTGCGAGGAGCGTTCTGGTGCATCTGCCGGACGCCCTCCACCTGTCCGCTTCGACGCAGTCCCACATTAGGAGGTGACTGCACATCTGCTCTGTCATTCACAGACACTGCAACAGAAGAAAGTTAACAAACATGAAGTTGTTGACAATTTTGCTGCATTTTCAAAAAACCCAAAGTCATGCAGCTGGCCCTGCAACAGCTCATCAGATCAATGCGTCAGCTAAAACAATCCAATCTAATGCAACACTGGTGCTGTATTGATACCTCTGCGTGGTGTGCTTGGTGCTGGTGCCAACGCTTGGCCCTGTGCCTCAGCTTGGCCCTCCGGTCCCGCTCCAGCGGCTGGAGCTACCGCTGTCCCCTGTTGGTTGCGACGGTCCTGTTGTTCCCGAAGCTGTCGTATGGCCTCGTCCAGGAGGCTGCTGCTCCTTATTGCACCTTCCTCGTGGTCCGCCGTCTGTTGGCTGATCACTTGCTCCACCACCTCACCGTCACCTGCAGATCACATCATGTGATGAAGTGTTCTTGGCTGATAAAGCAGTGAAACATGAGGAATATGTGATCAACTGCAGTCAATTTAAAAGCCTTACTTGTGGCTACGTATCCCAGCTGAGGAACCAGATGTTCAGCAGCAATGTTCTCCCTCCCTGGAACAAGACGCTGGTACCTGAAGATCAAAACAACACAAAAAAAAAAAAAAAATCAATGAAAACAGATTTAACCAACGCAATCCAGGGGCGGATGGTGACGGGTTTGGTGACGTCAGAATCTCGTCTCTGCTTTTTACAGATGATGTGGTTCTGTTGGCGTCAAACACTGTCGTCCAGAATTCACTGAGGCAGCTGAGGTTGTGGTTCTCAACTGGAAAAGGGTACAAGTTCAAGTATCTCTGGGTTTTGTTTATGAGTGATGGGAAATCAGAGTCTGTTGTGGTGAAGAGGGAGCTGAACCGTAAGGCGAGGCTTTCAATTTACTGGTCCATCTACGTCCTGACCCTCAGCTATGGTCATGAGTCATGAGTGGTGACCGAAAGAACAAAATTGCGGATACAAGTGGCCAAAACAAGCCTCCTCTGCAAGGTGGCCTGCCCCAGCCGCTGCTCCTCCACATTGTGAGTGTAGAGCAGCTGATGCCTCTGGGCATGACCGACCAGGAGACCCCAGGGAAGAACCAGGACACGATGGAGAGACTATGGCCTGGGAACGCCTCAGGGTGTCGCCCAGTCACTCCATTCAACTTTTGACAGGATATTTAAGCTCTGAAGCTCAGGGCACTGGACGAGCTTTGTGGAATTTGGGAGATGCGCGTTCATCCAGCTCAATCCTTGCTGTTATTCCTTTTAGTGCGCCTATGCCAGCTTCAAACACCTTCTTGTGGGTATCAAGTAGCTGTGACATTTTCTGTCTGTGCCACCTGCAGAGCTTTAATGGTATCCCAGTCCAGTTTAATCTTCCTTAACCATTCACATCCAAACAGTGGTGCCATCCATTTTCTAGCACATACATTATCAGTTGCTGTGTTTTGCCTTTGTATGCCACTGTCACTTTCAGTTTACCCTTGGGGTGCACCTGTTCACCTGTGTTGGTCTCGAGCCGTACAGAGGTCTTTAGCAGTGGTAGGTCAGGGAACAGTCTCTTGTAGTCAGCATTTAAAATGACCGATAAAGCTGACCCTGTGTCTAGCTCCATGTTGATGCCAGACACCTGTGGTGTGACCCAGCTGACCTGTCTGTCTTCATCCTCAGTCATACTGTTTATCTTTAAACAGCCTGTTCATTACTGTCAAACTCAGATGTTGATCCATCTTCATTTACAGTCACTTTGTGTACATGTTTACCTTTGAATTTCATCTTTTTATCCTCATGTCCTTTTCCTCTTTGCTGTTTTCTGTTCTCTCTCTCTATGTGTCCAGCAGTCATTTGCATTGTGAGATGTTTTGCCACATCTATAACACTGACACCGCTCTCCACTGCCTTTTTTCTGTAGCTCCAAAGCATCTTTGGCTGCTGTCTCCATTGACACTGCAGTAGCCACTGCTCTCTCCAGTGTGAGATCCTTCTCTGACAACAGTCTCTTCTGTGCATGACACAAACCAGTCTGTCACATAAAGCATCTGAGAGTCCTGATCCAAATTCACAAAACTGAGTTAATTTTTGCAGTTCAGCAATATATTCAGAGATGCTTCATTCTTAGACTGTTTTCTGTTGTGAAAACGAAATCTCTCAGCTTTCATGACGGGCTTTGGGCTCAGATGATTTCTCAACGTCTTAACGATGTTTTCCAACGTCTGTGCGGCAGGTTTTTCGGGAGCTAGCGGGTTTCTGAGCAGGCTGTACATCCCAGTCTTCATGTATACTGCTGAATTCTTCTATTTTCCCGATGAAAGTCATGATACAATGAGTCAGTTTACTTTTGTCCACCTCTGGATTCAGCTGCTGGTCCGGTTCAGACTCTTGTATTTCTCGTCTTCTCCCTCTTTTCTCAGCGTCTCCGTAACTTCAGACACTGTTGTCGGAAACTTTGTTGCGTGTCAGTTCGTCTCGTCGCCGACGACCAATGTTACCATGGATACAGAACACTACATCACACGTATCACTACGCACATTAAAACGGTTACTTATCACTACTCAATACTACTTATAACGACGTAAAAATGTAGTCCATACACCGCAAAAACATTAAACGCTTTGTTCTTAAATAGCTGTGATGAGGTCATGTTTACCTCGGTGGATGAGGGTTTCCATCCACGTCAACCAAAAAGGGTGGAGGCATGAGATGAGGTGCCTGCTGCGTCTGTTCATCCAACACAAAACCGTTGGCGTCCCGGATCAGCGGTCTGTAGTCTGTGTGGAAGAACACCTGATCTGGAAGCTGTGTGGATAAGACATCATGTTGTTTTTTTTTTTTTAATAAAACTGTACATTACTCAAAACGCAAAAAAAACTGTCTCCACTGTGGTTTCGACCAGGCAGTGACGATGGTGTGATGACAAAAATGTACATCTGCGATTTATTCTTGCCTTCTCATACGGCTTGGAACTGCCAAAACCGAAGATGAGCAGATGGCCGTGAGAGTCTGTGCAGGCGAAACGTTGGCCATCGGGAGTGAATTTGCAGTCAAACACAGCTCCATGACCCTGGCCCTCAATCTGGATGAGAAACACAAAAAAAACACCTCAGGTAAAGAAACAAATTAACAAGACACAAAAACCCTACACAAAGAGGTTTTTAACTACTTAACCAAGTAACAAAAAAATTGTTTTTGTCTTTTTTGTTTGTGGTGTTTGTTCATCATGTTACAGAGTTTCTGTGTGTACAATCTTCTGTGTGAGTGTCGAGTGTTGGCGCACCATGTTGAAGTAATGCTGTGTGTTTGTGCCGTGGAGCAGATCCCATATGAAAACGTTCCCATCATGACCGGCAGATAGGATGATCCTGGGATCAAAAGGATGCGGTTCCAGCACAAACACCTCAGCCTCGTGGCCCTGAAAAAACAGAGACACGGTTCGTTTTAACAAGTCAAATAAAATAGCTGTAGTTTCCTCTATGATGAAATATTTATGCACAATTACTTTAAGGATATGTAGCAGCTGTCCTGTGTAGGAGTTCCACACTTTGAGGAGATGGTTGTTAACAGCCGTGATGACTGTATTGTCATGGCGATCCCACGCTACCATTGTGACTTTGGGTTTGAAGTAGCTTTCCTCTTCACTCGTTGCTTCAGCACTGTGAGAAAATACACATAAAACAATTGCAGTTCAACACAACCGACAACTTTGTGTGATGATGTAGCACATTTCCCTTCTTTTCCTGTTGTTACATGTTACAGCTCTGCAGCATTTCCCTGGATATTTGTGTCAGTTTACTGCAAAAAAGGAAAGGTGAGAGTTTCATTTGGGTTTCCTGTTTTTTTTGTGGTGAGATATTACTTAGACAGACAGACAAGCTCTTGCATTTAAAAAAATTAGGGTAGCTGAAAATATAGTTTGACCTATATACATAATTCAGTAATGTGGTGCATTACCACTTATAGAGTCTGTATGTTTAAAATAAGACCTGAAAGTTTGAATGGGCCTCTGAGATCAAAGCAGGAGGAACAAACACAAGCAAGTTAACTTGGTTAACGAAATCAAAAAGTAGTATGTTACACTACAACAGCACAAGTTTTCAGAAACACTGAACAATCAAACATCTCTAAATGCAAATGATCACAACCTGTTTGTGCCTCTTCTTATTTTTTTTTAAGAGCTACAACTTAAAACACTCGACAACTCAACAGATAAAACGTTTGTGCAAATTAATTCCTCGGCTGAAATCGGCACCTGGTTCACTTGAATATGCTCCAACGTGTCTCTGAGGCAGTCGAGACAAAGACAAGGCAAATGGATTCATCCCATTTAACAAATCTTTTTAACAAATCTTCCAGACACTTTTTTTTTTTTTACAACAAAATGAGAATCTTGGCTCTTCGGCTTCCTGCTGCTTGTGCTCTGTATTTTCTTGTTTCATTAGACAATTACTGGGCACAAACCATGAAGATGACAAAGCTCGTTCTTACCCTGGAAGAGTGGCGGACATGTTGAGCAAGAGGCACCTCCACTGTTGTCGCTGATGCAGCTTCCAGATCCGCGCCGTCCCATCACGACTTCCACTCACAAACCTGAGCCAGAAAAGTGACGGTGAAATTAATTTACTATCAACCACCACAATAAATAAAGAAAGAAATGCATGTAGCAACAAAGCGATTAAATAAACAAATGACATTTCATCTTACCTTTCACCTGAGTGGCAAAACTGGATACTATCAACTTTGTCCTGCACAGACGCAACAATGAAAAATCATTACACATTCGTTTTATTGTTGATGTGATTCTGCAGCAGCAGAAATATAAACACGAAACAGATCTGGAGATGGTTCTTACTGTGTGCTCATGGAGCTCTGATATTTTTTCTGGACTCCCGCTTCCCAAATAATATATCCTGATGACATCATCAGTACTTCCTGTTGCTAAGAACATCCCACCTGACAACAAAAATACAAATAAATATGAATAAATAAGGAACTTGAAAAAAATTAACCCAGGGTCTATTTCACCATGAATACGAGTCAAACTACGTTGGTTGAAGTAATATCGAGTTTGATTGTTAACAATGAAAGTAAATGGGGCAGTCAGCCAAACGTATCTAAACTGTCATTTTTTAACCACTAATAAAGCTGAACAAGCATAACAACCAGTGATGAAGGGTGTTCCAGATCAGCAGATTCATCATTTTCATGAACAGGCCAAATGTGGTGAATCTGCTGATGTGGAACAACCTTCATCACCAGTTGTTATAAAACCAGACGTTGGGTAAGTCTTGTAAAACAGTGTTTTTAATAAACTCTGGGTTCACTTACTAAGTTATCAGTACTTCAGTTTATGTGTAGGGACCCTATTCATGCTACTGCTGAAGTGAAGTGATATTTTGAGCTTTATTAGTGGTTAAAAAATGACAATTTAGATACGTTTGGCTGACTGCCCCATTTACTTTCATTGTTAACTATTTGGTTGTGAAAACAAAAGACGGTCAAACTGGATATTACTTCAACCAACGTAAAATATCTCTTGAGGGGGAGTTTGGCTCATATTCATGGTGAAATAGACTCTGGTTCATGTTACTCAAATAACCACTTTAACAAGCAAGCACAAAAAATATTTTAATACAGTTTAAAAATGAAATAATAAATTACCTGGACTGAATGAGGAGCACACAGTCTGAACTCCTGGTCTTGGCCGCTCCGTAAATTTATGTGGGCGATCACTTAAAGGATAATAGAGAAAAGTTTTTTTTAGTGACAAAAACTCACACTAGAACAGGAGCAGGGTTATTTTTCAGCTCATTCGTCAAAAGTTTGATATGTTGTTTCACCTTCAGGATAAAAGATGTGACCGCAGTCGGCCAGACTAAACTTCTTTTATCAGATGAAACTCATCCAACGTGAAATACTTTGAGGAGACGCTCATTCAGCCTTGATATTTTACTGGTTTTAGCTTCATCACCTAGTTACTTTCTGTACGAGTCAATGCTTCACACAACGATACAGTCACAGCGTCGCAGCAGATAAGAAACCGTCGACCCAGTTTGCCGTGTTTTCTAGTGTTTACTGTAGGAGCTGTCAATTTTTCCAACCATCAGTCAACAAAACCACATAGCTTTAGGCCTCATGTTCCCTTCAGTCTTTACTCGACAGGGCTCAGAACCTCAAACGCTCACCTAAAGTTGATGTTGTGGACGTCCCACTGCCAGAAGCAAACAGTAGCATCAGTTCCAGTGGACAGCATGTAACGTTTTGAGCCCTTGGCAAACGGTGAGAACTGAAAACACAAGATGTTCTCAGATCAGGCATAAAGCATCAAAATTATTTTATATTCTGGTATAAAACTGACAGTGGATTAAGTGATGGCATGAAATCAGCAATTAAAAAAAAAAAAAAAAAAAAAAGTAAAAGCTTCTCTCGATCTCTATGATGTTATTCTGGCAACGTACAAAAATAACAAAAACATTTTGTTTATACTTTGCTGAACCATGTGTCATCACTAACAGGAGATGACATGAAGGCTTATGCGAGAAGATGCTTAAAATAAGTCAAGGCTGTTCCAGACTTAGACAGATACAGACTCTTCTTGTTAAATATCAGTCAGCGTCAATGTAGCGAAGCCATAATACAACTTCCAAACATCATACAGCAGCTAGAATTAAGTCTGACATATGTAGAAAGCAGAAAAAGTTGCCGACACAACAATGTAATCTTTATTGTCTGATGGAGACAACACTAAGACACACTTTTTTGTAACTTTCTGAGCGGCACAATAAAAGTAGCACAACTAGAAATCCTTAAATTATGAAAACTGTATTCATGAATTTTGCCTCTTTGCTGTAATAACAGAACATCCAGACACAATAGCCACAGGCCAAACTGTCTCATTCATATCACAATAAACAAAGAGCTGCCTCAGCTTGAAAATGATAAAAACATTTGTATGATGGTGATAAAGTCTTTTACCTGAAGGGAGGTAATAGATCCAGTGTGCCCGTGTAGCACAGCCACAGGAGCACAGGTACGAAGGCACCATACACGGATGGTCTTGTCACAACTTCCCGCAGCAATTAGAGTGTTCTCGTAATTTACCGCCAAGTCTGTGATTTCTGCAGAGTGTCCTCGCAACGTCGAATGAAGTCTTCCATCAAACGAAGACCAAATCTTCACCAAACAGTCATCCGAGCCCTGACAAAGATTTGTGAAATATTAAAGTAGGAGCGTTGGCAACTTGGAGCTGATTCTAACAACATTTGGTGTTGATTCATGTTTTAAAGAAGCCAAAAGAAAATGAAGTAGTAGTTCATTTGTCTTACGGTGAAGATCCTGAGACCGGTGCGATCAAATGCGATACAGTACACTGCAGACAGATGCCCCAGGATCCGCCTATGCAGCCGCATGCGCTCATAGTTGCTGACAGGATTGATGGAGCTGAAGCGCTGCGCTCCCGTCAGCTCTCTCCCTCGAAGCACCTTCACTGTTGACGATAAGATGCCGAACATCAGAGGACTGATGAAATTACGGGACTGATATACAAAAAACACAAGTGGGCGTGAGACACATTTACATCACATAAGTGGGCAGGAATTTAAGGGGGGATTGTAATCACTGGATCTAATGAAACATGGAAATTGAAGAGACAGAAATATGTAAATGCTTTGTCTTTACGGCACAAAACAAAGGCGCATTTTTTTGTTTATTTATTAAACATATGAGTTAATAAACTTCTCCAGCACAATAAAAACTGCCATCTCTCATCTCTGATTGCTGCTCTGAAGTCAGTTGCATCTGGTTTGTATCGACATAATGTTTTTTTTTTTTCCTCCTTTGTCCTTTGAGATCTTGAGTTGAAGATTTCACAAGTATTGTGATGTAATGTAATGACGCCTGTTTGTGGTTCATGTCTTCGACAATGTGACAAAACAAAGATCAAGGCAGTGGACACGTGTACGTTTTAAATGAACCTCTGATGTAAAATCCAATGAATTGAATCTCTGGATGAAATGATGATCACAATAACTGGTGTGTTACTAGCAACAAATACTGCAGTGTAACAGGCTGCATCCAATCTAGCTAAGTCATTGCAGTGCACCACATTAATATTTGTCAACAATGCCTTCTGCTTAAAATTTGGACAGTATGGGGGAAAGATTAATGCACAGCTCTTCACATGTGAAACGTGAACATTAGCCAGATATAATGACTTGTCAGCAAAAACATCACATGCACACACAGCAGGAAATTCCAGCTATTTATCTATTTAATATCAAAAACATGAACATCTGACGTACCTAACTGGGGAGGATTCTTGCAGTTCAAAGGCCTCTCTGGTGGTCTGCCCCGATGTAGGGCTGCATATGATGAAGCTTTAAACCGCACATTGTCGCAGTCTGAGAAACAAAAATAAAATAAAATAAAACAGACAGTTCAGAGAATAAATCACCCATGTTAGAGATGTGTGTATAATAATTAAAGATTTAAAAGATGGTGTACCTTTTGGGGTCCGAAGCATCGACTGCTTTCCAGACCCCAGGAGAGAGTGCACCCCCGGGACACATGATGGCACCTCCCTGTCAAGAAGTGGTCCGATCTGCTTACATATCTGTAGCAAATGATCTGGTGCAACGTGTCTGTTGGCTGCAACCTAACACAACAAGCACAAGACAGTAGCTTTACAACAATGAATGAATCAACAACTACTCTAACGCTCGATTATCGAGACAAAAACAGCAGAAGAACGTTTTTTAAACGTGAGGCTCCTCAAGTACTGAGCTGAAATGACAATAAAGTATCTTGACTTGTATGTTTTAATGTTTTCAGGCAATTTCATAAGCAAAGACTCAGGAATAAATAGTCACATTAATCCCTGAGTTGAGCTTCTTCTTAAATACAAAGTGAAACAAAGACAATCTGATGCATAAAACCCAAGAAAACCGAGAAACAACTGCTCTAATGTCGTATTTTACTGGATAAAAACCAGGATTTGAGGCCTAATTATCTGATTTTATAGATAAAAAAGGTCATAAATATGTTTTATTATATTGATAATAACATTTTAAAGACTTCTGGGTAAGAAAAGACGTGTCTGACAAGGTGTCTGGTTGTTTCATGTGTTCAACTCCTCTTCTGGAACAGAGGGGGCGTGGCTTATTATGCAAAACATTCTCTCTTTTTTGGACCAATCACAGCTCTGATCACATGAAAAACAAGGCAGAAACAGCGCGAGCTCGGCTTCTGATTGGTCGACACACACGTCATTACATCGACAACCCACCGTTTCTGCAGTACAACAGTCGGGAGCTAAATAATATCAAACCATCTGTTTCAAATACGGTAACACAGCGAACACAATACACTTCAATTAAAGAATAGATTCATTTAATTCAACTAAGGACGGAACTTTGTTTAATTAATGAAATGAAAGGATATAAAACAGTAATTCCCGATCGGGGAAATAAAAAAGAGAAAAAGAACAAAGACCATAAACAAGCACGAAGCGTGGACACACTAACAAGACAATAACAATGAGTTTAATCCTCTCACCACATCTTCATATGTTCTTGGATGTTCATTTCCCAACCAGTCCAATCTCCCCGGTAGGAGCTGTCGAAAAAAAAAAAGATAATAAAATAATAAGATATAATGATTTTAAAAAAGAATAAGAAGAAGCATAAATATGAGCAAAAAACACTGGGTGATGTCAAATGAGTGAGACGCACAGAGGCGTTAAAAAGTCGATACAAGTGTAGCAAGTTTTATGCTTCGACTCAAGTCAACACACACACACACACACACACACACACACACGACAGATAGCTTCAGCTAGCACACAACAAGCAAAAAAACCGAGACATAAAAAGGATACACACCTGATATTCCTCCAATTCACTCGCCAGGACCTGCGGGTTGGATTCAAAGAAGCGGATTCAACTTATTATTATTTATTACAAAACTTATTATTATTATTATTAAACTAAAGCTAGTCAACTCTTATGTTGGAAGAGGAGACAAACACACGGTGCCAACCCCGTCAGAAAAAGGCACGCCAGCTCACCTCAGCCGCTCTCCGACATGGACCCGTTGTTAAAAAACGAGAAATCAAGTAATAGAGCTCTGAAATTGAACAATAAGTAGAAGGGATTAACCATATTAATAAGCGACTGGGTTATCAATTAGCACGGTAAATTGAGCTATCAGTTATAAGGTTTACTTCTGCGGCTTACCCGACTCTAGGAGCGAAGTGTTCCGATTTTTGGCCATTGAATCGACCGTGATTTGGAGAGGAGAAACAATTTTGACGCTAACTTTATGACTACAGAGAATAGGATATATTTATTTAATTTCGGCTACACTGCTCTGACCCCCCTCCACGGTTGCTCCCGCTTTCTATTCAGCCTGTTTGCAGTCGCCATTGGAAGGATGAGGCCTCAGCGAGTCGACTTTACTTCCGCCACAGCGGAGCAACACAGGAAAAAGGGGGTGGGGAGGAGTAACCTCTCAACAAAAGACGAAAGTGAACGTTAGCTCCACGGCTAGCGACGTCTGAATGATCATTTAAATATAGCGGTTAGATACTAATGAAAACATTTAAAGATTCTACTTTAGATACATTGGATTTAGAAATAAATAATATTTTTTAAAAATAAAATAAACAGCGCAGTTGATCAGACCACTAACCACCCCCCCCGTAGACCAAGGTCGTGAGTTCTACGCATGACGTCATAGCCGAACGTTGTCAAAGCTACTGTAACAATTTGTTGACGTTTTTATTTTTTGTTGTCAATTATATATATATATATATATATATATATATATATACACACACAAAATTTATATGATATATATCATTTAGATATAGATAATCTATATTACATTATATATCATATAATAAATATTATATATTACAATAGATACATATACAAAATTGTATTTAATATTGTATTTGAAAATAATTAAAATTTATATAAAATAAAATTAATAAAAATAAAATTCAATATAATAAATATAAAATGATAAATTTAAAAATAACTACATTTTATGAAAAAATAAAATGTAATAAAAATCAATTCATATATATATATATATATATATATATAATTAAATAAATTTAAAATACAAATTAATAAATTTAGATAATATATATAAATTAAATGAATTTAAAATATAAATGTATAAATTTAAAAAATAATTAAAATTTATATAAAGTAAAATGTAATGAATTTAAAATATAATTTTATTAATATTTACCAGACTTGATTAACTTTATTTACTTTCAGTAGTTTGCAGTTTTAAATATAAGTTGACTTGAGCTTGATAAACCACTTTTGAAAATTGTCGAAGATGGTTTTTTTTTGTTTCCTCCAGTTCATCACATCATTTCAAGTCATCGTCCGTCTCTGATCTTCTGCTGTTTTGAGTCATTATCTGGCTGTAGCGTCTGCATCCTACACAGGATAATGACTCAAAACAGTGACCAATTATTATATCTGTGATATACAACTTCCTGCAGTAAAACATTCGTCCCAACACTCCTTCTCCACCTATTAGAAATGATCACATCAGTTTTAAGGGTCTAGTTCACTTTCACTGCTGCACAAAGTTTTTTTTTTTTTTTACTTCAGGTAGTTTTTCACTTACCTCTCTACAGTTTAAGGTTCGTCTCTGCTGTGCTGCTCTAAAATGTGTATTAATTTAAATGAATATATACGAGAAAATAAAGAAAAGCAAAACATCAGAGATCAGTCAACTAATCACTGTACAAAGAAATGTAAATATAAGTGATGAGAACCAATCAAACACTCAAGAGAAAATCCCACTTTAATTGGCATATGATACCATTCATAACAAAGAATACATTTCCTTTTTTTCCTTTTTTTTTTTTTTTTTTTTTAAAGGAGACTGTACATTAGTAGAGAAATCCCCAAACCACAAAATTAAAACAGTTATCCTAAAAAGGATAAACTACAGCATGTATGATTAACAGTTGAGAATCTGGATCAGTTTAACTGTCCTCAAATGTACCATCACAGATCACAATTTTAAAAAAAAGAGAAAATCAACATGACCATTTCCAGTACTAGTGAACACAATCATGCACAAGATGTTACTGCTACAAGACACAACACTCAAACTTTCAATCATCCCATTTCCTATAAAAAAAAAGTATTACAATGTATTTGATTTCAAAACAGTACATCACAAGATGTCTCAGGTAAACTCGCCCACAACTGAACATCCAATTCACAGGCATGACTGTATGTCACGTAGACACTACAAACTAAAGGCACAATAAGAAGAAAACAAGTAAAATGACAATTAATCAAAAAAGAATAATAAAAAAAAAAAAAATACACACAAACTTTCCCTTCACAGAAGCCATGAAATCGAATGGAATTTGTGGTTTAAAAAAAAAAACGCATTTCTGCAATCACATCCCTAAAAACACTGTTGTCTTAAGAAAATAGTCGATAAAAATATTCTCTGCATTGTACAAGAAAAGAGGTACAGGGAGGCAACTGGCAACTGAGTTCTTAGGGTTTTTACCACTACTCTGCTGCTTTCTCTCCTTCCTCCTCCTCTTCAGCCTTGTCCTCCTTCTCCTCTGCCTCCTCTGCTTCAGCAGCCTGCTGGAGGATGGAACAAAACACGCTCTATCATTTTGTTTCTCTACAGCACAAACAGATTTCACATGGCAGGAAGTCATGAAGAGGGAAAGCTGCCATACCTCCTCAGCTTTGGTTTCCCCGTTTTCTGCAGGAGCCTCTTCTTTCTCTGCCTGAGGTTCCTCTTTCTTCTCCTCTGGTTTGGCCTTTGCTGCCTCCTTCACCTTTTTATTCTTGGGAGGTGCCTACCATGATGGAAAAAAAAATTATCACACGTGACGAGCGCTTTAAAGTGGACCAGTGTTCTTGTTTTGTCTTTGTTTTTTTACCTTTGTCTTTTCTGGCGTTGGTTTTGGTTGCGTCTCTTTCTGCAAAAAACACACAACAAACATTAATGCATCATGTTAATTAATGAAATCATTAAGATGACATATTTTTTTTAGCAGAACTTTGTTCAACTTACTTCTGACAACCTTTGAGATTTTCTCCGTGGCTGAAGAAAAAGAAAGAAAAAAAAAAAAAACACAAGCTGTTAGTTTAATCTTTTAAAAATACTGATGAGCACAAGAGTAGTGGATCATGTGTTTCTAGGTATTAATATGAAGCTGACACACGCCTCAGGTAAATATAAAGTTAAAGGTGGGGGGGCCTCACCTATGTGGTTTAAAAAAAAAAAAACAGCCAGGACTGGAAAATATTAAGTAGACAAATAGCTCAATAAAACTAAAGTGAAACCACTTCCTTGTACTTTTATTTTATGTCTCTACATTTTTATAGTTTACACTTATACTATAACAGCAGAGGCTGAAGTTGTGTTTATGATTTGGACACAAATTTAACTTTTAGTGTAAGTGTCTCATAAAGTAGAAACTTCAGGCCTATTAACCAGCGCCCTCTAGAGGTGGCGCAGTTCCTCAGACCCAACAGAGTCACCAGGTTTAGATAATAAACTGAACGTTTAAACCAAATGACTTTCACTCAATCTTTCTGTCAGTTTATTTATTTTTATCCTTTAGGATTAAAACTGGGAAACATTGAATAGTGTCAATATGATCAAATGTATCAAATCAGCTCTTTTCTTCATCTTGGCTGAAAATAGAACAAAATGTTCATTTGTGTGTCAGTGTGGATGCGAAGATCAGTTCAGGACAATTTAGGAGTCAAGACGCAAATACTAACCTCTGCACTTGCATCTGCGTTACCGGCAGACTGTTAGAGACAGAGAAAAAGAAAAAAAAAAGAAATTCATAAGCCAAGAACAACCAACAACCATTCATGAGTGAGCTGAAGTGGGTGTGTAATGCAAAAAGGGGGGATGGGCAAGTCTCCTTCCCCTTCAGTCACAAACAATTATGCAATCTGAAAGTGGGAAGAAGAGTCTGACACGTTTCTAAACAGACCGCAAAAAAGAAACACTTCCTCAATTCAAGTTTATTGCACGTAAACATGGAAACTCATCGATCAGAAAACGTGAGTGTTTGTAGTTGAATATGAACGATGCAGCTACTTTAAGAAGAAGAAGAAGAAGAAGAAGAAGAAGAAGGGAAGTGGAGTCGCTCCATCTCCACATGTGCCTCCATACATCCGTAACCAGATGTGACAAAAACAAAAACCTCGGATTCATCCATTAAAACATCTATGATGTGATGTTTATACAAGTCGTAGTAGAAACAGACAGATATGTGGTTGGATTTTCGAGGATGTGTCATCTGCTGCCATGACGCTCCTAAAGAAAAGGCTGTGTACCTTCAGGGTGCGCGCACGCAAACACACAAACACGTAATCCTAAATCTCCACAGTTTGCACTGGAATTACGCACATAACAACTTGACATACTTTAAGTGCAAACAGCGCCTCTTCCAAGCAGCCATAAGTTCAAACACTTATTATCAATTACGCAATAAATCTCCTTGAAATGACAACCTGTACATCGACGGCTGGTTACACCCCTTTGTTTGATCCTAACGCACAACGAAAAGGAATTATTGATTAAAAAAACACAGACATATGAGCCAGTTTTGGAAGCTCCAGTCGCCTTAAATGTAACGATGCTATTCGTAACGTTGGTCAATACAATAAGGAACATGCTCCACTGTACTAAGTAAAAAGGCGCCACTTCCCTGTAGCAACAGGGTTTTACACGACAGACCTGAGCCAAAGTCCTCAGTCTGAGCGCAGCGGATCTGGACTTGATGCACATGGACACAGTCACATTACAACAGCAGGAATGGGAAGAAAAACACTGTAACAATGTAGCGAAGTGAAAATGCAACGTGGATTTAATTATAACCATTAATCAAATAATCACCGTATTAAATAAAGACATATCAAACCCTTTAACTTACCTTTTTTCTTCCCATTGTATCTGAATTTGCAGCCTTTTTACAATTAAAGACACTAAAATAAACGTGACTGACTCCTACACCTTCAGTCTACACCTCCAGGACAGTCTGTAACTTAACATAAACGTCCGACCAGGACCAGAACTAGCTCAAACCGGATTGGATCCCTCTTTCAGTATATTTTATCCCTTATCCTACCAACCTAGCAGGAAGAGTGAACCCCCGCCCATTGCTCCCAGTGATTGGCTTTGAGGTGGAGGCAGCATATTTTTGAACCATAACATCTTACCTGTGTGGGCAGGATTGTGTGCCAATCAGTGAACCCGGTCAACTCTCACTTTTTTTAATCACTGGCTGTTTTTTTTTCTCTCTCTCTCATAAAAAGGGCGTGTTCAAGACGAGAGAAATCCAGATAAAATTTAATTTCTTTTAATGAATCACATGAAGGAGGAAATGTGTTGTTACAGTAGATGTCACTCTCACACCAATAGATATTTAATATTAATTTAATTAGTTTAGTTATACATTTATTAAAATGACAGCAAAAAAACATGCTTTATTATAAACAAGTCATAAATAACAAATAATAATTAAAAAACAACATGTTTTACACAAAGATATTGACTATTTTACAGTAAGATATAATAGCATGTTATGATAATAATAAATAATAATAATAAAAGTGGCAGTAGCTTTTATTAGTAGCTCAGTTTAGTAGCTCAAATTATTGAGCAATTATATATATATATATATATATATATATATATATATAATGTATTATTAAAATAAAGAAATTTAAACTATAAATTATAACTAACTATAAATTTCTTTATTTTAATAATAATAATAATAATAGTAGTAGTAAAGACACGTCATTAAATCGCTTTAATCACAATTTAATTTAAATATTAATGATTTTAATGAACATATTAGTGAATTAGTTTATTGTTGGTGTTTTTAATAGTTGATCTTTTTTTTTTTAAATCTCATTATTATGTAACAGCTGAGACCAGGAGGCTGAGCTGAGAGGAGCAGAGCCAACAGAGCCAACATGGCGGCCGGGTACGCGTGGTTTCTCGTCCTGGGGTCCGTTTTTCTGTGTAATCTCATGAAAACCCTCCTTCCTTCTATATCATCGTTCGTAAGTAGACGCTACTACTCTGGTGATGATATATATTATTTGACTTATTTGAAGCTAGCCGTGTTAGCTAACCGTGTTAGCCTCCTGTCACACACAGACAAGCTAGTTGTTAGCTGTTGTTAGCTAGCTTAGCTCACTAGCTTAGCGGCTAGCGGATAATGCTACATGGGTGGGGTTTTGACTGAGAGCTGTATCAAATGACAACACGTTAGGGTTGATGTATTTTGTGGTGTAACATCCTTCAATTATAAAGACTTTAATGCGATGTTGAGTAGTTGTTTAATTATGTTTACATCTTAGCATTGCAGCTAAAGTTAGCCTAGCATCATTAGCATCAAACCCCATTGGAGATACCATCTTTTATTGTCTCTTGAGCTGAACTTATATGTTATAGAGCTTCTAAATTAGCTAAATTAAACTTTTTACTAATCTTTATTTGCTTTTTCAAGCTCTCAAAGATGGTGCAGAAAGATGCAGAGCAGGAGAGTGAGATGAGAGCTGAGATCCAGGAGATGAAGAAGGAGCAGTCCTCCATTAGCATGATGGATGAGTTTGCTAGATATGCCAGACTGGAGAGAAAAATCAACAAGATGACAGACAAGTTGAAGACACACGGTGAGAAACAGAGAGCAGAAAATAAACTGTGTGTTAACGTGTTAATCCTACACACACCTGTGTGTTTACTACAACTGACTCACACTTTAAAACCACAATCCACAGGAAGCAACATGGCTTTTTTTTTTTTTTTTGGATGACACACTTTTTAAATGTTTGCTGAGAACAGCTGCAGCTTGTCCTTCAGCCGCAGCCTGAGGATTATCTCGTGTGCAGTCAAACTGTGGCTTAACTGAACTTTAGTGTGATACACATCTACAACAGTATAAAGATTTTTCTGATAATTTTCTTAAGAACTAAACACTGGCACTTTTAGTCTCACACAAGATATACAGTCTATGTTTTACACAATATGTTCCTACATTAGATGATCACAGTGGCTACAAAAAGTCTTTGTGTTGAGTTTAACATATATTTTCTTCTTTTTGCAGTGAAATCAAGGACAGCACAACAAGCCAAAATGAAATGGGTGGTGAACATTGTCTTTTATATACTACAGGTAGGACTAATGTTGTATGTCTCATAGATCAATAGATAGATAGATACTTTAGTAGCTTAGACACACACATAAAAAAACAACAATAGACAATAATCTTAAAAATATTAAAATAGAGATAACAACAAGGTACCACAGATGCAAAATGCAAAAAAAGTGCAACAGTACAACAAATACTTTACTAAACTATCTATCTATCACTACTGGACTCTACTCAGTCTGGTAGCAGACACGTTGTTTCCATCACAGTTTGGTTCCTCCTCCACGTGAATGTGGTGAGTGGAGTCAAACTGCTGCGACGTCACGACACAAAACATCAGTAAACATTAATGGACATGGAGGAGATGCTGTACTTGTTGCTGGGTTAGCTTACGACCAGGTAGCTACGACGATGGCTATCACTCTTGTCCTGTTTAAAAATGGAGCTTGATTATTTTGTTGACGCTCTCTCAACTCAACTGGCGTCTGGTGGCAGCTTGTGAAGACACTCCCTCTGACCAATCAGTGGCCGGCGTCTGTTCACGTCACGTTTTAGTATCGACTCAGCTCCATTGGTTCCTCCACAGAGTAGGAACTAAAACAGTAGCTGGAACCAGGAACTAGCACCAAGTGGAAACACTAGAGACTGTGTAGAGTCTAGTCGAGTAGTGCTGGTGGAAAAGCATCATTAATGGCTTGTGTATCTCTTTATTTATTTGTCAGGCTGCTCTGATGATCTCATTGATATGGAAGTACTACTCTGATCCAGTGACAGTGGTTCCCAGTAGGTGGATTGCTCCAGTGGAGCGCCTTGTGGCCTTCCCAACAGGAGTAGCAGGTAACTAAGGTTTCAAATAGTGTTTTTAATTTGTTAAAATGTAACAGAATAGAATGTTGCTCCTTTGATCTTGTCATCAAACTGAGCTGTTTTCTTCTTCCAGGTGGAGTTGGAATCACATGCTGGTTGGTGGTTTGCAACAAAGTCGTTACACTCGGTCTCTACGCCGTCAGCTAGAGATTAAAGCTGTGATCTCAAACATTAAACATATTGTTTTCCTTAATTTATTGCTCAACATTTTGTTGATGAAAGCTACAGTGTTGTTCCTGTTACCGTTTTGTCATCTTATCTTTTTTAAAATGTAAAAATCTTGATGTTGATGTGTCATTCTGCCTTCAAGTGATTTTTGTGTTGAACATTGTCGTTGATGATTAAAATTTAAATTAAATTGTAATAAATGTTTTGACTTTCTATTTCAAAATGTAACGATTTTGAAACATTAAAACGATGCGTTTTTTTAAATAAAAGGTAACAAAAGAGAAGCTTTTCTTTATTGTCATTTTTGCAAATTTGTAGTCAAACAAAGCAAGTAGATGCTCAATTGAAAGAATTTTCCAAAATGCTGGACACTTCACTCTCATGCTCATCGGTTTTCTGCTCTTCTTCTAACATCTCTGGAGTCTCTGCACCGTCCTCCTCACTTTGATGCTCTAGACTCTCCTCTAGACAACTATCTGACTCACTAGCATCTATAAAAACAAATAGTTTCAGTATCACTAGAGGATAATACACTGATATTTTCTTTTATAAACCACCAAATATGTACATGATAGTGTGTTGATAATTAAGTGCTCACCTGTATCGTTATGACAAATTTCTTCTAAAGTTTCATGTGAAGGATCCTCTTGCTTCAGATTTTCAGTTTCTAAAGACGTCTGACCTGGACTGTAACACTGAAAAACAACAGTCAGAATCAATACACTGTAAAAAAATAAAATATATAAATATATATATATATATATATATATATATATATATATATATATATATATATACGGCAGAGTTTCAGTAATGTACCAAGCTCACAGTGTTCTCTTGCTCTTCCTGTTTCTCCGCTGTGTCTAAATATTCGACCTCCAAAAGATGCACAGTGGGAACAAGAACCGATCTGTCTGAGTCAGTCTGAACCATCTTGTTTTCACCGACTGTAAATCAAGAAGAAGTTTCAGACGATAACCTGCTGTTAAAGTGACAATGAATCAGAAATTACCAAACTGTTTCACTACCTTTTTTGACGGGTGCTTTAAGGAATCTGTGGGAGTAAATATTTTGTGCATCTAGCTCTTTTTGTCTATGCTGGAAAACAAGGGAACAACAAAACAAAAAAATGTAGTCAATGAATCTGATATTATATCTAGGCTTCCTCAGTGTGACCTTAGTGACCGCTGAGCATCAAACACTTCAGTAAGTTCATTAGTGGTTCATTAATGACCAACTGTCTGCAGAAAATATTGATCCAGACATCTTAACCCAATTCTCCCAAAGATACACAACCATTAACAACGACCACAACATGGTTCTTTTCAATTTACTTGTATTTCCTTGATCAGCTGATGTATCTGCTCCTGTTGGTAGCAGGAAGTTTTTCTCATCTCGCTGAGTTTTCTCTGCTCGGTGACTAACTGGCGATTGAATGAGTCTTGACACAATTTAAGATTCTTCTTCAAGTCCTAAAATACAACGAGGAAGGAACATATGTGTATTACCAGTGATTTTTTTGTTTTTTAGGTATTGGCCACAAATGCTGCAAACTTCTCCGTACCTGTATCATCTTATCTTTCTCCTCCAGTTCAGCAGTGGCCTTGGCCAACATGCAGGTGAGCTCCTTCCTCTCCAGCAGCCTGTGATTCTGGCTGAGCAGCTGCAGTTGCTGCAGAGAGGCCTTCGTGTTCAGCAGCTTATTTTCTGTGGCATGTAGCTGCTTGGCCAGGTGGTCGCGGCAGGCGCGGACCTCACGGAGATGCCCCTGCAGGACCCGGGTCTCGTTTTTGTGTTTGGTGAGGATCTGGAAACAGGGATGAGTCGGAGAAAGAAATCATGTTGAGTTTTTCTGGCTGGAGATGAAGCAATGAACCGCTTTTAATACATGAGAGTAAATGTAGACTGGATGGTGCACAAATATAAAAGCATTCCAACTTTTAAGGATGGATACCCACCAAAAGCAAAGTGTTTTTATCTCTGAGCTTCCTGTGCACACAATGATTTGGCTTCGAGTCAGAGCTGACAGACCATGAGAGACACCAGAGGGCAAAAAAAAAATCCACCAACCTGAGAAACTCTGCCCTCTACCTCTTGGAAGCGCTGCAGTGCCATCGTGTGGTGATGTTGGAGCCTCTTCAGCAGTTTGTTCTCAGTCTGGGCCTCACACAGCTGCTGCTGCAGGTCCCACACCTGACTCTTCAGATCCATGATGCAGGTCAGGTTGGTGGACTGGGTCTTTGAAACCTGCTGAGGTTTGATTGCAGGCAACTTCTGGTCTTTACAGAATGAAGTGTTTGTCTTTTTGTTGGTCACTTGGACTTTTTTATCTGAGGAGGAAAAAATATGTTAATAAATACATTTAAATTACATATAAGCAACACAATTTCTGCTACATATTTTAAATACCTGTCTTTCTCCTACATGGTTTTGACTTGGTCTTAACTTGGTCTTCACAGTCAGAAGAGCACTGAGGACTGTCAGAGCTGAAGCAGAGTTTGGAGGGAGTGGACCACCTGGACGTGTCGGTGCTGTAGTTCACAGCATCACCTTCACCCTCGTCTTTAACCAAGACCTGCTGCTTCAGATTCAGCTTCCTCACACTCATCACTTCTCTTTACTGGTGTTTCTGCTCTGGTTAAAAAAAAACACAAGCTTTTAAAAAAAAGAACAAAAGAAACAGCACAAAACAAGTAAAAATAAACTTTCTTTTCAGAAACGTACCTTTGTCCTCGTGTAGATCACTACTGAAGAACAGGTATTGTCTTGTCTTGTATTGTAAAGTTGTCGTTTTCACTTCTAAGTGAATTGATGGTTGCTAGGAGACATTTTTGGGAAAAAAAAACATATTTGTGGTCGTCATGGTAACCAGTGAAACTCCACCAGACGAATAAAATAAAAATATTCAGTCCATATTTTATTCATTCATAGTTATGATACAGTCCACAATGTATTTTAAATAAAGATTAATGTCATAATAAAAACTTTATTTTTATAAATTTATACACTTTTCACACATAGAAAGCAGTTTAAAATGCTTTAGATTAAAACAGCAGACGATGTAAAAGCAACCAAATATTATTATTATATTATAATAATATACTATATTATATTATTATATTATAATAATATAGCTATAATATTAGATAAAATATTAAATATCTAAAAGATAGAAAATAAATATATAATATAATATAAAAACAAAATATTAAATAATTAAAAAATAGGCAATAAAAAAATTCAAAATAACAATCAAACAAAAAATAAAAGTATTAAATATCAAATAAAAAATAAGACAATTCAAAATAACAACAATAATATAAAATTAAACACATAAAATATCAAATATTGAATAAAAACATAAATGATAAATAAGATATATAACATACCAGTAAAATATAAATATACATAATTTGAATAGATAAAATAATAATATTATAACAACTACACTAACTATAACTATCATAACATTTTGTTGTTGGATCCTCATCGGGGACCTTCAACAGGTCCGAGTGCCTGAGTTTGGAAACCAAAGACTTACAGCCTACAGTGCTGGTCAGTGCTATTTCTGTCCATATATGAACTCAGCAAGAAGCTGGATACTAACTTCACTGTCCCCGGCTCCGACAGACAGCTCAGGTTGCCAATCAGTCAGTGTGGCCGCTGCGCCCCCAGGGGCCAACCCACCAATCCTGCTCTGATGGAGCCCGGGGACAAAAATAGCCTCTAGTGAGTGTGTGTGTGTGTGTGTGTGTGTGTGTGTGTGTGTGTGTGTGTGTGTGTGTGTGTGTGTGTGTGTGTGTGTGTGTGTGTGTGTGTGTGTGTGTGTGATCTCAGTGCTATGTCTCCGTCCTGGGTGCGCTCTAATAATAGAGGAGGCTGTCTGCTCCTTTAAGAGTCTACTTGTTGCACACTTTTACTAACATATAGTAAAATAATGGTGATCAAAGTCTTCCTCGCCTCTTCATCGGGATCCACTGCGGTAAGATTTCATCCCGAAGCGACTTGATTTCTCATTAGTTTTGAACTTTCCCGGTTGTGGCTCCTTGAAACCGATCAGGACTTTTTTTTTCTTTCAAAAAGCGTTGAACGTCACTCGTCTTTGATTTCGCCTCATTTCAAAGTTGCTGTTGATACTTTGTGGCTTGATTCATGTTTAGATTCGAGTCTGAACGGTGTTTTCAGTGTTTGGTTTTAATGAACTCGTGAGTCGATCTGATTTAAATGCAGATCTTTCTAGAACAGGGTCTCCCCAAACCTTTTCTTTAGGACCCCGATGTGCAGACGCTTTTAAAACCACATATCAACAGTTAATGTTTATAGACGTTTTACCTCCAAATAAACAACCTTTTCACTGTATAGGTGACCTGATATAGCTTGAAATAACTGCCTAAACACAAGGTGGGGTGATAAACCACCGCAGGGAGGGTGAATTCATCCTCTGTGTCTACTTTTGGCAAAGCCAAGTAAGCAGCTTGAACTGGCATCATGGTGGCCCACTTGGTCAGGACTGTCATGTCACCGCAGAGACCTGACTTGCATGTTTGTAGATCCTGGGAAACAGATCAACAGGAGACAATCAAGTCTTTTCCATCTAAAACATGTTTTATTATTATAATAAACAATAAAAAAAAGACAATTACAGTTTCCCAAAAGTCAAAAAAACTACAAATTAAAAGTTTAAACTGAAGAAATTACATTAATGCCTTAAACAAAGAATCATTATTTAAAATAGTCCAAACTATTATTATTAAGCTTCAAATTTAATATTAAACCTCATCATTTATTTTTCTGGTTTCTCAGATCAAGAAGAAACAGCAAGATGTGGTCGGCTTCCTGGAGGCTCTTAAAGTGGACTACGCTCAGCTGGACATCGCCTGCAACGAGGAGAACCGCATGTGGATGAGGCAGAACGTCCCCGAGGAGAAGAAACCCGCCAACGGCATCCCCCTGCCCCCTCAGATCTTCAACGAAGAGAGCTACTGCGGGGTGAGGACGTCCACACGTAACACGTCAAATACAACGAGAACTCTAGATACACATGACCATTAAAAACACTTCTCGTATTTTCATTTTCAGGACTATGATACATTCTTTGATGCCAAGGAGGACAACTCAGTGTACGCTTTCCTGGGCCTGCCCCCTCCTCCTGGATCACAGGTTGGAGATATTTTATATTTTTCATTGTTAAATACTGGAAAATGTAATTAAATCTTTATTATCATGTCATAAATATATATTACAGAGCCAGAAAGACTACATGAGCAGACGAAAGGTTTAAAGATCATAGTGTAGAGGACATATATGACGTCTTTTTGCATTAAACTTGATCATTTCGTCGACACAGGAAGCTCTACAGGCCGACAAGTCTCAGGTTGTGGAGAACGGGACACACGTCGAGGAGTCGAATGAAAAAGAAAACCTTGATGACTCAGTAATAAAACCATCGTTTCTATTGTTTCTCTTTTTCTTTTTCCCTCCAGTCGAATTT
Organism: Polydactylus sextarius; assembly: GCA_016801845.1. Taxonomy (NCBI): domain Eukaryota; kingdom Metazoa; phylum Chordata; class Actinopteri; family Polynemidae; genus Polydactylus; species Polydactylus sextarius. The sequence continues at coordinate 1,675,987 of CM028924.1, forward strand.
AACAATTTCCTTCTTTTATCCAAAACCTGTTGATGTGAACACGTGACCCTTTAACATCCTCGTCTTTTCCTCTTTTTGTCGATTGCATGAATGAAAAATTTCACTTCACAGTAACTAACAATCTTCCTTCATTTTGCTTTTTTTTTTTATCTTTTAAACTTTCTTACAAAATAAAAGCCCTGTGGTCCTCAGTGTCATAACACTGCACCCAGGACACATTGTAGCTGTTACATTACAGGATATCGACATAGAGAGAAGAGAATCTGATGGTTTTTCGTATTGTTTTATTGTCTTTTTGCCGCAGGTTAGATTTAATAAAAATATACAACTAATTTATGTTTAGACTAAACCTACAACCTTCCTTGTGTTTATCCCACAGGCTATAACAGGAAGAACAAACTGAGTTCATTTTACTTTTACTACTTTCTTTTATTGCCCATTTATTAGCTGCAGCTATTATGAGCAGTTAGCTTAGTTTAGCTTAGCACAAAGACTGGAATATGATACTGATAATGAAGTTGATTTTCCTCTTTCCACCCTTTTTTTTTTTATATAACTCAAAAAAACGACCATCCATCCACGTCAAACATCTGATTAACAATCCACATTTTAACCACTGCTCCTTCTTTCCTCCTCTACTTTATCCCCAGGACTGACTAACACCTTCCTGTTGTAGTTTTCGACCCCCTCCCCCACCTGACGAGCTGCTGTTTGAAACGCCGACTGAACCACTTCATGTTTTGAGTCTTTCATTTGTTCCCCTTGATCACCAGTTGTTGTTTTCACCTCACAATAAGGAGGTTCCAGTGGAGGAGCGTAACGGGGACGCACATGATGAAGAGGAGCAGGCAGAGGCTGCAGATGAGGAGGAGGAGGGTGAGGGAGGTGAGGAGGAGGGAGAGGTAGCAGATGATGAAGCCGTGGAAGAAGAAACAGCAGGAGACGAAGCCCCCGTGGAGGAGGAGGAGGAAAGAGACGAGGTCACAGAAGACACAGTAATTGCCACTTAACTAGAATCCGACCTCCCGTCGTTTAGTCTCTCCCTCCATTTCTTGAATGTTTTTTTTTTTTTTTAGTTCCCATCATTCCTGGAATGCTCTGTTTTTTCTCCCCTCAGCATCCTTACTTTTCCCTTTAATATTGTCTCTCTCTCTCTCTTTTTTTCCTCCATATCAAAGGTTTTCCTCCTGTAACTCTTGTTTCTGCATCTCCTCTTCAAGTTTCTCTCTGGATTCGATCACTTACTAACCCACAAACTGCAACATTCCTCCTCATCATCATCATTCCCCGTTTGTCCCTTTAGCACCGTTGGATAATTAACCTTTTTATTATTGCACCTCTGCAACTTTTAATAGGTTCCTGTTTGTTTTTTTATTTCCTTTATATTACCACTTGCCTTGAAGATATTGCACACACTTAGTGTTGTTTAATTAGCCTGATTTGTGAATGTTGTTGTGTCTCTGTGTTAAATAGCGTCTGTATAATGTGACGTCTCTAATACGGTTTTATCTCCTCTTTCAGCTGGTCCGTCCAGAGGAGGAAGAAGAACAGGTGAGTTGTGACGTCTATTAGCACACGGAGCTGGTGGAGAATGTGTTTCAGTGATTTTTTTTTGTCTTTTCTTGAACAGGAAGAAGCTGATGATGACAGGGTAAGAAGGGTGTTATTAATAATAAAAGTAATAACAGTATCAGTCCGGTGTGCCAACGTTAACCTCACTAGACATGTTAAAGGTTTCAGTTATTTTCAAGCTAATTTTGTCCACGTGATCACACACACCAGAGAGCATGTGAACCTCATTAAGTGGATGTTGATTAACCAACTCTTTCCTTTTTTTTAAGCAGTAGTTGCTGATTTTAGAGGCAGTGCTCTGACAATCTTCACCTGAGTTCAGAAAGAAATGTGTGTTTGATTGTTGAATGTCACATAAAAATAATAAAAACTAACATCAGCTGCTTTTATTTTCACCTGAAAACTGAATCACTCTGGTCTCATAGTGGATAATATAATGAATAACAGACTCACAGACTTAAAGAAAGACTTAAAACTGGCAGCTACGTTTTTATCCACAGTGGTAGTCGTTCATTTCTGTGACATTAATTCTCTTTTGTGTCAACGTTTGAATGTCTTTTTGTCCAATTTATACAGAAAATAACTCTCATGAAGGGAAACTCACTCACACTTTTGAAAATAGTAGTTTAGATGTTTGAGTAGTTTATAAATAATAACATCATATAACTTTGATGCATCTAGAGGAGCACACACACATAACATGACATTTAACTCCTTCTTTGCCCTTTTATCCATGTCTTGGTTTGCTCCCTCCAGGAGGAAGAGGAGTTGCAGTCAGAGGTAACTGTGCATCGGTGATCGTCTCTTCCTCCGTATTATTCATCATCACTGTGGGTTTGATGGAGCAGAGATTGAGGAAGTGCTGCTCAGTTTGAGTTATCAGGGGGAGGAGGGTCCTGGTCTGCTGTTACCACTCATCTTTATTCTCTTTGACTTTCACTTTTTTTTCTCTCCCTGTCTATCTCTTTTCTCTTCATCATCATTTTTGTTCCCATTTGGTTTAACCCTCTCTCTCTTTCTTTCTTCGCTAACATCCTCTTCCTCATTTCTTCCCAGTCCTGTTGCTGCTTCCTGACAACCTCAGCTGTCCCCATAGTTTCCATTTTAAATCAGAGGATTTTTTTGTAGCGCATGCCTGTGGTGCTCTTTTGCTCCCCCACACAGCCTGCTGACCTGCTATCTGTTATTCCTTATAGGAGGAAGAAGAGCTACGGCAGCTTGAGGTAGATCCACGTGATACTTGTTCTTCTGTACCTGCCCACTAGTCTTCCTCAGTTCGTCTTGTCTTTTTTCAGTCAGCTTATAGTCGTTTCCTTGCTTCCTTTGCCACCTTCTGTATTTTCAGTCTAACAAGAGTATTTGACCTAAAGGGACCAATCACGTAGCTCGATGAGTAGCATGACATCGTTGGTAATAAAGTTAAAGTGGTGGTCTGGAGTAACATTAACCCAGAGTCTATTTCACCATGAATACGAGTCAAACTCTCCTCAACAGATATTTTACGTTGGTTGAAGTAATATCCAGTTTGACCGTCTTTTGTTTTCACAACCAAATAGTTAACAATGAAAGTAAATGGGGCAGTCAGCCAAACGTATCTAAATTGTCATTTTTTAACCACTAATAAAGCTCACAACTTGTGATGAAGGGTGTTTCAGATCTGCAGATTCATCATTTTTCTCTTTACGAACACATCGACCTGTCGTTCAGGAAAATAATGAATCTGCTGATGTGGAACATCCTTCATCACCAGTTGTTATAAAACCAGACGTTGGGTAAGTCTTGTAAAACAGTGTTTTAATAAACTCTGGGTTCACTTACTAAGTTATCAGTACTTCAGTTTATGTGTAGGGACCCTATTCATGCTACTGCTGAAGTGAAGTGATATTTTGAGCTTTATTAGTGGTTAAAAATGACAATTTAGATACGTTTGGCTGACTGCCCCATTTACTTTCATTGTTAACTATTTGGTTGTGAAAACAAAAGACGGTCAAACTGGATATTACTTCAACCAACGTAAAATATCTCTTGAGGGGAGTTTGACTCGTATTCATGGTGAAATAGACTCTGGGTTCATGTTACTGTGGTCCTTCACTTTAAGGTTTAAAAAAAAGATGTGACAACACTGGTGGTCATAAGAGGTTTTGCTTGTAACCTCAAGTGTGTGCTTCCTCTCTGCACTTATACTGAATATGTGGTGATGCAGTGATGATTAAACTATGACCCTCAGTGACGTCAAAAGGAAACTGGCAATATTAGAATCAATAATATGAAATATTATTATAATTATTACCTGCAGCATTTCATCAGGTAGATCTCTGACTCTTTAAGCTTCATTTAATCCAGTAAAAAACAAGTTAAAACAGTGTTTGTGTTGAAATGACTCTTCCTCTCTGAGACATTCCAGCTTCTGCCTGATCTGTCACACACTTCTCACTGCTTTGCTTCGCTTCGCCTTCTTTCCTTTCTTCTCCACCTCCATCTATTTTGTCGTCGCTGTCCAACTTTTCTTGCAGGAACAAGACAAACAAGTCAGTGAGGTAGTTTCTTGTGGTTTGTGGCGTCTTTGTGGACTTTAGAGTTTCACTGTCCCTCGCTCTTCTTTCTTTCTTCTGACTCTATCTCTTGTGCTGCATGGACTTGTAGATTTTTTTCCCTCTATAGAGATGCCTGATGTTGTACAGCATGATGAATATGACAATATTATACTTAAACAGTCTATTAGGTTGATTATTCTCATAACGTCTCGAAGTTGACACTTTAAAAACTTGATTTAATTTGCTATAGGAAGAAGAAGAGGCTGAAGCACAAGAGGTATATTTGGATTTCACTTTCCCCATGTGTTGCATGGTGTGAGTTGTTTTTTTTTCACGCATGATCTGATTGTTCATGTAAACTTCTCTACCATCACGTGATCCAGTCAACGCTGTGGAAATGTGACACAACTGGGCTGTATGTTGTAGTGGACGTTGGATGTTTCAGTCTGTCAAACGTTACTTGATTTGTTCTGATGCTTTAAGAACAGGTGGAAAGTTTTGCTGTGTTGTTCAACTCTGTCTGTTTGCACATAACTGGGACGTATTTATGTTGCACGGTGAACGGACACATTGAGTTGACAGAGGGGGTGTTTTCTTTTCTTTTGGTTTTTTTTTAGAGAAGTCATGGCTTTTGTCTCTTTTTGCCGAGAGCAGTCGGAAACAAAACGGATGTGACATGTTTCAAAAAAGGATGGAGGCGACGGAGCTTGTTACGTCTTGTTACTATCAACACACACAGGAAAAAAATATGTTTCCGTGTTGTTTAGATGTGTTCGTGTGTGAGTGTTTGGTTCTTACCACCTTAAGATGTATGACTGAACGGAATCAAATGAATACGGTGTTTAATTATAGATAATGATGTCGAGTCCTTTGTCCCTCGGTGAGCGTGTTGTTTACAAGAAGGCGTCTACCGGACGAACAGGGAACAACGGTGAAGTAATAACTTGTAGTTTTAGGATTTAAAAGGTTTTGTTTGGTGCCGTTTTGAGGCGCCGCTCTTGTTTTGTTTTTTTAATGTAGAAAAACACAGAAACCTGCTGATCGTTAGTTTCTGGCTGCACTTCTCTCAGATTACCTCTTCTCCATTTTTAACCCCTCGCCTCACTACAAACACTAACACGTGAAGCCGTCTCACCTTCCTGCCATTTAGGCCATGACTTCACACAACCAACCCCCTTCTTTCTTTCTTTCTTTCTTTCTTTCTTTTTCTTTTTTCTTCTTCTGTGTCAAAAGGAACAACAACAAGAAGAAACACAGGTAGTAAAGAGTAAAAAATCTTCTTGCCTGTGATTAACCTGCCTCTTATTAAGAGGATGAATCTTGAGTGTGACACAAATACACATTAATAAAACATGTTGCTGTCAATTAATGTCTTTCTTCCTTGAATCTTTTGCATTTCTTTCTTTTTTTCCTGCAAGTAAAAACCATCAGAGTGATATAAAAGGTGTTAAACTAACTTTAAAAAGTCATGACAGATAATATGTTGTTGCTGATCTACGTGTCTGTCAACAGGAGGAAGAGGCTGAGTAGTGGAAACGAGGCGACGTGGATGATGTTGACTTACTGCTGTCCAGGTAAAATGTTTTTTATTTGACTGTTTTCATGTGGTCAGTGCTTGTTTTTCACCACTGGAGGGCAGCGCAGCATTATTTGAACATGATGCATGAATAATTCCTCCTGGTTTTGCTTTTTATATTTGTCATTTATATAACCAGATTAATTAAAAATAGATAAACTTGTATTCTGAGCAGTTTGACCCCGTTATCAAGCGTGAGGCTGCTGTATAATAACATCGATTACTCAACCTGTTTTATCTGCACTATGCAGTATCCTACACCTATGAGGCTGTAATATAATATCCTCTATGATATAATGTAATGTTGTTGTTTGTACGTATAAGATGTATAATGTCGCTACTCTCCTTGCTTCACCTTGTTGTTTTCCCACTGATATTCCTTGTGAGGTGTTAATCCACAAAAAAAACAAAACAAAACAAAACAAAAATAATGCAGCATCCTGTTTACAAAAGACTGCACCCACTGTCGACATCTGCAGACGGCTTCAGTGAACAAACACGGCGCCTGGGGACAAACCAGAGCTGTGACAAACACATCTGGCTGTGACGGTGGTGACGACGACAACACTTAATGTGAATCCTCAAACCTGGTCTTTTAAGTTCCTCACATCTATGACCTACTGCTGCAGAGCTTCTCCTCCCTCCTCCTCTTTACTGTCTCTCCATCCCTGCGAGCCCTTGTCATGCTTTGTTAGAGGAAGCTGCTAAGTGAGCTTCAGATGTGCCTCCGGAGCAGCAGGCGTGCCGGGTGGCGCAGTGATGGAAACGGCGGTGACTCCCTTAGTCACCACAGAGAACCAGGAAGAGTGTGACCTCCTTTTTTTTTTATTCGTTTGTTTGTCTTGTGTTTCAGCCTGAAGGAGCCTCCTGTTCTGTCTCTACAACCTCCCCTGATGCTTGACCCCCCTCCCCTCCCCTCAGACGGCCCCCTAGCTGCCCTGGACCCCACTGGAAACCAGCGGTGATGTGCTTGAAGGCTGAAAAGTCCTAGCCCACATTTGCAGCACATTTCCCCCCTCCCCTCTTTCCCCCCATTTGACTGCAATGTTGACTTAATTTTTATATTTTGCGTGTAGTCATACTGTAGCTTAGTGGTGTCAGTTTCTTTTTAATGAGTAACTTTTATAAAATACACCAACAGTTATTTTGTTAAACTCAAAACTATTTCTCATGTTTTACTTTTAGAGATTCTAGTTTACTAACACAAAACTGCAGCTTGGTTCTTTTAACGGTTAACAGTTCGCTCTCGACTACGTCTCCTCTACTTTTATTACGGATGAATGTATGAACGTGACCTAAGACTTCAAACGGCCACATGCAGGAAAAATAAATGAACACACATTTTTATATATACACATATATAAATACTGCAAGATTACAAACTAGTCCACCACTGCTACGATGACTTCTGCCAATACTGCTGCCTGATCAATGCACTTTGTTGAATGAAGAGTGAAACATGTGACTAAGACTTGGATACCATTAAAAAATGCAATAAAGTAGACTTGTAAAAAACAGATAAAAATATCTGTTTTGTTTTATTTTAAACTCTTGTTTGTATATTTATATATAAATGAATGGACCATTGTGTTTGTGTGAGTAATGTGGGAACCAACAGGAAAACAAATGACTCGTCTCTAGAGATCTGTGAGGATACACTGTTATTATTAGATGATATGGAAATAAAACAGGCGTGCATCAGCACTGTTAGTATGGTAAATATATCTAATATTAGCAGGTTTATCACTGCACAGGAGTAAACTTGAGTAGAGGATGTAAAAATATAGAAGAATTAACAGTAAAACGGGTCAAAAAATATGTGGAAAACATAGTTATTAACATTATTTAAGATAAAAGTCGCTACTTTAAACACAGTTTGAGAGTTTAACCCAGATAAAATAGAAAAATCTGCCACACGTCTGTTTTCTTTTTCTTTTTCTGTTATCTCATCTAATTTGTTGTAGCGCAAAAAGTAACTGTGACATGACAAGAGACCCTGACAACTTTTTTTTTTGGTCATTTTTGGTTTAATCTTTAACTAAACAGTAGCAGGATATAAACAAACACCTCATCATCTAAATAATAATGTACTTTTACAAAAACATTCATATGAACCAGATGTGTTCATATTAAACAAAACAAATTAAAAATAACCAAACCATACCCTCACCCTTTTTTTTTTTTTAAATTACACATCATTGTGTGTGTGTTCATTTCCAGAGGGTGGGGGTCCTGTTTTCAGTCCCCTGGGAACTCGAGACTTACAAGGGTCATTGTTTGCAGTATGAGTCACACTGTGCCTCTTTATATCTGCGCAGGACAAAGTTCCCACTGAGTTTGTTAATATTTAACTGCAGAGTTTTTTTGGGTGATATGTCAGAGAGAAGCAGGAATGTAGAAGAAACAGCATCTTTGACATGTTTCCAGTCTCGCTGCCGATCTACACTGACACCAGACTGAGGTGAGACACACAAACACACTCAGGGTTATTTTTATTTATTCTAAATGTGACCTGGGTTTTATTTCCACCATGTGTGGAAGAATAAAACTGAAATATAATGATACTCAACTAGAAATGTTGAAACGAAGATTATGAGTTAAAGTGATTTATAGTCAAATCTGTGGTAACAATTAACATCTGAAGCTTCATATTGATGCATTTAAGTTTAATTAAACCCTAAATTAAATGATAATTATTTATTACCTATAACAGGTGTGTTCACCGTCTTTCTAGGGCTGATTGATTATGGGAAAAAATAATGATGATTATTTGGTTCGAGATTAAAATCGAGATTATTTTCAAATAATTACTCGTTAACTCGATCTTGAAACAAATTGATTGATTTCGCACTTAAAACTCTGAATGTATAGAATAATAAATACAATAAGTAATACAACAAGTAAACTATTAAACTGAAAATAAAATACAAACATTTAGCATCTCTGGTGCTAAACGTAACAACCATAAAGGTTTATAAGTTAATGATGAGTCAGAAGATCACTAAAGTTATTCAGATGTTTCCTCTGGTCACCAAATATCAACCGTCCTGTTAATAACACGCCTGAAACCTTGTATTTAAATGTGTTTGTTTATTCTGAAAATATCAATTATTCTGTTTTTCCAGAGTCACACAACATCGGACAATGTTAAAGAAGAATCTGTTGTTGCTTCTTCTTTCCTTCAGGATTCAAGGTGAGAGTTGAGTCTATAACAAACGCAGCAGCTTGTTTGACTGCTGATGTGTCATAATCACCGGTAATGTGCTTGTAATAATGACCACGTTCATCTGTACGGTGTGTTTAATATTACACCCACAGATGATCTAATTAGACGGCCTAATGATCTGTCTGCTCTTTATAATTAATTTTCTTCAAAATGGCTGCCTATCTAGTTAACAGTAAGATGTTGCCAGTGGTCGGGGGACTTAAGAGTCACTGGTTCATGGTCCCAGTAGGGGCATGCACAAATTATGCTCATTAGTTTGCCTTTCTCTGGCTGCAATGAAAAGAAATAGCTGTATAAACTGGCCTAGATATTCCTCAGACCTAATTTCCTAAACGGATGCATAATTTATGGTAACACAGAAAGCTCACCCCAAACAAGTTGTACATCACCCTGAGCACTATGACATAGAACATGTTGTTTTATTTTATTTTCATGTGTTGTTGTGTCTCTGTAGAGTGAATAAGGAGGAAACAGTCTATTCATCTATTTTAGCTCCAATCATTTAATCCTTGCAGCTCTATCATATTCTGCAGGTTAGTGTTAAAATGTTTACCCTGCAGAATGATGCTGTTAGTATTTCTAATTCTTCCCTAAACCCTCTTTGCCCTCATTCATCCTCTCATACTCTGCTAAATCACCAGTCTCCATCTGGACAGCCACAGTCATCCTCTTCCTTTAGTCACTTTATTTCTTAGTCTTTCTTTTTCTCTCCTCACACTTATTCATTTCAGCTCTTACTTTCACTGTTTATGTTTTTTATGTAATGATACACGCTGGATCCTCTGTTAAAGCAAGATTTACATCTGTACACATTAATAAACAACCGTCTTTAAATCTGTTCCTCCTCTGACCCTCGTTTGATTCAATGGATAAAACAATTTGGGTTCAATCTACTTTGTTGTCACTATAACAAAGTCCAATTGTTTCCTAATCTGCTGCACTTGTATATGTTGATATCAGTGGACTGTTAAATCCTAAATCGTTTCTTCCCTCAGTCCAAATACATACAGGTTAGTTTCCCTGGTGACTCTAAATAAAACTGAAAGGTTGTTGTTTGTGTCTATGTGCTGTATGTCAGCGTTGTGTTGCCTGTTGACCTTTCCAGGGTGTAACAGTGTCAGCTGGGACTGGCTCCAACCTTTCTCAAGATGTAATTTGGCACATAAACATAAAACTTGTTGTTGTTGTTGTTGTTTTTGTGACCAAAATAAATGAAATATAATGTGCTATTTAGTTTACTTTAGACAATGTTCCCTTCAGATTGAACCAAGACAACTGTTGAGTTCAGCTTTAACATTAACGTGGTATTGATCTAATTCTTAGAAAATAAACTTGTTTCCCAAAATGTTATGATGTATGAATACGAGTCAAACTCCACCTCAAGAGATATTTTACGTTGGTTGAAGCAATATCATGCTTGACCATCTTTTGTTAACAATGAAAGTAAATGGGGCAGTCAGCCAAACGTATCTAAATTGTCATGTTTTAACCACTAATCATAAACATAAACTGAAGTACTGATAACTTAGTAAGTGAACCCAGAGTTTATTAAAAACACTGTTTACAACGTCTGGTTTAACAACTGGTGATGAAGGATGTTCCACATCAGCAGATTCTGGTTTTCGATGTGTCTGTGAAGAACAACTGGTGATGAAGGTTGTTCATGCTACACATCAGCAGATTCATCAATTTCCTGAACAACAGGTCAAACTGTGTCTGTGAAGAACGAAAAATGGTGAACACTTGCTCTGGTGATTGAATTTGTTTTCATTAATTCAAAAACTGTTTCAGAATCAGTAAAAATTTGCTGTTACTTCAGTTACATTGTTTGTTTATGTCTTTGTTGCAGCAGTTGGAGCTAAAATGAAACTTTCACCAGAAACACTAACCGTCCTGCGAGGGAACGAGGCCCGTTTTACCTGCAGCACCTCCAACACCCAGTGGTCTGTTATGTTGTGGTCGTTGAACACCACAGTGGTACTCACCATCTCTAAGGTGCACGGTGTCCTGGAACACAGCAACAATATTACAGTTGAGAAAAACACTGTTTCAAAGGAAGACAGCTGGGTGCTTGTCCTGAAAAGCACAGAGAGGTACAACCAGGGACAAGTCTCCTGTGAGCTCCAGGGAATCGACAGGAAAACAGCGAACTTGTTTGTTCAGGGTATGTATGTTTATATGTGTGTGTGTGTGTGTGTGTGTGTGTGTGTTTTGCGTCTGAGAGGAAGAATTATGTGTTTGTAATATATGTGTTTTCATGTGTTACCTTGATTTATTGTAGAAAGCAAATATAAAGGAACTGTTTGTGTGTCTGCTGCACAGAATTTCAAAGGCTTTTTGTGCAGCCAGCTTTTCTCAGACACACACACACACACACACACACACACACACACACACACACACACACACACACACACACACACACACAGAAAAGAGAGGAAACCAAGCAGATGGCAAATCTCTTGAAAACTATTGCAGTGTAAGAGAGAGAAAGTGCAGAAATACACTGACTTTAACCTTGACAAGGCAAAAAGCAGCATGTAAGAAAAGAGGAAAATGAAGAAGCAAAAAGCAAAAGTCATGTAGCTGCTTTGATTTTCTCCACCCACACATTACTATCTCTATAAAAAACAATAAAGAACATGAGGAGTCAGAGGAATAAACATAATATTTTACCTGAAGGTTCAAGAGACAAATTTTAATTTGTTTCTAGGATGAAAGTTTGAACTAGAACCTGAACGATCAATTAACAGCATTTATCAAGACTGGGGAAATCATTTAGGTGGTTATCCAGGCATGTTTGACCGCTCCTGTGACATTGTTAATGACAGTGTTGATGGTGTCGAGGACATGAATCGATTGGACCAACAGATTTAAATACCAGTTGGACAGTGTTGGACTTCATGTCCGTCAGGACAAGCGACAGAAGCAGGATTTACTTTCTGCAGCTTCTCCTTAGTCTACACTATGCAGATGCTGTTACCAAAGGAGGTACGCTGCCTGAGGACTGGTTGTCACATTTACTGCAGAGTTAAGTCAGTACTCGATAAGAATCTGTTGTTCTCTGCAGTTCTGATAGAGTTGTTATCTTGAGGTGGAGAGCACCGCAAAAAAAAAAAAAAAAAAACGTGCACCATCATTTTAACAAGAGGGATTTCCTGTGTAGTAATTAAAACTAATCCAAAAGCAACTTAGAGGAGTTTCTGCATTTAATTCAGTCGTATCGTTCACTAACTGTTTTATTTACATGCAAATGAGGGCGTCTATGAAAATTATTCGAGGGTGAAGAAGAGGTTAGAGAAGAGTTTAAGGTTATGCAATATTAATTTTTCACCTGCAGAAATGCAGAAATAAAAAGGTTGAACCTATACATGTTGGACACAGTCCTTCCATTCACAGCTGATAACTAATAACTGACAAATGTGGGAAGATATTGACCACTTGACAACGTATTAAAGACCTGACCTCATCCTTCAGCTTATTTGCATCTACAGTAGTGAACTGACGGCTCAGCTAAAAAAAAAAAAAAAATCAGCATGGAAACATCTGCGCAGCAAAAAAAATGAGACGAAACAAAACCAATGACCCATCGCCTCCAATATATTATAGAGAGAGAGCCTTCATTGCTGCCAGTGCCACAAATCCCTACTGACATATGCAGCCATTAACAGTAGTGTATGGTGAATCAGACCCTCCAGTCTGGATGCACAGGATCACTATGGCCTGACACAGCCTTTGAATTAATTGTGCATCCTGGCACGCCCAGTTAACAGTCAGCAACTCTGCCTGTGATTTGTGTACTGCAGATTCAAATATACCGTTGGAATAGAGCCACAAATCCACACAGGCCTGGTTGACTCTGTGTGCTATCATCCACACTCCCAGGCTTTAATTGTCCAATATGAAGATGGTGTAAATATGCACACACACACACTCGTGCTTGTTCTCACTGCTGCTCCTTCTGTGCTCGTTCTCCTACTCACTCAAACTCAAACGCACAAACCTTTTACTTGAACAAATCAATACGCGCTCTTGAGTATAAACAGATTCTGCAGATGGTGAAAACTGCAGAAGTATAAATCAACATGTCTGTGGTAATTGTAGGGGAATAGTGCATCTCCCGTTCATTGGAATAAATTCACACCCACACATAAAATGCATGGATTATATACTGTTTAACCATTCATGCAACACAAGTTTCATCCTGCAGATTCTCCTGAAAGTTGTAATTTCCTCTCTAAGGAGCAAGAGCTGTAAAAAGAAATCAGAGGCGTTAAGGTTACTCTCTGCCTCACACCACAGCCCAAAGTCTTCAAGAGTTTCCCTGCAGTGATTAACAAACCTTGTGAAACCTTATTTCAGGGATCACTTAGATTGGAGCATTGGGAGGAAGTGCTGATGTCGTTCTTTTTCTGTTCGGATGTATCAATCAGCCACAATCGCTCACAGCCCGTTAGTGGGTGCAAATGAGGCTGCTGGTTCCTCGCCAACGTTTATTCACTGGTGCTGAGATTTTCTAAAAAAGCAGCTGAGGTCCAGTGTCAGAATCCTGTCGCTGTAAGAACTGGATGTTTATGACACCAAAGCAGGCTTGGAATAAGAGCCTCTGGAGGAAGGAGACAGCCAATAATACGCACAAAACATCTGAGGCTTTGAACCTAAATCAACACAGACATGTCATTCGCTTAGACAAAAGCACTGAAGCTTCTGTAATTATCTTTCTGTCCATAGCAATTGTCTGTTGCATCCACTGCCTTTTATTCTACTAGACAATAGTCTTCACATATGAGATACTGTATCTCTCAGGGCCTAAAGTGGCTTATTTAACTGGAAAGTAAGGAGATGAAGCGTTTGTCAGGGAACTTAGACTTTTAAACACTTGATCAATCATCCACGACAAATGAAATCCAACAGACTAGTTGAAGAGGTGATGCTCATCTCAGGAATGTACAGACATAACTACAACATACTACACATTCAGTTTGTGAATGTGTTTCTTTCTCACTGCAGAAAAGGGAAATGTGAAACTCTCTGGAGACGACAAACTGGCTTTTAAGGACCAGTCGGTGCTGTTTGAATGTCAAGCTGAAGGATGGTACCCTGAACCCACTCTACAGTGGCAGGTGAACAATAAAAAGGTAAGTACAGAACTGCAATTAGACACATAATAATTATTATAATTAACTTGTCTTGTCATTTTAAGAAATTAGACATCAATCTCATCATCTCCTGTATTGTTACTTTTATAAACTTCCAGCTGAGAGGAGGTGACGTAAAGTCTCCTCTCGGCCGTTTAGGAAACTGTCAGTCTGTCACTGTGATGAGCTGCTTTTAGAGAGGATGAGGAAGCTGATTTGATTGACTGTTAGTGGAGTCAATTCCCTTTACTGTTCGTACTTGTGATGGATTCTGCTGAACAGTAAATTCTTTTTGCTCTATCCCCTTTTCCCTAATGGCAGGATCAAATCACTAAAACCGAAAAAAAATGAACATCACAAGTTAATTCTCGTACTCCACAGAGCTCCATCATGTCGCTGCATGAGGAATCACTTGGTCTATAAGAAATTACAATGTCATTACATCATTAAAGACGACGTCTAATAAGTTTCTAATCTTTTTCTACTTTAAGAACAATTACATAAGAGATGAACTGCTCCTTTAAATTCAGTTTATGTTTGAAATATTTACAGATTCACTCTTAAACAACTTTCAAACATAAAATGTCTCTGTGTCTCTGTGGGGAATGATGTGGAGGTGAGTCAGGGTGAATACAACATCAGCAGTGAAGAAACGAAGAACGGCCTCTTCACCGTGATCAGTAACCTCAGTGTGGCGGCAGTGATGAGCTCTAACGTCGACTGTCTGGTCTTTGTTTCTGCACTAACTACACCGCTGAGCAGCAGGGTCCATCTGACAGTAGGTGAGACGATAACTAACATGTACAGGTACAGAAATGCACTTGTCACTAGTTCTGTCTTCACATTTCTCACTGTTTCATAACTCGTCTCTTTGAGTGTCTTTGTGAATCATCACTTATTGTTGAAGAGGACAAGTAGGCACCAGTTTTTACATCACAGCTGCTAAAGTGAGGCTGAAATTGCAAACCTCTCTAAGGCCCACAGCTTCGTCATACCACAGTTGTGTTATTATCTTAGTTGTGCTCTAGTTTTAGTTGCTGTTGTAACCTTTTCATCAAATCCACTCAGATCTCATCTCAGAAAACATCCGACTGCAAATTAAAACAGGATATTAAACGTAGCTTTCTTTACACTATGTCTGCAGACCTGTAATTGAATTTTAAAGTAACAACCCTGCCTCAGCATTTTTTAAAAACAAATAAAAACCAAAACACTGATGTGACCTTCTCTCCTCTCAGTTGCGGAGGTGAAAGGAGATAAAGGAGACGACTGCACCGTCCCACTGGCGGTAACGTCCTCACTCGCTGCTCTAATGCTGCTCATCCTGCTCTGCATCTGCACCGTCCTCTGTTACAGACGATGGAGACAAGCAAGTAGGCACTTTTCTCTTCCTTAAATTGCTCTAGGTGTTAAAAAAAAGAAGCCACCACCTCCCCCGCCACTACACTTTTCCAGTGCAGAAACTGTGATTAAATTATAATAAAGAAGATCGGTGGTTACACGCTGTGACTCTGCTGGCCTTCACCAAGGGCACGCAGTATTTTTTCTGACAAAGGCAAGAACATTCGTTGTCAGCAAAAATCTTTACTTCTCAGAATACAGCCGCAGATAAAAGGTTAGAGAAGTGTAGGTAAGACTGTAGGGTTGGCAGTTTGAATCCAATTGAATTGCAAGTTTTCGTCGTGCATAAAACAGATTAAAAATAAACTTGGGAGTTTGCTATTTTTGGTCAGTTCAGACGCTCGAGCGTCTCTTCCTCATCCACTGCTGCCAAAACATTTGCCCACAACATTTTAGCTACAGTTTACAGGGCAAGTGTTGTCACTACAGCCCCCTGCTGGGCCTCAGCCTGCTGGCTCCGCTGTCAATCACACACACTGAAAAACTGAAAGAAACAATGTTATTTCTAGTATTTTTCTGCAAGTTAGTGACCAAAAATCTATTTAATATGTTTGTCTTGGAGAGATGTGACTACTGAAGACTTTAATACCTCTTTCCTCTCATGATCTAATTGTTAACTTATTAGTTCAATCATGAAGATGTTGTTAGTTTACAATCATCTCAAAACCAAGAATTATTGTGTTTTTGTTCAGACTGAACCATTTACATCTAATCTCTTGTCTTATTCCATGGAGGCTGCTATGTTGTATGTTTCTACAGTAGCTCAGGAGGGAGAAATCACCTTTTACCTTTTATATCATCAGCAATCACTATAATTATGCCACACAGTCAGAAGAGGAGGATGAGACACTATATGAGCCGTTAATGCATCATATTTACACTGATCAAATATATGAGATAAAGTGTGTTAAAGTGACATGAACCCAGAGTCTATTTCACCACGAATATGAGTCAAACTCCCCCTCAAGAAATATTTTACATTGGTTGAAGTAATATTGAGTTTGACCTTCTTTTGTTTTTCACAACCAAATAGTTAACAATGAAAGTAAATGGGGCAGTCAAACGTATCTAAATTGTCATTTTTTAACCACTAATAAAGCTCAAAATATCACTTCACTTCAGCAGTAGCATGAATAGGGTCCCTACACATAACCTGAAGTACTGATAACTTAGTAAGTGAACCCAGAGTTTATCAAAAACACTGTTTTACAAGACTTACCCAACATCTGGTTTTATAACAACTGGTGGTGAAGGGTGTTTCACATCAGCAGATTCATCAGTTTCCTGAACAACAGGTCAATGTGTCTGTGAGGAGTGAAGAAAATGATGAATCTGCTGATCTGGAACATCCTTCATTACCAGTTGTGAGCTTTATTAGTGGTTATAAATCATAATTTAGATACGTTTGGCTGACTGCCCCATTTACTTTCATTGTTAACGATTTGGTTGGGAAAACAGACTCGATATTACTTCAACCAATGTAAAATATTTTGTATTCATGGTGAAATAGACTCTAGAGATTCTAAACTAGTCCAACTGCTCCCTCTGTAGTTTCATATTTCTTTTTCCTCACTAACATAATTAAAAAATAAACATTGAACTATTCCTTTAAGATCGTTTTGTTTGAGGTGACTGAGTCAGTATCAACTCTTCAGGATGTGGCAGAGATGCTTCTGGAGTAACATCTCTGAGGGGATCGCTGTTCTAGTGTGAGGAAGCAGAGGATGCCTGTTTGTGCGCGATAACAAAAAGTGGCCCTGAGTCACACATTTAGAAAGTCACTGTAATCCCTGTGACTGATTCTGGACCGTTGTGAATCATGGTCACGGTTTAGAGCTGAGGGATTATCATAAAGCAGGTGTGACCTTTTTCCTCCAGCAGTTGATTCTGTACCTGAAACATCTAATACTTACTCCTCACAGCTTTAATGTAACTTCCATGATCAACTTAAATGAACTGAACGTCCTGAGGATGTTTCACATGTTTGACGATGTGATTCGCTTCCAAGTCACTAAGCTTTTCTTTGGGTAATCCATCTCAACTGGGAGTAATGTATGCTTTGTAATTATTGTAAAAATTAGAAGGAATCTAAAATACCCTCAAAGACTTTGGCCAACATGACAGCGGGGATTTAAAATATAATGACAAAGGCTTTTCCTCTCCCTGTAAAAGGAACAGTTTATTTGTCTCCTGGGGCAAGCACCATCTGCACTATTGTTAAATTGTTGTGTCTTTTCGTCGTGGCCAGGAGGACCTCTGGCAAAGACAACGACGAGGCCGACGTTACAAAACTCATTAATACTCAGCTCCAGCTTTTACTGTTGAATTGCAAACTGACTGGAGGCTATGATGTTAGTACAAAACCCAAAAACTAATAAAAGGTGGGACATTTACAGCGTTGGTGTCGCTGTGGATGCTCCGGTCAGAGCGGTGAGAATAATAAAGTTAGTATCTGATAGTTTGATGCCTCTTTTTTCTTTTTTACCTTTCAGAGTCAAAACAACAGGAGCCCATATGGTAAGATTTTATAAAAGCTCCATCTGCGTCATGAGGTTATATATTTAAATAATTTTCTAAACTAACAAAAATAACTTAACGATCATCTGTTGGAGCCTTGAGTTAAAACAGACGTATAAGCTGCCAATAATCTGTGAGAGAAGCACTGAGCTCTATTTATGTTCTACACAAGTTAATGTCATTTAAAACTCAGTGTTTTTATCATCACCTCATTATAAAAGAAAACTGAAGACACACATTTGAAATTATTCACACTGAACAGCCATTACTTTATGCAACAATTTAATTAGGATTCAAATTGTCTTTATCTCATTTAAGAAGAAGATATATTATTCATTGTATTTGTCAGCATTTTTCATGCAGCTGAAATACATTTGTAGCTTTTCCATCGAGCACACTCGAGTGAGAACTCGGTACTTCAGTTGGCTTTAATAAAGTGAACAGAAAAATGATGATGATGTTCATTTTTTATCCTGTCAAAGCACTTTATGATGAAAACAATGCAGCGGTCCCTGACATAATTTCTGCAGCTTCGTAAAGAAATAAAAACGGTCTGTTTACGACGGCGTGGCCTCTTAGAAAAGTGTCATTTCGCAGCTAAAGGTTATCTTTTCCTTTGGTTTCGTTTTGTTTGGGATATCGCAGGATCAACCAATCGGTGGCTGGGAGAAACACGGTCGCTGCGGTGACGGATGGGAAGGTCAACCTGGGATACTCTGGAGACGGCGCCTCAGGTGAGACAGCAGCTTACACCTCAGAGTGACGATCAGTGAACTAGACCTGTACAACACAACAGCACAATAATAACCGCAGCGTTGAGTTAATGTCGGTTACCTGCACACGGGAGTCAAGAGTTTTACCACAATATTTATCCCCATTTGTCAACAATTACCTGACAAGACACTGAGGTTTATTGTTTTATACTCGTCAGGACCAATAAGCCCAAATAGCAACAGTAAATTCAAAATGCATTGGGTGTTAAGAGGTTAACTACACATTATATATGTTTTTGATTTTTTTCGACATATTTTTGAATCCATGCCACATAGTTTTAGATTTTCTTACTGTTTCAGGCACTAGATGATTGAATCATCATGTAACACCCACAAACTCTTTATTACCTTATGATTTCTGGATGATGCAGCTCTGTTGCACATTATTTGAAAGGTCGACACTAAACAGTCTGAATCCTGTGGTTTAGTGAGTCAGTCATATCGGCTGAAAATGCTGTTTTCACCTTTCAGATGCAGATTTCAAAGAGCAGATCGAGGCATCTTATAGCGAGCTGGACTTTGTCTCCTTCCGCCAGGTAGGTTAGTGATAGATCGGAGATAGACAGAGAAAGAGAAAGAAAGGCCACTAGAGACAGAAAACGACTGTAGCTGAATAAGTCAGTCATTGTGCAAACACTTCAAATTGACATCAGGACTATTTTTTTTTAGTTTAAAAGATCTTTAATCTACTGACGAATGATCTGATCTCATCGATCACGTCTGTAGACATGGACACATCCCAACATGATCCCAACACACTGATGCTGATGAGGTAATTGTGTCCCAGAGGAGGTTTCTAGTCCTTGACTGTAATTGACTAATTGATTGTTATATTGATTTTGGATAACACTCCACATTGATATCTTGGTTTATAACAAAAGACGAAGGAGACGAAGGCGATATTTCATTCAGCTTCTTTTCCCAATTACCTCTGACGAGGAGCAGCTCTGGTTTGAGGTCACAAGTTCAGCTCTGCTTCACTGCTTTTGCAGTAATTAACTAGTGAAGCGGTAGAGAGAAGATCTTATCTGGAGGACCTGAACGTAGAAAACAGTCACCGCGTCAAAGCCTTTAAGGCGATAACTGTAGTCTGAGGGGAGATGCATCTACAGAATCACTGCTGCTTGTGTTGTTGGTTTCGAGGACAAACAGTTTTTGCAGAAAATGATCTCATTGTCATTAAGACCTAAACTTGATGGTTTTCTCCAGGTCCCTGATGTTGTGAACTCCAGAAACCCGTCTCTACACAGTGAGAACCAAGCCCAGGTGTGTCTGTCAGAGGAAAACATCAAGAACATCAGGAGAATAACCACAGTTTGAATATGTTGGTGATGATAACATGGTCGTGTCACTGTGTGTGTTGAGTATCACTTTCATTTTTGTAAAGTGAAAAATATTGTGTATCTATACTTTTAGTACACTTTTGAATGAATTGTCAAAAATGTAAAGTGTATTTTATTGTTTTTATTGTGTTTTTATATTCAGTGTTTTTTTAAGTTTGTTGCTTTATATTGTTTTTTTTAATCTAATTTATAAATAACATAATAAGTATGAATTTTAAAGTATATAATTGAGAAAAATAAGATAAGACTCTATTTACATTGTTCTGATGATCACAGGTTGTAAATGATCCAAAAGACTTGATGTGACTAAAACTAAAACTGCTTTAATAAACCAGATGTCCTCGTTTCTAAGTGACACGTAATCTTTTATATTAAACCTTCTATCATGGGCGACACTTCAGAAATTGCCTGGAAATCTTATCACCACATGGAGGATTTAAAGAGACTACGAGCTGCGTTTGCTGCTTGTTGTTGGTGAATATCTGCGTCTCCTCTGGTTCTTCTGGCTGCTGAGGTTTGATGCAACTTGCTGCAGTATTTACTGATAACATTGAATAATTTCCCCACAACTGATGTGGAAGGAAACCAAGAGTCATTTGATCCAAGATAGAGTTTTTCCTCATCTCACTGTGCTTGGTCTGATTTTTTTCTTTTTAATCAATTTCATATGTGATATGTTTCTCAAACTCAATTAATTTTCCACTCATAGAAAGAAAATGGTTATAAAATACTGCATCAGTGATAAGGGCTGTGGAGTGTAAATTAACACTATGTGACTGGTGGTGCAGTGAGAATAATGTGCGGCTCTCTGGGTCCATGTAGAAATGCAATGGAATAACAGATTTATCTCAGCGTGAAGTGGGTGACATAACATTTGCATTTCATAATAGTAAAAGATGAAACTGGGTAAAGATGGAGGCGTATAAATCTGCCAGACACACTATAGTTTCACCAGCATTGGTGCTGGTATGAATTAAACAGATTGCACGTCTGGTGCTGGTGTCCATGAAAGTCACACAAATTTAATATGTATATACTTTAGTTTATTTTACCCTTTTAACACCCATTCATCATTTCTGAGAAACCGTTTTCTTCCAAGTAGATTGAATAATTCACAAAACACACAGGTTTGTTATTATTGATTGATCATCTAAATAAACATCTTATATCAACAGGAAAATTGGGCTTGTGTTGATGATCATTCAGCTCTCTCAGTAATCATACATCATTTGTCACCTCCTGTAACTACAAAGACCTTTAAAGAATGAAATCAGCAGCTTCTCTTTTGTTGAATGGGAACTAGTCCTTCATTTCACTGAATCTGATTGGACCATTTAGCTGTAGACTTGATTTATTCTCTGTTGGCAAAACTTCATCAGCTGAATATGAGAGAAATGGTATAGTAGCTAAATCTCTGCAAATACAACCTCTATTGAGAACAAATGGAGTCGTGGGACCCGTGGGTTCAACTCAGGTCGTATATTATCTTATAATAATGAATATGGTATGAAACAGGAATACACAGGGTGGCCAACAGGCAGGATCAAGACTGAGGGCAGCTGGCACTGCAGCTGCACTCAAACATTAATCTCTTTTATGTATTTTTGGATGAACTGATATCATTTGTCTCCAGACAAGACATAAGCGACGTGTTGGAGTCTACTTTTTTTGTGTCCATTGTGTAGAAGGTAGTTTTTCTTTTGTTGTTGCAAAAGACAAGTACATTTATCTTAAATTAAACAAATAAATGGGATATATGATAAACAAAAATCTCACACTGAACCATCAAGTATGTGGCGACAGCATGTCCGCTTGCATTATTGAAAATAGCATGCTGACATAGTTTTCTGCTATTGTCTATCGCCAGATGGCTGACACAGATCTTCACTTTGGAAATCACATCTCACCATCGAATGTGAAGACAGTGTTTGTCCTCTCTCTCTCTCTCTCTCCCGCTACGCTTTCATCGTCGCCGCCTTCTGTTTTCTCGCACCAAACGCCTGCCATTGAGGCAGCAGGCTATTAAATAAATTAGGTTTCTGACAAAGAGAAGAGCAAAATGAGAAGCCTATTACATGACCTGTGTTGGTGCTTTGTTTTCCAGTTTTACTTTACCCTTCCCTGGGGCTTACTTAGGGTACTCCACGGGTGTCAGTTACGCTTCACAAAGTGGTCTGCTTGTGTTGTTTGGAGGCATCTAAAGCCAGACTAGAGCCGGTCCACGTCCGTGAAACTGTAACAAGACTGTGCACTTTCACCGCCCATAACTATCAGCATCCTTTAAAATCCTTGTCTCTTATTTGCTGTCAACCTTCCTTCTTCTACCTGTCACACACTGATCTCCTCTTAACGTCATTATGTTACTCTCTCTAGTGTCACTCTGGCTCCCAGACTCTTACGTCAGTGTAAAAAAAAACTTCTTGAGTCTGCAAGGGACCACCTGTCAGTACAGCAGGTATCTCCTTCCTCCCTGCATGCATCACAGAAAATTAAGGAGTGGAACAGAACCATCAGGGACAACAAGAGAGAATCTGCTGCTAGGGTGCAGCTCCCCAGCTACCTCAACAGTTTTCTGCTGGCAATTAGTAAGAAGCCACCACGTCTCTTCTTTTTTGGTGTATGGATAAATAAATGGAAACTATAGCTAATGGCTCTCTGGAGCACGAGATGATGTCTCCAGTGGCTTGTTATATTCTGCTTTCCACTTCCTGTTCTTCAGGGTCCATTAACAGTCCAGTCACTGCTCTGCCTTAGGAGAAGATGCTGAGCGGAGTAAGGACATTAAAACCACACATTTACAAATATCTTAACGCTAGAATAACATCGCCTTCTGCTTGTGTTTCAGTCTCTGTCAGGCAGTTTTAAAGGTTAAAACTGGAACAAAGGCTATGACAACACTACGAGTGCTGTGTGCTTTTCTTTAAAAATGCAGGAAACAGGAAAAACTCACTGTCATCAAACATTTCTGTCTCATCATTTTGATGTAAAAATATAATATATATATAATAGGAGGACCTGCCTCCTGCTCCAGGCCTGAAACTGACAGGATGTGGTAACATGGTGCAGGTCTCGGGGAGTTTTTTTTTTTTTTTTTAAATTGACACATAGCCTAAAGTGCACACGCTGCACTGGGGTATTCACAGCATTACTGCTAACTTCTAAGTGTCTGCTGCAGCTGTCAGTGGCACCACTAAACAACCTGCACACAAAACTACCTCTGAAAGGAGCCGTCTTACTTACTTGTGTAACAATGTGCTGTCTAAGACTTCTAAAACTTACTGCAGATGCTCCAGAGAGATGATAAATCACTGTGTAATTTGTTATTTTCAAATGCTTGATACATAAACTAATCAAATATTTTAATGTCCAAGTGAAATTTCTAACCACATCTGCACATATACATGATTTTTATGACGTCAAGGACATTTTTGCTATAGCTAGTCACCGATCAAAGACCCTAGGATTATCCTCTGTTTGACAAGAACCAAGCCTTTTTCACAGCCATGAAAATGACAGACAGTTTACAGAATAATTTGTAAAGGGTAAAAAATAATAGCTTCTTTGCTAATTTATACACAAAAATCCTCACCTCAACTGAACCAAGACAGAGTGGGAGTTATCGCTGACCTATGAATTCATGGGGCCACAAGGACTCTGCTGTTCCTCCTCCAACATGAATATGATAATGGAACGTAAACCCTGAGAGCACTTCATCATCAGCTTTATAAATATTTATCCCTGCACAATAGACCCTAGTGACACGTAAAAGCTCCGTCGCTTCAGAATGACTCCGTGTTGATTGACTTGAATTAAATGGGCCCTCATGGTTCTGGTCAGGGCAAATGACACAGTTCATGCTTTGTTTGGGCTCTCGAGAAGCACCGGTAAAGCACCGCTGATGAATAACTCAACACCTGCTCTAATTATTGAAATCCAATTCTTTCAAGAGCATCATAGTTTAAGGCTCCTGCTTAATTAAAGGTCATCAAAAGTAACTCTGTAGTGCCACTGTATGATGTGTCTAGGGCCATTACCAGCAATTGAGGCTAAATCCTTGACATGACCTTGTTAGCATCAAGTACTCAGCAAGTGTTTTTGCACACTAATCACTGTAGTGCACAGCTGAAAAATTTCTATGGTCAGCATAAAAAAAAAGAAAAATAGTAGGAGTAGGGTAATGGGGATAATGGTAGTGTTTCTTGTCGTTTGCATGCGGCCGCTGTGGTTGATTAATCAGTGTCCACAGCTCCTCTGTCTCTTTCAAATCCCAGTCTAGTGAGGGGGGTGACAGTCTCGTCAAAGTCTTTCAAAACCTTATGAAATCCATTTTTTTAAAACATTTTTTTCTTGTTGTTTCCAAATAGTGAAAGTAAATGGGGCAGTCGGCCAAATGTATCTAAACTGTCATTTTTTAACCACTAATAAAGCTTATAACTGGTGATGAAGGATGTTTCAGATCAGCAGATTCATCATTTTCTTGAGCAACAGGCTGATATGTCTGTGTAGAGCAAGAAAAATGATGAATCTGCTGATGTGGAACAACCTTCATCACCAGTTGTTATAAAACCAGACGTTGGGTAAGTCTTGTAAAACAGTGTTTTTAATAAACTCTGGGTTCACTTACTAAGTTATCAGTACTTCAGTTTATGTGTAGGGACCCTATTCATGCTACTGCTGAAGTGAAGTGATATTTTGAGCTTTATTAGTGCTTAAAAAATGACAATTCAGATACGTTTGGCTGACTGCCCCATTTACTTTCATTGTGAAAACAAAAGATGGTCAAACTCAATATTACTTCAACCAATGAAAATATCTCTTGAGGGGGAGTTTGACTCGTATTGATGGTGACCATCACTTTAAGTTACACCTTTAGAGCGATCAATTAAAATTATGATTCTACTTATTCTGTGAACTGTTACCTGTCTAGATCAATCCCATACTCCTTATAGATGCACAGTATTTGCATGTCATCTAAAGAGATGGTGGCTGCTGAGACTGTGTAAGCTCTTTGGGTCCTTTTTTATCATGTGTCCTGACCTGCCCATCTGTCATGGCCAGGCTCAGTTGGCAATAACGTTGGCAGCGAGAGTGTAGCAGTTCAACACGTCAGCGCTTCTGCAGACCACATCCCCTGATAGTGCTGTCCTGATAAATGATATTCAGCTGTCATTGTATGGGCACCCAAAAAAGAATTATACCCCAACTCTCTTGTAACAGAAAGCATTTCTCGTAAAATTCAGTACCGACTCGTTCCTCAATCTGACATCCAGTACAGTAGACTGGTGAAGCAATTTTCACAGAAAAACAGGAGATTAGCCTCTATTATGTGATTTAAACTTCCAGCTACAATCAGGTGTTGTTTTTTTTATTCCTGACAACTCACACTAATGAAGTTGTATCACAAACACATCCTTTACCAGATAATCAGATAACATAATGACAGTGAATATATCACTTAATATATCAGTGGTTTTAAGACATAAGGTACATTCTGCATGTGAAAATCACTGCCTACAAGCATCTGAAATTGGAAGTGCCACATCTGGTTGAGTGCATAAAACCTAAAATACAATATTCAGTGAGAGCAGTTTGTTAATGAAAGCTTGAATTCAGCCTCCGGCAGGAGCTTTTGCAGCAAGTTTGTCAAACAAGTGCAAGATGTATGTCAAAAGCTGTTGGGGTGAAAAATTAGCTGACTTTAAATAAATAAGGCTGCCACTGCAATATTCGAACCTGCCATCAGTTATGTAGTGAATGCATTTGTCATGTTGTCATTGATTAGTGTGTTTCGGTTAAAACGAGGGAACTGCCTAATCGCCTCCTAATAACCCAGAGGACTTGAAGGTCGATGCTTGACATGATCTGATCATTTAAGAGACTTTTACAAACAAGGACAGTACATTAATGACAAAAAAGTCGGTTTGAACCAAAGTGTGTGATGAATCTGTACATGATTTCTGCTGCTACTGATCATTACTTTAAAGTATTTACAAATCCAAAGCTGATCTGTCAAACATCTTTTGTATAAAAACTAGATTTGTCTGCGACAAGAAAATGACTGTGCCACAAAATAAAAATGAAGCTAATATTGAATATAAGGAATAGCTTCTCAAATGATATTATATGATGAATAAATCTTAAGTTTTATGTCTTACATACAAACACAAACACACTGAAATGCTTTAAACTCATCTGTCAGTGGTGGAAACACTGATTTTTTTTTTTTTTGTTTTGGACACAACGTCCAGTCAGAAGGTAAATAAGAGCATCGTCCAAAAATGACAGCTGTGTCATTTGATAGATTTGCTGCAGTGGACTAAGTTGGACTCGTACGTCTACAGGAGCAACTATATTCTCCAGCTGCTCTTGGTTCCAGCTGACACTGCAGCCTCAGAGTCACAGTTTGAAAATTTACAACATCAAAACACAAATCCTCCGTGTTTTTTAAAATTCCTTCTAACTTTGCATTTTTAATAATCTTCTAAACTCAGTCTAAAATTAACTTCCTCCAAGATGTTGTTTATAATCATTTGTTAAATGTTTGAAATGTTACAAACTCTTTATTTCCAGAAGAATGAGACGTCTGGAGCAACAACAGCTCTGTTAATAACTACAACCAGACCTCACACAAAAAGCTGACTTGAGCTAAACTACAAGCTTAGAAACACAGGTTCACACAAAAGAGATGGAAATCACATGTTGTGAGGTGAAACTTTATGTTGATGTAAATTTGTATTTTGTGTTTTCTTGATAATGTGGACGATGTTTTGTGGAACTGTTTTAATTTGTCTTAGCAGAATAAATGTCAAATGAAATGACAGTCAGACAATTCAAAGTGAAATAATGATAAATAATGTTGAAATAAAATGTATAGAGCCGTCTATTCCTCTGATCTCTTTGTGTAAGTAACAATATCTTTAATTAAACTAGTACTTTCTGAATGACTGAATGTATTGTACAAAGAACAGGGAGGTTATGATGGATTTAAGAGCTGAGACAGTAAAAAGTCAGAAACCATGAGATCAATTAAAAGATTTGAGTCTGTAGATAAAGGAAACAGGAAGTGTCCTGACTGGATGACAGATAGAAATCAGGAATAATAATAGATTTGTGTGATAGGTCATGAGGTTAAAGTGGCCTTGGATGAACCTCTGTTTGATAAAGAGACACAGGAAAAGAAAGAAAAATATTTTCTCTTTACCTCCTCAACTTGTTTTCCTGTGAACTTTACTGGGGTTCATATTCCAGCGCATGGGAAATAATAATTAAAAAAGAAAAAAAAAAAAAAAAAGAAAAGAAATCACAGACGTGGCCAAATATGTCCTGAAAGAACTGGCAGAAGGATGAACCGTTTGAGGATCCTGGTTCTGTTGCCAGCACATTTGGCAAAGTCACCGCTGGTAAATTAAACACTCTTGGCAAAATGTGAAACAAACAAACAAACAATTCTATTTTCAGAGAATCAGGAAAATCTATCCTGATAAAAGCCACGGCCGCATCACTTTAATATACTCATACTGGTATATTATTATCATTTACAGCCTACTTCGTCGGTATTACTTTTTGTTTTTGTCTTCTTTGGTTTTTAATCTTTTGAGCGTGAATATATTCTTTCATCTGACTTAGTCTCCTTATGTCATCTTATCTCCTCCAAAGTTAAAGTTGTGTGAATGAAAAATATTCAATATAACTCCAAGGTAATGGACCTTCATGACCTGCCAGAGACTTTTTGTGCTTCTCTTCAAAAGACTTTTTGCTTTCTTCAGCAATTTTGTATCTCATTAAACACAGCTTCAAGTAATCTTCAAAATCAGTTTCCAATAATGTCATTGGCAACTTGGAGGAAACCAAAGTCTTCTGGCTGTGTCGTAATCAAACACTGTCTCGTCACGGTTGCTCTCACGGTTGCTGCTGAATAAACTGGTTTATTCAGCAGCTCTTTGGCTGAAACACGTTGTTATTCAGTTAATGGGAGAATCTACGACTTCTCTTCTTTTCTTTCTTTCTTTCCTTCTCTGAGCCAAGGACAGTCTGAAACTAAATGCGGAGACTGCATTGCCTCCACCAGTGTAAATGTTTTTAACGCACGCTGTTGAACATCTTGATTTTATACCAATTTCCTTGCGGAAATGAAAAGTCAACAGAGAATAACAGCTTCTCCAAGAAAAATGGAGCCAGCAGGCCTCTTCTGCTCTGTTTTTCTTTTACGTCTTTTCAAACAACATAAAAGCTGCACTCAGACAACGTGAAACTCTCTGATGTGTCGTCGTAACTGTCTGATTTCACCTGACATTTTCAGACTCGGAGCTTTGAGGTTTTTTTGTACTTGTACTTTTGTGTGTGATGTGCAGGATCACGATGCAATAAAAAACACTCAGCGTAATGAAACAGCTAATCTGAAAGTATTAGTTCAGTTCTCTGTATCCATATAAATCTGTCTTTGATATTTTCGTGTAATTCGCGTAGAAGATGATGGTTGAAATATGAGAATATGTTTCTCTTGTCTCCTCTAAAAGCAACCAGCACTTACTTTCTTTGCAATTTGTGCCAAATAAACTGCACTGCCATAATTTTTTTTTAAATAGCCTCCGAGCAGACAGGAGCCAAAACTGAAAATGGCAAAACGCATCAAATACAGACAAGTTTATGTGGTTGTTTTAAATATATTAAACGGTACTTATCTGATATTAGTGGCAAACATTACAGAAACAGTTGTAGTGGCTAAAACTGCTGCATAACCATATGAATAGACTCACTGGAAGTTAAATGAGAAAATCAATACTTTTCTTACCTTGGTTAGTAAATTATAAAGGTGTAGGAAAGAGTTAACTGCCTATTATAACAGATTTGTTTACCCATGACTTTAGTCATGTGGGTGATGATGATTTTTGCTGTAACTCTTGAGTTATATTTATAGAAATGTGAATTTATTTCCCAGAGTCTTCGCTTCACTATGAAGTTCAAACATTCCTCATATTGACTCTTTGATCAAATGACAATACAATTACTTTTGATTCGCTATTGATGAACAGGATGAGAGGGATTGGTTTAAGATGGATTCACTTACTTTCAACGTGTTTCTCCCTGATATGAATAAACAGAAGTCTTGCCGATATTCTCAGACCGATACGTCTGTGTGCAGGTGCTGACAGTGCACATTAGTTTGGCTTTGCTCCACTTGTAATACAATTGCTATTGATCAGTAGCACAGACAAGGCAAGACAAATTGAATCCAGACCTCACCGGTATGCAAAGAGCACTAAATTCACTCGGTGGGTTCCACTTCACTCATTTCTGTCTGTCCCTGTCAGGCAGACGTTCACCCGGCGCCTGTCAGCCCTTTGCATCACTTTCCTTTACAGAAAATGTAATTAGACACTAATAAGTGCAGCGTATAGAGTCGAGATGTGGAATGAACTACTCTGCTGGAGATTCCCAACGGACACAGAAGCTGGAAAAATTCACGTGTTGACAGTAAAGATGTGTGTGCAACAAGAAGACGCGCTGAACCAACAAAGCTGTGTTTTCTTTCCCTTCTTGAATATTATGCATCTCATTAGCTGCACTACTTTGTCCTCAGTGAACTGTGTGCTAATACAAGCTGATTGGCTCTGTGCTTTCCAGTGCTCAGCAGCTGGCACTTATTATAAAAATGGCTCTATACACTCTGATGTTGAGCAGCGGCTGCTTGTACACGCAGAGACCTGGACACGGAAACTGATGCGTCACAAAGACTAGCGGCAGCGGTCTGGAGCCTCGCAGAGGAGGAGGAGATTATAAAGAAAAAGAAAGACTGTGGAGAGACAATAGTTGTAGATCAGGAGGAGGAGGATGTCAAGCAGGTTTTCCCAGTGTGAGTTTTCATGATGCAGTTATCTCTTCCTCTCCAGTGGCGGCTGTGTTGACAAATACAGTCATAAAAACACGGAGGATGTCCCTTAGGCTTCTTTTGACACTGTGCTTGTTTACAGAGTGGCCACATCCAAAATTTCTGAAGGATGTACAGAAACTATATGGTCCAAATTAGAAGTGCAAAAGAAAAACAAACAAACAAACAAACAAAAACAAACAAAGCTCCAAGCTCCAAAACATAGATACAACTGCCACAAAGAGTCACCCACAGTCAAACCAAAAGCATTTAACTTACTTACATTTATTTTACTTCTATAACATAGTCAAACCAAAGACCTTCATCCTGCTTCCTCTGTGACTAAATGAATCCGAACATGACAAACGTCTGTTTCCAACCTGAATCTTTGACATCTGGGATGTGAAGCTCCACTATTTCATACTTATCTTGATATTTCTTTTAAACTAAAAACCAGTGGATACACTGAGCTTGATGTAATTATGAAGAGACCCAACTGAGGAGTTTTGTCTTGAGAGCTCCTCTACAACTGCTACTGATTACAAGAGATATCCATGTTTTTTTGACAAACCATGACAAATTTAAATGAGCTGCTTCCTGCAAATCAGCCTGTGTTATTCTAACAGAAGATAGAAGATAATATCACACTAACATATCATAGTGTCTCTGACCAGAATCATATCAACATCGTCAACATTAACAGAAACTTACAGGAAGATCTGTCTCAACCTGACCAAAACTAAAACTTCACAGCAGCACTTTTCTGTTTCTTTGCTCTCTTCTGCTTCGTTTTGTTTGGTACAATCTGCAGCTACAGTGTTTTTGAGTCCACCTCTGATCATCTCTCCTGTCTGAGGAGGTTTTTATTTTCCTGAAGCAAGGGAATTTCCTTTTCTTTCTTTACTATTTTATCTCTTGTCTTACTACATCAAAAACTCTCTTCCTCGTTATAAAGAGCTGAAAGCTTTTTGCTCCACGTGTGTAAACAATATAATATATTAATTATTTGATTAGCTGCTGAAATTAAACCCCTGTTACACCAGGATGAAGAGATCATATCTGGATAATTTTAGTCCCAACAGCGACATTTACATTTACAAGACTGAACAAAAGAAAGAAAAGAAAAGAAAAGAGCATCCAATTTAAATGAACTTTTACGAGAACAGATGGAGCTAATTTAGAAAGATATGGTTTATTGTGACTGGTCAGAGAAAACAGTATTTTCTGTGTGTGTGTGTGTGTGTGTGTGTGTGTTCATGGTGCTGGTAATAACATATCAGGGGTCATGTTAACTGCAGGCAGCCATCTGCAATTGCAGCTCAGCTTCCTTCTGTGGAGCCTGAAATAACATAATGATAAAGATAAATCACTTCCCTCTGCTGTTGGGTAAATGTGTGTTATGTGGCGTGTACTCGACTGTGCATCATATCTGATGACGTCCCCTGCAGTGCACAGTGACTGTGAATTATACTTTATACTTAGCTCCGTGTTGTTCATACTGTGTGTGCTGTGAAACTGTAAACTATCAGAGACCAAGACAAATCTGTGTGTGTCTATTGTTCTAGCTGTTTTGTTGTTGTTGTTGTTGTTGGAGTCCACTTTTTGATTTATTAAACAAGTAGGAGCAACATTACACACTACACATACTCACAGTGCAGAGTTATAGCTTACTAGAGTTTATTCATGTATTTAACTGCTTCTCTCAGTAGCTCAGAGTACGTCATCCTTACTCACTTTCTCGTGTAGTTTATCTTATTTATCTGAGCTTTAAAATTGCAGATGACTGTTGGAAACGAATCGTACTGGAGCTGGACGAGTCTCTCACAACATCTAGTGATCCGGTGCCAAAAATCTGCAGCTCTCAGCACTTGTGCAGTTTCTCCACAGACAGAACAGACTGATACTTCACAAGTTCTTTAAGATATAAATTTGTTATTACCTGAAGATCTCTCTTTCAGTCTGAACATGTGATACGTCCTGTGAATTATTACATATCGTATATTTTCACTATCAACACATATCACGTATCTCCATCTTCATTATAATGAAATAACACGTCCCATGAAATTCTGTTTCATTTAAGATTTTTAATAGATTTTGATCAACAGTTGACCTATTTACCACAGATAGAAAGGATATATATATCTGCTCTATTAGTTCATCCATCTACTGTGCTGAACATTACTTTACACAGGTCACAATAAACTGGACGCTTTACTTTATACATTTCTTTATTCCTCTAATTAATATTCATCTCATTTCTTTTTCTCTCGGCTGTTTAACTGTGTTTCTTACTTCAAGCTGCTGCGCTGTCTTTTAATCTCTCAATCTGATGTTAATAATAATGAAAAGCCATTTATTTATTAGTTTTACTGACAGTAAACATCCTGTGGAACAAACTGAATAAAGGCATTTAAAAGAATTAAAAAGTGAAAAAATGTAAATTATTGTGTCCATGCTGTGTATTTCTGTGATGTTATGATGCGAGTTGTGTATTTACATCATTTGGTTTCTCCTGGGCATGTGTGTGTTGTGTTTATTTTTATCCATCATGCTCTACAGCAAGAAGGACACAGAGGTCACTGTCTTTGTTCCTGTGCACCAACCTGCTGGGCTGAGGTTGGCTTCTTCAGACACTCGGAGATGAAAGAAAAAACCGTCGGTGGTTGAAAAACTCAATATATTTTCTTTTTGATAAAGATGAGTCTGGTTCTGTTTGTGCCACTAAGCTGGTGTCTTCTTCAACACAAGAAGAAACGGTTGAAATATCATGTTTTTTTAATGTCAAAGACTTTGTATAGTTTCCTTTTTTATCCCTTTATTCACGCTTTTAAAAATCTTTGCAAGTGTTTACAACATACATATACATACATCAACACTCACACACACGCACGTCTAAAAATAGATTGTGTGCAACTCTCTGAGGGCGGCGTATAGTCAACACTTTGACTTTGGAATAATTCATGAATTAAAACCCGGATGGAAACAAAGGAGAACTGAGAATGTGCAGGATGGAAAGCGATAGAAGAGAAAGTTCAAAGAAAAAGTGAACTATATAACTCGTATATAAATATATAACTTGTTCCAGAAGAAAGAGACACCGTGTGACGGGACATTTAGACTTTGTGAAAACACAAAGGGCTTTATATTGCTCAGGTACTTGAGTTGAAAGGAGACCACTTGTACAATAAGAAGGATGAAGCTGTAACTCTCAGTGTCAACTACAATCCACTGTGTTGAAGGATGTTTCATCACATCTCTGAAGTGCTACCTCCTCTGGTGGTCTGTGTCTGACCTTTGACCTGTGATTCCAGTTGAGACAAAAGACTTTTAGCTTCGGGCACTTTCACAGAAACAACACAGAAGGAAGTGTTTGTTTAGCCTGCGAGTTACAAGGAAAACCTGTCTGACACAGTGAAGACAACAAAATCAAGAGCAGTCGTTCTCATAACTTCAACATCTCACACTAATCATCTGTGAGTCCTGCAGGTTTTCATCACAGCCATTTAACCAAGGTCTGTTTTATTCAGGTAGCTACACACACAAACACACACTTCCAGTGTTCACTTCTCTTCATGTACATCTCTACCTGCTGTACATTTATAAAATTAAATCCTTCGTTTCTCACTCTACCGTACTTTATCCTGCCTTCAGGTGATGTTCACTGTCTCTTGTGGAAAAAAAACAGCTGTTTTCCCTGAACGTTTCCCACCAGCTGACTGAAAACGCACCTGATGGTAATTGTTTCGTTGCTGCTGGATCCTCTGGACCAAAACAAGTTTTTTTTTTTTTCCAGACGTCATCAAATTGCAGTTGTCAGGCAGATTTACATTTGGTTAGGTATCCAGGTGTCTACACGCTCCCTAATTCATACTTTGACTCTAAATGATCTTATGGTCAAATAGATCTTTAGAGATTTAAGCTCCTGTTTTCTACATAGAGCCACACCGCTGAGGCACTGCAGGACTTCAGGTCATTAACTGCAGATGAGTTAGGGAGACTGGTCAGCTCACACAAAAGGTAATGTGCTGTGCTGTAGGTGTCCTGAACACTGTGAAGGACAACATTAGCTCAGCTGTACTGCTACATTGCAGGTGTCACAGATTGTGCTGCGTCTTGCTAACTCGCTAAGCTTCCACAAAAACCTCAGTCCTCAGTACCATCTGCTGCATTTGGCAAAAACAAAGTCACTTCTTTCCTTCCCTCCAACCATCTTAAGAGAGAGCAGAGATATTTTCAGTACCATTTCTGCAAAACAAAGACCCCCAAAGCCATTTTCAGTTCGATTCTTCTCCAGCTCGTCAGGTGCACCGACAGTTACCCAGAGACGCTTGGGTCGGGTCAGAGCAGCAGAGACGTTAGGCTTCATTTGTAATCGGTTTCCTCTTCTCTCATCCATCATGACTCCTCTGGGACTTCACTAGAGCGCCAGTGACAGTCCATAAGGAAACTGAACAGATGCACTCACACCAAAGCTTCTGCCATATTCCTCTTTGTCTGAAACTATTTCCATTTAGATGTGCAGGAACAAGAAGGAGGATATTTATAATTCTCAAACTGGTGTTAAAGAGGATGAAAAGAGCAAAAATGGATATGACTGGATTAAAGAAACCCAACATCCGTTATGATAAATCACCTGTGAAATCTAATAAAGTTAAAGCACAAAGCTCAGTCTCTCAAATGAAATAAATTCAACATGCTGTTATTTGGAAATGGAGCAGAGAAAATCTAATTAGTTTATTATACATCAGTAAACCTTTACTGGATGTGATTAATCATCCGATGGATGTGAGAGGAATGTATCATTCACTAAACATGGACGTTGTTTACAGGGACGTTACAAACACAAATCATCAATTTTACTTCAGAGCTGTTGATATGAAGCTCGTGCCCACACACTCAGGTGGGAGTGACAACGGTTCATGTCAGGAAACAACAGTTTCTTGATGACATGATGACTGGCGCATGAAATGATTCCCAACACACACATTTGTGCGCGGTTGGCTGATCATGATGAAAAAGGGCTTACACAGCGTATGAATATTTGAAGGAGTTGGGTGGTGACTCGGGGAGACACACTTGCCCACGGCATTCCTATTGGTTTATTGGTGACGTGATGACACAGAGGAGTTGGGCTTAACACTTTATAAAGCTTCTCCGTTCGCGGCGAGCCACTCTATTAAACACCACTGTTGCTGAAACTTCTCATTCCCGCAACTCACAGTGTTTGGAAGCAGGCGAGACAAACCTCGACGTTGTCTTCATCATCATGAGCGAGGTAGGACTGCTTTGTGTTTTATGTTTAATGTTAAAAAAAAAAAAACAAAAACAAAGACGCGTCGGGGACGATCTCCATTACGCACGATCCGTGCGCTAAAACGCGAAGAGAAACGACGTTAATGAGAAATTTGACAACTGCTGTCGAGGGATTTCTGTTTAACTGATGAGATTTCTTTACTGTTGTAACGCGGATTTGACTCATCATAGACTTAGATGTTGTAAAGTGTAGCGATCTGGGAACACGACGGCGCGTCAATGTGCCGTGGTTCCTCCCTCTGAAGTGACTGTATAGTTGGATATGATGATATATGATCGATAACGACGTTTATTTCAACTACAACGCTTCTAATCTACTTCACATTAACTCATGATGTGAATTAGACTGCGTGGTTTGATGGTAACTACATTATATGGAACAATGTGGCCAAAATGGAGTTGAGGGTGAGATTTTTATGATGCACTCAGCTGAATGTCCCTAATGTATATTACTGTAGGTTTTTTTTCCTTATGAACAACCCATCAGTGCTGAGAATCAGATATATAACTAACACCACAGGGGGCTTTTAGAGCTTGCAATGGAAAAAAAAAGCTGTTAGGTTTTCCCACAGCTGACTCCCTCAACCCCTCTGATCCCACACAGACACAGATGTTCAGCTCCATTCATTGTGGAAAGTAGAAGGAGGAGGATATTTATAGCTGCTTTTTGAAAGTTGAATGTTTATTTTGCACAAGTTCATTTTTTTATGAAGCCCCAAGGAGCCACTAGTGTTTTAAGTTTAAGGGTTGTTGTGTTGCTAATATGAGATATATCATGGATGTTATAAAACGGCACCAGAGGGTGTATTTAAAAAAAAATAATAAAAAAAATAGAATAAAATATTCTTATGTTTTCATGAGCCTGATCATGTCGTAAAGGGAGCTGATGAAGTTTCAACACATCCGGTTGTTTTATGGAATAAATAATAAAAATGTAGAAAACATTTGTCAAGTAAAAATCAAATCTGTTTTTAATTCTGCTGCACATCATCGTCAACTGAACCCAGAACTTCCTCTTTCTTTTAGTGACATCTACTTGCAGGATAGATGTGTGTGCTCTGTATTTGCTTCACAAAAAAGCATTTGTCTTCTATGCAAATGTGTGTTTGTGTATCTACGTGGATGTGCTGACGTTAGGTAAACACTCTGTGGGTGAACACAGACAGATAAAGGTTAAGACCTGACACTTCAAACTCACAAAGACACATATTCTGCAGCTTTCAGGTAGAAAAGCAGTGTTATTGGAGTTTTGTTCTTGCAGCAGAAACACAGTTTGTCATCCTCTCGAATGGATCGGTGGCAGACGTCAACGTACTTCCCCCGCAAGCTTTTTGTAACAAGTCATTCTCTCTGGCCACCTCAATAAAAGATGAATTCAGGGTGCACATTCACAGCAGGAGCTATAAAAGCTTTTGAATAATTAAATCCCTTGCCGGCAAAGAAAATTACCTGAGCCTTTTTTTTTGCTTGGTAATAATGTGCAAAGTGAAGAGACGTTGCCATATCCTGTTGATTAGAAGAGGTGTAATTTTAAGGAGAACGTGGCCCTGGTGAGGAGGAGGAGGAGGCGGCGGTGGAGGGGATAATGTTTCTGCTTAGTTGATATTTTTGGTCAAGTACTGTGCCGAGTGGAGTTGTTCTCAGTCAAAGTCATGAACATATTTAGTCACCAAACTTGACTTGAAGCCAGTAACCGAAGCACAGCAGCTCAGCATGTTCTGGATGGATGAGTCTCGCAGTGGTCAGCACTGCGACGCTCCCTCCCTCTTCTCCAACACTGCCTTTTTCCCTCTTCTTCTTCTTCTCTACACTCACTGTACCTGTTCAGAACAAACTCAATCCTCTAAGACAGCCCCGGTACAAATCTTTTGCTCTTATATACTTGATTTGTACCTTTTTGTCTTTGTGTCTCTGGGGAAATGAAGCGGCGTGTTCGTGTCAAAGAGGAAAGAACAAATTGACAAGAGTTGACTAAAAAAAACCTGACAGCTGCTCCAGATGGTGGAAAATGGCTGACACGGACACTTTAATACTTTTGTGTTCGATTCAGAGTTAAGAGTTCAGAACCATTACCACCATGTCAGTCACTTTTCACACTTTCTAGGCTTTTAAACTGCAATTTGGTTTGTGATCACACATTATTAGACAAGTGAAGCAGGTAAAGGTGCTGGTTTTGGCTAAAAGCTTTAGCATCTGGCTGATGGTTTGAGCTGAGGTTTGCTTGTTGGCATGAAATGGAAGAAAACTAAGAAAAAAGATTTGCTTTATGTTGAAACACAACAGACAAATGCAAATGTAACATCTATAAATCAGCAGCTGACTGCGTGTGTCAGTGTTTTTCTATAGGTTAAGTAACTGTTAAGAGTTTTTTTGCACATCTCATGAAACATTTTTCAAGGCTACTTGAACTCATGTTGACTTACAGGTATTTTTGGATTGGAAAATTGCGCCGTGCTGCTATATTCCTCCAGTCACTGACTCATAACTAAGCCGTCTTCAGCTGCATCCAATCTCTAGCTCCTGCAACTTAATATATGAATTCATCTTTGTGTCATTGTCGTATCGAGGTAAAAACATTAAACCAACGATGTTTGTAGATGTTCTTATTGATCTTATGTTGGTACATCCCGTCTATAATCTGCTCTGTTTTAATTAACATCAAATAACACAAACATGATGGTGATAAATTTAATTTTAACTATTAATTTTTAGGATTTTTCAAACCAGTCCACCCAGTCGGGAATGACCACAGATGCTAATTAGCCTGATTAGGTATTAGCATACGATCAGTTTTAATTGGGTGGCAGATTATTTATTTATTTATTTTACAAGAACCAGCTTCTTTGGAGATTTAGAGTTTTTAATGAGAAAATCCTTTGGTCGTGTGGACGACGGCAGTGAGTTACTTTGAATTAGTCCTGCTTTACTTTGAACTCAGCTGTATTCAACATCCCATACACAGGAAACATAAATTTGACAGAAACATTTGTTAATCCACTTTAAGCAGAGATTGAAACTTCTCTAAGTACTTGGACTGAAATAACCCGTGAGCAGGGATGTGAGGATGAGGTCATCATGTTACCAGTTGCCACTAATCGACTCGTTGGGTCGAGTCTACGTTTTAGAGAAAAATCACAGACTTTCTGTTAAATTTGCTCCTCTATTTTTTAACCAAGTAACTAGGTTACCAGACCAAGAGTATATTTATTTTACTAGAACTTTTCTAAATCAAAAGGAAAATGAATGATTCCTGAACTGTACTGAATCTACTAATTTGAAATTTGCAGCATTTTTAGGCATTTTGTTGCAATAAAGTTGCAAGAGCAAGTCAAAGTAGCATTTTTTCCCCCAATGTTTTCCGCTTATACTTTATACTCTCTATGATGAACATGGACACTGCTGGTGAACTTGTACTGTCCAAAAGACAAACATAAGTGACGTATGGATCAATGTTTCACTGGAAACACTGATTGGTTGAATTTGTGTCACAAAATCCTGGAGGGTCTGAAAATTTTAAAGAAACAAAAGTCTGTAAACATAAATATTTCTCCATTCCATACTTTAATCTTTCCATACTTATCCAGACCTGGAAATGATTAAAATCAAATTCTATACTTTTTTTTTATACTGTGTACGAACCCAGTCTTTCATTTTACGGAGGCAGCAGTTCTCCACCTTTTATTTTTTCTCTGACATCTTCACAGATCATCATCCTCTCAGTCCTCACAGTGGACTGTATGATTGAATTCGACATTGGATTTTTTTTTTTGTTAGAATAAATCCACTGGCTTCATATCTCCAGAGAAAAGTGGATACATTTTCCTCTTCAGTTTAATGCATCATGTGTTTATTAAAGTCATGGGAGTGATGCCATCCATTTTCATTTGTGGTTATTAACTAGGGTAGATGTGAGGAATTACTTTTCTTTTTTTTTTTTCTCTTTGGTGGGTTCAAGCGTTTGTTCTCCACCAGGTTTTTAAAAAGTGACATCAGCAGGTTTTTACCATGAGTAGCATGAAGCACTTAATCCTGGAAATGTACCACATCTGTGGGCAGAAATCTGCATTTACGCTCAGAAAAAAAGCCAAATGAGTCTGTGGTAGTGTCTCCTGTAACTGGCCTGGACATATGTTCAGATATTAAGCAGCTTTAGCACATGTACCGCTGGATTAGAGGACTTTTTCATCCTAATGGTGGACAGGGTTGCATTGGTGTGACTCGTAAATGGACTAAAATGCGCACTCACATAAATAAATACTCTGTCTGTTGTGATTTTATTGCCATCGTAGCAATGAACTGCCTCCACCGGTGTTTTAACAGCATGTTGTCTCTGAAAGTGGTTTGAATATTACAGACAGTTACACAACAAAGTGCAAATAAGCAAGAGAAGTATTTTAAATTAAAAGCTTTGATAGCATCAACAAACAGTTAAAACAAACAACAATCACATGAATTATCTGACACGATTAAACTATTTATTATCTCCACGTTGATTCACGAGTCAAATCAACAAACACTTCATCAACACAATCTGATCTTTATCAACAGCAAAGACGATATGAACGGCAATTTACTCAACCGCAGCGTCATAAATCACTTCAATTGGTGCCAAACGCGCAGTGAAACTATTTCCCACTGGGTGGCTAAGTAACTAGGATGAAAACACTTTTTGTAACGTGTGTGTGGCTCTTGCCTGATTATTATGCAGCTATAAATCCACCAGCTGTGCACACACGAGGCCGATGGTTTCTTCGTTTCATGGAGGCAACGTACAATCTAATATGAATCAATAAAATAAATTGACATCTTTATTAAAGCCTGTTGCTGTGGTGAAGTGCTTTTAGAGCTCTTCATCCCACAGCTGATGGATGACCTGCTGTCAGAGTCGACCACATACAAGCAAAAACAAAAACAACCTCTCCAAATGTTTACCTTCACGTTGTCGTAAATTAATGTTGTAAACACAAAGTGCACAGTTTGACGATCATAAAATATGTTAATATATGATAAGAGGCATCATCTCTATGTGGAAAACAAGCAGCCTCAGCCTCTGGTCTCTCTCTCTCTCTGTGTGCACCAGTCATGTAAATCACACCATTCAGCAAAGTCAGCAATAGTGCAAACGTCCGTATGCACCAGTGTGAATGTTTCACTCATTCAACTCTACGGAGTTGAGTGGGTGGGGAAGGGCTGAATTAGCAGAGCAACATTACTGCTGCACGCTGCAAATTCACCTCCCACAAAATGATTACAGCATCATACTCCACAATCTGAGACGGAAAAAAGCACAGCGCGGGGACTGCAGGGGTCTGCAGGACAAACTAATAAGTATGGAGGTTACAGAATCAGGTCTGGGACCCGCAGGGTTCCCGGGTTGAATAAGTGGACAAATGGAAAAATCTTGGCGGAGGCACATACATATGCAACTTGTTTTCATTTCCTCTGCTGCTCCTTCATGCTCTGAATCACTAAGTTTTCTTTAGTTGAATGAGTTTCACTGGGTTTGAGATCATAAATCTCATCGTTCAGGATTAAGTTCATAGACTGTTTGATTAAAAACCAGATTGTTTGTTTACTGTTAAATGAATGAAGTTAACCAGCTGTAAAGTTTATAAAAGATGATACGATGTCAGATCTGAGTCTCTTTTACACCAGTTGACTGTTCTTTTCTTTAGCAGAGATTTGGTGTCAAAACAACAAATTACCTTTATCTCCACAGAACATTTTGAACTCTCCTCCTGGCAGGTTTAGTTGTTTAATGTTCTGTGTCTTTACTCTCAGTGATAATTATTATGAGGAGTAGTTTCAACAGAGAGAAAAAATCTATTTCGAGGATGAGAAATGAACCGTTGTGTTGTTGTTTATT
Source organism: Polydactylus sextarius (assembly GCA_016801845.1). NCBI lineage: Eukaryota > Metazoa > Chordata > Actinopteri > Polynemidae > Polydactylus > Polydactylus sextarius. The sequence continues at coordinate 1,717,117 of CM028924.1, forward strand.
TGTTCTGTCCCAGCTCTGACGCTGCTGATTTATTACACAGTGATTTATGTTCACCAAACAGACTGTTAACTTCAGGTTTTTTAAATAAAGACAGAGGTTTGTGGCGAGCGCTGAGGTGGAACAAACATAAATTATGAGCTGACAGTGAACGTCTTTCATCCAAACACTTAATTAATGTGGGACTGATCTGCTTCCTGAATGCCCAGTGGACCCATATGTTACTGTTTATGCTCCTGGATATTGATGCTTTTACACAAAATCAGTTCATTTCTTTTAATTTATGAACTTTGGACTGATAGGAGCTTGTGGACCAAGAAGAAGTCTTCATTAGAAAACGAGTGAGACATGAGATGAGTCCTGCAGAATTTATTTCCTCGTCTTCCCTCTAAGCGACTCTGTCACAAACTCCTCCCGTCTCGATGGGCACAAGCCGGAAGCCAACACATGCCCTCTGCACATGTCACTACAAATTTACTGCAGCTCTTGAGGAATTGTTTTACAAGACAAAGCCTCGGGGCCGCATTTAAACACAAGAAAGTGCATTTATTTTACTTCGTCTTCTTTCCACCTTCTCTCTTTGTGGACTGATAATCACAGTTAGTATCTGTCACTTTGATGTTCTCATCAACCTGGGCTGTGGTTTCAGGAAGTGGCTGTTTGGTCTCATGCTCTTTCTGCTTGAATTGTCTGTGTCCTACTTCTGCTTTTTTAAATTGTTAATGTCCATCGTGTGGACATTGATGCAGGGAAATCATGTTTGAATCTTAAAAACAGCAGTGATTATTCTGCCAGTTTTTCCATGCATCATGCTACAGAGAGGATCTGAACATTATCACATCAAATATCTGGTGATATCTTCTGTGGGATGTTTCTATTCGACCGTCTTGTCTCTAATGGGACAGAACAGGCAGAGGACAGATTCATCATTCCTCATAATTAGGGTGTTAATTTGAACACCTTGCTCTTTTCAGTTCATTTGCACATCTACTCTCCTGCTACTTGGCCCATAAAAGCAGACTGGAGCGTTATCTGGGTCGCCTGGTTTGATAGTGAGCTCTTGCTGTGTCACGTGGACCCCACCCTCCATACCCCACCATCACAGCTGATGGTGGTCTGGCACTGGATCTGAGCATCACCACCGTGACGGCCCGCCTCTAAACGAGCCAGTGGGTCTGGGTCTTAACTCAAAACGGACAGTGTTGCTGAGCCAGATGAAGTAGCTGAAGCCAAAACATCAATCAGTGCATTATGCTTCTGAATCAGCTGTTATAGCTTAACTAACTAAGAAGCTTTTGGGATTCACAATATTGATTTTTTTCACTCTTATAGTGAGAAGCCAAAAAACTACAGGAAACTGCCATCAGACGCTACTTTTGACTACAAGGTTTTTCTTCAAACGACACTCAACGTCTTCTAATTGTAAAGGAATAACTTTTATAGATAAAATGTATAATTTTAACAGAATAAACAACATAAACAGAGCTAGACCAGTTTCATTATCTCCAGTTGTAAAGAGACATGTTACGTTGGTTTAAGTAATATCGAGTTTGACTGTAATAGTTAACAATGAAAGTAAATGGGGCAGTCAGCCAAACGTATCTAAATTGTCATTTTTTAACCACTAATAAAGCTCAAAATATCACTTCACTTCAGCAGTAGCATGAATAGGGTCCCTACACATAAACTGAAGTACTGATAACTTAGTAAGTGAACCCAGAGTTTATTAAAAACACTGTTTTACAAGACTTACCCAACGTCTGGTTTTATAACAACTGCTGATGAAGGATGTTACACATCAGCAGATTCAACATTTTCCTGAACAACAGGTCGATGTGTCTGTGAAGAGCGAGGAAAATGATGAATCTGCTGATCTGGAACACCCTTCATCACCAGTTGTTATGCTAAGCTAACCTGATAGCCTCCTCTTTAAGAGTCTCATCAATCTTCTCATTTAACTAATGTTTAGCAAAAATAGTGATTATTTACTTTTTAAACTAAACGATTCTTCCCTAAATGTTGAATCCACCTCATAGTTTGTCCTTGAACTGTGGAAAACAAGTGTTGCTGTTTCACTTCATTGGCTGATCGAATTTTTATTGGGATATAAGTAAAAACTGTGTTTTCTCTCTCACTGCATGATTAACTTGGAGAGTTGTAATCCGCTGGACGGCATCTGTAAATCAGTTCAGCTCATTTCAACCAAAAAACAAAAAAACAAAACAAACAACCTCCGATCACATGGTGCTCCCTCATCTATTTACTGTCCTGCTGGTGAGTTTTCTGCTCTTCTCATCTTCTTCATCACCGTGGCGACAGGCTGTACAACCCCAAAGTGAGGAAACTGATCCCCAGAGATTGGCGACACCTACTCTAATGAAAGCAATGGAGAAAAATGTAATCTCGCCAATTTCAGGGCTCATTAAATCGAGTAACAGACAGGAGTTTGAAAAAATAATTCAAAGAGAAGCTGTAATATGCCCCATCCCCCTCCTCCATCTCTTCTCTCAGTGGAAATTGCTCTGAATCTTTTTACCTCATCACCAGCTGTGTTAAGATGAAAACAAATTATTATTATTATTATTTTTTTTCCCCTCGGGGAGGTTTGTTTGTAGTTTTGTGTTTTCAGGCTTTTCTAGGCCACGAAGGCATTTGCACTTTTCAGTTTGGCATCGACTGCTCGGTGTGAGCTGGGAGTTTTCCTGCTGCACTGCAAAAAAAAAAAAAATAATGTTAGCATTTCAAAAAAAAAAAAAAAGTACGAGTTGTTTGATCAGAGCTTTCGCAAGGACGGCTCCTTGGTCACATGACAGCTGGCCTGCTGTTTTGCTTAGTTGTAATTTTAGTAAAAAAAACCATCCTTCTCAGCTGGAGGCTTCCAGAGTGAAACGACGTAAACAAAACAGCTGAACAAGTCTCAGACGGTGACAAGCCTGAGTAGAGGAGCAGCTACACCTGCTCTGCAGAAATACTGTTAATATGAAAATAGAAAGTGGGAGAAGATGGGGAGATAATCTTCAACGTCAGGGTCTGACAACTGTTCACTTCAGCAGTGTCACCTCAGGGGTCCTGGCTAACACACACACACACACACACACGAAGTAGGATGTGCACCGCTGAGTCTCTGCACCTTGAGGTTCATCAGCCAGACTGTGTCACGGTTCCAGTGTTGCCAGACGCCGTCAAACAGCTGACAAGCAAATCAGCTGCACCAACCCCGTCTCCTATGGACTCTTCTCTAGAGATCCTCACAGCTGGAGTAGACAGTAGGAGACACCAACCAACCCTCATGTCCCTCATTCCCACACTGATGAAAATAAATCATATCATCGCTACATTAGTGGAGATGTGGTGGTAGCGGTGAGACTGGCCAGGCAGCTGATAAACTCAGTGATCAGAGCAGATTTCTAACGTTTTTGTGTCACTAAAGAGGCTGAACATGTCTTTCTAAGCTCCGTGCATCAACATCCAGGAGCCTCACCAACATAACACTATGTCTGTTTAAGTCAGTAGTGGGAAAGAAACGTAGAAAATAAGTGTTTAACCAGGCTGTCACACACCTCTGTTGGTTTCTGACGCCTTCGTCAAGGTCAACTCAAAAACTATGGTCAAACATTTTAATCATTACAACATTAAAAATGAGTGTAACAACATGAAAATATCAGATCTTTCTAATAATTTAGACCTATAAGATTGTAGCTAGCTCATATATTCAGTACTGACTGTGGATATCTATTCATCCATCTGACACTTTGACAATTGACTCTTTTAGACTTTGTCAGACATCAACAGAGGTATGTGACAGTGTTATAGTGTTATGTTGGTGAGGCTCCTGGCTGTTGGGCTTAGAAAGAGATGTTCAGCCTCTTTAGTGACACAAAAACACTGTTTACTTTGACGTTAGAAACCCGCTCTGATCACTACCACCACATCTCCAGTAACGTCATATTTTTGGCCACTAACATTTCAACAGGGTCCACTGTCTTGAAAAATGGAAAAACAGTAGGTGTTTTTCCTTGAACAGATGGTGCAAAAGGCTTCAAGAGCATTTTTGCATAACAAACATCCAATGATTTAATGAGAATAATCAAACTAAATGAATAGTGTCACCACTATTGTTGTTTCCTTTATACCAGAGGCTGCACAGTAAACACCAGACTCATATCTGGATTGATGATGTAGATACATTTCAACTTTAATTCCTGCTTCTCTGTGGCGCACAAATAACTTTCTTTATGTTCTAATTACCGTGGTCAAACTACCGTCTTGTCTTGTCAGAGTAAGAAAGTCCCACAGAAAGTCAGTAATTATGTTTCATGGTAATTATTGACCTCTGCGCTGCGCTGCAACACTAAGAATCCACCCACTTCCTCCTCACTTTCAAACCGATGTATACTGACTGTCCAACGAGAGAAAATCCAAAAAAGAAATAATAATAAAAAAAAAAAAAATCAGCAGTGGAGACTTATTGACCCGGTACTGATTTGGCAGTGTTTCAGTTTGCCCTGTAGCCTTTATGACAGTATGGTTTATGTAACTGCCAATGGAGCTCATACAGATGAGTGGTCTGCAGCACACACACACACACACACAACACTTGTAGTAAAAGAGCACACGCAGACGTACAGTCACTCGTGCTCCACTCCCACTGCCTGAACACTGAGGATGAGCAGGCTGATTTCTGAGGAGCTGAAGAGGCAGCGAGAGTGTTACAGAATCAAGAAAATCAAAGTGTTTTTCAGCATCGACTAAGGCAACGTTCAGAGAAACGTACAGTCATGAATGATACAAACATGTCAGAGTAATGGATGCAAGCCTCGTTCGCCCCCACATGCGTCTGTTCATGTCACTGTACTGGATACGTGTGAAGTGTTGATGTGTTGCTACGCAGCAGCGAGACAAAGACATTTAATTAACACGGTGCATCACAGCATCAATGGACTACAACATGTAACATTAAACACCACAAAATTCAAAGACGTTTCTTCATTTTAGGAACTAAACTTATTCATTTTCTTGTTAAAATCTAAATAAAAACATTAATACCTTTAATCTTCCTTTGTGACTCAAGGCAAGAAATATAATTTTCAAAGATATGATCTCTAATTGTATTTTTAGTGGTTTTTAATTGCAGGATTACACTAGACTATAGTGCTGAATAAACAGATTAATATAAGGCTTCATACACGCTTGACTTTAAAACATTTACTGAACACCAGCTACGAAAAACAAAACTAAACAACAACAAAAAAAAAAATGCGAAATCAAACAAAAAGAGGCAGTTTGCCTCCAGGAGTTTGTTCTGCAGGGTGGAGACGACTGAGTTTGGCGAGAAACGAAGAAAAATAAAGATTCGCTCTGAGCAGAATGAAAAGAGGTGGATGCTCTTTTTCTGTCTTTCCCTCTCTGCTCTTCATGAATGCTCAATCACAGATAAAACATATTTACATTTCTCTCATGTGCAATGTGTTCACAGAATATGCACACTGGATCTTGTGTTATTCTGCTCCACTCACCCTGTGTTTGTGTGTGTGTGTGTGTGTTTTCCCCTTGAAATCTCCTAATTGAAAGCCCAGGGGCATAGAGTTCTGATGCAGCAGTCTGCTACAGTAGCTCTGTTTGTGTGTGTTTCACCTGAAGGTACACAAAACACATCAAAACACTGTTTGTTGACCTTGTGTCCCCCTGAGTCTGTTAATGATTAATGAAAGGCACAATATGTATCTGTGTGTCTCCCATCTCCCTCATCAACGTCATGTAATTACTGTTTTCTTTTTTTCTGCTCGACTGGTTTCTCATCTACTTGTTTTGCCTCATTACAGCGTGTGAATGTGTGTGTGTGTGTCTACAGGTGTCCTGATCTACTTACCAAGTGTATGTGTGTGCAGATTTATCTGCAGAGTGGGGATAGCCCCTTTCCCCCTCAGTAATCTTACTCATCGAGCTGCTGTTATCGCAAATTACACTTGGCTCAACTCCAGAGCCGCTCGTCTGTAACGGTTCCTCCTCTCTCTCCGTCCTCTGCCCTCAGGAGCGTTGGAGTTTGTCATCACCTCTGCAGCTCTGAGCCGAACGCTCTCATAATAAACAAAATGACCTCAAGTCGGGTCTTAAATTCAAGCCAAGTTGTAACCTGTTAAAACCCCGTTGAGAGGATGACGCCGTTATTATTGTAGCGTTTACATCGACACAAAGGTTCCTGAGGCCACATATGAAGCGTCGACATGTTAGAATCTCATAACACAAACTCTGTTGGTCAATATGTGTGAATAAAACTCAACAACCATTGGTTTTATGAAAACATTTCCAAGTTTACTCTAGAGTAGAAATGTTTCTCTAATCACTGATCACTGAAGTCACCATCAGTGGTTTAACTGTAAAATCCATTTTTACAGCCAATTCATGGTTTCACATTTTGATCTTAAGTGGTTTTAAACTTATACAAAGTAGAGGAAAAAAGTTTCATTTGCCTCAGACTGGGAGGAAATGATGAATCGGTTCATCTGATAGGAAAGAGATTAGCATCTATTTTGATCTATTTTGAAGTTTCTGATCATAAATGTCCAACATTTCCCAGTTTCAGCATTTTAAAATGTTTGAAGTTGCTGTACTATGCGTTTCAAGTGAAAGTGAAGTTGTAATTTCCTGAAACTAACAAAGAGGAAATGAACAGAGGTTCAACTACAACCTGCTCGTTAACAGAAGATCGACAACGAGGCGCCTCTGATGGTTCGTAAGAACCAGAAGAACGTCGGTCTGTAAAACATGGATGAAGCCTTCAGGGTTTTTCACGCCACTGAATCGCCTCAAAGGTCTTAAATGATGCAAAAGTCAAGCTATATATCCTTTGCAGTCGGTGCATGCGTGTAATACAATATTCATCTAGTTCCAAGATGCTGCGATGTTACATCAACGTTGTGTCGCCGAAAGCAAAACACGAGTAACTCAACCAGACGAGAGCCAGCGTTGATGTGTGGACCGACTGGTCTCATCTCGCTCACTTGGCTGCAGCTACTATATACTAGTGTTTTTTTTGGGAGGGGTGGTGGTGGTTCACATTAGTGTGTTGTGAAGCAGCAGCTGCTGTAGCTTCAACACAAGCACCAGCTCATTTCATGGCCATTACACGAAGCTGATGGAGAGACTCAGCTCTTCTCTTTGAACTGGGATTAGTACCAGGGAGGAACAAAACAGTGCTCTTATCTGACGCTGATTTTTGTTTAGAGCTGCAGGGGAGGGCGGAAGAGAGCTCAGCTGTGTGACTGTGAAGTGAAACACCACAGAGCGTCGCAGAGTCGTTTCATTTTGGGATTTTTACCTGACAGATAAATGAAAAAAGGAAGGAGTACGAGTCTGATATGCATGACGGGTAAACACAGGTGCAGAGTTGTGAGCATATATCACTTCAAATTATTATTATTATTATTTATGAATTTGTAGTCACATCAAAGACCAGGCTCAAATTAGACATTTCCTCCCAAAAAAAAAAAAAGTTGGGTGTGTTCACTCTTCAAACCCCCTCAACACCCATCGCTCTCCTCAGCATCAAAGCGAGACACATGCTGTTTGAAATTCATTGAAAGCGTCGGATTAATAATGCAGAGAGAAAAGCTTGGAGGACACGTAGCATGATGCTTTCTTGACTCCTCAGCTATTAAAGCACAGAAACCTTTTCTGGCACAACTGAATGGAAATATCTTTGAACGAGTGAAGGAATCGTAGTGAAGAGGTTGAAGGAACAAAATCCCCCAGGAGGCGGGAGCAGATACACGCTACCTAAATGAAACCATTTCCTAACTCAGGTTTGCTGCTGTGTCGTCTCTTCAGGGGGTTTGGAACAATGAAGGAAGAATCAATGAGAAGAGTTTGACTGAATTAGAATAAAACTTGTTAAGAAAGCGTCTTCCTTTTACCGATTTAAACCAAAAATACCTCGCAAAAGCCTCCAGGTCACATCAAGCTCTGATGACTGGAACATTAAGGAAAAATACAATTTTTAAAGTGTAAAATTATTAAAAGATTAGTTGCTGTTAAATGAGAGGACAGACACTACGCTGAAGATCTAATCGAACTAAAACAGAAATATGTGACACATTCCTACCGACCGTGCATCTGCTTCTAATCCGCTGTACAGTTCAGGTCCAACTGACCAGATGGTTCAATGCTGTGTGAATGACATGAGGTCATGAGTTTTATTTCACCTCCGTCTCAGTTTCCTTCAGTCATAGAGTCTAAAAGAAAACATCACTTCAGCTCAGTTAAGGAGTCATCCTGTACGTATTTTGGTCTTTGTGCGGAATAAATGAGCAAAATTAATTTTAATGAAATATCATTTAATAAGATTATTTGAATATGAGGTGAAAAACTGATGTTACCTTCATATTTGTCCCGACTTCCTGCAACAATGTGAATGTATTTAACATATTTCTCAAAATGTGAAACTATAAAAACCCATGAAATCCTCTTTCCTCTATTTCTCAAGAAATTTTACATCCAAATAACAATCAGTATCCGACTCCGACTGTGTGTGTAGGATTGTCTGGTCTTGGAGATGCTGTAAAATGTCATTCAAGTCTTCTCAATCAGTACAGAGGCTGCAGAGAGAAGTATTGATCCTGCTCTTCTCTTCATCCTCCTTTCCTGTTCACTACAGGAATAAAAACAAAATCCCATCCTCACAGCTCCCAGCCAGGCTTTACCCATGAAAACCCAGGCTGACAACCTGTCTACCAACAGGCAATAAACTGTGCAAGCAGCTGATAAGGGAAGTGACACACTAATTCCTGCAATAATTTCTTTCTTTCTTTTTTTTAACCTCAACACACGTTGATTGTACGAGACTAAACTCTCCTTTAACGCCAGGTGGTTTCAGATGGAAATTATAAACATTACACAAAATGTTAACATTTGTTTCGTTTCCATAGGGAAGTTGTTTTTCCTCCTGGATGCCAACGTTTTAAATATCTGATTTATAGCAAATGTTTCTGGTGAATCAAGACAAAGAGCTGGAGCAGCTCAGAGTCTCGGTGACATCCGTTATAATGGAGATGGTTAATGATGCTGATGCTGCAAACAAGAGGATCATTTGATGCTATCAGGTGCTTTAGCTTTATTACCAGCGAACGCTCTGGTGTTTGTGGTGATTTGAAACAAATCTCCATTTTATCGAATCATTTATTTCTGCTGAAGCAGAAACACTAAAGGGAACTGAAGAGAATCAAGACAAATGATGCTCGACTTTACAACATGTATGAAACAAACACAGTTGGACACAAACTAGGAATATTATCACCAAGCAACAGTTTGAGAAATTCACTAAATAACAGAAGATTAATATCACTTCTTATCTGTCCAGTAACTTTAAACACTGGTCTCTTAACAGAGCCAATAAAAGACATTATTAATTAATAATATTATTAGTGTGACTGAGCGTCTTTGTCACTTACTGCATCCAGCGCGCGGCACGTGCGCACGCGCACACAACGCGCCCCTCGTGCAACTTTAACTTTTTAACTCTTCAACGTGTCATAAATAAACACACTTACTAACGCTACGTCATTTACGCAAACATTTACAAACATTTCACGTTCACTCACCGCTCACGACGCATTACGTCATCACCTGTCGTTCCAAACGTTTCCGGGTTTGATGAGGAGAATTGATGGAGAACTGCGTCACGTTAGTTAAATAACGTGATGATGTTTTTTTTGAATTAAATATGTGATGAACAGATATTTTTATTATAACATGAAACCCAGTGGGAGGGGCAGAAGAGATGAAAAGTGGGAAACATAATTACATAAATAAATGATAATTTACCTTTTCTTTTTACCTTGTGACAAAGCCTCTGGTTGTAACTTAAATGATCCTTCTCACCTGATTCTTTGCTAGAAAAAAATCCTCTACTGTAGAATATATGATAGTATAGGTGTTATCTTTTCAGTGTCAGTGTCTTGATAGTGTGCGATTAATAAGAATCTAACGATGTAAATGTTCAAAGCAGTTTCCTTCAGCTCCTCTCATTCACTGTGATGTCCCTCTTGATATTGAAAGCAGGACTGTAACATGACACTAAGAATAACTTTGTCTGATCTGATCATCGTGATGAAGCGTCACTCCGGTACGTTTCCTCAGCGTACACATAGAGACATTTTAATCTATAAAATATATATATATTTTAAAAATAGGAAAGATCAGATGGTTGATATCTTAATTATTCCTCCAGATCTGTTGTGTTTACTCTATTTCTAATTGTTCATCTACAAACTCATGTCAGCAGTGATGGAAAATACGTTCAACACAGCAGCTACTTTGTGTTATTTCTCTGGAGATTGGAGCCTATTTGCAGTTAAAGAGAAAAGCTAGTGTGTGTGTGTGTGTGTGTGTGTGTGTGTGTGTGTGTGTGCTGCACATAGGCAAAGAAATGGCTGTAGGATAATGAAAGTTGACATTTAGATAAATGTTACTGCATTAGTATGCAAACGTATAATGTTTATGTTATATCAGCCGAGTGTGGCCACGAACTACTCAGCGTTACTTCTGAGAAGTGAGAGTTTACTGAACCTGGTCAGATTCACTCCTTGTCTTTTGTGGAGTAGGTGTGTTTTTTTCTCATTTACATTTATTCAGTTTTTTATATCTCTGTGTCCTGTAACGTGAAGTGAATTTTAATGAGATTGTGGTCATATGGCTGAGAGGAAACAACGCTGAATAATTAGCATGAATTCTCACAGTTGGGAGGTTTTAGACGCGTGTATGTTAATTAAAACGCTTTATAGATGAAAAAATGAGTGTAAAATGATTTTACTACATTTAAGGTTTAAGACTGGGTGAATCATTAAGCTCTTTGGTTTGTATTTTATAATGAAAACCCTCATCTTTCATGGTTCAGTAAGGTCTTGTATACAATCTGAAAAAAGGCAAAGTGACAATGAAACATGAAGACAGAAGGCACAAGGTCATCACACACATCAACCCCAGGTCTTACTGTACATCATGTATATTGTCTTTAAGCCTTTCTGTTCTCTCTCACACACAGAGGGAGCTCAGAGTTCAGTGTCTTATTAACTAAAACTGAGTTGAGACTTTAGAGAGCATGCAAAGTACTGAATAAAAGTTCAAAGTTCGTTTATATACTGCAGCTGTGGTTAAAAATAAATATGACCAACTCTTTCTCTGTTTTGCTGTTTCTTTTATTTTGCAGAGACAAGGATCTGGAGCTGCTGCTAGCAACAACAAGACGCCTGGAGGACAAGGTAAAGACATTATGTCGTATTTGCATCAGACGGCGATTTATTGAAACATTTAATAAACTATTTTTCAAAATAAAAGCAGCAGCTGGATTGAAGTGAAGAATGTAGATGTGGATTCATGTATCTGAGTTGAGCTTTAAAAGACATGTGTTACATGATTGATGGTAACAGAGTCTGAAGGACACACACACACATACACACACACACACACACACACACACACACACACACACACACACACACACACACACACACACACACACACACACACACACACACACACACACACACACACACACACACACACACACACACACACACACACACACACACACCACCTGACCTCAGGGCTTTACATCACATCCAATCATGATCTAACAAGAGCTCATTTCATTACAAGCGTCTGAATTTGTTCATTTCAATCACTGGTTTTCTGCTTCTCTGTAGAAATGATTTCCATGTATTTATCAGTTGTAAATTACAAGTAATTACTTCTTAAATAAGTTAAATTAGTGCAAGAATTTCAGCTTTTAGTTTGTATACTTAGTTTTCTTATCACTTGACAAAACTGAGGTTTACTCTCTAGTTTACTCTCAAGTCGTGGCTCAGTTGAGTAAAATCCCACAGATACCAGGAGACAAAGCTGAGATGACCATCAGCTCGTGTAAATCCAGGTCTCTGGTGGTTTCCTCTCTGAACAGAGATAGACCGCCTGTATCAGCTCAGTCCTGAGGGAAATAAAGATCAGCTCTGTGCACCAAGTGCATTACAAATCATGTTTATTGTTGAGCTCTCTGTCATTAAACCTATCACAGCGGAGCAAATAAAGGCTTCAACGAGAAAACTAATATCTTCCCTGCTTTCACCTCCTCTAAATCATGGCAGTAATTTGATGTGGCCCTGACTCAGCACCACGTCAACGGACGAGACGGAGGCAGGAAGAGTGACTATTTTGATTTTTATAAAATATTATGTTGTGTACTTTATATGGGTAAAAAAAAAAAAAAAAAACAGTGGTGTGGTGGAAACATTAAAATGAATTGATTTTATTGTCTAGAGAATAAAAGTTTTATCTGATATAACAAAAGATCAGTTTGACATTTTTACCGTTAGAAGATTTAATTTATTATAAGACATCACATATAAAAGTTGATTTATTTATTATTATATAAACAATCAATCTGAAACGGTAACAAATGTCTTTATATCTTAACCAAACTGGGTGTAATCACAGACTAAGAGTCACATCTTAAACGCCTATTAACCTGAGAGACGCTTCAATAAATACATGAACATTATTTGCGGTTGAAAGAAGCTTTAAACCATCTCAGGCAACCGCTGACCCTCTTAGAAAAAAAATAAATTGCTCTATTAAACAGAGTCCCTGTTCAGCAACATTATTCACCAACAGCAATTAATGGGAACCAGTTTACTTCAAGCTGCTGGACTGAGATGAAACGCTGTGTTTTAGGAGAGTCATTTTTCACCGCCTGTAGGATTCAGGTCCACATCTCTGCTCACTTAATAAAAAAGGAGAGAGAGAGAACACAAGTAGCGGTACACACACAAATCACTCCCTTTGTTGTCTGACCTTGACAATTAATTTTATACTAGAAAAACTGCTTTCCCAGCATGCTTTAAATGTGTCTCTCAGTATAGTGAGATATTGGGAGAACACAAGAGACAGAGTGCTCTGAGAGTGGGCGAGGAGGGAGTAACGCTGCTATTGACTCTCGCCCACTCTGCAGACCCCCACCACACAGCAGAGCACAGTCTTCAGAAAGAGGCTGAAGGACACACACACACACACGTATGTGTTTGTATTCATATTCAGAGGAACTCATTTCATTTTGAGCTAGAAACGATGATCTTCAGTGATGCAATAAAAGGTGTTTATAGATGAGCAGCAGAAACAGGGAAGAAAGAACGAATCATTGAACGTTTATCAAAGTGCAGATTTTTTTCTGCTTTGCTGCGTCACACCTCTGTTCACTGTTGTAGTCGAGTCACTAAACCTTGAGTTTGAGTCACGTCCGCCACAAATGACACGACTTTCACATGTGACCACTATCCTAAACACACTGATAGATGACGTGAAAATGTTCCAAACTAGACAATAATTAAAGTGTAAAATGAGATATATATATAGATAGATATATATTCATATTAGTCAGAGTCTGAGTCTGAGTCCTGCTGCTGCTGAGTTTGTTCATTCCTTATGAGCCAAAGTGTTAAAATTCTTAATATTAGTATTAAGTCTTAGTATTAAGATCAACAGCAGCAACTATACTAAACTCTTGATGAAACACTTTCAACCTTTCGCCTTTAAAAAGCCTTTTAGTCGTCTTCTGTGAGATGTCTCGTCCAGATGTTGAGTATTTGGACCATATGTTCCGTATGTTCGTTGACCTCATGAGCAGGGTCTTAACATCACGCTGTGTAAACAAAACCACACTGACCGGGAACATTAAAGGATAACGTTATAAGACACTATCACATGTGAATCATCATCTGCTTATTCACACTGGACATGACAGATGAGAACTGGTCTGTCTTTTTATGTAAATGTTAAACTCTCAGATTGTCAAAGAACAATGTAGAAACTGTGACGCCACCAGCGCCTCCCCCCTCGTTTCCAACAGGCTCAGGCGTAATTTCAAATCGACTCACCTTAGAGATCAAAGTCGTCCTTTTTATAATTAGCTTGCGACGAGCTCTCAAAATGAAGATGGCCTATTTCCTATACACTTTTTAATTAGCTTCACTGTATTCAATTATGGCTGTAATGAATTTGTCTTATTCCGTCAGATACGGTTAGTAAATGCAGAGCGAGCTGCCGTTTCAGAAACATTTAGTGCTCGAAAGAGCTCACACTACATCATTACACTCGTTCAACATCTCGTATATTTTTCTAGTTTCTTTTTCCAGGCGCAGCCGCGTCCAAACAGGTTTACACGGAGGCTTCCTCCTCAAAGCAAAGTAAAAGTTGACACACACTGAAAAAACCAAATGCACGGTAACAATCGATACGGAGCCGGTCCTTTATCTGTATTTGAATATTGATCTCCGTTTTCTCTCTCGTGCTTTGCTGCCCGTCTGATGTTTCAAGGCCTTAGAGGTCACTGATATTTTCTGGACATTCACACAATGACAGAGGAGCAAACACTGGACGGCAAGTATGCACACAGAGACTGAGAGGGGAGACGATTAGATGCATATTTTTCTGCACATGTGCATCTAAAGTATTACTCAAGTATCACTCCATCCATGATGCATAAGACGGATGCTTCGTCCTTTTATGTGGAGACTCATTTGCAGAGAGTCGTACTCTGCAGGCTCTGCTCTTTCCGTCGACCGAGGGTCGAGTCTTTTATGCCAGAATCCACTTAACGTAATTGTTTACTTCCATTCATTTCAGTTCACGTTTACTAGTTAAAAATTGCTGATGTTTTTGAACGACTGAAGTTTTTTACATTTACTTTATTGTCAAAAGTTACAGGACTAATAAATCATCACGTTTTGGCAGCTCTAACCATCGAGTGTTTTACATTTTTGATAATTGAAATGGTTAATCAGTAAAGTCATCTACAGATCTTGTGTTTCAGCACAAATGTTTCACTGCGTTTTCACAGCATAAATTAACAGAAGTGCAGGAGTTGTCGTGCTGTTGTGTGCGTCATAGTCACCATGGGCGTCCAAGCTTTTATTTTTTATTTTGTCAGGTGTACTTGGACTGCAGGCACATAAAACATCAAAATTTCTTTTTTGAAAAGAGCGATCTGGAACACAGGATAAAAATATTACCTTGACATACTTTTGCTTTTTTATACAAGACAAAGAAAAAATACCAGGACAAAAGGTTTTTTAAAAGGAAGAAAATCTACAGTTTTCATCTTGTGATGTTTTGGTGTATTACACTGCAGCCTCTGAAGCCAGTATAGATGGATATATTCTGTGTAAAATGAAGAGTTTCAATCTACTTTCTACAATCTGTGGCTCCTGTCTCAAGGTCTAAAAGTCCTTCTTTAATGCATCTCGTCCTCCGCTTCAACAAATCCCTCTCATGGCTCAACTGGTTTCAACCAGTGAAATCAATAAGACGTCCCAGCTACCGGAGGGATTCAGATCATCTTTTAAAAGGACAGCAAAAGTGTTCTTATGTCACTAAGTATAGGGAGCCATCCCATCTCTGAAAACTACAGATAAAGAAAAGTCATGGCTGTAAGAGGTAAAGTTATTTAGGCTTTGATTCCACTAAACATCATATTACTTCTCTTCTTACAGGAGTTTCACCCATAGTTGTGCTTTTTGAATACGAGTCAAACTCCCCTCAAGAGATATTTTATGTTGGTTGAAGTAATATCCAGTTTGACCGTCTTTTGTTTTCACAACCAAATAGTTAACAATGAAAGTAAATGGGGCAGTCAGCCAAACGTATCTAAATTGTCATTTTTTAACCACTAATAAAGCTCAAAATATCACTTCACTTCAGCAGTAGCATGAATAGGGTCCTTACACATAAACTGAAGTACTGATAACTTAGTAAGTGAACCCAGAGTTTATTAAAAACACTGTTTAACAAGACTTACCCAACATCTGCTGGTGATGAAGGGTGTTCCAGATCAGCAGATTCAACATTTTCCTGAACAACAGGTCGATGTGTCTGTGAAGAACGAGGAAAATGATGAATCTATTTCAGTTTATGTGTATGGACCCTCGATATTACTTTAACCACCATAAAAAATCTCTTGAGGGGGAGTTTGACTCTTCATCATCACTTTAAGGGGATACTTATTGTAACACAAACCATGATCTTTGCTTAACCAAGTAACATTTGTGCCTAAACTCAAACCGAACCACAACAACTTCACATTCCTTACAACATGTATTGTTACCATCATAACCAAAGTCCAGCAGGTCCATTACTGTTCTGCTCTGATGGGTCATATGACATAGCAACTGTATGGTTGTTTGTGTTGGACGACTTATTGGTAAAGACACTGAAAATGCAGCCAGAGGTGAACGGTTTGATAATCTGTTGAAGGAATTATAATGACAAAAAGAGGTTTGTCATTGTCACATTGAGCTTTTGTCTCTTAACAGAAATCTGATGAAAATGTGCCCTCAGGCTTCACAGCTGTTGTCAAGAAGATTTATTTCTATTAGATGAATCTCCAACTTCTAGTCTGTATGAACTGTGTTTGTTTTATTGTAGGAGGAATGAGAAGAGGGTTTGGTGGAGCAGCCTTTAAGGCCATAGGGAAGGTGAACATAGGCACCGGAGTAAACAGATTGATTTAAAGAGAAAATACAAGATAAGAAAGTAGTTTCTTGAATTTGTTTGTATCTTAAGGTGAAACTGGTGAAGAGCGGAGGAGTGATGTGGATTCTTCCTACTGGTTGATGAGCTGTGGAATAGGATTCAGGTGTGGTCATGAACAGAGACAAACAGGACATAAAGGGAAAGATTGAGGCAGAGGCTGATGGCAGCAGCTTGTGGTCAAATGAAAACAGTATATCACAGGATATCAAATATATCTTGTCACTGTCTGATGATTTAGTTTTTGGAAAACTTGCCGTCGTCTGCAGCAGCAGATTGGAAAAAAGAAAATTGCAAAGGAAAAAAAACAAAGTGTTAGGTTGTGAAAAGAAAAAGATGAAGAAACAATATTTGGTGTCGCATTTTTCCAATTGCATCACACTGACCTCTGTAACTGTATAACCACAGAAAGGAAAATAAAAAAGAGGATTCACACATGATAGAGACCAGACTGTTGAACAATGACCTGGGTTTATTTAATCAGGAAGAAATCAAACACACAAGGAATCAGAAGAGTCAGAACAGAAAAACCTGAACAAATCCAGGCAGCTCTGGAGAAAATGTTACCGTCTTGTTGTACAAAGATTATGAGCATGTCTTCTGTTGACACGGTGGAGGACACAGCTCAATCATTAATGCTGCTGGGATGAAAACAGCAGGCATTAGAGAGCTGGAAAATTCAATATCAATTAATGCGGGATTCAGAGCTCGATTTGACACAGCAGTTAGTGTTTCCTCCTGGAACAGAGAGAGAGAGGT
This sequence comes from Polydactylus sextarius, assembly GCA_016801845.1. Lineage (NCBI taxonomy): Eukaryota > Metazoa > Chordata > Actinopteri > Polynemidae > Polydactylus > Polydactylus sextarius. The sequence goes on from CM028924.1 coordinate 1,734,445, forward strand.
ACTCAAGCTCAGCCCCGAGGGAACGTAAGGATTAGCTGCAGAGTCAATACAGTCGCCTCCTCTTCTCTGCTCCGGCTGCTCCTTTCTGTCTCCGTCGGTCACGTTCTCCGCTCTGCTGATCAATCGTTTGCAAAAGTGTTTTGAGGCCGAGGAGGATTGGACTAACCTCAGTAGATAAACAATTAGTAAGTCTGAAAAGTGAAAAGGTTGAAGCGGGAAACTGATCATTAAGTTTAATTTCAGTTCAACAATAATTCAGTGTAATCCTACATTAGCTACAGTTTATAAACAGCGCGGTTGTGTCATTACGTCTTTTGTTTATTGTGACACTAGTGGGTCAGAGGAATATTGAGTTTTACTCTTTTAGCCATAAGCTGCTACAGGCAGACGTTAGCGCCACAGTGAAACCTCTGATTATCCCTGTCCTGTCACAGCTCTGTCATCTCCTTTGCTTCTGTTTTTGTGTTTCCACCAAGCGTTAACGCCAGATGACACATTTTAAATCAATACAAAGTCTAATATGACTAACACCATAACAGATTGGTCTGTTTTCCCTTCATCCTTTACTCCTACAGTTGCTGTTCCTCTCGTGTGTGTGTGTGTGTAACCGATTTAGCAGCCGTAGATGTGTAAAATTATAATTATGAATGAAATGTTTCTTGCTTTGAAAAAAAAAAAAAAAAACATTTGCCTTGCATGAATAAAGATAAAACAAAGGAGCTAATTTAAAACGTGTCACATATTTACATGAAGGTTAATTCTTCTATTATATCTTTGGGGCTTTTTCCACAACGTTTGCTGCGTCTCTCAGTTTTTTACTGGGATTAAAACTGCAGCGCTCGTGGTCAGTGTTGGCTGAGCTCCTCAGAGGATTAAACAACTGGAGATCAATTTATGCTTTAGCTTTTGACCTGGGAAACAACTGCTCAGGCTTCCCCCAGCAACAGCTCTGCTCCACTAATATAATGAGGACTGGGGTTTATGAGAAACACTGGTGGGCATGTAACACCATATTGTATTACTGTTGTAGTCACCAACTCCCCAGTCTCATATTCTACTTTGAATGTGTCTTTTTTTTGCTTTAATGAAGTGTTGTTATATTATACCTATAAATTATAGTATAATACTAAAACAAATCACACGAAATTCTTGTAAAACAACAGAAACAATTCTCCCCTTCTGCAGTTTTCATCATAAAAATGATAAATACAACAGACAAACTGTGTCTAGATAATAGTAAACACCAGTTAGTTAAAGAAGCCTTAGAGAGTAATTTGAAACCAGGGTCTATTTCACTACGAATATAAATAAAGAGATATCGAGTTTGACCGTCTTTTGTTTTCACAACCAAATAGTTAACAATGAAAGTAAATGGGGCAGTCAGCCAAACGTATCTAAATTGTCATTTTTTAACCAATAATAAAGCTCAAAATATCACTTCACTTCAGCAGTAGCATGAATAGGGTCCCTACACATAAACTGAAGTACTGATAACTTAGTAAGTGAACCCAGAGTTTATTAAAAACACTGTTTTACAAGACTTACCCAAGGTCTTGTTTCCATAACAACTGGTGATGAAGGTTGTTCCACATCAGCAGATTCAACATTTTCCTCGCTCTTTACAGACACATCAGCCTGTTGTTCAGGAAGAAGAAGAATCTGTGCATCAGGATCTTTAATAGTGGTTAAAAAATGACAGTTTACATACGTTTGGCTGACTGCCCCATTTACTTTCATTGTCAACTATTTGGTTGTGAAAACAAAAGACGGTTAAACTGGATATTACTTCAACCAACGTAAAATATCTTGAGGGGGCGTTCGACTTGTATTCGTGGTGAAATAGACTCTGGGTTTAAATGTTAAAAATATACTTCCTGCTGTTGCAGAAGCAAAAAAGAAATACACCAGTCTTTCCATCGGGAGCATCTCTCCCATGATTGGTCAGTCGCTGCTCAAGAATGGGGAGGAGTTAAGCAAACGTCAACTCACCTGACTTGACCGTCATGACTCACATCCACCTTTTTTTCCCCTTTTCTTTACAGACGCATCCAAGACGAACGTCCCTGAGGACTTTGACATCGACATGGACGACCCAGAAACCGAAAAGGCGGCGGTCGCCATCCAGTCCCAGTTCAGGAAGTTCCAGAAGAAGAAGCGTGTTGAGAAGTCGTAGTGAGCACCACGTTGTTCTGCCACTGTGTGTAGAGACGGCAGGTGAAGCGATAGCACAGTGACGATGGTGTGACATTTGCATGTATACAGATTCATACCTGTTGGAACTCCAGGGGTTGTGATGGGGTCGGGGGGTAGAGAATGCAATAGCCTGTTATGATAAGTCTGTGAATTTTCAATTTCCTGTTATTATTATCACCATTATTTATTATTTGACTGCTGTATCAATGAATAAGTAACAGACAAACTTATAAAGATCTGGTTTCTGTCCTGCCATATATGTTCCATATATCATAAGAGTCTAGCTGGTGTTTGTGTTAGAATATGTTTTTGTACTTATTTCAGCCTCTTAGTTAAAACTCTACCATCTCTTTCTGTACTGCTTAGGACTATGTTTCCCAAAATCACCTGTACCTGTTTGATGAAATGGTAATAAAAGCTGATGTTAGAGTGAAGGTTGTTCTTTGGAAACTTAGCCTGGAGCTTTCCATCCACAACAAAAAATATTTCACCCAGAGGCTCATTTTTCTTACCTGCATGGTTCTATCAAACTGTGTATCAATGTACATTGAATAAATAAAGACTCTGTGTGGAACTTGTGTGCGGTGCAAACACTTACATACAACAAAACGTAGCTGCATTCATGCAATTATTCAATGAGCATCACAATTGTATTGTACCTGGTTCCAGCTACTGTTTTAGTTTCTACTCTGTCGAGTCACCAGTCGATCTGAGTCGATACTAAAACGTGACGTGAACAGACGCGGCCACTGATTGGTCAGAGGGAGTGTCTTCACAAGCTGCCACCAGACGCCAGTTGAGTTGAGAGAGCGTCAACAAAATAATCAAGCTCCATTTTTAAACAGGACAAGAGTGATAGCCATCGTCGTAGCTACCTGGTCGTAAGCTAACCCAGCAACAAGTACAGCATCTCCTCCTTTCTGTGTCGTGTATAAAACAACGTTGCTAGCACTAGAACAGTATAATGGAAAAGAGACATTTGACTTACAAAAAGAAAAATCAGCGTTCCTGTAGACAGACACATCTTTGATGGTAACTCCACAACTGTGTTGAGCAAAAAAACATGAAAAACACACGACGCCTTGAGACAAACAAGACTACAACATCCCAAAAACAAAGTCAGATTCATCTCTTCTCAGGCAAAAACAGAAATCTGAGGCTGCAGTGGACACATGTTCACCAAATCTGTACAGCTGAAGACTAGAAAAACACACAACAGTGTGATGAATATGGATTTCTGCCGAGGGGTTAGAGCGTCAGTCTGACACAGTCGGAGTCGGACTGAAAACCGATTTCTTGGCTCCGTTTGAGCATTTTAATACCAGATAACCTGAATATTGTCATTGACCACAATTTACCATCTTTTAATGGTTGATTCCAAAGTCATATCAAACTGGAATAAATACGCAGCTGATTAATCTGCATAAATAATGTGAGGTGTTGATGTCAACATGGACCAGAGCTTCAAAGAAATTAACTGAAAAAAAACTGAGGCTGTTTTAGGAGCAAATCAAGACCTTATTTAATGATAGTGAGGTGCTCTTTAAATATATGGTCTTATAAGAAACTATAAATAGAAAACTCTTTGAAATGAACCTCCGTCTATTCCCTTCTCAGCTTGACGACCTCCTGCGTGTAGAGTCAGGCTAACGGGCTGAATCCCACCGAGACTGTCTCAGCTCGCAGCTGTTTAAAACAACAACCCAACAACACACTTGAATCGGTGTTGTATATTTTAGTTCAGATATTGCAGCTCATTTCTGGTTATCGCATTAAAAAACTGAATCTGAAGAAGCACCAACATCCGATTCTTCATCTCATTTACCCAGCTGTCGCTCCATACTTTGTTTGAGTTTCTCTCAGCTCTGGGGAGATCAGGCAGCTGTCACAAACAAGCTTTATTCAAGTTGATTACCAAACAGCACAGAGCTTCCATCATTATACAGTCAACTGCCCAGACACATTTTGATGCCGGCCTCATTAGTCTGGACGAAGACACAACTGAGAGCGAAGGGTTACTGGGTTCGCTTCTTCAAAGGAGTAAAACGTGAAAATAATACATCTTATAGTATCAGCTGCTGGTTTCTAATGAGCAAACTGTTTATGTGCCAATGTTTTTTAAAGATCCTCCAGAATATTTTGGCCGTGGTAGCAGCACATCGTCTGTCAGTCAGTCTGAAACATCTCTACCGGATCTATGAGGTCGACTGATGCAAAACTTGCATGAATTATAAAGACAGTTGTCATGTTTGACAGCTGTTGGACAAACTGACGTAAACATGCGGTTCAGTTTCTCACAGATTAAATAGAAATAACTTCTCAAAGACCATAAGTTTTCATCTCGTCTCTCAACATTTGAATTAATTCAAGTTTTCAACAAAACTAACATGTCCAACAACATCTGATGATGATAATCTTATGTAGAAAACCTACTAAAGGGTGTCAAACATGTCTGTGGTTTAAGAAGTTGCACATGATCAGGATCATTACACTTTGTAAGCGAAGGTCATCAAACCGTATATATAACAGGTTCAGTGATGACCTTTGACCTCCTGCAAACTGATCCTCATTGTAAATCAGCTTTTGCGAGTGATGGGAGGATTAAAAAGCACCAAGACGAGTTTTAACATCTCGATTCCTTAACATCCAAAGCCACATGGTTTACACTTTGAATATGCAAACATCTCAGTGACGCTGCTACACATTGTTTACATCTTATTTTCCTGCTAATAAAAAAAAAAGAATCAATGCAAAGCAGGTTTGCTTGTTTTTTCTCCTAAATGGAAACAGACCAGTGACCTTTAGATTTCCAGTGAAGGTCACAGTCTCACAGAAATAAAAAGACTCACTACAGTCGCCTGTTTGCTTCATTTTCCACCTGGATGAATAAATGAATAAATAAATAAGATCCTACCCTGTCATTCAAAGGTCCTCAGAGAATAACAGACATAAAATTAACACGTGGAGATCAACCTCTGATCTTGGAGGATGATAAGTTTCTCACCTCCTCCACCTCCGGCCGATGGGAACACGTAAATTGGGAAACTGACAGTGAACTGTGTCATCACCTCGGGGTCCTCACTTCATCCCCTGGAGTTTTATCTTGAAGGTGCATTTCTCTAGAGATTACCTAGAGATTGGACATAAATTACAGCGCTATGCTCCAGACAGAGGTGTACTACTTCAAAGTTGGACACTTTTCTTTATGCTCCAGATACATCAGAAGAGTAATCATTCATGTGGTCTGAGTAAATACAGATTTAGACCATATTTTGAAGTAGATGCTGACATGTGCACTGAGAATAAGAAGGTGAATTTCACTGTATTCTTTTTGTTCTTCCTGTAGAGAAAATATCACTCCTGCATACAGTAAATGAATATTTAATAACCAGAGGTGGCCAGTGGTGTGTTGGGATTTCACCTCCCAGAGTCAGTAAAAGCAACACACACACACACACACCGAGTGTTAATCAGGAACATTAATGCTGTGTAGAGAGTTAACGGTCTCAGTTTTTTGTGGCATGAACTGCACAAGATGTTGGGAAATGTCATCTGAGGATCTGATGCATTCAGGATCCACATCTACTGAATATGGAGGCAACAACAGAGCAGCTCATTGTCGTGTTTGTGAAACCAGTTTGAGACGAGTTGGCGAATTGTGACGCTGGAAGCAGCCATTAGAGGATGGTAAATTACAGCCATAAACATGCACACGGTCCAGCAACAATATTCAGATATGTGATCTTCTGCTGTTGTAGCTCATCTGCCTCGAGGTTCGACGTGTTCATTGAATCCTGAAATATTTATGCTCACATGTAGTTTTCTTTCTCTTGCTCAGGCGCTTTACTTTGCAGCATTTTGCAGAAATACTCCAACACAACTGGTGCCAACGATGATGGAAAATTCTCATTTTTAATCATATTTTAAACTGTATCTGCAGTAACTGTACAACATGACCGGCTGATTAAACATAAACAGCAGGTGTAATAAAGTGCTCGGTGAATTTATACTGCAGTCTTGATATTGTATGTATATTCTCCATGAAACTATCTTTATGGTTTATAGGTTAATGTTTATAAACTTTTACTATTTTCTTTGCTCATTTCCAGACAGTTACAGAAATCAATTTCATACTATGTGGTTACAGATAATTGAATCATCCGTGTCCTTATAAAAACTGGCAGTTTTTTGTTTTACAGTGCAATGGTTTTACAGTAAAATAGAAACTAACCCTTATAAACACGCTCTGCTTTTTTACTATACACCAATGGTTCCTGTAGATGTGGAGATGAATGATTCTCTCAGGTTTGAAACATTAAATTTACATTAGTTATTAGCAGCCTGTCACACCAACAGTAACATGAATTTGAGCTAATTGAGTGTACGTGCCTCCAAGCAGAAAGGGAAGAAAATTTCATCGTCAAAAATAACAGTTTTCTGTTTGAACAAATGACTGATGCTTCTACCAGGGGAAAAAAAGCCCTTTCACTTCATCTTACACTAACTGTTCATTCTATAGCAACACAAGCAGCACATCTCTCCGCTCCGTTGGCTACGTGAAGCATTTTCCTCCTTCAGGAGACAGGAAATTGGAGGTTGGATTAATTCACAAGTTACTTCTCAAAGCAATAAACCTCTGAAAGACTGATTAAAGTTTCATATTTCCATCCTTGATGTCAGTTACCTGAGGAGTTGGTTTTTAATGTTTGCAACTTTACACCGTCTTCATTTCAACCTGCTGGAACAACTATCAGAGTTTAATGATCCAAAGTAATTCAGGAAGCAACAGCAGCTCCGTGTAACATCTGTTGTTGTTTTAATCATGTTTTTAAGCAGTGAATGGCAACACAAAAGTTCACAACATCTTAGTTTCTATTGAGTGTGAGATAATGGTGGAAATTAGACTGGGCCGGGCAGGTTTGGACTCAAAATTGCAGACTTAAGTACAAAAACCAAAAACACACCAAGAGTACAACAAAGTATAAACAAGAAAAAACTACTCACGAACTAAAAGACTCCAAGTATCAGACAGAGGATGAACCCAGGACGATCAAACAAGAAGCAAAGCAGAAGTGGAGGTTTATATCCACACAAAGACCCAGGTGCAGCAAATTAGGGCGGAGTCAGGTGATCAAACTGGAGGGAAAATACAGGAAGTAATTCAGGTGACAAGACGAAAGGAAAAAACCTTTTCAAAATAAAAACAGGAAGTGACTTTGTGATGATCAGTGTGTTTGTATAAGTGCAACAGGTGAATATATCTCATCGGTGTAACTCAGCCTACTTCTTTATTTTCCTTGTTGAGTTAGTGAGAATAACAACCCTCCTCATGGTATTTTCACCAGAAGACGTCTTGAGCCACAGGGTGAAGCTAACGCTTAGAAACAGCTGATGACCACTGACCCGTGGCTTTAAGCTGCAGATATAAGAGTGACGCCCGCTGCAGCTGAAGCTGCTTGACAACATAATGAGCGAGCAGCATAAAAAAAAAAATCTCTGAGCCTGCAGGACTGGCAGATGATGAGAGATGAGGAAACAAAGATCATGACACTGGTTTCTTCACCTCTGTGGCTCAGATTGGCACCAACACATCATCATTTCAGAGGATGAACATCATCAGTTACTTAACGTTCTCTGTCAGGCTCTGAGGGCTTAGGAGAGATATTGAAATAGTGTGAACATGAATTTTTTTGCTGCAGGGAAATAATATAAAAGGTCAAAGGATCCTGAGATAGTAGAAAACTCTTTATCGCTTCACTGTTTTCTTCTTTTTGCTGTCTCATTTTCATGTTTCACGTTGTTGAATAGGTTTTCTCATCTTCATATTGGAACATTGTCCTAGAAACTTTAGCCTTTGGCAGCACCGCTGCTCCACTAACCCTGTGATGGTGAAGTAACACCAGGAACCAGCTGCTATTTTTACCTGCTTTTTTCACACTTATAATGAGACTTGACCTTCAAACGACTGTTTGCTTAACGATACATTTTCACAAGACTGTATAAATTATCCTGGACTGATTTTTTTTCTGGATTATAAATGAAAAGCAGCTTACAGAATAAAATAAATAAATAAATGTGATGTATGCATCAGTGTGTAGACTGTAATGATACAAACACTGTCTGAAAGTGTTTTTCAGCTCCTGTCACGTCCACTCATGTCTTATGTTTTGAGTTAAGAGCTGAGACCCTCGGCAATAATTCATTATGTTTCCAGTGATGTTTCGATGTCACCGGTGATGACACAGGAAACATACAGTCAGTGAAGACTTTGTGGAAACTCACCTGAAAACATCTGAACGTCTTTTTTTCAGTGCCACATGTTGTTGAATCAGAGCATCTTTTAACAGTAACTGTGGACGATGCATCGTGTCACCACAAGACAGATTCACATCCCAACAGAGCAGAGCACCTTGGGCTTATAATGTAAAATAAGAAATGCAGAAACTGACACTGTTGAGCCACTGTGGACCAAAATCCCTCAGGAATTCAACCAACACTGAATATATTGTCAAAGAATACGGTCTGGATGTAAATCTGAATCCTACACCAGGTTCTCTCGTCATCTTTTTACAGCCGTTGAGTTGAATTTATTATTATTTTTTGTGGGGAACATTAAGCAGAAACATTACTAAATATATTCATTGCAATTTGAGACATTTGTTAAGGACTTGGTGAGAAAATAACAAATTTTTCCTTCGTTATTTTTGACAAATGATACATAGACAACACATCTGGGACGTGTTGACATCAGGTGAAACCTCATGAGTCTGTGTTGAAATAAAATAGTCTTTATTAAAGAAATCATTACGAGTCACAACTATGTAGCTACCCGCTTCGTGTTTTCTGTTATGTTTAATTTCTAACGCTTTAAAAGCTTTTTAAGTGACAGTATAGTGAAATAACGTTGCGTTATTTCTCTGGACAGTTTCCAGACAAGAACAACAAGCTGCTCTTACAATCTATGACTGTCGAATGATGAAACACGACGCAATACTCGCAGAGATTTACTATAATCTGGTTCACCACCCCTCAGTGTCACTGAAAAGTCCAAAACAACAACAGGTCAGGCGACTCTGAGCTACAGTCGTTGGTCTACGTGCGTGTGTCGACAGCTGGAGACTAAATCCGATCAGTTATTTGAGCAAAAACATAAAATGAGGTGGTTGGTGGCAGTTAGTGCAGAGTGTTTTACAATACTGGGAATGAACAGAGCAGCTCCAGAGAGATTCAAGCCCCTGACACTGGTTGTATTAGTATCCTGCTCCACACTCGGCTTTATTAAAGATTTAAAGCCAACTCCTCCTGCAGGATCCTTCTGTGATTCAATGCGTTAAACAGGCTCCTGGTCAGTGTCCAATTATCTATGACCGATTACAAGAATAATTAACAGCCCTTTAGACATGAGCCTCTCTTAATAAGACTCTCTATCATTTAATTGTGGTTATTAACATTAGACAAAGGATGACAAAAGATTTGCCTGCTAGGAAATACACACATGACCTTCAGACATCAATTTATCTATATATTTAATATGCAGTGTGTCATGTCTCATGAAAAAATACCGGTGACTGCTTTGCATAATTGTTTGAAATGACAGGAAAAGTGTATATATTATATATTATATATGCTTTTTAATCATCTGCGTCAACATTAGCAATAAATTGAGGGGGAAGGTGTGTTGGTGTAGTGAACACGTCTCTCTGGCAAGAAGAAACTCATGGGAAACAATTTTCCAGTCAGATATATCCTTCACTCTTTGACTCCTTCACCGAGGACGAGGACGGGGCAAAGTTTCTGGATCAATAACGTGATCTGAGAAAGAGAAAGAAGAGAGAAGAGGAAAAAATAATGGGTCCAAAAGACAGATAAACATAACCGAGCAGGATGTCAAGGAAACGATGGAGGAGAGTTGTTGTGAGGCCACACAGACACAGGGAGGTGAGGGTGTGACTTATTAGGGGAACGTGGTGTGAACTCGAGGGGAAAGTCCTTCCGTTTCATGCTCTCTAAATTGCCCCCATGTCTCCTGCCAACTCTTCAGGCACCTCATTATGAAACCCAGTTGGGAGGCCACTGGTCTACTTCTAACCTGCTGCTGCTACCTGACAGTGGATGTCACGCTGCGGCATCCTCAGTGGAAAGTTTATATAACTATATGTATATATATATATATATATATATATATATGTGTGTACATACAACAAAAAGCTATTGCAATTACTTATCCATTAATTGTAGCTCAGTTTCAACTCCCATTACTTAGTGAATCATTCATGCATTACTTTAATGGTTATATGCAAACTTTTAAACATTTAATTTACCAACAAACAGATATTTTTTTGTGTGCATTTATGAAGCTGATACATAGATAGATAGATAGATAGATAGATAGATAGATAGATAGATAGATAGATAGATAGATAGATAGATAGATAGATAGATAGATAGATAGATAGATAGATAGATAGATAGATAGATAGATAGATAGATAGATGAATTGCGCTGCTTCTACAGTGAGTATTAAAGAGGCGTATCAGACAATTAAAGGTTGGGAACCACTTTACACTTATATTAGCTTTAAAACCTCCTCTTCCCCGTTCTCCTCTCTGAGTTTCCCTCTCTGGCTGCTGAGCACGGTGGGAGGTGTGATAATGGCTGGCAGCCAGGAGGCGAGTTACACGCTAACACACACACACACACACACACACACACACACACACACACACACTTCATTGCTACTTCTTCCTAATGTATGAGGGCAACTGAACAGTCATAAAGTGTTGTCAGTGTGCAGGTGGTCCATCTATCTTCATTATGATACAGATTTATGAAAAAAAAAAACAATTATCACTGTCATTTATCTACAGTGAATTTTATCTGCAGGATGACCATTGTCTTGGAGACACTTTTCAGTGTCTTCAGGCTGTTTTCAAACATCCACACACCATCTAAAAAACAAGACAAATACATGACATCATTTTTTATATTCTGCTAAGCAACATAAACATTCAGATCTACATTAGTGGAAGTGATTTCCTCAGAGATTACTACAATGTGTGTGTGGGTTTATATGCAGATGTGAGTGTGCACATGCAATCCTTTCCCTCTCTCTCTCTGCTGGCTTCTCCCCGGTGCTGTGCTGATCACTGTGACAGTGTAAATCTGATCTCGGTCCCGGTGTCAACGCTGGCATGAATAATTCACCACGTTCAGGGCGGTGATCGCTCTGGAGTGGACGGCTGCGTTGCCCTTGATGTCTCTCTCAGGTTGTCACTAATAGTTCTGGTTTTGAACCATCTTAAGGAGCTCACTCTTCTTTTTTCTTTTCTTTTCTTTCTTTTGCAGCAAAAGCTTTAAATTCAGTGACGGCACAGCGCCATCTGTTGATCGCACACGGCGTCATCAACGGAGGCTTTTCTTCACCTCCTGCTGCTTCCTGTTGTGGTGTGAAAACAACCCACACATTTAAATAACCCTGCTCTTATTACTATTTATTTTGTATTTGTGTGCTTGAACTGGATTTTTTTTTTTATCTTTAACTAAATTATATTGATGTGTTGCATGTCCATAGAGTCGGTGGACGTATGAATTTTACATTACTTCCTTCCTGTTTGATAAATGATTCATCTCTTGAACTCTGTCCAGGTCTGAGACCTGGAGACCACACGTCATCGCTTATTTTCTTTCTATATTCCATCAACAGATTTGTTGGGAGTAAAAATAAGGTCACAAATTCCACAGGATGACATTTCTGATGATTAATCAGCGACTTTTTCCTTCAGCACTAAATGCAATTGTGGAATCTGTGGTGATAAATAACCGATATTGGATTTGCAGGTTCACCATCATCGATGCAGATGACTGTTACACTCAGACAGAAGAAGATCTGAGGGATCACATGATGATTAATGGGTGAAATTCAATCAAAAATCTATTCTCCAATATAAAGTCATGTCTATGACTCTATTTCTCATGGTACCACTCACTACACAAGTGTTACTGAACTGGTCAGGAAGCCAGTTTATGTTATTAGTGTTTGTGTTTTTGAGGATGAAACAGTTAAAAGGATCCTGACCAGTCAGACATGTTAGTCAGATTTATGAATGTTTTAACTGGACAACTTAGGCAGCCATTGTTGTTTACGTCTGGGCAGTGACGTCAGCGGCCTGAGTCCAGTTCTCTTGATGGTTCAACGAGATGAAGACGTCTTCTGTCCACAACGTAAACGTGTCCAGAGTTAGAATATGGATCAAACTATCACATGATAAAAACATTTAAATGTTTACCTCCGTCAGTTTAGTGAAGATCATTGTTCTGACTCGTTGAACTGGTGGATCGTCGGTTTCCTCCGTGATCGTAGTGTCCGATGGTTCAACTGTAGCAGCAGGAGACGATCCAGACTCTCGTCTTTGATGTTTCTTAGCAGCGTTCACTCGTTATGATCGACCGTCATGGTCATCTGGTCATTTGGTTTTAGTTTTGTCTCATCACCAGCAGCTCTTTTATCAGCTGTGGTCATTGAATACTTAAGCGTCTTCAGGAAGTCGTAATCGTCCACAAACATCTTCTTCTCTTCTTCCCTCATCGTGATAAAAGCTGTGAAGGTTTACTTCTCTTACTTCTCTTGTTGCCTTTTGACTGGAAACAAAATGTGTTTGTTTGGTGTGTTTCTTGGAGACAACAGGTCTGACTAGTCGGGTCATTTTAATAATAAACAGTGTGTGTTTGTATCGACACATATCAATCAAAGTCAGATGTGTGCAAACATGACTAAGGACTTTATTAACCAAATCATTTTCCCCGTAATATCCACAAATAAAAGTGATCTCTTTATATATATTCACATTGTATAATTTCATAGAGTGACAAAAATTCTCTTTTTTTTCTTTTTTTTTTTTTTTTTTTTTTTTTTTTTTTTTTGGATTTCCAGCCATTCCTATTAATTGTCATTTGATCAGTCGCCATGCAGTCATCAGAAAGGTTGAAAAACATTACGATTGGTCAGCATTGGCGCTCACGTCCGGCATCGCTCTTCTTCTCCTCTATTGGCCCGTCATAGTGCTAAAAACCCCCTCAGTTACCCAATCACAGATTTCATCACACTGCAACAATAAAATAAAAATAAATTAAGAAAGCAATGTTCTCCTGCAGAGTGCTCCAGGGTCTTCCTCCATCTTACCCTCTTATTTTTTAGATATTTTCTGTTTTTATATAATAATAATAGTAATAATAATAATGACTATAATTGTCCTTGATATAAATTCAATAGTATTTTTTTCTCTTTCTGAAATTTTAAATAAATCATTTTGGCAATCCTCATATGTCGTCACTTTAGAATAAAAGAATACTCAAGTAGAAAATAAAAACTGTGAGAGAAAATTCATCAGTAGAGGAGCGAGGTGTTGAGAGAATGAAAAGTGTGAAAGCAACAGAGAAGAGCGAGAGAGAGGAAAGAAAGAAAAGAGTGAAAGAAAGAAAGACAGACTCAAAGAAAAGCATCCACTTCAGACGCATGTCAGAAACGGCTCTATTTACAACAGTTTCTGTTGTGGAAAACTGTCCATTGTGTGCCTGTCGTCTGCCTCTTGTCCTTCCTCCTCCACTGTTTCTGCAGTAGTCCTGTAGTCTGACGCAGTCTGCTGTGTCCCAGTGTTATACCAGAGTGTAAGACTTGGCATAGGGGTTGTTGCTCTGTTTCAGGTGTCCTCTGGAGTCCAGCAGTGACTCTTGGGAGGTGCTGAGCTTGGCAGCCTGTGCTTGGGCGAGGTCTCCTGAGGAGGGAACCTCCGCCCGGACCTCACCCCGGGCCTCTCCCCTTTCCCGGACATCCCTGTGGGGGAGGGTGGAGGCAGTTCCTGGCTGCCACTGCTGCACCTCCCTGGGTGAGGGCACTTCCATGGGGGTGGGCTCCATGGGAGGTGGCCTCTTCAGGGTACGGCTCCTCTGGGGTTCCAAGCAGGTCTGGCCCATCGCTCCTCCTCCACCTCCTCCGCCTCCTGCTGCTCCTCTTGTTTCCCCAGTAGCACCAGCACCAGATCCACTCGCTCCTGCTCCTCCAGCTCCTCCTCCTCCTCCACTGCTGCTGCTCCCACTGCTGCTGCTGACTCCTCCACCTCGAGCTGCCAGTGGCACACCACGGTTCAACAGGAAGTCCATACGGAGGTAAGGCGGCAAGTGAACCAGCTCTCCCCCTAAGAGGAAACACACACAAGAGCAACTTTTAGTTGAATTACAGTTTATCTCCATGAACACTGAAAGGACACAGAGATGAATGAAAACACTTCTTGTTTTTGGCCACTTCTCCAAAGTTTATTAAAGCTTTTATTGAGAAAAGCGGCTGCCTACTGCTGCTGGAAACAATGTTAAGAGAGTTGAGATCAAAACAAATCGTTAAGTTGCGTCTCTTGAGTTCTGGGTGATTCCCACTCTGAACACTGTTCTGACTCGTCTCCACTGACTCCTCTGTCTAAATTAACCACATAGAGATCTAAAATCTATATTTAACTCTGCTCTGTTACACTGGTCGCACACTTCTGGGATTATGATTGACATAATGATGATTTTAACATAATAACAAACCTACTATGAGGAGCAGAACATTATGTAATAGGAGGTTGAATATTACAGAGATACAGTGATTTGAAGGATCTTTTCCGACTGTGTCTGTACGACCAGTTCTCTTAAGTTTTAGCTTTGGTTTGTTAATTCCCACTGCAGATTTGATGCGACTTGGTCGGTCAAATATAATAAGATTTAAGTGAGTAAAGTAATAAACGATTAAAGCCTGAGGTTTTACAGACATTTTGATTCAGTTCAGTGAGTTTAAAGTACCTCAACAACCATTGTATCTCTTCTTCTACAGCTTGGATCACATACTCATCAGAGCAAATTAGCCTGTCACCAAACCTGGTGCAGTGTTGCCACATCCAGTGGGCTTCACTTCACTTCACTAGAGTCTGTATTGTTTAGTACATTCATCCTCACATTCATCTTTCAGAGGTCAAGAGATCGACAGTCGTGAACAGGTGTATGATTCATCGCTAAAATGACTTTTCAACACGTGTCGACAACCTCACGTGTTCACAGCTCACACGTTAACACACATGTAAGTGTATAAACGTACACACACACACACATGCACGTGCACATGCAGACTTTCACTTGCCAGGCACTTAATGTTAATGCCAACAGAAATGAGGCTGTTTCTGCAGATTCAGTCCAACGTGTGACCTTGGAGAATGGATTTGTGGGTTCATGGGGGGAATGAATAATTTACTGTGTTTCATAATAAGCCCTATTAGTGCCAGCAAAGATGATGAATGGCTAGGAGTGTTAATTGAATTAAATATAGATTTAAGTGTTTCTGTGGGAGCTCATTAGAAATGTAGTTTGAAAATTCATCGGCCTGTAAATTGCAGATCGTACAGTAATGGGAGCAGAATACAACAGCAACTCTCTGCCAAGACATTAATCTGTGTAAGTGTCTCCTGCATCTTCAGCTCAGCTTTCCACACTGTTGTCAACTGTGATGTTTTAATATTTCCCAACATTCATTTCTATATGGTGCACGTAATTCAGGGACGCAGCACATATTCACAGGCGCTATCATTCAGTAATCACCAGCACAGATGTAAAAGTTTACGAGCAAAGTGCTGAGGAACAAAGTGTAATGGTGCACGGCAGACTACTGCTCTTATGAAAAAGAAAAGCACAAATGAATAAACTGTTCTGTCTCCTGACATCAGTGTTAGGTGAGGTGGGTCTTATAAAATGAAATGAGAGATTAGCGGGAAGCAGTAACCTCTGTAATGGACTGGTGGGGTCGGCTCAGGTCAGTCAGATGTAATAGAGACAGAGATGAGGTTGAAGCTGGGTCAATCACCAGCTGTCAGTCAAACTGACCTCCACCCTGGGTCTGAGTTTCAATGGATTGATACTGTAATACACTCTATTTAGAGGGAACTTTATAGTGCATGTCACAAATGTGAGGATGAAAAAAAAAACACAGAAAAAACACAGATGAACTCCCATAGTCCACATACTTTCTATTATCATAATGTGATATGTTAATGTTATGTTAACAGCTGGTTGCTCAGCTAATGATGTTTTAATGACACATTTTCTACAAGATTGTGTTTCTACTCCCCTGACATCTTTCAACTGCTTCCAAAATCCTGTGTGAAGTCGTCTTACATGTCTTATATTGTGTTCAACAATCATATATGTGTAACATTTCATATGCAGGAAGGACTCAGGCCCCAGAAGCAAAATATAAATATATATATATATATATATATATATATATATATATGCAGTATTATCATTTACACTCTTAAGATCTCGTGATTAAAATAATGTTTCCCATTGTTTCTGAGCTTTTCTGTAACAGCAGGTTTGTGTATTTTCTTCTCAGAGAAACCTTGTTCTTATCATTTTACAGTCCATTGACCGTAGCGTCAGCTGAAACACACAACTTTTGACACAGCTAAAAAAAGCTGAAAATGCTAATGCTCTAATGAAAATACATAATACACTGACTCACTGATGATGCAAGAAATGCGTTTCTGCTTAAACTGCACTTTTTATGAGTTTGCACTGTTGTTTTTTTGTTTTTTTTTACAACGTGTCAGGAAACTGATACTGTTACAGTTTGATTCTCACGTCTGAATGTAAGCGACGCCAGAGTCGAGCACTCAGCAACGCCTGAAACGCTAAGAGGCCTTGATTGTGGCGTTAAAGTGCTGTTTTGTACTGAGAGACAAAAGCCTCAGATTGGGTTGACAGATAGCCTTTAGTTGCCCTCTCTCCCTGGTAACATGGTGATATGAGTCTTCTGTTCTGTGCACAATGTTCAAAACATAATGAGGCGCCGAAACTTAAGAAGTAGATCTGATGGCCTAAACTCTCGTCTGGTCAAAGTGAGGACACACACACACACGCGCGCTGGTGACTGGTCAGGACACCCCCAACAATGCTAATTATCATCGTCGCCTGACACACTATAACATGACAGGAGAAGGAATGATGGACGAGGTGTGTACATGTGTCAGGGAGGAGGACGTCTGTCTCTTTATACATCTATGCCTCCGCGTGTGCGGTCGGCAGCGAGTCGGCCTCTGTTAGACCTCGTAACTGAGCTGCCGGCGGAGTCACACAAGGTAAGACCACAACCTGAGAGGACACAGCGCTGTATAATGAATCATCTTCCATATAGTTTAAAAAATAACAAGATTTCCAAACTAAAAACTTTTCTGTTTTCGCACAGTAAAATCCTCTGTGGGGAGGTATCGGACAATCAGGCTTTCATGATGTGTGATGGGCTTGTTTACTGTGTAAACGCTCCAGCAGTTGGTGAAAATAACAAACAGTGCAGACCTCATAACAAGCTGAAATCTATACAGAGGTTTAATGAGACTACAGTGTGTGTAGCAGCCAATCAGCATTCACCACGGGACTAAAAGCGGATTCACTGAGAGGCCTTTACAAACTGCAGACAGATAAAAAGTGTCAGCATTTAGTTTCTTAAAGAAGACAACAAATGATGGAGTGATATTAGTTTGCTGGCGCTGAAAAAGATTTGTATTCTTCTTTAGAAACATATTTTCTATATATATGCTTCTGTTTTCTTGTGTGCAGGTAATTGTGCGTTGTCTGTTTTCTCTGTAATCTTTTACTACAACTGAAGTGACCTAAAAATGAGTTGTGTTTATGTGTTTATGTGTTGTGTGGTTAAACTCTGCCTCCTTACCAGGCCTGTGTGCCTTGGGCACGGCCATGTTCATGACCCGGCTTACATCCTGAGGTTTGGGCGGTGAAGCAGTAAAGCGGCAGATGCCCGACTCAGACGGCGTGCTGGAGGTCAGGCTGTCGGTGTAGTCATTGGTCCCTGCTGTCATCTGTTCAGATGAGGTGTCAGAGATGAAGCACTCGGTGATGGTAAACTTGGCGTGGCGGAGCTGCTCCTCCATCTTTGCGTGTTCATAGGCCCTGGCCAGCTCCTCATAGGTGGAGGACGCGCTCTCTGTCGATACCATGCTGCTCCGTGCACGATCTGAAGATCACAGGTTACAAGTTGGCACAAGAGTTGACACAAAACACTGGTAAAATGTAGCTTCATTTATGTTCTTTTAAAAGGTTGAAAGACAACAAAAAGTACAGAAAAGATAAATGCTCCTCTCTGTTTTACCTGTATCCTGTGAGGGACTAACACTGTAGCTGTCGCTCTCCTTGTCCACAGATCCAGTGGCGCGTGGCGTTGGGAGTCTCCAGTCGGTGGTCAGGGTGTGTGAGGAGCTGGTGGGATGTGGCCGATTCAGGGTCCACTGGCTGGCGTAGCGGCTCCGTGCGGCGGCAGGACCAGCTTTGGCAGTGCGTCTGGCAGTGGGATCTACTCAGGAGAGAGTGGGTGGGGAATTAAAATACATTTTGTTTCATCATCAGTTTCCAGTCAACCCTCTGGCAAAACATTAACTACTACTTTACTTTTGTACTTTATACTGACTGGAACATTGTGTTTTAAAATGCAGTCGGTAGCAACTTTTTATATTTCTAAAACTGAGATATTTAAAATGAATCCCTGCAAGTTTCTTTTAGCTTAAATCAAACAATAAATCAGTATTTCATTTATAAATGTTTACAGAAGGAATCCATGTGCATGCATGTTAAAACAAAAGGTAAACTCAAGCACACAGGACATATTTACCAACCAAAGTTAACAGTTGACAGTATCAGTATCAGTAACAGTATCTTGTGAGAAAACGCAGACACTGCTAACATCTGTTGGGCTTTTTGAACACAAGATGATTTATAACAGAAGAAGAGTAAATGTATGTGTTTCCTGCTGTGTCGTGATGTTAATCTCCTGCTGACCTCACCTTCTGTGAATACTAAACATTATCATCATCACAGCTTCATGCAGTAACATTATCATCAATCTCCAAGCTCCAAACTGTCTTGTTAGAGACATATAAATAGTATCACATTCAGTCTGACCCAGACAGGCTGCTGCTGTTTCTATGCATCACTGGGCCAAATCAGAACCAGAGCCTTTAGAAAGAAGCAGGATTGAAGCTGTGCAGAGAAGAATGGTGCTGGTAATTGTAGTAGGTCAGACAGTAATTCCATCAGTGGGGATGAAGGGATGAAACGCCGGAGGTGTTCGACCAACGGCACGGAGAATAAAAAGGGCTGAGTCAGCAAATGGAGTTCATGCCCCACTGGCCAGGTTAAAGGAACCAATCACGTAACTGTCTCATGTGTGTAAATGCATGTGTGTGTGTGATTGTGATGGGCACTGGGCATCATGCGCTGCCTGTGTGTGTGTGTGTGGACAGGTGTGTCATATTGGTTTGTGCATTTTATGACCCTGAATGTGTAATTGGATTAGACTGTGCTGGTGTGGGACATATGCTGTGATCTGTGGGCATATCATCAGTGATGGCAGCTAATATTTGCATTGTCTGAACAAAAAATCATTTTAGAGCATCGCTAACCGGAGTGTGTTTGTGTGTGGTTTTTTAAATGCATGTGTGCATTCAACTGGCTCAACTGGCCAGTGAGAGCAGGACAATCAGGTGAAGACGTGTCAAGAAGAGACAGGGAGATCACTACTCTTCATCAGTTCGGCTTCAGTGGAGCTCAAACATCAGCACAGTGACTGAGTCTTTGTACTCTCACTGCTGGGAGGTTCATATAGTGTCTGATAGAAATTTAAGTCGAGGTGGAAAAGCTATTTTTCCCCCATTGAATGTTTTTACTTCACAACTCCTTCAAAACACCTTCTCAACATTATGTTATTATTAGTAACACTGGACAAGCAGCATGGTAGCAATATTAGTAGCAAAGGAAAAAATAAAAATGTTGAGCACTGACGGTGGAGGGACTCACTGGTTCCAGGCCTGGCATCGGACACGTCCACCAGCGGCCCAGTGGCCTGGGACAGAGACTGGTAGTGGACTGTGTGAGTCACTGTGGAGGATTTCTGTTTGTTTGTTTCCCCAAAGTCATTGTCTGTCAACAACACAGTGGACCTGTCATCTATGAGACGGAAGAACATCAGAGGGGAAAACGGTTACTTCTGTTTTAAACACTGATGCATTTAGCAACACAAGATCTGGGTTCGATCATCGTACCGATTGTCTCCATGGTGTCTCTCTCCTCGATGAGGAGCTGAGCTCTGGGGATGTCGATGTGCATTCGTAACGTCTGCTGCTGCTTGTTCACTGTGTCCGGCGTCCGCGTGTTCTTACTGAGGAGATTAATGAGAAAAATTCATTACTTTTCAGCTGCGTGATTTTGCATTGTGTGGCAGAAATGCTAATTCAATTCCATTTAAGTTGATAAGTAGCCGTGAGAAGGCAAGAGGGACAGTGTATCCTTTATGCAATATATTTGATTTTTACTGATAGCCACTGTAACTCTGGGCTACACTGTGATTTATATCCACCGCTTAAAGGAAAGTAGCAAGCATAAATTAAAATTAAGCATACATACCTCATCAGCATTTCTGCCAGGCTTTTGGCATCTGTGAAGTCAGCAGAGAGCTAGTTAATACTATAATAGCACTGTCCTGGTTGATAAGCTACAGCAGTGGAAATACTGTACAATCAATGACAAGTTATGAAAAGTGGAAATATGAACATGGAGGCGTTTGACCTAAACAGACAAACTGTGAAGTCTAGTTTAGTTCAGACGAACGTGAAGATCAAAAAGATTTTAATTCCATCACATTCTGAATATTTTGCTTTTATTTTGTTGTGTTGAGACGTCTACATCATGTTTCATCATTAAAAAAATCATATTCCTTAACTCACCTCTGAGTCTCTTGAGCCTCTGCTCCCTCCGTCTCCTCTTTAGCACCATCAGCATGATAAAGACCAGGACGGCGACGACGAGGACAGAGGTGATGGTGACCACCATCTTCAGACCTCCGCTGCCTGACATGTTGTCAGAGATGGGATCTCCTCTCTTCAGTAGAGGAGGGATGGTGCCTTAAAAACAAAAAAACAACAACGACACATTCATATTATTAACCATCTGTTCATCCCAGAAATCTGTGGGAGAAATGAAGAACACGAAGACAACAACTCTCAGCTGGTCAACTCTACTTTATTGATCCCAGTTTGTAGGAGACTGAATATGAGCTGTTAGTCTCCTGGGCTGATGCTCAACGTTGTAGCTGAGCTACAGAACCACTACCACACTGATAATGGACACACACACACACAAACACACACACACCAAAAAGCACTCACACATAACATCCTGACAGGGAGCTTACCCGTCTCAGCAAAACCTTTCAAAAGAAAATGAATAGTCTGGAGAGCAGCACAGCTCTCATCACCTCCTCGTCTTCTTTACAGCTTCTACGTTTCTTTTGAGTGTGTGTGTGTGTGTGTGTGTGTGTGTGTGTGACTGACACAATCTATCGCCTGTGGGAAACAAAGCTGCACCACGATTCACAGACAATGTCAATTGTGTTTGTTTTCTCACTAAACTGATCACTAACACAAACCGTGGGTGAATTTTCAACCGTGAGTGATGTTAGTGATTTAGAGTCAATATTGTTGCAGGTGTGAGGAGTCATCAGTGATGCAGGAAGACTCACATGTCCCAGGAACGAGGAAATTGAAGAACAAGTTCCCAGCTCTATTTTATGTTAATGTTTCCTGAGTTTTTCACTAATTTTAGAACCTTTTTATAGGGTCGTTTAATTGCAGAGTACTGCAATTTGCCATGTATTGTTGTACTTTAATATATTTAGATTTTTTACAGGTACCCTTTACCTCTAAAATAACTTTTATCCAGATATGTTGATTCTCAAAATCTGTATCTGTGCAACTCTGGGGATTTATTTATTTATTTTTTTTTAAAGAAAATTCGAACTCACTTCCGTCAGCATTGAGAGTAGCAAAGTGATCCTCTTTTCTGCTGAGCCGGCGCTGTTGGTGACCTTCATCTGCAGTTCGTACCAGGTCGCCTCCTGTAAGTCGTACAGGATGTAGCTCTTGGTCAGCGATGTGCGCTGGGCTGTGGTCCAGGTGGTTGACTCCACCGCTCGGTACTCCAGGATGAAGGAGGTGATTGGACAGCCACCGTTGTTCCAGCCAACCAGGTTGAGTCTGGCTCTGGTGGAGTTGATGCTGGTGAAGAGTTCGTGTTCTTTGGCAAACTGTGGTTCTGAAGCGAGAAAGTTTGGAAGTTTTAAACCAATATCATAACATTTGCAGGTGAATAAAAGTATTTCTTTTCAGTATTTTGTGTATTGCATTGAGGTTATTTTTTGGATCAATGTAAATAAAATTCATTCATCTTTCATCAGAGTCATTGGAGATGTAGTGATACAGGAGTTGGAGCATGAATCATCTCAGACAACGTGATTAGTTGTCATCAAACAACTGCATTTGGATTGATCCTAAAACTCACAACTCACAGTCTGTAGTTCTCAAACCCGTCTTACCTTTCCCATGGGTCTTAGCTTCAATTATCTCACTGATGCGCCCTGGCCCCACTGCATTCTGGGCCGTCAGGGTGAATTTGTACCAGGTGCCACACTTGAGGTTCTCCAGACGATACGAACGTTCGCTGGGGCTGATTGGAAAACTGCCCCACTGTTCACTGTTGTCTTCTGAGTACTGCAGGATGTAACCTGAAGAGAAGAGAAAACAATCTCTTATTTAAATATGAATTACTGCAGATGTTTTTTGCAGTGATACTTTGATATGTCAGTTATTAGTTTTGTATGGACGCAGTCGCATCACAATATTCAACTGTTAGATAAGATGAAAGATGAGGAGGCAACTTTTACTTTCATTCTTAGATCCAGCAGAGGAACGTTGACAGTATCAGTAGCTACAGTCTCATGTTTCATACATCTCATGTCAGGCTTGTAGGACTTGAGTCCAGGACTTGAACTTGTGGATTAACTGTGTTTGGAATCGAAGAAGACTCGAATTCTTACTTTTTTTCAATATTTAATAATTTGTCATAACATATTTATATCTCTGCTACATTTTTGTGCAGGTGCACTCATTTCTAATTTTACAATTTCATCATTGTTTGCTGGGGTTAGCGCCTCACAGCAAGAAGGTCCTGGGTTCAACCTGGGTCGGGTGCAGGGTTTTTCTGTGTGGATTTGCATGTTCTCCCTGTGTCTGTGTGGGTTTCCTCCGGGAGCTCTGGTTTTCTCCCACCGCCAAAAACATGCACCACTGGGGTATAGGTGAATTGAGCAAACTAAATTGCCCGTAGGTGTGGATGTGAATGCAAATGGTTGTTTGTTTATAAGTGTTGTTCATCCAGGGTGGTTACTGCCTTCGCCCGTAAGCAGCTGGAATAGGCTCCAATCCCCCGACTCCGAGTACAGAGTAAAGGGGTAGAAAATGGATGGATGGATCATTGTTTGCGTGATCTGCGTCATCTGTGGTGGACTTGACTTGGACTTGAACACTTGGGACTTAAGACTCTACAACACTACAACTTTTACAATATTTACTGGTTTCTATTACTCTGATATATGTGATAAATGTGTTTTCTCTCAGTATCTGCAACAGTTTATCTGGAAATAGAATAATGTTGAGCTATAACATGAAATCATCTGAAAATGAATTGATCATAAAACTAAAGCAACAACACCGTCACATCCTCTGGGCTCCGTAAATGTCAGTTAATCCAGTAATTATCCGGTTATATTCATCTGGTAAAAGTCTAACGTGGCCACATTGTGTCACTAAAATCATGAGCTGATGATGTTTTGTGTTTCGTTCATGGATTACATCCTGAGCAGGAAAACAAAACAAACATCAGAGAGAAGCGATCGTGGTCAGCTTTTATAGTGACTGCAACTCAGAGGAGCGGAGCCTCGTGATTAGAAGCAGTGATGAATCACCACATATAGTCTCAGTGTGATTGTGCTTTCTTTAAGATGGAGCGCTTTAATCTTCCACTTAAACAGACCTAATCTTCTCTGCTGCATTTTAATCTACCTTTTAGGACTCTCGCTTTTCAGCCTCACAGGCAGATAATGAGAAACAGGAACAAGAACAGGGATGTTCGACAAGAATGAAGGAGGAGGTGACATTGGTTTATCACAGGCAGCTGAAGGAAGTGTTTGTTTCTTTATGAAGGATAATGTTTGTAGTTGTAGAATATTACATCATGAATGATGAAACCATCCACTGTGTCGTTTACTAGTTTTATTTGTTTGTACGTGTGTTTTTTTTTTGTGTGTGTGTGTGTGTTACTCACCTCTGATGGAGCTGCCGCCGTTGTCTCCTGGTATCCATGACAACGTGATTGATGTGGTGGTCGTCTTGGTGACGGTGAGGCGTGGTTGGTCTGGAGGGACTGTGGATTGATTTTGCAGTTAATATTTGTGTTAAAACCATCACCTGCGTCAGCAAAACTTTTTTGCTGATATGTTTTTCTTCGGCAGTTAAAGGAAAAGAAGACATTAACTGTTGTGATTAAGACGTCTGGCAGCCATGAAACATACTAAAATATTAAAAACTTATTTTACCTAGAAGGTGTTCAACTTCCAAACACAAACACTAAATATATTGTGTTAATCTGAGTGTACTTATTGTGATGAAGCAGTACATGACCATGGTCTTTTCATATGTTTTTAATAGTTGTTGGACCGTTTTCTAGCAAAACACACATCAGTCTTTGGCAGATCAAATAGCATGTGTAAGACAAATTGTTTGCTTGGTTTCTTCAGGGGAAATATAACAATAAAAACAAAGAATAATGTCACTGACTTGTCATTAGTTTTAAATTGATGCTTCTTTGGAGGAGTTTTATTATTTGTACATTAGATATTTCCGGTCTTGTTTTGTGTTTGTGTAGTATCTTGTATTATTGTGACTTCTTGCCTTGGACCTGCAGGTTGAGCGTGATCTCATCTGACCCCCAGTTGTTGCTGGCCACACAGCTGTAGTTGCCAGAGTCCTCTGCTTTCACTGTGCGGATGATGAAGCTGCCGTTGGTATGAACACTACGACGACCGTCCACCAGCACGGGGGCAGGAGTCCCGTTGGTGCTGCAGAGAAAAGTGAGATAAAGTTATTAAGAAACCGTTGTATTCTCATGTTAGCGCACAGATATCCTGTCTGTACATGAGTCACTGTGTGTGACTTACTTTCCCTTGAGCCACTTGATGGTTGGAGGAGGGTCTCCAACAGCTTTGCATGGTAAAACTATATCTTTCATCCAGGGAGTTGTCACTGTCCCGTTGAAGGTGAGAATCCTGGCTGGAGCTGAAATGTTTTGGATGTGTTAACTAAACTTGAGTAAAATAAAACAGTGTGAATGATATGAAATGTATCAAAGGAAGCTGTGACCTCTCAGCTTCGTTACGATGACGTACCTTTGGCCAGAGGCTCCACTGTAATTTTCTCGCTGTTGTTTCCGTGACCGGCGGCCGTCACAGCCACCACCCAGATGGTGGACTGTCTGTTTCGAGCCAAGTTTGGGATTCGATAGAAATATTCATCTGGAGACGCCTCAAACTCGCTCATCACCTGTGAAAGTGGAGACAAGGAGAGATTAATGTATCACTGGGAAGAAGCTTTATTCAGACTAAATCAGTTTCATTCATATATCACATATTTTTAATCAGAACATGAACATGGGCAGTTGAAGGAAAAAACAAAAAAAACAAAACGCTGACAATCTCGTGGTATACAAATGCTATTACCATCGGATGCAGGTTCGAGCAGAAGACGATGTATTTCCTGATGATGCCGTTGAGTTTGAGCGGAGGAAGCCAGGACACAAACACCACCGAGCTGCCGGACGCTGCAGCTTTTACTCCTGCTGGAGGACCTGGGACTAAAGAAGAAGAAGGAGAAGAAGAAGAAGAATTCAGAGAAATAAATCAACATCCAACATGACTCAGCAGCACATTTTCATTCAGTGTCTTTCACTAATGTTTCTCGTACCATCCTCTTTTGTTCGTACGTAGATCTGCTCACTGCGGACGCCGTCTCCAGCGTTGGTGAAGGCCAACACCTGAATGCTGTAGTTGGTGTATTTCTCCAACCCGTCCAGCTCCAGAGACGGTTGACTGGTGGTCACGTTCCTGATTTCTCCAAGTTCTGACAAAAGAAAAAAAGATTCACTAATGAGTTAACAGTTAACACTTAATTCAGCACTTAGTTTAGTAATAAAAACACTCATTTTCTGTGATGAAATCTACAATTTTACTTCAATATTCTGAAAAAAATCAACTAAATTGTGTAGACAGTGAATGTGGAGAATTCCTCTGGAAATGATGTGTTTCAAACCAATAACACCGGTTTTATGGTTTTCTGTTTTTCATTTTTGCTCTGATTTTTTTTTTTTTGTTCTCTCTCCTCTCTACCCCTCTTATGTCCTGTCACTCAGAGCTGAGGCAATGGGTCTGGCTGGAGTTATTGCATCGTGAATTATTGATGGAGACCAGCCTGACTGCAGGTTGGATCTCTGTTATAAAGAAAAGGTATACATCCAGTGGAAAAACACAGAAACCACAAAAACTCTCTCTGTCTCTCTGTGCAATGCGGCGACTTTGTTTGTCTTCATATCAACATTATGTCACAAATTATACATATAGAGATTTTTAAATTATGATTAAATTATATGTGCAAATCAGTTTAAGATCCAGAGAGATGATATGACACTTCCTGAAATCAAATTAATATTTGCATTTTTAAAACAGAAAATTAACTGAGTCTTACTAAGATAAACTGCTCGTTTATTCTTCAAATTACACCACATCTGCAACAAACAGCAGCATAATGCAGAATGACAACACTACAGCGCCCCCTAGTGGATGAATCTAGCACTGACGAATCAGATGCATTAAGAAATATTGGCTTCAATAGCAAATAAACCGCATTAATCGATAGATTATAGTGTTTGTGTGTGTGGATGTTGACGTTACCTCCATCAGGTAGGTTGGCCCAGTAGATGACTCTGTATCCCTGCAGGTTTCCATTCAGAGCTTCTCTGGGCAGCGGCATCCAGGACAGAGAGATGACCTCTGGAGACTTGGCTACAGCCAGAACGTTCTCAGGAGGCCGGGACGGCACTTTACAAAAGACACGATGAGAAAAAAGATTAATGAAAACTTTCTGACAGGTGATGGGAACCATAAATAAATGTATGTATCCATGGACAGTAAAACATCTGTTAAAATTTCCTTCTTTATTCAAATGAAGTGTTTACAAGAAGAGAAAATGTCCTAAAAAGTGAGATATTAATGTTAACAGATGTAAAATACAGTTACTATATTAGACATTCAACAGATTTTATTCAATTTAAATGGATTTAGTTATAAAATGTGTTTAAACTGAATATGTTTATTGTCTTATAGACAAACATTAGTAATTTTTTGGGACATACGTTTATTTAAATGATGCAGTTTAACTAAATGTCCAGTAGATGGCAGTCTTCTCACAACTATATGTCTGAATTTTTTTTAGCTGAATCTAAATCTAAAATGATCTGGGTTGAGAGGTTTATGATCAAATTTGGTTTAAAATTCACTAATTCAGCACTAAAACTGAAACTAAATCACAATAAGATACATGAGGTTTCTTTAGGTTGAATAAATGTCCCTGTAGATGTAAAACTCATCAGTCTTCACTCACCATCCTCCAGAGTTTTGGTGACCACCTGCTGTGACGACGGCCCAGTCCCTGCCCTGTTTGCTGCTTGCACCACCACACTGTACTGAGTGAACTTCTTCAGGTTGTCCAGTACGATGCTCTCTGTTGTGTCTCCGGTCGTGTCCACGCTGATGATGGTGAACTGGTGACTCCCACCTGGGCTGTACTCCCTGTAGCCCACCTGGTAGCCACGGATCACACCGTTCTGCAGGTGTTTCTGTGGAGGCTAAAGAGAGAAAAACGATTCATCCCTGACTCATACATATATCTTTATTTTTAACCCCTCATTAGGTGACGCATGTGTATTTTATAATCTATAAATCAGTGTGTTCTGCACCTTCCAGGAGACTTTGATGCTCTGAGGAGAAGTCGGCTCCAGAGTGACATCTTGTGGCGGACCGTCAGGAGCTGGAAATGAAGCACATCATTCAACATTACTGCATGTCTGTGTTTAAACTGGAGAGATGATCTGCCATGAAGAGCAAGTCACATTTCATCACTTTTAATTTCACTAGATGGTGCTGTTGAGTTAAGGATGCTTTTTTTTTTTTTTCCTATTGCACCTTGCAGTTTCTACCTCAAACTAATGATTATTTCTGAGGAAAAAAAAAAAAAAAACTTGTAACACCATCAACCTTAACCTTTAAAATAAATGAAATGATACATGCTTTACTTAATTTGAAGTTTATGGCTTTATTTAAGCAATGAATCCAGTAAAATAGGCCAGTTTAATGTGCGGCTATGCCTGTGGGGGAACCATTATGAGTAATAGAAGATAAGTGAAGACTGATAGAGCTACTGACTAAAAGCAAGAGTGAACTGATCTGTTTCTACAGACATAAAAGATGATGGTCTCCATTTAAAACAACCATTAAATAATTAAGTGAACGATGGCTCAAACTGGTTTGAGGCTCAAAATGAATTAGACACAATATCTGAGTTTACAGTCTGAGTTTCTTTCCAAAACAACAGTTGGTCAAAGTATGAGATATCTCCTCAGTTCGACTGTTTACCTCCTCCTGTTTAAATGAAATAAAACTGGTTGTGATGTGTGTCTACATGACATATTATGACATAAATGAGAAGCTCACAAACCTGCTTCATCAGTGGTGATGGTGAGCTCGTTGCTAGGGTTGCTGTTGCCAATGATGTTCTTGGCGACCATGCGGATGTTGTAGGTGGAGGAAGGGTGGAGGTCAATAATTGTGGCCTGGTTAAGTTGTGGTGACACATCTTTGGTTACCTGGGCTGATAGCCAAGAAGCTAGGGAAACCAAACAGAAAGGATGGAAATATTACTCTCTTGTTCACTGCACAGTCACATTTCTGTATTTGTGTGTTTTTTTGAAAGTGAATCTACCTGATTTGTTCTTGCACTCGATATCGTATCCTGTGATTGGGCTGTTGCCATCGAAACCCATGGTCCAGCGGAGAGCGATGGTTCGATCTTTAACCTCTCGGATCTCCACCTCCGGAGGGTCCGGTGGTTCTGAAAAAACACGTGAAAAACAGAGCAGAGAGTGTGAGAAACAGACGAACAGTGGAGGAGAAGTACTGAGGAGCTGTAGTCCTGAAATAGAAGTGGATGTCAGGCGGAGCAGACACATGTATCAGTTTTATTCTGTCTGTGATTTCCCCAGTGTGACATTATGGATAAGTAAAGTCTGCAAAGAGCTGTAGTCACATGGTGTAGTAATTAAATTAATAAATGAATGAATTAAATAATAAATGATGGAAAACTTCATGCTGCTCCCAGAGCAAATTTTGTCTTCTACCAAAAACACATCCAGCGGAAAAGGCTCCTGCCATGAGATGA
This sequence comes from Polydactylus sextarius, assembly GCA_016801845.1. Taxonomy (NCBI): domain Eukaryota; kingdom Metazoa; phylum Chordata; class Actinopteri; family Polynemidae; genus Polydactylus; species Polydactylus sextarius. Next base: position 1,764,102 of record CM028924.1, read on the forward strand.
GCTGAAGAGAGTGTGGAGTGAGGGGGAGCTCACCTTGCACTGTCAGCTGTATGATGCCTCGGTCCTCGCCGAAGGAGTTGATGGCATGACAGGAGAAGAACCCTGAGTCCTCACGAACTGTAGGCATAATCTACAGAGACACAAACCACATGCAAAGCTTTCAGGTGGGCAGAGTGTCGGGCCGTCAGCGAGGAATCTAAAATTATGTTCCATCCAAGAGAACAGTCAACTTAAGTGTTTTCATCCTTCACTTAAAGATAAAGAAGCAAAAACCCTGCAAACTAAACCATATGGGACGTTTAACCACTCAATTATCTCGAGGCTCATATTCCATGCAGTCTTACAATACTGTATTACACATGTACTAGTTCATACTGTGTTTTAATCTCCATTAAATTGAACTGGACGGTAGCTCTTTAATATTTCATGCTCTACTTGAATACATTGTGAATGTATTTCACCAAGGTTTTTTTTTTCACTGCCCTGCTTCTCATATCCGTCCCCTCTGCTTTCCATCTGTCTGAGTAGATAAAAATGACTGAAGGCTGCTGCAAAAAATTTTTTAAAAAAATTAGAGTGAAACTGAGCACCCACCACCAGTGTGGAGATGACTTCGTCTACCACTTCTTTGACGGTGACCACGTATCGGCTGGTCTCCGGGTTGATGATGCGTTCCTCTTTCTCCCAACGCACCATGATGGGTTTCTCTCCGTGAGCGATGCAGCTCATCCTCTTCTCCTCACCCTGCGTGGCCAGAGTGGTGTTGGGGTAGGAGGTGATCATGGCTGGGACTGGATGGAGGAGACAGGAAGAATTAGATCATATCTGCAAAAACATCTAGATCTGCACCTGCAAAACTATATAAATGTTGCTTTTTATTCCATTATGCAGTGAGAAATGTATAGTATTTGCCAACTATTATATTTCTTGCTCCTTTCCTCTTTTTCTCTGACAATTATGACAGCTATTTAAAGACTCCAGGGACCCGCATGAAGTTATGTTTGAGTCTGCTTGTCTCTTTGAGATGGAAACGGAGCCCTTCAGGTAAACCTGTACCTGCTTTGATAACGACGGTGGAAGAGCAACACGCTGCTGTCTGAGGATGAGGCGGAGGAACGGAGAACAGAGCGGTGACTCCTGACTGAACTCCCATCAGTCTGACAGTGGAGCCGGTCTGACTCTATGTTGTAACTGCACACCAGCTTCATTAGCAACACGTTTAAGCCTGTGGTGAAATAGTGTGTGTGTCTACTCAGTCTGTATTCACATTAACTTCTTTGGTTCTGAGCAGAATAAATAAAAATGCTTCATTATGGTCATCGTCTCAGTTATTATTACAGAACATTATAATGCAGGTAAAACTATGCAAATGTTCTTCTTGCTCCCCTGTTGTGTGACGGCTTAAAAACTGGAGCAGCAAATGATGATGAGAATCCATTCAAAAGCTCAGAGCAAGAAATAGAAATACACACCTTATTGAGTGGATCCTCAGCATCAGCAAATCCAGTAGTACTCCCCTCAGAACGATGCAAAATAACATGAGATTACAACGTCTGCTAATAATCTAGTTTTATTTCTCTTTGCCATGTACATATAAGTGAATTTGGTGCTGATTAGTGCAGTTTTCTAACGGAGCAGATGCTGTATTTATTAGAAGAGTTAGAGTATGTGTACTGTGTGGTAGTAAACATGTTGTAGTGAACACTGTGTCAGTGAAAAGGACAGCGATGGCAGATACATGTGGCAGATACCAGTACAGCAGTGGTTGGAGGCCTCCTCTCCTCAGAAAAGCTGCAGTATGTGTGTGTGTGTGTTTGAGTCAGTGTGTGAATGTCTGTACACTCCTGAATGTGTCTGCGTGCATGTGTGTGAGTGTTTTACTTTTGAGTGCATATGTATGAAAGTGTGTGAGAGCGACTGTGTCTGGGGGAGCTAAGTGGGCGAGCACAGAGAGCAGAAAAGACTTGTGCTCATGACACATCTCAGCCATGCTACACGATGAAGGAGAGAGAGAGCATGTACCCCTGCAGCGCTAACTATGATCCCTCTCTCTCTCTCTCTCTCGCTTCCTCGCTCTCTCGCTCGATCTCCCTCCTCAGGCTCCCACTAGGACAGTGATGATTTAATGATGAGAGACCACTTTGATTATTCATACACAGCAGACAAGTCCGCTGGCCGTGCTGTTGTCTCGCACAGACACACACACACACTCGCATTCGAGCATATACAGACGTGCACGAATAAAGAAACAAAAACAAGCACGACTACTGCACATTCAGAAATACACAAATAAAGACAAATACAGAAATACTGGCCTTGCACACACAGGTAGAGTAGACACGCTGACAAGTTAAAAAAAAAAAAAACAGGTATGCACAAGCACAAACAAATAATAAAAAAAACAGAAGCAATGACAGATAAACAAGATTTAGAAACACAAACATATACAGTTCTTCTCTGGGTCAAACAGTACATATACATAGCTTTGTTTTGGTTTCACACATGTCACAGTGGTACATTTTACTGCGAGTTGAAGTAGAAATACCAGAAGAAGAGAAGACGACCACAAAAATCAAGTATCTGATTATACAGGACTTGTGTCATTTAAGAAATAAATAAAATAAAGAGTCTTCAGCCATGTTAACAGTATTGAGTATTGATACAGACAAGATATCACTAAAGTTATTATAATTTATCCTGATGTGAACATAAACACACATATAAACAAACATTCACCTCAGTCCATCCAACAGTTACTGAGACATTTCATAAATGGGACGGCTAAAGAAAACGTTTAAGGATCAATAACGTAAAGTAAAAATCAGAGGAGAGATTCATCACCTGGTCACCATGAATCTGTGGCTAACATCAATAGTCACACACACACACACACACACAGTCTGGTTTCCTTAACTGCAGGGGACATTTCATTGACTTCCATTCATTTCCTGGAGACTTTCCTATTAACACTAGAGATGTCAATTGTTGCTACTACTTGTGTAACCTTTATCTAAACCTGACCCTCACCTTAACCAAACCTCAAATCTCTTCACCTTAATTCTTATTGAGACAGGTCCCCATAATGGGAGTGTGTAAACAGATTTAAGTCCCCACAACATAATGTATACTTAGACCAGACACACACACACACAAAAGCTCTAACATGTATCTCTTTGTCCTCACAGTATATTTGAAACAGGAAAAAATCGAAAACAGGAGATTCCCCGTTATGTGTTTGCATGTACAGATACAGATGTAGGTTGATTGTGTGTGTGTGTGTGTGTGTGTGTGTAGTCTCCATCCCTCATCCATCCCTGACATGATAGAATGTGTCAGACTCGGGACCGCCAACGTTTAAACCTCATTTCTTATTCACTCGCAGCCCGGTCCCTCTCCCTCGCTCCCCTTTCCCACTGCCCCCGCGCAGGAAATCGCTGATTTATTTTGCATAGCAACTATGAATTTTAAGTGAATCCTATTAAAAGAGTCTCCTCTGCCGCTTCTCTAAATGTTATTGCTCCTTAACAGGGGCTATTTTCTCCTTCTAAATCGGAGGCCTTGGCAGTGCAAGTTAACATCGACGAAGCTGCTGTTTTCTCACTGAAAGAATCAGTGAAAAGTGGCATCATGACAGCACACAAGGACACGTACGTGTACGCATACACGTCTGTGTGAAATCACATGTGCATGAAAAGATTTGTCATTTCTATTTGTATGTATGAGCACATGTTCGTCTGTGGAGGTGTGTGTACATTTAGAGGGTTTTCAATCTGCCTGTGACCTTGTGATGTGTGTGTGTACTTATTCATGTGAATGAAGCATGTGAAGCAAACTGCAGGATCTGAAATTTCCTACAATGTTCAGCGATCTTGGTTGTGCTTCAGTGGCCTGAGCTGAGGTGAGGCTACTCACTCGCTTCCTCCTCATCTCATCTCTATGCATCTACTGTGCAGCACTCGCAGGGCCCCAGGCTAAACCTATTCTTTTTGATAGCCCATAATTGCTTGGTTGATGTATATTTTTTAATATCCAGTGATATTACAGGGGCCTGGTAATAAAACACGGGCGGGTAGAGGAGACTGTGAGTGGGTAGAAGAGAGACAAGGGAAAAAAGGAAAGCTGAGAGCGTAGATAGGGAGGGAAAGAGAGGGAGAAGAAAAGAGAACAAGGTGCAAAAAGGAAGAGAGAGAGATAATAACAGATGAAATAACAGGAAATAGTCACTGAACAGAGTATGAGGCTTCTCTATTAAAAAGATGCACATTCAGAGAGAAGATATGGGTTAAATGTTGAATTAGAAAACCAGAACCAACACTGTCTGGAATAGAAAATTGTCAACACAGAATGATGTATAATATTTTAAATTAATCTAATATTCATCCTGGTTTATTTAAACTATTTTGTCAGTTGTGTGATTGAATGAAGCTTAAAAAAAAAGGTCTGTAAATGGTAAATAAATATATACTTTGCTGTGGCAACAGGGAATTTAAACATGCAGTTGTCGTCAAATAAACAAGGATATGAATTGAACCAAATAATGTTTTATTTGGGGGAAAAAAGAAAACAAATCTTTCTCTTATTGCTGAGAATGTAAGAGACAAAGATAGCCAGAGTGTGCAAATAAAGCAGAGAAACATGAAGACTGTTTTTCCCATGAGCCACTTTGACGGCTTCTAATTGAAGTATTGATGGATTTAAATGAGGCAGAAATGCACTCAAGAGTTTCAGCATCTCATAACACACACACACACACACACACACACACACACACACACACACACACACACGACCACAACTGCACAATCACCATCACAGACACCACATCCAAACAAGAATATACACAATAAACCATGTGCACATACACGTGAATAATAAAACACGTCTTCATTATATAGAATAATAAACACACTGTGTGTTCACAAATGAAGAGAGATGTGTAATTATACACAAACACACACACACACACACACAAACACACAAACACTGAGCTATGGACATAATGGTGTCGGTGAACACGAGCTCAGTAATGGTCTCCCTTTTTCAAACCACTCATGTGAGTAAGTACACTTTCACAGAAAGCATCTTGAGTGTACGAGTACAGTTTGGGGTTTAAAGGGCATGAAATGTGATCTGTTGATGAGTGACAAGTCTGCAACTGAGCCTGTGTGTAATGACCAAACAGTCAATGGCAGCAGAGGAGGGACAACGCACACGGTACAATCACAGTCGCCCCGACAACTTCTGGCCATTTCCTGTAATGTGAATTATTGTCGATGCTAACTGAATCACAAATGACTTAGAGGTTTTAAATGACACCACAAGAGACACATAATTCAGGAATAAATGGACAGTGTTAAAATAAAATAAAAAAGACAGATGTGTACCGCATTTGATGTGACTGTTTTGTTTCTCTTGTAGACATTTTTACTGAGTCATGTCATCGTGACAGCGGCTGCTGTTTTCATCACAACCAGACAGTTTTTGTTGGAAGTGGAAGAGGATGATCTGTGCAGGTGTGTCAGAGCGACTCAATAATTACAGAACAAAACAAAACAACAAATAAAGCATTTCTTTTTAAAAAAAAAAAAAAAAAAAAAGCAACACAAAAAGGAACAATTCACTCTCCTGCAACTGTCAACTTGTTGTAAAAAATAAATCTGAAATAAAAATCACTCAAAACATCACTACAGGATGCACATCTCCACAACTATATGTATGTAAATTAGTGAAATGAACTTAATTCACTCATTTAATCTTCATTATCTGGATGTAAACTGTATGTAAACACACCAGGTTTATCTAGGATTATAAACTCCTGCAGTACTGACGCACGTCTATTGATACTGCTGTTCTCCTTCAACACCAAACCACAGCAGGACATACTTATACTGGTGTGGAGACAGAGGAGAAAGGGGAGAAGAGATTAACTGAAGTTCAGTGCAACAAGAGAGCTGATTGGATTACTGATCTATATCATCTCACTCTAAGCTGTTAATGTTAGACCATCTCTTTGACTCTGAAAGACTCATATTGATATAGTGGAGTCCAGTAGATATCATGAACAAATTCACTTTTCATTGTACGACACAAGTCATTGTTCACTTAGAGTTTTGTTTTTTTCTTTTTAGTTTAAATACATTTCTCCAAAAAAAATATTTATGCTACTGAGAGCTGAGTATACTGTAGCGGCAACCACAGTGTTTGTTCTCTGCTTGGCAGAAAATGGAGGCAAAAAAAAAAAAGAAAGGTTAGTACAGCTATAGGTCAATTTGCTGCATAGCAACTGGGTGCTACAGTCAGCAAACTGACCTATGAAAACATAGAGAGCACGTTCGTCTCTGAGGCTGCTGCTGCTGCTGCTGCTGGAGCACTGACAGTTTCTTCACACAGCGGTGGCTCCCAGTCTTACACAGTCACTTATTACAGTGACACATGAAAATGCAAATGACTAACTGTGGGAAAAAAAAAAAAAAAAAGGTTTAGCCTGAAGGAGAGTTCTCCTCTGTAATTATTCAGGTCAGAAGTGAAGGTTGGATGAAGAACTTTTAGAGCGTCTGATCTCAATCATGCTCATATTATATATTCAAATTCAGTGTGAGAGATATGTAAGAGTAATGATGACAGTACACTGAGCGAGATATATAAAACAGTCATGTCATAAAAATACACACACGTTCACGTGTGTTTGATATCAGACTCAGAAGAAGAAGAAGTGATAGAGGCAGAGAGAGAGCTGTGTGTCAGCGGGGCTCCTCGTGCTCCAGTTTGATAACGGTGGTTAAAAAAAAACAGAAGAGAAAAAAAAAAAAAAACATGAAAATGAAGAGCTACTGTTAACTCTGTAGGGAGCTACATGCTAATGTTCAGTGGAAGCAGGACAGTGGTCTTAATAAAGAGGTTGATAAAGTCCTGGTCCATTTCCAGATAGAAAAGATTGAACCACACTACTTTAAAAGTAAAGGTAAGAAAAGTAAAGGCTTTTGGCTCGATTGTGGTGGATTTCAGACTCTTTTTGGTGCATTTATGTCTATGTGTTGTGGAGTTACATAATTGGATTTACCCGTGAGTTTTGGCAACCTTTAGTTTTTTCTTTTGCACACCTAATTTGGGCCTTATAGGGGCTGTACATCCTTTTAAAACTGCCAAAATTGGCCGTCAAGAGCTATTATTGAATGTGAAATGAGAAGCATAAAGCCACGATAGCGGATCAGAATCCATAAACAAATACTTGATGATGCATTTCTTTCGTTTTCTTCCGTCTACATGTTGACATGAAAACTGAGTTTTCCCAAATCCCCACTTTGGCCGGAGGTTTTTAGAAATAATCACAGGGATATATCACAGTTTTTCCACATACTATGCTGTGTTTAACAGAGCCTTTGTGTCACTAAGAGCTTGGATTACACACTTTAAAATACACATTGATTAGATATTGATCGGCTGTTATTGACACAGGATCTTACTTTTGACGGTGAGGTACATGGACTTGCTGACATCAGCTCCCACGTCGTTGCTGACCTTACACAGGTAGAAGCCGCTGTCGTCTTCCAGCACGTGTTTGATCAGCAGTGAACCGTTGCTCAGCAGCTGAATACGAGAGCCACTGTTCAGAAGGATGGGCTGAAACTGAGGCACGCCGGCACCTGGAGAGAAAAAGAAACATTTTCAATCATTTTATAATAAATTAGGCGTAAAATCTAGTGTTTTATAGATCATACATATGTGGAAATACACATCCATGTCCACATAATTGTGAAAATCAGTAGAGAAAAACATGTCTTGTGTGTAACAACATGTAGTACTTATCAGTGGGCTGACCTCCAGTTTATGTGTGTGTGTCATGCATGTGTGTTTAGAGATTTTTGGACAAAGCCAGTCAGATTTAGAGAGGATTGTAAACATGTTTCTTAACACCAGGACTAAATCCTTAAACCGCCCAAACAACTGCTGAGCAGACTCAGCTGCTGGTGTGATGTAGTCGAAGCAGACATAATGTTCATGTTTAACAAGACAGCAGACTGGTGCAGAGGAATAACACACAGTCAGAGAGCAGCGAGGACTCACATGGCTGCTGGCCTTCAGAGCACAGCCCAGTCAGTGGTAGAGATGTTTCTGACACATTATTCCTCTGTATCAACGTTGAAGTATTAGATCCATAATGACACATAAGTTGAGGATGGATTTTGCATGTGATGGTCCTGAGTAATATAATCCCCATGAATATGAGTCAAACTCCCCCTCAAGATACTTTACGTTGGTTGAAGTAATATCCAGTTTGACCGTCTTTTGTTTTCACAACCAAATAGTTAACAATGAAAGTAAATGGGGCAGTCAGCCAAACGTATCTAAATTGTCATTTTTTAACCACTAATAAAGCTCAAAATATCACTTCACTTACCCAGCATCTTGTTTTTTTATAACAATTGGTGATGAAGGGTGTTCCACATCAGCAGATTCATCATTTTCCTGAGGAACAGGTCGATGTGTCCGTGAAGAGCAAGAAAAATGATGAATCTGCTGATCTGGAACACACTTCATCAACTTTAGTTACTAAGTTATCTTACTTAGTACTTCAGTTTATGTGTAGGGACCCTGTTCAGTGAAATGATATTTTGAGCTTTATTAGTGGTTAAAAAATGACAATTTAGATACGTTTGGCTGACTGCCCCATTTACTTTCATTGTTAACTATTTGGTTGTGAAAACAAAAGACGGTCAAACTGGATATTACTTCAACCAACGTATTTATATTCATGGTGAAATAGACCTCGGGTTCAAGTTAATCCAGACTATTACATTAATTATCAAAAGTCCAGTATAACTGACATTTAAAATCCATCACTGAAGCATTGAAACTACTTAATATTGTCTGATTTGCTGACTGTGTGAGGGATGAGGGCATCAACAATACAAATAATGAGTAACAGGAATAAAAAGTCACAGAAAATGAGAGATTTTACAGAAAGTGATTTAACCTCTTGTTCTCTTGTTAAACAAAACAGTACATAGTCCTTTAATGACACTAACGGTCTCCTCTTATCGTAATGAAAGCCTTGTATTCCACCTCGCTCATGTAGTATTAAACACGCGTGTGAACGCAGGCAGACGTTGCAACCGCTGGTGTTAAAGTTAGCGTGTAGAGATTAGGCCATTTAGTGAGCTGTGTGCCTTTTAATTAAAATGCAGTCAAGTGGCTGTGGCTCGCAAAAGGGTCAAGTGGTGACTTTGTTCCTGCTCCCGTGGCTCCGAGAGAAGCAGAGAGAGGGAGGGAGATGTGTTCTTCCTTGAATTATGGATTTTGCATATCCAAATACTGCTAGTCGTTATGCTAATAGCAGTTGACCTTTACTTACTGTTCCATATCTCCTAGAGACACTCATTTGGCTCTTAGCTACTTCTGTTGCAGTAAAAGCATCCCAGACAGTCTTTCTCTGAGTAAGCTGAACTACAGCTTGCAACAAATCTCTGACTGAGACCCTAAGTAACAACATATTACAGTACAACAGGGAAGATGTAAATAACTAAGGTGGAAAATTTGTGACTAAAGCTCAAATAAAACACAAAACCAACCAGCTCAACTGCTCAACTCAACCATGTGGTGCTTCCCTCTGGGTAAGTAAAGCTTGTTTCAAACAGTATGAGTGAGTAGACACACACACACACACACACACACACACACACACACACTGCTCAGCCTTGTCTCTGTAATGATCAGGACAGTGCTGATCAGGCATGAGGCCTATTTTTCTCACATCCACATGCACACACACACAAATCCCATCAAAGGGTAAAAAATAAATAAATGAAAAAAACAAACTGATTCTTTCATTCCTTTGATCACTGTGCCAATAGACACACACACACACACACACACACCTCCTCATTGGTTGCTGTGCTTCTGCTGGTGAAGCTTTCATCCCTGGTTATATGGATGATGGAGCAAACACCTGGGGCTCCTCTTCATCTGCTCTGCTCAAGTGGCTGAACTCACCTGCTGCCTTCCTGCCTGTCTGCTTCTCTCTGTCTGCCTATGTATATCTGTCAATCTTTTTGTGTGTGTGTGTGTGTTTTATATATTGTGTGTCTCACTCTCTGCTAACTCTCTAATGATGCAGGTAGAAAACCCAGGAAGCCCCCAGCCCGTATTTTCAGAAGGTTGTGTGTGAGTGTGTTTGTAAGTTCATTCACACACTTACTGTATGTGCTGGCTGTGGATGAACTAAAATGAAACCTACTCACCTAAAAAAACAGTAAAACTACTGTCACATCCGCTGTGAACACACTCAACTACAGACACAACTTCAAGAGACACAACCTGAGGAGCTTAAAGTGACGGTCCGGTTTGAACCCAGGGTCTATTTCACCACATTTAGGAGTCAAACTCCCCCTCAACAGATATGTTACGTTGGCTGAAGTAATATCCAGTTTGACCGTCTTTTGTTTTCACAACCAAATAGTTAACAATGAAAGTAAATGGGGCAGTCAGCCAAACGTATCTAAATTGTTATTTTTCTACACATAAACTAAAGTACATAGAGTTTATTAAAAAACACTGTTTTACAAGACTTACGCAACGTCATGTTTTCATAACAACTGGTGTTATGGTGTCAAACTCGATGTTACTTCAACCAACGTAAAATATCTGTTGAAGGAGAGTTTGACTCGTTTTCATGGTGAAATAGATCGTGGGTTCAAATTACTCCAGACCATCACTTTAAAGGTGTGGTCCAACTAGCATCACACAAATCTTCCCTGAATTTGGCAAAAATGATTTTATGTCGTAGTGCAACAGAAAACCCTGTGATTGTTCTTTTAACATGAACAACAAGTTGGATTACTGCAGTTCAATACAGACCAGAAACACTGACAATTCATCTATTATAACTGTTACTGCTCTATTGTAAATGGCCTTTGTTCCAGTGATAGATGAGCACCGATCACTCAGTAATAAACTGAACAACTCAAGACTGTTATGTGAAGGTTAAACATAGTGTGTATTATAAAACAATATTCTTTAAATCTGGGTTTAATTATCATGAATGATAGACTTTGTTTGACATGATATATCCGGGGAAATATCCAAGTTGCAGACCATCCAGGACTGAATTTTAAATGTAAGTCTTTTATTTCTGCTGGCAGGTTCAGGGTAATGCATGCTGTGCTTAATGTACCTTTAGAGTGCTCCCATACAATGGTGGGTGGTGGGTAGCCTTCAGCTGAACAGTTGAGAGTAACAGTTTTCCCATAGATCCCATCTTGATCCTCAGGCTGAACCACAAACTGAGGAGGAACTGTACACACACACAAAGAGAGAAACGAGCAACAGTTGACAGTGATTCATGAAACTGTGGGTGTCTTTAATATAGAGCAACTGTTTGTGGTTGTTTTCATACCAGCAAAACTCTACACCAGTGGATTTTACCTTCAGAGACACAGGAGGAACTAATAAGTGAAGTTAGATGCTGTAGGGAATGGTTAAAATGAAAATCTGGTCCAGTTTGTTTTTTTTTTTTTTCTTTCTCACCTCTGACGATGAGCTGACTCTGGTGCTCCACAGCCGCAGCCTCGTTGCGGGCGATGCACGTGTAGTTGCCGTTGTGGTCTGGAGTCAGGTTGGAGATTCGCAGCGAGCTGGTGAAGTCGATGTTGTCCACGGTTACACCCAAACTGGCAGGGATCGGCCGTCCGTCTTTCTGCCACGTGATGTCCAGCGGCCGGTCGCCAGACATGACCACACAGGGGATGAAGACACGTTGGCCGATGGTGAAACGCTGGAATTCAAAGGGTTGGATGTAGGGAGGAACTGCAGGCAGAAAGGAGGAGAAAAAAAGAAAAGAGAGACAGAGACACAGGATTAAATGTGATTTCAGATTAGAATTTCAAAGAACATCTTAATTCCCTGGATTCTGTGTCATGTATTGTCCCACAATCTTCTAACTACCTTGCTTTTAAAGAAGTCACTGAAGGGACATAAAAATCCTGAACAGCAATAATTCGACATCATCATCAAACATTTTATCCTTTTAGAAAAAGAAACTCTGACTTCACACAAACACAGAACAAAAGAAACCAAATAACTCTGAGATGACTTGACTATTTAGAAAAAGAAATCAATGATTTACTAATCTAAATAAAAAACATCTGACACCTTGACTTCTACATCCTTCAACGTTTTATTGTAAAACACTGATTATAACAACATTTTGTACCCAGAAAAAAGAAAAACAAGTGTTTAAAGTCAATCTGGCTGCGTAATAAAATCACTCAGTTCTACAATAAGATGTATTCAAATTGCCTGTGCTGTATTCTCTGGGAAATCTCCAACCATCACACAAGTCATCTGTGTTTGAGTGTCCAGTGAGTTCAAATAACTGTGAAATAAGCAGCACTTTAGCAGCTTATTTAATTCACAACAAAGTGGAGATAATGGACTCCAGGGATCCCCAAAGACACTTCCGCATTTTAAGCATGAGCAGAGTAAATTAACAAATGCACTCGCTCACTATAGCACCACTGGGAAGTGTTGCTTTATATCATCACTCTGCTCTTTTTTGTTCTCACTCTCTTTCACCCCCTGCTTTCCTCGCCCCATGGAAAGTGTAATATAGTGACAACAACCTAACATACTGCACAGAGGCAAAGAAATGGGGTATAATGGGAAAGTCCTTTTAGTATTAGCTATTATAGGTTGTAAGATCTCAGTGGGGATCAGTCACTCAGCTCTTTAATATCACTGATACAGTTTTCATAAGCTACACTGATGTACTGAGGAATATCAGTAGATTAATTTAGTCTGGAAAGATCTATTTTTATATGCGTCTCTGTTTCTGTGTGAGTACATGCATTTATTCATCTACCTAGTGAGATGTACCTCACAACGTGCTTTTACTACCAACTTTAGTGTGTGAACAGTGAAGAGAAATACAAAATTATGACAATTTAAAAGAATATTTCAAGATTTTCTTTTCAGACGTTGGTTGAGATGATTTCAGTTAGCTTAGCTTAGCATCTGAGACATCTGGTATGACTCAAAATCCACAGACAGATTGAACAAAAGGCCGATGTGTCAATGAAGAGCCTGAAAAATGTTGAATCTGCTGATGTGGAACATCCTTCATCACCAGTTGTTATGAAACAAGACGTTGGGTAAGTCTTGTAAAACAGTGTTTTAATAAACTCTGGGTTCACTTACTAAGTTATCAGTACTTCAGTTTATGTGTAGGGACCCTATTCATGCTACTGCTGAAGTGAAGTGATATTTTGAGCTTTATTAGTGGTTAAAAAATGACAATTTAGATACGTTTGGCTGACTGCCCCATTTACTTTCATTGTTAACTATTTGGTTGTGAAAACAAAAGACGGTCAAACTGGATATTACTTCAACCAACGTAACATATCTGTTGAGGAGGAGTTTGACTCGTATTCATGGTGAAATAGACGCTGGGTTCAAATTAGATGAGATGATCTCAGCTAGCTTAGATTAGCATGACTCAAATGATTTTGACTTTGGATGGAGCTAAGCTAGCTGCTTCCCAGAGAAGATATGAGGATGTTATTGATCATCTAATCTATCTCTCATCAAGAAAACAAATAATGTTGATCTTTTTTATATACAATCAGAGTCTGATGCTGGAATTTAACTGAATGACGGAAACTGTTGTCACATATTCACATTGTTTGAAGTTAAATAAAAAAAATAAAACTTCAAGGTTGTGCAGCATCGATCATCTTACTCTGCCGTACCTCTCACACGAACATGGACGCTCTGAGAGTCCATCTTGTTGGGTTGAACCATCACTTTACAGTTATACTCTCCAGCGTCCACCTGCTGCACGTTGGTCAACTTCAACGTGCCGTTGTTCTCAAAGGCTCGTTGACGGTGGTTGAATGGGAGAAGCGCTGAGTTTTTGAACCATTTAATGGAATAGTAAGGGTAACCAATCACACGGCAGTGTACAAACGCATCCCGTCCAGCGATCGCTGTGATATTCTTCATTGGACGAATGCTGGCGCGGCCTAAAAAAGGTCACAGAGAACGAGACAAGAACCTATATAAAGACATTTCATGGACGGTGATGTTGACATTAAATCACAGGTGTAACGTGTGAAGTGTTTTTTTTTTTGTCTGCAGTTTTTTTAAATAAAATGCCACATTTCAGACTCATGATTTTCCCAAAATATATTTAAGATTTAAACAAGATGAGGAGAACGTTTCTCTCTCAGCGTCACAGCTATTTACAGCTTTTGTTTGTTTGTTTACAATAAGATCTTTGCCTGAACTCTTTAAGTAACATGTAAAAACGTATCGCTACGGCCCTCGCCGCTCACCCACATAACATAAATTTCTGTCTCATAAAATGGAAACAGAAATCTCTTTAACATCTGATCATGAAGAGCTGAACTGGCTGCTTGAGCAAATACACGCAGACACAGACACACATGAATGTCTTTCTCTCTCACACACACACACACACACACACACACACGAGCAAACCACAGATAAATTTATTCATGCAACTAGAAGAAATGTATTTTTCTCCTGGCTATTTACAAACCAGCCCATTTTGGAACCCAATATCCAGATAAGCTTCGTATGCAGGAAACCAGGATAATTCATTTGGCCTAAAAACACGAGTATGTAGGAAAGCACAATAATTTGGAAAGAAAAAGCCAAAGCTGCAATGTTTAAAATTATATAGTAAGAAGGAAATAAGTACAGAAAAATAAGGTAGTACACAATCTAAGAGGAAACGTAAATATGATTAAATATTTAATACTAAAACTAAAAATTCACTTGTATCACTGTAAGAACAGAAAATAACAAAATCCTACAAAAAGTTTTCACATTCAAACAACAACCAGCAGCACCACAGACACCGAGCAGCCAAGTTCACAGCGAGACGTCGACAGACGCACATAGAGACAGACAGGTATGTGTATTGTTGTTCTTGGAGGAGCTGATTTGACAAGCACCTCTTACGTTTATTCGAGCCTGGTGGTACACGACCCCGGCCGAGTTGCTGCACGTGCACCGGTACACCCCGCCGTCCTGCACCTGGGTGTGAGTCACGTTCAGCTGGCTGACCACGTGGCCCTCGTGGGTCTCGTAGTGGCCCAGGTGGTGGTGGCTGTCTTTGATGACGGGGTCGTCGTCCAGAGACCAGGTACACCTGGGGGGAGGCGTGCCCTTGACGTTGCAGACGAGGAAGACGGGCTCGTTTGGGTTCACCACCTTCTCACTGAAGGAGGACAGGATCTTTGGAGTACCATCTATGACGGAGGACAAGGTGGGACGTGGTAGGAGACAGGGACACGGTAGTAAATAAAACAATCTTTTCCATAAACAAATCTTCATCTTTCTACTTGGTGGTCAACTAATGACCAAACATTTTATCTGAAGGCAACATCTTACAAAGCTTCTAGGATTTCACTGACATTTTTTTGAGGTTGTTGCAGCCTCATTAGCCTGAAATTTGCAGCATTTTTAGACTTTTTGTTGCGCTTTTTTTAATGATTTTATTTTCTTTTAGCCAATTTTTTTAGCCCTCATACTTATATAGTTTAACAATTAATTCAAAAGGGAATAAAATCACTAAGTGTTATTTGCAGCCTGTGTTAGACGTCCACTTTAGTAAACTCGGATACTGTTTCTCTTGGTTTCCTGCATCTTCCAAAAGAAACAAGGAAGTGATTCACTGACGTATGGATCAATGTTTCACTGGAAACGATGATTATTGGTCAGAAGTTGCAAAGTCATTCAGTATTTGTGGAGATTAGAAAATCCTGGACTGTCTGAAATTTTGGATCTTGGAAACATAAATATTTCTCTACACTATAATTTAATTTCTCATACCTATCCAGACTAGAAATTACTAAAATCTAATCCACGCTGCGTATGAACCCTGTAAGCTTAAAGATGACTCCACAGAAATTCAGAAAATACATTTAATTTAGTCAGTTTCTGCACAGCAGAGACTTGTGAGAGTATCATTGTTAAATCAGCTATAATAGCGTCTTTTTGTAAAATAACAAACAAGTCTCCAGAATTCACCATAATGTGCCTTTAATTTGAGGACACGATTTCGTCATGAAAGGAGGTGACACAGAGGCCGTTTGGCTTTTGAAACGTCTGTGTCTGCCTGCTGCTGCTCTCTGATAATATAGGTCTGTTCCACATGATTATAGATTATCAATATCTTCTTTTTACAGCTCCTCGGCCACAGGAGACAGTTGCCTGAGCAACGCTGCCAAGGTAAGCTATTGGATTCAAGAGTGTGTGTGCATGTGTTTTTGTAAGTGTTTGTGAAGTCTGGGATGATCATGCTAATGGCGGCCTATAGCAGAGAGTCACAGCAGGATGCCATTAACACATAAACCCTGTATTGATCTTCACGGCCTGAATCTGTCTCTGCTAACTCATTGATTATGCATAAGACAGCTACCAGAGTGTGGCTTTTGGTCGGCATCAGTGCGCATGCTCCACCCTACAAATAACATACACATATTTTACCTTCCAGGATGACTTGCACAAAATCCTGTGCAGACATCTTGGCTTTCCTGGCGAAGCACTGATACGCTCCGCCGTCGCTCTTTGACATTCCCTCCATGATGAGGTTCTCCCGGTTGAGTCCAGTGAAGCGAACATTGTTGCCTGGGTAGATGATCTCTCCGTTACGATACCACGACAGCTCGTACTCGTCTGAGCCGCTCACGCTACAAGCCAGAGACACTTTACTGCCCACGCTGCCTTTCACCTTTCGAGGGCTGACCACTGCCTTCAGGGGCTCTAAAGACAAAAAATGAGAGAAATATTTTATTTTTAAAGGTGATTTAATGATTTCTTAACAGAAAGTCTGATCCAGCGATTCAGAGTTTAACTGAAAAGAAGGAAAGTTTAAAAAAGTCTTCACTGATCTGAATCTTACGTTTAAAAAGTGAATATTTGCTGCTTTTGTTAATGTTTTATCACAATAACCTTAATGAGTTTTGGACTGTCAATCATACAACATGTCACCTTGAATTTGGACCTTTTTCATTATTTACTGACAATTTATAAAACAGTGAATTAAAATCAAATCAACAAATTAAAATTGTTAGTGTCAGTTGTGATCAGATAAATTAATCAACATAAACAAACTATACAACCTCTACACTTCATTATGAAATGTTTTATAATAAATATATAAGTGAGTATATAGTGAACGTTTCCATGTGTTTCGTGGTTTCTTAATAAACGTTTTTGTCAGATGCTTTTAAAAGTTTTGTGTTTTCATCTGTGATTCATATAATTATGATGTGACACTGGTTCTTCCCATCAGTTCTCTTTCTCTCTTGCTTTATTCTTTTCATTTGCACAATATATTTATATGGTTTAAATATTTGCATAAATGGCCACAGCTTTTGTACCAGTCTGCAGATGATAAAAAAAGAGATTCCTCTCTTTTTAATAAAGCTTACGTTTAACATAGAGGCGTCCCATGACCTCAGCGTTGCCATAACTGTTCCACACTTCACAAACATACGTCCCAGCGTCGCTGGGCTGCGTTCCTTCTATCAGCAACCCTGTGATGGTTTGTCGGAAGCGACTATCAGGCTCCAGCGGGCTGTTGTCCTTCAGCCAGCGGTATTTGGGCGTCGGGTAGCCTGAAGCCTTACAGGGCAGCTCCACCCGATGATTAATCATCACCTCTCGGTGGTCAAAGCCGTCCAAGATGCCTGGCTCAGCATTGGTGGGGTCTGGAAGGAGCAGAGAATTTAGTGTTAATTAGTGGTGAGCGTTGCCAGCCGGTTGATAGTTTAATCCAATATTGATTCTTGGGGTCAAGACTCGGTTCCATATACTGTATATTTTGTTCTGCAAGGAAGAGGCGAGAGACTGAGGCTTTAATTTGAGACGAGACAAAATTTTATTGTGACGAAGATGAAACAAATGACTTCTTGTTTGTTTGTCTGCAGGATATTATACAGTATAATCTACAACCTGTAACAACTTGTAACGTCGTCCATGTACCATTTGTCCCATCTGCTTCAGTGTAAGTACATTACTGACCTGACACAATGAGACGTGCACTGTTACTCTGGCGAGTCTCGCCAGTGTAGCGGTGGCGTGTGGTGCAGCGGTAGTTGTTCAGCCCATCCTCAGGCAGGACGTCCAAAATGTACAAGGCTCCTGTGGATGTGATGAGATATCTTTGTCCTGTAGCAGAAAAAAAAGAACAAGTTATATAGATATGAAAACAACATTTATAATATAAAGAATTTATTCATTCAAGCACAACTGAAAGATTTATTTCTCCACAGGGTGCTGGTAACGTTGAAGTGCTGGAGAAGCGTCTGATTAAAATCAGACCTGAATATCAAACCCTTGCCCTCTAACATCTTTTATTGCCCCGTCTTTGTGTCTTTGACTTCTGCTGTTGTTGAAACCTCAGTGGAGCCAACGTCTGGTATAGAAAACCAATTCCTCTTTGGCTGTCACTGCCAGTTGTGTATGTACGGTAATATTATGTTAATTCTGCAGATCAAACCAGGCTGAGTGGGGTTGTCAACATCCATAAGGAATGAAACCTTCCTCTCCGCCATCACATGGATGCCCACATTCCCACGGGAGCAGATTGATGTCAAAACTGATCGAAAAAGCAATTTACAGGAGATTGTCTTCACTCTGCAGTGGTGGGCATGCTAAGATAGCGGCGGCGCAGGAAACACCCCTACAGTTAAAGTTGAAGAAGAAATAACGTAAACTGACATCCTGAAGTTTAGATAAAGAAATAATCATTAAAATGTTTGACACATCTTTTTAAATCTCTTCCTCTTTCATCTTCTCAACGTCTTTTCTTTCTGATTTTATAAAAACTTTCAAAGCAAAACGATGTAACTTGTGTGTCGTCGTTTCACATGAAAAACATTTTACTAGTTTTAAATCACCTGCTCAACAAGCTAATAAAAGATGTCAAGAGGAATCATTTGTGAGGTGTTTATCTGAGCCTCATTAGGGATTATATCCTGAAAGAGGTTTCTATTTCTTCTTCTGCTGTGTGTGTGTGTGTGTACTTTGACTGACGGGGAACAGAGTGTAACATAATGTTGCAAGTTACTATGAAAACTTGGCACAATGAAATAACAATTAACGGTGGAAACTTCAACAAAAATGAAATGAAAATGATCAAACTGTACCAAAGATATTTTAGAACAAATGTCAGAAAATATCTTAAGATCCAACAGTTAAACTCTACGTCTGCAGCGGCACAAACACCGTGACAGTCGTGACGACAGTTACATTTTTTTTACTATTATTATTTGAAAATTCTTGACTGCTTAGATTTAGCAAAAAAAAAAAAAAAAAATCTCTGCGCATATTTGATTTTGATTGCACTCCATGTCTGAAGGCAGTTATATCAGCGATTTATCTAAAAGTAGAACGAACTGGGGCTGTGTGGGAGCTGCTGAAGCAGATTAGCGGTGGGTAATTCATTTAAGTTGAACATGGGAAGCTATGGGCTTTTCTTCTTCTTTTCCTCTAAAAACACACAGTTAAGATGTACAGTAAAAAACAAAAAACGCAGGTGCTCTGTCAAACAAAAGCAAAGTGATGAATTCCATATATTTCTGTTTATTACAGCACACGGCTGCAGTTGTTACAGTTATTGTTGTCGGTGCCAAATAGACGTTTCAAGATCCTATGAAAAATGCATGGACAGGCAGGTACACGCAGCTCTTCTTCTATATGGGTTAACAAATTAGACGCCACCTTCCTTGGGTCACGTAACATGGTCTCATATAGAAACAACTCCATGTCACACTATTACTGCAGCGTTGCCTCCACGTTGCATGGTTTTTGTGCTGCAGTGCACAATCCAAATATTGATCAGGAACAATCTAAATATAATCATTTAATTTAAAACAACATCAATGCACGATTAATATGCATTTTAATGTTTATATATGTAAAGTAAAATCAAACACGGGGCATAGAGAGGAAGAAATGCAGGGGGGAAAAAAATAAAAACATTAAAAAAAAAAAAAAAATAAAAATGCACAGCTATTGTAAGCATTGACCTAGATAGAACCGACAACAGATTCCACACATTTGATGTCCTGAAGGGATTTCACTGGTTTACATACAGGGCTGTTAGATGGGCAACCAGCAAGTGGAATCTATAAAGAGGGGGAGGAAGGGAGGGTGAGACTGTACTCTCTCTCTTTCTGTGTGTGTGTGTGTGTGTGTGTGTGTGTGTGTGTGTGTGTGTGCCAGCAGCCATGCGTGCATGCCAGTATGCAAACGATTGGTGGGAGGAAATCTCCTCAGAGGTTGTGGAGGCCAGATGCAAAAAAAAAAAAAGAAATTACATTACTGTTTTTACTGTTTTTACAACGTTGCTTTTTTAAACTACATGTTCAAAGATGATTTTGCATATAAAAGCTTATTAAATGTAAATATTTAACTACTTTTTTTTTCACTAATCACTTGTGGCTGTGTTCATCAATATATAACATCATATTTAAAAAAAAAAAAAAAAAAAGGGATGAATGTGTGAAGGTTATATTTTCGTGTGGCGTACTGCAGCAAAAACAAAATTCAGACATCTCCTCAGAAGCTGTCCACTCCACACTCACTCGCCTCTTTTTCCTTTTTTCTCTCCTCCCTTCTGGCTTCTCCATTTTGATTCTGTACTGGTCCTCTGAAATCTCACTGTGGAATCCATCTTGAGTGAGACAAAATGGTATTTCACTCCAGCCGCTGTGAGCTGCTGCAATTTTCTCTTCAAGCACCTCTATGCTCCTGCAATGCCTTTTAAGACGTCAGAGCTCAGTTATTGTGTTATGACAGAATGAAGTGCAGGCAGAGGGGACGCCACAGTGAGGGAGGGGATTCAGAATGAGAGCTATTGTGTTGAATTGTATTGCATTGTATTGTATTTCTTCATCGCGACTCACTCCTCTTCAGTTCTTCTGCTTTGTCTTTAACTAACTCAGAACATCAGCATTTAGGAGCAATTTCTATTTCACAAAAAAAAAAAACAACAGTGTGTCAAATAGGAAAATCCCTTTTAAAGCATGAATTGTGTTCCCAGACGCATTAAAAAAAAAAAAATCCTCTGGATAGAGATTTCTGTGTTATTGTCAAAAAAGTGGAGCTCGTCCTTCCACATCCATTCACAGCCACTGCTACTGTAAAGTGAAAAAAAATCCTCCACTCCACCAAACACACTTTATCTAATCATCCCCACTTTACCAGAGACAGAATCTAATAGGAACAGCAGGCTCTCAGTCTCAGCAGGCTAAATAAGCCTCGACGTACAGACGAGCTAATGTCACAGCATCTTCACCACCGACGTCGACTCAATGGAGTCGCTGTGATTTAAATGAGAGACGAGATGGTCACGTCTGCAACTGAACTACGATGAATTAATGAAGAACTACCGACCTGTTTATCGCCAGTAATAACTTATTATATCTTCAGCTCAAATTGTTTTCAATGCATCTCCATGATGATCTCACATACATATTCTATATATGTGTGTAATTCATCTGAGATATAGTTCAGACATGAAACGATCTCAGGTGAATAACACTGATTAATGATTTACAGGAGACGTATGTGGGTTTAGTTTAAATGTAGTAGGTTAAGGACTAATCCTTGTACAAACGGTGAGTTGGTGAGTCAGAGTAGTTATTGTTCAGAGAGGAAGGTGGGGATGGCTCTCAGTACACTGTGAGTCAGACAGTGAGGAGGGACCCACTTCTAGGCAGGTCAGCAGAGACAGAGCGATGATAAATGGGCTCATGAATGTTCTTCGTCTGTGTGGTAACTTCTCTGGCCCACTTCAGCTCTTCTGAGTCAGTTCAGACATTAAATTAAAATTAAAAACAGATAGTTGTCCGTCACGGCTTCACTGCACCGGAGAACAAACCGACACATCGTACGATTTAACTTTTTTTTTTAAATATGGTTTAAAGAGGAAAGGCTGCATTGACCTCTTCGTTTTAATTTCTGTCTGAGGAAACACGGTGCGGTGAGCCACGCGTCAGATCGCAGCTTTAATCTGAGTTGATTGAGGTCAGGTTGCAGGACTGAACTCTCCACCGCAGAGCTCCTCAGGGCTGCATCGCTACATGCAGAGAAACTGCAATGAGAAACTGTGACTATTCAGCAGATTTACTAAGAAATGACTGTTGTTAACAATAAACCAACAGAAAATCATGACAACACAGAGATGGAAGGTTCTCTAGGT
Organism: Polydactylus sextarius; assembly: GCA_016801845.1. NCBI lineage: Eukaryota > Metazoa > Chordata > Actinopteri > Polynemidae > Polydactylus > Polydactylus sextarius. The sequence goes on from CM028924.1 coordinate 1,786,336, forward strand.
GGATGTAGACACCGTGGCTCTTTCTCTCTCTCTCTCTCCTGGATCCATTTAATTAACATGATGACTCTGAGATCAATAACAGACATGCTAATGGTCAAACTACTGCAACACCTCTTAAATCAGCCTTCTTTAAGCTACGTAGAGGTCACATGATGCAAACACGAAGCAAATCAGTGACAACTTTGACAACTTCGGTTGGGAGTTTTTACACATTTGTTAGTTTAGGAAATAAACCAGAGATCGTGTGTTAGTTAATGACTTAGTTACCTTTCTCTACCAGAGTCAAACTAACTGTTTCAAGTCGTGGTTTTATTTTAATATTATTTTAAAACATTAAGATGCAGGAAAAACTGGACAACTTAGGGAAATAATTTGTATTTTATTGGGTTTTCTCCACTGTTGCAGACAGTTTGTCATGTGATTCAAATAACTCAGTAAATAATATGTAAATGATTTTCTCTTCAGGCATCATAAAGATGACGGTAACAGAAATCAAGTGTTTTAATTGACTATGTTGTAGATTAGGTGGTAAATATTTAAACTACTACTACAAAAAAAAAAAAAAAAGCCTCCAGCACCTGTAAAACTCACCTATAAAAATCTCTTTCTCTTATTGCACCTGCTGTGTGAATAGATTTTTAGAAATACAAGTAAATGACAGAGCTGCCATTGAAGCGGTGGTGAAGAAGGCATCTTTGGTTCAGTGAAAGTTTTGGCATCAGAGCTAGAATGCTAACAGACTCTCTGTCTCCTATTCAGCCTCAAAAACCTCTGTGTTCCTGTTTGGCTCACTCTACTTCCTCTCTCTCTCTCTCTCTCTCTGTCTCTCTCTCGACTGCCTGGTCTCAGTGTCTCCTCCTCCTCCTCCTCCTCCTCCTCCTCCTCCTCCTCCTCCTCCTCCTCCTCTCTGTCTCTCCCTCTGTGCCCTGAATGCTAAAACAGTGTTTGGCTGTGTCAGAACACTGCAATGAAATCCTGCAGTCTCAAACGCCCACATCAAGTAAACACCTTCCTTTACCTATAAGTTGACCTAAAACCTAAATATATAAAAAAAAAACATTATAAAATCATTTTAATTACTGAGATTAATTATACACATGAAATAGATTTAATCTGTTGAGCAGAGGCGAGAATAAGAACAAGACTATTTTTCTCACGAATCATATAATGATGTGTATTGTGGTTTCTTTGCACCATTCCCTGGTATTACAGCTACAACAACACACTATTTAAGGCCATGAACCGCTCACACTTGATCTATTATAATAACACGTAAATGTCAATCTAAAACACTTCTTTTATTTTATTTTATTTTCAAACACTAAACACCAGACTAGAGTGAAAAACAGTGACTGGTAATCTTATACCTCAACTGTTTAAATAAAAAATAAATGGGTTTTCATTTAACATAAATTATTTGTGTATTGTAAACCATGCAAAAAAAAATGTCCAACTGCCATGAAATGAACGATTCATATTTAATAAACTGAACAAGTTAAAGACGACACTTAAATAAATCATGAGACACCGTTTCAGTAGTTTGACATCGAGGCGTGTTACATGGTAACTATTATGAATATTTACATTAATTTGATTGTTTGTGACTCTTTTTCTTAATTCTTAAAATATCATAATGTGCAACGTTTCTGTAGCATTTTAAATATATTTTTTTTGTGAATAAAACACAGAAATTGTGACTGAAAAGAGTAAAAAAAAAAAAAAAAAAGAGTAAAACGAGGAATGACTCATAGATGCGGTGCAGCCAATAACAACACTGCACTGGACTTGTCCACAGCCACAGGCTCCACAGATGTTTTCCAACGTTTGAAGAATATGAAACACACACAAAAAAAATATATGCAACAATAATGGAGCATGAAGGAAGAACAGCGTTGCACACGAGGGAAGAGAAGGTTTGTATCACAGCAGGAGAGCGACGTCGTACAAGGGCACATGAGGATTAACTTTACATTAATGTGTAGTAGCTTGCTGAGCTTAGCTGAAGACATACACATACACATACACATACACATACACATACACATACACATACACACCTACATCACTAAAAACTGCTGAAAAGGAGAGTCAGGTCTCCAAGGTTAAAGAGTCGGGGGGTTGCTGATGTCTTTGATGAGGTTAGCAAACCAGTAATCTCTGCTGAACCCCAGAGCCATTAAACAGCACGATGTTAAGCAGGTCTGTGCATTAAAGAACGTCAACAACAACATCATCAACAACAACAACAACAACAAAAAGTTTAAGGTGTTTTTATCAGTCCAGCAGCAGGATAAACATGATATCATCAGAGGAAATAATCAAAGATCCAACACAGGTCAATCTGAAGATGTTTTTCACCACACACACACACACACATATATATATATATATATATATATATATATATATATATATATATATATATATTATGTTTTCAGAACGATGTCAGTTTATAGGATCTGTTGCATATTTTTGCTTGTGTTTTTCTTGTTGGTAGTGTAGTAAAATGCACTGTGTTGTGTGGTAAAGGACTAATAACACAGCAAGGAAATATACCAACATAATTAAATCCTAATACCACTGTTGCTCCTTGAGGAAAATAACCAGACTGTTGTTTGGAGTGAGTTGGCAAAACTTTACTTATTTATTTATGTGCTGAAAAGAAAAGAGAGAGAGAGAAAAAATCCCAAGATTACACTGATCTTCATTCTCTTACTCAGCTTTGATATTTCCACAAACCAAATGACCCTAAAATACTTACTTAGTGTTACTACATTACAATGTACTATCATTTAGAAATAACACACATATCTCTAACCCACAACAGTTGGCAACTGTTGCACTCTGTGTGTGACTCTATGTCTGGAAAATAATACTCACAGATGGATAGTAAAATGAGTAATTAAATCTAGTCCTCTATTTCCACCATACTGGGGAGAGGATGTTGGCTTTGGGCTGCTCAGTTGCATGTTTGTGAGTGTGTGTGTGTGTGTGTGTGTGTGTGTAACATGTGTAGCAGTCTGCCATCATAACCTAATTATTGCAGCAGCTTAACAACAGCAATTAGCACATTTCCATCAGACGACACTAATTTGTGAATTCCATTCCAGCACCATTCAGGACCAACACACTGAGAAAGAGAGAGAGACTTAATTCACTGTTGAGCTACTGGCAATGCTAAATCCATATCTATAGAGCTGTGAAAATTGCTTATGGTAATTGCAGTTATTGTAAAACTAGGCTGAAGCTTTAATGAAATTTCAAATTTTAATCATTTGTTTTTTGTATAGTCCACAGTTACTGACTTGTCCCCCGGGGGACCCTGTGTTTCCTCATCTGACTTTCCAATAAAATGCCTCTCTCCAACAGCTCCCAAAGATAAATGAAATTGTTTCATCAAACAAGGATTTCCTCTCAGTCTGGAGGGAAAGGAGAATCCTAGTTTGGTAATATTCATACGCTTAAGTGTAAATCTAGAAAGATTTACACTTTAGAAAGTGTAACATAGTGTGGATTTGTGAATGAAGACGATCATATTTAATCAACTCAAAACAAATTAACAAACCTCTGTGAGAAAATGTTACTGCAAATGAGGATGGATATGATGGAAAATGAGTTTTTAAAGCAGCTGACTGCTGGAGCCAAAAACAACAAATAATGTGAGTGAACCAACACAACAACACTGCATGACATAACAGAAAACCAAAACAATGAGCTGAAAGATGTTAAAGTGGTGGTCTGGAGTAATATGAACCATGAATACGAGTCAAACTCCCCTCAAGAGATATTTTACGTTGGTTGAAGTAATATCGAGTTTGACCGTCTTTTGTTTTCACAACCAAATAGTTAACAATGAAAGTAAATGGGGCAGTCAGCCAAACGTATCTAAATTGTCATTTTTAACCACTAATAAAGCTCAAAATATCACTTCACTTCAGCAGTAGCATGAATAGGGTCATGTGAAAACAAAAGACGGTCAAACTCGATATTACTTCAACTAACATAAAATATCTCTTGAGCGGGAGTTTGCCTCGTATTCGGGTTCAAATTACTCTGTCGACCGTCACTTTAAAACATTTTGCACCGTAGAAGGAAACTGCAGTCGTCTTATTCTCTGTGGATTCATAAACAGCAGCTTTAAGCAGTTGAAAGGTTTTATAATAGTCTATATTTGCCAGTTGTGATTATTTATTACAAGTTATTAATGATAAATAGCCATTAAATTCCTCTAAAAGGTTTGAATAAACCTGCATCACTGCAGCACCAGTACATCAGTCAAAAAAAAAAAAAAAATGTTGAAGGTGGACGACTGGAGTCTTTGTGCATACAACAGCTTCAGAATAACACTCTCCCTCCCTCTCTCCTCATCCACCCTCGACCCCCTCCTCCTTTACTTCCTACGCAGAGATGCATGTTGAGTGATAGGCCTGTGGATGAGTCTGGACAGTGCGTCTGAGGCCCTGGTTTTTAATAGGGTTCTGTTCCCAGTAATTATGCTGACACAATTTGATCAGCGCGGGGCTAAGTATCTTCATCTGAGGGAGATCGGGGGGAATTAACGCTGATGTAATAAGTACAATTTGTCACTATTAAGACGGAGGTGTTGACAGGCGCTGGTGTTGTCAGGGCAACTGATGGCGCTCCCCTGCTACAGTATGTATTCTACTGCATCCGGCGAGCAGAGCTGTCAGGCCCCCTCAATAATCGATTCCTTGGGCTGCTCTGCACAAGCAAAAGCACACTATACTATGACATACTGATACACACACACACACACACACACAATATAATAACGACAGGCTGCACCTGGATGTGCTGCAGTGCTACACATTTAAACGCACACTGTGAACATTCAAGGCACATACTGTACATATAAAGACGTTAATTACAAACAAGTGCATTAATGTCTCGACTGAGATGAGGACAAGTGGAGCAGAGAAACCTCAGTATTACAGAGACACGACTAAAGCTCTCAGTGTCATTACATCAACTGTGTAAGGCTGCAAAGTAACAAAGTAAAAACAAAACAAAACAACAAAAAAACACTTATAAGACAAGACTTCAGGCCCCACTCGGTGCCGAGGAGACGACCGATGCCAAGATCTTGACCCTCTAATCCATCTCACTGAACATTTTTCTGAAAGAAATCCACATTAGCGATCTATAAAAAATGTAGCTGTGCAGAGTAAGCCACCCTCCCTGAGGGAGATCTATCTGACCACAATTGTATTTTTATGTTGGTAATGTTTAAAATAGACTTAGCAAAAAAACACGGTATAAAAACCTCTTAACATGTTTTTCTCTGTCGGTGTAGATTTAGCCTGTCCGATGACATCTAACTACAGCCACGATCGTATAAAACAAGTTGTACTTTACATACACGTCTGTCCAGATATATATAGTACATATAAAGACTAAAAGCAGTTTTTAAGTGATCAGTTTGGGTTTAAGCCAGAAATGGCCACAATGACCTTGACCTTTGCCTTTTGGTCACTAAATTCGTAACAATTCATCCTTGAATCCAAACGATTGTGCTAAATTTAAAGGAAATATCCTTCAAGGAAACTAATACTCCTGAGTTACAGCCCAACAACCAAAATTATCAACCCCTCGACCCCTCGGCTGAATAAAAATGTTGTTAGCAACACCTGAACTCTTCCTACAGCGACCGATTATGACCATAAATGTATAAATAAATAGATCAATATCTTATGCGGCCTCATATTTACAGCATGTTACTCATATCGACAAATTATAGATGTAAACAAGATCAGATGTCGTCTTTTTTTTTTTCTATTTTCATCATTACTATTCACTCCCAGTAAAGTGTGGAGCCCTCTCTGCTCCAGACTCCACAAAAACATGTCCGTTAAACCCACCTGTCTGCAAGCGTGGCAGGACCTCAGTGAGCTGACAGCTTGATACACACACACACACACACACACACACACACACACACACACACACACACACACACAGTGTCATACCCAACAAGTCAAACCCAAGCTACAAAAATACAACAATACCATCGATCCGTCCACACACACTACTCAAATATCTCCAGTATCAATCTGTGGGTCAATTGCCTGAAATACACACCACAACCATCGACGTGATCTTCCATTACTCTCAAATGTATGTCAACAAAAGACAATGATGGAAAATGGCTCGAGTCTCCGCTGAGTGACATGTCGACTCAGAGCTGTGACATAATAACATTTCTGTTTGTATCTTTATAACACAAAGAAGATGTAAACATGATACATTTCAACTTCTTTGTGTAAGTTGTGTAAAGGTTTGTGTTAGTACATTAAAGAACAGGACATAAATCATCTATTGATTGTTTTTACTGAGGAAAGCCGTGCCACCATAAGTATTGACAGCATTTGTCATAAATTAAGATGAGATTGGAGGATATAGTATTATTGATGGCTGCCCTTTTAAAAGCTTTTTTTTTTTTTTTTTTTTTAGAAAAGGTCAGCAATCCTATTAAGATCACAGCAAAAACTAGCTGCAGTGCAAAACAGTGCTAACATTATTTTTTATTTATCCTCAGAGCTAATAAAATATTTTAAACAAGAATTTTCTGTTTGCAGTTTTGTCGTGATGCAATTTATATACAGTCATTTTTATTATTTAATTATTATTAATGGATGGAATTAAAAGATACAAAATGTTTTGTCATTCTTTAAAAAAAAATACTATTTCCTTGTCTGATTTTACTGAGTAATAACAGAGTGGAACAAGATAAATGATCCCATTACGCATCTTAGTGAAAAGCTAGTCCACAGTACATGGCAACTTGAAATAACCCACAAAACTGCATATTACTTGTGACTGAAATGGCCTCCAGCAAAATTATCAGGTCCCTACTTTGATATTAAGCAACAGGAGAAATGATAAAATCCATTTCAAGATGCAGCCGTGTTGTTCTGTACGGGAAATGACTCAATGAAGCATGTAACAGGGTCGGAAACTTTCTCTGGATTATACACTGGCCTCAGGCTCTCATTTACGTGAGAGACCAGGTCACAGGGACGTTAGTGATGTTAGTGATCGACGTAGAGACGTAGCGTGAGTGAGGATTTAATAGAAGTGTTTGCAGATGGAGGAAGACAAGACATAAATAGAGAAACAGCAAGTCAGAAAATGTGGAAAAAGGCAAAGAATAATAGAAGACAAGGGCACAAGTATCAGAGCTCCAGGAAACAGATGACATACACCGCGCAGGATTTCACTCCACCAACACAAACTGTAGCCGGAGGGATGTTACTGTACTATGAGCAAGATGCAGTCTCTTCATCTCGCTCAGATAAATACACAAGGAAGGTGGAGCTAAACAGCAGTTTTGTCTTTATTCTGGCAGCTGTTCTCTAGTTTTCCTCATATGCTTCACAGCATTTGTTATGTTAATAAACAGAAGCAAGTGCTTCTTACTGTTCATACTGTACAAAATGTTAGAGCTGCAAACAGGGACTGGACCAAGGCTTCAATTTAACAGGATAAATCTGCAGAAAAAACCACCAAGATGACACCATCACAGCCTGCGACAAACACACAGCTCAACCTGCAAAACCAAGTCAAACGTGCTTATATTGTCCAAACACAATAACAACAGAAATTAGCATTTATAGTGAAAAGGTTTTCAATTAACGTCTGTCCATATTTACAGTTTGATAAACAAATCACCCCACTATTATAATCATAAGTGAGGATGAGTTTTAATATCACATCCCTCCTCCTCTTCAGGAGACTCTGTGGAGTCCATTTTGTTCACAAAACACCATCAAACGCCTCACTAAAGCAACAATAACACACTCTCTCACACACACACACGTATATACATTGATATGAATGCAACTACTGTTGCTTGTGGGCGACCGCCCTCTTTCCATCAAGACCACTCACAAGGATAATTAATGTTGCCCGGCTGCTCTGAAATATCTTTGATGAGGCCCTGCATTCCTCTGTGAAGGAGGAAAAAAAGTCACTAAAGATTCCTGTCATGTCCCGTTGTCATCCGGGGGTGACACAAAAGCCTGTGATGTCTGACATTAACCAAAGGTCACATGTCGACTCCTTCCACAGCCGCCACGACTCTGAGCCTCAAAGGGATGTACACCATCATCCAATAACACGGGTGGACGGAGAGGAGAGTGGGGGAGGGGTTAAACAGGAAGTGATACTCTGAGCAATGTGGATCTGTTTCTCAATTGGACAATGTTGTGACATAATTGCCTCTGGCTGCTCAAATCTGGATCTGGAAGCTGAGGACTCATGATGATGATGATGATGATGAAAAATGTGAGCTTGTTTTATTTGACGTGGAGCTTGTTAGCCGTCAGGAATGATGACGTTGTGAACGTCTACTGAAGATAGAGAGTGATGTGTTATCTGTGTATGGGACCTGATTGGACATCTTGTATTTTGGACACACACACATGCGCCCATATATTTGCTTGATATGCTGTGATGTACAATTTTCAGGCATTGTCTTGGCAGGCATTTTCTATGTGTGTGTGAGTTTGTGTGTGTGCTCAGGGCTCTGTCAGCACTTCCACAGTGTGCTGTCCAGCTGATGTCAGGAGGCTAAGAGCTATTGTACCAACCAGCCAGACAACCCCCATCTATACAGCCTGGAAGAAGCTCTGGATCTATGCATCCATATGCTTCTTTTCTTTCTGCTCTTTGTCTTTCGTCTTCTTATATCCTGATATCAGAACATTGTCATTACCGTCTCCTTTTTTCATCATCTAGGCCTCTCTCTTTCCTCATCCACGTCGCTCTTATTTTCTTATATACTTGTCATTCTTTCTGTGCCTTCCTCTCACTCCTCTTCTTCCTCTTTCCCTCCATCTCTCTCTCTGCATCTGTCTCCATCTCTCGCTCCTGTCCCTTCCTCTCTCCTTCCTCTCCTTCTCAAAGCAAACACTGCCTCTCCTTGTCCACAGTCAAAGACTCTCCTCTGTCCTCTATCCACCGTTTTGGAGAGTCACTGCAGGCCTGCCGCTCAGTATGCACAGTGGCCACGTGGCCTGACAATGGCTCATTTCAACCTCAATTTCCCCCGAAATGAATGGGAGCCCACCCCGGTGCACGCGGCATGCCTTTTAATTGGCCCAAGTTAGATTCAAACCATTAAACCACTGATGTCGACACGTCTCCACCGCGCCCATTGGCCTCTCCCCCACCACCCCCTCCCTCATTCACACACACACACACACACACAAACACACACACACACACACACACACACTTTCCCTCTCTGGCGGCCAGAACATAAACGTCTTATCTCTCGGCCCCAACCGAGCACAGACGCCATGAATATTCAGCAGCTTCCATCTCCGTTTCAGCAGACAACAGTAGGCGTGTGCACGCAATCTCACACACACACACACACACACACACACACAGACACAGATGCATACAAATACATAAACACTTCGATACATTCACACAGACAGGGTCTTTCTCCTGCACACACGGTTTCAAAACGGGCATTGTTTACGCTTTGCTGAGTTTAGCTCGTTTGTCTCTTTCCCCTCATTTGCTACAGTGTGAGCAGAGTATATCTGAGAGATATTGATTACAAGCCAAGGCAGAAACACCAGTGCAGTTCTCACAATGTGCACATATTAGCTTATTCTGTGGACACCAAATCAACATTTTTCACTTCACGATATCAATAAGATTTACCTGCATCCAGAGGAGGAAAGCATGAAACACAAGAGACAGAAAGAGAGGAGGGTTTAGATTTCTGCTCCGTTATATTGAAGACAAAATGATAAAATGCATCATGCGTGCGATGACGTATACTGTGAAAACGTGTATTGATCTTAGAATTTTCCTGTTGAAAAACCTAATTATCATGTGCTCACGATCTATCAGCAGCAATTACACTGAATTTAACGGATGTAACCTTTGACACTGAGATCATCAAGAATCAGATTGACGCCTATTGTTCGTCGTGTGATTGAATATAAAAAGGCCCGGTGAGTTAAGACGAGTTAATCTAAAAACAATAGGCCCGTTTCAAATCTGTTTGAGGAATATTATCTGCCGCTATCAGTCGGTCATTAAATAAAGAGCAGATTAATCATTGAGTGCCTGTGGCATTGGCTACAAAACCTCTAATCAGAGGCGAAGCAGGCAACTAGGTGTGTTTCATCTCTCTGAAACAGCCTGAACTCAGCCAAGAAGAAGCCCAAGCTCCAGCTCCACCAACACCCCCTTTGAAATATTTCACTCCAAATTCACAATAGCCCAATCCCCCCGTGGGTGTTGTCAAAGATGAAAGAGGTAGCGTGCACTGCTGCTCTGGCCGCACTGCTCTCTCTCTCTCTGTGTCTCTCTATGCTCGTTCTCTCTGGAATAGAGAGAGAAAAAAGTGAATACTCAAGCAGCTCCTGCACTCTTCAACCATTTTACACTACCTGCTTTGATCTCCTTACAGCATGCCGCCATCATAGTAACGAATCAAAATTGCAGTGTCTTTGTATTAGAATCTTTTCTCCCTCTTTTACCTTAGTTTAACTCGCATGCATTTATTTGCTTGTCTAAACCATCCCTCAACCCTTTTTCTTTTTTTCTTTCTTTCTTTCTTTCTCCCTCTGTGTCGCTCTACCTCTCACTCTCCAGTTGCTAGGAGGGTTTTCCTCCTCGTTTAGCTCGTTAGTGTGTGGCGGTAGCCGGCAGGATCAATTACGGGGGAATGTGAGCTTGCGTCTCGATATCATTATCCAGCAAAAACTATATTAGTTCACTCTGAGGGGAGCACATGGGCAGAAGACAGTCTGATTATAACACCAGCCTGCCAGCTACTGCTCCTGTTCTCTAGCAGCGTCTGCTGCTGATCTCCAGCCGCTACTGGTCTTACACACTCTTCTATTATATTGTGAGCTATAGAGAGGATATCATGTTCACTTTGATCAGAATCAAAATCACTTTAACTGACAACCAAAGCACGGGAAATTTTCCTGGTGACACAGTGTAGTGTTAATATTCAGAACCAGACTTCAGACTTCATGCAGATCACAGCTTCAAATAAAACACAGTATCACAGCATAAAACTAAGCAGAAATACTGGAACATATATATATATATATATATATATATATATATATATATGTGTGTGTGTGTGTGTGTGTGTGTGTGTGTGTGTTCATCATATTGTTGCTAATATAGTCCTGTAAGATATGAGAAGATACTAAATGAACCTTGTTGTGAAACTGTTTCAAGAGGAAACTTTCAATGTCAGATGAAACTATTGTATCATTCTAGTTATTGTCATTTTATCTGTTCAATGATAAATTAGTTCAGTGTTTCATTGTTATATTTTATTACAGACTGAGTAAACAGCTTTAAGAGATGAAGATAAACAAATGAAGGTTAAAGGTATAATATGTAGATTATCATCTGTGGGTTTGATCTGATGAGTTTCGATCTCTGTCTCTTTATCTCTCTCATCTCTCTCTTCCTCCATCTCAGTAACTTACATCTGTGTTCTCTTTTGTTCTGTGCTGCTTTTCTTTTCTTGCTTTTGCTTTCCTAAATCCCATTTGTTTCACAGTCTTCACCCTTCTCCGTCTCTGTCCCCATTTCAATCTCCATTTCTATTTATTTCTCTCTTTCTCTCTCTCTCTCACTCTCTTCTTCTTCTTCTCCCCTCTCGCCTTCTTCTTCTCCCTTAGCAGTGAGACTTCAGGGAATAATCCAGCCTCCTAGACAGCTGCACATCACCAGCTGTCTGAGAAAGCTGCATACTCTCGCTCTCTCCTCTTCCTCCGTCTGCCTCCCTTCCTCGTCTACCCTCCCTCTGCCTCTGCTGGATCTGAAAGTGGCTGCAGCCAGATGCAGCTCGTCACTAATGTCAGATTGTGACACAAATTACCTCTATTTGATCAGTAATGTAAGCCATTTAGTGTCAACCAACGCTACACTACTATACAAAGAGAAAAGGTTTTTTTTTGTTGAGGATTCATTATCTCATTGTTGTTTCTTGTGTTGTATTAATGTATATAGATGCTCTGGTGCTGTAATTTTTATTTTATATATTCTCAGTATCTTGTGCTTTGTTCATCTTTTTGTAAATTTTCATTAGATTTACTAAATTAAATGATGAGTAAACTGATGTTATCTCTGACTTCCGGCCTCATGACGTATTATTTAATATTTGGGGATAATCCAGGTGAACAATCACTGGCTGTTTCACAGGACGGGATTACGACTACGACCACATGGTCACCAACACACAAAGAAACTGCTTCTACATGTGTGTCAGGAATAAATGAAAATGTCCCTGTTCATGCAAACAACATTTAGAGAAGATTAAAAAAACCTCATACATGACGGGAACATGAACAAATCCTTTATATGTTTTACTTCAGTCCAGGATAATTAAATTAAAAAAAATGAATGTTATAATATTTGTTATGTCCTGCGCTCACATGTGAAATGTCACCAGTAAGAATTCAGTAAATACTTAGAATTTAGTTCACACACAGAAATGTCATCTTCACATGAAACATTTTAAGATGAACAACAAAACATCAACAGCACAAACACGAATAATAGAGAGAAATGATCCTCGTAGCATCCGCCCTTCCCAAATTCACTTTTATCCTCTCAAACTGTCAGGCAAGGCTGTGTGTGCTCTGTGCTGGGATCAAATGCTTTGTGTGTGTGTGTGTGTGTGTGTGTGTGTGAGAGAGGACAGAAGAATAGGAAGAGGAGAGTGGAGGAGAGAGAGAGAGAGAGGAAGGGCCACGGCGTCATGAGGCAGAAACAAGACGCTGGCTGGAATTTTAATGGATAGAGTGGATGGGACTGGTGAGAGAAATCCACACACCACAAGGTCACGGTTTTCATTCGCCAAGGCATATTAATTAAAGGATGCTTTCTGGGCTGGTGCGTATGTGTGTGTGTGTGTGAAGCAAAGGTCACGTTACACTGGCTTGTTCCTGTCGCAGCTTCACATTCGCTGTGTGAAAAGTGGTGTGACAGACTCAGGACTTTGTTGAAGTTTTAGTTTCCATCAAGAAAAACTAGTTAAAAGTCCACTTCTATTGGACGTGGATTTAATTTATACTGATCTCAGGAGATGAGTGTAAACACTGATCATGGAAAAAAAAAAAAAAAAACTTAAACATAAATCATACATCAATAATAAATAAAAAGTCTTTATCTCCAAAACTAGAGCAACAGAAACTTTGACTCAACATAAAATAGTTTAATAGTAAATTCAACATATCAGTGACGTATCAAGTAGATGAAAGTGATCATTAGTTGCAGGTTAAAGGTCAACATGTGATTATTTAGCCTGTTAATATAAGATAATTCATTCTTAGCCTCCCTCTCTCTCACTCACACAGACATTAGTCACTTCTCACTGGAAAGTTAAACAGACAGTCAACCACTTAACCAGCCTAATAGGCACGATTTCAAGTGTTAGATTTCATTTAGCGACTGATGACAAGCCTCACGTAACTCCTCCCAACAGACATAACCGAGAAAGAGACATTGTTGCCACAGAGACTGGCGAACGAGACACTTCAGGATTTGCATAGGACTTAATTTGATCTACTTGAGATTGCAACTTCCTTCCACTTGATGTAATTAAACCGAAAGATGTGACTAATTAAGTTGACGGTGAGAAACGCGAGCACGGCAAAGGCAGCAGATGAAACAGCGGAGGCAGACGATAGTAAATATTGACAAGAGAAGTTGATTGGGAGTGAACAGTATCACAGGGTGAGGACTCTAAGAGTTGGAGCAGTGACAGGATATTCATCACTCATCATGCAGATGATGCGAATGTGTGCGTTGTGTTTTTGTACTTCAGCAAGAATGTGAAAACGACTGAAGATAGAAACGATGTAAACTCAGACAAATATAATGTGAATGTAAAAAAAACTGTGACACTGATCAAGTTAATTTAAGTGTTTTAACTTAGTGTCGACTAATGTTGTTACTACATTTTACAAACTCAAAGCTACGCTTTATTTTGAAAGTATAATGCAAATAGTAGAAACATTAGAGCTTATTCATGCGGTTATGGACGTATAAATGCACATATAGAAACTGACAAGTCTCTCCTGATTTGCTGGTGAACATCAAGGTCAGTTAAACCAGCTTTTAAACTGAAACTGAAACATTTTTGAGGTAAATCTTTCATTTTTATAGAACCTTAAACCTTGGAAATCTTCTAAACTTTACTGGCATGCAAATTTACCTGAGAGACATATTCTGACTTACAAACACTGAGCCTCACAAAGTCAAGTCTGCATGGTTGAACTTAGCTTTGCCACTTTACGTTGTGACCAGGAGTTTAAAAAAAAAGAGAATAAATTAAATGTGGTCATTGACAAATCCAGCACGAGTGAAGAAAAAGTGAGTTGACCTCAACCCTCTTACAGGTTCTGCAAACCTTCACTTGTTCTGGCCGATTAAACTTCATCTTAGGTCAAAGTTGAGCAGAAAAAGCTACTAAGGATTTATGTGAAGTCATCAGGTACCATTAAGAACACTTAACGGTGTAGGTGTCCTGAGAAAAGGTCTAATTAGGCAATAAAAGTGAAAGCAGGTGTGGGTGTGGGCCGTGTGTTTGTAAAGCTGTTAAACACCACCAGAGCACCGAACATTGTTCAGGTTAAACGTCACAGCACCTGAATGATTAAAGAAACTCTGTTAATGAGCGTCCCAGTGAGATGTTAGCTAATGACACAACAATTAGTGCTCCACGTAAATGAGTGAACCTGGGCTAATCACCAGTAGCAACCAATAAAACACCAATAAAAATGTACAGGCAGCGCCAAGTTAACCCTCACATATATAGTAAACAATACACTTGGTGTATTATCCTCTTACGTCTTGTGTTTATTCCCAGAAGAAGAACACACATCGTGCACATTCAACCAAGAGCCTCTTACCTGTTGCACACACTCCAATCTAAGAGGCGTTGGCTATTAACATTTGGCAGATGTGTTTTCCCAGATGAAATTCTCAGGTCTGAACCACTAAAGGTCTCCTGAAACGCTGAGGTGTATAATTGCCAATCTGTGTCGAGCCCAGGGGCCTCGTTCACTTCGTTTAGGCCTTTTATGGTGCCGCGGCAGACGGAGAGACTTTAAAAGTACATAAAGGAACAGATGTTAACATCTTACTGCTGGCCTGCTCTGCCTCGCTCGCCTGCTCTCTCTGTACATCTACACGCTGTATTTTTATTTATCAGCTCTGAATGTGAAGCGGGGATTACAGTCATATCACATTATCATCATATTAAAACTCGGTTTTATTTAAATTTTGCCTCCATTTACTGAATGCACATTTATTTTCGGTGTTATTACATATACGTACATTAGATATAATCACTGAATGTGATTTATTAGGTTTAAATGGAGGCACTCAGCAAAGCAGAACAGGCAGCACCCGCGCACACTTTTACCTTTAATTGAATTTTAATCTGTGTTTGCGGTCACAAATCATGCAGTGCAGGGTAATTATCTATTAACGATAATGTTATTGGATTTATATGGAAATGCCCAGGCAGCAAACTGAACTTGTGATGTGGTCATGAGCACAGTGTAATCAGCAGATGTGGCTGGCAGGGCGTCTAATAGGATCCTGGCCAGTCGACAGGGAAGGTTTCTTCTCGTGCAAAGAGCAGATACAAGACAATGGCAAACGCTGCCTCCGTGCTGCCTATCTTCCCTGTGATATATCACTGCTTTCCTCCGTCTGCATCTCTCTTCCACCCCCCCCGCTACTCCCTCTCTCTCCGTGTCCTCTAGTGGTCTCATTAGGGTGGGACTGTGAAGGGAAGGTGAGATGGTTACTGTGACAACAGCAGAGAATGACGGTCAGAATGGCAGAGAGCAGTGTGTGTGTGTTTATTATATGTGTGTACAGATGTGCGAGATTACAACAACAAAAAAGCTATTTCCACTGAAATCACCATTATATACTGAATATATATGTGTGTATTGTACTCGGTATGTCCCTGAAGGTGAAGGTATTTTATTCAGCGTTTCAGTTCACAATAAAGTTTTGGAAATCGACTGCAGCTCAGTGGTGAATTTCACTTATTTTGTGTAGAGGAAGCAGAGATGTTTGCAAAAGAAAAAGAGAAGAGAGGAAAAACTGTCAGGACAGCACACAGTGGCGCAGTATTGAGCGCCACAGCTAACAACATGATCCGAGACAACAAAACATCATTGCATAATTGAGTAGGCCATCCATTAAAATCCTTATCTATTTCAGGGGAATTAGGCACACAGAATCTGCTCGCTGCTTCACGGTGCCAGGAAATGATGGGCAGCACTGAGGGGCAGAGCTAAGATTAGACTGGAGTGATTGACAGGTTGATAGAGCCAACTGGAAGCCTGCCATTCCTCCCTTAAGATAGTCTCCTTACAGTAATGAAGCAGAGTGAGCCAGCTGTACATGAGGGCATAAGCAGCCAAGGAGATAATGAGGAAGTTGAGGACATTCTGTGCAATGTTTCCTCTCTGTCTGTCTGACTCGCTCTGTCTCTGCTTCCTTGGCATAAAAAAAAAGAAAAAAAAAAAGGAAATGTCACTTCAGCCTCGATCGGGACTGTGACATTGACCTTTGACCTCAGCCGAGTCTGTTCACTTGTGAAAACACACACACACACACAAAACAAACAAACAAACAAACAAACAAACAAACAGAGGATCCACATTAACCACATTAAAAGGCTTTTGAGGAGTCGACCAGACGGAGCAAACAGAGCGATGGGGAGTCTGTGGTGTGGATGCTGCCTCCTGTGGTGTGGATGACCTTTCCAACGCCATGTAGCTCTGCAAGACTCTGATAAGACCAGCTGGGAAGTGACAAAATGCCCTTGTGGTGGACACAATGCACAGAGGTAAAACACACACACAGGGACAACCAGCTGGCCTAGAAATATAATTTGACTTGAGGGTCACCGGTTCAATTTCCGTTTTCCGACAGCGGCGTGTGTTCCAGGTCAGACGTGGCAGCTGGACGGTAGCTGCCATTAAATCTACGTGACGCTGATGAAAAATACTAAACCCCGAACATTCATAATAAACTACCGCCGACCTTGTGTTACAGAGGAAAAAACACAGAAAGATCTGTGTGCCGATCAATCACCGACATGTTATCTTTGAGTGAAAAGAGTTAAGAAAAAAATTCAAAATTAATCATATGAGTTTGTGTGATAAGTCCACACACATAACACACTCAGCAGTTAAAAAAAAAAAAAAAAAAAGAAAAGAAACGATGTTACTGAAAGGGCAGAACTTAAAAAGATCTAAATTAATGCATGAAAAATGAGAATCTGGATGTGATAAGATGGCCCCAAGGGACGGCCAAAAAGCATTTGGAGGACTTTGCTAAAAAAATGTCCTTTTCAACATTAATTAGCTTCAGAGAATTCAACAAGAGTCGGGGAATGAGAGCAGGAACGTGGAAAATGAAAGATAAAAGGGAAAAGATGAGAAGGTTTGTGTGTGTGTGTATTAAATGGAGCAGAATATGTAAAAGCACAGTGTGACACACTGACATGCTATACTTCCTTTTTAAGCTCTGCTGTTCTGGTTCAGAAACCTCCTGTGAACCCACCTGCACCGACAAATATGTAACATACACATGTGACCACTATAACACACACACACACACACACACACACACACACAGAAATGACCCTGTCTCTGGCTTAGAGAGAGGTGCTAACAATATATGACTGATTGTATGTGTTCTCACCACATATGCTGACAGACACACCAGTACTATCATAGCTGGGTCCAGTCCAAATGATAAAACATTAGTACACACACACACACACACACACACACAAACATGTCCAAATTGAAGCAGTAGTAATCTGATTATGTAGCAGCTGTCACAGATGGTCTTCACTGCCGTGTTTTATGAGTCACTACACATAACACACACACACACACACACACACAGTTACATTCACACACAAATAAATGCACAAGCACACGTACAAATGTAAACACATTTCATCTGCTTCTCTTCTACATTAAAACAATAAAACTCTGACTAATTGACACAATATTGTACCACGTTAAACTGTAACATCTGTGAAAACTATTATATATATAAATGTGTGTGTGTGTGTGTGTGTGTGAAACAAATATAGGTATAAATAAATATGAAGATTTGACAAATCAGTGCTCCAGTGTTTTTACTGACTAGTCTGAAGTGAAACCTGCCACTGTTATATATATATATATATATATATAAAAAATTAACTTTCATTCTTTACCAACAAATATTCAAAACAATTGTAATTAACTGGTGAACAACAGACAACAGGAGCATGTTAAATGTTAGTTAATGTGTCTTCTTCTTCTTCTCTGTCCTCTTATAATCTGAAGACACGAAGATCTTAAAAACCTGCGCCCAATGAATGTTACAAAAGATCAAACCGTGTGTTTCTATTCACGTATATAACTTCCATACTTACACTTATTTTTTTGAGTGTGTAAGTGTGTTCACACTGACAAGTGCGGCTAAACGCAGTGAACTGGTTTCACTCGTTACATCAAGAAGTTGAAGAGTGTAAAACGATGGACACTTTGGACTCTCAACGTATCCCAAAAAACTTGTTAGTTGGGACCCTCATGAGTCAAGGTACCACTGTCCTACTAAGACTTTCATTATTGATTAGAATTGAAAACAAGGCGGCAGACATCTTGGTGGGGTCAAAATCCATGATTAACGTTCTGTCCAGTGACAATTCACCGTTAAAAAAGGAGAAGAAGAAGATGTTGATCTTCATTTCTGGTCAGTAAACAACCATTTGAGACGACACCACCTTCAGACTCTATGTGTGTTCACAGAGACACACGACTAGTTTTCTACCACTACGAACAAGACGAGTGATTAGGTAACGGATGAATCACAGATCAGAAGAATTATTAAAAATATAATAATAATTTAAAAGAGTCTGAGCGAATGATTTCAGGTAAAGCTCTGAGCGTTTTATCGATTGTTTTCACCTATGACGCTTCTTTTCAGCCATGAAGGACAGATGTAGATAAAGAAAGAGAAGAGACTCAGACAAAATATTCAAAGCCTGGACGCGAGTAAGAAATTGAATGTGCAAATCAGGCAGCGGCTCAATATCAGCATCTTGTTCTGAATCCTTTCTACACTGATTGCACATTGTAGACAAATGCAACAAGATAGATAGAACTTGGTCAATAAGGATGAAACAGACTGGATGGTCGGTCTCTTCCATTTGAATAAACACACACACGTATGCACCGGCTCTCTTTCTTTCCAGGTTTTCTCATAACTCATCATTTCTCCTCCTTTTCAGAGCTAATGGGAAAATATGGAAATGTGGCTGTCAGTCAGACGGAGCGAGGTTTCCCCTCAACACGGAGATGAAACACGTCCAGTGACGGATGAGTCAGACCGACAGTCAGTTGGTCAGTCTGCAGACAGCAAGTCAATCAGTCAGTCATCACACAGGCAGGAATTTAGTGGGTCAGTCAGTTAATTAGTGAGTCGGTGAAGCAGACACGTGGCTTCGTTAGTTAGTAAGCCAGTCAGCCAGCCAGTTGGTAAGTCTCCACTTACAGTCATTTAGATGGCCAGCCAGACAGTCAATTAGAGTCAATATGTTAATCAGCGACTGCTGTCAGCCAGCCACGGTGATAATGATGAGCCACCAGTTCATGAAGGATAATGACAGTCAAGTTACACACGGCCAGATGTTCCTTTATAGCTTTTTATTAAAATGTGATGACGTGAAAATAGAAACCGTCACCTGAGAATACAAGCTTTTAAATCCAAACATATTAAGTTAACGATCATTTATTTTATCTATACAGCACAAGAGATGGAGATGAAGTCACCATTCCCTAGAAAACACCTGCTATCCAGACTAACACATCAAGAATTAGCAAGCAGCTGGAAAGTGTTTGCTCTTGTCTAGTGTGAGTGTTCGTTACAGCAGGGGGGTAGAACAGACTGCATAATGTCTGGAAAGAGAAAGAGAGAAGAAGAAGAAAAAGAAGAAGAAGTAGCAGCAATGTGAAGCCTCTCTGATCACATCCACGCTGCACATCAAAAATCAGAGGCGGAAAACGTTCACTTTCATCATCTGAGAGTCGTTTACCGAAGGGAATCACACTTTGTCGTTGTCTTTGACTGCGACAGGAAAATTGTGTGTGAGTGCACAAGTGTGTGTGTGTGTGTATCTGCATGTGTTCATGAAAGTAGGTACGTCTATCAGGGCTCCTCTATGTGTGTGTGTGTGTGTGTGTGTGTGTATTTAAAACAACACAGGGGGTGGTCGCACTTACAAACAGAATGGCATATGGTGCTTTGCTTTTTGGCAATCACAAGTGACAAGTGAGCAGGAGGATCAACAGTGAACACCGGGCGTGTTGAGGGGTTGGGGGTAGCAATGGGAGGGCTTTGCTTAACGATCTCATCTGTGGTGTGCGTGTGTGTGTGTGTTTCATGTCTATTTCCGCCTCTAGGCAGTACAGTACTGCTTTATGTAGATGAATGTGGAACAGGTCTTGCCGTTTAGCAGAGTTACATAAATACATTATAACAATACTGAGCAGGAGCTCAGCACAGAACGACTCTGAACGCAATGTCAACAGTTGCCTCAGGGCACATTTTTCTTCCTTACTGCATTCAGATTGCAAGATGAAAATATTTCTCAGTCTCAGCAGCCCTCACCCCCTCCACCTTCCACTGCCACCCTAACACACAAACACCCCCCTTCCTCTCTAACAGTGCTAATTACAGGCCCCATGAGGCAGCAGGATGGGGGGGGGGTCCTTGGAGAAAAGTCCAACATGTTTGCTGGTCTTCTGGGTTTAAAATGGTTGACTAGACAAGATGAGACTTGACTAAACCAGCACCTTCCTGTTCATTTTCTCTGTCAACATTATCTAATCCAGAATAATTAGTCCAACTGTGGTTTAATCTGTGTCCTCAGTAGAGACAGAATACAAAAAACACTTCTGTCTAATGAGGAATTAATACGTTTTCTGTGTCAGAAGCTTCAGAAAACACGTGAATCAACAAGACGTTTAGTTTTGGAGCTACTTCTCATCCCAGAGAGCAGAGATGCTTCGGTTTCATTCATTTAGTCTCAGAAGAAGCAGGTGAAGGTTTTTGATTTGACTTTGTCATAGTTACAGTTTAACCACACTACTTAAAACGTGAAGGTCAACCAGGTTAAGACTTTTGTCTTGACTGTGGTGGATTGTGGACTCTTTTATGTTTTGGAGTTTACTAATTGGTTTTGGTGTCATTTTGTTTTTTCATTTGCAGCCATGATAATTTGGGCCATACAGGGGCCGTACATCTTCCTGAAACTTTGCCAAAATTGAGTCAAATTTAGCCCAATTATCTCATCCTCAAACCACTGATAATGTGACAATGATAATCACCAACGCAGCAGTAAAAACTGGTACAACTGGTTTGTGTTGCTAGTGTTTTTATTTTACAAACATTAACCTGTAAACACTGGGACAAAATCTGCACTGGGAGAAATCTGCACCCAAGATAAATAAAACAAAAATCTGTTCAGTCTTTTTCACTTTGCTAGATCAGGTGATGTTGTCTATAAGTCCATGTATCACTGGCTAAGGAGACATGTAGGTCATAAGGCTTAAACATGTAGCACTAACTAGCTAATCCTGTCCACAGTTAGTTAGATCTTTAACATGTAGAGTCTACTACTGATGGGAGATGTGCTGAGCAATGGCACATCTGCATTCAAAGTGACCATCTCTGTAGGAGAGAGAGAGAGAGACTAGACAGGCACTGAAATGTTGGACGTGTGAGGTATTTTTTTCTGCTTCTTTAGACGTCGAGGGAATTGTATTAACTCGTTAAAAAAATAGGGGACATTTCATTCAGATTAGTCTGGAATACAACCCTGTGTTCAGTCCAGCAGGACTCTGAGTAATGTAGATAGAATTATATTAGCTAATGTTAGCAGAATGACAGCTATTGTGAATCTTGATGTGCATGGCCGCCATGCTGATTGCCGCCTCACTGTAGTTGGCCCTGGCCTCCTGAATAATAGGAGACTATTTTTAGAAGGGATGGGGAGGGGGGTGCGGAGAGAAAGAGGGGGGGGTTAGAGAAATGGCTGAGAAGCAGAGAGGGAGAAAAGGAGGTGAGAGAGAAAAGGAGATTGCATTGACAGTCGTGCAACACTGAAGTAGCAGGGGGAAGACAGGAAAATGTTATGGGCAACCAAGCAACTAATAAGCTTGAACCTCAGCACTCTGCATAATGCGACAGCTCATTACCGCCCAATTAGGCATTACAATGCCTTGCTTACTGAGGTTTATTGATGCAAATCAACCAGGAAAAGATACCCTGGTGCCAAAAAAACACGAGGTGAAATTGGATGAGAATTTGTCGAAAGTACAGACTCTGTGGCAGTTCAATCAATTTACAACATCTCTGTGGGGGAGGTTCTCCAAATTAGTATGTGATTCTGACAATATGCTGCTATTTTTTTTTTTTTTTGCTCATCGTCTCGTTATCAAGCTGATGAGATATTACAACTATAAGGCCACGTACTCCGTTTCCACTGATGTCATTTATTACACCATCGGTCTGTTAGTCCTTTATACTTGACATGAAACATCTTACAACTCTTCCTCCATCCTCAGTGCTCATCTCACACACACAAACAATCATAGATGCACACACACATCATGATCATTAACAACAAACTACGACTGAACGTCCCCTCCTGCAGACAACCACCAGGACACTTTAATTTCTTTATTCTGGACCTCTTAATTCCCCTCCTCCCATATGCTGCCTACATGGATTATCACATGCTACTAGTCTGGAGGTAATTACTTTAAATACATAATACTGTTTGTGTGAGTGTGTGTGTGTGTGTGTGTGTGTGTGTGTGTGAGGCGCCATCAAAGCATAATCCACTGCACTGATGTTTAAATGACTTTATGAACATTAGTGTGTCAGTGTTTATAAGATAAATATACAAAGTTTTGCAGGTTTGATTTGTTAAATACAACTCATGCAGATTCCTAGAGATTATCAGATATTTGAGTTGTCTTTTAATATATATATATATATATATATATATATATATATATATATATTGTATTTACACTGTGTTATAAGTTTATTCATCAGCCAAGAACATCTGGCTAAAAATAACCTGAAAAATTTAATTTAACACTAATCTTCCTTTTTGTAACACCATCACTAACGCTGGGTATGATATACCCCCCAAAAAAACATGACACATATGTCATCAACATATATTAAAGTATAGTCTTCTATTATTTTCAGCTATACAACGTCTCAAAAAACTAACAAAAAAGATATCAAGTGGGGAGTCTATTAAAAGTCTCTAAAATTAGTGAAAAAACATGTCTTGTCTGGTGAAGACACAGTCTCTAAATCCCTAACAACAGCTGAAAATCACCCAAAGTTAGTGTTAATAACGGTGAATAAGGATTAAGACTTTTCATAAAATAGCTGTTAAGCAAGAGGTAAAATATCATTGTGAAGATGTAACAACTTGTATAAATTTTTAACTATAATGACGCATGAAACACACACGACGTGGCCTCAGTTGACCTCGGACAGACAACAGATCCTTTATGTGAAGGTGCCAACCTCACCCTCCAGACGTGATGTCACATCACACAACTAGAAACCAACGAGGTCGAGACAAAAGATCTGTAAATACGAGCTGTTTCACTTGATCTGCAACATGTTTAAACTGTAGAAAACTTTGGAAACTCGTCTTGTTGTGTAGCTCAGGACTCCCTGGTGAGTTTCTCTGAAAATACAGAACAGATTTTCAAAAGATGCTCTCAGTGACTTCATCTTCTCAAAAATCAGCAGCCTCTATGTTAGGCAGCAGATTTTAGACCTGGTGTAGAAAACTACTACTGAGAGTGTTTTAACTTTTGACTTTCCCGGGTCACTTGAACTGTAGGACTAAGGATAAACTTTCTAGGACTGCATCAATGAGAAGCAAAATTGTTGGCAAACGGCAAAAAGATCCTTGACATTTCACAGAAACAGGAAAGAAAAGAAAGTGAGGAATATCCTGACCGACACGTTACAGAATGACTGAGGATGTATTTAAGTCTCTCATCCCAAGTGTTATTAATATTCATAACCTACAGGATGACTGATGAGATTTGAGCCACAGGTACCGACTGAGGTTTCAGCTGATCAAAAGGTCAACGGGTCAATGTCTTTCCCCTGAAATTGTCTCCAAAGTCCAAACTGTATATGAGAGAGAGTATGTGATAGAGAAACACCTGCTGTATTTAAACTAATATAATATAATAAAATACAAACAAATTATAATAAATAAAAGATGCAAACTGTGATTTTTTTCTCAGAGCAGGTCAGTGATTTAAGATTTTGATAAATTAAAATAAATTAAGAGAATTAAGGCTGGTTGGATCAAAAATAAATAAATAAATAAACATTTTTTTTGTTATTTTTGTTCCCTGACAAGTTGTCAAAACATATTTATCAGCTATTAAACTCAATATAATTTTCCAGCTGTGAAATCTTATGAAGTTGACATCAAAACTAGTAAAACACTGCGCTTTCCTCTAATTTTAATCACATTTTTTTAATCCATTTTTTATGCACCGTGACTGAAAAATTGATCAACTCAGTTTCAGTTTAAGTATTAAATAGACTGTTCATACAAACATATGTGTATCTACAACGTCTGAATGTGTTCACACTTGGATAAAGCTCATACAATATGCATTTTTCAATATCTTCTGTGTGGTAGATTGCTTTAATATCGCTGGCAATTATAGCCACATCCAACAATGAGGTGTTTACATCAGCCTCTTTTTAAATTAAGAAATTGTGCATCAGGTTTGGTTGGTTCATGTTGCTCCCTGCTGATGTGTGGCCTCAACACCAACTGCAAACTGTTTGTGTTTAAATAATTGAACAGCCAATTACTGTAGTCATATATCTGCGAGTGTAATACAGTTGTTTAAAAGAATAGATCACATTGAGTCTCACTGAAGCTAGAGCTGTGGAGGGACCTGGCTTTTCTTTGCTACATCATTTTTTTTTTTTTTTTTTTTTTTTTGAGAGGAGGGAGACAAAGCAGGGAAAAGACTAGTCTCCATTTTGTTTCCCTTCCCAAGGACACAGAGGAAGGAAGACACTTGCACTGAATTTCTGCCATAATACGTCCAATTCAATGAGAGATATTGCCGATCAGTCACAAACACGCGCGCACACACGCACTTCACACAGGCAGTAATAAACACTGACATTCAATATACACAGGAATAAAAAAAAAAAAAAAAAAGAGCACACACCCTCAGCCTGGGTCGAGCTAATATTCACGCGTGTCAGGTGGAACAGTCCATTCAGGGTGAGAACAGAGGGGTGCTAGTGTTCGCACAGGTCTAGTCTGGTTGATTTTAATGGACCAGTGGTGTAGTCCGATAAAGGGCAGCCATCTATCTGCACCCACCCAGTCAACTCTGACACTGTTTCCAAGGAAACGCCACCCGCGGGAGCCAGAAAGGGAGGGTGGGACCTTGAGGGAGCATATTCTCCTGTGCTGTCAGAGTGCCAGGAGGAAGGAGAACAGGGATGGAGTGACAAAGGGGTGGAGGAGCGGAGGGAGAAGGGAAGGAAGGAGAGACCGAAGGGGAATGGAGAGAGATACAGAGGAAGGGTGCACCAGCCTCCTCACAGGGGGTAACTTTAATCAGACATGACACACATGCACCTCAGGAAAAAAGAGTGACAAATGCAACTAGAATCACACACTAGTATAGATACACTTTCACAGGGAGAGGCAGACTGTCACACACACACTGTATGCACAATTGACATGGAGCAAATACACTGCGTGCAGATGTGTGCGTACGTGCAGGTGTCATTTTCCTGCACACAGGCAACGTGGAGCCCTTTGCAAAAAAAAAAAAAAAAAAAAGTGCAGCAAACACAAAAAAATGACACATCATATTTCATTTTCAGATCGTTTCCTTTTGCTTTTTCTCCAGATTGGCGGAGAGACAGAAAAAGCCAGTGA
This sequence comes from Polydactylus sextarius, assembly GCA_016801845.1. Classification (NCBI taxonomy): domain Eukaryota; kingdom Metazoa; phylum Chordata; class Actinopteri; family Polynemidae; genus Polydactylus; species Polydactylus sextarius. The sequence goes on from CM028924.1 coordinate 1,812,413, forward strand.
TGCAAACGGCTGCGATAGAGTTGCCTTACCATCGCTGAGCTCACTGCATCATCATCCAGAGACCAGATCACACTGTCACCTCCAATAATGTCACACATTAACAACTTCATCATTCATCATATGGGCTCTGTCAGGTATTTGTTCGGCCTTATTCATTCATATGCAGAGTATACGACTCCTGAAGCTGAGACACTACATAAAATGAGACGTAAAATGTTTGTGTTGATCTACAGTACGTGTTTAAATAGGGTTTACATTTGAACCTCTATCTGTTTTGGTTCGGACTGAAATGTATCTGACACACAGAGTAACGAAAGCTATCAAGTAGCAGAAGACGGCTTATGAACGTCCGGTAAGATTATTTAATAAATTTGCCAATTTTGCGACTAAGGAACGAAACTTTTCTAAATGAATTTTTATAGTGATACATTAGATTTAAAAACAAGAAACATGAGGTTAATTTTTAACTCTAATTGTGTTGAATTATAACCTTCCCATGTCAACAATCAATTTATTATTTTAAGTGAAATTTAGCGTTGACTAATGAACATTTGATTCTTCCTCTCCTGATCACACATACTTCATATTTTCTACTAAACTCCACCGCCACACTACAAACATACCATTCTAAAAACCATTATTGTCATTATTACAAATCCTCGCAAGCTACAAACCAGTCTACACAGCACTAAACTACATTGAACTACACCGGCCCACAGCCGCTAGCACCAATTAGAAGGTGTAATCTGTGCACATCTATCTGCCAGGAGGCCTGAGCACAAACGCTGAGCAAAGAGAGAGAGAGAGGAGGAGAAAATAACCATTATTATTAGCAGAGAGGGCTGTCTGCACTAGAGGCCTGATCACCTTCTTTAAACACACTCACATATGCACGTACACACACACACACACACAAGCTGTGTGGGCTTTGTACTAATAGACTCACAGACACACACACCTCGTATTTTGCCTAGTAATTGTGACTTCATACGGACAGTTAGCAGCGCCGCCGCTTTTCTTGTTCATTCTGTCGCCGTTCTGTGATTGGGAAGTTGTAAAAGCAAAAGGATTTCTCATCTATCTCTGTCCTAATGCTGTCATCCTCCTTCTGCCTGGTTGCTGATTACAGTCTGTGTACTGTCTCGCTGTGTAACACTGACTTAATGCTATTTTGCTTGAGCAGCGACCCAGATGTCCATATACTATAATCTAATCTAAGATGATTCTGGCTCTGCACTGGCTAATCCAACACCACTCTTCCTAATCTGATGTCTAATAGACAACATCTGGACAAGACACAACACAGCCCAGAGACAATCTGATTGACTTGTTTGGGAACAGTAATCTTGTCTGTACAGTAACTTTATCACCAAACAACACAGATAAATATTCGTCTTTATTTTTGTAACAAAGATAAAAAAAAAAAAAAAAAAAAGAAGAAGCAGTTTGACGATATTTTAAATACACAGATTGAAGTTGAAGTTGGTGCCTTTTTAAACTAAATAACTACATTGTAAATAATAAAATAGTTAATAAATTGTTAAAGGACACTCCTCATGCACACCTCTTCTTTTTCCACAGAGTATGCATCTCAATGCATTCACACCTCTCACTAAAAAGAAATGAATAAGTCCAGAGTCTATTTCTGCAGGTGATGACATGTTCCTTTGAGCGGATAATGGATCAAATCATCAATAATCAATTGAATGTGTCACCTAGCAGAGGCAGCTTCCCTTTATTTTTTTTTTTATTTCCTTCTGTCCAGCCTTGAGGTGTGATGCAACCCCTGAGTGGATGCTCCCTGTCTTTTTCAAGCTGCAGGAGACCTTCTCCGAGCATAGCAACAGACCCTGTAAAAATAGGATTGGCTTTTCTGAAGCCGACTCCGACGCCACAGATACAACACACACACTTCACTTCATTGATTATGCGCCCGAGCCCCTCAGAGCCCGGAGCTTTACAAGAGATGTCTTCCCCTCTCCTCGTAGCTCCACGTTTCCAACCTCTCGCTCAGATTTGAGGCCATTTACCTCAAAACTGCATCAATATTTTAGTCCTTTTTGATGCAGACTTACTCTTGTTTTTGTACATTTCTATTGTCTCCCCAGAATGATCAAAAGTTAATGTTATTTGGGCACGAGAGACATGCAGTAAACATGGACAACTATGGCCGCCGCGGAGAAACAATGAGGGAAACTACGGTCATTTGCAATGAGACAATGAGATTTTAAGGTTGTTTTGATTTGGACTCTCTATTGAAATGGGCAGTTTTTTGAGACTAAGTCGATCCTACGACACCAGGTTAATACTCCAGGTTACTTCAGTTTGAGTTTGAAATTAAGAATAAACAATATGTGAATTAATAAATAATCAACTATTTCAACAAGATTTCAACAAGAAATTAGTATTTTGCAGACGCAATCATTTCTTCTATACACACATATATATAACAGTAAGTTAATAAATGACTATATGTTTGGATATTTTGACTCATGGGCAGCTCAGTCTATTGTACAGTGTATTTTACTGGGTCCTCACATCGTAGTATGCTGGTATTTCATGCTAGCTTTCAGCAGCTGTCTATTACCATCCAATAACACATTGAGAGAAGTATAAAATGCAGGCGCCAGGGCAGAGGAGGCTGTGCAAACAAACACACTGAGAGGTGGAGAGAGAGAAAGGGCAGATGTATTGAAAGCTGTTGAGTGATGTGTTTTTTTTTTTTTTTTTCTTTCTTTATTGCTGTGCACACTATTGACTGAGAAGGAACGAAGAATATGCAGCTGAGAGACAGAGAGAGAGAGAGAGAAGATCAGTAAGAATAAAATCCTTTCATATGGATGTTGGAGCAAAACAAGTCCAGACTGTATTCGACATATGGAAATGTAAGAAAACAGCTGAGAGAATTCCTTCAGAATTCTATAGAATCACTGAAACGAAATTCACCATCAGTCGTTTGATTGTAAAAGAAAACTGATGTCTGATACCAGAGTAGCTTCAGTTATTTTTGTCTATTCTCATTAATGGCTCCTCACCATCATCATCTATTTGGGCATGATTTTAAAGTGCTCAGATTATGGGTTATCCTGGATTATGCAAAGGACTCTGTGCACAAACACTTATCAGTTTCATTTCTTTGTCCTCCCAATGATATTCATGCCAAATCCCACAGCGTCGTATCTTTGCTCACAGCTGGCAAGTGTAACTAAAGGATTATGCAAGCAGCTTCTACAAGCAAATAGATTTCTCCCTACTTCAGAGGAAACTGCTAGTTATGCAGCGCCTATCTGTCCGCCAGGCACGCACAAAAACATGTCTCAGATTTTCTTCTTTTATTTTTTTTTTCGCTTGTTTTAACAGAACATTTAAGAGGGGGAGATGGAGAGGAAAGAAATGAACGAGAAACAGGAGAGTAAACAACACAAGCACCGAAAACAGCAGGTTTCACGCAATCACACTGTACTCTCAGCTGTACAGTACGTCCGCACCTCTGCATTCAGGTTTTTTTTTTTTAACTGGAAAATGGCTGCTAATACAAGAGGGTGGCTGAACTTTATCTGAACTGGATTTGCATTAAAGCACATGATTAGACAAGGTGCTCCCACCACCTAACAACCCAATTAGCATGCAACAACACCATTGGATAAAGACCGTTTATCCACTTAGTGTCCGTGAGTGAACTTTCATATTTTTCGACCGACGGCACCAAGAGAAAACATCCGAGGTGAAGCTCGGGCTGCGTCCTGTGTGTGAATACATCTGAAGGTTTTGTTTTTTTGTTTTTTTTTGCCGTATATGGTTCAGATCAAGTGTAGCCGACGTTGGTGCTTTCTGATTCTCTGCGTGGCCTCTGTGTTGTCCCTGAGGGAGATGTGTATTAATTAGCATTGATCTGGAGCAAGAAAACACAGAGCAGATTGGGACAGGTCCAAGGCTATCACAGATACAGGACCTTAGTTGAAATACAGCACAGAATACATTTACATTTTACATTTTAGGTAGCTGACTGACATCCCCAGCAGAACATATCCCAAGTATTTTCTTCTATTTAACTATTTAACTCAGATATTTCTCACTGTTTTGTTTCTAGTTTACTCGACATCACTCAGGGTCATAGTGCTGATCTAGACTCTCTCACCTGGATCCTTTTGACCATTTTTTTTCCCTGTAATGACCTAAAAGCCATAATGTAAATGTTTCTAGATCAGCAGTCCTAATCGCAGACCCAAGATGCATTCCATCTCTTCTTGCTGAGCAGGCAAGGCCTCTTTGAGCCATTAGGCTCCAAACAGCTGTGAATGCCTTGTTATGCGTGCAGCAGTGTATCATTGGAGTCAGAGAGAGAGCTGGTAATATCTAATTCAGATAAAAAAAAAAAAAAAAAAGGTCCACCAGACATCTTTGTATGTGCAGCAAACTCAATTTAGGATTATTCTATCCTCCTCCTCCTCCTCTCTCTCTCTGTTTCTTTGTCAGCCAGGAGGCCTCATTTAAAATCTGTTCTTCCACACACACATTTTGTGCTTACGACCAAATCCTTGCAAAAAGTTGTGACACAGCGGTTTTTCATTGATTATCTCCAAACTTCTGCAATACAGTTTTATTAGAACTAAAACAGATTCCTGCCGTGTTATTGCCCCCTCTGATCTGATAAACTCCGTCTGTGATTTCTGGTGTGATCAGTGCGGCCGAGAACATTTCACACACTCAGACTGAACTAAAAACCGTCCAACCGTTCCTCGTTACGCTCGCTGTACGTTCACTCATTTACATTCGTCCTGCGCTGAGGTGATGTTTATTTGCACGGCGCCGTACGTGAGTGCAGCAGTTTCTTGTGATTCAGCAGATCTTGAGCTGTGATAATCAGCAGCGTTTTACTTTGTGACTGCAATGATTTTTTTTTTTTTAGCATACGGTCAAAAAACTGTGCTGTGTAATGCTGTGTAGACACAGTAATAAATCACAAACATCATGAGGCGACAGAAGCAGTCTATACTCAAACAACTGAAACTATTTAGAGCTGAAATGATTTTTTTTATCTTAATTTTTTATTTTTTTTCAGTTGGTCACGTTGGAATTTGGACCAATTACTATTCTTCCAATGTTTTCTCATGTGCTACATTTGTAGTTTAAAGACATAAACTTTATTTTGGTAAAACAATAGGAAGCCTATTATTTGAAACGTGTCATGGTTTCCATTCATGATGTTAGTGAATGTTAAAGATAATGTTTGACATGGAGAGAGTCTGTTTAGTGACAGGAAACAAATGTTACTTCAGGTTTAGTGTGAGACCACGTAGCGACTACAACGCTCGTCTCGCTTCGTTTACGTCACCGTCAAACTCTGACGCTAACGTTAGCTTAACAGCAGCTACGCTAACCTGGGAAAATATCTGACCTTCTGTCTTCAGCCGGGAAGAGACTACGACTATCTGGTCTGTAGTCGAACCAGTTATGTGTTTTCAGAAGCAGATAAATCAGCAATTACATCACAAACATAGTCTTGACTCACACTGATAGTTATCATTTAAATTAACATACAGGACATGTGTGATTCAGTGTAGAAGTCAAAGTGGATCATAAAATATTTTTTATCTCTCCATTGACTATCATTCTTTTTTTTTTGGGGACAACCAGAAGGAGTGTGACTTAGTCTCCCTATACATAAAGCTGATTAAGGTCTTAATATCACCTCAGTTAACTGCAGAGAAGTCCAACACTATATCTCCATTGTTAAGAGAAAATAGACAGAGGAAGGAAAGGAGAGAGAAAGAGAGAGAAATGGAGAGTTTGGCTGGGAGAACCAGACAACAATTACACTTGCCCTAGGAGGCCGAGGAAACCTGACCACGTTGCTATGGAAACTCAAGTACAGCAGAAAGTAACAGAAAAATCAATTCAGATTGAGCTTATCTCTCCCTCTCTCTCTTCCTTCTCACTTCACGAGAGCTACAAAGCACATTTCTATTCTGAATCGTATTTTAACTGTTGCCGTGCTGATGCAGCACTAATCAGGACACGAACGCAAACAATATTTCTATTCATTCAACCTTAAAATGACAAATGTAGATTAGAAGTAATCAGACAAAAAAAATAAAAAAAATACGTGCACACTTTAAATGCACGAGTCTGAAATCGCATTAACAGAAAAAGATGCAGCCGTGAATGTGTTAGGACACAAACACAAATCACCCTCTGTCTCAGACGAAACCGTTCATTCTTGCTCTTTCTTTTCTTTTCCTTTCTCTCCACCCTCCTCGGTCGCTCCCTCCGAGGGGCAGCAGCAGCTGTATGCAGGTGATAAGCGTGTGCAGCGATGGGCGCTCGGCTCTGATTGGTTTGCTCAACTCCTACGCTGATGTGAAGATTGCAGGCTGCGTCTTTCAAAAGGCCACTCTGCTCGTGGTTGTCACCTCGTGACATCACCGCCGCAAAACGAGAGTTTGACTGGTGCCACGTCATCCCACATTTAATGTTCCTTCATGATGCATCCACTTATACTAAAGAATCAAATCACAGCCGCAGAACACAGTTTAAATCACATGTTCATTGTCATAAATCATAATAAATCAAGCTGCTTTTGAAACGCGCAGCTCTGATCATGTGACACATCGAGGTTTTGACAGGAACTGACTGTGTCGCCCATCAACCCCCCCACCCCCCTTGTTTTCACCACAGCCGCTTAGCGACAGCCTGCAGGGAGTTTGGGTGTTGTTTGGATCTTAGTTGTTGGCTGTACAATGGCAAGGTGAGGTCAAAGACAGGCTGCAAGTATACCCAGTGTGTGTGTGTGTGTGTGTGTGTGTGTGTGTGTGTTCTCAAGGCTCATGCCAAAGACGAGAAAGGCAAGAGGAGAGAAAACAAGCCTTGAAGAAAAATAATGATGCTTGATGCCTCATACATCAAGAAAAAGATTGAGGGTCACCTTGTAGTGGAGTCAGCTGGTCATTTGCTGGGATGGTTTGTCAAAATCACACAGGAGAAGTCGAGTGAAACTGATACGATGCAGAAAAAGTGAGCGTGTGATTTTTTAACGTGTGATTTACTGCAGCTATTTATCAAAACATCTCAATAATATTCTTAATAATCACATTTTAAATCAGCGGATGTCTCATTTTAAGCTTCAAAGACAAACGTCTGACATATAGATCCGTGAATTGTGTTGCGATAAAAACACTGGAGTAGATCTCTGTCTGACTGGTGTCCAGCAGGTGCTTTAAAAGCATGATCATGCCTAATCAGTGTTACAGACTCCCAGCATGAGGCCACAGGCACCAGAGCTTTCATGGTGTGAAAGTTTAAAGAGGCTCAATGTGATTTACGGTATTTTTACAGATTTACCACCCTGAGAGCAGAATAAGGCCATGTATTAATCCTTGATTGGATGGAAGAAGAAAAAAAATGGGAGTTTAAAAAAATCCCTATCAGGTTAGTAGAGTGATTTGAGTTATTAAGTGCCTTTTTTTTTTTTACTCTAATCAGTCACTTTTAAGATGGGATCAGACACTGTTGCATTATGGGACGTGATTGAGCACACCAGTTTGTCTCTGTTTCCCCCCAGCGCTTCAGCTCAGAACATATGGACAGGTTCCTCCATGAACCACGCCACCTGTCACTAACAGACGCACACACACACACACACACACACACATGAAGGAGTTTTCACCTACGCAGCCACGGTCCTGCAGCAGCTCACATCCAGGAGAGTTTATAAACAGAAATTAATGGCTTGTTCCAGCTGTAATTAGCTCACACCATGCTTATTACTAATCTGTGTCTTGGCTCGATGCCAGACTAGTTCTGGCCTGGATCCAGTCCATTTTCAACACAGTGTTGTTCTTCAGTAATCCATAATCTCCGGCAGGACGGACCCACTCCACTAACGTTCAACTGGGCTTCGTTCAGCTAAACATACAAACATTTTTAACTTTTCTGTCCATAAACAAACAGTCCTGTCATTTCCTAATTCTGTCAAAATCAGCAATTAATATAATTTAATATAATATAACGGAGCATCACTGTAAACCAGATGGTTGTAGTGTAACGGCAGCACACTCCATCAAAACCGTCCTTATTTAAGCTTCTGTCTTCAATCTGAGTTGAAAACAAAGGGGCATCCCCATCACAGGAAGCCAAATTGCCTATTAAAGATGAGAGCATGTTCAGTCTCCCAATGCGCACAGCCATCACCACCCTAATCATTCCCTGCCTAAACAGCCTAATGGCTGCCATATTGCTACTGTTTATTAGTAAACACTGATGGAAGAGTGCCCGCTTCAACAGTTGTTGATTTTGTCTATCCGTATGGAGAATCAGCTGGGAATCACAGCCACCGTGCCAAAATGTTGTCTGCTGTTCAGTCTCCCGTCACTAAACAGATTGCTTTATTGTTTTATGTGCATAGCGATTAGAGGATGTCAGTAGATGGCTTAATATGATATATAAACCTTTAGATAAAAACTAAGTAAATTTGAGAGTGCTGTTATTTCCATTTTACTCACTCGTATCACAAAAGAGACTGTGAAAACAGGGAAGAATTCAAATTTGCATTGTATTTCTGCATAAATTGTAAGTCTAAGCCAGAAGGACGCTACAAAGACAACCTTAGGTTTTAAGATGCTTTTGGGAAGCCCAGTCCAAGATCGATTTCCCTCCATCTCTGTCTCAGTAGCTCTTCTATCGATCCTTATCAAATATGTATCACGTCCTCAAGCCTTCACCACAGCTAAGATGGAGACTTCAAACAGCAACAGCTCAAACACAAAGTCAGAGGAGAACTACATTTTCTTTCTTTCTTTTTTCCCCAATAAGACCAAGAAGTATGAGCCATTTCACCACATATTATAAGAGCTTTAAAATAAAAAAAAAAAAACACATAATCACGGATATTTAAAGATTTAGATTTACACAAGACAGTGGGTTAAGTCTCTTACACAGTCAACACACGATACATAAAGAAACCCCCACTCAACTATCTTCTGCACTAACCTCACTTCTTACTAAAAGGGTCTTGTCTCATCCTCTTCCAATTCCCCAAACCCCCCTTCACACAGCACTCATATGTTGCAAATGCACAAAATGCATCCTTCAGCTCATGTTCCCATAATTCTCTGTGGCAGCAGCGTGATTAATGCACACAACTATTGATTTTTTTTTTCTTTGCTCTTTTTTTTTTTCAAGCCAAGAGCCCCCCCTCCCTCCGACACCTCCAACCCCATCCAATCCCAAATACTTCCTACTTCACATCGTCACACATTTTACGTACAGACAACGAGTGTATATTCACATGATAATAAAAATAAAAATAAAACAGCATCTTTGTACACAGAGCAAACAGTATGCACCCCATCTCTGTTAGCTTCCAGGCAGCTGTGTGTGAGTGGACTGGGAAAAGGGGTGCAGTGAAAGACAAGGGTCAGCATTTCACTAACTGCTGATCTGTGTGAGAGGAGGAGGAGGAGGAGGAGGAGGAGGAGAGGTGGGGGGGTGCAAAATGATAGGCTGTGTTGTTTTCATAGGGTTTCACTGCAGGATGGGTGGAGTAGCATGCACAAAAAAAAAAAAAAAAACAACACATCTATACAAACACAAACTCAGATGCATCTTCGTACAGTTTATACACTGTATGTGCACATGTACATGTTCCTCTGAACCGCGGTGTGGTTACATGTGGGGATCATGCACTGCTGCTTGAGCTGTGACCCATTTTCCAGCCCCCTAACAACAAGATCAACAGACCGAGTGTGTGTGTGTGTGTGTGTGTGTGAAAGACAGACAGAAATATGGAGAGAGATAGGAAATGAGGAGGAGGAGGGGGCTCCTCCTCCTCATTTCCTATCTCTCTCCTTATTTCTGTAAAGGAAGGAAGAAAAGAAAAGTGCAAAGAGAGAGAAAAGAGGAATAAAATAGTGTGTGTGTGTGTGTGTGTGTGTGTGTGTGTGTGTGTGTGTGTGTGTGTGTGATGCAGTCCCTAGTTTACCAAAGAAAAAGCCTCGCCCACTCTTCCTCTTCTCCACCTTTCAAATCTCCTCCTGCTCATTCTAGTTTCCCCCTCAACTCTCTCCTCTTCGTTCCTCTGCATCTTCTCATCTTTCCTCCTCCTCCGAGCTCATTTCTACCACTGTGCCCTCTTCTCAAGGTTGGTCTGACTTTGGGTGTGTGTTGAATATACAGCCTCGTCTCCCGCCTGCCTCCATGTGCCCTCACTGTCAATCTCAGTGAAAAATGGAGGTGGTGGCACATCACTGGCATGATAAATTTCTGCTGAGCATTGATCCTGTACACCAAACACCTACAGTAGCCTCTTTGAAGACATCTTTAACATTCCAGCGGCTGTGCTGGTGGCTGGTTAAGACTGTGATTCTATTAGCAAGCAAACTGTTTAATTAGCCTCTATAAGCACTCACAAGAACCCAGGAGAGAAGAGTGAGCAGAATGCAGGAGCGTCGAGGCACTTTCATCGCTTAAATGCTAAACGCACAGTTGGGAGGCAGCCGACATAAATGTGACTGAAAAATGTAACTAGACATTTTTTATTTATCTATTTACTGATGCTGTGAGTATTAGATGGACTTATTTGCATAAAGCAAATAAAAAAAAAAAAAACAGCGTTTTTACAAGAGGTTGACTGAGGCGCTGTGCCAAGAAGGTTATGCAATGAGATGAGAGGAGAGAAGAGCGATAGTCGAGGACGGAAGAGTTTATAAAATAAAGAATAAAATATCACAATTTCTAACTTTGTATCACATATCGGTGAGAAGTTGTTCACACATAAAATAAACTCACGGTCTGTTTGTTGGTTTAAAAAACTATTTTAATTTAATTTTTAATACGCAGACTATTTCTTATATAATGTTATTAATCATTTTGACTAGAAAATGTCACAAAATGTCTAACCAACAATCCAAACGTTTAACAGCTCGCGTCAGCTTAATTTGTAAAAAAAATTTATATGTATATAATTATATCATTGTTATAATATTATGAATGTGATGAACACTAAATTTCTACCTCCGTCTCTGGATAATGGATCATTAATGGTGAAGACGTTGATTAGGTTTCTACTTTCAAATATATCTAAGAGCTACAGCTGTGATGTCGCACATCGACACTTCTTCTTATAAACCTTAAGACAAATCAACGTGTCTCAGGCTCTTGTGTTAAATTTGTGCAGTGGTACAGTAGAGAGCTTCATGTCAAACTGCTGCACTGCAGAGGAGAGGACCTACAAAGGAAAGTGAAGATGGTTTAACAGATTATTGGCTCCTTTTTGTTTTCCAAAGAGTAAAGTCGTCTACTCAGGTGAGGAAACGCTGCCAAATATAGGCGAGGTGAGGTAATATTACCACAACCTCGAGACACATCCAAGAAGTGGGAGCCAACCTTCTCTGTGTCTTAGGACAGAATTAAGCTTCACATCCTCTATCTCTGCTCTGATCTCCAGCCTGAAGGGATAAGAGGCTCCAAGGAGGAAACTCTATCTCTCCAAGACAGAGGAGGCTTCTCTCCATCCACTCCTCTTTTCTTCTCCTTCGTTGTAGCTCACGTCTCCTCATTTCCTCCTTGGCGTTAAACAGTCGTCTGCTCTTCTTTATCAGTAGCTGAGTCACTGGATGAAGGTGTTGACTAAAGGCTGCAAATTATAAAAAGTACCCAAGTATCTCAAATCTTCAAATGTACTGTTATATTTGACCAACAACTCTTATACATATTTAGCTAAATATCTCAGAAGACAAATGAAACACTATTTTTGTCGTCTCAGCTCACGTCAGCCGAAGAAAAGACACAAATTTGACGATGCCACATCATGAATTTGGTATTAAAATACAATAATAAGACATGATAATTACATGATGATTTAATTGTTAATATGTGCAGAAAAAGAAACAGAATCACACTCGGCGTCACCGTCATAAAACGGTCTGTTACTGTTTCATAATCCGTCTCAGTCGGTTTGGTATTTGTTCTTTCTTACAGAAAGAGATTTAAATGGAAGCAAATGTTGACACATGAATACAAAGCTGTGAGATGCACTCACACACTCTACACCAACGTTGCTTCTATAGCTACAAAACATGAGAAAAGTCAATAAGAAGTCAGCGTTCAAGAAGATGTACTCACACAATCTGCACCAGCTCTGAGCCGATAGGTTACAACTAATACCATCGTCTCACAGATGAAATGTTATTACAAGCAGAAACAGAATCTGCTCTAATTGTCCAACATGCAACTGTGTACATCTTAGAGGAGCGTACAAGGTCTCGGTGACAACATGTTTGTTTGTGGCTCATTCAGTATCTGAGCTCTGTTTTTTTCTGAAGCTCTTATCTGCATCCAAGGCCGCCCGGCTCATTACGCTTCCTCATATCATGAATGATGAGAGACAAAAGGTAGGTAGATGGAAAAAAACACACACAACAAAACAAAACAAAAAAAAAAAAAAGCACACACCATCCCAGCTCCGTCGTATTTCAAAAGAGTGACCACTTGACATGCAAACACACACATGAACGTGTGACAACACTGACACACACGTGCATTAAATGAAGGTCCACTATATAAAATCCTGGCAGCAACACAGTAGGACACATCTCACATCTTTTTTTTTTGTTTGCCTCTTTCATCTCTCTATTAGCTCTGTCAATTGTTTATCAAAAGCAGCGAGGAGGCAATCGGAGACGGGCATTTGAAAGCTTGCGCTGCGAGATCCATTTTAAAATTCATGACGGGTTAATGGTATGTTAGTGGCAACATTAGGACCCAGTGAGCTTGCGTCGTGCTCATTCACATTGAAAACAGGCCGCTTCAAATGACTACTAAGCAGTCCTCATTCTGAGAGGTAATTCATATTGTAATTAACTTTTCAATCACAGCTGATTAATTAAGACAGGCCCCAGTCTGTAATTATGCATCTATTTTTGACCCTAATGTGAATCACTAGATATTCAAAGATTTTTGCAGTCATTTAAGCCAGTTTCCTCTCAACATGCGAGTTACTGAGCATAAAAAAGTGCTTCATTTTACACCAGACGATATTAAACAAGCAGACTCAGTCAACACATGATCGATAGTTTCAAGATTTACATGTTTCAACCGAAAAGCACCAGAATTCATCTTGTTTATTTTATGTTTTCTACCAAGAAAAACATCTTAAACCTCATTTTTTCTTCCTCACATTCTGATGCACAATGCACAGGTAGGGAAGAGCTCTTGATGTTACCGTTCCCAACAAAAAAACCTGAGATTAATAATTCAGTGTGGCTGTGGGATATCTTTATTTTGTGTCCGCTGAGACCAAAGTCTTCTTTGATGAAAAATTGTGGCAAAGGAACCAGGAAAGTAGACGTGGTCAAACTGCACCCAGTTGCCATCGTCAATCCTTGTTGGTATCTTTACGGTTTCTCAAACACACACACGCACACACACATCCGTCTAACCCTCACTCCTTGAGTAAACATACCCTCTCCATAACAGTGCGAGGTGAATCCGCTCATGCATCAGAATCTACCATCAAATATTTATCACGGAGCAGCAGTGATTTTGACCGTGTGCTCATGCTTTTGACAGCATTCGCCTGCTGCAATACTTATTGGAGTAAACACGGACAATCCAATATCGTTGTTCTTTTGAACGCTTGTGAAAGAACTCAGAAGAACACAGAGCATACAATATAATCCATCTAAACTTCACTGCATATTCTAAAGGCTGTCAAAAAAAAAGATGTTGTAGAAAGTGTAATAAGAGCTGATTTAAGAAATGATTTAAATGGATTGACCCATTCATTCTTCAGATATGACAAAAACATTTTTACGCTCACAGCTGCTTTATTTTATTGCATTAGTAAAAATTTGCCATCGTTTCAGAAAAAAAGATGGAGAGAAGATGAAAAGCCACAGATTGTAATCACATGTACGTGCTGCATATTTGCCTTCTCTCTGTGACATTAGGTAACGTCTTCAACGAGCAGCTCGCAGCGAGTAACTCGAGTAACCTCAAGTAAATAAGTCCCTGGCATGGATCAGAAGACACATCTTCATGCTCGAGCAGACACATTTAAAATGTCACCAAAACACCGTCCCAGATTCTGCCCTCAGTCAAATGACATCAAGTGCTCACTTACAGGTCCCTGAACGCCTCAGTATGAAGCAAAAAATCAGCCAGCAGGCAGTATATGGAGCAATCAAAGAGATAAGCATCCCATTTAGCTTGAGTAAAAATCCAAGCCACAGAATGTTCTGGTGTCTTGTGTTATCACGCTGCCGCTGGATTCAGACAAGGAGGGTATCTAGGTCAATGATGCTATGTAAACTGTACCACTTTACCCCATGCTGGACTCAAAATGGAGTTGGCTGAGGGCGGGGGTGTGTATGCGAGAGAGAAGCTTTGTGATTCAACATGACAGTTATCAACATCCTCCGGCTAGTGAGAGGACAAGGCTGCACTGAGCTGCAGAGCCCCGGTAATGACAGACTACAACAGTAAACAGGTAAGAAGACGACTCCTGCTGAAACAGAACATAGTGTCCAAAGAGCGCAGAGGAGAGCAGAGCAGGGAGGGGTGAGATAAACAAGCAACACATCTCTCTCTCTCTCAAACATGTAATCTCACAAATTTGTCATTGCCAGTTTTACCAAAAAGAGGTTTTGCTTTGTGCTCTTTAATAACTATAATACCTTGTGTAAAGTTACAATCGTGTCAGCGATTTGAATATTCATGGTGACATTTTACTCTGATGTATTAAACATTAGTTTTAATTTTTAACAGGTTGTATCCACGTTTTCTGTATAAAAAGTCAAGTCATGTATCACTGGTCCTACCTGAGCTGAGTGAAACGGTGTCTTTCTCCCATGATACAACAGTGACGTAGGCCTCAACAGAAGCAGGGATAATGCACTTGAAGACGGCTACACTGCCTCTCATAGCCTTCTGGTCAGCCACTCGGACTGTGTACGGTTCCCGTGAAACTGTCCAACAAGAAAAAGCACAAACATGTGAAACAAACAAACTCGTTGATAAGTTTAACACCACCACTTCTAATTTGTCAAATGTTTTGTTTTGTAAAAGTTGCAGACAGAAGAAGACGGTTTTGACAACATTTCTGTAGCGTAGGATGTTCGGGCATCTCCAATTTCATTGCAACTACACAAGATTTGATTTCTGAAACTTCACCTTCATTCAGATAAAATTCTCACTACTACAACTACAAATGTTTGATGTTCATATCTACTACTACTGCTGCTGCTGCTCCTGTGTGGACTCACCAGCTTTGATGTGGACATCCTGACTCCTAATCTTGCCAGAAGGATTCTCGGCAGTGCAATAGTACGTGTTGTCGTGGATCAGCTTGCTGAAGCTGGATGGCAGGAAGTTGAAGATCTGGAGGGTTCCATTGGGGTGGACGTGGCGGATGCCCGGGACATCGTAGATCTCCTCGCCGGTCGCCAGATACCAGCGCAGCGAGGCAGGCGGAGCGCCCCCAACAGGACAGGGCACTGAGGTCCCTGTGGTGCTGGCAAATACTACCTCTTGCAAAGATGCATTGACAAAGTATAAGCTGGAATGTAGATCCTCACTGAAAACTGCAAGAGAGACGACACAAGACGCTCAGATTTAGATCCACGTTTGTAACATTTTTCCTTTTGAAGCAAAACCAACTATCCCAACATTATCACTGGACACGATGCACAAACATCCTGATTCATGCTACAGAAACACATTATGACACCACACATCTGGCTGCACAGACTCTGCAAACTACAGAGTTTCTTCACCAAAAATGCGGATAAGTGATTAGAATATTAGTGTTTATCTCAAATGAAATATGGACCACAGACACAGAAGATAAAAATGTCCCTTGAAAAATATGAAAATGTTAAATTAAAATAAAATAAAATACTCTTTCATTCAGTCTTTTATTGTAACCATGCCTATAGGATTCGTCAGTGAACTTCAGGAACATTAAATTAATATAAACTCCCAGTGATTATTATGGTCAGCTGCTTTGATCATATTCATGCTTAAATTTAAGCTAACATCAGAGTGAAGAGAATGACGTTAAATAAATAATTCTCTGGAGAACGAGAGCAGGGTAATAAATGTCAGCGTTGGACCAATTAGCTTCAAAATAATCTGCAGCAGTTTGAGATCAGAGCGAAGACGCCAGCAGATGTTTGTTTTCAATCCGAGTTTCTGTGTTTATGAGAGAGAGAATCTTTTTATGTTTTTGGATTTCAGGCAAAAAAAAAAAAAAAAAAAACGTATAAACAATATTTGTGTGTGTGTGCATGTATCTCTCTTGCCATCTCAGCCTGGTGACGAGCCCAGAGGCTCTGCACTAAATGGCTTACAGTGGCACTGGCAGCTGGCTTGGACCCTCCCTGGGGAGAAAACATTTTAGCACTTCATAAATTCCTAACAAGGTTTCAAATTGCAGACAATTCCAAGCTTTTCTCTGCTCCAGCAGCTCTCAGCCTGCAAAGAGACACTCCAGTGACTTGCTCACGTACGTCCACAATTTGTTTGCACAAATTAGGAAGACCCCTTCAAAATTATTAGCATGCTATAGATCAATGCCGCAGCTTTTTGTTTTTTTGTTGGCGTTTTGGAAAGAGTCAGCCATCTGCAACCTTCCTGAAACGCAAACAGCTCAACAACTGCAGCTCTCTGGTGATAAAGTCATTAGTCTCCATTTGAATTAACAGAAAGACTGAAACTTTATATGAAGCGTCGCGGTCAGGACACACAGGTTTAGTTAGAATAATAACATTGACATTTAAAGATACAATCAATACTCAATCAATACAATAATCACAGTTGAGGTGAGAGTTGTTCGTTTTCAACATGTAGTGTCTCATAAAAACACTGTTTTCTAAGAAAATGTTATTATTTTGCAGCTGGAAATATCTGCTGGTTTATCCTTAAACTATCAACACTGGTGGTAACTCGCTAACACGTTATAATCAAACATATTGATCTAAAGAGAAAGATGTATATAAATATATTATATATTTACCGTATTTATCATCATAATGCTGCAACATAATGCAGCCAAAGGAACCAACAAACCTGCAGTAACGATTACAGGAAACAGGTGTGTGATAGACAGATAGATAGATAGATAGATAGATAGATAGATAGATAGATAGATAGATAGATAGATAGATAGATGGATGGATGGATGGATGGATGGATGGATGGATGGATGGATGGATGGATGGATGATGGATGGATGGATGGATGGATGGATGATGGATGATGGATGGATGGATGATGGATGGATGGATAGATAGATAGATAGATAGATAGATAGATAGATAGATAGATAGATAGATAGATAGATAGATAGATAGATAGATAGATAGATAGATAGATAGATAGATAGATAGATATTTATAATATAGATAATTTAAGAATAATTCTGATGTTTAAATCATATTTAGTAGGAAAAATGATTAACAAGTTGCATTAATCATTTTTACCTTAACTTTTATCATATCTTTTATCTTTAACAAACCTGCACAGAAGACAAATCCTGTGAATTTCATATGTTTCATATTATATATGAAATATTGATTCTTTAATTGAATTATTAAACATAATTTCAGAGCAGGTAGAGTAAATACTGTATTCTCACAGCAGGAGCTGTTATACACTCTCCTCTACAGTCTCTTACATCAAAAAGTTTAGGTGATTTGAATCCGTTAAAATGCGGTGGGATAGTGTGCTGGGTTCTCAGTGGGTCTGTGGCACCGGCCAAGATGAAAATAATACATCAAAGTCATATTAAATTCTGATTCATTCTCTTTTTTCCAGCTGGCACGGGGAGTATCAATCTTCTCTGTGCTCTGTTGATAATATAGACTGGAGCCATAATGGTGGTGGTGGAGGTGGTGGTAGTGTGGGGGTGTGGGGGTGGCTGGGGGGTCAAAATCCCACCTGTTCATGATGCTGCTCAAGGTTAGTGACAAGGAGAAGACAAACACAAAAAAGCAATTTGTGCAAATTAAAGAAAACAACGTTTTCTTTGTTAAAACTGGTTCACATCAAAGTTTTTTTTTTGAGAAAATACAATTTGGGTACTTAGTTAATTGATACTTTGAACGTTACACAGCTACAATAGCAAACGGCTGCAGAGAAGTAGATCAAAGACGCGCGGTTGCTTGGAAAGCCTCTATTCTGCACCAGCATCGGAGAAATTGGATTAGGATTTATGTCATGGCTGTTTTGATATTCGTCTATTTCACATATGAAAAGTATGTGAGAGCAACTCAATTTAGACCGGCTGAGTGATAGTGAGATTGATTTAATTAAAAAAAAAAAAAAAAAACAGAAATGGACTCTTGGTGGAAGAGTGCATATCAGCGCTCGACTCGTTTTCCTAATTGACTAAAGCTCAGGAGCCAGAACACAAATGGTCCGGTGACGCAGGTACGTCACCTCCTCAGACCTCACAAAGAGCAGCGTGTCGCGCCCCGACAAACGGCCTCGGGGCCTCAAACACTTACTACATCACCCCAGAGGAAATCAGTAATTGGCATAATTTTTCATGTGCTCAACCGTTAAGGTGAAATAAATGACACTGTTCAATAATGCATTATACGAATCTGTAATTGACTATGATTTTTTTTTTTTTTTTCCGATGGGATATGTTCAGGGAGAAAAAAGAGCAGAAAGAAAAGAAGCTGTTTCATTTTAAAACGTTTCTGTTTCGGGACCAGTAAAATGAAAGAATGCATCACTAACATCGCTAACACACTGCAGGACTGTGCTCACTACCATTACTGTACAGGCTCCACATCATACAGCTGATGTAAGTAAGTGCATAATGGATATTAGGGTAATAACTTTTAATTTTTATCTTTTATAGACCTGTTTTACATCCAGCGGACTGCTAGTGTTTTACAGCATCTACAGCACTGAGGAGAGTAAAACACACATAAGGAGGATTACATCACCAAAGCTAAAGCAGTTAAAAGTTGTAAACAATATTCATATTCTGGATAATTACATTTTTAGCTAACTAACAGATAAGATATTATGAGCTGCAACGTGTTTACCAGCTAGTTGCTACTGTACCTGTGACGTGTATGTAACAAACAACAGCGACAGTAAAATTATCTGCTAGAAAAGCAAAGCAGTGAATTACACATTCATTAGAGCTGAGGAAAACTGCAAACTCAGACAGGAGGAGGGAGAAGGAAAGATGCTTCTCTGATGTAAAACAACTCAGTGTGCTACTGCTTCTGAGCAGCATGTGTGTAACACACAGTTATACAAATATCCATGGTTCAGGGTTGGAGACATTCAAGAAAATTAAAGTGACGGTCGAGACTAACATGAACCAGAGTCTATTTCACCATGAATATGAGTCAAACTCCCCCTCAACAGATATTTTACGTTGGTTGAAGTAATATCAAGTTTGACCGTTTGACTCATCATTTTTCTTCGGCCTATTGCTCAGGAAAATGTTGAATCTGCTGATGTGGAACAACCTTCATCACTAGTTGTTATAAAACCAGACGTTGGGTAAGTCTTGTAAAACAGTGTTTTTAATAAACTCTGGGTTCACTTACTAAGTTATCAGTACTTCAGTTTATGTGTAGGGACCCTATTCATGCTACTGCTGAAGTGAAGTGATATTTTGAGTTTTATTAGTGGTTAAAAATGACAATTTAGATACGTTTGGCTGACTGCCCCATTTACTTTCATTGTTAACTATTTGGTTGTGAAAACAAAAGACGGTCAAACTGGATATTACTTCAACCAACGTAAAATATCTGTTGAGGGGGAGTTTGACTCGTGTTCATGGTGAAATAGACTCTGGGTTCATGTTACTCTGCACCGTCACTTTAACACTTCATGCACTTGAAGTCTGTGTTTGCCATGATGCATCTTTAACAACCCTCAACAAGATAATTAATGGATGGACTTTAGTTGGCTGACGATTGTTTGCCTTTTTTTTTCTTCAAAATTCACAACATCTGTTACATAACTCTAAGCAGCTGCATTCCAGTGATTTGCCCCCAGATGGTGGTAAAAGTAGCTATAATTTGTTTTTCAGTAATGAAACCAACTATTTTGTTTTCGTGGAGAATCTGTTTTCACATCATTTACATCTTGGCGATGTGTTATGTTCCCACAGAGCCGCTTCACAATATGACAAACAATACCTACGGTTCGGCATCTTCACACGACTGTGATCCTTCACACAATGGAGCTGATCAGTTGACAGGGTGTAACCAACCATGACAGTGTGCTTTCAGAGCAATCAATGCCGATGGGAGAAAACAGCAGGTAAAGATGAATTTTCTAACTGGCTCTTTGCTGAATCACAAGAAGTTGCCTCAAGATTATGTTTTCAATTGTGTGTTAATTATATTTTTTATAGGATCGAACCTCAAATCTCTGATCATATCACGTAGATGTAACATGAATATGTGACTTTCACTCTTCTGTATTTCAAAAGTGTTAAGTACAAACTGGTGACAACCTATTTAACTTTGATTCCACAGTTACATGTTCTGTCTTTCATGCAGCCGCCAGCTTTTTTTTTTTTCATGATCACTGTCTGACATGAGCAGAAGAAAGAATAGCAGAGAGCAAACAAGAGGAAGCAAAGAGAGGATCATAGAGACAGTGGGATTGATTCAGCTTCCCATATTTCAGAGGGCACTCGTGTTGAATCTGTTGAGCGAGCAGAGCCATTGTCTGAGTTGTCATCTCCGCCGCAGCAGGGGGACTCAGCACTGCACAGCAGCATGGCACCGGGTGCTTCACAGTGACAATGTGACAGCAGGAACCCTGGGTAATTAAAGCAGCTCTCTGCTCTGTGCCCCCGGGGCAAGTCTGCCTGGGACGTGGAGATCATACCTGGCTCCCTCACGTTCAAGAGTCACAGTCGCCAAGGAGCAATTTTCCTCCTTAACAAATTCCTCCTCGTGGATAGCAACGTTGTCGTAATGTATGCAGCACTAAAGCATGAAACCGAGCTGAAATGTATCACTTTGACCTGTGCATGACCTAAAATTTTAAATCCAGGAACGGGTCTAATTTCATTTTATCTGATTAAAAAGGTTGAAAATCATATTTCACTAAAAGAAATCTAGAGTCCGTGAACCTGAGAGTAACCTTTCGTGGATAGAAGTTGTGAGACTGGCAGGCAGACAACAACCATTTGGAGCCGCGCAGTCCGCTGTGAGTTAGCAGTCCCACTGATCTGATCTGCCCAGAGGCAATACACCATGCACAAAGTTAAATGACTGTCTTGCAATTTGCTCTCATGAATATTAAGCAGTGCTGTGACAGTAGAAAGGGCTGGCTGTATGCACGCTGCTGATCCACACCGACAGATCTGTCCTCTGATGTCTAGGAGGGGCGGGCAACACTAAAAACGAGGCCCCCACAGCAGATGAGCCTCCTCCTCTTCGGTCTATTTTCATGTCTTAAATGGGCCAGAGTGGCTGCCTGTCTCATCAAGGGAAAACCAGCAACCCTGGACTGTTTCTCAGTTAGTAAAACTGAGTGATAAAGACATTGATGTCTAAATTATGCTGCTGCTGTTGATGATGAGTGCATAAGAGAGGATCTGATTAGGGATTATACCGAAGTAAACTATAGCAGCACCCTCTGCTGCTGCTGGTGATGAATAAAAACTTCCTCTAGTACAAATCTAATACTGCCGCGTAATGAAACGAGCGCGATAGAAGGTGGAGAGAAACACACGTCTCTGATGGAATAAATAAAACAAAGATTACACTTAAAGTGTCGCTGCATGTTTATGTTTTAAGACTATTTACTAGAAAACACTGTAAACTTATAAACAGGTTATTTTTAAAAATGTCAACACCTGAAATTTTTACCTATTAATTAAAATCCTTTTCTAATTTTAACAAGAACTGAGAAGAGTAAAAATGTTGTTTCCTTCTCCTCAACCTAATTAACAAGAATAAAAACTATGTATTTATAGAAAGCTAATGCTAATCCTTTTGACAAACAGGCCTAGGCGGATATATTTATAAATATATATTTATATTTATGGATGATTTATTCAAGTGAGGTGCAACAAACACTAACACATTGACGGCCAAAAAAGAAGCAGTCTGGTGTGTTTATGGTGCCAATCAGCATAAATGTTATTTATTTAGTTTATGTGTCAAAAACACGGGACAAACTGCATCTTATTATGAGCATGATACTGATATTTATCAGTGAAAACATGTTTGTGCTGCCTAAACTTAGTCACAATGTCACTCTTCATTTATTCAAACGAGGACGTTAAGATGTTGGATGAAGAGTGAAACATCCTTGTAATGTAAACACTAATCACATTTAAAGATAAAGATAAAAACAGCGCAAATACAATCATCACCTCCTCTTAAATATTTAAAATATTGTCTGTTTAATTGTAGATATCGACATATTGGTTGTATATTTCAGTCGGTTCATTTTTGTGATTTACTATTATACTTATATGTCTCATTGAGACTTGAGTGGTTATAATCAAATCGCTTTCAAAACTAATCTAATGTTCATCATACGCAGTCGCTCTTGATAACGTGATTAAGCAGCTGCTTTCTTGCTGCACAGACGACGTAACATTGGCAGAAGCCGTGTCGCGTTTAGACAAGTAGACGTAGCACAACTGGACAACCAACCTTATTATGTCGCCAAACATTAAGGTTAAGGGTCTTCACAGGAGTTTCTGTCGGTGTCTTGACATGACCGCTGTCCACCTGCGTGTCCACCGAGGTTAAAGTGAACACAAGCTGCAACATGAGAAGCTGCTGAGGAAACTGACCCGACACTGAAACCTTTAGTCCTCAAAGACCACAGACCTCTAAAGATTAATCATGTGTTTGTTTACTACACGTAGATATTATCCTGCAAGATGAATGTGTTTTACTTGGTTTAAACCTTTTACATGCACCAAAAGTGTTACTGTTACTGATCATGCAGAAGAAAAAATTATAGCTCAGGTGAGAGAAACATGTCTAACAAACTATATTTGCTGCTGTAAATCGGTAAATTACACATTAATGTAATTTCTCGGAGACCGTGTTATTATTAGAGGCTGTGAACTTGTAGCGTTTATTTTCTTATTCAGTAATTCTGCTACAAGATGTTAAAAGCCAACTCTTAATGCTTCTCACTACATTATTGTACGATGTCAGTTTTTCTGCTTTTATGTGTTTTTGTATTTTCCTTTTTTTTTCCTGCTGGTTTGAACTGTGCCACCGTCCTTCCTTTCATTCTAGTTGGTTATTTTTTATTTAATTTTATTATTTTTTTTACTCTACATTCCTTACAGTACTTTTAAACCTTGCTATGCAAATAAGCAGCTCCTACTAGTGATGTCGTACAGGTAATAATGTTATTATAAGGCCATGACAGACCTTTGAAAATAAACCACTGTCCCTGTTTTGTCCCAGAGACGTCTGTGACCAGCAGCTGGTGGAGTGTGTTAATGTTGATGTCACAGCAGCTGGCTGCTCTCATCCTGTTAGCTCTGCCTGCCATTATCTACCCCCCCACACCCTCCACCACCACCACCTCCCCCACCTCCTCCTCCTTTAAAGCTGCTGCTGCTGCTGCTGCTGCTGCTGCTGCTGCTGCTGCTGCTGCTGCGTGCCACGCTCATTTTAATACTCCAGACTCATTTGACCGTCTTTATGGACTTATCATATTAAACATTTATCGCAGCCATTTCCCTAAACCAAGCATGTTTATTCAACACTTAGGGGACCACAGCACGGCTCCTTTCAGCGCCCCCCCCACCCCACGCACACACACACACACACACACACACACACACCCTCCTCCAATCCCACTCCCACTGCACACACACATCCTTATTTTCTCCTTTTCCTTGTTTCTCTCCATCTCTCTCCCTCAGCCCCCCCGGCTTGCTTTATTACAAGCCTCCTTCTCTATGTGCTGTTGCCTGAGTTTAAAGAGAGAGAGAGAGATTTGTGCAGTTTCTTCCCTCTCCTCTCCAGTCATTTCTTTCTTCCCTCCAGTGGCTGGGACACCGGGGGGACTCGTGCCGCGTCAGGCCAAGCA
Source organism: Polydactylus sextarius (assembly GCA_016801845.1). Lineage (NCBI taxonomy): Eukaryota > Metazoa > Chordata > Actinopteri > Polynemidae > Polydactylus > Polydactylus sextarius. The sequence continues at coordinate 1,836,470 of CM028924.1, forward strand.
GCCGAGCAAACACAAATGTATTCTGAGCATTTAGTACTTTGGCTGAATCGGGTTTTAATTTAATCATCTGATCAAACATTAATTAGCATAATCACTTGTGGGGATGGATGGTCTAGATAGAGAGACACAGAGCAACACATAATAGACTTCATCCTGGCAACAGTCTACGAGGACACTTAGCAACACGTAAACAGTTACATGTTTCTATGCAGTGTTTTGTCCAAATTATCTCCTTTTGTACGAACAATACGTACAATTCTCTGTTTTTTCTTCGACGAGTTCTTCCACCGCCGAATGATTTCACAGCCAGACTGAACCCTGCAATCAAATGCAGTGCTGCCAGGCCCTGTACCCTCTTATTTGATCTTGGACAAGATGGCTTACTGCAGCATCACACCTTGGTCTGAGCAGAGGAGGTCTGGGAATTCTAGGAATACCACAAAGTGCTAAGATTATTGACAGCGCACTCAGTCTCACACTGGGCCGGGGGATCGATGAGTGGTTGGAAGGACATAAATCAGACTCCTGTGGCTCCACTCTATGTCACACCCTAACACACCCACCCAGCTCCTCAATTAAATACACACACAAGGACACACACACTCTGTAAACCACACGTCGCATCCTTACATGCTTATATATGTGCACTTGTATCTGCTCATAAACAGCGACAAACACGCAAATATAAAACACCCTCTTTACACATCTCACACACATATGCACACACACTTTCACACACACACACACACACACTTTACCTCAACTCCAACAAGATGACAGCCCTTTAAAAATGGCCAGCTAAAAATAACCGCCACTAACTTGGTCTTAAATCTTAGCATCTGTGCCAGGTTTAAAAATAAAGAGCAGTGTCGAGAAACCAAGCTGGACCCATTTGTCTTTCTGTCACTCTGTCTATCCAGCTCTGCGTTATCCCTTAGCCTACTTTAATATTCGGACCGTGGAGCATCAGACACGTGGGCAGACTTGATGGTGAAATATCTCCCGGAATTGCAGACTCGAATAATCTGATTGAGACATGGATTTTGAAAACACAGCAAAGATGCAGCAGTTGGGAAAACTGCAGCGAGGTCGAAGAGACATGCAGTGTGATTTTTTTTTATTATTATTTATTTATTTTTTATTTAAGTTGGCCTATAAAAGAAGAACATGAAATATGAGAGGAGAAAACGAAGCTCAAAGGCAACGAGACAGAAGAGAGAGTAAGACACTGAGTGGTAGATGTGTTAGTTAACAACGATACGTCAGACACATGCATCACGAGTCGCAGGGATCAATTCAGCCTTGGGCCTCTGAGTGTGTCGAGTTCAAAGCGTGTGGACCCGGTGTGGAGGACTGGATTAAGAGCCAGTATTTATGAGGTCCAGCGTGAATGTTTGTCTTGGTGAGTGATGGATAGCAAACTCATCACACCTCCGCCACCTGTCTTCTGCAATGAACAAAAGCTTTGGTGGGACATTCACTACAGGCTTAGTTCACAGTCTGACTCACACACACAGATAGAGAAAGAGAAGCAGAGTATACTGCATGATAAAATACACCAGCATATGTTTGTTTGAACCATTATTCCAAAGCAGAGATGTTCAGTTTCTACGTTTTCTGATGGCGTCGGCGCACATGTTTCCGCCCTCATGAAATAAAATTTGACGTCTTTGGTGAAAACATATTTGCCGCCTGAATTTAGCTCAGCTATGTCTCTACTACGTTCTTGTTCCCTGCTGAGTTAGCATGCAGGTACCCAGGGAGGACGGTGGCTTTGACACCAGAGACCGTGTTTTGCATTTTGAGTCCTACATGTGGTCGGGTTCAGGTCACAAGAGGAATTTAGTTACGGTTAAAGAAATTACCACAGTTTCTGTTCAGTATTTTTTTAAAAAAATAAATAAATATAAGGGTTGACTTTGAGCTGATGAGTTGAGTTATTTACTACAAATAAAGTAATAGATATTGCAATATTCATTATGCTGATAAAAAGGCGTAACACTTGAGCGTTTGTTCACCGTGTTTACAGCATTTTCTTTTTCAACAGCAGATAAAGTAAATGACTTGAGCTTTGAACTGAATTCATCACCACAGCAAACACTGTCACAAAAGGGGCCGTCATATTATGTTAAACGTCCATCAGCAGTATTTTTAAACTCCCTACAGTCTGTGTATGTCGGTCATATCATGCTTCATTTACCAGCGCACCTGCAGATACGACTCACATGACTTCGTCTTGGGAGCTCTGTCTGTTGTCTCATCTTGATTTAAAAACTCACACTATATATATACATATATATATATATAAAAAGCACTGCTTCTGCTTCCTCTTTTAGAGATGACCACTTCTGCTATTTAAAGTCGAGGTGTGAGATATGATCATCCAGTGTGAAAGACAATATATATCTGTCACCTGTCAGTAGTCGCATCTCTCAGAACAGTATTTAATTTGTCACTTTTAAAGTTAAGAAGCACCAGATTCCTCAAGTTAAGTTTCAGATTTTTCAGCATCATCCGAGGTTCGTCTCTGATCTTCATTAAACGGATCTACGTCTCCACAGAAGAGTCTTGACTTGTTGGTCAAAGACAGAGCTGAGGGGCTGTTATGTAAAGACTTGTAGGTCAAGATTTCTCTACTTTGTAGTAAAAAGAAATCTTCTAAACTAAATCCTCTCATGTGCTCATGACTTAGTCTGTTTTAAACTGTCAAATAAGCCTTTTACACCAGTTCCTCCACTAAAGTACCTGTACAGTGCAGCACAGTAATATAACATGTCACTTTGACAGGTGCTGAGTGAATTACTACAACCCCACTTTGCACGCATGATCAAACACCTACATCTGGGTGCTGAGGGCTTTTCTGCTCTTCCCTGCAGATGCTAAATGATATCGTTAACATTTTAATGCAACAGACATTTACATGCTGGCTTGCGCAATTACACCTCTGATTCAGTGGTATCCAGACAGACACAGTGTGATCGGTAATTAGATTTTACATTGGGTGAAACGTAGCACATATGCATACTCTCTCTTTCTTTCTCTCTCTCTCTCACACACACACAGACCAGTCTTGCTCCTAATTAGAGAGCTAGACAGGCTCAAGGAGGTACAGTACAGTGGAGTAGCCCTCATTATACAGCTAGGGATGTATGAACTAGGGGATATCTATTATCATCACATATCAGGGTATCCATTACTTAACATTAGCAGCCCTTTCAACTGGAATTACACACAGAGTTCAAAATGTAACCCAACAAACCCTCTTATAACTCACACAAGTGAGCAAGAGTTAAGTGGGTTTGTAAACTTAATTTAGCCAATTAGATATTCATATCAGAGTAAGACTGCACAAGATGATCTATCACTTGACTGCACGCTACGTGTTTTCATGGGGTAATTTAATTTCATGAGCTGTTATACCGCTTCTGCAACCAAACCATAATTGGTGATTAGTAAACAGACTAATGGCTGCGAGCGCAGCTGTAAGGCTGGTCAGGTTTCACTCCTTTTTAACGGAGCATGTGCATGAAAACTGTGGCCACTGGGAGGCTGCTGATCTTTGAGCATCTTCACAGAGAATCACCTCCCAGCTCAAACAAATGGGGCTCTCATCAGTGCACTGCCCTCGTTGCCTTCATGTAGATTTATTGCTATGCAAACACCAGTTCCCCCCTTTCTAGTCACAGCCAAGTTCAATCCATCTATCCACCTTGGTCCCTGTAGCATTTTCATCCAGTGCTTCAGGTTGCTAATAATGTGGGGTCATGTAAAATTGGCAGGCTAACTGATGTTGGCAGCTATTTACTGTACTGTAAGCTACACTGGGCTAGATGCTCTGATAGAGTTTCCTTATTTCAATGTGTATCTGCCTTTACCCCCGCGAAAGGTCACATCTAATTGAGATGAGAATTTGATTGTATGATCTCCTGATCTTTGGGTAAATGTTCTTTTTTTTTTTTAAGACATAAGCGTTAAGGCCCCTTTTTAAGTCGAACATCAAGTTAAGCTGTCTACATGTCTACATATCATATCAGTTCAGACATCGTGGGGACTCGGTTCTTAAAAAAACTCGTCTTGTTAAATATCTTTGCAATAAGAATTTGAATAGACCGGTTGAACTTGCGGTGGGTTTTGCCTGGAGGAACGTTTCAGGCAGAGATATTTAATGTTTCCTGTCCAACACTGGTGACTGACGTCTTATATATGTATCTTTATACCTTTGATTAGGTTTAGGAAACAGTAAAAACACAATCATCTTAATTGGAAAACAAGAAGTAATAAAGTACAATAATTTCCTTGATGTAGATATTTTGACATCATATAAGCGTGCATCTATTTAGTCAGTCACAGGGTTCATTAAACAGGCATAAGTATGATGAAATGATCGCTATATAATATAGAGAAGAAGAACCCAAAAAAAAAAAAACCCAAAAAAACCCTGAAGTCAGTGAGCAGCTCGTTTGCTATTTGGCCACTTACCACCCAAAGACTCAGTGATATGACAGGATGTGATTAGCCTCTAATCAAGTGCTTCTGGGTCCATTGGCTCAGTTTGTGAGAAGAGCCAAATGCCCAAATCAGTGTCCAAAATCATTCACTATCTAGTCTGCTGTTTCCTGGGTTTTGCCATCTTGTAGCAGCGTCCGATTTATCTCAGATGCTTTTATCATTTTGGACAAAACGAACAAGTATCAGAGACTAATCTGGCGCTGCTGGGTTTTTCTCTTTTTTTGCCACAACACAAGAAACACACTATGTAGTTTTGTCCTCTATATGGTGACGAGTGAATGAGTGAAGGTTTCCGGACGCAGCCCCTGACACCCATTATGGAGGTTACCATAGAGACAGGCCAGTGAGCTTGTGATAGGCCCAACTCTAAAACAGCAAAGAATTATCTAGAATCCAATTGCTTTGCTGGCTTCTATCTACAAGGTCATTCATTCATTCATTCATTCATTCATTGTGACAACGCCTGCTCAGCCGATGAACACCTCATTTTCATGATAATCAACAAAACATCCCCACGCCGCAGAGGACAATGTCATATAGCCCAGACTCCTGTACAGTGATGGAGGAACGCAAACAGAAGAAGAAGCACGTAAAAAGAAGAATTCAGCGCAAATGACAAAACAAAAAACAAAAAAAAAGTGTAATGTCTGCACTCAACGCTGTCTGTTTAATCCCTATCAGTTGTTTGCCACAGGCCTCCTCAATAATCCCCCTGTGTAATAAACGGACACAATCTTGCATGGCAGTTGATCTAATGTCAGAGTCAGATGATTATGATTAATGAGGATTCCTTATTGTTCCTTTATGAGTTTCAGCACAAGCTGGGCTGAGGGAGATACCATTTTATAGTCAATGTCAATAAACGGCAGCGACTGAGGGTTGCCTCTGCACTGGCAAAAAAAAAAAGACACGAACATAGAAACAAAAATCCATTTCGACGCCTTATTTTATCTTCCCGACCAGAAGGGAAAATCCTTTTTTTTTTTTTTTTTTTTTTTTTTTTTTGGGGGGACACACCATGTTATATCACCGCTCCTCTATGTGGTTAAACGTATTCATACCTGTAAATCTTCACTTCTACAAATTTATTTTTCTTTTTTTTTTTTTTTTTTTTGTGAAATCAACGTTTCATGACCCTTTGATACGAAAAGCAGCCGAGCCGGAGCTGGTTTCAGTATGTGGACAATCCCCATCTTATGTCACCTTGATGTGTTTCCTTATAGATATGTTTCCATTTCCTTTTCCTTCACCCTCTCTCCTTCTTCGACTCGCTCTTTTTTTTTTTTTTCGTACACACCCAGTCAGCCATAATCCCTCCCTGTAGAAGGGACTGTGGCCAATAAGTGAATGCAATAAACTGTATCAATTTTCTGCTATTGATTATAGATACACTATATGAGCACACAAATATGCACGGCGTGCACGTTGACAGCCGCATGCGTGCGTGTAGTAACACACATGCACTCAAATACTCTTGTGCACAAGAAGAAAATGCACAACCAAACGTGGATTGTTTGAATAGAGTATTTGAATGGAGAATGAGTCTGTCGACCATTTGAATGGAAAATTCATTCATTTCACGTTGTTTGGGTGTATTTGTAAATTGTATTTGTGACCTCTGAGGAATGTGTCTCATCAGCAACATTGTATTTATTTTCTTTTTTTAAATTAACACACAATCATTTAGTAGTGATAGTGTTAATTTCTTCTCTATAAACATTCAAAGATAAATAAATAACATAACGTTTGATCAAATTTGCTGATAAAACTCTTAGATATTTGGTTTCTGATGCATTTAAAATGAAAAAGTTGATTGCTGACTTTCACATATGTGTATAAACTGGCAGTTTTGATTCATTATATTAATTTAAATCACTTTGAACTTGAAAAATATGCTCACTGTGGGGGAGGAGGAAGGGGTTAAACCAAAATGTCCATTACAGATACGTCACTTATTACTAAGGGCCACAGTGGAACAAGGTTGTGACAGAATAACTATTATCAAGCATCAAATTAAAAAAAATAAATAAATAAAAACAAAAAACATAAGGAGAAATCACATTCATTTGGATGCAAATTAAATAATTAAAACTTAAAAAAAAACATTTAAAGATTTAATTGTCAAATCAGATACAAACAAATATAAATGAACTAATTTCATTTATAGCTCAGGATGTTTGACTGAAGGCCAGAGGTGTGTGTGTGTGTGTGTGTGTGTGTGTGTGTGATGGTTTGTAGGATTTAAAACGCAATTCAAGCCTCGCCCGTCTCTCTCTCTCCGTCTATCAAGGATGTCAGCCTTTTGACAACCATATAAAATCCATTTCATGTGGGTCACAGGTGACCTCCATCCTCCCTCTCTAGTCACTTGGCTGTCTACCAGTCATCTGCCTTCTGCAATAGGTAATAAGCACCAATACAAGAACAAATAAATAAATAAATAATAATAATAAAGACGAGGTAGTCAAACTTACCATTCAAGATGCTCTGGGAAAAGATAAAAGCCAATATCCACATGCCCTGCTCCGTTCAATCCCCCCAAGCTATGCTTTCTCTTCTTCCTCCGGCCGGTGCCTCCCTGGGTCTCTCTGCTGTGCGCTTGGGCTGAGGTTAAACATTTGCCACTGTCTTGAAGCAAACCGGTTACAAGTCTCTACTTTTAATATCTCCTTGTTACTTTTTCGTTACACTAATTGTTTGGTTTTTTTCCCCCACCCTTCCTTTTTCTTTTATCTTCTTCTTTTCTTAGCCCTCTCTTTGCGCTTGGAACATAAATGAGTCTGTGTGATTGTCTTGGGGAGAGCTGTGCTCAGACTCTCCTCCTCTGCTCCGCGTCTTTGCTGCTTCTCCCTGTTATTCAAAAGGATGCTGAAGGGGTGAAGCCCAGGTGTGTGTGATGCTGAGTCAGAGCCGGGTACGAGCGGATCCTGAAGAAACAACAACAAGAAGAAAAAAAGGAAGAAGAGAAAAAAAAAGGAAAAAAGGAAAAGGAAAGCCCAAAGTGACTAAACTAAAACCTTTAAAAGAAAAAATGTCATAAGCTCCGATTCTCTAAATAAAAGACAGACTGTCGGATCATCCTTAAGGGAGGAAAAAAAAGAAAAAATTTAGAAAATTAAAAGAAGTAAAAGAGCAAAGAAGCAAACAGGGGGAAGTAGGTGGTTTAAGAAGAATAAGAATGAAAAACAGGTTTTTTTCTCAGACTCCAAAGTCAGATCATCTTCATCGCCTCTGTGCGTCCAGCAAGAGGCGAGCAAGCGCATCTTCCCCGCTGCCGCTCTCTAATCGCACCACACTGACTCTCTGAGCATTGCACAGAATAACCCTCTCCCCTGCCCCTGCAGACGCTTTAATTCCTCATTGCCTTAAAGGAGCAGAGGCGGCTACCGGTCGGTCCTGAGGGCAAGGTACCAGTGGAGGTGAGTGTGTGGGAGCACGCAGCAGACTACTAGGACATTTGCATTAAGGAAATGAGCTGCACCTGACGCACCGAGGCACCTAGGATAGCAATTTTTACGCACGGAGATGCGCCGGCTCGAACAGAAAGTCGCTGTCTGCTGGCGTGCAGGTGCACTCAGTACAAAGCGTTACACACCAGATCTGACTTGAATTAAGCCAATAGGATAAATCTCTCATGGATATGAACGGAGGAGATTTCCCTTTAGTAATGAAAAAGCTACAAGGACATCCGATGACGCATGTTTTGTCTTCACTTAAAGTGCACGAGGGAGGGGAATAAGTGTTTAATTGCTAAACACTTTTTAATTTGACTGAAGTGATTTGTTGACTGTGTAAAAAGAAAACAGAGAAGAAAAAAAAGCTACATTTTAGTCAGAGCTTGCAGAAAATACAGGGTTAAACTAAAGCATCCCCCCACCCCAACGACGCGCACGCACACACACACACACACACACATACCGCCTCCCTCAACCTCATAATGCCCCCACCACCACCACCACCACCACCCCCCTCCATTTTAATGCTTGCCTTGAAGTCAAGGGTGTAGCAGTAGCAGGCTGAGGGAGCCTGTGGGCCTGTCCACAGAGCCGGGTCCACATACACTGGATGTGATATAACCAGCAGGGCAAGTCTGCATCTCATTCTCTATCCCACATGACAGAATATACTGAAAATGAAATCCTGTTTATTCACCCCAGGACACTCATTTTTCTCTGCTTATATCTGGACGGAGGGAAAAGATAATCACAAATCTGAAAGTGTATAAAGCAAAAATAAATAAATAATCATAATATATGGTGTGTATGTTTATGAAAAGAGATAATTTATCGACTAAATTTGTTTTCATGTAGTAAAGATGGAGGTTTGGATGTTTGGATCAGACCATTTTCCTGTTGTCTGCCTGTCTCTCCTACTGTGGTCACTCCAGTGCGGCAGATGAACACAAACAATGCTGAAGTCTGCACCAGAACACACTGTTCCAGCCTTAAAATGGTATGGTTTATTTATTTATTTATCTCTACATCTGTTTGTCTTATTCAGCAGTGACCCAAATGAAACACTTCTTTCCTTTTTTTTTTTTTTTAAAACTATTCTTACACTAAAATGTGTTGTTAATTGAGTTAAAGGATCATTTTACTTTTTTTTTTTTCTTTCTCTTTAATCTCTTAAGATAAACCTAAACAAGTTGAAGTGTCTGCAGCAGTGAGGAGAAAACATGGGTGAATCAGGGCAGTGGGTCAGCGATCCCGGCTGTCATTTAGAGTGGATTAGGAACGCTGTGCTGGTGTTTCAGCTCTGGATTCTTGGCATGAACGGACAAGTAAGTTCATTAGCAGCAGCAGACTGTGAGATATGATCATTTAAGAGGGAGGATGTGATACAACACTGGCTGCTGCAAGTTTTTATCAGACATTTGTCCTTGTAAAACACTCATTCTCCATCTTAGCACTGCTCTGTTGTATTACTCTTAACTTCTATGTGAGGAAGGTGACATAAAGTGATGGTCCAGAGTAATTTGAACCAGAGTCTATTTCACCATGAATACAAACAAACTCCCCTCAACAGATATGTTACGTTGGTTGAAGTAATATCCAGTTTGACCGTCTTTTGTTTTCACAACTAAATAGTTAACAATGAAAGTAAATGGGGCAGTCAGCCAAACGTATCTAAATTGTCATTTATTAACCACTAATAAAGCTCAAAATATCACTTCACTTCAGCAGTAGCATGAATAGGGTCCCTACACATAAACTGAAGCACTGATAACTTAGTAAGTGAACTGAAAGTTAATTAAAAAGACTAATACATCTAGTATACAAATAGGTAACAATGGACATAAGTGGGGCAGCAGGTTTTTTTTACTTTCCCATTGTCCCGTTTGAAATGTGTCATGATTTTCACATATGATGTTTGTTAATTTTAAAGATAATGTTTGACGTTACTTTAGGTTTCGTGTGAGACCACCTCGTCTCGATAAATCACAGCTAATTAGCTTAACACAGCTACAACCTGGTCGGTTTTATAGCCTGCTGACTCACACTATTTGGTTTGTATAGTTATCATTTTCAGAAATTAAATCAAGATACAAGATACAAGTTATGTGCAGTTCAGGGTAGAAGTCAAAGTGGAAGTCGTATTTTTTTTTTTCGATCTAAGGACCCAGGGGGTCAACCAGAAGGGACATAACTTTGGCTCCTTATAGCAACTGGTGATGAAAGTTGTTCCAGATCAGCAGATTCATCATTTTCCTTGCTCCTCACAGACACATCAGCAGTTGTTTAGGAAAACAGTGTTTTTAATAAACTCTGGGTTCACTTACTAAGTTATCAGTACTTCAGTTTATGTGTAGGGACCCTATTCATGCTACTGCTGAAGTGAAGTGATATTTTGAGCTTTATTAGTGGTTAAAAAATGGTGATTTAAATACATCTGGCTGACTGCCCCATTTACTTTCATTGTTAACTGGCCTGAAGAGCGAGAAAAATGATGAATCTGCTTAAATGCCCCAAACCAGTTCTTCACAATGTTTCTTTGACTCAGGTTTCAGCTGATGTTAAATGGTAAAAGACTTTATCTGTGATCAAAGATGACATTAACATCCCGCCACGACAAACAAACTCGACAAAAGGAGAGAAAAAGAGAAAAGATCCGACTGTGGGTTTGAGAGGATTCGTGGATTTAGATGCTGCCATCTGACATTTTAGGAGAAATGAGGCATTGGTGTAATCTAGCTCAGCAAACAGGATTTTATGAGAAGCTGAAATTAAAAATTTTGGGGAAAAGAAATGGAATAAATAAAAGAAAATGCAAATCAAAAGGTTATATTTGTTTGCTGACACAGATGAAACAATCAAACCTGGTGTCACTGGAGCAGAAAAGACGACTTTTGGCCCCAGAACAGAGGATACGCTGGTGGTGATGCTTGGGCACGTGTGTGTGGGTTACGTTTTAAGTGTACAGTATATACACATTCACGTCACTGTCTACACACACACACACACTAACACACTCCATACGTGAACGTTACCCACATGTGTGTTTCACATTGTGTGTTTGGCAGCAAACAAACCAACACTTCCAACCCGTAACCTCACAATGACAGCAGGTGTGAGATAACGTCATAAATCATATTCACTTTATTTCAACACAGCTGTGATTATTACAGCTGATATTATAAGAGGAAAAATCAATATGATTAGTCTTCAGTAAGTACAGAGCTTTACGTATGACTCATGTTGATCTCTGCGTAATATTTGGTCGCTGAGGGTTAATTGCCCTTTCACCTTAAAAACTGTAATTAAAAAATAATTGCCTCTATATTCAAAAATATCCAACTCTATGAGGGGAAGCTTTCACCACACCCACTAAGCTGCAATCAAATGAATGTATGGGGACGCAAGACACAACAAGAGGAGATGAAAACTCAGTTACAGCAGCACAACTCAATATATGAGAGAGAGAGCTCAGCGGTAATTTTGGTGAAATTCAAAGATCATATTTAGCTTCGTACGTAGATACCGACAGATCAGATGTTAGTGACACACGGGCTCTTCCATCCTTATGGAGAACAGGTGCTTGCATTTATCACTTACACCACACAGACAGCTGTACAACTCAACCGGCTACTTGTGATGTGAAAGACAATACGTTGATTTTCACTCGGTAGACAAGAGCCGTGACCTTGTGACCAAATGGGCTGAAGTATTCGGTGGTAACCCCTATTAGATTAGAGTCAGGAATGTAGAAGAGCCACTTGTATCGCAACTGCAAGGCCAACATTTACCTCCAGTATCGGGCTATTATAAATGATTTTTGGTGAAATGTTTCATTGTGGTTTTATAAAAGCTTGAAAGCAGCCGATATGTAGTATATTCATATATGGATGAAAATATTGAGTTGTATTACAGGATATAAATAAACTTTAAGTCTTTAGTATGAGCAGGATTTTTTTGGTTTGTTGGTGTTTGTCGTGTGCGTTGGGGGAGGAAAAGGGTGCAGTTCATTTAAACCCCCCAGCATGATGCCTAAACAGTGGTAAGTGAATGTGACAATGAGGGCCTTGGGCTGCTGCAGACAGTCTTGGCCTTGCTGTGTGGCCATGCATGCATGTCTGAGCGTGGGTGGTTGTTGCATGTGGCACCACGTCTGTGCGCAGCCACGACGAAGGAAGAAGAAGACGTATGAAGAGGTTCATGAACGCTGTTCACCCCCAAGGTCATGACTCCTCAGACTATAATACTCAATGGGATCTGTGCTCTTTATTTTACAGTTAACTTCATCATTGATGATAAAATAAAATGAAATATATTATATAAAAAAAGAGAGAAGGAGCATTTAAACTAGTGAAAGTATAAATTTAAATTTTAATCTATGAATCCAAGAGAAAGTGATGATCTTTTTTTATTCCTTTTGAAGAGAAAATGACAAATAGAAAAAAGGAGAGTTAAAGAAGCATTGAGGCTTGAGTTTGCACAATATGAGTGAGCACTGATATAAAAAAGACGCACAATTCTTTGATATGATGTCATTTAAAATATGTGACTCTGAAAATGATTTAAGTGAGAAAAAGACATAAATATGATGTAATTACATAATAGATGCATATTAGTTCATCATTCAAGTGGAAATTTTCATATTTTCATCAGTTATGATCATTTATTTTCTAGTGGATGCAACAGCTACAGTGTCAGGTGACTACATCATGTGTTTACTGTAAATTAATGTGTAAAAGTGACAAAAGACATGAATTTAGAGCCTTTTTAGATCATCTCCAACCTACAGAGCTTCATATTTTATCCAGACTGCCAGCTGACTTCAGATCAGCATGTTTGCACTGATGCTATAGTAGTGAACTTGTAAAACAGGTCAAGTGGAGACGAGCCAGTATACAACACGCATGATGTGTATTTTGGTCAGTTATTTCTACCCAGTATTGTGTAACTATAAACCATCGAAATGTCACAGGAGATAGCGGTTTAGATGGAGCTGTGATAGTGAAGTGGACGTACACACACCATCAAACCCACACGCAGCCTCACACACGAGGGAAGACTGAAGGAAAATCTGCCGTTATGGCCGAAGCTCTGACGTTATTTATATTTACTGTCAAACTGTGACAACAGAGGAGCTAAAACTGACTTTTCCTGATGCTATTCTTATTCCAAGAAGAAGATTAGTTGGAAATTGTAGCATAGAAACAAAGTGTAGAATCTGAAAACTCTTAAGATTTTCATCTTAACTGATTTTCATTCAATATAATGCCGTAGAAAAAAATAAAAGGTCAATGATAAACTGGGTCCTCATCCATCAGAGTGAATGTAGCTGTTTCATTTAGAGTGTTGAAGGTAAAAGTAACAAGTCAATGTTGAAGTCATCCAAAGTATTTAAAATACACAATGTCAGATGGATTCACTGCTCATATTGATTATATGAAATCTGCACGTTATCTCTTTAATAACTATCGTCAGTACTGAATATTAATAATGACAGGAAGATGTAGCACATTCTCCTTTAGCCTTGTCTCCTCTTACACCTTCTTCTCTGCAGGGTACTCACACCCCACCCCACCCCTCGCTGTCTCTGTGGCCGACCCTGTCCCTGGCGTGTGTGTGTGTGTGTGTGTGTGTGCAGACAGGCTGGGTAATCCCTCAGGATGGGGCCTCTTGTTTTGACAACTCCTGTGAAGCCCAGCGTCTCTTACAACAAAACACAGACTGGCCTATCATCAGCAAAATGTCAGACCTCGGCTCACGCCTTCGTCACCCAGAGGAGGATCAGGTTGCCTTTACACTATGTGACCCATTAACTCAGAATAGAAACATTCTCAGCACTGGTATAATGATCCCCTTTGTTTTCAAAGACAATGACATTGATAAGAGACAAGCCGCACTCGTGGCTCCTGTTAGAAGTGTGTATAAGGTTACATGAGTGATGCAGCTCCTACACATAGTTCAGAGTGGTGTACTCTTACCTCTACTGGTCCCCGTGGGATGAAACTACACCTGTAAGTCAATCAGCATCGGGACACATGTGTGCTCTTTAAATTAAGACTGTTATAAGTTGGGAATGTGACATCAGGGTTCACTAAAGATGAGACGTGTATCTGTGGAGGTCAGTGAACAGAGCAAAAGGACAAAAGGTTATTTTCTGTTACCACCGACATCAAAGTACTCCAAACAAATAGTTTAATTAATGTTTTATGACAGGAAACTAAAAATTTAACATTGTGACTTCTTGCACAATCTTTGATAACATTATTATCACTGATATAAATTTATCCAAACTTAATTCAGTTGATCTTAGCTGAGCTCCTCTAAAGGATTAGTTCAGTGATGCTAAACTAAAATAACTGGCAGCAACAAGACAGCGAATAAGCAATTTTTTACTCAAGATATTAAACTGCTTCTTCATTTTCTTTTTGCTAAATTATTAAGTAGTTAACTAACTTGTTTAGTTCCAGGATTTTTAGAGGTAAAATATTCTTGTAATACAGACCAACGTTTTCCTGAATACTGTATTTTACACTATTTTTATTTATGTTGCACTTTATATTACAAAGAATCTCAAAGTGCTGCAGTAAAATGGAATAAAAGAGTCAATAAACTGCTATTTAGCAGAAGGCTTTTTTAAAAAGAAAGATTTTCGAGTTTCATTTAAAATCATCTAAAGGCCGGGGCCTCTCAGGTGGTCTGGTCGAGAGCTCCACAGTCTTGGGGCAGCAACTGAAAAGACCCGATGACCCATACTGTGAAGTTTGGTCCTGGGAACTTGGAGGGTGCGTGAGGGGGTGTGAGGGGTGAGGAGTTCCTGTAGGTAAAGGGGGGCATGTCCATGGATGCACTGGTGGGTGAGGAGGGAGACCTTGTGTTCTATCCTGAACAGGACGTGAAGCCAGGGAAGAGTTTTCAGGGTGATGTGGTCCTGCATGCACACCCTCATCAGGATCCTAGCAGCACTGTTCTGGGTGTATTGCAGAGTTTGGGGATGTTGTTAAGGTGGTAGAATGAGGTCTTAGAGGTGTTTGATGTGGGTGTCAAAAGTGAGTCGAGGATCCGTTTTAACACCCAAGTTGGTGGCAGATGTGGAAAGGAGGATGTTTTGGCCTGAGAAAGTGATGCTGGTGATGGTGGAGGAGCGAAGCTGGTGTGACAAAAAGAATGGCTTCTGTTTTTGAACTGTTCAGCTCAAAGAAATTTAGCTTGATCCATGCCTCCATCTCCTCCAGGCAGGTGGTCAGTGTGGATGTTGGCAGCGGAGCAGAGGAGGTGGGGTCTGTCTTGAGGTAAAGCGGTGTGTCATCAGCATAGTAGAGGAAGGATAACCCATGTCTGCTGATGATACTGCCGAGGGGGAGTATGTAGATGGTGAAGAGGGTGGGGCCTAGCACAGAGCCCTGAGGGACACCACAGGTGATGTTGTGAGTGAGATTTTGAGTTGCTCAGGGCGACATGCTAAGTTCTGTTGGTGAAGTACGATGTGAACCAGTTATTTCCTCAGAGTCCAATAGTTTATTGCAGGTGGTGAAGGAGGATGTTGTAGTCAACTGTATCAAATGCAGCCGTCAGGTCCAGGAGGATGAGTAGGAGGAACCAATATCTGCTGCCATGTTAGTGACCATGTTAGTGACCCTGACCAGTGCTGTTTCTGTGCTATGACCAGGACAGAAAACAGACTAAAACTTTTCATACAGGTTGTTGTGTTTGAGGTGATCATGAAGTTGTGTTGCAACTGTTTTTTCCAGAACTGTTGTTGAACTTCTGGATCCAGGGTGTTTTTTTTTTTAGTAGAGGTCTGATGAGAGTAGTTTTCAAAGCAGGTGGGATATGGCCAGCCAGGAGGGAGTGGTTTATAATCTTGGTGCGAGGTCTATGAGACTTCTGCATAACCAACCACATCACTACATGCACTACAGTAACCTTTTCCCATCTCCCTCTCAATTCATGATACCAACACCCCAGCCGGCTACAGCAACCCCAGCCACTTTCCCATTGGTTAGCCCCCAGGCACAGAGGAGCATATCTGTAGCCAACCTTGACGTGCTAAACTAGGACGCTGAAGGGGACAGAAATGGGAGGAGAGAGGAAGAGAGAGGCAGGGGAGCGAGGGAAAAGGAGGGGGGGGGTAATGAAAGGCTGCTGGAGGAGTGGCAGAAATAAGGAAGTGAGGATGGAGAGATGAGAGGGTGATGGAAAAGAGGGAATAGAGAAACAGCAGTGGAGAGGGAAGGGAGCGAAGGTGGAGAGTGTAAGTAAAAGGAGAGAGAAAGAGAGAGGGAACAGGGAGGTTTCTGTGATTTGTACTCTGACTGCATTTGCGCCTGGTCTCCATCTCCTCTATTCTCTGCTTGAAAACTGGAAAAATCAATACACCCACAGTCTCGTGTATCCCCACATGAACTGGATCATTAAAAATATATAATCAAACAACCCCACCATCATTTTTCATCACTATTACCATCATCGCATATCTGAACCGGTGCGGATATCGGTCTATCACCAACATGGCTGTAACAATGTAATAACCCAATCAATGGCCTTCTAATTATTTCAGGGCCTCAGTTAATCGTCCAGTTAAAGCAGTCTTTCAGCCTTGACTCTCAGAATAGCACGCAGAGACAGGCTGCTTGTTAACAAATGCACACAGCACAACCGAAGCGGGGCTATTGTAATAAGAATATCTGACTTCTCAGCTTCACAACTCAATCCAACTCAGGGTCGCAGTGTTGCCTAGTAACGATGGCACACTACTGACCTTATCTATGTGGTCATAAAAATGTATGAAGAAGCCCCCCCCCCCCGCTGCCGCCGCCGCCACCCCGTCTCCTCGTCTCCCAGAATCCTCCCCGCCAGCCGTTCAGTCCTTCCCACAACCACACTACCACCACCCTCACAGCCCTTATCTCCCCCCTCTGAGTAGCACCTTCCCAGGGGGCAAGCACCCTCCATGCTCTCCTACCCCTGCCAGGGCAGCACTGCAATGAGTGTTATCTGCCCGGGAGCTCCCCCATTTAGAGAAGGGGGTGGGGGGCACATGAACCTTCTGCAAAAACAAAATGCACTTGTGTGCACTGAACACACACAGAGCACTACAGATACAGCGCTGGTGGGCGGGTAGTGGGAGGCTGGAAGAATGCAGATTGCATGCTATGAAACTGATAGATAGCTGTAAGAACAGAGGGACACAGTCAAGCGCAAAGGAGACTCAATACCACACCGCAAGGTGAGTCGGTGCACCAGCCTTCATGAGAATATTACTTCAGAGTGAAATATCAGCTCTGCCTGCTGTGGCAGAAAAGAAATGTGGCACAGTTTCACAGTTTCTGGAAAATGTGCTTGTTTGGATGAGAAACCAACAAAAAACACAGTCGGTAAATCTCATGACTTTAACACAATAAATAAAATAGTTATGATGAGATTTATCTTCTGATCTTGATCCACTTGTGACTCCAGCTTTTCTAATTGGCTATCACCTTGGAGATGCCCATCCTAATGAGGAAACAAACTCCAGGTGTTGCACCTGATATAACCCCAGGGCCCACACGGAGGGAGGGGGGTGGGGTGCTGGTGATACTGTTACACACTCACACATGCTCCATCTGTCTGCTCTACAGTCGCTAACCATGACAAGAGTCTCAGAAAATTTAAAGAAACAAAATCAGTAAAATGTCTCCAACTCAAACTTTAAACTCGGACCAGGAAGCTCAGATTTATGTATGTACAAATAATTTCAGTGCCCAAGTAGATATCTACTGACTGACTGATAAGAACGACTTCATTAAAACTGACCAACATTGTCTCAGTAACGAGGAGAACCACAGCGCGTCACTGCTACAGCAACATCTGCTCCGTGGCACCCAAAGCATCAGGTGGGATCTGTGTTATTCGAACAAACACTGCAGGCGCGAGTGTGTGTGTGTGTGTGTGTGTGTGTGTGTAAGTGTTAGAGTAACTACAGAAGGAGGTGAGGGTATGAGTAGTGTCTTGAGGCGAGGAGCAGAATGGGTGCCAGGGTTCCTGACTCCTACTGCCTGTTTAGATGTTAGCCTCTATGACTCATCTATGTGTCACTAATGCTTTTCCTATGAATGAACAAACAGACACAGATACAGTGCAGAGAGGCAACGCTACCACCACGGGGGGAAGAGTAAGTGAATAGCCTGTGAGACTACCATGAGCCGTCCTTAGTCATACTCCTGCCTGTCTGAGTGGTGAGAGTTGCCATACAGTTACAAGTAATTGATCTAAAAAAAAAAAAAAACACAGAATAAATCAAAACCAGCTGTCTTTTATATGGCTGGGAACATACAGTGTGGTACGAGTGAATGAGCAGTGATGTACCCACGCACCTGTTGTCTGGCGCGTCCCCCTCATCTTATCCTGGTGCTCCTCATTTGGGCTGCTCTCCTGCAAGAAGCAGCTGTGAATATGTGCACCTTGTTAGGAGGTTGACAGATCTGGCAGAGGGAGAGACAGTGAAATAGCTTGTTATGGAGAACAGGAAAACTATATGTCAACCGCTGCTATACGGAGGGAAAACTGGCACAGAATAAACAGGAAATCTTCTTTAAACACATAGAAAAAAACATCTTTTAATCTTAATACAAATTTGAAAAAACACAAAGTGAATGAAAAGCTAATTGACAGCAGCCCCGTCTACTAATAAACCGGCACGGTAGACTGGATATCAAAATAAGATTTGCTTCAGAGACGTTGTCGGCGTGATCGTTATGACCTTCCCCATTTGCTGCTCATCCAACTCTGTCATGCCTGTGGTGTAATTACACTGCATCTGATATCACAGGGAAATGTTAACAGATTCAGCAAATGTCTGATGAGCATTATAGGCCAGACTGTCTGTGAGGTTTGTTATCATAGAAACCTCATGTGACACAATAAGACAACGTTACAATTCAAGTCTTTTTCTATTTAACTTTAAATTTTGTGTCCTTATTTATAAGGCATTTAAATAATTTACTGGTTAATTAATCAATTAGCGAATCAGCAAACAATGAGTTACTTCTACTATCAGTTAATATATGATTATAAATTTAATATTGTTCAGTTTTAGACTGTTGATCAAAATAAGACATTTAAATATTTTTGTTTCCTTTAGACTGAATGATTAAGAAATACATATTTTAAAAATACAGATCAATTAATAATGATTAGTAGTAACAGTCCTCTTCAGAAGAATGATCCCAAAATGAAAGAAACACTTTTATTCTTCTTATTAAAGCTCATTTCCATTGTGCTCGTTGAGCAGTTTCAAAATCAACTCACACTGTCGGTGTTAAATTACACAAACCACTTCCAATCTACAAATGTAATGAATGTCCACAAAGTGAAAAGCCTCTGGAGATCTGGAGCTTACAGCAGTAAAAGGAAGATGTGTCAGTGTTGTTAAGGCAAAAGGAGGAGTGGGTGAATATGAGATAATGTAGAGCGCTCGCCCCGTTTCATCAGCTGTAATGATCAGAGCTGTGAGGATTAAAGTACCAATGTCCCAGTAAAGGAGATTTGCGCTGCCAAATGTAGGACCAGTGCTTCTCTTAAACTGCCTAATTTGTTCACACACACACACATAAACACACACAAATGATGCTACAGCGCCCTCACGTTGGATTAATGCTACAGGAAGGGTGAACGGCGCCTTGCTGTGGACAATAGTGGAACTGCAGGAAGAAGCTGCATTGAGACATGAATAAAACTGAATCAAGATCAAGACGCATCAGAAAAAAAAGTGCTTCTACTTTAAAGCGATGAGGCAGAAAAACTTGAGAAACGCTGTGACCAAAGGAAGCAAACATCCGATCAACAGCTGGATCCGCAGCGTTTCATCAGTGGTAACACACAAGTAAATAAAACATTCCTGTTTCCCCGTTTTCATATTCTCAAGCCAAAGAAGTCACAGGGACAAAGAGACCGGAATCATGTTTAAATGGGTCATTCACAAGACTCAGTGCATGACAAGTAATACACCAGAAAGATGAATTTTTGTGGTCACGGTCTTTCCGCACATTATTCAGGTTATTGTAGCTATAGTGATTAACTTGAATGGAGGGGGGAGTGGGGGTGGGCTGAACATGTGACAGTGTAACTGTGGACTCATGAGGAATTTCGAGTGAGACAGTGGTTGTCTGTGTGTGAAACAGGAAGCATGGAGAAGGCCTGTGACACTGATCTGGTCTTACTACTGAGATGTTCTCCCTCTTTCTCTGAAGTGTCACTGTAGCAAATGAAACTGTCCTGGTCCACACATGCAAGAACAAAAACCTGGAAACATTCATTTCATGTCTTTTTTTAATATATAAATACATACCTGAATGAAGTCAAATCATGTGAATGAATGGGACCTTTCACATATTATATATACTACATTAGGAATCAAGGTATAAAAGAGGGAAAAAAAGTTTATTCAGAGTTGTTTAGTGTTTAGTGTTTGAGTGTATAGGATCTGATACAAATACTTATAAGTACAATCAAAAAGTATAATAAATAAAGGATCTGACACATACTTGCACCATTAAATCCGTTTAACACATCAATAGTTTTAAATCTTTATTTATCTCATTAATAATTCTTAAATAAAGACAAAGAAGCTACAAAGTTGATAAAGTTGTCTAATATCCCCCTGATTGAAGTAAAATGAACTTTATAAATCTTTTGTCAAGTAACTGTGAGGAAACTTCCTTCACTTTGACCAAACAAGTTTGTATGAATGGAGCAGACTGGTTGGTTGGTTCAGTAATGAAGCAGAACAAGTCGACCAAAGGCTACGGAAGAGGATGGAAAATTTGATTTGTACTGTAAATACAAATTAAGTGAAGCAAAAACTGTGGGACAATGTGGACTTTTTTTTTTGTACACACACATAACTTAAGATGAGTTTAATAATATTAAATGACAACTGTGGAAAAAAACGAACAAATTTCAAATCATGCGAATATAATGAAATTATATTTGTAAACTTATAATGTAATAACATTTGGCATGAGAATATAAAAATATAAAATTATAAATAGCCTTTTATGTAGAGACGACTAAAAATATCTTGGGATTTTTTTCAGTCGTTTATAATGTGGGAAATATTTTTTACGCACTTTAATTCAAATTTAATCACCCAAAAATCTGTCTCCGTCATATCTAAATGGTGATAAAAAAGCAGTCAGAAGCAGGAAGAGACAAAGTTATGGTGATGTTGATGTCAGGACAAAACAAGGAAGAAGAATTAGAGGAAGAACTGACGAGAGGCTGCATCTGAAACCTTCAGTAAAAGATCAAGAGGAGGAATATTAGAGAAATTAGAGAAATATGTGTCAACTGAAGATAAATCAATGAAAAACAAAACTAGTTAAAGGATCTAAAGGTCGGTGGATGTGAAAATATGGACAAAAAGAGTTGGTGGTAGCTTCATTTACATATTAAAAGTCTCAACAATAACTATAACTAACACAGTGACATTATACAGATCACATCAACAAGTTCCAACAAACATGGAGTCTACGTGGATTTTCCAGATACAGGAAGTAGAAGAGAAGTGATTCATGTTACCACTAATCCAAAGCAACCAGCTACTCAGTGTTACAACAGTGGCTGCTCTGGGAACCAGTGGTCTGACTGGAAACCTCTGCACTGAAGTGTCTGAGGAAATCAACAGACACCGACTCAACCATCATGGAGCCAAAATGGAGGCGATGGAGCAACATGTTACCAAGAGTTGGTAGTAGCTTCATTTACATATGAAGGTATAAGAAGCAACTTGTTACATTATACACATCACATGAGTCACGTGCATCATTAACATCTGGACTTCACTTCTCACTGTGTCTTTAAAGTTGACTGTCAACAGTCAGGATACCTACAGCCTAGTGAGGACAATAAACTGGTTGAGTGGTTTTTAAACTCTCCTCATTATTCAATATAAAGTTTTCTGTGACCTGTGTTTTAGTGGTAGCAGCTAGTTTAGCCAGGTAGCTAATAAACCAGGTGATCAGTGATTAAGTGAACAGAGTTTTTGTCAGTAAAGAGGCTGAACGTCTCTTTCTCAGCCCCGTTCAACAACAATCAGCAGCTTCACCAACATGACACTGTTTAACTCAGTGGTGGGAAAGAAACTGTAAAAAAGTTAGAGTTAAATCAGGTTGTCACATACCTGTTGGCTTCAACCGCGTTTGTGGGGAAAAAAAAAAAAAAAAAGTCCAAAAGAATCGATTGTCGAACTCGTTTCAATTTATTTTATTTTCTCAAAAAATCTTATTGGACTAAAATTAGTGAGACAAATATATTGTTACGCACTTTTTAAAAAAAAACTTCATAACGATCAAAATGTTCGAACATAGTTTTATTTATTTTCTATAAATGTTTTTTATTATTTTTTTTTTTGGGAAATAATAACATCACATTTTCGTTGATTTAAACGGGTCAATCGGATCGATTCTTTTGAAAGACATTTAACAGTTAAAATATTTATTATATTTAATATTATTAAATATATATTTAAAAATATATATTTAAAAACAAAAAAAAACGAGCCAACTGCTCCAGGATTCTAGAATTCAGAATCGTTCCAGAACCCGGGGTTCCATCGCGGTGAAGATTCTAAACTTTACGTCACAGACAATAACCGTTGACGTGTCTTTTATTTTGAAGGAGGGAAAAAAAAACAAAAGCGGAAGTTCCGTGTCGTGTTTTCAGTCAACTTGACGTTTGTTTGGAGCAGTGGACGCGGAACATCTCGGTAAAAAAAAAAAAAGTCCGTTGACTTAACGTCTGTGTTGAGCGTCGGTTCATAACTTGTGTTAACGTTGTCATGTCAGTTAGTTTCACTTCGTCCTGACGGTGAAAGTTAAAAACAACAACTTTTTTTTTTCCTGGTCTGTGATGGCGGTCACTTCACTGCAGGCGGCTCCATGATGGATAAAGTGACAAACTTTAAGGAGCAAACTTTAAAAGAAGAAGCCGGAGTCGCGTCTCGTTGACTTTTCCCGTCCTGCCGTCACCATCAAAGAGAAACTAACACCACCACTATGGCAAATACTACTGCGGTTTCCATATGGGCATTTGTTTTTAGCTTCTTCTTCGTTTTATCCAACTCTCTCATCTCTATACCACTGAAGATCTACACGGGGAAGTACAACGTCTCCTCGGATGTGGATTTGACTTCTCTGCGTAAAACCAGTCCGGATGGGACCGGCCTCTCTCTGGCCTCTGATCCCACAGGGACCGTCAACTTTCTGGACATGGTGAAGAACTTAGAGGGAGACTCCGGAAGAGGTTACTACATAGAAATGTCAATAGGAACTCCTGGTCAACAGGTAATTATTTATTTAACTGTGTGTATTAATCATCTATATGATCGAACGTGTTCAAATGTTTCAGTTTGTATTTAATGTATCACTTTCTCTCCTGTCTTGTTTATAATGTGTATAAAACAGGTTGTTTTTGTGTTATAAAGTATTTGGTCTTGGTCGTGTCAGCGGCTGTTCGTCCAGCATGTGATCCACTGGAGGCTGCTGAGTGTGACACTGGTCCTGGTTTGATTGTTAACACCCTCAGGGCCTTGACTTTCCATCTGTTTATCTAATTATCTACTTATTTATCTGTTAAACTTCCTCAAGAAAAAAAATAAGAAAGACGACTCAGGTCACCGACCACACTTTACCACAACTTATCCTTATTTAAAGTCTTTTTATTCTATTTTCACATGGAACAAACAAACATTTAAACCATTTAAACCCATCGCAACATTTAATTTTGATATATACTGTGCATATATATATATATATTACTGTACATATTGTACGATACAGTACTTGATTGAGAATTAAAACATATAATAATTATGACAAACACTCGGCACATTTTTAATAAATAAAAAGACAAAGAGGACGGCACCCTGTCATACTGACAGGACTAGGAGGGTTAACTGAAGATATATTTAAAATACATCATCAGTAGGAATTAGCCTTTATCATTACAATATCATTAAACTTAACGATGCCAAATTTCTTCAAATATTCACTAGTATTAGTGTATGACGTCATTAATCCAGTGTTTAAATATACCACAAAGTTTAAATGTCTTTTTATTTTATTAATATAGTTCGTTTTTAGTAGTTTTGCTGTTTTACCCTCAGTTCTTCTGCTGTTTCTCCAAAAAAATGTAACACCTAAAACATCCGTGTTATCGTTATTATTTTACATTTATTCTCAGGCTGGTGTGAGATCATCACGGTGGGCTCGGTTCACAGCTGTGGGGTTGGGGTGCAGCAGCTGGCTCGCGATTTTCCAGCCTTGGGGTCTGTAGGTAGATGAAACTACGGCTCACATGCACTCACATGATGCAGCCTGTGAGGACCACTGTTTCTTACCAGGCAGCTGACAGGGATTATGAGGCTGCCAGGGAGCAAAGAGCAGCCCCACAGTTGTTCAACACAGCACGAAGCGCAGACACATTTGCTCCTTTTTTTTTTTTTTTTGGTTGCTCTGTAATTTATTCTCATCATTTCATATCGCTCATTATATATATATATATATATATAAAGCGCCTAACAAGATCATTTTAATGATTAAGGAGGACTAAATGGTCCCGGGGGAGTTTGGAGGAAAGATCGCCCAGTCATTATTAAAAATACATGATGCTTTAGGGTGTTGTAGGATTGAGGCTGCTCTTTGTCATTGTGTTGTTAGTAGAATAATCTCATTAGTATCTCGTTGACCCCGTTGTTCCCGGGGCCTCTCACGTTAAACACATCACAGCTTTTAAAGACTTTTTTAGTCAGTTTCTCAGGCTCACCGAGGCTTATCAGTTCAAGTCTGCCGCGGCACTTCCCTGTGTCAACCTTAGAGAGGATAAGGTTTCAGCAATGTCACTCTGCAGTTCCCACACGAGATCACAACGAAACCAGAGTTGTACTTTAGGACAAAGTGTTTAATGTGTTTATAATTGAGGAAATCCTCCTGATTTCTCTTGGTTCAAAATATTATTCAAGAAAGTGGAGCGATTTTTTTTTTTTACACTTAACTAAACGTACTCAGTCACCAAACACAACTTTGGCTCAACAGTTCATGAAATTACAGAACTGATGATTAACCCTTTAGGAAATAAATTTATTAAAAAGGTTTTATTTTCAACATGATGTGCATGATGTGTTTCCTGCAAAGATATATCCTGTCCTAACGTTTCTCCTCTGATATTCCTGCATAAACACACACACACACACTGTCCATAGTTACAGTGAAACCTTTATATCAACCAGCTGTGCCAAGATTGGTTAACTGTGCCAAAACCATCCTGTAACTCAGTACTATTAAGTTAACGGTCAATATTATTCTAACTAAATGATGATGTGATCACGGGGGTTGTGGCGTTAAACGAGGCTCTGTTCAAATGAGCTGATAATTGCCCACATCTGTTAGCATGTGACACGGCCGGGCTGGAGAGAATCACATCTGTTAATTGGTACAAACAGGTAGCAGATGCATGTTGCCGCCGCGGAGCCGCTGCCAATTAGACGCTCAACTGCAGCAGCAGCAGCAGCAGCAGCAGGGGAAGAGATTTGCCCGAGGCCGAGGAGCCAAGCTGAGGGAGGATGGTGTGACTAGAACAGATAGGTTGGTGTGGGAATGAGGAAATACCCCCCGCTCCCCTCCTCCCTCGTTAAACCACGAGGTTCCAGTATTTTCCAACCTGTCCTGTTTGGCTGGTTGTAGATGGCACAGTCACAGCGATGGGACCGATGCCAGTTCAATGAGGAGGAAGTGATAAGCACATCTCCTTCGGGGACTCTCTCTCTCTCTCTATGCTGGTTGATAACACATGGTTGGTAATTACAGAATTATTTCACAGTGACTTTATGAACATACCTGAGCACGGTGCTGTGGTGTCGCCTCGATGAACTGGCTGTAGTTACACATGGGTTAAGTGTGACTGACTCGAGGGCTTGAGGAAGTTTAATTTTTTTTCTCGTGTTATGTTTTGGAATGACTTGGCTTTTTTTTTTTTTTTTTTACGTTAAATAAACAACTACCTGCTTCTCTGGTCTGTCAGAAACAAAGTCAGCCACAGATAAGTGATGACAGATTGAGTTTGTCCCAGACGTGCAGCTGAGCGAATCCAGTGGTCACGTATCATATGACATCACTGCAAAGCGAGTGTCTTGACCTCGTCCGGAGGCTGTGGGGCATCACGAACTCTTAACGGTGACGAATACTTGCTAGCGAGCGTTAATGCGGCTGCTGCTCAGTTGTGAGGGTGACAGAAGTGTGTTTGCTAATTAGTTTGCATTTGTCAACTTGATGCCTGGAAGACAAAATTATCTCTGTTGTTAACTGGTCCCCACTGTGCACATGACACATACGAGAGCGGCTACATGGGTCATAGATTCGTATCAGTAGCTGGAGGCCGTCATGACTCCGAAATCACACATTAGACATTAATTATATCACAGATGCACAGTCATTGTTGTTCTTTGCACCAGTTTGTTGCAGCATTGTTTTGTAATTTTGCACCTGATCCGTTCAGAGACGGTCTAAAGCTACAAAACACCAAACTGTTTTTCTTAAAGCTTCAACTCTCTATCAGTTTGTCATTTTACACCCTGTGACTCAGTAGCTCTGAACTTTAGGGCGTGGCTGTAATAGATAACTGTAATGACCGTGACACTAAAGCAAACTGTGTCCTGTGTTTTTCAGCTAAACATCCTGGTGGATACAGGCAGCAGTAACTTTGCTGTGGCTGCTGCTGCACACCCCTACATTACTCACTACTTCAACACTGCACTGTGAGTAGCTTTGTTTGTCTCTTGGAAATGTGGTACATATCTGCTCTCAGTCACCCACAGTTTGTTGTGACAGAGGCAGAATTTATTAGTCCTAATCCTACATTTGACTCACTCTTTGGCCTTTTCTGTGTTTTAGCTCCAGTACCTACAAAGCGGCCGATCGGACTGTTTCTGTCAGATACACTCAGGGCAACTGGGAGGGTGAACTGGGTATCGACTATGTCTCCATTCCCAAAGGCCCAAACGGGACCATCATCATCAACATCGCTGCCATCATGTCGTCTGAAGGTTTCTTCCTTCCTGGGATCAACTGGCAGGGCATCTTAGGGCTGGCTTACCCCATGTTGGCACGGGTGAGAACGCTAATCTACCACGACTACTACCAGGACAGTGTGACTCAAGGAAGCAAAACTTAAGTGAAGGGGAAAAAAGGCAGTATTCATAGAGGAAGAAAACTCTTTCTTTGATAGTATCAGGTTTTTATGGAGCAGCAGCACTGTTCCACTTTTCTTTTACAGCTTCTGAATAACAGTTCAAACTAAGATCTTATCTGAGAGTTTCACATGACAACAGAAAAGTTTCATGTTCGTGATTTATCCTCTGCAGCAGTGTGTGTTTTTTTTCCCTGTTCAAACATTCCCAGTTTAACTCTAACACGTCCCGTGTCGGTCTGTTCGTTCACATACGTGTGTGTGAAGTGTGACAGGAGTTAGATGTTTCTGGAAGTGACGGTTTTCTTCAGAGTGATCATTTAGCGCTGATGGGACAGGTGACGTCAGTGAAACTGGCCCAGTACATTCTTTGACTACAGCGGCCCTTTGGGATCAAATGCCAACGATTGAGGAGCAGATATACTCACACTGACCACTTTGTGCTGCTGGCGTCTCCCGAGGGTTCAGGCTCATCTTGCCTCAGGGCTGTTTGTCATGCGTGACGAGATAAAACAGCGCTGACATGAAAACCTTTCTGTCTGTGGAACAACAGCAGAGAACATCCTTTAGTCAGGGGACGTGTCGCTATCTGATATTAATGAACTGGACTTCAGTGTGCGCGCACTGTTGTTGAGGAATAGAATGGTCAGAATATTGTTTAAATCAAAGGTTCTGGTGCAACATTGTTTCAAAAAAAATAAAGATGGGAAACAAACGCACTCAAAGTGAATCACAAAAAATGTAAAAGCTTGAAGCGATGGACATAGCTTCATGATGACGCGTCTCCTCTCTCGGTTCAGCCCGACTCCTCCGTGGAGCCTTTCTTCAACTCCGTGGTGCAACAGCTGGGAATTCCTGACATCTTCTCGCTCCAGATGTGCGGAGCTGGACTGTCGGCGAGCGTCGTGACCGACCCGGCGGGTGGCAGTCTGGTGAGTGGACGGAAGAGAGAACATAAGATTTGGTTGTACAGTTTGATTTTGCTCTTTTAGTTTTGTTCTTGACTCAGAAAACACTGACTGATTAAAATCCTTCACTAGTGGATCAGACAGCAGCTTGATGCTTTTTTTAGAAACATAACTGGGATCATCCTCGGCCGCATTGAGGCTCAGTCTAGTTAGAGTTCAGCTAATTAAGCAAAGACGGTCTGTCACTGTTTTACAACCTCACTGATGCTGACAGACGGACACGACCACAGAGTGTGTTTGTTTTATATAAAATCAAAATGTAGAAGGATAAACCTTTGAAATGCTCTGTTGTTGGAAACCTCAGATCATGGGAGGAGTCGAACCAACTCTGCACCGGGGGTCGGTGTGGTACACGCCCATCTTAGAGGAGTGGTACTACCAGGTGGAGGTTTTGAAGCTGGAGGTCGGGGACCAGAATCTGGACCTGGACTGTAGAGAGGTAAACATCAAACAACAACCAGTAACAATGTATCTTTATATCTGTTGTTGTGGAATAAAAGTCACAACAAGGAAAAGAGAATTTGAAAAAAACTTTCAGTGTCGTCTATAAGAGTCAGTCGAGTCAACTCAGCTGTTTGTGTCTTTTGTTTCAGTATAACATGGATAAAGCCATCGTCGACAGTGGGACGACGCTGCTGCGACTTCCTGTCAACGTGTTCAACGCCGTGGTTGAAGCCATCACACGCAGCTCTCTGGTACACAGCCGTCGCTTCACACACGATGATGAAATACGTTGTCAGAGCACAGAGGACAGAGCTCACTGACTGATCAAGGACGTTGTTGTTTTGAGAAGAAAGAATCAGGAGTTTTTACTGTTACAAAAACCTGTGTTTGTATCCATGCTTTGTTTTTTTTTGTTTGTTTGTTTTTTCACCTTTTACAACTTCACTCAAAATGTGCTCAAGGTTAATTGTTAAAGTGTGAAAATAAAATAGAAAACTTCACTTTCTCTTTCTGTGTTTTTCTCTTTCCATGTCTTCGTCTTTGTGCTTCAGATCCAGGATTTTTCTTCAGGATTCTGGGACGGCTCCAAGCTGGCGTGTTGGATGAAAGGAGAGACGCCGTGGAGGTTTTTTCCTAAACTCTCCATTTATCTGAGAGCCACAAACACCAGCCAGTCGTTCCGTATCACCATCCTGCCTCAGGTACTGAAACACAAACACACAATCTCCTCAACACTCCTCATTCTTCTCTTTTATTTCATACTTTCACATCATCTTGCAGCTCTACATCCAGCCAATCACAGACGTGGACGGGACGTTGGACTGTTTCCGTTTCGGTTTGTCGTCGTCGGCGAACGGTCTGGTGATCGGTGCCACCGTTATGGAAGGTTTCTACGTGGTGTTCGACCGCGCTCAGCGGAGACTTGGCTTCGCTCTCAGCACCTGTGCAGGTACGTGATCATCGTGTTTACGTGTTTAGTTCCTCAGTTATATATACAGACATTCATATTTTTTGTTATCGTTAAGACTTTGTACACAAGAAGAGAACGACAGTCCATTAAGTGCTGCAGATTAATGTCTAACTTATGGAAAAGCAAACTGTGCAATGTAGTGTTTAATGATGCTTTGAGGCCGAGTGATCAGGACTGACGCTCTCATTCATCACATCCTAAACAACAGCGGCTTCACCACCAGTTTGGTACTTTCCTTCAACTTGTGTGTGATTTTGTCGACGGCGCTTCCCGTTCTCATCTGAACGTACAAAGATCACTCTTGTTCTGTTTAAAGCAGAACAGAGTGGGAGCAGATGTAGGCTGAAGGTTACGGACACGAGCTTGTGACAGTCGAATTTTATTGGTTTAAAAAAAAGAAGTCTCATATATGAATGAGTTGCCCTTGAGTGAAAACGAATAACCTCAAATTACTCCAGTGATGGTGAAGTTGTTGTAAGAAGCTGCCACAAGTAAATCAAACAGTTGAGGTTTTATATAAACTACATTTAAATCCAATAAAACAGTTATAGGTCTGGTTGTTAAATGAAATTATTTAGTTTGTTTGTGGTGTCGGTTTCCAGGGATTTTATGTGAAACTTTTTTCTCCGTCTGGTCTTTTTGTGCAGTGAGCGGTGGAGTGGCGCTGTCAGAGATCGCGGGACCTTTCTCAGCAGCAGACGTGGCGGCCGACTGCTCCAGCGGGACCCTGAAGGAGCCTCTGCTGTGGGTCGTGTCCTACGCTCTGATGGCGGTCTGCGCCGTGATCCTCATCATCCTGCTGCTCCTGCTCGTCCTCCCCTGCCGTCGCAGAGACCGCTCCGGGGAGATCACCGACGAGTCGTCGCTCGTCCGCCACCGCATCAAGTGACTGAGAGGAGAGGGACGGGTGAACGGGCGCCGAGACGCCGAGCGGAGCTCACCCACGGCGGCGGAGAAAGGGGTGAGGCTCGGCCCGCGCCGGACGCTGACACTCGCCTCTGAATATCTGACTGACTCTACACTGCATTCATCAGCTTGGCCCATAGAGGCAGACGCAGACAGACCAGCTGCCTCTTAAAGGGAAAATCATCCACCCTAAAAAAAACTAAACAACAACAAACAAAAACCTCTTCTCAGATGGAAAGACTCGTTCGCTGTCAGTATTGCTTTCTCCAGCTACACCAACTGAAACTGATGTGATTGAAGTTCTGTCCAAAGGTATTTTAGGACGTGTGAGACATCGACAACACAAACAGAAAAACGAACCAAACTAGAGTTTAATAATTCCTGACACTAAACACCTCACCAGCAATTATGCAAACGCAGCATAAGAACGTTGACGGATGGAGTTTGTTCCTTACAGACGATCACATTTAACACACTGGTGTATTTTTAAACAATTAAATGTTACTGAGTGTTTTTACAGAAAGATAATCCGCTACCAACACGTCTTTACCTTTAGTTTGTTTGTGTTTATTTGTATTTTATTAAAGATCAAATAGCAGGTCTGTGATCAGTTTCTACCTCCAGTCTTCTCTGGAGTCTGTGTCTATTGTAGTTCAGGGGAAAAGCTGCTCAATCAAACAATCAATCGATCGATCAATCACTGTTAATATGAAGAATATGACATGTTTACAGTGCCTGTAGTGCCTTGGAGTCTCAGCTGATGCGGATGCGGCATCATGAACAGGTTGAGACTCGTTCTGCTGAATTGCACTTTTTTTTTTCTTAAGTTAATCAAAAGTGTAACAAAGTCAAAGATCAATACGACTGTATTAATGTAATTTTACTAATTCTGTAAACATCTTAAGTTTATACTGAAACGTCATTGAATGTGAATGTTATTTTTTTTTTTTCCAAAACTTTTTTTCTTTTTAGACACTAGATGGTTCAAGGTGCATATTTATATTTTAAAAATACAAAAAAAAAAACAAAATTAGAACCTAAAAAGATTAATTTCCTCTCGACAGTTGTAGCACTTTCACATGTAGAAGTCAGTAAAAATCCACCAGACTCTGATACACGATGGTTTCTGTTTGCACCAACAGTTTAGTTGTCAGATTGAAGGTACACTTGAACGTTTGAATGTTTCCTTATTTATAAATATCTTTTTTTTCTTCTTGTGCCAAAATTGTTCCTGTGCTGTAAATAAAACAACTTGTGACCAAATCAACGATGTAAATCATTTTATATTTTATAAAGAAATATTTCTCTAACTCCAGATCAAAACCGTCATGAAGATGATCTTTATATTAAAATAAAGACATTATATAGTTCACATAAATATAAAACGTAGAGGTTGCTACTCAAATCATCAGCGATATTAAATAAAAAAAGAGACAGTCAAAAAATAAAATAAATCAATGTCTGTTGTAAACACGAACACGTCAGACGGTTTGTCTGTGATCCCGTCATCAGTCGTCTTGATGTTTCTGTTGAAGAAAAATAAACTATTTTAGATTTAACACAATAAACTAGAAGATGGTGAAATCTAACAAATTCTCTATTATTCCAACTGTTAATGATTAGTTTTCTGTAACTCGTTCAGTTAATTATTTGTATTTTCTTTTATGTTTAACAAGAACACACTTAGATTAACCTTTTGACTTTGACGATTAAAGGAAAACAACACTGTTAAATTAACAACTTTAAGTAAAGTATAAACCACAGCATTTTATTTAACTTTTCTAGTGTTTCTACCTTCATCTGATGGTAAATCCAGTCCAGAAAATAGATGATGTTTCCATAAACACCAGGTTTGTTCTGTGCAGCGCATTTTTCACCCCACACATTGTCCCCTATGAGCCACCATAGTCCGTCGTTCAGAGTCACCAGAGGGCCGCCGCCGCCGCCGCCGCCGCCGCCGTCCGACTGAGAATAAGTTCAACACAAAATGTGGAAGTTACATAAAACAGTCGGTGATCTCAGCGTCTGATCAGAGTTAGAGCAGGAGGATTTATTATAAAAGAATAAACATCTGCTGCTTCACTTACAGTCTGTGTGCATGTGTGTAATCATAGTCGTCTGTCTGTCTGTGAACAAACTTTATTCCCGTGACAATATCACAACCGTGTAAGATACAGCTGTAAAACTTTACAGGGGTGTGGCTGAGAAGTTCTGCAGGATGGGTGTGATCCAGCTGATCCAGGCACTTTTGGGTCAGACGCCTGGTGCGTTTCCAAAGATGTTGTCTAGTTTATACTCATGTAAAGCTTAAATAGTACATGTCTTGTTTGACTACGCCTCAAAGCAAGTTACATAAGAGCATGAAAATACTTTGAATTCTTTCATAAACAGTTCCTGATCTGTTTGTGCAAGAAAGACTAAATTGTACCAGAAAATATGTTTGTTGCTTGTTTCTTTGACTTTATTGTTCTATAGGATCATTTGATCAGTTGAATCTGTACTTAAAGAACCTATGTGTCTGTATATTTAGAGATAATATCATGTGATTTCATGTTTCTGTGAAGATTCTCAGAGAAATTGATTCATTCAGGAAGCTTCTTGAATGAGTCCAGTTTCTCTTGATTGAACTTTTCTTTGACGTTCGTAACCTGAGATGACATGTGAGTGTTTACTGTTTGTCTCACATGACACGTGACTGTTCCCGCCTCCGTTTCTCTGGCACATATCATGTCCTGTGATATTCTGCCGTTGTAAGCGACGGAGCTGTTGCACTCTGACGTTTCTACGACCGAGACCTGAGCCTCCGTCAGGTACAAGGAGCCAGAGACTGTCAACGGAAACAAACGGTTCATTTAAACCTGCAGCTCTTTACTCATTACAAAATGACAGACTTTGGCGCCATCCTGTGGTTGTCAGTCACATGTAGCTGCAGATGTCTCACCTCCATCTCCTCTGTGGGTAAACCTCGTTATCCAGCTCGTCTGATCAACGCTGAAGTTCAGACCAACATTTGGGAGACACACGGGTTTGATGGAGGCTGCAGAAGAAAAGAAAAGAGAAAATAAGACGGTTGTTATGTGCAGTGGTGGAAAGAGTACTTAAGTACTTAAAGTAAAAGTTTTTTCATTGATGTTTAATTTATTCAAATGATGGAAACATTTGTTTTCATCAAAACAGACTTTTCTCTGAACAATTATATGATTTTATGGATCAACAAACAAATACAAAGTATCTTTTCTGTTAAATTCATTTAAATATTATAAAATTAACAACACAGTTGCAACACAGTCCTGATCATATAGTTCAATCTTCATCTGTGCTTCATTGATCAGTCTATTGATAACTTATAACAATGTATCTATGTGTTGCCGTGAGAACCGGATGAACCTGCTGGTTCCTGTGATAAAACTGTTATTTTAAATGTAGCAAAGTCAATTACAAAACATTATTTTAACTCAATTACAAGTAAAATTACAGAGTTAAATAAATACTAAAGTACAAGTAATGTACTTCCACCACTGGTTATGTTAAAATGGTGATAAATTCCTGGTGAACACCTGTGATGTCCAGAGGTTTGGTGAGTCTCATCAGAGCGATGTCATTCCTGCGATAGACGTTGTTGTAATGTTCATGTGCAACGATGAGACTCACAGAGCGAGCGGGGTTAAACAGAGATCCTAACGGATCCACTATCCCTGCGTACACGGCCCAGTTTCCAGGACTAGAGAACCTGAGTGACACAGAAAGTCAGTAGATTCATGATGCATCAGATCTGATCTGAGTTCAGCTGAGATCTCACCTGAACACACAGTGAGCTGCTGTCACTATCCAGTAGGGAGAGATGATGGCTCCTCCACAGCGGTGGATCCCAGAAACCTGCAGACTGACCTGCCAGGGCCAGGACCCGAGGGAGACCTGCTGCCCCCTGGAGGATCTGCTGGAGTTCACACCGCTCCCACAGTCTGAGAACAAGACAAGACGTCAGAGAGGAATGAACAATAAACATCTGAATATTTCTCCTCTAATTTACCATTTTTATTTATTTTTTCAGGGTAAAAACGTACCAGCACAACGTAACGTCACCACACTGTTGTTAGGACACGTGTTGCTACAAAACAAACAAGTGGTTAGTTTAATGCTCATAAATTATTATTATTATTATTATCACTAGTTCACTCACCTGAGCTCAAGCTGTTGCAGTATAAAAACATCTGGATTAAAACCAGACTTCACCTTTAAAAATCCTTCATCAGAGTCAGTCATCTGTTGGTCTGATCTGACATATGTTCCCCTGTCAAACAGAACATATAATAATGATTAAATCGCAATTAAATGTCGATTAAAATTTAAAATCCAGATGAAACACGACGGCGTCTCACTTGTATCCGATGGTCCGGCAGCTTGTTCTGCTCTGCTGCTCGCTCCAACCGTGGGAACAAACATTTCTCCAGGTTTTAGTCCGAGTCGAGTAGATCTGAAGAAGGAAACTGGAGCCGTGGAGCCTCACTGAGCACAACAAACAACAACAAACAACAAACAAACAAACAAACAATAACTTGACATCTTGTTTTAAGGGGGAAGTGGATGAGAATGGAGGTAAAGTGAAGCTACAAAAAGATTTTATCATATATTTTGGGTTTAAAAGATGTAAAATGTGAGTGAACAGGTTGTAGGAAGATGAGGTTTTTTTTTTTTTTTTTTACCACAGTTAGATTCATCTTGACCCGATGGACAATCTCTGACTCCATCACACCACTGAGACTCCCACACACAACTCCCATCACCACACTGCAGCCCGTGAACACAAGATGAGGAGACTACAGAGGAAGTGACATGAGACAGAGGAGAAATGTGTGAGAATATCAAGAATATCAGCATATGTGTTAAAATTAAAGTTACTGTCTTACTCACAGTAATAAGCCAGGAGGATCCCGACCACCAGGACCAGGAGCAGCAGACAGATCACAGCAGCCACGGCGAATTTCACACACTTCTGTTTAAAATCTGACATTTTTGCACTAATGAGCATCATTGTCTCTATTGTAAAAACAACTAAATGTCTTTACATTTTTAATTAAAATTGGGTAAAATCTGTAGGAGAGAAATGAAACAAACTACCTTGTTTGGGGACGTTGCTGCTGATCTCAGGTGGAGGTTTTGGAGTCAGATTATGAACAAACTGTGGCTTCACATCAGAGCGTGTGGATGAAGTAGGTTTCTTCTGTCCTGCTCCAGGAACGATAAAAGTCCCCGTGTTCATATACTGTCAGAGAACAGACAAGATATAGTCAAGTTGTCCATTATTCAAAACACAAAAATCAGCAAACTTTTTCACTTGTTATTATATAAAATTAATATCTACTTACCGGATTGATGGTTATTTTCTGTTTAGCCATCGGTTTCTTTTAATTCACTGACAGATGAAGTAGAAAAACTCAAATCTCCTCTGACATTTACTGAGTTCAGGTCAGATAAAGATCCTTCATGACGGGTTGAAGTTTCCCTCCTGAGACGAACACAGGTGTTACCTGCTGAGGTGTCGGTGGAGTGAGTGATCACCATCACACCGTGGAAAGGTACAAGACATCGAGATGTTTGCAGACAAACACTTTGCTCCAATACGTTGAGTTAATGAGTGACAGAAAATGAACAGGTCACAGTTACATCTGTAAATACATTAGTGATAAATTACTGGTCAAACAAAGAACAACTGATAGAAACTAACAGACGATTTCAACAAAAACTACATATTTTTATATAAAAATCGCTGCTCGATGAAGAAGTTCAATGATATCTTATAGTGCAGTTTATTAAAAATTCATGTCATACATTCATTCATAAGGCAGATGATCAATAATCAACATTCTGATTCACAGACGACGACGACAAACAGAAATTCATAGTTTTGTTTCATTTGTTTCAATTTTCTTTGATTGGACAGATTTTCTGTTAAAGTGCAAACGTTTGCAGAAAGTTGGGGATTGATTATCGATTTGTTTCTGTAAGTTGGGATGTTGTGTGAAGTTTGAAATGAAGATGAATTTTATTTAAAGTCTAAAACTCATTCGAGTTGCGTTTGTGACGACAAAAAAAAATAAAAAAATGTTCCCTTTTCATTTCTTCTCCTTCCTCCTCTGGTCTACACCCAGGCCTGCCAGCCTGGAAACAGCCTGCTCAGGTTTTTAGGGTCCATTGCTTGTTGGATGAGGAGGTTGACCTGCCCCCCCACGCTCAGCACCGTCCCCTCCTCCACCCCCTTCAGCTTCTCCTGCAGACGCAGCAACACTCGCTCCGCCACCTTGTTGAAGCTTTGACTGTCGCTGAGAGAGAAAGAAGACGAGGTGATGAGACGCAGCTTGAAACCAATCATAAAAGAAAATACACGACTCGAGATGTTAACGTGAGATCACCTGGATTTCCGGTGGTTGTCGATATCAACTCCACCGATGGTGGAGCTCAGCGTCGCGTTGAGCTCCTGCTGCTCGTCGTGCTGCAGGTGGAAAGCTTTCAGAGGATTCATGGTCCAGTCGAAGAGAGGATCGTACAGCAGCACCTGTTTCACACAAACAGTCGTTTTAGGTTTATTTCCAGATGATAATGAGTTGATACTTTGTGTTTGTAGCAAAATCACATCAGTCAGATGAGTTTAGAGAAAGTTCATGTTGTGTAATTTCAACCTAAAGAGTTAAAATGACAGTTTGAGGGACATAGAGTTGAGATAAATCCGTTTTAAACCAGTGTAAGACTCAAAATAACATGTGTAGTAGTGAGGAGAAGGTTCCTACAGACAAAACGTGTCCTGAACTTCCTCA
Source organism: Polydactylus sextarius (assembly GCA_016801845.1). Taxonomy (NCBI): domain Eukaryota; kingdom Metazoa; phylum Chordata; class Actinopteri; family Polynemidae; genus Polydactylus; species Polydactylus sextarius. The sequence continues at coordinate 1,873,749 of CM028924.1, forward strand.
AAACTCATCAGTCAACATGTGGAAGTGTTTGTCGATATGTTTGTGTGTTTGTTCACATTCGTACCTCTACAATAGTCAGAACAGCTTCTTGAGAGCTTCTCATCACCTCCATGGTCTTTTCACAACATCTGATCAGAGAAAAGAGGTGAAGCTCAGACTGTGATCATGATTTGACATAAATCATAAATGTAACAACATAAATCAGACTTTTTATTTTTAAAAACATATCTTGTAAATCAAATGTCCACCTGTTTCACTAGTGTAAACCCTCTGTGTTTAAAATATAAAGTTTATTTAGATCAGTTTCCTCCTCCTCACCTCCTGAAAACTCCCTCCACCCCGGTGATCCCCATCCCGTCCACGATGTCTCTGGAGAGTCTGAAGGGGACAGTCTCTGGCGTGGGGAGGATCTTCCCCTGCTCGAAGGCCACGCCTGAAGTTGTTGAAGAAGATTATTATGTTTAAATCATTTGTTCACTATGTCTTGATTTTTATATTAACAAGAGGCAGTAAATGATTTATATAAACATTATTTTGTGACTCGTCTCCTGCAAAACAAAAGTGTGTATTCACGTTACTTGTTCACATATAAACTGTAACATACTAACTACACTTTTTACAAATGTACGTGTGTTTATATAAATTCAACTAATGAGAGTAAAACAAACCTAAATCGATGTGGACCAGCTCAGCCGTCTGCTCGTCTATCAGGATGTTCTGGATGTGTCTGTCACCGAGACCAACGATGTAGCCGACTGGAGACGAGAAATGTTTTATAATATGATAAATATGTTTCCGTGTCACTGGAGCAGATATTCTGCAGGACTTCCTGTATTCAAAGATCATGACCGAGGGAGAACAGTTCACCTATAGAGGAGGTGGCAACGCTGCGAGTGTACGCCAGTCGTTTCTCCATCCACACCGCCGGGTCCAGGAACCGCTCCATACAGAAATACCTGAAGACCGGTTTGAAGCTCTTACACACCTCGGTGTAGGCCTGGAACTTCTCATCAAATCCTAGTCTCTGAGCCTCCTGCAACCACACGACATCAACGTCAACGTTAACAAGTCATGAAAAGTGAAATTTCAACAGTTTGATAGTTTGATCAGAGTCAGAACCATCATCTTCTTGCGGCAGGATAAATTGGTCCAGTCCTGAGGTCGGAAACGTTTGTGAGCTCCTTTACTAGGATCCACCAGAAACTCTCCGATAGGAACCGTCCCTGAGCACCACTCTAACACGCCGCTACGCTGAGAGAACGGGACCACCTACGATTAAACAATTGATTAATGCATTAATTAATTAGAACTTATTGGATGAAAAATAAAGGTTTAGACGTGAGTGAACATCGTGTGTCACCTTGTATCGTCTGATGTTGAGTTTCCTCTTACGAGTGTCCGTGTTTCGCTGCAGCAACATGGAGCACATACTGAAAACCTGCTGCATCACTGCGTCCTGACGCAGGTCGTCCTGACCCTGTCACACCAAGAGGTCAAAGGTCACTGAGAGACATATTTAAATACTGAAGCTCCCAGAAACATAATGAAGCTAATTATTAGGCTAATTTACACTCCATGTTTTACAAACAACAAAAAAAAGAAACAGAAAAACTGTTGTTTCACCATGACTCACCAAAGTGTCTAAGTGGTAAATGATTATCCTGGATACACACACACACACACACCCCATACATACACAGAGTCACACACTATTCCCTGAAGAATGTGATGAAAGGATCTAACAAACTTTTGTATTTGTTCTGGTACAAAAACAGAATTAATCATTAGCGACATCCAAACTGAAAATGGAAAATAAACCTAAGTTAAAGAAGGAGACAAACTTGATATTTAATCACACATGACAAGCAGCTCCGACTTCAAAGAAACACACGACAGGAACGAATGTCTCCATACACACACACACACACACACACAGAGAGAGAGACACACACACACACACACACACACACACACACACACACACACACACACACACCTTGACCAGCTGTCTCCTGCTCTTTCCGTCTGAGCCGACACAGTCGATGATCTTGGGCAGGTTGACTCCTCCGGCCAAGTGATACTGAGGCATGAAGGACCTTACGGTCACCAGGTTGTCATAGCGACCGGTTGGATCCACCTATTTACAACAATGAAACAACAACGTGTTATCATACGACATTTATGAAAAACCAAACATCTCACACTTCTTCTCACCTTGATCTCCATCGTGGGGATGACGACTTCATCCAGGTCTTTGATTTTCATGATGGGTTGATCAGCAGGGATGGGAATCGCTTCTACAGTAAAGACAAAAAGTAAAACATCCATTTTCACATAAATGTGTGTTAAAACTGTTTCTGAGCCTTACTCTTCTCTGTCTTGTGTCTGCTGGCGTCCATATAAGCCAGAGTGATATAGGCGTCACACAGACGTTCGATCCCTCGGATCATTTCTCCTCTTTTCTTCCGGATCGCGCTGATGATCTTTTGTGCTACGTCTGAACGCTCCTGCGTGAGAGAAACAAACACAGACAGTTGTGATATTTAATAAATATTTCCCTCAGCGTTGCTACATCATAAATATGCGTCACGTTCGAGTCCCACCAGGTCAAACTGCGCCGGCTGTCTGGGAGCGCTCTTAGACACACGACTCCTGCAGAAGTTCTCATCTTTATTAGCGTTGACCAGAGCAAAGATGATGAAGAGCGTGTGGTGAGGATGCTCCAGAGACGCTCGGCAAATCAGCTGATGAGAGAAAATGTAGCGGCAACGGTGGTGTTTTAAATACTTTAATCAATTATCTTGATTTAGCAAATATCTTGTAGTAAACTAAATGTTTCGTTACATCGTTGAGGACGTCATGGAAACCCGTATCCTCGGCGATGCCCGTTGACGTCTTGGTTCCCATACGAGCAGCCAGTTGATACATGAGAGGAAGAAACTTGTAGGACGGGATCTTCTTCACCCCTTTCTGAAACACAACAGAACAGAGAGTCTCTTTAAGATCAAAGATTAAAGGTTGTAATATAAAATACTACTGTATTTACTTTACAAACCTTCATCATGTTGTTCACAGCCTTAACATCAGCGTTCTCCAGCCACAGCGAAGCCAAACGAAACACCCACGTGTCGTGTTCCTCACCCCGCTCCAGACACTGGATGTAATTCTCCACCGCTTTACACAGGAAGCGCTGTCTGTCTGACTGCAGGTTGGACAGCGCCTTCTCGTCCAGCTCCAGCTCTCTTTGCACCTTTATTGTGTATCTGCAAAGTCATGGGGTCATGAGAGAGGAAACCATATGTGAAGGTGAAATAAAAAGATTACCAGACGTTTACAAACCTGTTGGACGTCACTTTACGCTCTTTCATCAGATCCACTTCCTCTTTAGCTTTCTCCAGCAGAGCTTGTTTGTTCTCAAACTCAGACGACTTCATGTATTTGTCGATACTCTGATACTGAGCGTCGGAGAAACGAGCCAGAGACAGGAAGGCTTCGTTCCTCTGACTCTGCAGCCTCGAGTCCTGAACTCCTGATTCCTCCTCAATCACCTCCACGGCCTGAAGGAGCAACACAAGAGACAGATTGTGAACTCAATTACATTTAAGAAGTTTTCAAACAAGTGTTGGACATTTAATGAGCAGATTGTCACAGAAATAAGACTTTTACTAAAGTTTAAATTCCTCTTACCCTTTCCAGGTACTTCTCCAGTATGATTCCAGGACTTTCCAGGCAGGTTTCAGCCAACCAGTTACCACACAGCCTGAGACACTCAGTGTAAACTGGAGCCACAGCAGGATTTAAATCCACCTGATCAACAAATCACAAACATATTTCAGCTAAATTATGCACAAAAGTTTCTTCTATAAAATAACAAACATGTTTGTTTCTGACCTTTTCCTCCAGGTTGTGTATCATCTGTCTCAGCAGGCCTAAAGCCAGACCTTGCTCTCCCTTTGCCCAAAACACCTGGGCCTCCTCCAGTTGCCATGACGACACAGATGCAGATGTCCACGACTCTCCCGCTCCGTTCTGCTTCATCTGGAAAACTGCCCGCTCTGCTCGCTGGACAGGAAACATTAAAACACCGTCAGTAGTTTGTGTTGAACCACATTCACACACACACACACACACACACACACACACACATGAAGTGACACACTCAGACGTTACCTGCGTGTTTCCAGCCTGACGAGCCAGTCGGCACAGCTCCATCAGGTGGTCGGTGAGCACGGAGCCCAGGTACTGGTTGTTGTCGGGGTCTCCCACCCTGGACATCAGGGTTTGCTGGGCCACACAGCGGACAGTCAGGATGGGCTCAACCAGAGCAAAGTCACTGTCAACGAGCAGCTGAGAATGATGCCGCCACTGACTGCAAACGTCCCTCAGAGTCACGTCTGAGAAGGTCCTGATGTTTACGAAACACACAAAACATAAAGATTAACACCGTCTTGTTAATCCTGAGGTCTCCTCCTTCTTTTATTAACTGTGCTGCTGTCGTCACCTAGAGAAGAGCTGTTTAACACTCCCCAGCTCCCTGATGCTCTGCAGGTTCCTGAGAGCTGGATACAGAGAAGACACCGCCTCCAGACTTCCTCTACACAACTCCTCCATCTCTGCTCCTCTGAAGAAACGCACAAAACACGTAACAAAGTAAGTGGCTGAATATCTGTGCCAACAAATACTCAAATTATGGGTTAAAAGATGATACGGATGATGATGTTTAAATGTCTAAACATACCGGGCTTGTTTCAGCGTCTCATCAAAGATGGAGAACTCTTTATCCCTCAGTGCCTGAAGGGAACTAAACACTGATTCATGGAAACCTGGCGAGCACTTTTCACTCCTGATACAACAAAATATGTACAGAGAACAAGTTTCAGGTGGTTGTGAGGGGTTACAGTGATTATTTGCATAACAGATACTGTCCTCACCTCTCTGACAACTCACAGTCCCACTGCATGTTCCTCCACGCAGCCTGGAAGCGAAGCTCTCGTAGCTCGGCCCCCCACTCCACCCCTTCACTCTCCAGACCCCTCATGTAGGTGGCGAGGATGCTGCTCAGACCAAAGTTCTGCAGACCCTTTAGAGGATTTATACATAAATATTAAGATCACAGCATTTCTGAGCCTCTTTACATCCTGTAGCAGCTTTAATCATCATCTTCTACCTCCACGATTCCCACTTGTCGAGTGGCTTCAGGCAGAGTTGAGTGAAGGTCGTATGAGGTCAACGCCCGCCCCCACATGGCCTCATGCTCATAGGTTCGAATTCTATCATTTAAATAAATAAAACAAGGTTTAAAAGCTTGAAGAGTTTGACAACATGAAGCTGCAGGTGTTGATCAGCTACCTGGTCAGTGGACTGGTCATCGTCTCTCCTCCACATCCGTATAAACTATCAGGTTCACCGATGCTTCGATAAACTTCGATCAAGAAGCTCCTACAAACACATTATGAACTATGATTACTCACATTACACTTTTTATACTTTGAGCACACACTGGAAATCATTCTGAGATCGTATTGAGTTGTTATATGAAGAACTGACCTGGAGGCTGATGTTGGCGTCTTCTAGACTTTTCTCCGTCAGACTGGAGATGGTGAATTTCTGGCTGTGATCTTCAAAATTTAGTTTGTACGATGCTCTGGACTTAGTTCTGCAGATTTGGTTGGAAATGCATGAATTATTATTATTATTATTACTCAGATCAATAATCGGATTCAATCTTATATCGATTTTCTTTACATACTTGCGGATTTCCTCCATGTTGGCTTTAATCTTGTCGACGTAGATCTCAGTGTAGAGCAGAGCGGTGAAGTGAGCAGCGCAGGACTGAGCAGCTTTAGCAACTTCAAGGTAGTTGAGCTCCAACCAGAAGTTGGAGCTACACACTGTGCTGGTGGACTTACTGGAAGATGGAAAAAAAAAACGTATTTAAACACTGAATATCACTATAGACACGTGACCTGAAAATGAGCTTAATCACAAACCTATCAGACTTCAGTGGCCTCTGCTGGTGTCTCAGATAGTCGATAACAGACAACATCGTCCGCAAAGACATCTTGTCATACAAACCCTGGCTGATGGTGTCCGACTCTGTAGAGAATGATGTTAAAAAAGAATAAATCAGATGTCAGCGTAGTCTCCACCCTCATGACGCTGAACAGGAACAAGAAGGTGAAGAGGAAACTTACCAGAGTCGGAGTTGAGAGGAGTTGCAGAGCGACTGGAGGCCTGAGCACTTCTGGAACAGAAACTAAAAAAGTCCTGGATGTGGGACGAGAGTAACTCCCTCCACGAACCATCGGCGTCGTCAAGGAGGATGGAGTGGATGATGAGAGGAAGCAACCGCTGACAACAGTCCACCTTCACCTGGAGGAGGTGGAGACAAATAAACAAACAAATCCTTCCCATTCTGATCGCAACATCTTTAATTATCTTTCATATTCTCACCAAACACAGAGGTCGTGACAGCAGCAGAGCTTCACTCTTCACTCCTCCGCTGTCCAGCAGAGCAGTGCACAGAGACTTCAACCAGGTTTTGTGACCTCCAGCCCGAGGAATCCAAAACTCTGGACTCTCCAGCTTCTCTCGGGCTTTTAAACTCTCCTCAGCCGTCACATCATTCACCTGAGAAAAAGTAGCAGCAACTCGTTGTTTATCAAACTGCTGCAGTTGATACATACAGAGTTCAACATCTCCTCTAACCCACCTTGCTCTTGGCCTTCCTGAAGGGATTAAGGTAGGCCAACATGGGGTCTTTACTGTCTTTGTGTTGATCCCAGAAGTCGACTCCAGACTGAGTAGCGAGGATGTTCTTCAAACACTGAGCCGCTGCTCGTCTCACCTCAATACTGACGTGTAATCAGAGCAGAGAGGATCATAAACATCGATACGAACTGTTCACTCCTGGACGTTTACAACAAGACTTTAATCCCTGATGTTTACCGTTGTTGAGTGAGTGCGTCATTCATGCAGTTCAGGATGATGCACAGACACTGCATCTCTGTGGACGTGAAGAGAGACGCTGCTTTTTCATAGACAGGGTCTCTGCCATGTAGCAGAGCGATGGTGGAGAAATCTACTGGACCCAGTTCTCCCAGACAGCTGCCTGCTGCCTCTGCAGGGGAAACTTTATGTTTATAATTTAAAAAAAAAACATGCAATGACAGTGTTGTTGCAGCTTGACGTCATTTCATACCTAATATGTCCGATCCTCCAGGGTGGTTGGCTGCTAGTTTACAAAGCTGCAACAGACTGAGAACCAGCTTCACCAGGACACCGTCACCAGGATCAGCTGGAGGAGGAAACAAATGAAACGATGTTTTTAAATAAAACTCATCAGACATTTAACAGGCTGTTAAATCTGATGCATCGTACCGTGACACTCTTTAAGCAGCTCTCTGATCTGTCCTTTGTTATCATGCAGCTGTCGGGTCAGTTCCTTCAGACCCTCCAGTCTGGTCAGAGGCAGAGAGTCACATGACGTCACTGACAGGAAGTGGGATATCTCCTGGAGAAGTCAGTCAAGATTTGGTTATTTTCATCGATAACCACAAACATTTCCACAGGAGAATTACTCATGTTTAGTCACTTTACATTCACATGGTGAGTGTAGTTGTACCTGTCTCAGTGTGAAGGTCCCGGTGTTGTATTTGAGTCTGTGTTGAACAGATCGTAGCTCTCTGAACTCAGGCAGGTCAGGAAAAGGCTCCAACCTGCTGATCGCTTCTTTTAACTTCCGTTGATTCTCGATCACGAGAAACTGCAACAGACTGAGAACCTAGAGAGACAAAGATCTTATGTTTATATTCATGTATAATTTTATTGAATCTATCAGAAGTTTTCATAGATCTATGAATCAGTGCTCTAACCTGCTGTGAGATCGCAGGTCGACTTGTAACTTGAGCTGTTAGAGTCCCAACAATGACCTGTAGGTGGCAGTCTAGTGCGTCGTCACAGAACTGCAGCGCCGCCTGACACACAGAGGTCAAGAGGTCGCAGCACAGAGAGAGACTCCTGGTGGAGACTTCATCACATTGAGCTGGTCTGAGGACGGAAGGAAAACAAACTAAAACATGAAACATGAATGTAATATATTTTATCATCCGTGTGCTCGTGAACCGACCTGCTGTTGATGTGGTGTATGAGAGTGTAGATGATGTCTCTGAGGACAAAGGCCCAGGCTCCTCCCAGACCGTCCTTCACTTCTCTGAGCAGCAGGTTGACAAACAGATGATACATGAGGAAGATGCGATGACGTTCATACCCGTTGGTCGTCTCTGCTGCTCTGTGACAAACGGCCAGCAGGATCCTCTGGATGGAAATCTACAATACAAGAATAAAAGACACTTTTTATATTTATTATACAGAAAACAACCATGACAATTGAAGAAAAGACACGTTCCTGTGATATATAGCAACAATAAAGTTAAAGAAAAGAGACATCTTACTGGCGTTTTTGATAAAATGGCCACCAGAGACTTGTGGTTGGCACTGTGGCATTTACTGAGGTAGTCCAGAGTCGCTTTGATAACAGAGGAGCTGAAGAACGGTGGGTTTGGAACAGGATCCAGTTCCCTGAGGGACATCAAACAGTTATTTAGTTGCACATTTTCCTTTATTTATCCTTTCATTTTGATGAGATATCGACAGACAGAAACAATCACCCTATAAATCGCTTCAGGTCTCCTCTGTCTCCTTCAGCTCCGCCTCCTTCATACAAAGTCATCAGCAGCTCCACCACGATGTCCGCCAGGTTAGTGTGGATCAGGTTGTCAATTTGCTGCGAACACATTTACAAACATGACGAGAGACATTCACTACTGAAGGTACCAAGTTAAAAATGACCCTCACCCTTCACGTCCAGTAAACTTAGAGTGACGGTTCAGTTTATGTGTAGGGACCCTATTCATGCTGCTGCTGAAGTGAAGTGATATTTTGAGCTTTATTAGTGGTTAAAAAATGACAATTCAGAAACGTTTGGCTGACTGCCCCATATACTTTCATTGTTAACTATTTGGTTGTGAAAACAAAAGACGGTCAAACTGGATATTACTTCAACCAACGTAACATATCTGTTGAGGGGGAGTTTGACTCGTATTCATGGTGAAATAGACTCTGGGTTCATGTCACTCTGGACCATCACTTTGAGACTTTAAGTCTGGTGTGTTTACCTGTTTTCCCAGACAGTTGGCGTCTTTGAGCAGGTCGTACACTCTGTGAGCTTTCTCTCTCTGCTGAGCAACCTGTGAATCCTGACCAGACAAGGCAAAGTACGGCAGGATGTTGACCATGATCTTGGGGAAGCAGTCGGCCAACAGCTCTCTCCAGTCTTTGTCCAGGTACCTGCCGATGGACTTCACCTGCTCAAAGTCGTCCAGGAAAACCAAGTGTGGGATCAACACGTGGTAGGAAGAGCTACAAGAACAAACAAGACAGCAGGGATGTTAAATACTGGAAATACAACGATGAAACCAAACAGAAGGAAAAGGACAAGTTTACCTGTAGAAATCTTTGACTGTGTCATGGTCGAGGAGGGTGTAAGGGAAAGATCCAAGAGTGTAACGATCGTCAGATTGTCTCTGAGCGAGCCACTCTGCTACTAAATAGTACAGATGAGAGCTGACAAATGTTTTTACGCTCCTGTAGCCCAGCACTCTGCAGACACTGCTCAACATCTGTAAAAGGAAGAACACAAACATTAAATCTCTCTCTGGCCTTATGATTCATCCGGTTGATGTAGAAAATTCACCGTTAATTGTCTTGAATTTGCAACCTTTTTAATGAGCTGCTCCTCGATGTTGTTCTCCTTGTAGGACTGGAACAAGGCGAACAGAGACTGTTTTTCACAAACTGGGCTGCAACACAACACCACAGACAAACTCTTCAACAGAGTGGCTTTACGGTTGAACGCCTCGTCACGCTGGTCGTCTGAAGAGCTGCTTCTCTGCATACGATCAAGAGAAAAACATCAGGGATTAGTCAAACAGAAGCTGTAAATTAAGAAACAAATCATTTCTGGTTCTTGAATGAACTTACTGGGAGTCTCATTCCCTCCTGGGCTTTTAGGTAAATGTTTTCAAAAGCAGCCTGCTGGTGTTTAAGAGGAAGCATCTTCCTTTTATCTGGATGATCTGGATCCAACTCCAGAAATAACCTGGAAACAAAAGAGAAAAACAGTGATGATCATTTTTCATTTATAAAGTACAACTGAGTATCAGGGCCACGTTAGGGAAAAAAAAAAATTAAGAATAAAATCAGTTTTATGAGAATAAAACTGTAAATTTACAAGAATAAAATCCATAAAATTATGAGGAAAAAGAAGCAAATTTGCAACTTTTATTCTTGCAAATTTCTGAGAATAAAAGTCATAAATTTGAAAGAATAAAAGTTGTGAAGATACGACTTTTATTATTAAATTTAAGATTTTTTAAGATACTCCTCTACTTGTCAGTAGGTGAACCGTCCTACCTCTCCACTGACATAGCGACCAACATGCGAACTTGGTGGTGAGAGTCTGCGAGGTGAGACGGGAGGATGTCGGACACCAGACAGTCCTCTTCAGCGTCAGTTCCTCTGTTACTCAGAACCGCCCACTTACAACACGGGTCGGCCTGTTAAACAGAGGAGAGAGGATTAATAAATGATGAATAAATTGTTTTTTTCTCTTTTAACTACAGGTGAGGGATTGTGTGAGATTTTACCTCCAGCAAAGCAACCAGACATCGAACTAACGTCGCTCGTACAGTTGCTATACATTTACCATTTTTCGTCAGGATACTAAAAAAAAAGACAAATAAAAAAAACATCTTTTTGACCAGCTCTTTTCAAACTTGATAAACCTCCATCAAAGACCAATGATATGATGATAATCTACGAACCAGAATCCAGACACCACTTGTAGCAGCGATCCCCGAACGTGTCTCATTTCTTCAGGGAGGTGATGAGTTTTCCTGAGGCTCCTGATGGACGGTAACAAACCCAACAACACAGCCTCACAGATCTCATGGTCCTGACGGTACAGACCACACAGATCTCTGGAAACACATCAAAACAGAAACACTTCAACTACAACTGCTCTTTCTCTAACATAAACAGATTTGTGTGGCAAGAAATATTTCCTCACGCTAGAGGACGCAGCAGAGAATCAAACTCCTCCGGAGACAACGAGTCCTCGACTGGTAGTTTCTTCAGCAGGACCAGATACTGAAAGAGAACCAGATGCACATGATCAGTACTTGAAGCGTCGCAGTTACATCGACTCTCCTCGCCGGCTGTCACTCACCATGTTGAGGTGCAGAGCTTTACTGAAGTCGATCTGGTCCAGCAGCAGCAGCAGTCTGCGTCGCACCTCCTGTGGTTTGAAGAGTAAACCGTGAACGTGCTGCACGGAGCCACATTCACACAGGAACTCCAGGGTGGCGAGGAGAGCCAGGTCCTGCTGGGCCAGAAGATCCTCTGCTAGGAGGCTTTTTGCACCTGAGGGAGATACGATTCATCTCCTGGTGATTCACTGATAGAACAACTTAAGGTTTATATTACTGTGTTGTTTTTTTTTTTCTTTGCTATTGAGGATGTGATGTAAAGATCCTGAAGATACATTTACATCCTCTCTTACCTGGTCCACATGAAGCATCAGCGTTGTCTCCTTTTTGGCTGTGAGTCCCGTTACTGCTGCTGCTGTGTGACTCTTCACCATCCTCAAACAGGTCGACGTCTTCCCCTTGTTGAGTCTTAGTCACATCCAAGTCATCATCCTTATGATCGTCTTCATCCACCGCTGTGACTTTCTTCGAAGCGCTGTTCAGCTGCAGAGACACGAATCCAGTGACCTGATTTAACGTCCTGATTGAATCTCTATGTACTTTATCCTGTGGGTCTATTACTTACCAGCAGTTTGCAGATCTCTGCCAGGTCACTGAGGAGACTGGCTGGTAATGTCATAATGAACAGACTGCAGGACACAGGACAAAATGTATCCTGCAGAATAAAGGATTTAATCTTAGAAACCTGAGAGGATTTTTTTCTAAAACATGGTTGTTAACGGATTTATTGAAAGATGGAGGTTGTGTTCACCTTGTTTTCCCTGTTGGCTGACTGTGAGCAGAGCTTCATGACGGACCTGAGTGTGGTCATGGTTCCTACTTCTGTCATCTTCACTTTCACATTAGAAACAAACCCACTGAAGTCCTGAGCCACAGCCTAGAGGTGAAAAAACACCAACAAAGTTAATTTAACTATGGTTGCAAGACACCAGGAAAACTGCTCATTGTATAATAATAATAATAATAATAATAATTCACAGTTTATGGTCTGGATACCTTCGCTTTAGTAAAGAGCTGCGAGCGTCCGGCTTCGTCTTGAGTCAGAACCCCAGTCGAGACGTAACCTGCGAGAACTCCAGTCAGCAGACTGAAACAACGAACCAGACACTCTGGAGGAGTGGACTGACACTGTGGAGAGAATAGATCACAATAAATACCAGTTTATCAGAGAGATGACGACTAATAAAGATTCGTTTCCACTCACGTCAGGAGAGTAGCAGTTGAGCAGGTTGTCGGCCACACAGACCAGAGACTGTTGTAACTTGTTTCTGAGTCCGGGGACGACGGTGAACTGTCCGTCACCTGATGACGTCTTCACCGACTCTTCGGTCTTACAAACCTCTGAGGCGTTGAAACTGAACTGCAAGTACAACATCTCAATCTCCTCCAGGTTGACTTTGGCGTCTGATGAGGTTTGATCTTGAAAAAAGGGACTTTAAGAAACAAATCGAGTAAGAACTTTTTAAAAAAAAATGCAACTAACAAAAAAAAGGACTGATACAAGATAAAAGGGGAGTTTCTTACTTCTCGGTTATTTTAGCACCAAGCAGAAACTTCAGACCAGCTCTAGTGTCTTTTAACGTCAGAGAGACCAGGATGTTTGCTATTAGATTGTAGGGAAAGTCTCTGTGCACAAGATCATACAAAAACATTAATTCATACACATTTTTCACATGCAATGATATGATGCTGATACGTTATTTAAGCTACATATTAACAACCTGCAAATGATGGGGTGAGGCCTGGAGCTGTCCTCCATCTCATCACTCTGATCACTCATCAGCAGCCACGCTATGAGGGTCTCCTTCAGGTTCGGAGACCCAGATCCAGATTCTGTGGCCCCTAAATAATCCCACCCTGAGTTTAGGACAAGACTCTTAGGAACTGGACATTTAAGTAGAGCCTGGGAGAGACAGAGAGCAGCGCTCCTGTGGATGGAGGAAAAACAGAAAAATGTACATTTTACAAAACACTAATTTAATAAAACATGTTCAGTATTAACAGAAACTAAAGTTAACTCAATTTGACGATGAGGAAACAAACATACTGCGATAGTTTGCATGCAGATCCAGAAAAAAGTTTCCAAAACTCCCTGTCCATATTAACAAGTCCACCGTGGACGATGGAGGCCAGCAGGTCCAGACTGAGAGCTTCTGTCTGAGGTGAGCTGACCCCTCGCAGTGCCAAGACCCACACCCGTCCCCAAAGTTTGCTCAACTCTGTCCTGTAGACCAGAGCCCTGTCTGGGAAGCGGGCCTGACACCGAGCCACCTCCCTCAGACAGCGCAGCACGTACGACCCCCTCTCTCCCCTCCGCTGCTCCGCCAGGAGCTGGTGCAACACCGACAGCAGCGGGACCAGCTCCCGACTGGGCACCATGGACGGAATACTTAGAGGTGAGCACAGCGGTGATCTGCAGCCTGAGATGACGAAATAAAAGAAGTTTAAAACATCTCAAGACCTCACACGTGTTAAATGTGTTTGTATGTATTTTCATACCATGGTATGACGTCAAAGTCACTGTGCTGAGGCTGCAGATGGTCCCTGAGGACCCCCCAGCCCAGTTCGATGCGGCGTCGTTTGCTGGCTGCTCCATGTGTTGGACTTCCCATCTGTGTGGCTCTGCTGGAGACCTGGGTCACCTCCAAGCTGTGAGTGTCACTGTCGTCATTGAACAGCTACGACATGAGGGAAAATTTAACCACCGAGCACAAGTAGATTGTGATTTCTTTAAACAAACTTGAGATTTGATCTCTTGTTACCTGATGACAGATGTCAGCCGTCAGCTCAATCAAACTGTCTTTTACGGCGATGTGTCTCGACCCGGTCACGTACTTCCCTCTGCTGCCTATGTGACCGATTTCGCTGACTAAAGCATCGTAGAGGTTGAACAGCTGACTGCGCCACCTGCTCCAGTCTTCAGCCTGAGCACCTACAACAAAAGAGTGATAATAATCACAACGATTTCCTGTAACTCAGAGTAAAGTCTGTATCATTTAAGGACAATTAGGTAAGATCATGAACCTGTGTCTTGCGTCTTCGCTCCTTTGGGGTGATGAACACAAATCTGCAGGTTGAAGAACTCCACAATCTCCTCTTTGAGAGCAGTACTGGGCCTCATATCTGCCCAAACATAAAGTATTGAAGGAAGAAGCTCCTCTCCGAGGTGACACACCTTCATCCGACAGTTCATGGCTGCAGATCTCAAAAAAATGTTGAGAGCTGAGACGAGGTGCTCCACGACAGTGAGATGTTTCTCCTGCCTGATACGACCATCAATGAAAACAACATTTTATTGATGTTTTGTTTTTAAAGTATAATAGAAAACTATTTAAAACACAGTGAAGTTAAAGGTCTCATCACCTGGCATTGAGCAGTGATTTGGAGAAAAAGCTGAACAGAGTGTTGTTGAATCCATCAGTCTGACTGCAGCATCCCTGCACCACGATGTGGATGACTCTGCTCACCAAAACACGGTTGATGGATTGGGGCAAAGAGTTAAAGAGGCCACAGTACAGATCCAAAAGACCTAGAAGGGTCAGAGAAATAAAGTGGATTCAGGATTCAGTGATTAACTGACTCAAATTATGACAACGTGACTCACTGGTACGTTAAAAACTCTGATTCAACAGATCGTGAATCAAAACAAGGTGTATCATCTCTTGTATATTTAGATATAAATATGCCACTGACTGTGCCACTGCTGTGGGGAGATGTCACACCAGTACTTGCGGACAGAGAGGATGTCCTTCACCAGGAGGCTGCTATAATCTTCTCCATAAGCTGAGCAGCAGTACGAGTTCTGCAGAACCTCCATCACATGTTTGAGCAGCTCGCTGCACTTTAGACGAGGCCCGCCTGTAAACAGAGAGAGAGAAACTTCTTTAACTGCATAAAAATACAGTATCTGACATGACAAACCACACTGTCATTTCACTTACGTTTGTTTGCGTAGCGAATGAAGAATTTGATCAAACTGCACATTTCGGCCATCCTCTTCTTGCGGCCGGTCAACGCTGCCACTGTGACGGATTTACTAGACTGCATGCTTTCTGTCTCCTTCTGGACATAATGTCGCAGAAATCTGCCAAGGAACAAGTGTTAATTCATCTTGAATGAAAATAACTTGACATCAAAAAAACAAAAAGCGAGATGGAAACAAACTACGGTCGTTGTCTTGTGGGAATTTAGACAATAAACTGGAAAAAATTGAGTCAGTGTGTCTTTAATAAGTAATAGTGCACTATGTAAAAGGTGGAGAGTATATTCTTTATTCTGTCCATGTCCTGGTTGTGTTATCTATCTATTGTTGTTGCATATGTGCAGAAGCAGGTTACCTGAAAACAGCGTCCCATGTGAGCTGTTTGGACGCTTTAGATTTCGCTCCAGATGTGCGATCCAACTCCTGCACAACCTCTGGAGTCCGAAGGAGGCGTCTGAAGCGCTCAGATTCTTTCTGCAGGTGTTGAGGACGTGAAGGGTTTTAATTTTCATTGTGGTTATTGATTAAAACATCTTTAATTTTATTATCATTATCTATTATCTAAGTGTCTATTATCCTGCATGTTTACCTTCCTCTCTGTAGCTTTGTCATTTTCCAGCCCTCTGCAGCAAACCAGGAGATCATGAAGAGCAAAACTCATTGTGGTGCAAAGTGGTCGAGGGTTCAGTTTTCATCAGCGTTGAAAGTTGATACTGCTAAGAAATAATATTGTTATTAATCCTAATTATTATATATTTACACTACAGGAACCTACATACATGCAGCATGTCAGTCTGGCCTCGATGACAAGCTGCTTTAGCATCACATCACCAACCTTCCTTTGGATTTGACTGTCAAATGTCCATTCAAACACGTTACTATTAGCAACGGAGGGTGAGACACGTGCTGCTGCAGGTGTTGCCTCGTGGAGGGTGTTACAGTGTTGGAGGAACCCGCTGTTGTTGTTGTTGTTGTCGTTGTTTTTGTTGTTGGACTTCCTCTGATAACTTTTCCATCGCTACCGACGTGGGTTAACGTTCACGCAGGACCACGCAGGAAATTCCCGCCCCGAGAGCAGCGGTAGCTATCTGACGTCATATCCAGGTGACGCACAGTAGAGTGAGTCCGGTTCCTTTTGTTTACGACATTTTAACAAACTTTATGCTATATTTTTTTGCTATTTTATTAAATTTATAAAGTCATTTTTAAATAATGTTTAATTTATTTCACTTAATTTGAGTATATATAGCGTCTTTTTGACGTTAGACTGTGTAAGACTACATCTCCCGTGATTCCAAGCGGTCGATTATTTTTTGCTACTTCCGGGTTATGATTTCTTGAGTTCCCCGCCTTTTGACTGAACAGCAAACCCTTCAGGACGTCTTTTCACAATAGTAGCACTGTTTGTTTTTCTATATTAGTATAAAAACGACGCTTTATATCGGATTTATGACCGATTTTTTTCCTTCGAACATGTAGCTAATCCTTTACAACAACATCTAATTTTTTTTTTTTTTTAATTTGTGTTTATAAAACCAAGGAGCAGCCATGTTGCTGCCGTCCGACGTCGCTCGGCTTGTTTTGGGTGAGTCTCATCAAACATAAACAAAACTGTATCGACGTGTTGTTTGTTTATTTATTTGCTTACTTATTTATTTTACTTGAAGTCATCAGGGTGGTGATAACAAATTAAAAACAACCGTCGTTCAGTTGTTATTACAACCTGTTAGCATCGATGCTAATCATCCTTGTAGCTCAGATTAACAGCTTGAATAAGCAGCTGTTGTCGTATTACGCATGTGTAGTTGTTACTAGATAGAAATAATATATAGATCCTATATCATGAGGTTTTTCTTGATGTAGCTAGTTGAGAAAAATTGTCCCAACAGTTGTTGACATGTCTAGTTATAGTAGAGATACTGTAAATGTCAGAAATCAGTAATATCACAGGTATTTATATTATAATATTATGTTTCTTTTCTGTTTTATTTCTCCAGGTTACCTCCAGGAAGAAGGTTTGTCTGCAACAAGTCAAGCTTTCATCCACGAGAGCCCGAACCTGAAGGAATATGCCGAACACACCATAGGAGATGGGACTATCCCTGCTTGTGTATTTGTAAGCAGCACCTTGTAAAATTATATATAAATAAAGTAATAAAACACACAAAGAAACTAACCCTAATTCATCGCCTGTTTCCTTCACAACAGTCTGTCTTTGGGAAAGGCCTAACAACCATCTTAAATGAGTACGTGGCTGCGAAAACAAAAGGTTAGATCATCATTTTTTTATTGTGACCGTGACTAAATTCAACACACGACATGTGATGTTTATATTGTTGCTAAATTGTTTTCAACAGAGTCTTTTCACGAGGTGCCTGCAGTGATGACCTCATTGTGGAAAAAACTGGATTTTACCCTCAACCAAATCAAGTAATTATCTGAGAGTTTTATCCTCTTACTGGTGAAACTTTTTTTTTTTTTTTTTTACTGTAAGCTGGCTTTGTTTGGCTTATTTAGCACTGATTTGGTTACGATATTTCTTAATCTTTTTCCAGGTCATTGCAGAATTCACCAGCTATATCAGCAAGTCAGAGAAGTAAGTTCATAATTAGATGAATTAATTAAAATTCAGATGTACAAGAGGAAATGCAGTTATCTTAACTAACACTGCACTGCATGTATAAAATATAGATATAAATTTTTTTTTACCGACCTCTTTTCTTCGCAGCACGTTCGCGCGTCGGAGTGGCCAACATGGCCAGGCAGCGGGTCCTGACCGTGGCTTCAGCAGGTGGTGTTGTGTGTTCGTCAGTTTCTGAAACAAGCTCCATCATTAGCCCCGCGCACACATCCCACAGCATGCTGGGCCACTCCACCCCTGTGAGCTACGCTGCTCCGCACGTCAGACCACTTCCTGGAAGCGCCTCACTCCAGCAGATCCACGACGGCAGCCGATCACTACAAACACCCAGTCAGTTTGGTGATAACTTTCCTTTTTAAACCCATAATTTTCAGAATTTTATTTAGGGTTTTTTTGAGAGATAGACATATATATAGTATGTTTTTGCATCTTTGCGTGATGTGTGTCATTATTTACTGTTTGCAGGGGACTCACCAGTACACATCATCGTGTCAGAGCATCGGTTAAATTCAGGTCCTATGTCTCCTGGACGACGGAAATGGTAAAAATGCTTGTTATGTTACATTTGGTCTTTTCTACATGTTGCTTAGAAAACGTTGAAGATTGACTCAATTGCTCGATTGCTACTTTCTCCCTGGAGATAGTGAATAAAAAATTAGACAGAATAACAGATAGAAACAACTCACTACACTTTGCTTGTTTGTGCACCGTCAACTTTACAATCCTTCCTGCTTCCTTTAGGGATACCCCCAGGAAGAGAGGTGGCGCTCCGACTGGATCAAGCGGCCCCAGTCGATCTGCAGAACCCCAGCCTGAAGAGGTTGTTGATGAAAATTTCCCTGTACGTAAATCTGTGTGATCTGTGTTTGTCTTGTCTGAATATTTTATGAATCGTTCAACATTAACATTTCGTCTCTTCGCAGCAACTTGTCATCCAAAATGCACGGGACAAGATCCTGGGGGACAGGTCGCTACAAGAGAAACTCGCTGAAAACATCAATAAAATCCTCGCCAAGTAAGTGCTGAGTAGGAATTCAACATTTCCTCAGTGGTTATATAATACACATCATGATAGATGGTTCATAGTTTTAACGGTCGAAGGTTCTGATATAACTATTAATATTTTCATCGTGTTTTTATTATTTATTTCATCAGTGAGCCAACACCTCAAACATCGAAGGCGTCTTCAACTACAGTGGAGGCAGATCAGTCTATTGATGAAATCCTTGGATTACAGGTGCTGAACTCCATCATTTCTTTGATTTTCTTTTAAAAATATTCCTCACCACCATCTATAGTATGTGTCATTACATTATTTACTGACATATCCTCTGACACAGGGAGAAATCCATATGAGTGACGACGCCATCCACGACATTTTGGAGCAGACGGAGTCGGACCCAGCTTTTCAGGCTCTTTTTGACCTATTTGATTACAGTACGTATGTTTAAGTTACATATAAAAGCAGAATATAACACCAGTTTAAACATTTTAATGATTGTTTGTGTGTATTTGCAGATAAAACTAAATTTCCCGATGGAGAACAAGCGGATGGAGAAATTAGCAGTAGTCCAGAAGAGAGCGACGCTGCTGGATCTTCATCGACCATCAGACCCATTCAGAGTGATGATCCAGGTATTCTTCTTGTCTAGGACTTTATATTATTGTCTCAACAAAGAGAAATTGTCTGTTTCTTGTCACACATGGATCATTGTCTTCTGCTTTATTCTTCTGTTTTCAGGCACGACACAACAAGATGCTAATGTTACAGATACAACCCCAGTGACGATGAAGATGAGACCTGGACAAGATCGCAAGACCAGGAAGTCTACGGCTCCTACCTTGTTAAAAAAAGCAGTCCTTGCTCCCGGCGGTAGAGCATCCAGAATTGAAAACAGTTCAGCCAGATTGTTAGTGAGTCATGTGGAGCATCGAGGTGTTTCATCTGCTGTAGGAGACCTGAACAGAAAAGAAAGAGGCTCACTCAGTAACAGTATTGATGTAACACCGATGGATATAGACGAACCTTTAAATACACCTCCTCCCCCATCAGACGGTTTGACCGCTCCGGAGTTCACAACTAAGGACAACACAAGGACAACTGGCCTCTGTGAACCGAGCACATCAAGAGCTTCTGCTGCGTTTGTAGCATCAGTAGCCTCCTCAGCCTCTAGTGACAAAAACAAGACGTGTAGACAGACGCAGGGGTCTACTGAGCAATCTACGTCTGCGTCGTCTTCAGCTCTGATTAGTCAAACTGCTTTTTTGTCTCCTATGCAAGTTGAACTAAACACTTCAACGCTGACCGCCGACTTATCACATATGCCTGATTCAAGTGGAAAAGGAGACACTCAGACAATGTTTACTCACTCAGTTACGCCTGAATCTGCCTCTTCTACATCTGTCTCTTCAGGTGTCACAGTCACAGCTGTGTCTGCCTCCACTGTAGCACCGTTCATAGCGACGCCTAACTCACCTTTATCTGCTTCTACCTCTGCGACTCTAACAGCGACTCCTGCGTCATCCACATCTGTCTCACCTGCATCGCTCTCCTCCTGTACCCCAGCTGCACCAGCACCTGATCCTTCATCCATCGACCCCAGCGCACCGAGCAAGGCTGGAGCCGATCCTAATAATATAGTTTCTTTGAAGATCATCATCAGTGATAACCAGGATGAGGATTCTGTCAGTGAAACAACCTTAAATCAGCCAATTTCCAACATTTCCGGAGACAAGATACCCACCATCTATCTTTCCTCTCCAGCTAAGTCTCCTGGAGGCTCTTCCACTCCAAAGACCAACATGGATGAGGTGGCACAAGCAGTTAGTGGTCTACAAAACTCTGAGGCTCATGCTAGTCCTCTCAGCAAGGCTGGAGCGTTGCTAGCATCTCCACTAACGGGGACATCACAAGCTCAGCAAAGCTACATAATTCAACTTCCCCTGGACTCCACTAACCCCGCCCTCCAAGGAGCCACCACGAGCTACCTGCTCGTGACCGAACCCCCAACTACTGACGCTCAAACTAGACAGGTGCTTCTGCCTAAAGGACAGACTTTGACTCCCAACCAGTTTGCAGTGAAGACACCAACTCGTCCTCAAGGTTACTCTGCTGGTAAGAGATGAGTCTCTTTCCTTCATGTCACTGAATTTATATGATTTTTTTACTTCTGATTTTGAGTCTGATTTTTTTCCCTGAATTGACAAAATAAAAGTCAACGCCTCTCATCTGTCTTTTTTGTTGTTGGTAGTAAAAGTGTTTGTGTTTGTTATGTGCAGGGTCAACGCTCATCTTACCGTCACCGGTGAAGCCAATGATGCTTCCTGTGTCTGTGATGGGCCAGAATACGATCGGAAATGTCCAGATGGTGTCGAATCAGGTAAAAACAGATTTATTTAGAGGTTATATTTAACCCACTGAAAATAATAAACATACAAAAGTCATTTTTATTCTCAAGATAAATGTTTTTATTCAGTCATGTGGAGTGGTGATTTCATAATGTCTGGAAACATAACATTTGTCAAAATGGTTTATTTTTTACAGCTTGTTGCCATACCAAACCCTCTTCCAGTCCAACAGTCGGACACTGTCAAGCTCAAACCTCCTACGTTGGTAATCAAACCACCTACAACTGTCGGTAAGTTACAGTTTAACTGTAAAATGTACTGATTTGTTGCTTTTAATGTTTTAACATCACTGATTTACTTCTGTGATTGAATTTCAGGCTCTGAAGGGAATCTGGTTGGTGATGTTACTCAACCAGCATCAACTGAAAACACAGTCCAGCAGGATGCAGCAAAACTTTCCAGTCATAGGAGAATTTTATGTTTTGACTCTTCTGCAGAAGCTCAACCACAAACTTCTAAATTATCACAAATGACCACACCCTCAGCTACAAATGCATCTACATCACGATCACGGCCTGAGAAAGATAACACACAGTCAGCCCCTCGAACAAAGCCGACTATCTTGGGCGGCAACAAGCCCAAGAGGAGGGTGGACATTGTCAGATGCTCGGCAGATCTCAAGGCTGCAGGAGGTTTTTTAAAGGAGGCGGAGAAGTCAGCACCCTCTCAACAGGTTAGCAAAGATCCTGGTAAAAGGAGTTCTCGTAAGCAAGATCATAACGTTTATAACCAAGAGTCTTTGAGTGCGACTACGAGCAGGGTTGATTCTTCACAACCTGAGACTTTGAAAAAATCTGATTCAGGAAGAAGAGCAAGATCTATAGAGAGAAAGTACAGTCACGATAAAGTGAATGAGGAAGCGAAACCTAACGACTGTCACAGCTCCAGGTCACTGTCCTCTGATTCTGCACTAAAACCAGGAGCTAGAAAGGAAAAAGAGGAGAGCAGCAGAAAAGAATCTGCAGAAAAAGCTGCTGCCAAGTCTCATGAGGGACGGACAGAAAAGAGGACTCCCTCTCAGGAGATGCCCAATGTGACAGCGAACAAAGAGAATGAAATGAAAGGGAGCATGCAAGAGTCATCGCCTTCATCTTCAGCATCAAGAGACTTCAGCCCTCCAGCTGTCACTCACTCTCCATCTAATCCTCAATCCAAAGCTGCAAAGACCCCATCAAAGACCAGCTCTTTGGCCAAACAGGCAGCTGAGATGCTGCAGGACCTTCAGGGACTCAACTCTCCTTCCACCCCAGCCAAGAGACCAGGAGCGGGCGGTTCAGACCTTGGTCTAACCCGCACCCCTGGGACTGGCCGTAACCAGGAGGAGTCCACTGACTCTCCCAGAACTCCTTCACAACTAAAGAAATGTAAAGATGGAGAAGGGACTCCCAAACGTCTCATGCCTCCCAACACACCGGACGTCCCCACATGCAGCCCCGCCAGTGAAGCTGGCAGTGAAAACAGCATCAACATGGCCGCTCACACGCTCATGATCCTCTCACGTGCTGCCATCGCCAGGACCGGTACTCCACTGAAGGACAGTTTACGTCAGGATGGAGTGGCTGAAAAGTTACCGTCGGGTTCAAAAACCTCAAAGAAACGCAAACAGTCGTCTCCAACAGCGAGTCCTCCTGCGAAGAAAGAGTCGAAACGATCTCCTGGCAAAAAGAAAGAGCGAGTGAGTATGATACTAAGATCATCCTACTGACCATGTGTCTTGAGTCTGTAACCAAAATGGCCACAGTCCAGTAAATATATGAACATTAGATGCTTTGCAGGTGTGAATGAGCGTCAGTCTGCTCAGTTTGTCCTTCACAACCCTGAACAGATAATCAGTTTAAAGAAAGGATGGATTTAGAGTAACCTCATGGCCTTTACTCTGGTGCCACCATCAGGACAAACTTTATAGTCTTTTATAGTCTTTGTCCACCACAATTAAGATCTTTAAACATTTTCCCTTATTGATTGCAAAAGCATGAAATGTGATGTGTTTTTGCAACTAGATGCCTTATTTGTGGCTTTAAATAAACAACAACTTTGACACTTTTTTTTTTTTTTTTTTGCTGAGTAACTCTTGACTTTTGCTTTCAATCTGCAGGAGAAGAAGAAGCTCGTGGATTGTTTCCCCCACGACTTGGATGTGGAAAAGTTCCTGTCTTCACTTCACTATGATGAGTGAAACCAGAAACGCAAACAGGGAAGAACTAACCATATCACTACCTGCTAAAGTTACTATCCAGGAATAGAACAAGCCATCTGCTGACCCGGTGCCCACGGTTCCTGTTGGTAACTTTGCCTGAGACCTTTTAAGCTGCAATGTCTCCTTTAGCCAATGAGGAACTTTGATTTGACTGACGAGTTTCTAGCGGTGGCGACGTTTAAAATAAAATCCAGTTATATGCAGCATTTGTAGGGCAACCATGGCACTTTGTTGTATTGTTTATCCTCATGCTCACTTTTGTTTTAATCATCGTCAGTTTGTACGACAACAAAATTACACAACTGTTGTTTTTTTTTTTTTTGGCACTTTGCTGTAATGGGTGCTGGTTGTTAAGATGGGTGATTTTAAACATTTCGTTGGTCAATATTTGACTCTAGTTTAATCCAACTCATCACTGACTGCATTTCTCAACTGTTAATTTTAGTTAACACCGAATGAAGATCTGTTCATGTTAGAATAAAAAGTAATGTGAATATAATATTTTGTGTTTATACGCAAATATAGTTATTCAGTGTAAAAATGTATTTACTCAGGCTTCATTCAGTGTGTAATAAATCAACAGAAACTGTCCCGTGTGTGTGTGTTTATGTGTGTTTTTCCCCCCTCTTGATTTACATGTTAAAGTAGAGACACTAAACTTGAACAGAGGCTTTATTTAACATCATACGTGTGATTGGCTAAATTGTTTGAATGTTAGAGGTCGGTATGGTATATGAGGAATTTGAAGCAGCAGGGTTGTGTTTCATATGTAGCTCAGGCATGCTGGAGGGTTTGACAGCTGGATTGCCATGAGCCCTGACGGACACTGGGACTTAAATAAGTAACAGTGTTTAAATTTAATTTAAATAGGATCATTACCACTTTAAAACTGATTTCAAAACAACTGCCACTTAAAAACACACGCTCTATCAATGTTCATAATCAGTAAGATGTCTATAAAAGTGCAAACATCTATCAATTATGCTAAAGAAGTGTTGCAGTTGTCACATTTTGTTGGCAAATCTGGCAACCTCCGATTGGACGACCAAATAAAACAGGAAAGTGCGTCTTCC
Organism: Polydactylus sextarius; assembly: GCA_016801845.1. Classification (NCBI taxonomy): domain Eukaryota; kingdom Metazoa; phylum Chordata; class Actinopteri; family Polynemidae; genus Polydactylus; species Polydactylus sextarius. The sequence goes on from CM028924.1 coordinate 1,898,377, forward strand.
TGTTAATTTCACAATAAAAGTCTGTTATCTATAACCCATGCATATTAAATATGACAAAGTGATTCGTTTGTGTTCTATGCCGTCTTTAAGTTTATTGATTTAACTAAGTATTGATTTAAAGTTCACAAAAAAATGAACTGTACTAATTTCTAATCGTTTGAACGACATCGGCATTTTATTTTGACAAGTCCCGCGTTTGTTTCCGGGTGAAAAGGACAGGAAAGAGGTACGACTGTCATTTAATTTTATCAAACATCGCTTCTTTTTCTTGCGTAAAGCTTCAATTTTGTATTTATTATCAACTTATAGCGACGAAAAACAGTTTTAGATACATCTCTAGAGGTAAAGCGGTTCGTCATTGATTTATTAAATCGTATTTTTTTAATGGTAGAGAGACTTCTAGTGTCTGTAGCTTAGCCGTTAGCATGTTGGCTAACCGGTTAGCATGTGGAGGATGATGATGATGTGCTCGCATTTAGCAGCGTATCTTATTACAAGATTGACACGACACGACGACGGCTATTTCCGTTAACTGTTAATAATATTATTATAAGATACTTGGTTAATGTTCACACTTCAACCGTATCGCTGTATGTGATATTTTGTCTTGTGATATCAGTCTATAAACCCATGAAATTTGAATGTCAGTTAGCCGGTGTGAGTGTTGACGCAATTTTATCACTAAAAAACCGCAGATAAGAATTTTTATAACATCTTTCATGAGTCCTACAGTGTTTGACATTTGCTCTTTGTGTCTCTAGGAAGTGAAGCAACAAACGCGGAGGACTTAAACAGGCGCTAACTTTGTCTTTGTCTTGTTTTTTTTTCGACCTAGCCTGCCTGACCTGATAGACGCTGATTGACATGGCAGCCAATGGATCGAGCTGTGAGCAGCCTCAAAAACGTGTTGGCGTTAAAGACAAACAAAATGGAAAGTCTGCAGGTTAGTTTATATATAATATTCATCTGTAAAGAAACGAAACGAGGTTGTGTAACCTCTGATGCCACAGGTTGATAATTATCACCACATGGTTTATCATACAGTCATATAACTCTCGCGATTGTGTCACTTTCAGTTTTTCCAGGGTGTTGACTGAATTAGAAACACTTGTTGATGTTATTTATGTCATGAGAAGACAGTAATGGATGTAACTACAAGTCTCTCAGACATGAGTCAAGGTGACTGTTTGCCTGTTTGTGCTCCAGATGTGTTGGTAAGAGACAGAAGACAGAAAGACAAAGAGGAGCGTCTTTCCCTGGTGTTATGGAGGAGACCGGTCACAACACTACATTACTTCCTATTGGAGACCCTCATAAAGCTAAAGGAGTTGACACTTAAGTACGAACTGAAACAGGTTTTTCCGGACTGTACACGCTGTTTTTTTTCTGTATTTCCTGTTTGACACTTGTTTTTCTTGTCTTCCTGTTTAGGCTTTGGCAGCGACGTGGCACAGTGTTCTTATTTTTGGTCTTATGTTCTCTGTTTTCTCTCGCATACTCAACTGAGGGATCACACCAACAAGTAAGCCCTTTTTTTTTTTTTTTTTTTTTTTAAAGAAAAAGTAATGTTAATAATCAACAGCATTACTTCATCACTAATCTGTTTAAAGGTTAATGATAAGTCAACACTTTTGTAGAAGGTAACATCTTTAGAGATAATCAGGTCTGTCCTGTTGTCAAGTAACCCTTGATCACACAGATACTCGGTTGAAGGTTGTCTGTGCAGCGATTAGTCATACTTCAGTTAAAAGGCTGCTAAGTTTCAAATGTGTCCAGTGAACACCCACAGTTTAGAAAGATGACCTGTCTCTAGTAAAGTAAACCAGACCAGATGATATGAATTAAACATTTTGAACCAGTTTGAACCAGTATTATTGGTTTTCTTTCACTCTAGTATGTTCAGTACCTGGAGAAGAAGTTCCTGTGGTGTGCCTACTGGGTCGGCCTTGGGATCCTGTCCTCAGTCGGCCTCGGTACCGGCCTGCACACGTTCCTTCTTTATCTGGTAAGACGACACTAAATGGTGTCAAAAGTTGTGGACACAAACATACCAACACAAAAACAGGATGAATGAATAGACGAGACATGAAAAATACTGAATAAAGAAAGAAAAAGTCAGGTTGTACTGCTTTAAGAAAGTGCTGCAGTCCCAGTAGAGTTCAAGACAAGCGTTGGAGAAAGATGTCACCTTGCTCTGAGGGCACCTGAGAAGAAATACTAGAGGAAAAGAGGAATGATGAAGCAAAAACTATTTTCAGAAAACTTGAGTTTATGTTCTCTAGTTAGATGTCTTGAAATAAAGAAGTAGCAAAGTAATAATGTTTTAATATGTAAAAAAAAAACACAGTATGTGTCAGAACTCGACTCAGATCTGAATATCAACGTGTTCGTATCTTTTAATAATCAGAAGTCTGTAAAATTGATCAACACTGATCAGAAATGATTGTGATCTAGTTGGTTTTACTCAGAACAGAACAGGATATCCTTTGCGTTTTTCTTTAGATTAAAATTTGTGTAACAAACTTTTTTTTTTTTGTTTTTTTTTTTTTTTTTCCTTTTTCATTTCTAACATTTTTGTTCCAAGTTCCAAGTAGTCACCAGTGGGTGGCATCATACTCCATATTCATTGTCTTTTGTCCCAAAACTAACCAGCAGATAATGTTTCGGTTACAGAATGACTGAGTCGAACTGAGTCATCTGTAAAAATGTGTCATTTCTCTCTTGGTTGTGGCAAAAAAAAAAAAAAAAAAGAAGAAGAATTTAGTAAAAATGAAAGACGTTGTCGTCGTCCACTTTAGGCTGATGATGTGGCTTCTCTTCAGTAGAAGTCACACAGATGTGGGTCGGCTGAGTCAGCCATTTCCATTCTAATGAAATAATGGGAAAAGATGTAACCGTGACCTTCCTGTTTTTTTTTTTTTTTTCAGAGCTGCTGTGTTTCTTTCCATTGATGCTTCACAGCTCGCCGTGTGTTTTGCTTGAGTCGTTCTTTCTATTCTGCATCCAACTTTAATGAAACTGGTGACTTATATATATTCAGTATAATGTGTGTATCAGTACTGAGATGGGGGTGACCTCATTCCCTCTCTCTCTCTCTCTCTCTGTGTGAGGAGGAGGCGTCGTCATCTCCCACATATGGAACAACCTGGATTCAGTTAAAACAAATTTTTTTAACCATTACCAGCTTTTTTTTTTTTTTTTGCAACTGCTTCACTTTGCCACATTTAAAATGATCAAAATTCTTATCAGAAATGTTTAGTCTGAGGTAATTATCTGCAAATGTTTTTTGTTTAGACTCAATAGAAGAAGATTAGACTCTTAACATTTTGCCATTGAAGGAAGATAGGAGGGTAGTTTATTGTACTTTTATTAATTTAAACAAGATTTAATCAGTGTTAACAGTTGGAGGATGTTTAAGACCTTGGAGAGTTTATAAAGCTGCTTGTTTCCTTTTTTATTTGACTCTTATTGCACATCAGGATCAGCTGCATCTATAACATCACTTAATTCCAGAATGACTACCTCTATTTTTTTTTTCCACAGAAATAAAAAGGCAGGTTTACATCTCTGACCACATGAGATAAGTTCCTACACTATTCAGTGTTGATGTCAGCCATGGACAGGAAAATCCCTGAGTTAATATCGAAGGAAAAAAACACATGAAGAACCAGCCGAGTCACACTGTGTGTTTACCTCAAGCCTGAAGCATTAATAGTTAACCCCATAGGGAGGGTGAGATCATTGAGCTCCTGGGAAAGGGGGGATTCACTCAGAAGAATGATTTCATGATTCATCATGGTGTTTTTGAGGTCAGCGTTGTGACTTTTAACTACAAAATCAACTACAAAAATAATTGAATCCAGACCGTTATATTGTAGATTTTTTTTTTTTTTTTTTTTTTTTGTCCGATTCCTAGAGGTTGATTCTGTTTTGATGTTTTGGCAGCTTCCTCCTACGATCGGGTCAAAATGTTAAGTTATTGTGTAAACTGTTTGTTGGATTTACACAGAATCTGTTGAAGTTGTTCAAGACCATCTTTGGGTTAATTATAACAGCTTTGCTGACACACACACACACACACACACTCAGGAAGAACTTCCTCTTGCTCCATCAGGTCAAAGATTGACATCAGATTGTTGTGAAATTTGATGAGTTCATTCATGCTGCTAAGTTAATTATCTTATAATCATATAGTGTCTTTCATGTTGCGACACCTTCCTAATAACTCATTTTAAGTCAACTTTGTAAAGATGTTACATTTAATGCATGTGTGATGAAACCCATTTGCTGAGTGGCTGTTGAGCAAAGACGTGGCTTATTCACCTTGTATGTGAGAAGCTTTTGCTGCGGCGGTTCGTGTCGGGGGGCCGCGGCATCACCTATCAGATGAGTGGATGAGAATTTGGTTACAAACTCTGAGTCACTGCTTACTTTGTTTCATGTTAACACACTGACTTGTTGTGTCATGAAGAAATTATGCCAAGTGAAGCTCTGTTTGGTTTGAAAGAGACTTATGTTGTGTAAACTTAAGAGGCCACCTGTGTGCTCACACTCAGAGCAGGGCGGAGAGTTTCTGTGAGCGAACACACACTAATTGTGTGCTGTCCATCTACTGTCACTGTTGCCTGCATCACCTTAATGAGGCATAATGGTCCGGCTTTGTTGTAGTTACAGGTGGGCCGACTGTTATTGAGGCCAGGTGGCTCAGCCTAACCTCAGTGATAAATGATGACATACCTACCTGTCAGAGAGGCTGTGAATCAGCTCCTGTTAGTGTGTCTGTGCCTGTTAAAACATAATCCATATTTAATCAACATCAGGTTAGATTTAACAAGATGAGAGACTAATAATCACAACCTAAGATTGTCTAGGTTTTGTCCCAGTTGTTTTCATTTCATTAAATCATCCCACTCATCTTCAACCTTTCCTGTCTCTTGTATCAGGGTCCTCACATAGCTTCAGTAACTCTGGCTGCATACGAATGCGGCTCCACAGACTTCCCAGAGCCTCCGTACCCGGACCAGATCGTCTGCCCCCCCAGCGGAGCAGCGGACGGCAGCATCTCTCTCTTCTCAATCATGTCAAAAGTCCGACTGGAGGCTTGTATGTGGGTGAGTAGACATTTGAATAATAACATAAAAAAAATGGCAAGAGTGTTTGTCAGCGTCGGCAGTAGGAGGTATTGTCACCAATGGAAATTATGCTTCTAAAATGTTGTCATAACGTGTTAAGTTGCGTGTGTCCAGGGTGCAGGTACCGCCATCGGAGAGCTGCCTCCATATTTCATGGCCAGAGCGGCTCGTCAGTCAGGAGCTGATCCCGATGATGAAGACTACGAAGAGTTTGAGGAGATGCTGGAGCAGGCTGAGGACGCTCAGGTCAGAGTTACAAAAATATAAATAAGAGTTAAACATCCTCTCTGCTTCCTATGTAAACACACGACACCTTCACTAAATATTTCTGTCACCTCTGTTTTCGTTCCGTATCAATTTCCTCTTCGCCCACCCTCTCAATATGATATGGTTTTATCTGATTTGACCTTATCTTCACAATGTTTAACTGACCATAGAGTCACTGCCCAGTGATTGGTCCCAAAGTGCCATGTGACTTCAGTGAAGTCCCTCCCTCTTTACACTTCCAGTAAATTTGTCTGTTTGTGGGTGAGTCACCCTGAGCTCTGCTCCCCCTTTAATCATCCCTCGGGCTTCACTCCCTCTCCCTCCCTCCCTCCCTCCCTCCCTCTTTTCCTTCTTTCATTTCACCGGCCTCTAATTTGAATGACAGACAGTTCTGACAGGAACAGAGCTCACATGACTGGAGACTGCTGAGATCAGATGCTGAGTCAGTAGAGAACAGAAATGAGAAGAAGTGGTGCACATTGTCTCCATCACCTTTTCTCACTTCACTAGTTTCTCAGGTTCACGGTTGAATTAGGTTGAAGGTTGAAACCTCACACACATCACATGTCTGTCGTTATTCACGTTTTCTAAACGAACCAAATGAGTCAGACGCAAGCTTTTGTTAAGATATAATTAAATCAAGGGAAAGTTTGAAATTTTTGTTTTATCAGCAACAGAAAAACTGAATTTGCTTCAAATATTTAGAGATTTAGACCATAAATACTGAACGCTTTATGAGTTGCAATGTTTGAGACTAAAACTTAAGTGGAATTTAAATTGCTTCCAAAAATTGACGTTGATGAGGTGCCAGTATTTTTTTAAATCTCTCTCCCCTGCGTCGACTGTGTAACCACAGACATTCACATATAATCACTGACATTTCAGCCCCACAGGGTTGAAGATTTGATCAAAAGATTCTCTCTCTGCAGTTTGTACCACACAGTTTTTAGTCGTAGTCACCAAAACTAAACTAAACCAAACCAAACCGGGTCACATACTGTAGCTTCGGTCCACGTAATGACGTTTGTGCCTCCTGCCGCACATGTTTGGATATTTATATTTATGATTTGTACATTTATTGCAGGATTTTGTCACAAGAGCAAAACTGGGAGTCCAACACATGGTGCAGAAAGTTGGATTCTTTGGGATCTTGGCTTGTGCCTCAGTAAGTTTAAATGCGTCTTCACTCAAAATTATCATTGTGTTTTTTTTATATTTCTGACTTCAAACATTTTACATTTGTTTGTCGTCCCAGATCCCGAATCCACTGTTCGACCTCGCTGGAATAACCTGCGGTCACTTCCTGGTTCCTTTCTGGACTTTCTTTGGAGCGACTCTGATTGGGAAAGCCATCATCAAGATGCATATACAGGTAAGCAGCTCAATTTATTATTATTTTTTTTATTTTATTTTAATCCAAGGTGGTTAGAAGACGAGCAAAGACCACAACGAAGTGAACCACATGTTTTTCACTTTTAATAAAAACCACGCAGGCACTTACCACAGACTTACAGCCTCTTGGTTTTCAATATTACTCATCTTTTTTTGTTTCATGTCAACCCAGTTGTCTGTCCACAATGTAATGTAGTGCATGTTCGAAACTCTTAAGAATAAAAAGGTTGTGCAGTGCTGACTGATTCACTTTAAACAATCCCCACAACCTCAAAATGTGTGGGAGAGATGAAAACTACTGCTTAGATCATGAGTTGGTGTCTGTGAGAAACTCCTAATTGTGCACTTCTGGTTAACTCTTTCTGATGGCGCTCTGCTCCTTTGGGGATTCCTTCTTCTGGTTTGAGCTTTGGGATGTATCCAGACCATATAAACAGGCTCCAGATGAAAGGAGGGAAGCTTTTAAGAACTCTTTAACAAGAGTATGGACTTTTTTAAAATCTGCTAGATCAAAAAAACTTGTTAATTACGGAGTATATTGTTGAGTCTGCGACACGAGTGACTAATATAAGCTTTTGACTGAAGAGAGAGGCCGTCTGTGTCGGTGGGTGAGTCGCCGAGTGTCTTAACAAACTAAACCTATCCATCTCTCGCTGGTACCAGCCGGTGATCTCACTCTGAGACCGTTAAGATAAAGAAAGCCGTCGGGCAGCAGGAGGAGGTTATGGAGGATGTAGAGTGGACCTGAGAGAAGGAAATGGAGCAGACGGTAAGAGGCTGTGGCGGGAACAAGAAGAGGAGGAGGGGGCGTCTTTGCTTCTTTTCCTTTCCTTTTTTTTCTTTTGTCCATTGAACCCCTCGGACATCACGTGTCATATCCTGTCTGATTTTGTCCAGGGGGTCGTGTGTCATGCTGTTTAAAGCTGATCACTTTCAGGACCGGAGAAGAATATTGTGGTTTGTGCCCCCACCACCACCACCACCCTCACTCCCTCCTGCTTCGGTGCTTTGCAAACCGCACAAATCCCCTCACAGCCTCGAAATTTAACTTACTGCCAGGTTTGAGTTTTGTAATTAGTGTGTCTGTGGACGACAGATGTGGCCTCAGTTCTCACAGCTGCGCCGCTAAAATTAACAATCAAATTATGTCTGCGCATCAATCTGTCAGTCATGTGTTTATGTATTTCTTAAAGACACACATTCATTCTGCACGTGGAGGTGTAAAAGCGTCTTTGTTTTTTCTCGTTTTTCTTATAGAAACTGTTCGTCATCATCACCTTTAGCAAACACATAGTGGAGCAAATGGTATCGCTCATCGGGTAAGTTTTTCGCCTACATGTGTGAGAAACGACCGAAATTAATCAGCTCACTCTATCGAGTCGTTGTGTCTTTTCCCTGGTTTTTGTGGTTTTTCGGTTCTTTTTGTTTAACATTTCATTTTTAGATGCGTTTTGACCGCTGATTGAATATCCTGTCTGATTAGATGTTTTCATCGTGGGGGTGTGCGTGCATGTGTGTGTGCCTTCTTTGCATTTTTTCCACGCAGAGGTATTGTAATGTAATCCATGTCTGCAGCATTGGTGGTCAGGCGTGTGAGGTCCCATCTGAACATGTCGATCTGACTCATAGAGTTTGTCTTTGACTGAGAGAATTTCCCCAGTGAAACAGGAAACACAATCATACACATAAAAAAAAAAAAACCTTAACGACTGATTAACAAATATCAAATTTATCTTATTTATAGTAAGATTGGTATTTATTTATTAGCTGGTAAACCTTTACTTTAAATCTAGTTTATGTATTGATTATTATTATTTTTTGATAATAAATAACATCTAAATCCAGCTGTTTCCTTCTAAAAATAAAATTCAAGGTCCTTTCCCATGAAATTCAGAGGACCGGTGACTCGCTATGATGCATCTAAATAGTCCTTCACTGCTTATACAGGATGTTTTTTCTGGCTTTTGCTGTGTGAGTGCGTGAGTGTGTGTGTGTGTACTCTTTTGTGCGCTTGCATGAAAAAAAAAGATAACACCAATGAGTCGGTCAAAACTAGTTAGGTTTATTTGGCATCAGCAATTACCACCATCACTCCACCTTCTTCTTTGTTTAGTCATTTTTTTTTTGTTTGTTAAGTCTAGACAACATGTTTATGTCCCAGCTGAGCGGTGCAACTGTTTTTAATAACTTGAACAGACTGTTGTATGTTTTTCTATTTATGAGTCTGTTATCAATATCATGAACTATGGAGGTAAAACTATAACATCAGTGTCTCTGTGACATGAATTGATCAAACTGTGTCCATTATGACCAACCCCCCCTCGGTGAGATAATCCCCGTTGCCTAATAAGGACGTGAACACACCCTGATTAGATGTCTTTCCATTCAGAAGGCTGCGATGGTGGTAAAGGTGATGACATCATGTCGACTCACTTCCTGATTGAAGGGACTGACACATGCGCCTATAGAGAGCTGAGAGCTATAAAAGGAGGGTTGTGGACTTAATGCTTCATTCCTCTCTGCTGCCTGCTCCTGCTCACAGGAACAAGTAGAGATGGAAGCTCCTGCGTTAGGATGAGGCCTCCAGCTGCTCCTGCAGTGATGGAGGTTGATTGGTGGATCAGTGAAGACTTTAACTAATGTTGAGGGACAGAAGAGTGGCTCATACAGGGGATAATTATTTTAAATGTGAGGCTTCAGTGTTGGATGGGAGCTTAAAGGGGTAAGTGACTTACTGTTTTTCTTTTCTTTCTCTCTCTTGCTTCTTCTTTTTTTTTTTTTTTTTTTTTTGGTGGATGTTTATGGGGATGCTGGACCAGTTCTGTGCCTAAAGTAGGACCAGCTCTTCAGAAGCCCTTCAGTCAGTACCTAGAAGCCCAGAGGAACAAGCTGCACCATGCTGGAGGAAGTGCACCAGCTGTAAGAACAATACTTTTGTTTTATCCAGTAGTATTTCCAGGTTATAGCCATATCCTTTATCTTTAAAACATCAGCTTTATCGCTAAGATCAGACTCATGTTTGTGAGCTTTTATTCTAGATTTTAGAAGATCAATGTTTGACATGGATCAGAAGAAAAAAAAAAAGTCTTATCTACCTTAATTTTCTCCAGGATGAGAACTGGCTCTCATGGGTGTTTGAGAAGGTGGTGCTGGTCATGGTCTGCTACTTTGTCATCTCCATCGTCAACTCCATGGCTCAGAGCTATGCCAAGAGGCTGCAGCAGCAGAGGCACTCTGAGGAGAAAACCAAGTGATGACTAGACAAAAAAAAAAAAAAAAAAAAGAAAGAAAAAGAAAAGCAGTACAACCATCCAAGTGACTGTGTTTCTGCTGCTGCTGCTGAGAGGCCTCCACTCAGCCTCAGCTACTCACAACTTTAACAACAAACCTCACCCTCATCCATTCTCAAAGAGGCTGAAAAAAAAAACAAAAAAAAACAACAAAACAAAAGAAAAGAAAGAAAAACAGGCGCTACTCGTCGGTGTGTGTTTGCTTTTTGAGGATGTGTGTTACTGTTTACTGTCTGTCCCTCTTCAGGTTTTGTAGTTGAGTTTCATCTCACTCTAAATGTGTGTGTAGCGTGATTGGTTCTACTGTTGATCTTAACATGTTACTTAAAAAGTTTAATTAACCCATTCATTGACCTCAGAAGTAAAGCAGCGGTTTGGTGGTGACTGCTGTGTTCGGGCAGTGCCCATCAGATGCTATGCCTTATGCAAGACGGGAAGCTTCAACCACTTCCCTTTTGAACCTAGTTCTTTACTTATAAACTTGATTTTTATTTAATTTTGTAACATTTATGTACGAATGGATCTTGATTTTGTTTGTATAGTTGTGCTGCCAAGATAACTGCGATGGATGGTCTTTTTTCTTTTCAGGGTTTCATTTTTCCTCATTTCTTTTGTCCTGTTTAACATTAAGACCAATTTATCTCCTTTTGTTTTGTTTCTGGAATTGTCATTTTAGAAGAGAGAGATTTAAAAAAAAAAAAAAGCAATATCGACTTAAATCAGTGTGGTATTGATGGTTTGCACATTGTGTAAATATCTTAATATCTTTTTTGACGGTATGTATGCGCAGATGTATTTCTATTCTAAATGGTCTGTGTGGACATGAGTCAACTTGAACCAAAACACAAAAAAAATAAGGTGAAATCATTTGTAAAAGTGACATTGTACTCTCAGCTAATTAGTCCCATTTCTATTCTGTACATTTAGGATGAACCTTGGATCAGATCATATATAAAACATGTAAATCATGGCACTTGTTCCAAGTCTGAGTCTGTCATTCTTCATATTCTCTGAAAGGATAAAAGAAACTAATTGATGTAGTTTTTAATGAGATTTTCTTTTTAGACGTGGCCATCTTTAAGGTAAGTGAACAGCTCAGCTCTCGTCATGATGAATTCTTAATAATAAGTTGTTGTTTTTTTTAAATGCAGATGTTACTTTTCTGTTAAATCCCGTCTGAAACTTTAGTTTAAATCGACTCCGTGTTGTGGATACGACCCCGTCCTCCCGCTCCGTCAGCTAGCTTATCAGACTGGTGTTGGCTGTTGAATGAAGTGGCAGCAGTGGTCTGTAAGCTGGCTGAAGCTGTGGGTTTTCAGCATCTCGTTGTATCAAACATCTGTTGATAAAAGGACCTGTCTTTTCTTCACTGATACTTTAATTTTATGCAAATTCATCGCAGTTGTGGAAATGCTGTTATATTAAAAATTCATGAACAATAAAATAATGAAAAGTAACTGATGTGTTTGTCACTTTTTTTCTTGTTCCTAATGAGACAATTTTACATACAAACTTAAAAAAAACTCTAATCTTCATATGTAGTTGAAATATTCTTCTTTTGAGCTACTTTTACTTTTTAACATAACTTCTTACACTTTTATCCTTTTTAACTAAGTTAGCGGTGTTTATTTTCAGTCAGAAAATTGTCTTATAATTAAACTGACATCTGCTATTTATCATAGTTGTTTGATTTTCATATTGAATTTGCTAATTACACTTTAGACTTTTAATTACAGAAGCTTTTTTATATTTTCCAACATTCATTTTACACGTTTAAATGATCCAAATACTTCATCGCCCTCCGTCCTTGAAATACCAATTTATTTTATTTACATCTTCATTAATGAATAAATAAATACACACATATACAGGGATTCTTCTTCTCTACATTGAGTCCAAATAAAAATAAAGTGCTTGTGAGTTTTTCTCCCTTCGCTAGCAGAGTTGACGGTAGCTGGAGATGACTTGCTCCAGAGATGTGAAACTGTCCAGGAAGTCTTCCTCTGAGATCCCAAATTTAACGTACTGATGGACATAGGCTCTGTAACGGAAAAGATGAATAAATAAATACTTTTATTAAACTATTTTATTTTCTCTGAATAAAGGCACAAACTCACCTGGAGGCGAACATGTTCCAGGCTTTTCCCACCATGTTGTCCAGAGGTCGGAGCAGAGCTTGGCTGTTACTGACCAGAGTAGCAGATTTCTCATATTTATTAAAAGACACTGGACATTTCCACAAGTTGAAAGCTTCTCCTGGTGGGAGCCAGGAGGTGTATAGGGCCCGGTCCTCAAAGGCAGCTGTGGATTAAATACAGAGTTTATCTGTTATAGATAAATCAAGTGGAATCAATAAGAAATGTGAGATTTATTTTATGCCTCTGACCTGTCTCTGCGCTGTAGACGTCTTTCCCTCTCAGTATGAGCAGGTTTGCCAGAGACGTGTTGAAGCCGGTTCCTGTGACAGTCCTGGTTCGATCAGAGCCGGCGGGTGGACGAACCTGCCAGTCGATGCCTGACACACGACAAACAAAAGGATAAATCCAATCCACTTCCTGGATAAAAGCTTCTTTAAAAACTAGAGGTTAACAAAACTTACCTTCTTCCATCTTGCTGTTGGAGATGAGCATCTGTCTCAGGTGTTTGAGCAGCGCCGGCCAACTGAATGTGCTGTAAGCGATGGAGGAACTGGGCATCTGAGGGATCGTACACACACTGAGCAGCTTGTACTCTGGGTGACAAACCAGGGAGCTCACCAACTCACCTGAGGGACAGAAACATTAAAGAAACAGTTCATTTAAGGGTTAATTCATCTTAAAGTGATGGTCCAGAGTCAAACTCCCCCTCAAGAGATATGTTACGTTGGTTGAAGTAATATCCAGTTTGACCGTCTTTTGTTTTCACAACCAAATAGTTAACAATGAAAGTAAATGGGGCAGTCAGCCAAACGAATCTAAATTGTCATTTTTTAACCACTAATAAAGCTCAAAATATCACTTCACTTCAGCAGTAGCATGAATAGGGTCCCTACACATAAACTGAAGTAGATTCATCATTTTTCTCGTTCTTCACAGACACATCGACCTGTTGTTCAGGAAACTGATGAATCTGCTGATGTGGAACAACCTTCATCATCAGCAGACGTTGGGTAAGTCTTGTAAAACTGTTTTTAATAAACTCTGGGTTCACTTACTAAGTTATCAGTACTTCAGTTTATGAATAGGGACCCTATTCATGCTACTGCTGAAGTGAAGTGATATTTTGAGCTTTATTAGTGGTTAAAAAATGACAATTTAGATACGTTTGGCTGACTGCCCCATTAATGTTCATTGTTAACTATTTGTTTGTGAAAACAAAAGACGGTCAAACTCGATATTGGTTCAACCAACGTAACATATCTGTTGAGGGGAGTTTGACTCTGGACCATCACTTTAAGATGAATTAACCCTTAAATGAACTGTTTCTTTAATGTTTGGACCAACGCTTTAACTTTGTGTCAGTGCTGGATCAACAATTTTTGGAAGTTTCTGCACAAACGAGATCAGTAAGAGTTAGAATTAAAACAGTAATATTAATGACTGTAAAACCAAAACAATGAGCTGAAAGATACTAAAATGCCTCATAGTGCCTGGCTGATAATTACCTGAGTTTGTCATTATGAAGATAAACAGTTTTTTACCTTATAAATATTATTTGATCCATATTTCATTAAAAAAATGAACCAGTGCAGCTTTAAAAACACTGATTAGTTGATCTTTAACTCTACTTCATCTACTATTTTGTGGTGATCATCTGGATCATCAGTTTAAAGAGAACAATCTGATCCATGTTTATGTTAAACTAAGGAATTTAACACATCTTTTATCTTAACAATTAACTTCCTTTAAGATTTTGTTGTTTCATCTTATGGGATTTTAACATATTGTTTCTTTTTAATTAGATTTCATTTCAACATTTAAACACATTTTTAAAGATGATAGTTTTTGTGCCAAATTCAACATTTTACATTTGAAAAATGACCTTGTTGCTGCTTCACAATGATTACAGTGGTGTCAGAGTTTACCCACATCAGAGTTGACCTCTACAAAGTTTGCTGACTTGATTTGAACCATCTGGTTTCCAGTACAGCAGGATTACCTATTCTGAGATTTTCCCTTTGGAGAGAACATGCCAGTCCTAAGCCACTTATATTCCAGGAAACCCAGGCCTTGTGGGAAACCTGCTGGGTGTGTGTGTGACTGCGTGTGTGTGTAAGTGTACGCTGGCCTCACTCACCCAGAGGATTTCTGCTATAGACTCCGTGGGAGTCGGCAGTGAGCGCAGGCTGCAGCACACTGCCCAGCTGGTGAGCAATGACCCTGTTGACATCACTGAAGGAAATGTGTTTGATGTTGAGTAGCTGACTGCAGATCCTGTGCACCGTGTCGTTCTCGTGCACCAGGATGGCGTCCGACAGCTGGTAGAGGTGAGACAGCGTCAGGACTGAGTTGTAATTCTGGACAATCACCTGAAAAAGTCAAGTCAGTGGATAAAAATGAAAAAATTAAAGAGGAAATTCAGCACATTTGAACCTATATCCTACAGTTAGATATTAACATTTCTTTTTATAACTGATGGTATTGACATGAGTCTCCGCACCTCTCCGGTCCCATACGGCCAGGTGAGGTGGTTGAGGATGAAGGATGTTGGGTAAATGTCTCTGAGACACTGAGTGACGTAGGTACCGACCCCGGACCCCGTTCCTCCGGCCACGCTCATCATGGCCACGAAGCCGGCCAGTCTGTCGCAGCGCTCCACCTCCTTCCTCACCAGCTCCTCCACCACCTCTCTGTGACGAGGGCCGTGGACGCAGAACCTGAAACCAGGAGACGTGGTCCAGGAAAAGGATCGTTAAAAGACCAGGACCCAATTGTTTTTACATAATAAAAAAAAAAAAAAAATAACAATCTTACCCATTAGCCCAGTTGTTCCCAGAGCCGTGTTTCTGGCTGAAGTGTGAAGCGTCTCCGTACCTCCACCTGCCAGAGTTGGCCGCCCTGGTCATACTGTGGTTGATGACTTTAGGCTCCATGTCTATCAACACGGCTCGAGCTACGAGATCTGGTGAACGTGACACAGAAACACACATTTCAAACTCCCAGAGTTCATTACAATAACCTGATTTAATCTGTGCAGTCAAACAGCCCAAAGCCATTTAGTTTATAATGAATATATGTAAATTAAAAAATCCTGGAAATCACAAAAAAATTAAACACAGTAAAACAAGTAGTCACACATAGTCTATATTTACTTTGATCCAGTTTCAAGATAATTAACTTTTCACTAAGATAAAGTATCTAAGGCCCAACTGAGAGGGGATTTTTTTGGGTCTAATATTGATATTATTGATTAAATCAATTAATCACCTGATATTTAACAATGATCCCTCAAATATGGTTCCAACACTTAATAAATAGATAATGACTATTATTGTCTAAATTAACATCAGGGCAGGACTGGATTAAAAAGTGTTTAAAAAAGTAACTATAAATGAAAAAGTATTAGCTGTAAAATTATATTAAAGTAATAAATTAACCATTTAAAGCAAAAAAAATCGTTAGATTTAAATAATAAATCAACATAATATTATTATTATATTAATAACAGTAATTAGCATATTATTATTATTCGTTAAATTAAATTATGATTTAATATATGTATATAATTTATATCAGAATAAAATAAAATGATATCATTATATTTACTAATTTAATATATTATTATATTAAATCAAATAATTAAATAACATTATTATTTATTATACAAAAATATTTGTAATTATTATTATCATTAATTTTATTTATTCTGTTAAACATATTTTACATTATTTTTTTACAGTGTAGTTCAGGTAAGATGCATTTATTTTCACCGCCTTATTTTTTACAGTGTAACTTTTTTTGTTTCGTTTTTTATCTTAATAATAAAAGTTAAAATTTGATTTTTACCTCCACGTGTGTTTTGATGGAAGAAGCGTTCACAGCTGGTGGACCTGTAGGTTTTCCTGAGTCCTGAATCCAGACCATCAGAGCAGAGGACGTCCAGCAGATCCTGACCCACCTGGTTCCCGCACTGACCCAGTTGAACCGACACCACCGACATTTTCTACCGGACACGTTTCACAGACACGTCGGTGGTTCTGGTCTTTAGAGGATTAGAACCAACAGACTCAAAACTAACAACTAATGTTACTGTTGCTACTTTGTCGCGTTCAAAATACAGTTCCTACCGCCACGAGACACGAAACGACACTTCCGGCACCTTAACTGTCACACCTTTCAAAATAAAAGTCAGATTCATATGATGTCAATCAAAATATTATCACATTTTATCAGTTTTATATAAAAATAGATAAATGTCACATTTGAAGAGAAGTATAAAAATTTTTTTTTTTTAAAATTAGATATTTAAATTATCTAATATTTACTGTACTTGAATATGACAGTAATATGTAATTAAATGTAGTAAAACAAAGTAATTTTGTGCACTGTCCTTAGTATATCAACATATTTCTTTTAATTTATTTTTAATGATATATAATATTATATTACATATAATATTATTATATATGTTGCATTATATACTTATAAGTCTTACTTTATGTATTTTTGTACTTTAGTACTCTTGGTACTTGGTAATTTTGCCCTGTTTTTATATTTTGTCTCATCTTTTTTTAAGGTCTTTGTCTATTGTTGTTTTGTTTTCTTTTATAATATCTTGTGTACTGAGCTACTGGATGCCTTAATTTCCCTTTGTGATTAATGTGATTAAGTATCTATCTATCTATCTATCTATCTATCTATCTATCTATCTATCTATCTATCTATCTATCTATCTATCTATCTATCTATCTATCTATCTATCTATCTTCTAATATTAATAATATTAATATTATCACAATGTTTACAAATAAAACAGATAAAATTAGAGAATACATAAAATACATAATATGAAATCATTATTATAATCATAATTTATAATCACTATAAATTATTATTATTATTATTGTTATTATTAATAATATCATTATTATTGTTATTATTATCCTAAATGATAATAACATTTTATAATAATATAAAATAAATAAAATTCTTAATAATACAGTTTAAATTATATCATATTATATCATATTATTGAGGTTTTTAGTAAACTTCGAGTTGTATTTACCAGTAAAAACATCAAATGTCAAAATATCATGTTTCTAGTGTGAATTTCAAAATAAAAGCCCCTCAGCTCGCCCCCCCGTCTGTGGAGCGTCGCAGTGCGCATGCTCAGTGTAGTAGCCGGTTATGGCGGCGGTGTGTGTTTGTCCATGAGGCGGGGGGACGCTTGCTATTCCTGCGGTCTGTGACAGAGCGAACCCGAGCGAAGCGCTGCCATGGCTGGAGTGTTTGACATTGATCTGGACCAGCCGGAGGAAAATGTCTCCGACGACGAGAACGAGGAGGTATTTTAATGAAGAGATGTTAAAAAAGACGTTATGTGGAAGAGTTGTCAGAGAAGCTAGAAACTCCGGTCCGCACCGCAGCTAGCCGTTAGCTAGTAGCCGTTAGCTAGTTAGCTGTTAGCCGTTAGCCCCGGTAGCTTGTCCACCGTCCACCGGAGGCCCCGGAGCTCCCAGGCCTCAGTGTGTCCGTCTGACAGGAGCTGCTGCAGCGATAAAAAACAGAGCTGTCACTTGTTTAAGCTTTTTCTTCCCCCCCCTCCTCTCTCTTTTTCAACGCAACCCTCAACCTGGCTATTAAACGCATGTGTTATTGATGCTGTCACGTTTTATTATTATTATTGAATAATAATAAAAACATCGCTGTCATCGTGGAGTTGAGCAAGCAAAGCCTTACTTGGCCAAAAGGCGATACGGTGATAAATGTGGCTCCGTGTGCAACAGTTTATTTTGGCAGAGTTGTTGAAGCACAACTACACTCACTGGACATTAAAGTATTAAAGTTAAAATAACTGTGATTTATGCACGTGTCCAACTCCAGATTAACTCATTATTACAAATCAGCTGCAAACAAAACAGTGAAGTATTTAATTATCTAGACTCATGAACATAAATGACTTTTGACCTCTTGTTAAATACCAGCAGCGCTGTGATGTTCACGTGTTGAGCAACTGTTACATCACAGCTGTTGTGTTAAATATGAAGCAAAACACCTTCTTTGTAAAGAGGTTGATATTTTTGGTTTTAGTTTCACAACTTTAACCACAGCGACAGAACATTAAGAAACAAAAACAAGTTGGACTAAAGCAAATAATAATCAATTGATAATGATATTAAATGACACAAGAAGATGCAAATTATCAAACTGGAGAAATTCAAAATACAGATGTTTATCTGTGAAGCACATCAGCTGTTATAAATGTTTAATTATGAGAGAGAAAAAGGAAAATAGAAACTTTCTGATCAAGATCAAAGGTTTAGAATTTAAACTAAACTAAACATCAAAATACAGATGTTAATTTTATAATATAAATGTTGTTTAAAAGACATAAGATGTTAATGATGGAATAGAGAAACATTCTGATCAAGATCAAAGGTTTAGAATTGGAAAAAATAAGATAAAAGAATTATTCGTTAACTGTTAATGTAAATTTTGTTTATGACATTAAAACATTTTTAATCATGAGAAAGAAACAGAAACATTTTTATCAAGATCAAAGGTCCAGAAGGTTTAGAATTTAAAAAAAAATGCAAGAATGTAAAATAAATGATGTAACGATTAATTGTTCAACCTCAGAAATACAGATGTTTATTTGTAAACGTTGTTTAAAAGTCATAAAATGTTAATCATGAAATATGGAAACGTCCTGATCAAAATCAAAGGTTTTAGAATAAAAAAAGAACGAAAGCAGAAGCAAGAATGTGAAAAAAAAGAAAAAAACGATGTAACGATCAATTGTTCAACTCGTTTATTTTATAAATGTTGTTTAAAAGAGATAAAATGTTTAATTTGCATGAAAGAAACAGAAACATAGAAACATTCTCATCGAGATCAAAGCTCCTGGATGTTTCTGTCGTATTTAAATTCTCAATAATTCTCTTGTGTTTTTTTCTTTTTCAGGCTCAAATCAATGATATTATGGATCAGTGCACCGGATTTGAGTTGTAAGTATTTATTGTGTGATTTTTATGATGAAATTAAATTAAAAAAACACTGAGATTAAACATCTTTTTCTCTGCAGCAACATGGACGACTGTGAGAAGATCGAGATCTCGGAGGACAACGTCAATCAAGGGACAGAAAACATCAGACCCGAGTGTTTCGAGCTGCTTCCGGGTTCTGGGGAAAGGCGGTTATGGAAAGGTACTTGTGGTACCCAAGAATCAGCAAACCTTGAGAAAGTACACTGGACGTCCACACACACACACACACACACACACACACACACACACACACACACACACACACTCACACACACTCTAATGATTCAGCTTCTGTATCATGAGTCACTGAGTTTCTTTGATTCTCATTTCTTCTTCCAGATGTTTATTTGATCCTTTTTAAAAATGAAAACATTTCTCTTTTCTTTTCAACGCAGGTTTTTCAAGTTCGAAAAGTCGTCGGCGCCGCGGCGGGAAAAATATTTGCCATGAAAGTTTTAAAAAAGGTAACTGATTGGGTTTTTTTTCCCCCTCTCTTCTCTCTTCTCTCTCTTATGCCAGAACATGATCCTGCTCAAGTAGCACTGATCACACTGATGTACACCTGTCAGCGTAATTGCATGTTTGTTATTACAAATAAACGTTACGGTGCTTTTGTCTGTGAATGTTGGCCGTCCTTGAAGCCAGCGGCGGGGTAAGATTTCACTGCTAGTTGGTAGATTGCCATCAGTGCTGCTCTGCTGCAGCTTTGGCAGTTAAAAGACTCTGCCTCAGCCCATTAGATACCACTTGATATTCAAACTGCTTCTGCTTGATTGGTTGAAATGACCCCAGTGACACAACGAGGACCTGCCTGATTTTAGCCAGTTTTTTGTGGTTAAACCTCAGAAGTGGTGAAGGGTTTATGTTTATGAAGGTCTGGCAGCGTTAGGATAGAAACATCTTTCTATCCTAGATGTTTCTATGATAGAAATCATCTTTAAGAAGAAAATCTGTCCGGACTTGTCTTAAATTCTCATCGTAACATATATTCAGCCTCGTATTTGAGTTAAAGAGTTAAAGAGCTACAGAGTTGTCTCGACCTGTCAGGAGCTGGTAAATGATGATCACACGAAAATGCAAAGTACATAAGTACATTCCTGAAGCTAAAGAAACACAGAACGAAGAAGGTTTTTCCAAGATTTGCACCACAATAATTATTCAGTAAAGTAAAAACCGTTAGTTACAGTTTGTGTTAATTCAAACCCGAAAGATACAGTATAATTAGTATATTTAGGGAGAATATATTCTGTAATAATGTAGGTTCACATCTTCTTTTATTCAACCTTTTTAGGGTTTTTAAAGTGTTTATTTAATACTATTACTTCTTATATTTGTGAGCTGCATACACAGTTAAACCACAGTTCTCACAAGTCGACTTCACCAATGATTTCCAGTCGTGGTCTCGTGGGTTTGGTTCTGGTCTGATGGTTGGTGAATCATCAGTTAATGATCATAATGTGTGAACAGCCCTAACGACTCCATCAGAGCCCGTTGGGACCTGGTCTGAGACCGGGACTGGATCTGTCATGTTAGAAAACTGGAGGAGTCTGAAGAGACTGACAAAGAGCGACAGCCAATCAGAGGAGGGATGTGAGATAAATGCTGCTGCTGTCTCACTGATTCACTCACAACCACGTTTAAAAGTCTGACGTTTTAACGCTTTTTCTTTCATTTTCACTTTCTACAAACTCCCCGTGTCTGATCCAAATGTTACCCGGTACCGGGGAGGTCTGCTGCTGATTTCAGCTCCACCGTGAAAACCAGCATGTTGCCATGGTGATGTTTACACGCCAGTTTAGCGGTTTAGTCTGTGTCGGAGGCAGCGTCTTCACCGGTGCTCGTCAACAATAAACGGCTGTAAATCACGGTGAGAAGCAGCGGCTACATCCTGTCTAGTTCACGTGACCAGACGTAGAGTTTGGTGACGTCACGGTGTGATCGGGAGTCAATCACTGACAAGTCTTGTAGTGTGAACACTACAGGTCTCAGACCAGTTGTTGAGACTCCACATCATGGGAACACAAGTCACCAACGATCACGACTGAGACTGAGTCGACTAGTGTTTTTTTTTTTTTTTTTTTTTTATTGAAAATTCAGATTACAATGAATAAAACATTGATCCACATGAACAAAAAAAGGAATGTGAAGAAACTTTCAAGTCCTCTCATCATCCTTAGAAACTGTCAAAGCGTCCGTGTGCCGGTTGTTGCTCCATCTGTTGTTGCTCCAACAGTAAAAGCTGAGACAACATTGTTGCTCTTTAACTCTCTCACAGAAGTGGTTAGAAAACATAACCAGAACCAGGAGGAGAGGAGGAGACCACAGTAGTGCTCATCATCGTATGGACACTGACAGTTGTCGCCTAAATGTGTTTATTTTAAAGCATTTTTGTATTATTATAATACCTTAATATATACTGTAATAAAGAACAGTCAGTGTTAGAAGATTGTTGTAGCGTGATTTTCTCTGTTAAACTGAATTAATTAGTAAAACTAGATGAGCTGCTTGGCTTAACCCCTGCCTCCCAGATGTTACACAGTAGAATACTTTCATCTATTAGTCATGACGAACACACACACACACATGCAGAGATACACAGCCTGTTGACAGAAAATGTTGCTGTTGGGAACATTTAACATCTGCCTCAATTAAAACCCTCTCGACGTCGCACCGCAGCTTTCGGTGCCACGTCGTCATTTCTCCTCTACTGACTAATGGTGATTTATTTCTTTGGGTTGGTGGAACCAGGCGATGATTGTTCGCAACGCCAAGGACACGGCTCACACCAAGGCGGAGAGGAACATCCTGGAGGAAGTGAAGCATCCTTTCATCGTCGATCTCATCTACGCCTTCCAGACGGGAGGAAAGCTGTACCTCATCCTGGAGTACCTGAGCGGTCAGTGCAAACGCTCATTAGTGTTGTAACACATCACGTCTGCGTCAGTCTGAGCTCGTGTTAACGTGCATGAACGTGTTGATGTCCAGGAGGTGAACTCTTTATGCAGCTGGAGAGGGAGGGCATCTTCATGGAAGACACAGCCTGGTGAGATTTATTGACTTTCATATCATTGTGTAGTTAATTTCTTGTATTATTTCCCCTTAAAGTTAAATTATAAATGAGATATAAATACATAAGATATGAGAAACTGCAGGAAACCATATAAACAAAACATGTTTGAAACTGACCACGAGCTAAATTGGCCCAAAACATAATATATAACTACGTTACTGTATAATTATGAGTATGTGCATGTCTCTGTAGTTTTTACTTGGCAGAGATCTCCATGGCTTTGGGCCACCTCCACCAGAAAGGCATCATCTACAGAGACTTAAAGCCTGAGAACATCATGCTCAACAGCCAAGGTGTGTTTCTGGTTTCTGTGTATAACAGGATATGTAAAATAAATACAACAATGTGGCTTCTTTTATCTATAAACTGTCTTAAATTGATTTATGTTTGGTGTTAAATTAGTAGCATGATGTAGCATGATTTTGACTCTATATTTGAATTTATTGTGTTTTAACCTTTAAATCCCCGGCGACACGTCATAAAGCCTTGTTGGTTCATAAAATGGTTCATAAAAACCAGTCTTATGATCATTAAACACACAAATCAGTCAAACCAGCAGGTGTTGAAAACACTGTAGCAGTGTAAACGTTAATAAATGTCACAGGAGAATCTAATTTTTACTACTTAACAACCAAGATTCACTGATCCAGCAGCAAAACAACAACTTGCTGTCAAGAAAAACAACCAGAAATATTGTTTTATCTTTAAAGAACTGACATCCACCGGAATAAAACCGCTTCTCTCAACATTATCAAGCAGGAACCAATAAAAAACAGGAGCAGGAGTGAAGAGTTTAATGCAGTTGAATAGTGTGTGATTATGATTTCCCTCCAGGTCATGTGAAGCTGACGGACTTCGGTCTTTGTAAAGAGTCGATTCACGACGGCACGGTCACCCACACTTTCTGTGGCACCATTGAATACATGTAAGTCAGGCTCCATCTCTCTGACGTTCTTACATACACGCGTCCTCCGCTGATGATCTTGTGATGCTCAGATGCGTATGTGCCCTCGTGTTGTTTCAGGGCTCCAGAGATCCTGATGAGGAGCGGACACAACAGAGCGGTGGACTGGTGGAGTCTGGGCGCTCTGATGTACGACATGCTCACAGGAGCGGTCAGTTGAGTCACGGCTCATTAACGTTGCCTACTTCGCTCCCATTAAATTACTTTTTATAAAGAGACATTTGAGTAACTTTAACCGCCTTCTCTCTCCAGCCACCGTTTACTGGAGAAAACCGAAAAAAAACCATCGACAAGATCCTGAAGTGTAAACTCAGCCTCCCGCCCTACCTCACTCAAGAAGCTAGAGATCTCCTAAAACGGGTTTGTCTTTATATTTACTCCCAATAAAAACATGTGGAGGTGGAAGTGATTCTTCTTCTTCTTTTTTTTTTATAATATTTAACTTCTGGTGTCGCAGCTGCTGAAGAGAAACGCCTCATCACGGTTGGGAGCAGGAGTAGGAGACGCCACAGAAGTGCAGGTTGAAGACTCAGGCTCATTTTGTCACAAGGCAGATTATCTGAATTTATTTATGTCTGCTTGAATATTAACTGTTTTTTTTTTTTCTCAGGCTCATCCTTTCTTCCGACACATCAACTGGGAGGATTTGTTGGCGCGGAAAGTGGAGCCTCCTTTCAAACCGTTCCTGGTCAGTATCAGTCAGCATCAAACCACGAGGATTTCTGAAACAGATACTCACGTTTGTATGTGGGGAAATTTGAGAAGGTTAAATGCTGAAATTACATTACAGGCAATTTGCAAATGATGCGACTTGAGCTTCTTGGGTTTAATTCTGGTTTCCTGTCTCGATGAAACCGACTGAATAAGTTTCAGTAACAGAACCCAGGTCTTCTCTGGTTTCAGACCTGCTCCTGTTTGTCTTGTTAGATGACACATCTACTCATGTTGCTGCACCTACTCACCTGTGTTTGCGCTATCCTCTGTCTTTGCAGCAATCAGCCGAAGACGTGAGTCAGTTTGACTCGAAGTTCACTAGTCAGACGCCTGTCGACAGTCCTGATGACTCAACCCTCAGTGAGAGTGCCAACCAAGCCTTCCTGGTAACATCTGCTACTACGTTTCCTCCAGTTTTAACCTTAAATCAAGTTTAACTTACAAAACACGTTATATAACCGAGATGAAAACACTTCTCTGACACAACCTGCGATCCGTGTTAACCCGTGATGTTTTCTCTCTTAGGGTTTTACCTACGTTGCTCCTTCGGTCCTTGAAAACATCAAAGAAAGATTTTCATTTGAGCCAAAAATCCGTTCACCTCGACGTATCATGGGCAGCCCACGAACACCTCTCAGGTACGTCGAACCACTTTCTGCAGCCAAACGTGTCTGTTCATACAAAACGACCTCAGTGGGTCTTAGTTTAGATCCTGAAACTGAGAATTACTTGTTTGGTTTATATTTTGATACATGGCATGTTACTTCACTCCCAACTGTGAGCATTGGCTTTCTTCTTTACTGTATCATTAGCATTTCATGCAGAGTTAAAGGGGAAATCCAGCACATTTGAACCTATATCCTACTGTCAGAGGTCTTTGAGTAAATGTCAGAAATCTGCTCTGATCACTTAGTTTATCAGCTGCCTGGCCAGGCTCACCGCCACCACCACGTCCTCTAACGTAGCAACTGACATTAACTCAAAGACTCTAACAGCAGGATATAAGTTCACATGTGTCAGTTCCCCTTTAATACTAATCCTCTAAAACTCATATTCGACAGGGTTGATGTTTCTACTTCACAATACTTCAAAATCATTAACTGCTGCACCAACTTGACGCCTTCATTTCCTGGTTTTACCTGGTTTCCTTTTAGTCCTGTCAAATTCTCAGGGGGGGACTGTTGGCCCCGGAGCCCCCTCCTCACCGGCGGAGGACCCAGCGTCCTCCAGTCTCCTCAGGACCAGGCCATGGAGCTGTCGACCCCAGAGCAGATGGACATCACGACCAGCTCCGAGGCCTCGGCTCCTCTTCCCATCCGTCAACCCGCTGGAGCCAACCTGGCTCAGATGAAGCAGCAGGCGTATCCCGTCGTGGCCAAACGGCCCGAACATCTACGTATGAACCTATGACCCACCGCCCGTCTTTAGGAGAGTTTATTTCTTGACTTTTTTTCTTTTTTTTTCATTATTGATATTTTTTAAGAAACAAAGCAAAAAGATATGGATGCTAGAGACAATGAAACTTAAAAAAAACAAAAAATTGCACATCCGCACACTACATATTCTGTCACGAGCTTGAGTTTGTGTGTGAGACTCGACATCATGGCCATCTCACCACTTCAAGTCTTCTGACCTCCCTCCTCCAGCCCTCACTTCTCTTCTCTGAACTGGACTACTTGACTGGAAATCTTTTTTTTTTTTTTTTGAGGAGCTACAAGTCTCTGTGTGATCAGGAAATCAAAGTGCATCGCACAGTATGCAAGAGAATGGAAAAACAACAAACAAACAAACAAACGCAGCCAGTCTTCTTTACACGATGACGTCCAAAGTGCTTTGTGTTAGTTGAATCAACGCCAGAGAAAAAATCGCTTCCATTGGGAGATTGTTTTTGACAGTATTTCCTCTTTTGACAAAAAAAAAAAAAAAAAAAGCTTCCTGGCTCTGAATTGAATGATATGAATTAGGTTTATTATTAAGACTGGAAACAAAGAAATGATAAAAGTTCTGGTACTGGTGATGATACACAGCTTTATGTCTTATGATGTTTTATGAAATGGGTGCGTTAAATGTCCGACACGTCCGTCGTGATTCAAGAGAGCCGAAAATAAAGAAGCCAAAAAAAAAAAAAAAAAAAAAAAAGGATGCTTTGATGACTTTTTACATTCTTCAAACGTCGGTGTTGTGGATGATTTGATGTGAGATCCAGACCTTAATTATCTGCTTTTCACTATGGGATGTATCACTGGATTACTCGACCATAAATCAGCCATCACACCCACCACCACCACCACACACCCTTCAAAACATCAAACACGATCTCGGTGCTGCTTCTTGTGACATCCTCCGGTCCGCCCCCTTCGGCCACGGCGGGACAGTGAGTGTGGGTCTCGGTAGAAGTGACAGGACTCGGACGTCAGACCACATTCATACCTGGGAGACTGTGGCACCAGTTGATCTGGACGCTGGCTACAGTTGTGGGGTTTTAAGGAAGGAAAACGTGGGGCGACATTTACGGCCTCTTGCATCAGCATTCACTTGTTTAGGGAAATTTTAGAATTCCTAAAAAGCAAGGAAAATTATAATAAAATGCAAAAAAATACTAAAGTGTATTGTGTTTTTTTGTGTGTGTGTGTGTAAAACAAACAAAGATCTCACATATAAGTCTGCATATTTTTTTTTATTATTATAATTGTAAGATTTGTTTCAAATCTTATCAATATTGCATCTTATGAATGTCAAAATTCATCATGTTCACCAAAAAGAACAATACAGTCGACCCTGATTCAACCTCTGTCTTTTCTACGACGACGGTGGATTTGGATTCATCGTAAACGAAAATGTGCAGTTTAGAAAAAGTAATAAAAAATAAAATTAAACGGGTGATGAGGTAAAATTTAAAAAAAAAAAATTAAATGAGTTCATCAGTTTATTTTATCAGACTAATATGAAACCTCAACCTCTAAAAAATTTAAAAAGTAACACATTTACTGCAAAAATGAATAAATCGTCAGTCGTTCTGTTATAAGATTTGACAAAAAAATAATTAAAACAGCAACATGGAGCTCTTGGGATGTAGCGTTGTCGTGACAACAGAAATGAAACGATGTAACATGAAAAGATCCAATAATCATCAATAAAACTGTTGACGTGTTAAATGACAAGTAATCAAAACCAAAAATGACTTTTGACCTTTGACCTGTGCTTCATAAGAAATTAGACCGTCTCTTTTACAGTTAACGCTGGCTTTAGAGAAAGAAAAAGAAAAATACTGTAACATTTATTTCTGTGTCCAATATTAATATTAATATAAAGGTTTTGCACCAGGCTGCTGGTTAAAGATCTAAATTGAATTGTTTTGTGGGCTTTTTTTTTTTTTTTTTTTTTTTTCGAAGGCAGCTAAAGCGACTTATAAAATCTTAAATCAATCAGTTAAATGTGCTTTTTATGTTCAGTCACGAGATGATAAAACTTAAAAATGTGGACGAGAGTGAAGTGAGCTGGTGTTTCTATCGAACTCAGACTGGATCTTGGGTTTAATTGATGATAAAACATTTGACATTTGGACTTTAAACTTTAGCACGTATCAGGTAATTTTGGCCTTTTATGTTAAATAAAAGAAGAACTTTTATTTGTTTCTTCTAAGGTGAAATTTACAGTTTGTTTTATTTTTTATTTTTGGATATTTTAAAAGTACCTCTGCCAAAACAAATCAATCCCAACCAGTTAAACGTTGAACTGATTAATGATATGACTTGGTCCTTTAATGGATAAAAGTCCCTCAACTTAATGAAAGTGTGTTGGTGATACTGGTTTTATATATATAAATATATATATGTTCATAAAACACTGTGCAAATTAAATTCTTGGTGAGGAATGTTTAATCGGCTTCAGGGTCCGGAGAAAAGGCAGAAATAACTAAAGTAATAAAAGCAATGATGTTGTTTTTAGTGTGTGTTTCATCTACCAAACTACAGTTTATTACCACGACTGTATCTTCAAACAACTGTAATATTCCCTGCTTTAATTATTTAACGAGGTTGGTTTTTGACTCATTGTGGCTGAATGAGACTTTGATTAGCTAAACAAGGCACAAATAATCATTAAAATGGTTCAGATCTGAGTCAAAAAACAAAAAAAAAAAGCAATTAAAGTTATTATTCTTTCAGTTTAGGTTTAATTTACTTGGATTAACAGATGGGTTGAGTTTGATAGTTCAGATATTTTGAGTCAGAATCACAGATGACTACATTTCCCCTGTCTTTTTCCCTTTTAGTATCCTTTAATTTAGAATAAACAACCACTGACCAGGGAGATAAACACGGGTGTGCAGCAGCAAAAAAAAAAATCTATACACGGTTCCCAAAATTTCAAATATCAAGACTCTATTTCTGCCGTTGTTTTTCTTTTAGATGACTAAAAGTAGAAAAACCCAAACATCTGGCGATCCACGCAAGTTTAAACTTTAAAAACAACAAAAAAATAAAAGTAAAACAAAAAAGGGAAGCTCTCTTTGACTCAGCTCTGGTTTGGTTTAGATATTTTCAAGCAGCAGAATATGAATGAACATCGACCAGTCTGGTCGGATTGACACAGTTACAGTTATTTAACTTGAGTGATGATGGTTTTTTACCTCCACAGAAGACAACAACGGTGCATCAAGCAGATAAAAGGTGAATAATTGTGAATAAGTGAGTGGTTTTTTTTTCTGGACACAGAAACTAGAGCAGGACCAGGAGACTAAATCAGACGGATGTAAGGATGTAATTACAGTATGTTCAGCATTTTTATAATATGCAGAGGTACAGTTGCACAAAGAAGAAGTCTGTGGTTCTGTTGAAATGTCGTTGTCACTGGTTAATTCTGCACTTCCATGCAGCGGGGCTCTGTTCCTGTAGCCGCCTCATTTTCTTCCCTAACCAAACCCACCACGCTAAACCAATCACAACACACACCACTGACTCCACGTAGTACCCGTCCAGTGTCGTCACACAAACACCGCCTTCCTTCACACACAGCTGGAGACGAGAAGAGGAGCGGTCAGTTTACACTCGTCTAGATGAGAAACACAAACACACACACACACGGTCTCACGTCTACTCACCCCCGCCTCCTCCGGGGAGCCGCAGCTCTGACCGACGGCCCCCTGACACTCTTTAGACGTCAGCGGATCCACCATCCACAGAGCGACGGTGGAGGGCCAGTTCCCCCGAGGTTAGTGACCGTGTTCAGCAGCGTCATGTAGGTCCCACCGATGAGTGGGTCACTCACTTTGGCGTGGAAAGCCATGCAGGCCACATACATACTGTAGAGCGCCACCTGGAGTAAAGACAAGGAAACATTTGATCCCTCTGAAAGAAAAACTAAGACATTTCTTATTTTACATAATCCTTTGTTGGACATTGCCATCTGGTGGTAGAGATGAGAAATTAGATCATATGAACAGTTTTATTATTTACATGTATATGTCTTTATCCTACAGTGAGAAGTTTGTTCATATTTAAGTTTACAGGAGCTTTGTTGTTATGTGTCAATGCAAGAATGAGACAAAAAAATGAAGGTTAAATATTGAACTACAGAGAAATACCAAACCTGATGCACGGCGTAGCTAAGCAGCACGACAGCGTAGTAGTAAACAGGGAACCCTCCATCTTGTTTTACACTGGAAGTCCACCACACCAGCAGAGCATACTCCAGACCAATCAGCAACCTGGAATCACACCACAACATAACCTCTGTTAGCTTCTAGTTGTGCATTTACTGAGCATGTGCATTTGATGTGTTTGTGTGTGTTACAACCTAAATGGAAAGGCCTTGTAGAAGACATCCAGAGGTCGGGGTCCTGCCGTGTATTTACTGATGATTATTGGTAAAAGAATCTGCAGAGGAACCATCGGCACCGCCAGCAACGCCAGCTGCTCCTTAGGAACTCCAGCCTCCACCAGTTTCAGACCCGTCACTGCGTCTGCTGCTGAGAAACCGATCTGAAAAACAAATGAGGCGTCTTTAATTCACAGATGTACGTGTTAACAACCGAATACTTGAAGTTTAAAAACAGTCACATACTTTAGCAGTGAGAAGCAGGGTACAGAAGGTGAAGACTGTCGGCATCTTGATAATGGAGACCAGCAACCTGTAGGTTTCCATGACGCCCTGTGTCTCCTCCTGGACTCTCCTCTTTCCTTTGCTGTGTTCATTCTCTTTTTTAAAAATGGCTACAAGTGTCGTGGAAACGAGGAACACCATCCCCCAAAAAAACAAGAAGTCTGCAGCAAAAAAAAAAAAAAAAACAAGAGAGAGATGATCATCAAGAACAGTTTCACAGAAATTATTTGTCTTTCAATCAAGTCAAGGAGAGAAAATACCTGACAAGGTGACGATGCCTGTGTCCTTGGGCTCAATTCTGAGGTATTTGTTGCAGAAATCTGCAGACTCAAGAGCCAGGAAGAGCACATTTCCCAGGAAGTAGCCAGCTGTCTGGCCTACAGAGTTACATGTGGATGCATAACCTACATTTTCTCTAGATAACATGGTCAAGGCCCAGCCATCCACAGCAATATCCTGGGAGACAGAGAAGGAAGAGAAATATGAGAAATAAACAACTAAAATAAATCTACTCAAATGTATTTATCTTTCTAAATATATCCGACCTGCGTGGCTGCCAGGAAGGCAAGCATGAAGAAGACTGCAGTAAGTGTTAACACGTTTGGTCCTCCCTCACTCTGCAGTAGTGAATTGACTGTTACAGAAAGGTAGAGCATGAAGAGACC
Organism: Polydactylus sextarius; assembly: GCA_016801845.1. NCBI lineage: Eukaryota > Metazoa > Chordata > Actinopteri > Polynemidae > Polydactylus > Polydactylus sextarius. Next base: position 1,929,157 of record CM028924.1, read on the forward strand.
CAGTAGGTACTGAGTGGGCACCAGCCATGACTTTCTGCAGAAAGAAGTGGGACATGTGGGGGTTGGCATGGAAATAACCAGGAAAAGAAAAAAAGCAGTAGGATAAAAATACCCACACAGATAAAATATCAATATAACATAAACACATATGATTCTTACCTTCTACCGAACCTACTGAAGTAGAGAGCGTCCACCAGCGGCGCCCAGAGCAGCTTGAGACTAAACGGCCAAAACACAAAGCTAAAAAAAGCTTGGTCTTTGTAGCTGACGCTCTTACTCTGTAAGATCAGAGGGATGCTGCCAGCCAGTCCCAGAGGAATTCCTTGTAGTACGTAGAGAAACAGAAGAAGAAACACATTCCCCAACTCGCCACGGATCCCCGGCCGGACTCGGTATCCTCTACCGTCTGAATCTGAAGCTGAATCTGCGATGAGACGCTCTGCCTCGTCTTCTGCGTCTGGTTCACAGGCGCTCGGGTCTGTCATGTTTTCATTGGTGACGGTGGCTCCCGCCAGCTTCCTCTGTCTCTGCGTGATAACTTCTGACGGCTCCATGTTGGAGCGCTGGGCATCAAACGGGCTGTGCCCTCAGCAAATCTGAAGAAGAAGAAGACAAAGAGACTTCACAGACCGAAACTACTGAATACTTTCAATCATAAGACACGGAGCAATAAAGGAAAAATTATAAGGAATCACAGAGACATTTCTTATTGACAGCAACACAAAAACGAATATATAATAAGCAATATGGAAGAAAAACAAAGAAAGAAAGTGGCTAAATGTCGGTGAACCAGCTAAGTGAGTTTCTGTTCCTGGAAAAAAATGTTTCTTTTTAAAGTACAGAAACCTGGTGAGGAAGAAAAAAAAGGAAACTGACAAATTAGAGATTTGTGATTCTTGAAATGAAAGAAAATAAGTGTCAAATGGACTTTCCAGTTTGACTGTGAAGTGATAAAGAAATGTAACATATTCACACAATTATTGATTAATTAATAAAACAGATAAATGGATGAACGTGGTGACTTTTTACCAGCAGCTGTCACCTTCAAACGACCAAGTCTGACGTTACATGAAAACACATTTATATGAAATAAAATAAAAAGTCATCCGTTATATTATATCAAGGCAAATAAAGATGTATAAATAACATGCAGGATATCAAATAAAATAAAATAAAAAGTAAAGTGAAACCACAGGAGAAGCAGAAAGTGGATGGACTCATGCATACCTGGTGATGATGACAGCATGCCAAACAAACACAACCAAAACACACACGGATCAATTAAAGAGCAAAACGAAGCGGACGTCAGATTTACGTCGACGTTTATTCGCTCTCAGAGTGATGTGACATCTTTAACAGAGGGTAAAAACACACACACACACCAGAAAATCATGACTACCGTTTGGTTTAACACAGGTTACATCGGTGAAGAATGAAGACAGGAGAACCAGGAAGTAGGAACTGTGCAGCGCTCAAATGAGTCCGGCGCCTAAATATGACGTGTCAAAACACAAACGTTCCGCCTCGGAGGAAATAACGCGAAGAGCCGCTGAACGTTTGACGGATGTGATACAAATAAAAATCAAAATAAAATGTAGGTAATAAAGTCCAAAACACGTCAGGTGGTTTTATATTAACCCTTAGAAGAAACTTTAAAATCATAACTCATTTGTTCCTATGGAGAAAAATGTCACCTTCCAAAAAAAAAAAAAAAAAAACTACTGTAGAAATAATATATAGTTATATATTTTTTTCCACTTTAAATAACTCAGTCTGTCAACACTACTTCAGCCTGAAATATCAATATCAAATATTAATTATATATTTATTTTAGGGTGTGATTTTAACCCTTTAATGGGCAGTATGTTCATATAACTCCACTGTTTTTATCTGAGAAAAAAACAAACAAATAATTTCCATCAAATACATTTCGATAGTATTTGGTTATTATTTTTGAAACTGGTCAATGATTAGCATCAACACTGATATTCATGCATTTTTAATTCATCTACAACGTCAGATTAAAAATAAATAAATAAATAAAACCAGCACTTGAGATCCTTAAGGACAAAAATGTCACCTTCCAAAAACTGCTGTAAAAATATTATATAATATTATTTTTTTCCACTTTACATGACTCAATCTTTCAAAACTACCTCTGTCTAAAATATATTATCAAATATTAATTATATTTTTTTAGATTTTAACCCTTTAATGGCCAGTATGTTCACATGACTCCACTGTTTTTATCTGTGAAACAAAAAACTGAAATAGTTTCAATCAAATACATTTCAAGGAGCATTTGATTATTGTTTTTGAAACTTAAATTATTTATTTACAGAAATGTATTTACAGTGTCAGATTTAAAAAAAAAAAAAAAAAACTCACACTCATAATCATGTTTTATTTAAAAGATGTATTAAATGTTTTACTTTGTATGGTGATGATTTGTTCCAGTTGGTAAATTAGTGATGAATCTGTAGAAAAAAGGTTTGAACTGTAACTTTGTTATCAATGTTTGATCAATATATGTGTTTTTGTTCATCAACCAGCAGGTGGCGTTAAAGTCCATTTCAATTTTTTAAATAACATTAGTGTGGGAAACCACAGAAGAATAAAACATTATGCAATAAGTGTAAAATAGAAACTATTACACACAAATAAGAAAAACAATATGACACATTACAACAACATTTCAAGAAAACTCTTTTTGTGACTTTACTGTGTAGAGGAATGAAGAGATTGGTATTAATGGACAAACCACTTCTTCTCAACTCTGCCCTCTTTATTATTTACTTATTAACAGACGCTGGTTCTGTCCAGGAGGTTTTTTATAACTTCACTGGCAGGTGAAAGGACAACGATCAAGAAATCATGAAGGACCTCTGAGAGCAAAACAGTCATTATAACTATAAACCTGCTGCATTTTCTAAAGCGAAACCAATCGCTTTGAATACTGAAACATCATTAGTATCATTAGTACAACTGCTCCTACTTACAGTAATGATACTTAAACTTGATGTCGGACAATTGAACAAGTATAAAATGAAGGTTTTTAATAACAACAATCAGTTCAGTTCAGTTCAAGTTTCCTTGACTGGATCCTTTTAAAATCTGACACAACTACAACATATCCAACACAAACCGTCATCAAGTTCAACATTTATTTCATGTTGATGAAAAGAAACAAGCACAAAGTTTCACATCATGTCTGTTTTCTTCAGTTTTTAGAAAAATAGTTTTCATTCATGAGTCAATAAGACATTTGAAGTTGAAATAATCTGACATTTTTACATATTTACAACAAGTTCATGTGAAAATTTGACTTTTATTTTACAAATATTTAAAATGAGACACAAAGGAGTGACTTCCACGTGCTTTTAACTCAGAGAAACTAAAGTCACAACAAAATTAAAAATGAACCTAAAACTTCTTTGATGCCACCAGTCATGAACAGGAAGGATCTTTTACTCTGGGTCATGACGCATCTATCAAACCACGTTATAGTTAGTGTAATGAATGACGGCATGCTCTGCCTTGTGATTGCCATGTGTGCATGTGAAGCTGCTTATCTTCACTGTAGGCATGTGATAACACACGTCGTATTTGGATGGATTAGCATGTGATAACAGGAACTGTAGTGAAGCTGTAGTTGTATCTACGTGAGAAGAGTTTGTTTAAGTGTTAAAACTGACATGAAATGATGAATTTCAGAGTAAAAGTGTGTGTCTGTGTTATTTTTTGTACCTGGTCAAAAAAAAAAAACTACAAAGTTGCTCAGTAGAAAGAGGAATCTGTTTCCCTGCTGTGATGTGCCTCTATACCTGGAAAAAAAATATAGATCTGCAGTTTTAACACTATTACATAATATTTTAACCAAAGTAAACAAAGATGCAAAAGGAGAAAGCGGTGTTAAGTGTAACACACACCTGGAACATCATGTACAGAAGAAGTGTTAAAGTTTGAGGTGGAGGATCTTCACACATACTTACAACCTCTGCCTGAATGTGACAAAGACACACGAGGTTAAAGTGAAACGACACAGCGTCCTGTGAAACTAATGATAGTAAATGTTAGAGAGGTTTTTATTTAATAACAGGCAAATAAATGAAATGTTAATAAGACTAAATACTATTGTGAAGTGGATGAGCTGAAAATATAAAAATCTAAATTGAATTTCTGGACAATTTATTATATTATCATAGATATTAATTAATATTGTAACAGGTTTTTCAACAGAAGAAACACTATGAATTGTATCTGTTTGATCCATCAGTTTCTGAGACCTTGATCTCATTTAAATGATCAAATAAAAAAGATTTAATTAATATAATGTTTTTTTTAATCATCAAGTAAAATAAAATAAAATCTAAAATAATAAAATGTAATTTATTAGAAGGTTTAATAAACAACTCAAATTAAAAAAAAGAATTTTCTGTTATTTGATGTGTCTGGAATTAAAGAGACACAATGTTACTATTTCTCATTTTTCTGTAGAAACATTTTAGTGACATTATTTATATATTAACAGATGATTTATATGGTCATCTCTGTATCACTGATACAATAAACAAACAAACAAAAAAGCACAACAATCTGAAAAACAAAACAAACAAAAAGTTTAGTGGAATTCTTTAATGTTTCAACATTCCATTCATTCCATATTTAACAGAAAACAGATTTTGCCTTTGATGGTTGATTCGGTTGAATATTTTGTGACATAATTATGACATATGATACCAACAAAACCTGATATACATTTTAAATTTTATATTTTATCACGTTGTGTTAAATTCTCATCTGGTGTCTAAGTCCAGCCCACTCTCTTACACACACACACACACACACATTTTTTATATATATATATATATTTAACTTTGTGCTCCACCCATGAAACAGATTTATTTAGTCTCTTCCCCCCTCCAGTGTGAAACTTATTCTCCTACCGGAGGAGGCGATGCTGTGACAGCCCCATCTTTAAACCAACAAACCCAGTCTGCTTCTGAAACAGTAGCCGGCGTGTTGAGCTCAGAGCCACGAGCTAACCGGTAGCTCTCTCTCTCTTTCTCTTCCTCTCTCTCTCTGAGTGTGTGTGAGACCTGGGACACCGAGGCAAAAAAAAAAAAAAAAAAAAAAGGGGGAGAGCTCATTCCACAACACCGTAGTCCTCCATGGCTCTGTGCAACGGAGACAGCAAGGTCAGTGCAGCGGGATCAACCCGCGCTCGGCTCCGGTACCGAACACCCGAACACCCCGCTCTCTCTCTCTGTCTGTCTTCCTCCGGTTGACTTCGTGTTAGGACCCCGGTTGTTAGTGTTACGGTTGTTACCCTCCCTCCTCTGGTTAATATCGGCCTGTGTGTGCACCTCCGGGGGGGAAAGTTAAGAAGGAGCGAGCATGTAATGTTACTACCAGCGTTGGCTGAGGAGCCATGAGTAAACGCTGTTGTTTTGCCTGTTGCAGCGTCTTAGGTTAACATGTTGCACGCGGCTGCTAACGAGCCCGGAAATATATGTTATTTAAAAGAAATTAGCAAAAAATATAATAACTGACATCTCGCTACTAAACATGGGCGCCTTCTTCTTATGGAGGCTCCCTCCAATACCATTTACCTACAAGCACCGCGTGGGTTTTTAGCATGGCTTCGCTAACTTTAGCTAGCTGTTAGCATGCTAGTGCTAACCACCTCTGTTTATACCGTGCGGGAGCTAGTTAGCTAGCTGGCTAGCTAGCTTAGCTAGCATGCTACATCGGTAATTCTTTAGCTTTAGCCGGTCAATCACAATTAAAGATGACAGTAGCGCTATTAAGTGTTATATTATTATTGATTAAGCTTTCATTTTATAGATAAACTAATTTATTTAATAAAGATAGTGTTTCGTACTCGGAGATAACGTTAACTGACAGGTTTGCTAACGTCGTCACTAAGCTAATATGAGCCAAGTTAAGATTACCGGTGTGACACCAGCTGATCTGGTTTAAGTTTCCTCTTAAAAACTATCGTGTTTTTCTTGTCTTTTTGATTGTGCAGTTAAACTGTCTTATGACTGAGTGTGCGTTTTATTTTAACGGGTTATATTGTAGCTCTTATAACAATAACAATGATATAATAATAGAAAAATCGGAGGTGGCGTGTAGCATGTCTAATCAAAGTTGTTTTTAGAAACATTAACAGCGGAAGTGTTTCCAACCACCACGTGGGATCATGTTTCTCGTCTCGCGGTCTTTATGTACTCATTATATTTTTTTTATACATTATTATTATTATTATGTGATTAACAATTAATCTAATTTTGCACCACGACTTGTGCATAAAATGTTGCATCGTCTAAAATGTTTATGAACAAAAACATGCCCTGACTGAAACACTACACCCTAGTAGAAGGATCTATTGATAACCTTTGACTAATTGGTGGGTTTCATGTGATTTCACTGATGGACTGAATGGCTGCAGCACGCTCCTTAAGAGTGACTGTCTGTCCTTAATTATGTTAAACCTTATTGAGTCACATTTTCCACGGTGGTGGGGGGATGCTGGGTGAGGTGCAACACAATATGACGGCCCTGTCACATTGTAAACACTAATATGTGTGTGGGTGTACACTTTCCAAATGCTGCAAGCATTTTTTTTTAATTGCACGTGATATTAAAGGTGTTTTTTTCTGATTTTATGTGTGTGTTTCTACAGCTGGAGATAAGCAGCGCAGAGCAGAATGGGTCATGTGAGGGGGCGGTGGCGATCCTGGATGCTGGGGCCCAGTACGGCAAAGTGATTGACAGACGGGTGAGAGAGCTATGTGTTCGCTCCGAGATCCTCCCTTTAGAGACTCCTGCCTTTGCTATCAGAGAACAGGGCTACAGGTGAACAAACACACACACATGTTGTATATTTCTCTTTTTAATACTGTTATTACACTATTACATCATATTTAATTTGCTTCTTGTTCTCACCCTCTTTAGGGCAATCATTATTTCAGGAGGTCCGGCCTCTGTGTATGCAGAAGATGCCCCCTGGTTCGACCCGGCTATATTCACTATAGGAAAGCCCGTCCTTGGGATTTGCTATGGGATGCAGGTATACGTTTACAAGTATTAAATATACACACACAGTATAATTCTGCTATGGGAATCCCAGGTGGTCATTTCAGGGATCATAATTCATCCAACAAGTCTCAGTCTTGAGTGGCTGCACTGTACTATCACTGTACTCCAGGCTGCCGTCCAGTTCTCCTCCCTGGGCCAACTGGGACTTCACCATCTTCTTCTGCAAGGACGCTTTGGCACAAGCTGAAGGAAGACGAGTGTATTGCTCTCGCAGAATTACTCCCAGTTAGCCTGAAGATTAAAAGCTGCAGCTTCTTGAGCTAATTTGCTAAATTTTTTTTTTTTTTTGGGAAATACGCTGAAGTCTCAACTTTGCTTTGTGTATGTTTGTGTGTTTTCCAGATGATGAATAAAGTGTTTGGTGGCACAGTGCACAGAAAGAGTGTGAGGGAAGATGGAGTATTCAGCATCGGACTTGACAACACCTGCTCTCTCTTCAGGTAACATTAACGTGATCTAAAGTCGTTCTTTTATGTGTTTATTATATGATCTTTCTTTTACAACCTTGTAGTTTTTATTTTGCTATCAAATATTTTTAGAAAATAGAGTTTTTTTGTTTGTTTTTGTAGCTGTTACTGACAGAAACTGGTGTTTACCTCTTGAAATCTCCCCAGCCAATATAAATATGACATCTAGCATCACATTATATCATTTCTGTGTAAAACTAATCCTTGTGCAACTGCTGGATGTAGTTTTAGAAGTAAATTATATGTCGTGTTTGACATTGAGTGGCTGTTTAAGATCCCCAGTGTAACAGGAAAGAAATCTGCTTATAAATGAACCAGCAGAGCGATGTCTTCTCTTTTAAAAGAAGCTGAGAACAAAGTGTCGTGGACGTTTGTCTTGGTGTCATATTTACTATATAAACTGCAGAAACATTCCAGCAGTCACATTTTTTCCCCACGGTTGTTACACAAATACTGCAGAGTCTAAAATAGACGGCTGCAGTGTTTTATTACTGTCTGCCCGTCACATTTAACTCAAACGCACTCACTGAAAACTGTAACTCCACATATATAAGTATAACTGTCTGTATCTCTGGAACCTGACTTGTGTGGATCATTTTGTTTTTTTTGTGTTGTTATAATAACAGAGGTCTTCAGAAGGAGGAGCTGGTCCTGTTGACCCACGGAGACAGTGTAGATAAAGTGGCTGATGGTTTTAAAGTGGTGGCTCAGTCGGGGAACATCATCGCTGGTGAGTAGCACATTAGATGAGCTGTGACCTTGTTTAACATCTAGAATTAGATTGTGGTGCATCTGAGTCCTGAAAAAGTCTTGTATTTATTTTTAGTTTTTTTAGTTTTTTTTTTTGTGGGTCTCAGACTGACTGTATATATTCACATCTGACAGCCTCAGAATGAATCTGACACTCAGTTTGTTATTACTAATAGTAGATGAGTTTAACTGTAACTTAACTGAACTCACCACGTCTCTGTGTTCTGCTTTAGGGATCGCTAACGAACAGAAGAAGATGTACGGGACGCAGTTTCACCCTGAAGTGGATTTGACGGAGCGTGGCATGGAGATGCTGCGAAACTTCCTCTTTGAGATTGCGGGATGCACAAGTAACTTCACTGTACAGAACCGCCAGCAGAGTTGCATCAATGAGATCAGAGAAAAAGTTGACAAATCTAAAGTGTTGGTGAGTGAAACTAATACACATTTAGTGTGTGTGTGTCTTCTTGTGTAAATTTGTTTTTTTTTAGGACAGAAACAAAAAGGTGAAAAACCGTCTCTGGCTATTTTAAACTACAATACGAGATAATTTGACTAAATGTCTTAAGCGGAGTTGCTGAGTTTTAAGTGTGCTAACTGCTCAGGAAGTAGTGACAGCGGCGGCAGCGGTGGGAAGTTAAGTAGAACCAATTAAACTCTTAAATTAAACCCTGTTCTATCTGAAAAGAAGTAGTCGGCTCCCTGTGTGACTTCAAACTGGGTTTCATCTCAGGGGAGTGTGAAGGCGGTAAATGAGTGGATGAGGCGAGCACAAGATTTATATTTAAAGAAATACACATATCCTCTGTTGCCTTGAAGGATACAAATTTCATTATTTTGTTGCTATTCCCTGTCGCAGCTTGTTTCTACAGTAGCGCTTAGCAAGTGGCACTTGTCGTGTTGAGACTCACAAGATTTGGTAATCACATAATCAGAAGCAAAGTGGCGTCGAGACTCCAGTCGTTTCACATCTTGCAGCTTCCGAACAGACGCGTTAAAGACTTTGTTTCTGATGTTATGTTTCGTTCCCCTCAGGTGCTGCTGAGTGGCGGCGTGGACTCCACAGTCTGCACAGCTCTTCTCAACAAAGCTCTGAACCAGGACCAGGTCATAGCAGTTCACATTGACAATGGTTTCATGAGGAAGAGGGAGAGTCAGAGTGTGGAGGAGGCTCTCACCAAACTGGGCATCAAACTCAAAGGTAACACGGTGTAATAAGACCTGATGAATCTGAAAAGACGTGCTGACGTAATAAATAACTGTGATCTTATGACACACAGCAACATGACTTCCTATTCAGTTTACTGTCACGTGATTTGTAATTGTTATTTTAGACTAAATGACTATAATGCCATTATCAACATACTGATTTTGTCTTTGACGTCATTTAAAAAGTGCTTCTTTCTCTTACTTTCTGTCCTTTTTATTTTTATTCTTCAGTGGTAAATGCAGCTCACACCTTCTACAACGGAACAACAACTCTTCCCATTTCTGAGGAGGACAGGACGCCACGAAAACGCATCAGCAAGACCTTGAACATGACCACCAACCCTGAGGAGAAAAGGAAAATTATCGGAGACACGTTTGTTAAAGTGAGAATTAATGATTTTTAGTAAAAGGGCATTATAATTATCATAATTTCCAGCCTCTGACTCTACGGTTGTGTTGCTTCACAGGTGGCGAATGAAGTGATTGGAGAGATGAATCTGAATCCAGAGGAGGTTTTCTTAGCACAGGGAACCTTGAGGCCCGATCTCATCGAGAGTGCTTCTCATCTCGCCAGCGGGAAGGCTGAAGTCATTAAAACGCACCACAATGACACTGAGCTCATCCGCAAACTGAGAGATGAGGTACAACGTCACACATCTGTCGTTCATTTCTCTGAAGTGCTTCTCCATTCAGTGTGTGTCAAACGTGATGTTGTATAGAGGATGTAGAAAAATAAAAAATCAAATCAAGTTGTACAGATGGACGCCAGGAGGATAACAAATGCATTAACGTCATTTTCTTTTATTAAAAGTAGATTTATACATCCTTCACTCTTCCCTCTTAGGGATTGGTTTAACGTTACTCTACTCTGTGTTTGCAGCAGCGCTGAAGCCGTCTCTCGTTTCTTATTCACTATTTAGTGTTCATATATTATTTGGTGCTTATTGTTTTGCTCAGTCGTCGTATATAAATGCACAACCGTGCGACTCCGAAGCCGATCTGAGGCTCCTGCTGATGCAGCAACGATGCTGATTCCACTTGTTTGTGATTCTCCAGGGAAAAGTAATCGAACCGCTGAAAGATTTCCATAAAGATGAGGTCAGAGCACTGGGTAGAGAGCTGGGTCTGCCAGAAGAGATTGTCTCTCGACACCCTTTCCCCGGCAAGTACATAAACACACACGACTATGATGTCATTACTCTGACAAAACTGTGCAACAGTGACTTGTATCAACATAATAATCTGCAGCGTTGGTGTTTCATCTCACCTTTCTAGTTACTTATTCAGTCCTCAGTCGCTCCGGCTTTATCTATAACTGCACCTCCTCTCCTTTTAGGTCCTGGTTTGTCCATCAGAGTCATTTGTGCAGAGGAACCGTACGTCTGTAAGGATTTTGCAGAGATAAACAACATCCTCAAAATCATCACAGACTTCTCTGCAAGTGTCAAAAAGGTCAGAACAACACAAACGTATTGTTAAACTGATATATTACACGTCATAAATATTTGAAGACAAATGTTTGAAGAACACAGATCTAAACGCACGCAGAGCTGAGAGAAGATTTCTAGTGTTTCCAATGAACCAGACAAAGTAGAAAAGTAAATCAAAGAATCATAAACTGCTTAAGAAACATGTGTAGACCACATTCCTGAGGAATAAATTCAGGTAAATCACAAAATCTGCTTGTAGCCAAGAAGTAACAACAATAGCAGCAGTTTATTCCTGATTGATAATGTGCAACCTCTGCTGGATCGTTTGTCACATTGCAACAAAATCAAAACGAAAAAATGAAACAGGTTGTGTTTCTGTGTTTCACTTTTCTGCTAAAGGAGGAAAAAAGAGGCAACATCTAGAAGTTAAAAACTGAAATTAGGAATCAGGATGAAAAGCAGAAAGTCCTTCAACTTATGTTGAAGCTTCATGTGACATTTTATTTATAATGTAGTTAAAGGTGGTGACTCCCTCGATGACTAAACTGTATTTCCATTTTCGACCCATTTTCCATATTTGCAAACTGTCTCTGTCTCCTTTCAGCCCCATACGTTGCTGCAGAGAGTCAAGTCGTGCATATCAGACGAGGAGGAGGAGAAGCTCATGCAGATCACCAGCCTTCATTCACTCAATGCCTTCCTGCTGCCAATCAAAACTGTCGGCGTCCAGGTAATAAAACTGTGGCCAATGAGCTTTATTTTCTACACTTAACTGGTTTATTAAAGGCCATAATCCAGTGTCCATTTTTTATGATTTGTCTAAATGTAGCTCATTGTTTGTTTTAGTGTTTCTGAGCTGGAGAACTGAAATGTGTTCAGGGCTGTTGATGAATGGTTAAAGGCCGATCCAGACACTGGGGACACTGTGTCACTGTTGCTGTTTGCATCTTTTCTTTAAAACTATAATTTAGTGTTCAACCACCAGACACACCCACACACACACACACACACAAACACAGAAAGTGTTTCTCTTTGTTACTTTTTTTTATATCCGTCTGGCCAAGGGAGGAGCACATTTTAGTTTTTTTTTTTTTTGTTAACAGAGTCTCTGACGTGTGTGAAGTCATAAACATAGCAACAAAAAAAAAAAAAAAAAAACACCACTTTCCAGTCATTCATACTGACCTTTTAGTTTTCGCCTGGAGAAAACGTTTGCTCACCCAGACAGTGCGGTCAGCCAGTGACTCTGTGCATCTGTGTGTGGGTGTGTCCTATTACTTCCTGTTTGAAGCCACAGTTTTAAATTTGCCCGTAACCTCAAATTGTGAGGCAGACAGAGTTAGAGTCTGTGGACAAACAAAGGCAGGTTTGAGCGCCTGGGGAATAAAAACAGCCCAACTATGCAGACTTATTTTTAGACGCTTGAATGTTTATTTAACACACACGCACACTAAAAAAGGAGTAAGTTTAAGGGGAATTTGCTCGTCGTATACATGCTCATTTTACATGTTTTAGAAGGTTTTTTTCTTTCTCCGTCTCAGGGCGATTGCCGGTCATACAGTTACGTATGCGGCGTCACGAGTAAAGAATCTCCACACTGGGAATCTCTCATGTTCCTGGCCAGACTCATCCCTCGTATGTGCCATAGCATCAACAGGTAACACGCGAGTCTTTCCAGCGCGTCTGCAGTGTTGTCACAAAACAGAACCATTCATTTGTTCATTGACGTGTCTCCTCCTTCCAGAGTTGTGTATGTATTCGGGTCTCATGTGAAGGAGCCTCCGACAGACATTACCCCAACCTTCCTGACCACAGGCGTTCTGAGTACACTCAGACAGGCTGACTTTGTAGCCCACTCTATCCTTAGAGAGTCTGGTAAGTGTGATGTGAGACATTTTAATTTATTCTTATGTGCTGAAGCATTAAAAGATTACGGGGGAGGATTTATATTTGGTGAAAGTGTGTGAGCAGCTTGAGTAATACAGTCGCACTTTCTGCACATCTATTCAGTCCTTGTACAAAACCTGCCTTTAGTACGCTCACATACTTAACCAGAACAGGACGTTTGAGCGAATACTTAACATCCTCAAGGGGAATGTCGCATCCGCAGAGACGAAGTTAATATTTGTTTGAGAAAGTTTCTGTGCTCTGAGATGTCAAGACTTTTCTTATGTAACATCTGCACTTGACAAAAGACAATTTATTGTGCAGATTTTACATCATCAAGACATTTCAAAGAGAAAACTCTAGTTGAGGCATAAACTTTAACTTTTTGCATGTTAACAATAATAAAAAGTCCACATGTGCGTCCTCCAGGGATGAATAAAATGTTTTTCAGATTCATTCCTAGATGTGGCTTTTTTCAATATTGAGATATTTTTATTCTGTCTTTTTTTTTTCAGGCTACTCTGGTAAAATCAGCCAGATGCCGGTCATCTTGACTCCACTGCACTTTGATCGTGACCCACTGCAAAAGCAGCCTTCCTGTCGGCGTTCTGTGGTGGTTCGCACGTTTATCACCAGCGACTTTATGACCGGCATCCCAGCAATGCCTGGCAACCACATCCCAGAGGAGGTAAACGTAACTTCATCTTAAATCTGGTTCACACTGGTCGACTTCACCATCGATCAGTGAGTCTCAGTCTCTGTCGTGATCGTTGGCGACTTGTGTTCCCATGATGTGGAGTCTCAACAACTGGTCTGAGACCTGTAGTGTTCACACTACAAGACTTGTCAGTGATTGACTCCCGATCACACCGTGACGTCACCAAACTCTACGTCTGGTCACGTGAACTAGACAGGATGTAGCCGCTGCTTCTCACCGTGATTTACAGCCGTTTATTGTTGACGAGCACCGGTGAAGACGCTGCCTCCGACACAGACTAAACTGCTAAACTGGCGTGTAAACATCACCATGGCAACACACTGGTTTTCACGGTGGAGCTGAAATCAGCAGCAGACCTCCCCGGTACCGGGTAACATCTGGATCAGACGCGGGGAGTTTGTAGAAAGTGAAAATGAAAGAAAAAGCGTTAAAACGTCAGACTTTTAAACGTGGTTGTGAGTGAATCAGTGAGACGGCAGCAGCATTTATCTCACATCCCTCCTCTGATTGGCTGTCGCTCTTTGTCAGTCTCTTCAGACTCCTCCAGTTTTCTAACATGACAGATCCAGTCCCGGTCTCAGACCAGGTCCCGACGGCCTCTGATGGAGTCGTTAGGACACTAACTCGACTAGTGTGAACTAGTCTATTCTCAGTGTCATCTTCTATCTTTTAAAGAGTTACTAATGCTCTGTTTTTTCCTCCAGGTGGTGCTGAAGATGGTAAATGAAATCAAGAAGATTCCAGGCATCTCCAGAGTCATGTATGATCTGACCTCCAAGCCGCCGGGCACCACAGAGTGGGAGTAAAACACAACACGACGTCATACTGATAGAACGCACTCACACACAATGCACAGACACGCTCCACAGATTTCGGAGAGAGCTGGTGAACTCCTCTCCTCTTCCTCTGTCCTTCCTCCTCCCTCTAGTCCTCCTCCACCTTTCCCCCTCTCTACCCTCCCTCTCCCCCATCCTCCCTCTTTCTTCAACATTCCCATGGAAGACAGACCGTACTGTGACGGGCGCACGTTGAGAAGCGCTGCTGTTCTGCTCTTCCCACCACTCCCTCCCTGGTCTTAATAGTTTTGGCGATACGGATTAATTAATGTTGGTTATTGATAATATATTGTCATTTTTGATCCATGTTCAAACAATGTGTTTCCTCTCTTATGACGAAAAAGATGAATTGCTGCTTACTTTTGTGAGGTAAACCTTTAAAGACGAGTGGCGAGAAGCTGTGAAAGTTCAGAAAGTGAACTTGATGTTGTGCCTCAGGTTACGGGATGAGCTTAACACGAAAGCAAGCAAATAATAGCATAATGAAAAGATAATTAAGAAAACAGCAGGAGGAGTGTTTAAAAAAAAAAAAAAAAGATCTTTAGCAATTGTGTTCTGCCTTTTCTTATTTTTTGTCGGATGTTTTTGTTTTCTTGTCGTAGGTCAGAATGTTCTCCGCCTCAGACTATCTCTCTCTGTCTGTTCATTTTCACTTTCTACCTGTTTAACTGTGCTCTGAAGGTTTCTGTCTGAACATGAGTAAAACTAAAACGGACGAACCTGTGTGACCAATCAACAATTTATAAGCTTTTTTGTTTTTGTTTTTTTTTTTGCCAAAAGTCGAATATGCTGTGGTGATATATAACACGTTGTGGGCTCCTCTGATGATCTTGTCCAAGGCTACATTTGTTGATCTGAGCTGTTGAATTGTTGGTGTGATGACTGGTTTGCAGCTGTGCAGGAGGCCAATATGATGGGTAACTGAGTGTGTTGTTCGTTTTGTTTTTTTTGGCATGAGTCATGACCCAACCTAGACTCTGATGTTTCCAGAAAGGAGGATGTGACACTGTTGTTTTTCTCCTCATGCTGCAAATACATCTGCTCTTTATGAAGGGTAAACATGGTGAGATGATAACAAAAATGATTATTATTAAGTACAGTAGAGTTTATAACGATGTTGTGTAAATGGCTGTCGTCACTTCATTGTTAATTGGCTGCTCTTGTGTTGTGCAGGGGCACATTTTTTTTTTTTTGTTGCACACATTGTCTTTTTTTTCTAACTATTTGGTGCTTTTTTTTTTGCAAAAACATAACAAAACATTCATCCAGTGAATCATTCACCTCATGAAGTGTGTCAAAGGTCAGTTCAGGAGTTTGATGCCATCTCCAGCATTTCTGTGTACTGTCTTCATAGAGGCATTACTCATTTATTTCTCTTCAGTCAAAACATTCATTTAGGCCTCAGTGGATGCTGCGCTCAGGTTGAACTGAGTTTTTTTTTTTTCCAGTTAGAGACGATATTTCTTCTTTTGCCTCCAGATTTCATCTTCGTGCCTCTCGTCCTTTGTTACATTTTTTTTTTATCTTTTTCTCATTTAGTGGCAGAATACTCCTAATGCAAAATAAATGGATTTCCTAACTTGTCTTAACTGCTACTAGTGTATCTCCCCGTGTTCTGCCTTTTATACGTGTGCATTTTGTGTTGCAAATGTCTCCATAGAAAACAGCAACTTGATAATAATGGACATATAATTTTGTAGTTGGATTTTATTGCAATATTGATAAGATTAAGTTATGCAACTCTTGTCTGATGGTTTTTGTTTTTGTTGTTTTGTTTTTTTATTATTATTTTTTTTGTTCAGCAATGCTCATTCTCCTTAGTAACGTGCCTCAAACCAAGCCACTGCATGCAGTTTCAACTATGACGACATTTGTACAATGGAAAACTGAGCTTTAATAAAGATCTCCATGTTGAAACTTCTCATATCTGTCATGAAAAACATATCTACCCTCACAAAACTATGTGTAAAGTGTCTATGTATAAAGGTATAAAGGTAAACTGACTGTCATCAAAGGATATTTTATAAAATTTGCAAGAAATAGAACATAATATCTTACAAATAATTAGTAGTAATTTACTAAAATCTAATTCACTTAAAAATAAACAGAATTTTAATTAATTGACTCATTTTTAAATGTTACAGACACTTAAAATAATTTGCCAAAAAAAAGAAAAAAAGAAACCTTAATTATTATACTATATAAAACACTGATGCACATTAATACTTTACTACAAATAAAGTATTAAAATAAGAGGTATGTTCCTAATTCAATCGAAATGTGTTAATACATTTTTAAATAGAATTTAATTTAAGTTCTTTTGAAGTTTAACTGCTCATTGAACGATAAAATTCAAATAAACTTCAAGTTGTGAAAGAAGTAAAAAACTATATTTTATAAAGAATCTGTCCAACTTAAGAGTAACATACTTAAAGCACAGTAATCATGTGCTTTATTGTACTTGAATTATAGTTAAATATACCTGATTTAGTTTATTTATTTTAAAATGATCAAAGTTTAAAAATAAAGTCATTTTACTTGTTAGTTTTCTTACTTTAAATGTATTTGTACTGAGTGTATAAGTATAGTAAATACTACAAATGTACTTATTTACTTAATTTGCATTTTATTTTTGTGGCACACTGATAATGTACTTGTTAGTATTTAAGTAAATTTCTTTTTAAAAGCTCTCGTGTGGAGCTGGACACAGAAATTAACTGGGTTTTTTTTTTTTGTAAATTGTTCTTGTTCTTAATTGATTTCTCGCAGATTTCATCAGCATCAGTCAGACGTCTCTCATGTGCCTGAGGCAGATCACAAGGGTTCAATCTCACACACACACACACACACACACGCTGTAGTAATCATTGATCATCAGTAGCAGCAGATATCCATGAAATACGACTCTTTCTGTGTGATCCAGCCTTCGTTATCGTTTCATGCTGTAACATTGTCACGCAGCGACAGTAAACAGCTGTTTTAGTGACAGAGATTTACAGAGTGTTGTCACTCAGACGGTCCCCGTGTGTTCAGGGTTCAGGTGTCTGTCTGTCCCTGTTGACTGAAAGACAAGAGCAAACACGCTCAATCGGCCATCAACACGCTGCAGAGCTGCACTCGGGGGACGAGACACGATTTTGGAACAGTCGCTTTGCCATAATGTTATGTAAAGACTACAAGTTACCACATGCAGCTGCTAATTAACTTCTGGCCTGTGGCGGTTTGTCTTGTGTAGCTGACCTGACTACAGACTAATGAACCGACTGCTACTTTACAGGAAGAAAGACACAAACAGAGGGAAGATAAAGAGAATAGAGAGATATGTGAAACGTATTTGATATAGAAATGTTTTTTTAATTTGTGTTTAAGCTTCTGGAGATTTAACAAAAACCACTTTTCGAACCACATGTAACTCTCTACACTATCATGATAAAGCTGTGGTCAAAAGTCACAAACTCCTACTTCATATTAAAGAATAATCTGCTCTCAGTCAGAAATAGTTTCTGTGATCTCTGTCGTCCTCTTTACTTTTGCACGGTTGAATCTGATCTCAGGTTACCTGGAGCAGCACATCTCCCCCGGGAGCAGATAAGACACCTGTCACACTTTAGTGTCTGCCACAGCGAGAGCTCAACCGACTCCTTTCTGTGACGGTGTGTAACATGGAAATCGGACGCTTTTTGCTCGGATTATGTGTCTTTTGCTACTTTTACAGATCTGACTCAGCAGAGTCCACATGTAAGCTGAAGGCCAAGTTCAACCTGAGTGGATACAAGAATGTGGAGAAGAAGAAGGTCGTCGTTGGGGGGATGTTTCCTGTTCACAAGCGTATTGTGTCTAGTGATGGAAACACTTCAATGGTACCTGTCTCCTCGGGGTGTGAGGGGTGAGTTGAATCGTCTTAGTTTTGTTCCCGAGACTTTTTTCATCACTGTGACTGTAACTTTAGTTTCCTTTAGCTCACGTTGTCGTTGAACTCGTCATAAACAAATGTTTATTCCAAGATAAATCAAATCAGTCTATACTTCAGCTCTTGAGAGATTTATTTTTATTTAGTCTTTTATGTATTTCTGTTTTTTTTAACTTCATGATTTTACAGAAATAAAGAGCAGAGCAGGGCAGTTCCTCTGGGGCCAATTAGCTCCAGTAGTCAGGCCTCTACAGTTTTATATGCAACAATAATCAGCAAGTCTGTGAATTGTTCTCTTGTGGGTAAATTAGATAATAACATAAAAGCATATATCTTTACACATTAACCATGTATAGTTTTGTTTACTGATATCTTGAAATGTGCCGTTTGTTTGTTTTGCTCAGATTTAACTTCCGCACTTTCCGCTGGACCCAGACGATGTTGTTTGCCATCAACGAAATCAACCAAAGGACCGACCTGCTGCCCAACACCGACCTGGGTTACGTCATCTACGACTCCTGCTTCACCATCTCCAAGGCCGTGGAGGGAACGCTCACGTACTTGACGGGTCAAGACGAAGCCGTACCAAACTACCGCTGCGGTACCGGAGCACCTCTGGCTGCTCTGGTTGGAGCTGGAGGCTCTGATCTGTCCATCGCCACCGCCAGGATACTGGGACTTTACCACTTCCCACAGGTAACACACAAGTGAGTGAAACACAATCAAAGTAGATAAAGGCGAGAAGAAATCAGACATGTTTGACTTTTTCCTCTTCAGGTCAGTTATTTTTCATCATGCACTGCCCTGGAGAGTAAGTTCCAGTTCCCCACTTTCCTGAGGACGATTCCCAATGATAAGCACCAGTCGACAGCGATGGCTCAGCTGGTGCTGCACTTCGGCTGGACCTGGGTCGGCACCATAGCTGCAGACGATGACTACGGCAAATACGGCATCAAAGACTTCAAGGAGCAGGTGGAGGAAGCCGGTGTCTGCATCTCCTTCTCTGAGACGCTGCCCAAAGTAACCACTTCTTCCTTCTTTACAATATTTTTCCATCTGACCCAACACAGAGTGATAGTTTCTATACACGTTGTATAAACTTCAGGTGAGTTCTCCAGAGGACATCCAGCGTATTGTTGAAACTGTCATCGACTCCACGGCCAAGATCATCGTGGTTTTCTCATCAGACGTTGACCTCAGTCCTCTAATAGAGGAGCTGATCCGGAACAACGTGACCAACCGTACCTGGATCGCCAGCGAGGCCTGGGTCACCTCTGCTCTCATCAACCAACCGGGGGTGAGTGACGTCTGAGTGACGGCTGCAGATGATGAATGAAATGTTTCCATCACATCTCATTCATGTTTATATTCCAGGTGAAATCATTGCTGGGTGGTGCTCTGGGGTTTGGGGTAAAGAGGGCTGACATCCCTGATCTTCAGCGCCATCTGCTGGACCTGGACCCCTACTCAGATGCACTCACTGAGGAATTCTGGGAGACGGTTAGTGTGACCAAAAATGTGTCTTCACTCACTGATAAAAAATATATATTTGTTTCTCTTCTTGAGAAACATTCTTGTCCTTTTCTTTTTTGTCCTACAGTTGTTTAACTGCACACTGGACTATAGTAAAGCTATGAAACAGGCCAAACTGAAAGCAGAGCAGGTTAACGGCACAACATCGAGGGCGACGAGGAGTCTTCCTTACGGGTTGTGCACAGGAAAGGAATCTATTGCACAGCTTAATAACACCTACTCTGATGTTTCACAGCTACGAATCACTTACAAGTCAGTTCTCACCACATCAACATGAATGTATAAATGTGACTGATGATTAACGATGATTAATGATGTTGGTGGCGTCTTCTCTCAGTGTTTACAAAGCTGTGTATGCTGTAGCTCACGCTTTACACAACATGGAGGTCTGTGAACTCGGACAGGGGCCGTTCAACGGCAACCGCTGCGCTGACATCACCGACTTTCAGCCATGGGAAGTAGGTGCTCAGATGAAGATAGAATAAACTGAATAACGTGACTTTTCATGTCTTTTCAGTCTGGTCTTTATCTCTCTCCATCTTCTCTTAGCTGATGTATTACCTGAAGAACGTGCATTTCAAAGTGCCGAACACCAACGAGGAAATTTACTTCAACGACGGAGACGTGGAGGGTTTTTATGACATCATCAACTGGCAGTTTAACGGTAACGGAGAGATTTCCTACATCACTGTGGGACGTTATAACGGCTCTGCAGAAGAAGGAGACAGGATGACCATTAAAAATGACTCTATTTTGTGGAACAATGACGAGCTGGAGGTGAGAAACGTATTGATTATTAATCATTTTACTTGGTTTGAATATATGGTCAAGTATACACTCGTTTTATTTGTGTGTGTGTGTGTGTGTGTGTGTGTGTTCTGCAGCCTCCTCGGTCAGTTTGCAGTGAAAACTGTCAGCCCGGCACTAGAAAAGGGATCAGGCAGGGAGAACCGGTCTGCTGTTTTGACTGTATACCATGTGCTGATGGAGAAATCAGCAACACAACTAGTCAGTATACAAGTTTCAAACTGTATCTTAAATATGTGACAATAAGTGACACAAACACCATCACCATCTCCTTCAAACCCTGACAGACGCTCGTGAATGTATCCTCTGTGACGGAGACTACTGGTCCAATGATGCTCATGACACCTGTATACCAAAAATCATCGAGTTTCTGGCCTTCGGAGAACCGCTGGGGATCACTCTCATCGTCATCTCTGCGTTTGGAGCGTTAGTTACCATCGCTGTCGGGGTGAGGATCCCAAAGATAAAAACAAACCTACTGATGAAGCCTCTACTACGTCAAATGTTGTGTTTTTACTGTGTTTGTTTCTTTTCTTATTTTACAGGTGGTGTTTGTTGTGAACATCGGCACACCTCTGGTGAAAGCAAACGACGCCCTGCTGAGTTTTTCGCTGCTTTTCTCGCTTGTCGTGACCTTCCTCTGCTCCATCGTCTTCCTCGGAGAGCCTCAGAACTGGAGCTGCATGACCAGTCAAGTCGCCCTCGCTCTGGGCTTCGCTCTCTGCCTTTCATCCATCATGGGTGTGTGCGCGCTATTCACGTAACTGAATTTTACCTCTATCTGAAAAGAGGAGAAACCTTCACGTAAAACACCTCCTCTACGTGTTTTTTAACTTCAGGTAAAGCGGCAGTGTTGATGTTTAGAGCTCAGGCTCTGAAAGCAGCTCGAGCTAAAGCCAAAGCGGCTGCAAAAGCTGCAAAAGCAGCAGCCGAAGCTGCAGCAAACAGTGGCAGCCCTGATGTCATCGTTACCAACACGAACAACAACACTGACACCGGCGCCTCCGCTAACCCTGACGTTGACAAACTCAGCTGCGCCCACCAGAGGGCGATAGCTGCTGTGGCAACATTAATACAGGTACGTACGTTTTTAACAACTTCTCAAACATCTTATTTAACATATTGATGTTATAATGTTTTAACGTGTTTCTGTCAAGGCCATCGCATGCACCGTGTGGCTCATCGTCCTCCCTCCACACCCCATCAAAAACACCTCGGCTCAGAATATAAAGATCATTCTGGAGTGTGACGAAGGCTCCATCGTCTTCATCTGTTGTATTTTTGCCTACGACATCCTGCTGGCTCTGCTGGCCTTCGTCTTTGCTTTCATAGCCCGAAAACTGGAGGATCACTTCAGGTAAGAACCTCGATGTTTCAGATCTTTCTGTCACTTCAGAGACATGATGTTCGTTTCTCCATCTGTCTTCCAGCGAGGCGAAGTGCATGACCTTCGGCATGCTCGTCTTCTTCATCGTGTGGATCTCTTTCGTCCCGGCTTACCTCAGCACACGAGGGAAGTTCATGGTAGCTGTTCAGATTTTCGCCATCTTGGCTTCCAGCTTCGGTCTCCTGACCTGCATCTTCCTCCCTAAGTGCTACGTTCTTTTAGTCAAACCTGAACGCAACAAAGAGGAGCTGATGAGGCCTCGAGCTAAACCGCGCGACGGGACCTCGACCGGGACCTCGGCCTCGCTGAATACAGCCGCTACCGAGGTTCAGGCTTCGACTGCTATTGATGATTAGAAAGAAACTGAGCCGCAAAAGTTTCCAGTCTTTTTTATTCCAATTTATTTTACAATTCTTATGTTTTGTCTCAAAGAATAGACAATATATATTATTTAAAAATATTTATATTTATACTAACTCGACATTTGTTAGTTGGGGTTGATTTTTAATAAATAATAAAAATGAGGAAAGAAAATCGCTACCTCAGTGATTGTCAAGCATCTAAAAAAAAAAAATCATAAAACTGATGCGCAGATGAAAAAAGACTGGATATTTTTTATTTTTAAAGCTTTTCTGTGTCTTTAGGTTCAGACTTCTGCTGCTTTCAGTCTGGTAGTCGAATTAATCTGTCAGTTTTTACAACTACAAGCGATTAACTTATGATTGTTTCTATCAAAAAATATATATAATATACAAGTTTACACTATAAACATTAAGTTTCTATTTCCATGATAACCTGTCAGTGTGACTCTGTTAGCTCAAGACATTTTTAATGTTTACTGCTCTAATAAATGTTATTTTCAGTCACTGTTAGACGTGTTTTTCTTTCTTCTTTCTGTAGGGAAAGATTCAGATAAATTGATATAAAAGTGCACGTTTGTAGCTCACAAACAAATGTACAGTTTTTATTTAACTGCAGCTGTTGTCTCAGTCTTGTTTTTCGGACATTTCCTTCAGGTCGAGTGAAAACACAGAGGAAGAGAAAGATAAATATTAATCGTATGTGTCTACATTGATCCAGCAGAGGGAGCTGGAGGAAGCTTTGACCCCAGACAGAAACATGTTGAGGTTTCATCACAGGTAACTTCAAATCTAAATCTTCAAATCTAGAAGATATAAACTATAAACCTGGAAACTAGAAACATTTTGAAATAAAACCCTTTTCAAGCTGGAGAGATTGTTATTTATTTATAAATCAGGATCCGTGTGACGAGAGGAGGCGTTTTAAACAAAGAGTAGCACTTTACTGAACTTTTAACAAGGTCGAGAGAACGATGATGTCGATGATCTGAAAGTCGACGTCTTGTAAATCAAACCGAGTCTTGTTAACTTCTGTCAAACAAAATAAAAAATGAAGCGTTAGTTCAATGTTTTGAGTTTAATCTTTGCAACACGTTTGACGACGCGTTGTTCTCGGCTGCAACTGATGGAAGAACTTAACACCTTTGTATCTTTTTATACAAGTGAGTTGGTTGATGGTCGACTTTGTGCTGCGTGCAGGATGTGTATGTGTGTATGTGTGTGTGTTTTTTTTTTGCCCTATGAGCATGTGGCTTTCTAGGAATCTGTGAAGCTGTGAACTGCGTCCAATCAAAGCTGTCAGTGTGGGATGGTAATAAATTCTGCCGGTGACCGAGCGGTGAAGGAATGTGTTTATAATTTATTGTCAGCTGACGAGAGTGGACAGGAACACTGGTGCTAAATCAAGACAAAATGTGTGTATGTGCATTGCTGCATGTTGAGTGTGTGTGTGTGTGTGTGTGTCCATACAGGGACTTCACTTTGTAAAATCAACAGATCTCGTTGAGAGATGATCTAACGTTTAGTTTGTGTTTTTCGTCATGAAAAGAAATTTTCAAATTATCAGTTGTTGCTTCCAGTTTAGCAGTTTTGCAAACATCAGCTGAAATGACCTATTGTGACCTAAGTGACCTGTGTTTACTGATGATTATTTAACCAAAGCAAGAAGAGAAATTTGATCGACTTTTAATCACCGGTGACAGAAACTCTCCGGGGATGGAGACGAGACAGGACGCTCACTAATCATGACGACGGGAATGTCCCATTCTCCTGATTGATCGTTGTAGTGGGAGGATGTGAACCTGTAGTCACTCACAAGTGATTTATAGAAATGATGACAATCTCTTGAGATGTCACTGATTAACGTGCATGTGTAGGTTTCATATTTGTCGTGTTTCTTTTTCCTTTAATTTCTCTCTTATCTGTCTATATATAAATTCCCTTATAAGGCAATTATCAAAGAAATGTTGTTGTCTGTTTATTCCACTTGTTGTTGTTGTGTTGTTGTTAAGTTCAGCTGCTGGAAACCAGAAAACAGAATCAAGGACTTTCTTCTTCTTCTTGTCGTCTTTAAACCAATCACTTAAGAATAGTTTCCAGTGGACACTTTGTGTTCTTCTTCATGCGTCTGAAGAGTGTAAAGGATCCTTTGAGCTACTGATGAGTCACGAAGTGTGTGTGTGTGTGTGTGTGTGTGTGCATCACAAGGTTGTCTTATTCATAGTGATACATTCTCTATACACAGACTAGTTTTAGTTTGACCACAGAGATTGTGGAGGAACAAACCGTCAAACCGTTTGCCGTCTGTGTTGCTACTATTATTTTTCTATAAACCCTAGAACCCGGGTGTGTGAGGAAACATGCGAGGCGTTGTTGGATATATGACACTACCTCTTTTTGTCATGCTCCACCTGTTTTGAAAGGTTAGAAGCCTCTATGATACTATAGCACACGCTTCTTCTACTTCCATAACTTCACATCTCAGCATCTTATTGGATTAAAGTTTGATTTAATAAGACAAAGTGGTGCTGTTGAGACGCTACAGACGGTTTACTCCTAATTTAATAGAGCAGCTGTTCCTTTTTGCTCCGTGTGTATATTTGTATGTGTGTGTTGTGTTTTAACTCTTTTAGCTCTCTGATGCAACAATGTTTCCAACTCATCTTTTATCAACCCTCTCAGATATCCACACTAAATATAAATGTGTAACCAGTGAGCACTTGTACCCACCGACCTTTTTATAACACATTATTTTTCTTTCGGTTTTTCTTTTAGAGATTAAAATATGTAAGATTAATGAGCCAAAAGATATAAAGTAAAGAATTAATTACACACTATTCATTTATGTAGGAATAAATTATAGTTTCCATACATCTATTATATAGAGGTTTTATAATTTAGTGTAGTAGCTGTTATATATCGACTGTGAAGAAGTGTTGATGTTCCTGTTTTACTGTGTGATAGATGATCTATAAAGGTTATTTTCTGAACTTTAACATCAAAAGTATAAAGAATTAAATTTAATAAATGTTCAAAGTAATAACCACAACAATCCGTCATTGAAGTTTTCAGACAGGTTGTATTTAACTCCTCTGATGTCTCAGTCCATAACCTCTAAAAAAGAGTCTTATTCATCAAATAACTGAAGAGATATTAAAAACAAATTTTTATACAAGTTCAAGCAGCACATTTAAAAACTTTGTTCAACATTTGACAAGAGACTTTGGTAAAACAGCCACAGACTCAGCAGCTACAGGAGATAAAAGCTGCACGTTGCAATTAGACTAATCGAATGGTATCTAACGTATTAAGAGTAGGATGTACCGTGTGTGTGTGTTTGTGTGTGTGTGTGTGGGGTGTATTGTGCGCTGGATCAGTTTGCGTCTCAGTGCGAGTTTAGGATAAAGGACTTGAATGACAGTTTTTGTCCATGCTAGAGTTTCTCTCTTGGTGACGCCGCCGCCACAGAGAAGTCAGATTGGATTCACTTTGTGTGACGAATCTTCTCAGTCAGTGACCTTAAGGGACAACAGGGGTCATCCAGGTCTGTGTGATGACATATTACATCAAAAGACCAGTATGATCCAAAACACAATATGATCCAGCGAGAAGTGAATCGCTAAATACCTGCTCACATAAATACTTAATACTCGATGCAGAGAACTCCACAGAGAACTCCAAATTTCCAAACCAAATTAGATGTCGACCACAGACATTAACCGACCTCCGCCTTTTCACACCGTCCAGTCAGTACTGACCCCGACCTCCCGCCCTCAGGCCCCTCAGACGTGAGCTATCAGGGTCTCGTTACCCCCTTGAATAATTCAGCCCTGACACCCCATCGCTGATTTATTCACTTGACCTCTAAAGATGCTAAACTCCGGGTATCTGTTTAGATATGAGGGTGATCCTCAGACCACACGGCCTGACCACAAGTCTATGCACACATAGATAGATAGATAGATAGATAGATAGATAGATAGATAGATAGATAGATAGATAGATAGATAGATAGATAGATAGATAGATAGATAGATAGATAGATAGATAGATAGATAGATAGATAAAAAGACCTAACTCTCGTCCTTCAGTGGACATGTACGCCAACACTTCACTTAGCCGAGCTGTCATAGTAAATGAACTCGCTGAGTCCAAACTTAATCTCTCGTTCCTTCTTTTGCTTATAATAGATTCACTTTGAATTTTTGAGTGTTTGACTAAACTTGTGCTGAGTTCAAACACACACACACACACACTCTCTCTCTCTCTCTCTCTCTATGACATACATCTCATCAGTATTCAGTCCAGCTCTTCCAGTGCGTCTCTCCCAGTCAGGTCTTTCCACTCACCTTCACTTTTTTTTCTGTTTCTGTCTCTGATGTGTTTAGGCAGCACTTAAAGTTTGGACACGACTGTGGTCAGAAGTTTACAGGAGGAGAATTTAAACTTGTCGGGAGGGAATCTATAAAGACTCTTTGGTGTTTATGTTTCTTTTTGAACTTTGAACTCAAACGAACTCAAATGGAAACACAGTGAAACACAAAACCTTTCATACATTCAATATATCATTCATTTTCTTTTTTGTGTCAAGTATCAATTTTCTTGTTTTGGCAAAGAAAGAAATATTGCAAATATCTGACATGATAGATGCAGGCAGCCAAATGTCTGTGTTTCCACATTGTTACGCCCGGCGAAGGTGTAAATTTGCGTTTCTCCCACACAAGCCTGGAGTCTTATGACACAAAGAATGGTGTTAAGACTCGGAGACTCTGAAGAGGTCCAGGAGGAGTGTAAATATAGAGCTGTCACTGGTACCAACCCTGAAGATAAAAAAGAAACAATCTGTGCGCGTGTGTGTGTGTGTGTGTGTGTCGGTGTACTTGTGGTGTGTGTTAATAAATGTTAATAGCTTTGATTCTGTAACAGTTTCCATTGTGTTCACTGGTGTAAATCCTCAGTCATGTTCTTTTTATTTTCATTTTATTTTTTAATGTTTCATTTGTGTTTGTCACTGTTTGTGTATGAACGTGTCCATATCTTTGCAGGTTGTGTATGCAACCGGGCGTCGGTGTAGAACTTGTAGATCTGCGTTCTATCATGAAAGCAGTGTGTGCGTGTGTGTGTGCGATCGTGTGCGAGTGTGTACACATTGTCGACACCCTGGCATGTTTGGCTCCCTCCTTTTAGGCCAGGGCAGGCTGTGACGAGACAAGGAAACCGGGATCCTGTTTCAGGCTGGATGAGGCTATAAGAGACGAGAGAGCAGACTGCACGGACAGAAAGAAAGACAAGGAGACGAGCAGACGGACACAAGTCACAACAAATATAAAGAATAAAGACGGACAAGAAACTCAAGAAGTTGAGAGCTGCAGGAGATGATCAGAAAGAGACAAAAGAAACTTTCCTGGGACATGCATCCTCTCTGAAACTGGACTGACTCATCCCACAAAAGAGGTCAACTTAAACTTGGACTTGCAAACCCTGAATCTCCTCCTCTTTCACCTTGTTCCCCGAATTCTGCCCTTGAGGGGACGGGGCACCCTCTGGGGCCATGCTGGCCGCCCGGAGCAGCGGAGGGGGCGTCGGCGGAGGACACCAGCCTCCCCACGTGCACCGCAAACACTCGGTGGCTTCTCTCAGTGGGACTAAAGCTCATCGAAGCAACTCCCAGGATGCCAAGCGCAACTCTTCTTCCGGGAAGCAGGGGGCGCAGCACCGACACAAGGCGGTGCTCATCAGAGAGATGGAGACCAACTGGTACCTGAAAATGTTTGGACTGGGTAAAGAAGAGACAGTCGCACATAAGACTGGCATGCCCTACAGGTCAGTGACGTCCAGTGTGAATGTGTCTCAGTGAAAACACACCGATGTGTTACACACAGTTGATTTACTCCACGGTTAAACACTCACACACTTCACACACACAGACACACACACAAGTATCATGGGCTTTTAGCTTTTCTACACATCATTAACACTGAGATCAGTGCATGTTCATTGACAGATTCAAGTATTTTTGGGCGATCTGATGACAACCTCCACCTCCTCCTTCTATCATTATGTGTCACAGGAGTCATGCTGGTCATAACGACCTCCGGCTTAGAGTTGTGTCACCTGATCGGACCGTAATGCTAATAGCAAGCATCTGTCTTGCCGCATTAGACCGTGTTGACATCTTCTAACACCATGGTGACAAAACATATGGAGGCTGAAGGGAGTGTTTTGATTCTTTCGTGCGTGTTGGTCGACAGAGGTGAAGCACCGGTAGGATCCACGCCACCATTTCCACTTTAGGAAGTTGGAGTATTAATGCAGCACATGCTGGTTAATCTTTTGTTCTTTTTTCTCGTCTCCTAGTTTCTCACACATGGATATTTTCAGTGTTGGGTTACCTCGCCTGCCTCCTCCCACCCCCACTGTGTCTTCCCTCTCGTCACTCTACTCTCGTTTCTTGTCGCTAAATGCCTAATCCGTCTGTGTCCCATTCCAATCATTCAAGCCTAAAGCTCCACATTCATTAGTCCCTTCACTCCTATCTCATCTCCTCTTTTCTTCTCTCTCTCTCTCTTGTTTCTCCGGCCTCCCTGTTGGTTTTGGATCAGTTCTCAGTTCTCTCTCTTTGATTTAGAAAGAAACAAAAAGCAGAGTGAAGACGAGAGACGGGGATGATAAAGGATCCGGAGCTTGAGGAGACAAATGTTTATGGAGCCGTTTTAGGCTGTAGAGCAACACAACACAATGTTACACAACTCGGAGGGATTTCTACCCAGACAGACGTCAAATCACCTCAAGTAAACAGGCGTCACTTAACGTAGCGAGCTGAGTGTCGTTATATCGACCAGAGCGTCAGACGGATTAATCAGCAGCTGCAGGAACAGTGACTTTTAGCAACTTGCTGCAACATTGATGATGTTTCTTTCATTAATATATTAATACATAGACGTGTCGTGTCCATGTGTCTTTACTGTTTTAAAGGAAAATATTTCATTTTGTTTGTTTGTTTTCTTTACATTTACTACTTAGACGACGTTTAACTCCACGTTCTCAGCCCGTAAATACACTTCTGAAGCAGCTACGTGTAAAGAACTAATGCAAATGTTGAATTATACGTCACAGATACTGTGAATATTCACTAAACACACGTCAAACATTATGTGTGTTTGTAATTTCAGATGTGGTTTTTAAATGATATTTAAGAACTGGCTTGGTGACACGTTAGCGGCTGCACACTTCACATGCTCCTTATTTACAGGCTCATAAAGATACGATGAAAGCCTCTCAGGGCTTGACAGACAGACTGACAGGTGCATGTGAGGACTGTGTGTGTGTGTGTGTGTGTGTCCTTAATCGTCATGTTTCCAGACCGAGTGGTGAGCTCAATGAACCACCAATAAAAAAGACAACGCTGTGTGAACCATTGTAAGATTAGCACGACCTTCACACGTCAGTACATATGTATTCATACAACATAAATAACAAACAAACACTGATACATAGTGATCGTTACAGCAGAATCACCAGGTCTCTGTGTTATGAGGAGTCACAACCACTGACTTTGACCTAGAAAAGGGGAGAGAGAGCATGAGATGACACCTCATGTCAATCAGCCAACACACACACACACACACACACACACACACACACACACACTGTCTGCCAGCTTCTCTTCCTTGAATCTGTCATCGGTGCCAAACAACATGCGATAGCTGGATTTCTTCTCACTCATCTGAACCAGAACAATTGCTGCGATTTTTTTGTTCTTCAATGATTCTTCATAAAAAGTGGGACAGAATAAACCACAGAAACTCTGAGCTTTTATCAACAACAAAAAATAACTTTGTGATGTAAACATTCATTAAAATTAATTATCTAATTCGTTCCGGTGCAGGTGTATTATTATATCAGGACGTAACAGATTGAGATGAACGTATTTTGCATGTGCACACACATTCCCTGGATTACAAATCTTACTGTATTTATTTTATTTTATTTTAATGCTGGACACATCAAGTTATTGCCATTAAATTAGATGTTTTATTAAACCTTGAACAAATTACAAAAACAAATATTTGTTAATTCGTTTCAATTTTATTTGATATGATGATGCTGATGAGGTAGATGTCTCAATAATAGAGTCTAAATGACATATCAGGATTAAACAGAGTGAAATAATGTTTTAGTAGATGAAAAATATTTCATATAGAGAAATGATTCAAGTCATTGTTGTGATATTTGACGTCATGAACATAAACAGTTTCAGACTCTAGTAAAACGTGACTGATCCAGTGATGATGACAGGTAACACGGTTGTTGTCTCTGCTCTGACCAGGTACTGGAGTTGAGTTTCCATAAAAACAACCAGGCACAAAGATGTGGCAACATGATGCTGTGGCATGAAGAACAAACCCACATCTAACGTTGACAGATTAAACACTAGGACGGTGCCCAGATTAACAGTTTGATTCATTCTCTTTCTTTTAACAAATCTCCGGTGATTAAAGAGATAATAAGGAAAGAACAACCTCATGATGATTTTAAACCGTCAGTATAATAACATAATATTTCCCATTTCACTTTGTTCTCAGATTTTTCAATAATAATGGGATTTAGTGGAGAATGTAGGCCAATGCACTGGTGTTAAACAGGAGCAGGACAGTCCCTGAGGGCCGGAGACTGATCACTGGCATAATTATTGCTGCTATAGAGTCAGACAGTGTAGAGAGAACCTGCTCATGTGAGTAAACAACACAGAAATACAGTTTAATAGACTGTATGTAGCAAGTGAAACATTAAACAATAAATTAAAATGTGGACATGAGCTTTAGTCATCTAAAAAAATAAAAATTAAACAAAAGGTTTACAGTGTTTTGCACCAGTGTGCTGCTCTATTCGTTCCGCTTCTATAACTCTGTGCACGCTGGGTAATTATCAGATATATGCAATCATTATATGAGGATTCATGCACTGGAGGGAGCGCACGTAGGAGTGGTGGGGGCAAAACGAGAGAGGAAGAGACAGAAAAAGAAAAGATGGTTAATTAGTCTCTGGGAACATGAAGCTACAGACCAGGTAGAAAACATTAACGCTTTGGGTCTGAGCTTTATTTTTGTTTTTAACTCCCCCCTCTTCAGCTGGACCCCACCCTGGCCTCACCCCCTCCTCTTTGCTGAATTGTATTTGAGGGAAAATATTTTTTTTTTTCAACACAAGAGGCAAAAATAAAAAGAGACACGATGACAAACTGTAACTGAAGAAAAGTGACGAGCTGCTAAAAAAAAACGTCCATGGTAACAGTCGTAACGTCAGTCACTAATGCTTTCATTGATATTTAACTTTATGCTGCTTATGCATTAAATGTGTGCATGTGTAGACTCAGTGTGTATGGATGTGTGTGTGTGATCTAGTGTCTATAAATAAACTACAAACACACTGTGTCGTTGCATAAGCTCAGCTGACTCTGCTGCTGCCAGACAGGATCAGTTTTTCCACCGATCCTGCAGGACAATAGACACAGCTGCCCCTCTGCCCACCTCCCTGCCTAATTCAGTGTTTGTTCATGTTTGTGTGTGTGTGTGTGTGTGTGTATGGACACTTGTGTTTCCATAAAAAAACAGTTAACATACTTTGAGTTTAGGGTAACATATATAGCAGCACAGAAAAACAATCAAACCTACATGAATCTCTGCGATTTATTGAAAACAACCTTTTGTAAAATGGCTTTTATGGATTTAAAAAATAAAAAAACCTCTAAACTATAAACAAAGGACCATGTATATGTATTTTTATTTTTTATTTTTGGTTTGTAGTTTAAGTTTAAGACACAAAGAGCAGCCAGGCGGTTGGTACCTGATACCAACATTAGACAAGAAAGAAACTTGATCCTGACGAACAAAAGTTAAACTTGGAACCAAAGTCCAAACTTAGACGCTGGATTTACATCACAATAAAAACACAATCAGCAGCACATTCCCACTGATTACGGACATAATTAAGAGTATTAACGTTTCTAATAATATCTGAACAGATTCTTCTAGTGAAGATTCTTGTGATTCATTTCATTCTTTGCAGTTTTTGTTTGTTTACATGTGAATTTTAGACACAAGTAAATTTGGTTATTTTGGCAGAGTTTCTGTTGAATACTGATGATGAATGAAAGAATACAAGTTACTGTGTGTGTGTGTGTGTGTGTGTGTGTGTGTGACAGTGTGTCTCTAAGTAAAATGTCCTGATATGGGAGAATGGCATTCCTCACGATTCCCACAATCCACTGGGGGACCAGACATGATGTCACTGGATGCTCCCATGAGGAGGTCGAAGGCGACAGATTATATGCAACATATGTGTGTGTGTGTGTGTGTGAGAGAGAGAGAGAGAGAGAGTGTGTGTGTGTGTGTGTGTGTGTGTGTGTGAAACAGAGCAGACTGAAGAACGAGGCTTCCCCGTGTTTTTTTTTTTTTTTTTTTTTTTTGTGCTTCACTTCACTTCAAAAACACTGATGGCTGTGTGCAAGAGTGTGTGTGTGTTTGCATGTTTATTTTAGGTATGTGCAAGTGTGTGTGTGTGTGTGTGTTATGTACACTTTGTTTATAAAGAGGCAGAAGAGAGAAGAGGGAAAATTAGAGGTAAATGTTATTGACGGGTGGGAAAGTGAATGTGAAAGTGCACACATACATAGTTAAATATGTGTGTTTGTGCCAGATGTGGAAAAAAAAAAAAAGAATTGAGACTAAGAAAAGAAAAAGTGGGTAGAGAGACAAGAGAGGAAATCAGGAGTAAAGGCTTGAGACAGATGAATAGTGAGAGACAAAGGAAAGATGATGGAGAAAGTGAGAGTGGGAGAGAAAACGAGGGAGAGAGAGAGAGAGAGAGAGAGAGAAGGAGAGGGAGGGAAAAAATGTCCCAGATTCCCATGCCATTTAATAGGGAGCAAAACCAAACTGAGCTACTAATGTAGACTGGCTGAGCAGGGGGTAAAGTGACAGCATGAGTGTTGTTTGAGAGAGAGAGAGAGAGAGAGGGTTATCTGTATGTGTACATGTGTCTCTCTCTCTTCATCTGTATGTGTGCATGTGTGTAAGAACATATGTGGCCATAGCGGAGCACAAGTGAGGAAAAAAGCCTGGTGTGGACGTGCAGCTTGAAGACCGGACTTTAACTTAAATTACAGACTCTTGAATTCTGCTTTTCTTTTTTTTTTTTTTAAATCATGTTGGATTTTCCTGCATTTCCTTTTTTGGTTGTTAAAAATGTGGAATACACTTTTCTTTCTCTCCTTTGAGTTTTAATCTCAACACACTCTCAGACGTGGTTCGTGGGTGGCGGCGGCGGTGGTGGTGGTGGTGGTGGTGGGGGGGGCCTACCTGGACGAGTCTGAGGTGTTCATGTTGGTGGGACAGTCTCACAGACAGAAGGGAGAGACTCAAAGAAAGACTAAAGTGAAGAAGAGAGCAGGAAGATGTACCTGTACAAAGCCACGTGTCCGGAGATCCCCAACCCGAAGCAGAAGGGGTCCAGAGGTCAGAGCGTGGTCCAGAATCAAAGCCAAGGCCACGGGAGGCTGGTGAACCAGACATCATCGGTGAGGACGGGGCCTCGACCCTTCGCTCCTCTCATGTTGTGGACGCCACATAAACCAAACAAGGTGGTGGAGCTGAAACAGCTGGAGGAGTTTCTGAACTTCCACTCGTTGACGCTGCACGACACAGTGAAGACTCAGACGGGGATGGTCTACAGGTAACCTCACCGACTTCATGGCAGCTCCTTAATGCTAAACCGTTGAGCTGACTGGTTGCTATAGCAACCGCTAACATCGTTACTGCTGAGGATGGCTCCCTATTGCTCAGATGCTTGAGATTGTCATATTTCTCTTGTGTTATTATCATTATGGCTCATTGATTCACTTGATCTTTAATCGTCTGTTGATGTTGATGGTTGTTATGTTGTTTTAGATTTTTCTGCACATCACAAACATCTAGATGTCAAGAGTAGAAAAGCTGCTCTCTAATCTGTTTGTTACTGCAACATAAACTGTATCTTATGGTCACCGACTGCATCAGTACGACTATTGATCTCTATGAGAAACACACTGATTGATTGATCGCTCTCCGGAGGCAAATATTTATGTCAGAGTTTGAGTAATAACAGCATCTAATCGTTAGGAAATCGTTACAAATTAATGATTTGAATAAACAGAAAATTGTTGTTGTCAGGAAGTGTCATTTCATCAGTTTTCATGTTTGGTCACAGGCTGGTTTGAAACATGTTTGATGAACACACACACACACACACACACACACACA
Organism: Polydactylus sextarius; assembly: GCA_016801845.1. NCBI lineage: Eukaryota > Metazoa > Chordata > Actinopteri > Polynemidae > Polydactylus > Polydactylus sextarius. The sequence goes on from CM028924.1 coordinate 1,963,853, forward strand.
CACACACACACACACAGACACACACTTAAACTCACAGGAACAAATCAGGAGACTAATATGACAAATAACTGAATTCCTCAAAATGTAAACAAACTGCACAAAGTCCTAAATGATTCTTAACAAAACTATTAAATGTTTTGCTCTAGTTGATAAACACTCAGACTTTTATTGTGAAAGGACAAATGTCCACACTATAACATGTGCAGCAGCTTATTTCTGCTTCATGATGTTATGAAGCTGCAACATTTAAACTTCTCGTTTGTTTCATTGATGTTTTATCAGAATTCACACGTTCACTGTCACATGAAACATAAAATGGTTTTTATTGTTTTAAAGTCATGTGTCAGTTGTTGTTTTGTTTTTTGTAGATTATCATCTGGAGCTGAGCTTCATGTCAGTGTGATTGGAACAATGTGGATCGCTGCTCAGCCCTCAGGCTGTAAAGCAGCATGTTACTGTGTTGTCATAGTTGTGTTGTTGTCTCCAGTGGAGAAGAATAATCCTGAAAAAAGCATTTAAATCTCTTAGATATATAATTACTGTTATCGAGCACAACCACTTCCTTCATATTTATACAGAAACATATTCAGTAGAAACCACATAACACAAGTTATTTGCAGAAGAAATGCAGCACACTGTTGTTTCATGTGTGTGTCCATGTGTGTTTTATATTTGGAGAGGAGGCCGCCGGCTTAGTGTTTCCATGAACGGTATTTTAGTTGTTGGAAGAAGCCGTCTGCTTCTGATTCTGTGTCTATATTCTGCAGACATGACCATGTAACAATCAGTGTAATAATAACACGACTAAACTTATTCTGTTGTTACCATCACCAGTGAGAGAGGAAGAGGAAGGGATGAGCGGTGAGGAAGAGGAGGAGGAGTGTGATCTCCGTCAGTGTGTATCTGTGGCTATGTGAGCTCATATGGCCATGTGCTGTCAGCATTTCGCCTCGGGTAAATTGGCATATGTGTATACACGAGACCGATGCGAGTGTGTGTTTATTAATTTGTGGTTATCACCATGGTAACCTAATAAAAACAGCTGGCTGTGTCCACGTCCTTTTTCCAGGTCAGTGTGTATCTGTGGTCAAGACTGTGTTGGGGCATTCCTTCCACACACACACACACACACACACACACACACACAGCAACAAAGTATCCATGTGGTGGATGTGTGGATCAATGCTTTTATGAACTTTTACAAATGGCCCAAAGGAACAGATGTAAATCAGTGAGGAGCCCTCAGTGTCCTTCCAGTGACTTTTTCCTCTAAAGCCCCTCTGGCTCTGCAGAGAGAGAGAGAGAGTTGAGTCATGACGTGATGAAGTGTTTCTAGTGGAAGTTATTTCTCAACCTGTTCTAGCTTGTGATCCCATAAAACAAAGACACGTCTACTCACAATGTCCGATCAAAGGTTGTTACAGCTGCGGCCTGGAGTGATTTATCATTATTATCATTATTATTCAGACTCATCTGTGTGTGTGTTTAAAGGCAGTAATCGTTGCTTCTTATGTGTTCATGTTCATTGTATCGCTAATGTGTTTCTTGACCATGTAAAACACATGTTTCCTCGGGGACAAATGTGACGAATGTTAACGCTAATTATCTAAAAAGGGCCAGATATTGTCACTGAAGTGTTAGAAAAACAAAGATCAACCACTTTCTTGTAGAAAAAGCTGGAGGACCTGGTTTTGACAGTTTTGTCCTGAGTACTGGATCTGTCAGTGTTGCTGTTTTGAGTTCAGAACATGTTTTGCTTCAGAATAGGAACGTCTATATTTTCAATATATAAAAATCTAGTACATCCCCTTTTAACCTAGATGCAGTTTCAGATGCGCTCACTCAGAATTAAAGTGGATGTCAATTCAATCAGTCGACTGGGACGTTAGATTAATCAGAAGCGTGTGATATTATTGGATGCAGAGCAGGGAATGCTGGGTAAGAGTCACAATGGGGGGGTATTTAGACCTCCAGGGGGCAGAAGGTCACATTATGAAACATATGCCATGTGCTTATGTGTGTGTGTGTGTGTGTGTGTGTGTGTGTGTGTAGACAGTCTGGATGTTTGTCAGTCCATCTGATTAAATCAGGTCCGTGTGAAGGTGACAGTTGTTCCTCTCTGCTCATCTGTCGCTCACGTTTTTCTTTCTTTCTTCTTAAAAGATGCATCATAGTCAGAAACTACATGTGCAATTTTCATCTTGCAGTTTTATATAAATAAAATATACTTTTAATAAACTTTATAGTGTTTGAGACGTCCACATTTTTCCGCTTGTTTTGGCCAAAGGAGTGTGCTTCTTTCTGAGACTGTTACTTTAACTTTGAGGCCTGAAACAAACACAACATTACTGTGTTTCAACCCCAAATAAGAAAGAGAGAAAGAGAGAGAGCAGCTGGACTGGAGCCTCGTGTGTGTGTGTGTGTGTGTGTGTTCACTAACAGTGTCCAGACTCTGACATCTGCCTATGTAAGGAGAAACTGGCAGTTTATTTATTGTGGTGCTGAACAGACAGAAAAAACAAGAGTGAAGGAAGAGGTGGAGAGATGAGGAGAAACTAATAAGGTTTAAATGAAAATAAACAAGTTGATTCAGTATTTTTTTGGGGGGTATTAAAGGACGGATGCGATGTTGAGGCTTAGTCACAGCCTCAAGGTTTGTGTTGCTTATTATCACTTCTTATCAGTTTTTCTGTGTGTAATAGTTTGTGTATCTCTTTGTGAGTGTGTATCTGTGTGTGTGTCAGTCTGCGTCTCTTAATCAGAGCCTAATGAAGCTGTAGCTGGTAACAGATCGACACTTGAGAAACAGTGAGCAAAATTGTTCACTCAACCAGAGATTCATAGAACATGCACCTGCAGGTTAACAGACACACAGACAAACATACACATGCAGATAAATGCGTCAATCGCTCATCCTTTATTCATCTTGGAAAACAAGTGAATATTTAATATCGGAGCTGGTATCCTCACTAAATACTTAATTGGTCAGGCGGTTACAGAAAGGCGTGTGTGTGTGTGTGTGTGAAGACGAGTAACTTAATGATTCTTATTTCATGAGTGAGTGATTTATTACACTGTGATTTCAGCTGTAAAATCTGAGAGTATGTGTTTGTTTTCTATCACATCACCAACATCGACATTTCTTAATATTTATAAACACAAACTGTTTACAACTAAACGTTTAAAGACACATCTGTGTTGACATATGGCTGCACAAGTACCTGGTTTAGAGGCTTTTCTATCATGAATACTCGAAAGCTATTAAAGCAAAGAGTGCGTGTTAAACTGTGATGCGGTTTACACATCACAGGCATTAGACCAACAGAGCTCCTGTGACACGTTTGGCTCATGACCGACCACGTAATAAATTACTTTGGACGGAGAGAAAGAGAAGAGAAAGAGAGAACCTCAGTTTGTAATTACAAGATGAGAAAACAAAAGGTTTTATGGTGCAATGTCCAGTTAAGTTACAATACATTTCAGTTTTAGTTGTTGTTACTTTACAGACCAAGACAAGTTTGTTTATATGAATAAAATATGATGATTTGTTACAGATTCATCAGTTTAAACAAGTAGTTGGAATATTAAAAAAAATATAATGAATTTCACATAATTAATCAATTAAATGTTTAATTTTTTTAATGTAATTAAGGACAAAGTAACAGTTGTGGACGTGTCACACTTAGTAAACTTTTTATTTATTTTATTTTATTTTAAACACACAAGCTCTTGATTAATCGATAAACTTATCAGAACATTAATCTGTATTTTTTTTTAATTGCTGATGCTCTTTTAATGATATTTTACCTTAATATTTCCTCTTTATTTGCTTAAATCATTAGATTCATATAAATGTAGTTATGTCTTGTAAAGGTCGTAAACAACTTCTTCTGTCTCATTGTTGTGATTTAATTCTCTTCACCGTCGGGACTCAGCGCCCCCTGTGGACAGGTGTGTTACTGCGTTTAACACAACCACGTGTTGTCTCTTCATGTTTTTTTTTTTTTTTTCCTGCTAATTAAATCAAACCACCGACAGAGAGAGTCGGTTTGCTATTTTCCTGTAGTTACTGTTTTATACTTGTTGTGTTTATGAGGAGACAACAGCTCTGGAGAAAAAGAAAGAAAAGAAAAAGAGAAAAGAAAGATTCATCTTCAGACGCTGTGAGTCAAACATTAACACACCAACTCTCTTCACTTTGCTGCTGCTGCTGCATGTGCTTGTTGGTGTCATGAAGGTTATTTTTGGTCTAAATCAGGTCAGAGCTGTTTGTTACTTTTCCCTGTTTATATCTGGATTTTAATCTGTGCTGCATTGGTTCATGATGGTGGTGATGAGCACTGATCTGAGTGTAGTTTGTTATTGTTTTAATCTGATAATGAACTTTAACCAAATTAATACATTGTTAAATCAGTTCCTGTATAATATTATCTAATAAATACAAAGATTAGTTGATTTAACAGATAATCAATTAACTACTTAAAGTCATTTGTGGAGAGATAAGTCACATTCTTCATGTTGTCATGTTAACTTTGTTTCTGTAGCAAAAACCAAGTTTTAATGGAGATATGACTGACCCCAGTCTGACCTCTGACCTCTGTCCATGATGGTCCATTTGATTGATTAATATTAATGTACATCACTTGACTATAAAGTCCATTTTCTACTACATTCCTCATGAGTCTGACTTTATTAGAAGCTGCGGTTGTATTAAAGATCAATGAAGCCATTTGAGACAAGTAGAGAAGGATCAACAAGACTCAGCTGAGCTGATTGATTGTTTAGTTCGTTGCCTAATCTCCTTCACACTTTACTTTATAAATGTCTCTTTAGGGACATTTTATTGCTGATTAATTCTCCAGAGGCTTTTCTATTGTCTTAACCTCAACATTGGAAACTAAACCTTAATGTATTTCTACTGATCAAGTCTTCAGCTGTTGACTGAGCTAATACATGTTTGTTGTTCTGAAATCTACTGTAGTGTTTGAAATATCACACACACACATACGTGTACGTACGGGCACAGGCGTGTGGTGTTTCCCTTGTCTCAGCAGTAGCTGACATTGTGAATCAATAGAGCATCAGTTTGCCCTATTGATGTTTTCTTTTATGTGAGCGCCAGGCAGGAGTTGACGTGTCAGGACGAATTAAACTTACTGTGGGTCACCGTGCTCGGCTGATCAATCGTTGAAAGTTTCTCGGCTTCAGAAACGGTCACAGTTTGTAGAGAAGTTGAACCCTGATATGAATTCTGGGAACTTATTTCCTGGGAACGGGTCGTTTTAAAATAACAAAAAGATGACTAGAAATTAACCGTCTCTGTCTGCGTTTCTCTCACTGCTTCAGTCTCACTGTATCGCTGCCTCACTGCTCCTCCTCTCTCTTGGTATTTGTCCATTATTGATGAGGAGTGATAAGTGGTTATTTAAGAGGCAACGCTCTCTTTTGGTCTCTGAGGTCGCTTGAGGATAACGCCTCAGTGGAGCTTCGTCTTACTCTCCCACTCTGCTGCTGCTTAATGTACACACACAAACACACACACTCTTTTTACTTTAAATCTATTAACTGATGTTCAAGGTGACTCTTTACCCTGTGGCGAATCCAACCACAGCCAAAACACTATAACTCATAATGATCGGCTTGTGAAGTCTGTGCAAACGTCCATATAACTCAATTAGAAATCCCCACAGGGAGCTGAAAGGTGTGTGTGTGTGTGGCAAAGATTAGACTATAATAATTTTCCTGTCGTTGGCCGCACATCTTTCAAGATAAGACTAGTAATTTAATACTTCCTTTAATTCCTAATGATGACACATTACACTTGAGGGTTAGCAGCGTGGGCGTGTGATGAACCTCTGCAACAGAGATGGAAATACTTTCAAAGATGTTTAACAGTTGTTTAGTTCATGTGAGTGGAGGCGGATACAGAGAGGAGCGTCCTAGGAGACACAGGAGGAGATCAAAAGACAAAAAGAAAGATGTGCTGTGTTTAGTGTTGCAGTGTTGATTGGTGGCGTCACCACTAGGGGGAGCCGTGGCCCTGCTGTCACTTTGATGAGAGCACAGAGCTGCTGGTGTGTGTGTTCCTGTGTGTCATGTCATGAGGAGCAGCAGTGTCTGAAGTCAAAGCTAAATTAGTCACATGTGTTCATCAATACAAACGTAGATATTTTATTGATTTGTTTGTCGGTGTGATGTTTGTTTAAGCGGCGATGCAACGTTTCCTCGTTGTATTTATTGTTCTCAAGCCAGAAACTAAAAGGTTGTGCAGCCTCATGCTGCCAAAAGTCGATTGTTCGCCGGATCTCCAGAGATTCAGTGCGTTTGCCAAGAAAAGGAGGAAATGTTTGACCACGGTGAAATATTGCTTTAAGAGATGCTGCAGTGTTCAAGCAGTATGAATGTCGCCTGCTGTGGACTGCAGAGAGACCTTTGGCTCAGAAGGGGGCAATATAATATCCAACCTGGCTCCTTCAGCACATAAAACAATTACCTCACCTCTTCCTCCTCATCTCACCCCCCCCTTCCTCTCATTTCCTCCCTCTTCCAGCAAACCAATTTTCTCAGCGGTTTCTTTTTATCTTACAGCTTTTTTTTTTTTAAAACACTAACTGCTGTCGCCCCGTTCGTGTGTGTTTCTTCCATTTCTCTCTCTCCTCTTCTACAATCCCCTGGTCCCATCATTAGTCATTTCACTCCATCTGTGTGTGTGTGTGTGTGTGTGCATTTGCACCCAGAGCGGACACTCAGTTTTTAGTGTCACCATATATCTCCACTTTACAGCACTAAGCTGATACACTGACGCAGGCAAAGTTTAAACTTCCATGTATCAGCACTTTACTTGTCTTTCCTCAGTGTGTGTGTGTGTGTGTGTGTGTGTGTGTGTGTGTGTGTGTGTGTGTGTGTGTGTGTGTGTGTCCTCACAGATTGTAATATAAAGAAGTGGAGTCTGAGTCTTTGCCAGATTTCTTTCTTTTTTGCATGTGAGTGACTTGATGTGTGTTTCTCAGTGCAGTTCTGTCTGTGTTGTAAAAAAAAAAGGAATAAATACACTGTGGTTTCTTTCAATGCTGCTTTTATTTATTTATTTATTTATCTTTCATTTAAAGAGAAAAGGTTAGAGGACCAAGAGCAGAATATAAACAACTGCAATCATGATAACAACTAAGTGTAGCACATACGCTGTTGCTGGTGACTTTACTGCAGTGTTAGTCATTGTTTAAACGCTGCAATAAGAACAGGCAGAGTTGAGTTGGAGCATCTATACCAACACATGTATTTATATATATAAATGAACAGTAAAGTGTTTTAGTGGCGTCAGTGCAGCAATGCAGCACAGATGCAGTGATCCATGACTGGTGACTGCAGTCTTCATTACAATGTTGGTTTTAAGAAATTAGTCGACAGTGTTGCAGGAAGTTTTGATCACTTCAGATTAAATAAAAGACTTCAAAAGACTAATACATGTGTTATTAATCTATATAATGTTTGTGTTGATTGTTTAAACCAACAGTGGTGTCGGTGTGTGTGGTTTTTACATAGAATCAGAGGCGTCACGTGCGACACAACAGCCTCAGCATCTTTCTCTGTATTGATCCGACTCTGTAAATACCTGTAGTTTAATAGCAGAACAACTGTGTGTTATGTGTTTGTAATCTTCCTACAGAACAGCCTGTATCTCTCTCTGTGGTCTTCAGAGAACTGTGGGCAGCTCATTCAAAATGCTGCAGTCTGACTTGTATCAAGCACTAAGAAAAGCAGGCACACTTCACCCGCCTTCATATCACTGCATCGGTTTCCAGTATGCAGTGATTTGACAAGGGTGTTTCACTCGTGAATCGCTTTGCTTCGTGATATATTTAGAAGTTATTTGTCCATCCATGCTGGTATTCGTGTTGTTGTTGTTGTCGGTGGAAAAAAAAAAAAACCTCTTGACCTTGAGAAGTGTTTGAGTTTGTGCTGTTTCTGTTTGTCATATTTGAATTTATTTTCCCATAAATGAAGTTTAACTAGCTTTGCCTAACCTCTTCCCCCCTTAGTACAATAATATTACTGAACATTTTTCATTTGCAGTGTTTTCCTGTTTCCTTGTATTATAGAGCGTGATTTAATCTTCCCCGGCAGCAGCAGCAGCAGCAGCAGCTGCACATACTGATGGAAACAATTTTACCTGTTTGCCACAGACACGGTCAATAAATCTTGTTTGATGAGTTGTGTGATGCGCGGATGATAAATGGTGTGAGATGTGGTGCAGAAATTCCCTGTCAGCACACACGAGTGATGGGGAATCCCTTGGACTCGTCCTCACACACACACACACACAAACGTATGTTGGTCGCTGTAGTTGTGAAGACACTCGGACACATTGACCTAAACTAAAATCTGACTATAACCTAAAGAAGAAAGGCTGAACGTCTGAGTGAATCTGAAGTCCTTGAGTTTTTTTTTTTTTTTTTTTTTGTGACTTCACAGGTCGTCAGGGACCAGTCTGCTCAGTGTTTACTTGGACTGAAACCAAACACAGTGAAGTTGCATTCACTTATTATTCTGCACACAACCGAGATAAACTTCCAGACAATATTAGATGTATCTCATTGTTCACCTTTACTTTTAATCACTATTAAGTTAAGTTACATGTGGTTTTTTACTATGTGAAGTTCTTTGATTTGTGCTACATAAATAAACTCTCCTCACATTGCCTTAAATGTCACAGTGCAAATCTGACTTAAAAATATAGCAACAGAAATAAAGTGAACCAGATAGTTTGGTACCGAAAATATGTAACTTGTCCCAAACTAACACTGGTATTTGAACAGGGATGTGTAGATTATTTATAGACGGTGATATGTATAAAAGCAAAGCAAAAGTACGAACCGAAGCTTGTTTTTTACTGACTGAGCCAGTAATCATCAGGTAATCAGAGCATGAAATTGAAGCAGAGGGAGATGCACGTTCGACTAGACACAGGTGTTTGATGTAATCCAACTAACAACTAAGTGATGAGCTCAGCGGAGCAGGTAGATGAAGCAGATATGCTCTAATCAGTCACTGTGGTTTCTCCTACAGACATTAAAACACACATGTAAAAACACATGTAGATGATTCACGGCAACACAAACACAGATGGATGAACCAGACTCTTTTAATCCAACGAGAAAAGTTTCTCATCTTAAACTTCATTTAAAAGACATTAACCTTGTCTGCTTTATTCTTTTTGTGGAGATTATTTTATTTTTTAGATCCTGCAGTACAGAAACTTTAATTTGCAGACTGAAACTTGTACCCAGTGAATGCTAGTTGGCATTCAAGGCTTCTTTTTGTTCTTTATAACAAAGGAATGATATGGGCACCCAAGTCTAAATTATATTCAGACTGATAGAGCGTAGAAAGCTTTGTTCTCTTGTTGTTGCTCTTAATGCTGTCTGTCAATTTGTTTCATGCTCAGGTGGATTCAGTAATGAATTAGTGAAAAAAGTGTTTATAGGTGAGAAGTTATTCAGCTTCTGTTTGGGTTCATTTAGTACAACAATGTTTGTAGTTACTCTGATCTTTTAGGGAATTTATTTTTATTCTATGGTTCATTTTGATCTTTGTATGTGTGTTAAGCTCTTGTGCTGATGCAGAAAATGGTTTTACTGTTCACGGAGCTGAGCAGCAAACGTGTAGAATCTCTCACATCGATCAATTTGACATATTTTGTCGTCAGTGATGGAAAGTAAAGGAAAACTTTCCAGCAAGTCCTGTACTTAAAGTGATGGTCCAGAATAACATAAACTCTATTTCACCACGAATACAAGTCAAACTCCCCTCAAGAGATATTTTACGTTGGTTGAAGTAATATCCAGTTTGACCGTCTTTTGTTTTCACAATAAAAGTAAATGGGGCAGTCAGCCAAACGTATCTAAATTGTCATTTTTTAACCACTAATAAAGCTCAAAATATCACTTCACTTCAGCAGTAGCATGAATAGGGTCCCTACACATAAACTGAAGTACTGATAACTTAGTAAGTGAACCCATAGTTTATTAAAAACACTGTTTTACAAGAGCGTCTTGTTTTCATAACTGCTGATGAAGGATGTTCCACATCAGCAGATTCATCATTTTCCTGAACAAGAGGCTGATGTGTCTGTGAAGAGCGAGGAAAGTGATAAAATGTGTAGGGACCCTATTCATGCTACTGCTGAAGTGAAGTGATATTTTGAGCTTTATTAGTGGTTAAAAAATGACAACTTAGATACGTTTGGCTGACTGCCCCATTTACTTTCATTGTTAACTATTTGGTTGTGAAAACAAAAGACTGTCAAACTGGATATTACTTCAACCAACGTAAAATATCTCTTGAGGGGAGTTTGACCTTCAAATTACTCTGGACCATCACCACCACGTTTGACTCGATGTTGAGGAAATGTTAGTACCTTTTGTCAAAGTTAAAGAAGTTAAAGATTCACTAAACTGAGCCTCTTATTCGTTTTATTCTTATACTTTTCTGTCTTTCTCCACAGTCGTGTCATTATCTATAAAACAACCTGTTAATCGATGTAATACAGGCTCAGCAGATCAAAGTGTCTTAAACATCCTGTTTTATTACTCTACTCACTGAACACACTTTCTTCTCCAAGGTAACCAGCGTCCATGCATCCCCTTCGTCGCTCCAGATGCTGCTTGGTTGCCATCTGGCATCTTTATTCTCGCCTGGTGTTATTTTATTGCTGCTTTTTTTTTCCCACACACATAACGCCTCCATACTGTTTCCATAGCAATGCTATTACTGAGATGACAGTTTCCTCTCGTTGTTACCACTCTTGACTATCAAGTGTCCATTTCTGGAGACTCTCTACCAGTCAGGAACGCTGTTCGTCGCAGTAAATCACTAACTGAGGTACAGGTCGTGTGGGAGTATGTGCTTATTACACTGTGCGAGCAGAACAACCGCATTATGTCATACATTTAATTACAATAGATTAGTTTATTAAAAAGTTGAACCTTACACTTTTGCTTCCAGTAATTTTCCTGTAAATGTACATTGAGTGTGGATTTAACATTTTGATTGATGTTTCTTGAGGTTTGTATTTGAAGTGTAAACCTTTTTCTGTGCAGAGATTCATTTAAACACATATTTGGACAGAAAATCGAAGCTTCCTGGGAATTCATCCCCGTTTATAGCAAGTGACCCTGAACGGACACCATGACGACCAGCGCAGTGTCAAAAATCACCTTTTTCTCAATCAGTGACATTTTGGCTTTTGTCCTCACATGGACAAACCGACCCCAATTAACTGGTCTTTTGTCTTGAAATCTCTCAGTGACAGTGACCTGAGACAGACGCTCCCCACACACACACACATGTGTGTGTGGGAGGAAAGACTAAAGACTGCTGAAGCTTGTCTGGAGAGGTGTGATAGTACAGTGCCTTTATAATGAGGTCCTTTGTCGTTTGGGCACGCAAACCTGTCCAGACCAGACATATGGTCACAGATATTATACCATAACATACATACTGTGAAGATCATGAACTGCATCTTTCTTTGATATAATTTCTGACCCAAATTAATTGCTTAATAATGTACATTTAAAGGATAAAGTTTGGTCCCTGGCAGACTAATGTCACCTCCAGTTGTGCGTCAACATAACAGATGCTGCTTTGTCCTTGATGACTCTGACAATGATGATAATTTAAGTGCTGAACAAAGGTGGCTGTTTAATTTCAGCTCAAACAGTCTGACGTGTAATGAGTCTTTAGTAATGATCTTGTAATAGCTTATGGTTTAAAAATAGAGAAGCGGTGGATGATTTGGTTAAGGTGAATTAAATTTGGTGCAAACACCAACGTTTAAAGCTTGTTTAGGTGGAAAAGTTCAGACGTTAGTGAAGTTGTGAAGTGGGTTGTATTATCTTTAAATAGGTAATAGTGTGACAGTATCTGCTTAATGATACCTAGGAAGTTTAAGTGTTCATCAAAGTTCTCCCACGGTGCTGCCATCTGTGTCTAATTTGTTGACATTAGTTGTCATTTAGCAGCAGTGTGTTATTTTTAATTGCATGGGCCTGCAGTTACATGCCGAGGTATTCAGTCTGCATTGTACCTGCTCCTAGTGCACTCTTACTAATTAACTTTTTCTTTTTTTCTGGAACCAGGCCTGCTCAAGTGTCTAATTAAATAAATTTCAATAATCATATAGCACCGACGGTAACGACGTCTGGAGACGAGCGGTATTAAAACATCTACGCTGACTACTCAAGTTACAACATCTACCGCGGTTCATATTATATCTTGACCTGGATTATATTACAGTTTGGTTTATGACAAGTCGACTATCGGATTGAGATGAGAGGTGACTGGGAGTGTTAACGACAGATACAAACTCATGACACTTTGACCCTCTCTTAGCTTCACGAGCTGTCTCAAGACTAAATAACCAGCTGTAATCTAATGCTCCTCTGAGAACAATGACAGCCACTAAATGGATACACTCGGGATTATGACCCAGTGGTGACCTGCCTCTCAGTGTGTGTGTTTAAGTGAGAGAGGATGATGGTATGCTCATGTGGATTTGCAGCAAGGTAAACTTTAATATTAAAGTCTTAACTCAAATTAGACAAGATGATGAAATCATCGTATCACAGTTTTAATTTATCAACTAATGGTGAAGTCTTAATTTGGACATGAGTTAAAAAGAGTCATGTTCTGTAGTAATTAATCCTGGTCCTGGTCTGGAGGAGACGTGGTTTTATTTTCAGGTGTTGATGTTATTGTTGATACCGTGAGTGGAGGTGGCAGCTGCAGAGGCTCTGGCATCTCCGCTGTGACGCCCCTCAGTGCTCAGCCATTGGTTGATCGCTAAAAAAACTATGTGACATTTTTATTTAAATTTTTCTTGCTGGGAATCAATCAAACCCAGTTTCACCACCTTCATATATCTGCTGTTCATTTTCCTGTTGCATAGAGCGACTGTATTTTTAGTTGCATCATATTGGCCTTGGTAATAAAAAGGTTGAGTAAAATGAAATTCTCGAGCTCAGTCGCTGGTTGTTACAATCTAACTTTAGTTTCCTCTTATAGCTCTGCTGCTGTGAAGTGATGGAGGAGGTGGGGGCGGGGGGTGCTTCCCATTTGAGACCCAGCACATAACTTTATGGTGTCCGTGATTGACATGACCTTAAAGCCAAGACTCATCAGTGTAATATGTTCATGGCTTTAGTATCCTTGACCCATGATCCACCTCAGCTGTACGTGTAAAACTCTTTAATGAAACAGATGATCCAGGAATAAATCCCCAGGAGTTGAGCTATGACATTCAATCCGCATTAACGTGTGTACACATGCGTTTCAAGCTTACCCAAGATGCCACGCTAATGGCAAATAATTGCACGGGTAATAAAACTTTGCTGCAGAGCTATAACTGTAATATAGCAATATGTTAATATCTTAATGCTCGTAGTATAAGTTCACGTTTTAATGTAGTTTCTGTGATTGTATTTTGAAAATCCTGCAGAATAATTTATGAGGAATAACAGAGAAGAGGAAGCACCAACATTTATCTTATCTAAATGAAGATCTTACATGTTGAGCTGAACCTGAATTATTTTTTCATTTGGTTGATAAAGCAGCGAATTATTGAAGGATCATATTGTTTTTGGAGCTGGTTGTTCAGGTTGAAGTTAGCTCTTCAAGCTAACGTGTGTGTAAGTTTTGTTTCCTACTGTGTGAAATATAAAATAAAAGTTGAATGTGTAGTCTAAGCTGTCTGCTGTTTGCTTGTCTCAGACTTGAGCAGCGCTCGGTAGTTACGGGGGTGTGACAGCTTCATCGTGTCACCATTTATACCGAGAGCGAGATCACTGCAGTGACAGGGGTGAAATTGAAATGCTGCTTTTATGGATTTTAATGGATATGATTGACTAATGAAGCATTCGTGTCCTTCTCCTTCTTTCTTCCAGTGTTATTCTGCCCTTTAACATGTGGCCTTAGTCACGGCTCGACGGTTGAGTTGTGATGTGTCTAATTCACTCAAATCACAAAAAGACGTTTTCAAATGTCGTTTCATTTCTTTAAAAAAACAAAACATTAACCACCGTTCTAAACACTTAACAATCACTTTTGGGCCGGCACAATGGAACGAGTGTTGCAGACAGGCTGCCAGCGGGGGCGTTGAATCAGACAACGCTTTTGTTTGTTTTGTCTTAGTAGAGAACATTGACAAACATCAGCAGCTTTTTTTTTTTTTTTTTTTTTTTGCCACGTTTCTCTCCTCATCTCTGTTTAGTTTCAATCTTTAATCACTGGTTCTTTTAAACTTTTTTTTGTTTTTTCATTTTGCCTTTAGATTACAAATATGTCTTAAAGTGACGGTCCAGAGTAACATGAACCAGAGTCTATTTCACCATGAATACGAGTCAAACTCCCCCTCAAGAGATATTTTACGTTGGTTGAAGTAATATCCAGTTTGACCTTTTGACCACAATGAAAGTAAATGGGGCAGTCAGCCAAACGTATCTAAATTGTCATTTTTTAACCACTAATAAAGCTCAAAATATCACTTCACTTCAGCAGTAGCATGAATAGGGTCCCTACACATAAACTGAAGTACTGATAACTTAGTAAGTGAACCCAGAGTTTATTAAAAACACTGTTTTACAAGACTTACCCAACGTCTGGTTTTATAACAACTAGTGATGAAGGATGTTCCACATCAGCAGATTCATCATTTTCCTAAACAAGAGGCTGATATGTCCGTCAAGAGCAAAAGAAAATGATGAATCTACTTCAGTTTATGTGTAGGGACCCTATTCATGCTACTGCTGAAGTGAAGTGATATTTTGAGCTTTATTAGTGGTTAAAAAATGACAATTTAGATACGTTTGGCTGACTGCCCCATTTACTTTCATTGTTAACTATTTGGTTGTGAAAACAAAAGACGGTCAAACTGGATATTACTTCAACCAACGTAAAATATCTGTTGAGGGGGAGTTTGACTCGTATTCATGGTGAAATAGACTCTGGTTCATGTTACTCCAGATCATCACTTCAAATCTTTAAGAAAACAAACATTTCAAGGCACTTTAAAATATTACAGAATAGAAAAACACAACAGTTTTTCGACAGCGAGCTTCCGTCTGCTTCGACCGGTTGGAGTGAAAAGAAAAGAAAGAAGAGAGGAGTCAAAGGAAAGTGAATGGACCATTATTGTTTTATTATGAATATCATGCAAAGAAAACAGTGCTTCCAACCTACTTCTAGCACCTGGAGAAGCTTATTTAAGGACCTGACTCTCCAAGGGTTGGCACACTCACAGAGTCTTAAATGAAGTTGTTGAACATTATAGAGCGAACAAGCAATAACCCTGATACTGGGCTTCTTGTTAAACTTTTCCTCTATAGTTGCATATGAAGCTTATTCTAATATATGCAGAGATGAGGTCAAGAAAAGACTTTATTTACTTTATTACAGTGACATATCTCACCGATGAATAGAAATGAAAACATTAAACTGCAATATTGAGTGAAAGGATCGTTCCTGACTTCACTGACTTTTCTTCCTTTATTTTTTTTGCCTATTATTATTATTATATCAAACATCTTGACATTTTTTCTACTGAAATGCATTTTATATGCAAAGTGTAGTGAATCTATATGGAAATGAGGCAACAAAAAACAAAACATACGTACACACCTACAGCACATATGTGTGGGGAATCTCATGGGGATTTTAATATATAGTGTGTTTAGGCTTTTGCTGACAAAGCTCATGACCCAGCATCAACACACACACACACACACAGGTGCAAAAGTGGGACACAGTCACTAGTTTACACTCAGAGTTATGAATGTGTCATCACTCGCTTCTTACAGGGCATCTGCCGGGAAAACAAAAACAAAGCAGCAGAGATAATTCAGAAAAATGTTGAAAAAGTCTTAAAATATATGGATCCTAGAGACACGGGCCTGTTTGGTTTAAAACTCACAAGATAAACAACTGTAATGACTGAGAGGCCGACGACTGCTGCATCAGTTTGACTTCGTAGCTGTAATTAACGAGTCCGTTTTGTTGACTCACACGTGCTTTTAAACACCTGTTATTCATCTTTTCTTCAGACTCTTGATATCACGATGCAGATTCTAGTAGAAGAAACGTAGATGAACAAATGCCACAAAGACACGTTCCCACATCTCCAGTTTCTCTCTGAGCTCACCTTCACTTTCCTTCCCCGCGCTGCAGAGTAGCTGTAAAACTTCTAATATAACACGAATGCTTGTATTGATTGGCCTTTACTGGGCAACAGAGCAATAGTTGTGTGGTGTTTCAGATAATTTAATAAACCTGATCACAGGAGGAGTCCATACGCAGCTTAAGAGGAGTTTTTCCCCTTTGTATATCTCAGATATTGATTTTTCTCTGAAATTGCCACTTGTTTTTCAATTATAGCTGCAATTAACGTCATTAAAACCGAGTGGTTCAGGAGGTCGTTTGTCTCCCCTGCAATAAAGATTTTAATGCCCCCCGACCCCATTTGTATTATCCATCCATCCATCCATCCATCAGGCTTTCCGTACAGTTGTGTAATGTATGTTGAGCACAGTAATACACCTTGAAACCACAGTCTATTTTCACTCTGCTCTTTTCCGCTCCCCATTATAGGAAAAGGGATTTAAGTCGGCTCTAATTCCAGAGGTGGGATTGGTTGGGAATGTGGTGGTTCCCCACTGGGGAGTGGGGCCGGATCGATTGGGAATGAACTGCTGAAAAACGACTTTTCCATTAAGTGTGAGATTGATTTGATATTGAGGTTGGAAGTAATATGAGAAGTTCATTTTCACTGAACTGAACTGAGGATTTGCCATCTGACCTTCTCCCGATACACAATATAAGTATTACACCACATACAATCAGGTTTGTTGAAATGAAATCAATGACATGGAGCAACTGAAAAGAATTGATCAATCACCAGTGTGTAACCTGTTACTCAACAGGCAGCTCCGACTGTGAAGAGATTAATCCAACGTCCCACTAAGATGTGATCAATTTAACAGGAGCAGCTCCAGTCGTGTGTTTAGTTTTCACCTGCAGCAGTTTAGTTTCATTGTATTGATGGTGTGAAAATGAATAGATGGAGCTTCAATTTATTATAGATGTTAAAATCTTAAACATGTTAGTACACGTTAGTATTTATTTATTTTAATAACTTTGTGAGCTGTTAGTCTCCTCCTGTGGTTCATAAATTGTCTTTGTATTAAGAATTACTTTGTGATATTTGTAAGTCAAGTCATGTCATGGCACTTTAAAAACCCACAGTCACAGCTGTTGTATGTGTCCAGAAAACTAAGCCAATGAATAATTCATGTTGCTCACAGTAAGTGGCCGCGTGCTGGAGAGATCATATATTCTTTAAATGAAGCAACGTGCTCCTTATCATCAAGCTGATAACACAGGGGTCGGTGTGACATTTCTATGACATTTACAACCACATCCTTTACTTGAATATTGTTGTTTTTTAATCAGACGTTACAGTAAAAGCATCTGAGAGTCAGAGGGTGAACGACGTCTTTACTTACTTTAGATAATGACACAGTTTGTATGTTCTGTCTAAATACATGATGTATTAACATGGTAGTGATGACATTTAAACACACACAGAAAAGAAAAGAAAAAGAGACGACCCTGCAGCAAAACACTCCGTTTACTTCAGCTTTACACCACTTATAGATTTACTGTGACGCAACACAACATAAACACCTCACTCTGTAAATAAACACACACAGTCATTTGCATGCAGGCACACACTTCAATGTGCAGTAATCAAACACATAAACACAATAATTCCTCCTCTTCTCAGCTCTGTTGCACCTCAACCTGCTGTTTTTAGTCATTTTCTTCCTCATGATTCGAGTCTGTGCACAGAGCACCTCCCCCCATCTCCATCCATTATCCTCACACTCGCTCTGGTTTGTGGCTGCTTAATCAGGGTAGTGTTTATATTGTGTGAAAACAACAAAAAAACAAAAACAAATCTGAGTATTTATTACATCAGCAAATATGGTTTTTGTATTGATTTTTTTTTTAAAGCCAAGAAAAGTGTAAGAATTTGTAAAAAACTGCCAAAAGGTGACTTAGGTGTTTTAACCTCCTACAATAGAGGAGGCAACGGACAACTTATATGTGTTACTTGTGTAGTGTGACTACTGGTCCAGAAAATGGAAAATAAAAGTAGAAATAGGAATGTCACAGTGAGAAAATGTGCAGTGTGCAGAGAGACTAAAAGGACAAAAGCTTAGAAATGATTTGTGGAGAAAGCGAGGAAGAAAAAATCAGACAGGTTACAGGTGAGAAAACAATATGAGAGAGTGGGTGAGACGGGTAGGGTGGGAGCTGAAGACAGACAGAGAGGGAGAGCTATGTGATGCACCACATGTGTCTCAGTTCCCTGAAGGTGGTCTGTAGGCGAGGTCGCTGCCCTACTGAGAAAAAAACAGAACAACAGGAAGAAGGAGGAAAAAAGTGCTGAGCATCCAAATATCAGACGGAGAACAAATATCACAGAACAGGGGGAGTCAGAGAGAGAGAGAGAGAGAGAGGGGGGGGGACTGGGGCACAAGCACATTAGTGACACGCATTAACATCAGCAAACGGGAGCCACAGGAGGAAGAAAAAAACAGGAGAAGGAGCGAGGAGAGGAGGAGAAGAAGTGACAAGACGGGAAGAAAAAGTGCTGATGGCAGATCTGTGACGGTGCAACCTCCGAGGACATGACAGTGACTCCCTCTCTCCTCTCTTCCTGGTTTCCTCGCTGCACCTCTGTCTCCTTATCTGTTCTCTGACCCTGTCTCCTCCTCCCTCCCTCCCTCTCTCTCTCTCTCACACACTGCTGCTCGCTCTCTCTTCCCACAGTCAGAGCAGGGAGAGCACAGCGCCTGGGTCGCATCTCCGTCTCTCTCTCTCTCTCTCTTTTCTATCTGTTTCATTCCTCTGCCGCACCTCCACTCTCTCTCTCTCTCTCTCTCTCCTCCTCCTCCTTTGATTGTCGTTCCACCGCTGAAAGCCTGTTAGTAAAATATCTCCGAGCTCGGCATCAGAGGCAGGACGCAGGAGAAGAGAAGACAAGTGGAGGGATAAATTTTGGGATCCCTCAAAAACAACTGAGGAGTCTTTGTTATCTTCAGGCTCTTGATGATCAACTCATCCTCCTGCTTCTCTTCTACAAGGAGATATTTAACATGGAAGACTTGATGTGACAGCAAAAAAAAAAAACCTTTTGCAGCTTTATTTTTCTTCACAGAACAAAGTGATGCACTGAAGTAAGGGACTGAAGACTGAAGACATCTCCAGGCAAAAGGAGGCAGAACTTCAAAAGCAGCAGAAGAACCTGAGCACAGACTTTAACTAAAACAGGACAAGACGCTGAATCAAGAGATTTTAAAAACCTTTTTCCATCCCGGGCTGCATTTTTTCACTGCCTCTGTCCCATCTGTACTTCTTCTCTACACGTCGAGCTCTGCTCTCCTTCACCTGAAGCTCAGTCATGCAGGTGTCCATCGCCTGTACGGACCACAACCTGAAGAGGGGCAATGGAGACCACAGCAAGCAGAGCGCCACCAGCCCCAACGTGGTGAACCAAGCCCGAGCCAAGTTCCGCACCGTGGCCATCATCGCTCGCAGCTTCGGCTCCTTCACCCCGCGCCACATCTCCCTCAAGGAGTCGACGGGGAAACACACGGGCATGAAGTACAGGTGTGTGTTTCAGAGTTTGTTGAATCAAGGAGGTGGAGATTCTTCAAAAACCAGCTGTTGTTTCGTTTGTGTGTTGCATCTTCATCAGTCTTTTAATATTCCTCATTAGTCTTCTGGTTCTGTTTTTGGTGAAAAGTGACAGATGGTGAATAAAAACTCACAATTTAAGGTTTCATCTACAACAAAACGATGCACTTCATGCTACTTCATGCTACAATCTTCATATTGATATTAAAACGCTGGTTTCCGTCATGTAAATCTTGTGATAACCTGTTGCCTTGTTGAGAGACACTAAACCTCATCACAGATGCCTTTTGTTGTTGTCATATTGTGTCAGAAAGTATGACGCCTCTCTTTGCCAGCACCATCTGAAGCAGCTTCTGCCAGACTTGCAGTATGTTGTCGTTGATCTCGTCGCGCTCCACATTTTAAATTTGTTCCCCGGTCTCCAGACTCATGTCCTACCTCCTGAGAGTTTCCTGACACATCCTATACGTCCTCTCTGTGTGTGTGTCATTACATCTTCTTGCTCTTTGTGTCTTTACACTTTCTCAGTTTTCTCACACAAACCGACTGACTGTCTGACACAAATCTTAAACCTCGCTGCTTCCTTTTCTCTCCTCCTCACACATACACAAGTGTTCAGATTCTCATGCTTGAATGGAAAAGGACTGTGTTTTTTTTTTTTTTGCTTCTGCTTCTCTCCCACACACCTAAACACTTTCTCCTTTCTGTGGTTTGGTGAGACATCTCTGCAGTGTGGGCAGAACGAGTGTCTGAGTCGGATTTGACCTGAGCGATACTGCCGCTCAGCTGACTTGTGTGTTTGACTCTCTTATAGCCTCAAGCTGTGAATCTTATGTAAAAATGTGATGCTGTTACTTTCTTTACAAGCTTTGCAGCTCAGAGTGCAATCAGGCTGGTGTGTGTGAAGATGAGCGTGTGTGTGTGTGTGCAGAGAAAAAAAGAGCCCGATTGTGTTAATAAAACCTCCTCATGTGAGCGTGGACATGATCAGACCTCGGTCTGGTAACAGTTCGGCTGCTGTGGGTAAATTTCAGGGTTTGTTTTTGGGGCTTTCATGTGCAGCAGCTGAGATCGAGTGCTTGGTTTAAACGAGCACGGTGCACTGCTCTGCACATGGTTAAATAGGTTAATGATGCAAAAAGTGTTTTTGCAACGCTTGCAGGGAAATAACGTTTCATTCACAGACATTTCCTCTCTCATTTACACCTATAGTGGACGTCTGTTGACATCATTTACAGCTATTGATTGGGTTTATTTTGGCCTCTCACAGTGTATCCTGTTTCTTATCTTTCATCCCTTTATTCTGCTGCTGCATGTGTTGAGCTATAAATGGAAATATAAGTGTTCTTGGCCACTTTTTTCAAAGGGCAGCAGTAAAAGAAGCTGAATATCAACACAACATAACAACTAAAAGGCTTAAGAATGTGTTTGTTTGATTTTTTAGCAACATTTTTAACAAGCGATTATGAATTTAACTTGAACTCTGCAGAAGACTCCTTCTTAAATTACATATCGTCTAGACTCTGACGCAGTCTAGACGACATGTAATGCAAGTGGGCTGTTATGTGGATTGAGCAGTAATGAGAGCTGCCAGACAGGTGTGCTGACTGTGGCTTGATGCCATGTCAGATTGCATTGGAAAAACAGATCAAAATGGTGGTCGCGTCCAGGGCTCAGGCCCAGATAAAAGGTGAAATTCACAGAGCTGCAGCTGGCAGATGACACAGAGTTGAAAGCAGACCTAGTGACAAATGGATTCTGTTTTCCTGCAGCTGAGTGAAAGTTTGGAACGGACTGAAAGTCGACATCATCCTGTTTTATCTCTAAACATTGAAAACCTTAATGTGTCAGAATCGATTGGGAGACTTGATCAGGGCATTGACTTCCTGAAGGTTTGAGTTGATCAGAGCTTCATGACTGTGACAACTGACAGGCTCGTGTTTGTAACCGAGAAATCTCCTGACACGTCCCGTCGGCGTTTGATTGATTATTCAGAGTATTGATCTTGAAAACAGACATGACTGGAAAAGGTTCTGACAACACTGTGACCCCGGCTGCTTCAAACACATCTCAGTTACACACTATTGTGTGTTAAAGTCGTTGTGTGTATACGATGGTTAAAGAGGAGAAGAAGAATCCCGATGTATCCTTGAAAAGCAAGAAACGACCACTCAGGGTTTTACTGCTGTGAAGCAGGAATAAACAGAGCAGCATGCAGAGACTTACAATCACTTACACGATGCCATGAGGGTGTTATTATGTGTGCCAGGAGCTTGCAGCGTTAGTCAGCATTAGTGATACAGAATATTTACGATAAGTATTCAGTTCAGGTCAGTGTTGGGTGATACTACATGTTCAGACTGAGTAGCTCCAAGAACAGAGATGATTGATGCTGGGGTTATTCCAGCAGCAGAAGCTGCAAACTTTAGTTGTCAGTTTTGACAGACAGTTATTGATGTTGATGCATTTCATGAAAATTGTTTGTGTGTTTTAATGCTGCAGGTATAAATTGATTGGATTGATTAAAACCCCCCTTGGAAGCAGTGCTCCAGCTGTAAAATGACACACACACACACACACTCTCCTCCTATAGACTATAGACTTCCACTCCTATGACGATAAGGACCCATATGCCGGTGCTGTCTTCCTGTCATTTCACCATTAAAAGTTCAGTCTGCAGGCAGACGATGGCGCAAATGACTGGAGACAATAGACGAGGTTGGGTTAGAGTTTCTGCTCAATAGGAAGAATAGATGAAAAGATGGAGAGAGATGGAAGCGAAGAGACAGACACATGATGAGAGACGACACCTGCGTGTGTGTGTGTGTGTGTGTGTGTGTTATCAGTCAGTACTGCATTGTCTCACTGCTGACAGTAATGCTTTGGGATGGATGTATAGGAACGGAGACAGTTTCTATACCTCCATCCTCCCTCTCTTTCTCTTTCTCTCCGTCTTTCTTTTTGATTCAGGAAGTGTTGTGCACACCATCTGTGAAACTGCAGTGACAAGTGGAGGATGTTTTTCACTGCTGCATGTGTGTGTATGTGTGTGTGTTTCACTTCATCTTCCTGTTACAGCAGCTATTTATCCCTTTTAACACAAACGTGTGTTTCTCATGTTAAAGAACAGATGTATCTTAACTGTCTCTGTCAATAAGTGAAGCTTGTATTTGTCTGTTTTCATGGGAACAATCTTCAAACTGGATAATAAAAACTAAAAGCTGATGCTAATTGAAGTTTAAGCACCCTGAAGACTTTAATCTCCAACTTTGATGTCCTGTTCTACACTATGTTTTAACCACATCAACAACACTTGGCTTATTAATCAACTGATGTAATGTGTTGTTTACTTGTGCCCTATGGAAGCTTGGCTGAATTGAAATCATTTAAATTTTAATAGGCTTCGACCGCAGTGGAGCAGTAGAGTAGGGCTCTTTATTTGTGCATGGGTGGAGAGGTGGGGGTGGTGGATGCATCACTGTACATCTGAATACAGTGATAAGATGTTGGATTATGTTGGATTTACAGACGCATCTCATTCCTTTCATACCAGCCGTGCTGCAGAAACAAAACATTTTTATTTTTTAACGTGTTACGAAATTGCATGAAGACTCCAACTGTCACGCTGATTCACTGCGATGAGAGCTCATTTAATTGATAATGATTTCATTTTGCATTTGCCTCAGTCAGATAAGTGAATGTACATACACTGGAGGGAGAGAGGCAGTAGGTTTCAATGGATCCAAACCTCACGCTGTGTTGCGACTGTGCTGGATGCAGAGCATACCTTTGTATAGCCTCCGTCACCGGGGGTGCTACTTGCTTCCCCGCATCAGTGTATGTTGTGATAATGAGCTGCAAATTAGCCCGAGTCCCTAACTTGGCATCGTTTGAAATGAATTGAAGAACCAGAGTGAACTCTGTGTTGTCTCTCTGCTGGTTTGAGATTTCTGTGCAAGCTTCTTTTATTGATGAAGAAAAGAAGCAGAGAGAGAGAGAGAAAAAGAGAGGACAGATGTAAAAATAAGGAGAGGAGGAGCAGGAGGCAGGTATAATTAATACAGCGGAGCATTAGGAGGAATGAGGCTGTGTTCGACTTAATATCAAATCTATTAATAAGTCAGCAGTGTGTGCGTGTGTCTGTGTGTGTGTGTGAGATAAAGGATACAACCCCTACAGAAATTTGCAGCATTAAAACACTGTATTTAGTATCATGCACAAGTGTCACTATCAATTAACCTTAGTGAGGCTCCGGCTTTTCACTCTGGGACTCATCAGGTCCAGTCACGTGTCGACATGTTTAATAAAACACCAGACTCACTCAGAGAGACACGAGGACCCGAAGTCATGATGTCTTGTCCAAGTTAACTCTCTCTTGGAGTTTACTCTACATTTTCTGTGACACATCAGATTCTCTGGAGCTTTTTGTGATTAGAAATGTGTTAAAACATTAGCAAAGCTCTTAGTGTTTGAATATTTTGACCCTCCATTGTTTACTAGCTTGCAGTCTTCTTCTCTCTGCCTTTTTGTTGGTGCATTGCAGTGTTTCTCGGTGACGACCGTCATCTGTAGGTCTAAAAACGAGGAATGTTTATCGAAACACCCGCGGGAATAAGACGATGGTAGTAGGGATCCGTTCAGACATGAGGAGCAACAGCGTTTAAACAGCAGTTACTTTGGGAGCGTTGAAAAACTTATAATCTTTTAAAAACCTTTAACATCAGTTGGCCTCTTGTTGTCAGTTCACTCAGTACACAGGGAACTGATGGTAATGAGTCTCTATGGTGTTTTTTTTTTTTTTTTTACAGAAGTGCTGCCACCTCACTGAGAGGTGAGATGCTCCAGAGCCTCTCAGGGTGTTAGGACGGAGCCTCGAAGGGTTTTTACCAACAGATGAGCCTGTTGGGATGAAACTGCATGTAAACACCGGCTCATATGAAACCACACAGACAGAACTAATTCTGCTGAATGTATGTGGATGTAAATATAAACACTAAAACGTTCCCATGAGACCACGCAGGTTTATCATTACTGCTCATTACCGATGCATGTTTATACTCTGAATCTACACACGCAGAGATGCTCATGTTCCTCTACTTCTAAGATGAGTGTCTGGGTGGAATTGTGTAACGCTGGAGGCATCATTTTTTCAAGTTTTCAAGGTTTTTGTAGCTGCAGTATATCAGGAAAGTCTTGAAGGACTTTCTCATGAAATTAATTTGGTTTCGGTGGTTTGGTTGGTCAGTAGTAAAAGGTCACTGTGATCTCACAAAACCCTTTTTTTTTGGTTATATCACCAGAATTCATACTCCAATTTAAAAAGAATAAAATAAAAAACGATCGGACGACACATGAGGTCCAGACGGGAAAACAGAAGCGAAGATTGTCAGTGTTTACCACATTTGGTTCTATACTGAACTGAAGTGTACGTCCGTCTGGTGTTTCTTTAGCAACATTATCTCTATATGAAGCAGCAGCTACTGTCACGGCTGCAACTTTACAAGACGATTCATTCAGTCTTTTTGTCAATGAATTTACAAACAATACAGCAGAACAACACAACAGGAAAGATTTATTTATGCAAATGTCACAAATATTCACTGCATTTATTCTGACAGCAGATGGATTGGATTATGTTAATAGATTTAAACAGTATGAGGACAAACACTAGTGACTTCTTATTTTTAGTCATTATGGACCAAAATCAGTAACTGTATGACATTTTAGCATGTGTTGCAATATATATATATATATATATATATATATATATATATATATAGATGATGGACAAGAGGGTGTTGTAGATGATGGACAAGCACACACATGAACACACACACACACACACACACACACATGCACATTGTTAATTTGGCAGATGAGTGTTGGTGTGAGCTCAGCGACTGTCTGTAACCTGCTGAGAGCTTGAACAGTGCAGTGGTGTGAAAGGCCAGATTAGCAATTGCTGTAAAAGTGTCGGTGTTGCGTGCCAATCTATGGTGGAGGTGAGAAGATGATGTCCTGTATTTATACTGAAAAAAAAACACATTTGTGTTGACTTTTATTATTATCAGGCATTTTGTTTGTGTGAAGATGTAAAGTCTGTTCACTCATGACAACAAATAATATGCAAATGAAAATGACGATAATGAGTAAAAGAAGGAGTTCTTCTTCTTCTTCTTCTTCTTCTTCTTCTTCTTCTTCTTCTTCTTCTTCTTCATTTGTGTTGGTCAGACTCCAAACCACCACACACACCGAATACTCAACAGCCCTAACTAACGCATTATCTCTGCTTGTTGCTATGGTAATCATGTCCTTGGCTCTTTAGTGCCATCATTCCATTTGGCACACACACACACACACACACACACACACACACACACACACACACACACACACATATGACAAGAATCATGGGACTGGACAATGACTGGTCATGATGTGAACTGAATAAAACAGATTTTCTTTTTAAACTCAGTCCTGCCTGTGGCCAGTTTTTCTTGTTTAAAAAAAAAAAAAAAAGTATAATTTTTTATGAATTTTTATAAATTTTCACAATATGTTAATGTCAGTTAATGCTTATTTCTATCCACTTTCATTTTGCAAATATTCAGACTTGATGCTTTGAGTTTGGAGCTATGAAATGAGCAGCACAAGTTTATTTTTTTTTTTTTTTGCAATATATTAGGAAGAGTTTATAATCATATTTGGTGTTTATTTCTGTGGAAATTAAAATCTTGTTACTCTATTTTAAGCTAAACTCACTTATTTCACTGAATCACCAGTTTTGACATTAGTTCAAACTTTGTTATAGAAACAAACTTAAATGTCCATATATGTTTCCCTGCTGCTCTGTACTAACTATGTGTTGTAATAAGCTTCTTACCCAGACGACCTTTACAACAAGAGGTCAGTCAGTCTCACAGAAGAGAGACAGATATGTCATGATTGGAAATAATTACACAACAAAATCCCTACAGGGTCCGTCATATTAAACTGTTGGGAGAATAATAAATAGTGATTGTCACTAGTTGTCTGTGCCCTTAGGAGTCCTGAAAGACACTGAGAGGATTATTAATTTAGTGACAGGTCTGCAGCTGAATCTTGGGCTTAGTTCAAATCTTTTATCTTGAATGTGACAGCAGATGATGAGAAAAAATACCTCTCGGTGAAAAAGCTAAATAAAAGATTTGACTTGTTCGGTGGCCGCTGACGGTGAAGTTACCGTTCGCTTGCTGAGACGGAGCCACGTGTCACTGTTGTGGTTCCTCTGATTTGATTTGATCTAGATCTCTCTGAAGTTCATGTTAAAGATAATGAGGTCATCTCCATTCAAACTCGCTCACTTTTACTTTTTAATTATAGAAAGTGCCAGGATGCTCCGGCAGGTTTGTTTCATGATGGAGAGAGACAGTGATTTAAATGAGGTTTAGAGCCAAAACTCAACGTGAGCATTGATCACAGATTTTCTACTTCCTGAGCTTCTTCAACATGATGGAATAAAGTGCAAAAGGAAGTGACTTTGCTTTTCATTTATCCCTGTATTCAGCAGCACAGTGCAACATTTCTGCTGCTGGGTGCCTTATTGTGCACCTGTTTTCCTCTTAACTAGTGGGATAATCAAAGGTCCAGTAATTAATAACCGGCTGCTCTTGACTATAACCCTCTTGAAGATAGTAGGATGTGACAATTGTTCATTAAAAAATCTTCCTACCATAACTTTCAAAGGAAGAACCGACCAAGTTATAAAATGTTTCTAAAAATACTGTTCAAATAGTGAATGAGCAGTGCAGCATACGTCTTGGTCTAAAACTATTGCCCTGTCAGGCTGCAGCAGTCTGTTTCACAGCAGCTCTCCTGACAGCTCTGTAAGTGGATTTGTAAGGATTAGTTGTGATCCTTGTCCGGCTGCTCAGAAGACTGGAGGTACTGCAGCATTGGTATAAAACACACATGACCTCTGGTGTTCTGGTTGAGGACAAATGGTCAATCAGATGGTGAACACCGTTCCTGAATACAGATCAAATCTAATTCATAATCCAGCATCAGATGTTGCACAACATCTGATGCTGGGGTCTTACATTTTCTCTTGTTATGTTTCATTTGAATTCATAATCTTAAATAGCAGCAGTTACACCAACTTTACTTTCCGTGTTTGTGCCGAGGAAGAGGAAGGAGCTGCCGGCGCCAACGTCTCCCCGTCGTGTTTTGCAGTGTTTTTTAAAAGCGACCTCTCAATTGGTGTTCTTCATTTATTCAAATGATTATTATTATTATTATTATTACTACAAGAAACTTCCACCTCCGCACTCTAGAGGAACAGACATTATAACAGCTCAGTGCTTAGATGTGGTGTGTGTTGTGTACTAGCTGCAGCAGCTCAGACAGGAAAAACAGTGCGATCCAGAACAACAGCGGAGGTCGTCACACAGCCAAGTCCAAGTGTTTGTCTAGGAAGGAAGAGCAGCGATGACGGGACAGACGCCGGCTCTGTTGTATAACGGGAACAGCCACACCATGCTGGGTTGGTGCCTTTTACACATCAGTGAAAGTTACTTTTCTTCTTTGTCTTCTTCACAAGACGAGGCTCAGTTTAGTCTGTGTAGATACATCACTGCCACTTAAGACCTGTGAGTGCTGGGTATCGTCCCAAATCTGTTCTGTGGTGAAAGTTTATACCATTTATACACCTTGTTTTAAAACACTGCTACTAAATGTGACTTTTTCCTTCCAGTGAAGACTTCTTTAATAGCTCTTTATCATATAAAAATGGCTGTAACATATAATGTAATAGTTAAATAGTTTACTGATGTAGGAGTAAAGAAGGCTCAACCATATCCTGTGTGTGATCAATACTATTGATCCCCTGTGAAATGTTATTGACGGTTAATGAAGGATACAACATTACTGTACATAAACACAAACATCCTTTTGTTTGCACAAAACTAAAGGAGACGGACACGTTAGATGATCCTACAACTGCTGCTTATAAATCTAATCTGTCTCAACCAGATGTTTCCCTGTGTTGACATCATTTTCTTGTGTGTCAATGGAAACAGTTACACCTTTATTTCTCACTTGAACCAATAGTAAAAGCAAATTTCCAGAGGCTTGTATTTGAAGAACAGAAACATGTTAATGATTTAAAGCTCCATGTTCCATCTGATGTGATATAGGTGTGAACTGTGAGGAATCAAAGAGCATCACGATCTCGTAGGACTTTGGCTGTGTTATAATTTAACACGACATGGTTCTACTTTGATCTTTGGTATATTGGAGCAAAAAAAAATAAAAAATTAACACCCAGTTTGATGTTACAGGCTGCTGATGTGTTTCTGCTCTTCCCATCTCCTCCTTGTCGTTATTTAACTGGGTAGACATTTTGCTGACATGGTATTCTTGGAATTACATTAAGTTACTGTCAGAACGTGGTGCAGACGGGTCCGCGGTGCGATGCGAGAAGACGAGAGCTACAAGTTGTCAGAATGATTATTAATTGGTTGTATTCATTTTTACTGACAATTGAACAAATCCCCGGCCTCAGCTGTGAGCCACGTGTGTGTTAAATGTGCATATATGGCTGTATAACACACACAAATCCATCTCCCTCACAGATGTTCTTTTTCAATCTTCCTTCCTCAGCTTTTTCTCTTCTTCCTTCTCTCCCTCTTCATCCCTGTTTACTCTTCTTTCTTCCGCTGACAGCCATAGCATACTAAATGCTGAGAAATAGCGTGTTACATTCTGTTGAGTTGCACTGACTTTGATTCCAGCTGTAAAAAAAAAAATCACCTAACTGTGCCCTGAGGCTGAGTTTGTGCCTGCTACATAGTTACATCCCTCCACGATGAGACACAGACAAACACACACACAAATAAAATACAGACTTGTTAACACCCACACGTTTCATTAACATTTTACACATTCAGTTAATGAATTGAGTGAGCGAGGTAAAGCGTTGTGTATTCAGCTCAGTGAAGCGCGGTTTGTACAAACATGATAATGCAACAATTTAAAATGATTAGTAAAACAGTCAATAAATCAATTTACAGAAAATAGTTCAGTAACGGTGAAGCCAAACTTCAAAGTCCACTTGAACAAATAAAGATAATAAAGAAGTAATGTTTTGTAATTATTGATATTATTCATTTCTGTTTTCCTGTCTTTTTTTTCACTGCACCGCTGGTTGGTGTTAAACAGACAACAAACTTAAAATGGTCCAGAGTCTGTTTCACCATGAATACCAGAGATTCTGTTGAAGTAATATCAGTTTGATCATGAAACCAAATAGTTAACAATGAAAGTCAAACTCCCCTAAATTGTCATTTTTAACCACTAATAAAGCTCAAAATATCACTTCACTTCAGCAGTAGCATGAATAGGGTCCCTATTCATGCTACACAAACACTATAGTGTTTGACACAAACACTATATTTCAAACAGGTTATTGATTAATCAAAAAAATTGCCTTCAGATTCATTAGAAATGAACATAACTGTGAATGGCAGCCGACTGTGAGGCTGCATCGTCGTCTATAACAGAATAAATTCATATTGATCACAGATGTGATGACAGCTATGGAAGGAGACAACTCTACACCCTCACTCCATTATCATTATATCTTCATGTATGAAGATGGTGGTGGTGTGTGTGTGTGTGTGTGTGTTTTGTATCCATATGAAGGCCATATAATTGTCTATCGTCTCCATGGAGATGTGAATGACTGCAAACGCTGTAAGCAAGAGGCTCTGTTGTGTGGGTTTGTCTAATGTGTGTGTGTGTGTGTGTGTGAGCAGTTTGACTTGGTGGAGGTGTTGCAGCTGTTTTTTTTTTTTTTTTTAAAGTGGATTTTGTATTTTTGTTTGGTGCAAACTGTGTTTTTCCAGTAGAGCTCATAGCATGTTAACAGTTTGCTATGTTTTTGTTGTTTTTTCATCTCTCATCAGAGACTCAAACAGTTTCCACGTCTTAAAACAATCTAAGCGCGCACACACACACACACACACACTCTCACCTGCAGATCGATAGCAGTGAGTCTCGAGGAAACAGATGAATTAAAGGGAAATAGAAAGGAGCGTGTGTGTGAGTGAACGAAGGCAGAAGTGTGCATGTGAAGAGCTATGTGGTCACGTACTGTGTGTAAACTCCCTCAGCTAATTATTTGATACAACTAAGATGGATTTCTTCTCCGTCCTCTTCTTCCTTTTTCATGTGATATTGAGTCTGTGTCAATGTCAAAGTCGACGCAATAAAATCTTGACCTCTCATGTCTCCCAGTGCCTAGATAATAGCTCAAGAAAAATCGTGTGCTTTTACTTTGAAATGCTGAAACGATGTCTTCAAACTTTCTGAAGGACCGTCTCAAACTGTTTGTGTAAAATGTGAATCCGCGATAAATTACTCATTCACCCAGTGAGACTGATGTTTGTATCACTATCACCATCTCTACATGGTAATAGCGTGATTCTTTGCGGTGTTAGTAGCTTGTTCCCCTTTGAGGAAACATGTGATTATGTCTGCATACATCTGCATGACAACGCGCTTGCACACTTTGCTAATTGTAGTTTTAGTGGACGACCCTCTTCCTATCTCCTTCTCCTGTTCTTCCCGTGTAATTATCCTCATTTAATCGTTACGATTATTTTCTTCTTTCTTCTCCATGTTGTCCGTTGCTCTCAGCATGGATTTATGTATGACTGTGTGTTGTAACGTCTGTGTGACGAACTAAGAAGAACTAAGACCATTTTTAATGATGTGAATGTAGATTGTGGGGGGAAAAAAGAAGGGTTTTGGGATTCATTAGTTGTTATCCAGCCGACACAGCACTCATCAGCTAACGCTGCTTAGTTTGCACTTTTTAACTGAAGCTTAATTATTCACATTCACACCTCAGATGTAACGAAGATGAGACATAAACACCTGGCGAACACGAACACACTGTGGGACTCCCATCAACGCAAAACCATAGATTGTTTACGTAAATACCTGTCTCTCTGACAGGACCATGTTCACTACCTGTTATTAACCCTCACCCTTATTGCCTCTAGGAAACAGCAGATGCAGCCAGGCATTATGGGAAAATCTGAAATAATGAATTTCAGCCTCAAAATGATAAATAATTCAGATGTTTTAAACAAGAAAAAACAGGATTATTTGATCATAAAAGTCTGATATATGATATTAATATTTTTTTTCCTTCTCTTTTTTGGAGGTGTATTATATATATATATATATATATATACGTGTATTATATTAATAAGGTTGGTGCAAATAAAAGTATTTTTTTATTCAGTCAGGTTGAATATTAAAGACCCACATCAATAGATGTGATTATATTTTTTCCACCAGCCCACGGGACCATCAGCGCACATTGTTTTGTAGAGAAGTGCAAGAATGCAATAACTCGGTAGATAAATAGTCGAAGCATCTAAAGTATTTACAGACGCAGCAGCAGCAGGAACACCAAGCTGTATTCAGTCTAATTATATGAATATAAGTGGCCAAATCTAAGAGGAGGCAGTGGTTGCACTTCCTTTCTCATCTTTAGAGATCTAAAGACGTGATAAAAGCAGCACTTTTTGGGGAAATTTTGCCACATCTGAGGAAGCAAAAGTCAAAAATTGCCAAAGATGAAAGGAAGATATCTTCTCATGTCCTCACACACACAAGGTTGGATATGTTTATATTATAAGGAAAGTAAAAAAAAGGCAGAAAAGAGGTCAATCAAGACAGAAGATGTGCAATTACAGAGAGAGAGAGAATCTGTTAATCTGAAGCTTATTCTGTACGGATGGAGAAGGAGAAGGGGCCAGGCTGGTGCAGGTTGGTGCATGGCTCAGCGAGCAGTGATGCCGTGTTGTGAATTATGCAGCATGAAGTGATCAAGCAAGGTTTGCTGAGTGTGGTCAGAGTCTACATGAACTAATTTGCAGCCCACATGGTGAACTGGCAGAATATAGAGTCACAGAAAGCAGATCCAGTAACTGCAGATGTTTGTTGGTGTTTGTTTCTCTTGATGTTGTGTCTTTTTTTAGGCTCCATGTGATTTTCCAATAAATCCAGACGTACTTTCCATTTCAGGGTTAATTTTTCCACGTGTACACACCGGAGAGGCTTTTTGTTTGGATTGCTAAACCGGCAAATTAATTTTAAATCCAAGTGTAGTTCAATAAAAGGTCACCTTGTTAAAGTGAATTTGAGATTTACTTTGTTTTATGCATCTTTATTTACTTTTGAATTGAATCAAAGAGCTGAGGAATTTGTTGATCCCTGAAGGGATTTAGTTGTCACAGTGAGCGGGAAACTGGGGCTACATTTAGCCTGCTTTGATTACTGCTACAGTCTAAATGTCACCATCTTTTATTTTAACACACAGTCTCTGAAAGTAGAACACGAACTGTACAAAACACAACAAGTCTTGTCCGAAAAGTCTCGTATACAAAAAGTAAACAACTTTGTCCTTTTGCCTCTGACGTTCTTTATACGATTATTGGAAACCTATCCAGATGAGAAACCAGCTAATTTAATTTTTAAACAATACGCTGATAACGACCATAAAACAGCAGTAAGCAACATTATGTTGGAGACTCAGCAGGACTCATTTCTCTCCTAGATGCTGGTATATTATACTTTTTATGGCCCTCAGCAGTTTTATGACGTTTATCATTCGTTATATTTAAACCAATGTGTGTCTCTTGTGTGTGTGTGGACCTTTACCTGTATCCATGCCAGTGGTGTGTGTGTGTGCAGTCGAGTGTATAAGGCAGTAATTTAGTGGGAATCCATCGGAGCATTTCTGGTCTGCTGTTGTGTGGGATTTATCGATCGTGTCCCACAGACTCCGGCTCCACAACCTGCACTCTGATGGCCAGAAAATCTGCTGGCTCCGACTTTTTTCTCATGAGTGAATTTAATTCAATCTCTTCACTTGTTTGTGTGTGTGTGCATGTGTGTGTGAATATGTTTTAACACTATGGTTGTGGTGGAAGCTGGTGTGTACAGTTGTAAAAAGAAAAAAAAAGTGTTGGTCTTACAAAATATGAATGTGGATGAATCTGCAATTTTGCGTGTTCATATTTATTCATTCAGCTAATACCAGCTGTGCCTGTAGCTCTGTTTGCACCTGTGTGTGTGTGTGTGTGTGTGTGTGTCTACAAATATGAGTGTTTGCCTGAGTCTCTGTGTGCATACAGATGTGTTTTAGTTTAGTTACACACAGTTAAAAGCCTCTAAACGTTATCACAGCCTGATCAGACTAAAATCATTTTCTTTTCTTGAAATAAACTGTTTTCATCAGTTTGTCTTTTGGGGGAAGAAAGAAACCTAAATGATGTTATTATTTATTGAAAAATGTGCATTACTATTTTCTGGGAACATATTGGAGGAGATGGAGGTCTAATTAACAGAAATCCATGTCTACTTCAAGATGCAGCAGTTATTTTTCATTCCTCTCAGTCAATAGTTTCTTTCTATCTTGGATCTGGTAGAGAAAGAACCAGTTATACCAATTTATACCAGTTTGTTTTTATCTTTTTAGGTTAGAGTGATAACTGACTTGCATGATAAACTGACCTTCACCAGATTGTAAGACTCTTTTTTTTATTCCATGCGACCGGTTGTGGTTCGGTTCACTGTGATTATATCAACAAGAGCAAATGAGCATAAACCGTGTGGTTTTCATGAGCACGATGTTCATCACCAGATGTTTCTACAGCCAGAGGGAGAGAAGGTGTAAACACGTTACAGCCTGATAATGTATATATGACAACAGACGAACCACACGAGCTGTATGTGAAGTTCATATACCTGCAGAACAAAAAACTAAAACTTTTAGAAATAAAATGATTGTATTCATACAGACGAGTTCATGATTGATGATTTAATATCATCAGAAGAGTTAATATCATCTAAAAGGGATAAAACTGTTCATATCCAGTGTTATTACCTTGCTAAGTTATAATTTTAGACTCTCATCATAAATTAAAAACTCACATTCATGTTGTTTTCTCAGTATTTTTTTTAGCTTCTTTCATTTCTTAAATGTACCAACAGTTTTATCCACAGTCAAATATTTATCAAATGTAATATGTTCATCTAATCTGTGACCATCGCTCATTCCTTCAGTCGTTTTCTTTGATACTTTGTTTTCTTTGACCAGTGAAGTCTTTTCATTTTCCTGAATGTTAATTACTTCGTGTTTCATGAAAACATTCCTTTGTGGACTCTCTCTTCTGTCCATGTAGAGAAACGTTAGTTTGAAGTCGTGTGTCTTCAGTGTAACGGCCATGACCCAACAGATGAAAGAAATTCTTATCCATTTAAATCATTAATTTCTGGACCTTATTAACATTGTTTCTCTGATATGGGCTGAATATATTAGACCGCTTAGGTCTTCAGGGGAATAATGTCATGAAATGTTATATTGATAGTGATGATATTCTGTCGCTTTGACCATTTTTGTTGAAATGGAAAGAAAATAAATGTTTCATTGTTCCATTTCCATTAAATCGCTCAGTATAATGAAACGTAGGATTGAACAGTAAGTGTACCATGTACTATAAACTATTTCTTATTCATCTTTTTCCTATTTGATTTTAGTTTCAGGCTGGTTTTCATTCACTAAGTTTAAATGATGCAGGGGCAGTCGACTTGGTCGTTAACGAGCAATAACGGGTTAACGAGTTTGTCTATGAGCGTGTCAGATTGCTTGTGTGTGTGTGTGTGTGTGTCCATACATTAATCTCCTTTATTGATTAAACTTCTAATTAGTGAATTTACTCACCAGGATAATGAACAGAAACGAGAGCAGAATAGAAAAAAATCTTTCTTGTTGTTGCTCATTTTATACAATAAAATTAAACACAAATGCATTTTATTTTGCTATAAGGAATCTTGGCCATCGAAACATATCAACTGTAGTGAGTGATATTGTTTAATTACCTTCAAAATCATTAATGTAATGATAAATAGATGATGTAATAATGCTGCTGCACCTTGTTGACGATCAATTAACTTTCATATTAAAGACGATTAAAGACACTGACATCAGAAGGTGATTATAGGATATTAAAATATGCTAAATAGTGAGGGTTTGTTCCCGTTAATAAGCATCAGCTCGTATTGTTTCTGACATATTGAAGATGAATGGTGGCGGTTGGTGCATCTGTTTTACTTCATATCTGCAGCTGCACACGTTACAGTTACAGTCTCTCTCTCTAAATGTTGGCTAAGCTGCTTTGAAACCAAGTTCATTTGGACTTATTCTTGCAAACTTTTATTCTGGCAGACTCTCTCTCTCTCTCTGTGTGTGTGTGTGTGTGTGTGTGTGTGTGTGTGTGTGTGTGTGTGTGTGTGTGTGTGTGTGTGAGCAGATGAAAGGACAGAAGCAGTACGACCAGAAATGACAGCAGCAAAACGTGTCTCAGCATATTTTTATTTAATTTTTTTTCTGTTCACTGAACGCTGTGAAAAAAAAAAATGCTTAGGCACTGCGCCCAGGTCTTATAATTGTAATGAAATCCCTGCTGTTTATTCTGGCAACGTGTGGCAACAAACAAAATAAGCATTTAAACATAACAGCAAATATTGAGGTCAGCAAAAATATGATCAAGGTAATTTTTTTTTGACATAATGTAGGATGTAGTTGCGGTGACAGGTGAGATGTAGTGTTGTTTACTCTAGTGACGAGAACGATTAGATGAAGTATCGAGTTTGTTGTCTGTTATAGTTCGTCCAGAGGATCGGTTCAACCTTGTGTTGTCTGTTACGACAACAGAGAAGCTGCTCAGGTGGCAGCAGCAGCAGCAGGAAGACAGATTGTTGGACATCAGACAAAAAAAAAAAAAAAAAACTGCTGAGTTTCTATCTCAGCCTCTTCGTTTGGCAGACGTCCCTGTCTCTTCTCCTAATTTGAACATTTTAATAATGTACAGTGCAGTGTCATCACTGTGAGCTACTGAAGTCCAGTCTGTTTGTATTAATGTGATGTCTTTACTCCCTGCTAGGAGTCTTTGTAAAGACCCTGTGTCCATGTGGAGAAACCACTGATCTTGTTGTGTCCTATAGCTGCAGCTTGTTTATTCTCTCTCTGGGGCTGCAGAGAGAAAAACAAATCCCTTCTTATAGTGGATTAGTGTTTTTGTGATACTGGTAACGGTGGATGTTTTAAGAAGCATCTTTAATTTGAATTTGTTATAAAATCTGCTTGTGTTTTTTTTTGCTAATATGAGCTGACATAATACTACTACTACTACTGTGGTTTTGTCATTGAGCAGGTTGTTGGAGCAGCTGTTCATGTAAGTAGAAATACAGATCAGCACATTTTCCATTCAGAGCTTAAAACCCACATAAAAGATCCTACCAACGACTGGTTACATAATGAGAAAAAAAAAAAAAAAGAAATACATTACAGGACCTTCAGTAAAATGAATTCAGGTTGAGTCGTCAAATAAATCCTTGGTACAAAATGCGAGGTCATGAAATCAATAATACTGGAGCGTATATGTACAGTGCAGTGTGCATGCATCTATTTGTTGTCCATTTTATGACCAGCACATCTGTGTGTACAGTATTCGTACATATGAGACGACATTTATTAGAAGTCAGAAACTGGTTGGTTGATCGGTCATTTCTCCTCGTCCTTTCCTCACGTTTTTGGGAGGAGAGCCCTGATATGATCACGATTATGGTGCATTTAATACCAGATTGCAATGGTACTGGCTTCAAGCTTCACTTTGTGTGTGTGTGTGTGTGTGTGTGTGTGTGTGTGTGCGTCTTTTACTGAAGCAGAATCTTGGATCTAAGAATCTCATTTTGTATGTTTTTTTTTTTTTTTTTTGCTCCAGGCTCTGAGTCATTTTAGTCCACAGTCACTGTTTTTTTTTTATGCTGTAAAAAATGCATTGATTTTTATATATATATTTTTTCATTTCAAGTAAAGAAAACCAAGCAATGTTTTAAGTCATTGTCACTTTTAATATCTTGTTGATTTTGACAGAATTCAACCAGATATCTGATGTTTGTACCAAGAATAAAAAATAAAATAGTTTCAGTTCTTTTAGAATAACTCTGGCGGGAGTTTCTTCCGTCAATCATCCTTTAACAAGCATTTATTCCACTCAAGGTTGTTTCAGATCTACGTCTCTATGCTGTATCATAATCTCTCTGGTGTCTAAAGCCTTTGATCCCCATCAGTGTGTATACAGTATACACAGGATGATGATATCGGCTTAGTTCAGCAGCAACAGTGAATAATAGGACTATAGATAACAGAAGTGTGTGAAACAGTGAAGCCACTTGAGTCCAGATAGATCACAGAGGTTGGTGAAATGATTCAGGCCTGAAATGTGAAGATCTTTGCCCACGCAGCGTCTCTGAGTCACTGCAGACTCACACTGGGCTCCGCTCGGTTCTGTCCTCGTCTAATTATTCACTATTATTTTCACATGTATGTATAACTGTACTTAAAACATGTTAAAAATCCACCTTGCTTTTGTCTTTATGACAGTTGCACATTAACAAATACATCCCTCACTTGTCTTTGTAAACAGGGAGCTAATTGTGGATCGTTTGCATTTTGAAGAATCTAAATCGAAGTAAATGTGCCTCAGGAGAGAAATCAGTTGAGTTGTGATATATTTTTTCGTACCTCTAATACAGATATTGTGCTCTAACAGAGCTGAGAGGATGGAAATGACTATATAATGATGTGTTATGGTTCCTGGTGGTGGGTTTCTACAGTGGGGGTTGAATTACAGTGAACAGGGAGGTTCTTTATTATTTTCCTATATAGAAAGCTGCATTCATTCATCACGTCAAGTTAGCTTTTGTTCTCCTATAGCTCTAGTTTCTCTGTCTATTCCCTCCCCCCGAGGAATCAGTTTACTGAATCATTAACATGGTCCCTCTGTAAAAAAAAAAAAAAAACAACTCAATTAGTTGTGTTTCTACAACCTGTAGTTTCTTTACTGTTAGTGAACGGCTAGAAGCTTTAAAAATAAAAGTAGAGTTTCCTATCATTACATATGTTCCTAGGTCATAAATGTGAGAGTAGACGCAAACAACCTTTATGTTTGTTCAGGTTGGAGGAATTCTTTGAAAAATAACACTCAGAGGTTTAAGATCAATGATCTATTCCTGCCTGCGGAGAGTAAGATCTAAACAGATTTTCAGAGAAAGAAACAATTATTTTCTTGGCCCTCGGCTCCTGTGAGTCTCTGACGTTTGGATGCAGTTAATGAAAGTTGAGAAAATAACAACTGGTGATTTTAACTTGGAATAAAAACAGAAAACCTTGGTAGAGTTGAACCTGTACACACACATACACACTTATCAATGGCACTAAATGTAAATTAGATGTTGAGACACGTTAACACGTGTAATTGAAGACGTGCTGATAAAATAAAAGCTGCATCGACTGCAGTCATTCACAATCTGGGCATATCCGCTAACGCTGTGTATCTTCACATGAACGCATGTCAAATCATCCCCACACATGTGCACAGAGTCGCCACCGCAAATCTCTCCACGCTCACAATTACTGCTCTTGTCTCAGCGTAGATCGGAGCAGCAACTGTGAATGTGTCAAGGGACTGATTGGCTGAGAGTGTGCTTCCTACCCAGTACCAGTGGTGGTGTTATCTCGCCTCGCTTCCAATGTGACAGCTTTTATATTACGCAGCCTACTGCATTACTCTGCCTAGATGTAGGCTTTTAGAGCTGCCGCCACTTACTCCTCCGCCCGCTGCCACCGACCGCCACCCGTCCACTCAGCTCTCAGGCTATGATGGGCATGAAATAACCTCCACCGCTGAAATTGCCGCTTAGTTCATAGAAACAGTTTTGCTCGTAAGGATGAACAGTCACAGCCACATAAAGTCACAGCGTGCGAGCAGCAGGTGCGAATGCATGTATAGTCAAGCATGTGCACAGATGTATTCATGTATTTATGGATGCATGACTGCAAACGCAGTCAAACAACCTCATATACACACAAATGGATTACTTCCTTTTCAAAAAAAAAAGAGATAACACATCAGACTGCAGCAGAAGAGTCAGATTCTTGAATCCTTTAAATAATGGGTCATAAAGATGCGATTTTATTTTATTTTATTTTATAAAACACAGCCCGGTGCTGTAGTTTGTAGCAAATGTTTCTCAAACAGAAGAAAATTTCAGTTTGAATCTTCTTGTTGTGACGTTAAACTTGAAGAATGAAGCTGTGATTTGCTCCTCAACTAATAATAGAAAGTGACACCGTTCATTGTCATAGTAACACATTAAAATGAATAAATGAATAACACGTGAAACAGAATCAGGTGAGATCTGTAAGAGATGAAAGATCTGAAATGATCCATCACCGTTTTCTTATCTCTCTGCTCCTTATCTATCGTCTCCATCCATCTCCTGCAGCGTTGATGCTCAGCTTGATTGTGATTAATTGCTGTTTTTCTCTCTTGGGAACCTGAAAGCAGCTTCATCGCTCTAATTTTTCACTCACATTGTTTCACTTTTCCTCTTTAACAGCATCGTTAGCAGTGCAGCCTTTTACCAACAGAAGATTTACAGATATGTTTTACAACTTATCACAAATTTTGACTTCAAATTCCTTGGGTGAAGCAGCAGAGATGTGTTGTAGAGGTGAACAGACCTGTAAGTAGAGTAGGTCACTGATTAAAAACAAGCCGTTCAATCATCAATCAATCAGCCAGTGAAGGGTGGTTAAGATTGTTTTCTCAGTGTGTTAAAAGCCCGACAGCAGCGTCAGATGAAACCAGAAGAAAGAGCTTTGTGATAGTTTGGTCTGAAGGAGATGAAAGCACAGATGACCTTCTCTATATCTTCAGATAAAAAAAAGAAAAACCTGATCGAAGGTAAATATCTCAGCTGTAAAAAGCATGATCGCAGACTGGGTGTCTCTATATGAACATACAGAGACACCCAGACTAGTGCAGAGATAATTGATGCTGCTGGTTCAAAGAGCAAGATGGTGTAATTATTACCACTTAATTTAAACGACTGCAGGAAATTACTGGACATTAATCAGTGCAGGAAAAATACCTGCAGTAATATTAAAATGGCATTCAAGTGGCATGAAATTCACAGTTTAAACCATCTGGTGTCATTGTGTAAATTGAGGTAGTTACAGTATTTATGACGTTTTTTTATTATGAAGCGAAAAGTTACAGGACTCATGTTATAGGAAATCAGACTTTGATATATCTGAACAGGAATGAGGAAACTGTAACAGCATCTAATGAAGTTTATATTAAATTCAACAAAGCGATACAGCTGAGTTGGTGGGAATATTAAAACTCAGTTCATCCAGATTAATTCATGACTCTGTGATGATGATTTAAAACAGATCAATGTTGTTGTTGGTCATAATAAAGTCCTGGTAGACTCATTGGCAGGAGATCTAACAGTAATTAAAGGAAAAGAAGGAATAAGATGGAGAAATTAAGGAATAAAGGAATAGTAGCTCTTGTTTTGGATCCAAGAAGTTTCCTACATGTGTCAAAAGTCTGTCAAAGCCAGAGATTCAAGTTCATTCTGTAATTTCACTGATTGTCTGGTCGTCCTTTATGCCTCTTACAGTTAAGTGGAGCTGAAATCAATTAAAATTCATGTAGGCGGTTTAAAGAGTCTCTATACGCTTTCAGATAATGCATAAAACTGCACGTTTTTAATTCTGAAACACTCAAACTATATCTCCATCTGCACAAAAGATGGAGATATCAGTTTAGAGCATGAGGTCAGTCGGTATAAAGTGCCGAGAAAATTATACGTGTCGTGTATTTTATGGATTAAAAGGTGAAGATGACAAATAGAGAGTTGGAGAGAAAATAACAGAAGATGATGGAGGTGTAAAGAACAGTGATGTAATCACTAACATCCTGGTGAAGAGGCCAGACTTTGGGTGATCACTGTAACACTGTAACCTACTTTATTTGGAGCTCAGGTGATGTCATTCCCCAGAAGAGAAGTGTGTTGGACAATCTCTTTTCTTCTTTTTTTTTTTTTTTTTCTTTTCATACTGTAAACAACAATTGAATTTTCATTTTCACATTGGTTCCAATGTATCCTCTGGAAGGCGTCCACAAACTCAGCTCATTAAAAGAAATGTACGGCCAGAAATAAAACATTATCTACTTAC
The DNA here is from genome assembly GCA_016801845.1 of Polydactylus sextarius. NCBI lineage: Eukaryota > Metazoa > Chordata > Actinopteri > Polynemidae > Polydactylus > Polydactylus sextarius. Next base: position 2,005,755 of record CM028924.1, read on the forward strand.
AAGGGCGGCCAAGTTTCAACATATTAACTGTTGTTTATTAGCTCTCAACAAAATGAAGTGTCCAGGGTTTAAACAAGGACAAATACACACAGAGTCCTGGTGTGTAAAGTGTTAAAAACATTAATCTCACTGTAAAATATGTGCAGAGCATAAAAGTAAAAGCAAATCAGCCTAAATTGACCAGTCAGCCTCATAAAATGTCCTCATCTGCAAACGTTTCTTTAATAAACAAAGAAAAAGGGAAAAAAAAGAGGCAGTTTCTCACCTCAGCTCTTTACATTAAAGCTTTTGGCTGCATTTAGAGCATCTACTCGGTGCCTTTCGGCCAATTACACCCGACTGAATAGTAAAAACTAATCTCATCTAAAATGCAGACTCCAGGCTTAACCCATATACATGTTTCTTTTTTTTTCTGTCTGATACTGAGCAGCTCCCTCCACTGCAGTAGAAGAAGAGTCAGTGACAAAGCTGCAGTGATGATTGTTGACAAGCAGAAGAGATGGAGAATAATATTACGGTAGTATCGAGGGTATTAGGGAAAGTCATTACTGTCCATCATCAGGCAAATGAGGACATGTTTAAGTGGAGATGAATAGCCTCATTGATGGTGAAGGCTTGTTGTGTTAGATCTGTTTGGAAAAGGAGCAATGGGGGGTTCATATTTCAATAAATATTTGATGGGAGAGGACGGCTCTATTGGTGTGTGTGTGTGTGTGTGTGTGTGTGTGTGGCTATAAGTGTTTGCACATCTATGAAGAGCTATTTGAAAGAGGTTTTAAACGAGGTAGAAGATCACTTTTTCATTCGCGCTCCCATATGGTAAATCTTATTTTCTTCCACCTCTCCATCTTTCCTATTATCCTCATCACCACCATCCATCTCTCAGTCTGTCCCTCTGAAAGACGCAGCGTTACCCGTTTAAACCAAACCCATCTGGAAAAAGTTATTTTGTCCCGTTTATTACTCAAATCACCATGTGAAAAGAAAATCAAATAGCGAGCAAAAGAAATCATAGCAGTCTATAAACATCAAGCTCCTCCAAGAGATTTATTTTAACTTGTCAGCTGCTCTGGAGAATTATATTTACAGTATTTTGTGGATCTGCTCTTTGATGTGTGTTTAATGAGGAGGAACCAGGCCTGTGATTCTCATTGTTTGGTTTATTAATGTGTAGAAAGTTTTGTCAGGCCACACTAACAGCAATTAATCTAGTTTTTTATTGCAACGTGTCAGAAAGTGTTAAAGATTCGTGCCACAACTTCTGCTCCATCACAAACATAACTCACTGTTAGTCTCTTTGCAGAGTGTAGATGGATTGTTTAACGTCTTATCAGTCATCACAATGTGCGTTTTTTTGCTTTGTTTGATGATTTGTCTCCTCTCTGTCGCTGCCTCCAGCCAAGATTTTTTTTTTTTTTTTTTCTTCCTCTTTAGACCTGAAATAGTGTGCACCTGTATCATCATCACTCACAGGACTGCGGCTGGAAACAGCAACATCATCATTAATTACTGGTTGGGGGCATCTACTACCTGACTCAGCACCTTTAATTCTCCATGATCTAAATTCAAAAGATTGTCCGGACTAAAGGAAGGTCTTAACTTTAACACTGTCTTCTTATTTTCTTGGCGAAGAAAAAGTTAGAATAACTTTCATTCAAGCAGAACAACGTCCTTCATCTTCCTGTTTTTTTATGAAAAGATATTGAATGTTTTTTTTTTCCACTTTCATGCATAATAATATATATAACTCATTGCCGTTTCTGTATTTTACCAATTATAGAAAATAATGTATCGTCTGAAAATCGATTTTCAGAGGCCGCCTTTATGCCCAATTAGATATTAGGTCACATGTTGGCGATGAATAATGTAAGTGGTTTTGACAGGTGAGGAAAATATGTAAGATTGATGACGGCTGTGGATAATGCACTCTCTAATCAATAAACAAGGCTCAGGCTGTAAATATGAAGCTTTGAGTAAAGTAGTGAAGGAGTTTTTAACACAAACTTAGACTGATGTGAGTGTAAGACTGAAATTCTTACAGGAAACTGGTTCTGTAAATCACACGATGATTTAGTTTCTAGTTGCATTAGAAAACTGCTGATTTTCTACATCATACACCTGATTTATGACTTTACCGACTCGAACTGAGATATAAATAAATCTTTAATCACCTGCTTTTTATCCGTCTTGTGCACGTGCTTCTTTTTCTCTCCACTGTCTTATTAAAAGTGTGACAAAGATAGCAAAGTTTCCAAATAAAATTGATGACATGGATTTTAATTTGAGATCAACTCTCAAGTATAAGTATCCTCCTCAGAATAAGTTTCCTGAGTAAGTAGAAAAGTGCCGAGCTCACATATATATGATCAACTCCCTCCCTCCACTCCCAGCAAAACTGTGCCACCTACCTACACCTACCTGCCTACAAGCTGATGAATTGGAGCAGCAGTTATAGCTTCGCACCTGCTCAAGACTCTGAAGTAGCTTTAAAACTCTGTGTGTGTGTGTGTGTGTGTGTGTGTGTGTGTGTGTGTGTGTGTGTGTGTGTGTGTGTGTGTGTGTGTGTGTGTGTGCAGTAGTTTAGTCATCAGTTCAGAGGACACTTTCTCAGAGAGCTGACGTGACAGGACAGTTCTTCAAGCCTGATGGGACGTGGCAGGGACCTGCCAGTCGTCCGGTGCTGGAACAGACTGAGAGGACGACCTTTGCTGTGTAACAATAATCTGTGTGTCAGGTCAAGTAAATGCAACTCAGACAATATATGTTAGTCAAAGTGCTACGCAGACGAAGTACTGCAGCAGCCAGTTAACGCTTCACTAATCAGTGTTTTTTAAAGCTGCGCTGGTTCTTTTTTAAATGAAATATGGATCAAATAATATTTATGAGGTGAAAGATGTTTATCTTCATAATGACAAACACAGGTAATTAACAGCCAGGCACTATGAGGCATTTTAGTATCTTTCAGCTCATTGTTTTGGTTTCACAATCATCAACTTTACTGTTTTAATTCACTTTTACTGATCTCATTTGTGTAAAAACTTCCCCCCAAAAAATCCACTTTATATTGTCGATCTAGCACTGACACAAAGTTAAAGTGATGGTCCAGAGTCAAACTGAAGTACTGATAACTTAGTAAGTGAACCCAGAGTTTAATAAAAACACTGTTTTACAAGACTTACCCAACGTCTGGTTTTATAACAACTGGTGATGAAGGATGTTCCACATCAGCAGATTCAACATTTTCTGAACAACAGGTCGATGTGTCTGTGAAGAACGAGGAAAATGATGAATCTACTTCAGTTTATGTGTAGGGACCCTATTCATGCTACTGCTGAAGTGAGGTAATATTTTGAGCTTTATTAGTGGTTAAAAAATGACAATTTAGATACGTTTGGCTGACTGCCCCATTTACTTTCATTGTTAACTATTTGGTTGTGAAAACAAAAGATAATTAAACTGGATATTACTTCAACCAACGTGACATATCTCTTGAGGGGAGTTTGACTCATATTCATGGTGAAACAGACTCTGGTTCATGTTACTCCATAACTTTAATGATTAGTTTGTGATTGTAAGTTGTTGTTTAATAACAAAAACAATGATCACTGAACTGACTGTGTAAATAAAACCATGAGGTGATAACATGTCAGTGTTGTGTTTGCAGCTTCTCATGCAGGTTTAAATAAGATGTAAATGAGATGGTAAAATAATAGTAATATAGTCATAATCATTATTCATTCATTCATTCAAAAGAAGCTCTTCATCTAAACTAGATAAAGGATCAATGACCTGAGTCGTGACAGACGCTATTGTCAGCATGTCCTTGATTATGTTGGTTGAAGATATTGCAGAGACAGCATGTGAGTGTTTACAACAGAAGGACGAGCTGATTACTTCTGAGTTCACATTATAATGTTCTCTTGAGGAAAAAGTCCAATTATCAGGAGAGAGAGTGTGTTGTGCTAATGACACAGCTAATGAGTCTATTAGCAAACTAATAAGATGTGTTCAATACAAACAATACAGACAAATACACTTCGTTTTCATCACGCCAACTCTTTCTTTTGTTAATAATCTTTACTCTTGTACACGAGGTGTTTGTTTAGATAATTTTCTGATTCATCCATCGTGTTGTTTTTGTCTTTTTTTATCTTCTCTTCTTCTGCATCGTCGTCTTATTGATAACCTGACATTTATCTCCACCTTGTTGACTGGAGAGAATCATTAAATGGCATTAATTGTTTTCAATGTGAAGTACAACACACACACCTGTTTCAGCGCGGTAGGAGGTCGACAAGTGTCGCTCAAATTTCACTCTCTTGAAGAAGTCATGCAGACAGAAGCGCCGTCAAGTTGTCACATTCATCCTCTTGTAAAAATGAAAAGCCTGTTTGTTATTCACTTGATTGTCTCTTTGACGTCAAACCACTTACACGATGATGTCTCATCTACCGCAAAGTGAAATGTCCGTAAAACTAAATCAATGGAAGCAGAAGACGTGTTTGTTATGTACGTAAAAAAAAATCTGATTCCTTTTTTCTTTTTTTTCTTTTTTTTGCAGGAATCTGGGGAAGTCAGGACTTAGAGTATCGTGCTTAGGACTGGGTGAGTAGACTCTGCTCTTCATGACCCAATTCCCAATTTGCACCTCAGCATGAGGACTGATTTAGAAAACAAAGACACAAATGTGTGTGTGTGTATGGTATCTATTCTGTGTTGTGGTGTGTGTGTGGTTGTTACATTAGTGTTGGAAGTATTTGAAACAAAAACAAACAACATTAAAATCAGAATTGAGCTGGGAACTACACTGTTATTTTTAGCCTGATTTCTTTTTATACTTGAAAATACTGTGTTCTGTTCGCCTCCATTCTGGGTCAAACTGAGCCACAAACACACAAACACACCAGTGGGATGTGTGTGTGTGTCTACACAGTAGTCAGTGTACCCACTTCTCAAGCAAAACTGAACATTGTGTGTCCCGTTATTGTGATTTCTCCAAAACACGTTGACAGAATCGATACAAATTTGGCTCAAACTTTCACTTTCACTTTCACTCAAGTAAATTAATCGTCAGATATCAAAGGTTAAAGTGACTGATCACAACATGTTTTTGTCCAGAAATTTAAGTTTAAATTACCTCTAACTAGAGCGATTGACAGCGACATGCAACCATCAAGACGGTCATTTTACATGATCAGTAATTAATCAATGAATTTTACTCGTCAGTGATGATTTGCTGAATCATCTAGTTTTCTAAAAATGTACAAACTTTAGTCAAACTTCTTCTTCATCAATATTTAATCATATTTCATATATTTAGGATTTGCATTACGCATTATTATTAAAACCGCTGGGTTTTTATTTTCTAAGATGAACCACCGACCAGAACACGTGATGACGAGACACATGATGACATTTGTGGTTAATTTATTCACCATCATCGAGTCTAAGAAAATGTAATTATAGTAACACTTCTGATATCATTCATAAGTAATAAATAAATAATTCTTCTCAGGGGTAAAATATATATATATATTAGGATTAGATAAAACACCATCCTCTGTTATCTTCAGGCTGCAGCTCCGCCACCGTCCTGTAAATCGGATCAATATGTCTGGTGTTCATTGGGACGTGAGCTTCAAAGACAGAAAATACAGAGATTTAGTCGCTGGTCTTTAAGAATTAGAGCTCTATTTTAACAACTGAGCATGTGTTCTGGGGTATATGAAGCAAGAGTTTAAAAGATTTAACGACGAAAAAAAAGTTTGTGGTTCAGAGAGATCGTTTTTTACTGTCGTCTGTTGATTAATGGCTGCGTGCCAGAGTTTTTAGCCAGGTTGGCGTTCACCTTGGTAGGAAGAAAAAACACGTCTCTACAGGAACTTTATTTTTAGTCTTGTGGACATTTGTTTGCTGCTGTTTGTTTCTGAGAGGACAAACATTACAAACCTCGATGTTATGACCATAAAAGTAGTGAAACACTTTGTTGTTCTGTTTGAGTCCAGACCAGGATTTTGTTGTTCAAGTGTTCAGTCAGTCACCGTCAGATAACAATGCATCTCGGTGTATTTGTTATTCAGACAGTGTGAGCGCTGGATGGGAACATGACAACCAGTGAAGACACTTGGTGCTGCTTTGTGTTGAGATGATGGAAGATGACGCCCTGAGGGACAAGAGAAAGTTTTAGCTCTACTCCGTTAAGTTTTTGTTGATCATTTATTTACCGACACATTCAGCCTAAACCAAAAAAGATCTTGTCAATCGTAGCTTACCACCAATCAGAGAAGCTTTTTTCGGTGCCGTGTTATTTAGAGAGCAACGTCTGGCACCCGGGTCGCCTCTAAGCTCTGCTTCCCCCAGGTGGTTTCATGGTGGACTGAGAGGGCTGACTCAGGCTGGCGGAGCTGAACAGTGCAGTAAAGGTCAGGATAATGCCAGCTGCCTGCTGCACGCTGGGGCCAGGGCAGACATGATGCTAGCAGGGGAGCAGAAGAAGAGAGACAGAGAGGGCAAAGAGCAGGATGTTAAATGATGTTTCACTGTTTAACTTGAAAGAATTGTGTCACTGTAGAGAAGAGGAGAGAGGAGGCGTCGTATGTGCAGATATAACAAACTGAAGATGAATAAAATACAAACACTGATGTTCGTCTGTTTCTGTGTGTCACTGGTTGTGTGAACCACAGCCAGGAAGAGACGTCGCTGCCGCAGGAGTCGCACTCTGCAACGACACGACGCCGCCGCCACTGGCTTCATTTACATAATGTTGTAAATGGTTCAGCACCTCATTTTCACCACAGTAACTTTCATAACGTTACGTAACCGTAGTTACATCCTGCAGTGACTGACAAACAAATGTTTCACGTTTTAGCTACGATAATAAGATATCGTTGTGACATTTAAGATTCAGAGCAACGTCGACGTCAAACCTTTATCAAAATGCTTGTACGTAACAGCGAGGATCGCAGAGGAAGTTTCATCTTTTCTTCCTGGAGAGCACTTTGAGTTTCCATTAACGTGACGGATTTATGTTTTATTCAGTTTGCAGAGGCTGTTTTTTTTTTTTTTTTTAGTTTCCAGTTGATTTTAAAAAAGTAGGTTGAAGTGACTTTTACAGAAAATTTCATAAATGGATCATCAGCAGTTAAATGAGACAAAGTTTTTACTTCTAACTGTCCGTTTATACTTCGTACTGACTCTTTATTTCAAGAAACTATCACTGAAACTTTTTACAGATGATTTCACATGGAGTTTAAGTCAACGATCTGTGTCCTTTCACTCAATTTATAATGTTCATCATGGTGCATTATTTTCTACTTGGCTGCATTTATTCATGGATATTTAACTGAAGACACACAAGAGGAAAGATGTAACTCGTCTTTCCATCTCTCACACTCCTCCTCTCTACATTTTAATACCAGTAATGATAAGATTATTTAAGACAATACTGTAGATTTATAAAAATCATGAATGATGTTAAAAGGCACATTAGCTCCACGTGCAATTAGTTTATTTTAAAAAAAATAAATGCTTCTTAGTGTGTCATTTTTTCCACATTTTGTGCATGTGTTATTCACTCAAACACCTCTGCACCATGCTTTTTACTTTTTTTTTTTTTTTATCTTGTGCTTTCTCCGTCCCTGTGGGTTTTATTCTCCCAGGACACAGCTGCAAGGCGAGCAGCTTGTTATTTGGTTAAAAGAGGCTGAATAGAGGTGAGGTGAGGTCTGTGCTGAGGTAAGATCAAGACGGTCACATTGCACATGTGTGTTTCTTATGAATCCAATAGTTAATATATTCATACAGGTCTGATAGTTTGTAGAAAACTGAAGGAAAAATAAAAAGCAACACTGTTGTTCCAGCTCCTCTTTCTTCAGTTTTCTTAAAAAAAAAAAAAAAACTATGTGTTTGTAACTATGTTAAAAAGCATCTGAATAAACTGAAAATAAACAGTTTATTCTGTGTTATTATCTGAGAAATGTGAAAAATGTATAAAACAGTGAAAAGCAGCTGTTTATGAATTATTTTCATTCCACCAACTAAACCGACCAAACCATTAAAATAAAAAAAAAAACAATCAGCCAAATTAATTTTAATTTCAATTTATGTCTGAAGATGTTACAGTTTGTGTAACGACATCATCTGTTCACAATGTGAAAAACCTCTCAGCAGTTAATTGAAACTGAACGATTGAATCGTGAGAGCGGCGGTGGGGGGGTGAAGAGGAGGGGGCAGATTAATTGATAAGTGGCGTGATTAGCGAACTCATCGTGACCTCTCGGCACAAACGGTTTTTATTCAGCTCAAACACTGAACGCGGTAACCGCCTGGTGGTCTGTCTCCAGCGGCGCTAATTGGTTTTTGAGTGGTCGTGTGTGTCGCACTTTAATTGGCTGAAAACACAGAAAACGTCAACATTGCTGATCAGCGTTGTCAGTGTCAACCTATAACTTGTTTTTTTTTTTTTTCTATCCTCTTCCTCCTCACTCAGCACTCAAAATGCATCCATGTGTGTCTCATCCTGAATGTTTGCTGCACCGATGCAGCAGCACTTCAGTTTGAACACAGTTGAAATCCGCAGTCCTGCAGCAGAGAGGGGAAAACACCAGGATGGACCTGGGCTTTTTTGTCAATATGATGCTTTAGTTGTGCACAAGAAAAATAGAGCAGAACAATAAAAACCCCACAACCTGTTCTGCTTTCACTTCCACCTCCTCTTTTAAAGTCTGCAGCCGTGTTCAGCATCACAATGACCAAAACATACGTTCACAGCTAAACTAAACTAAAGAGACGTGTCCCTTCCACCTCGTCTCAATCTTTTCTCATTGTCTGAAATTGTCTGCAATAAAGGAAAAGATCAAGACAGTTGTCTGGAAATTTCACCGTTATAGATCCGACCTCCTCCTCTGAAGCAGCTGAAGCAGAAAATCATCGTCACCGTTGTCGAAAAAAGAAAATCGTTGGAAGGTGCTTGTGCCGTTTTTCATCCGACGGAGACATAAGAAGAGACGAAGACGAGTCAAGTTAAATTGTTTCAAAGAAATCAATAGAACCTGAGGCATCAGAAGTGAAAATAGACGTAAATCACAGTTTGTGTAAGAATGACAGTGTTTCTCTTTATATTTCCAGAAAGACTTAAACATGCACACAATCACTGGGGAAACTAAGCACACGGAGCAGTTATAAACTCTTCTACTTTCCAGGAAATTAAAATTAAGAGACTGTCCGCTCATGTATACATATACTTTACATAAAAAGATGATGCATGTCGAGTTTCTAGAAACTAGAGCAAAGTATCATTTCATTTACATAACCAGCTCAGAGATAAACTGTGCTGTTTTATTATTGGTGCTGGAAATTGAATTAATTAAAAAAATAAATAAAAAGTATGACTCAGTTTCTATCTATAGACTAACAAGCTGAAAAATGCTGAAAAAGGAGGATGTAAGAGGTCAGTTAAAGACACCAGAGAGAAGAGAAGAGTTCATGTGAATATGTGCCAGTGATCACGCTGCCAGGCAGGAAGAGAAACAGTCGTGTGTGTGTGTGTGTGTGTGTCAGCATGATAGATTCAACACTCAAGTCTCGGGTTTAAAGGACTCGCACAAAGCTGAAAGACTAAATTACACCTCTTTATCATCATCGTCTCTCATTTCCCTTCTGTTTTATTCCTTCTCTCCATCTGTTCGTCCGTGTGGAGTTGGTCTTGTCCTCTGACCTGTCACGTTAGGTTCTTGACGTGTTGAGATACGAGCAGAAATTTAAACATATGACGGCAGGAAACCTCACATGACACAGACAGTGAAGTGACTTCATGATATATTCATGTGCCATTAATACGAAAGTCACGGTCTCTTTTCAGCTTTAGGAAAAAAAAAAAAAAAAAAAAAGTACTGCAGGGTTATCAGGTTATTGTTGTTGCATAGCAACGTAAAGTGCCACTTTCTGCACTTTGGTTGGCAAGACTTTAATTTCTATCAAACAGACAAGTCAGTTGAAACTATGAGAGCGGCGGCCTTGACGTTCGACGCTCTGCAGGGTTTTTGTCACATGCTGAGCCTCCGGCACAAACGCTAAGATCTGAGCTGTGACTGGACATTAGCTGTGATTACATTTCCATCACACGCTGGAGACGGCTTAACCACAGTGACACAAACATGGGAAACTTTGTGCAGCATCGTGCTGTATAATAATAAGCGTGTGCTGGAGGTGTGTGTGGTCATTGTCCACTTCCTTCTCTGCTTTGCTGAAAAAACCTTCAATTATGATTCTGCTGATGATGCGTGTTGAGAACTGCAGCTTTCTGTTCCTTATTAAGTTAATATCATTATGCACCAACACATTTAATTTATTCTCAGGTTGTCATCGCTAAGTTAAACCTCAGCGGAGTCGATGGTATGGAGACGTATAGAATAGTGAGCTCCACTATATCATATCACATCCCATCCTGTTGAAATGAGCAGATGGTTAAATGTCTCGGAGGCGTCTCTCTTGTTTTATGGAGGTTAAAAGAATCAGAAATAAAGATCGTCTGTTCATTTGGTGTGAAGTTGTGGCCACTGGGGCATCGGAAGAAGAAAAGGAATAAGTTAAACAGCATTTTGAATTGAGGAGGATCTAACCTCAACCATGAATCTCATCAGACAACCTTGAATTTCATTCTGCTCCCATAATCCATGCAGTATTTAAAAGTTTGCACCAGATGTTTTATTCTGATATAAAAGGTGTTCCTCACACTCTCACACTCTCTGTCCGTCCGTCTGGCAGGGATGGCAGGACAGTTGTAGATAGCTGAAACTGTTTTGACATAATGTGAATGAGAAACGTTTTCTGCCACATGAATAATTCACTGAGGGAACGTGATGCGGATTTAGTGTCTCCTCTGCGAGGACTGGCTTAGCCTTTTGTCTGGCTTATCGGTATTGTTTGCAGGGGCAGTCAGGAGCGTGTAGTGTAGATGTACGCACAGTAACACACTCATCACACACACACACACACATAAACACAAACATGAGCGCACAAGGTCTTTCATAATATGCATGACAGTCACCAGAGAAAGACAACACAAGCTGCGCTAACACAAGGTGAGCTGCAGCTCTGACAGATTTTTCTCTTGCGAACTTGACAACATCCTTTGACTGGTGACACAGTCTGAGATTAGTGGTGTTTACCTCAGGAAGTCAAACACACACAAACATAGACAGTGACAGAAAAGACTGATGGGATAGAAACATTGTTGAAATGTCTCTGTCTCTTCCCTCCAGGTACATGGGTGACATTTGGAGGACAGATCACGGACGAGGTATGAAACATTTCAACAGATCCTCTTCATTCATTTCATTTCTTTAATGTACTAATGATGTATATATGTAATGTCACATTGTCTCATATAAACATCTGGATTCTAACCAACATCCGGTCCAGGTTTATTAGATATATTTAATCCTGTCTCATAAAAGCACACGTCAGTTAAATTGTTTATTGTTTAGAGTGATTTTCTCAGAAGTTGTTAGTTTCCGTCCGTTTCTGTTCATCTTGTCCTCTGATGTTTAGAGTTTTAGTTTCAGGACGAATCACACGCTTCATAACATCACATGAACGAACCGACACGTGATTTTAACCCTGATGCTTCTTCAACAATCGGTCAGAATAAAGCGACACACGACGCATGTTGCTGTCGGTCTGACTGCAGGACATCTGTCACACCATTTTTTTTTCTAACTGAGTGGTGTCACTGTTAACCTTGTCCGTAAAGTTAAGTTGGCTGACTGACAAAGTTCTTATACCTACAGGCTCCTTTTGTCTACAGATTAATTTGATGTTGTTTTCTCAGACTTATTCATGCTCTAATGAGAAGGGGCTGGTGTTGCTTTTTTAAAAAAAACCTCACAAACTTCACAACAATTTTAAGTGTAATGATTCAGACTAATTTTACACTGAGGGTCAGTGCATCGTGTGTGTGTGGACCTATGTCCTCTTTACACTCATGCTGATGAGCTCTAACGTGCTCTGATGTTGCTGCCGGGGTCTCGGCCTCGGTCATCACGCACACGATCACACACACATATGTGCGCACTTAGAGTGACACTTGGAGAACAGAGCCGAGTTCACCCCGAGGGTCTCGGAAACAGTAAGCTTATGTAACAGGATTATTTCTCTTACTTCAGGGCTTAGTGCCATCAGTTCACATGGTACAGTCAAAGCTTAACACCCCACTTCTCTCTGTTACTCTGAATGTGCCCAGTTCAATGTCACTGGTTTCACTCCACCAGACAGAGCTTCATATGGGAAATAACGTTGAGGACTGATGTGGCTCCTCAGATATGTTTTATTATCTCATATTTGAAGACAGTGTTGAAGCTCTCCCAAGATCTTTAACCATTAACAATAACCAGGAAATGAAGTTGTGAGAGTGTGACTGGACATTGGAGCTGAAATGATGCCACTAAAGCAACTGTGTTGCCATTGCTGTCGGGTTAAAAAGTCCTCTGCTGTCCTGAATGCCTGTAGTTCAAAGTCATTGTTATCAAATACTCTCTAAATATACTACGTGTCCTTAGCTGGGTTCATCGTCCCTGTCCTCATTAAGAAATGCAACAACAACTTTGACACACAAACACAGTTACAACATGTAATCAGTGTGAGGGCTCCAGCAGAAACACTGAGGAAGTCGTATCTTTGATAAACCATCAATAAAAGATAATATACCTTTAAAATAAAGTAAATGCAGCAACACATCTCAACACACCGTTCACCAGAGAGATGGTGGGTTGCAAGTTAACGTTGCTTACTCATTCAGAGAGGCCGAAAGTAGATCGTACATCAGGTGAACGTGAAGAAAAGCGTCTTTTGTTGATGTTAACTTTGATGCAGCGCAGTCACACAATCATCAGGTTGTGTGGGAGGTTGTACGTAGGAGGTTCCTGTGGCCTGGTGTTCTGCGGATGTGATGTTTTCTTTTTTTTTTTCAACATGTCTCCTCTGTGTATGGAAATCAAATTCACCCGGATCTCTTTGTGCCGCAGAAACAACAAAGAAACATTAAAAAAAACTAAAAGCTTCAAGTGCAGCTCTGCAGTTTTACACTGACTCAGTGGTTTTCTGTAGGTTATGTTGGATCCACATATGCACAAGTTTGTGTTTGTGCACATCCAAAAAAAAAAAAAAAAAAACATCCCACCATTTTAAGGTCACTCAGTTCTTCCATAATGGCCGGAAGTCGTGTGCAGTCATAGATGTGAGTAAGCAGCGATGCTTCATCGCTAACACAAACTTCCTGGCCTTGTGAATGTCACTGTAACTTCTCCGTGACAGTCACTGACCTTTTAGGCTCATCAGGAATGAGTAACCGCCAAAATCTGATCAGTCATCTCTCTAAAACTGACGCTAAAGCCTTGTTCCGTCTCTCCATCTGCTCATGTGTCTCTTCCTCTTCCTAACACTGTCTTCAGCATCTTTCTTACTTTATATGTAGAAAGTTTATTGCTCACTGGGTTATTTTACTCCATACATCCACCACTGTCTCTACAACTTTTCTCCCAACCTCTATCTCTCCTCATTCTTCTGCAAAAAGAAAAAAAAATCTCTCTTAAGTTGAAAATTACCCTCCAGTGGCCCCAACAGTTGTGACAGACATTGTCTTCCATCTGCACTCAGAAGAGACGAGTCAGACATGTCGTCGTCCCCAAATCTTTTTTTCTCCTCAACTGACCCGTTGTTTTGTAACGTCTCCACTATCATGCTGTCTGTCTTTTCATCCTATTCGCCCTAATGGGAGTCTTGCACTTAGAGACTGAATGAGCCATTTTTTTTTCTCTGTACTTTTGAACATAACTTCCAAACCACTTTTTAAATTTACTCTTTGCTGGTTCATAAGCCGGCGGTCACTTAATCGCTTCAGCAGGATCACACAGGAAACTACTGAACCGATTTATACCAAACCTGGTGAGAGGGTCAGATATGGACCAGAGAATAACCCATTAAACTTTGGCCCAGCTCCAGTTAAAGTGGCACATTCAGGGTAGTTTTCAACCTTTCTGTCAGTTTTTCTTGATGGATCTCAATGCAAATAATCAGACATTACGATCCAGATCTGTGATCTTTAAGATTAACACTGATTTTTATCGACTACTTTCATACTTTCTCCCTGTCCTTGTATTGACAGTCTAAATATTACGTTTATTGTCTTGTTTTATGCCTTTAAATGTTGTTTGTGTCCATCAAATAATACTAATTAAATAAAGTTTATTATTATTTTTGTGCTTGTTGAAGAGAAAAGGTTGAGACAGAATCTCAGAGGACTGTTTATCAATTTTTTCTTTTTACGAAAGAAACACCTCCGCTGTCTACCACCACAGCAACACACACACGCACACACACACCTACACACTGTGTGTGCAGTGCCAGGCGAACACAGACAAACAGATTTCATGCAAACACAAACGCATCCTTCTGTCGCCACAGAACTCCACAGGGAGACGACGGCAAATTCACTTAAAGTGCCCATGTAATAAAACTCGCCGCGGGGAAATTGGATCTTAGTCTGATGATTTATGGTCAGAGTGTCAGCGAAAATACGGAGGAGTTATCTGCACATATGTCACACAACCACACTCACACAAACACACTTATAAAAAGCATCAGTTTTTATTAACTAAAGAGGAACGAGGTGATGCTGCTGTGAATCATACAGTTTGATGAGTTTCTACAGGTAACGACCTCCGTCAGTCTGAGTTAAAATGTACAAACTGTGTTGCTGCAACATGTTTAGTGTATTAACAGTAACTAACAGTATTAATACATTTTGGTATCGTGATTTTCGGGAGATACTCAGACTCTGCTGCTCTGATGATATTGAATAAACTACATCTCCAGCCTCCACCTGTGGGCTGAGGTTATTATCATCACTCCTCAGTCCCTGTGGTGCTGAGACAAGGTCAAAGCCTAATATCAACTTTACACATATTCTGCATTTTAAGTGGAGCTGCACAGTCTCCAGAAAATATGTAATAACATGGTTAATATGTCCTCTAACAGACGTCAGTACATGTCGTCTCTCTTATATCTAAAATATCATAGGACAGTAAGACTCCGTCTGACTGGACAAATGTATTGATATACAGAGTGAAAATGCATAAATGCATGTTTGATGTAATGTGCAGCAGTAGCTCCACTGTCTGACTGATGCAGAGCTGTTGTTAAATATTGCAGTGGTTGTTAAACTGTGTTTTGGTTTGTCACTTTGTGACTTCTAACTAATGATATTTGAATAAAATATGAATCTACAGAGATGTGATGATGCGCCACCACCGTTGTTTTGTTTCAGTAAAAAGATAAAATATTCATGTGCAACATGTTGATGCTACATCGTGACGTTACTTGGACACATTTTCATAGTAAATGAAACTGAAATGAATAAAACGTTTGCTTTTTTATATACTCTCTCTCTTTGTGTGTGTGTGTGTGTGTGTTGTGTGTGTGTTGTGACAGGTTGCAGAGCAGTTAATGACCATTGCATATGAAAGTGGGGTCAACCTGTTCGACACCGCTGAGGTCTACGCAGGCGGCAGGTGGGTGTCATGTGACCCTATCAGTTCGTGTTTAACTGTGATCATGTGATCAGCAGATGTTTAATACATGCAGAATAGAAATAATTACATTAAAAAGCAAATTATTTAGTGTATGAGATGTTTATGAGTGTACTAAGAGTATCCATCTTGTTTGCTGATGCATGGGGGCCTGTTTTTTTAGTGACAATTAATTTCAGGGTTGATATTTTACACGAAATGTTTATGAATTTAAACTTCAGTTTAATAACGCCGCCTCATTTATGTTGCCTCGCAGGGCCGAAGTCATTCTAGGAAACATCATCAAGAAGAAATGCTGGAGGTAATGGTGACATTAATGTGTGTGCGATGGCCTCGTCGCTGCTGTTTGACAGAGAAAGACGCAAGAAGGACGATGTGTTGTTGACAATATGTTACAGACGTTTGTGTGAGAGACGACCGCGTTTTTATCTTTATTTCTTTAAATCACACTTCATCCCAAATTAACACAGATTCATGTACTTCTACACACACACTGACACACATAAGAGCACAGTGGCTTAGACACAGTACATCACAGTATAAACAGCAGCCTGACACAGTTACTGCAGAACCAATCTGCCCGCAGGCCGCTTCGCTTTTTTTTTTCCTACACATTTCAAATATTCCCTTTATGGAGTTCCTTAAATATGCACAGTTTCTTTTATTATTGATCAAAAAGACTCACAGTTACATCAGAGCACGCTTAAAACATAAAGCATGTGTGAAAATCTCAGGGTCAGGTAGAAAAAGATGATGGATGTTATTTTAAACATTTCATAACATGTTTAATTTGACCTGAAATTAACTGAATGTAACAACAATCAACTGGTGGAGTCGGTTTCTGTTACAGTAAAAATGAAGCCGACCACATTACACCAGCAGGCGAGATGATGCTGCCGGGGTAAAAGACGCTGTGAACCTGAGAGTGTCGTCGCGAGTTAACGGAGAGCAGATTAATAAGAGGAGGGAGGAACAGACACCATGATCCATAGTTTACTACCAGTTCAGATTTAGAAAGAAACCGACATGAGTCTGTTGTTGTTGCTTTATGGGATGAAAACTGAAATCATGCATTTGACTAAACATCCAGCTAAATGAACAAGCAAAGAAGGGGAATGAAGTGATGAAACACGCTCCACTTTGATGCAATATGCATCACTCACTGCTGCTTCATCTTTCTTCTCTCTTTGTTTCTATTCAGGCGATCCAGCTTGGTCATTACAACTAAACTCTACTGGGGAGGAAAGTAAGTAAAGAAAAGTCATTTACACAAATGTAGAAGTGTCACTGACGTCAAAAGGACAAAAAAAAAAGATCAGAGAACCTACTTTTGTTTACAACAGCAAATAGTCAAAAAAAGCAGCATTGACTGTCTCCTCCAGGCATATTTCAAAGACAATAAAACTTTAGCCTCTTAGAAACCCAACACAGGTTTTATTTTTTTATTATTGTTATTTACGATTTTTTTATTTTGGCAGCTTTCGTGGGTGTTTTTTTTCTCTCCCATTAACAGCTCGAGCATCGTGTCACACACTGAACAAGCAATTTCTCTGTTCGGTTTGGAGAGACAGAGGGAGAGGGGAGGAAGAAATCTGTTTCATAGCATCACACACACACACACACACACACACACACACGCTGTCAAGCATCTCAGCAGAAACTGTCCAACTGTGGCTGATGATAAGGATGAAGTTATTCTCAGTCCTCCGTGTCTCTACTTCTCCTGCACAATGATGACGAACAGTTTTAAAACACACTGACCCATTTACATAAAACAGCCTAATATGCACATTTTGACCACATGTCCCCTCCCTCCTCCCTTGTTCCCATCAGGATCCCTGAAGTGATTTTAAAAAAATTACTTGAAGTAATTTCAAGTAATCAGTTAAGTGGCAGAAGATTTTGTGAACGTTTGCGTCTCTTCCTTTTCATTTTCTGTGTCTCTGAAGAATTCACACTGGTTTGTGTTTTATCTCGTCAGAGCGGAGACGGAGAGAGGACTGTCAAGGAAACACATCATTGAAGGTGAGACATAGAGACACACACGTGACAGACAAAACAGCAACGTTTTCTTTTTTTCTTTTAATGTGTCAGTTCAAATATTTCTCTGTGTCTTTCAGGCCTGAAGGGCTCTCTCCAGAGGATGCAGTTGGAGTATGTGGATGTAGTTTTTGCCAACCGCCCAGACAGCAATACTCCCATGGAGGGTGAGTCAGCCAATCAGCATTCAACGATATGCCCTAAGTGACCAATCAAGAGTGTTGTTATTGATGATGTTTGGTTCATGTGGTAATGATCCTACTTAGTATTCAGACAGAGTTGTGCTGCTTTCGGTTTTTTTATCTTGAGGTCACCGTGTCTGACGTGCAGATTTTCAGGAAACTGGTTCTGCACATAACGTCAATATCACCACTAAATAAAACGATGATGATCAAAATAATAAATCCACAGCATCTCTCGGCTCCAAACGCCATGTTTGAATTTTCCAGCATCAGCATGTGTCCGGTGTTTTGTGCAGAGAGAACATATTTCAGGATAATCTGTGACGTTTGAGCTGTTTATGTTTCCCTCATGAGTCCACTTTTTACTCCTGTACACGCTGCGCTCTGCAATAAAAACCAGAGGGAGGGAGGTAATCCTGTATAATTCATCAACAGGAAGTTTCTTATTGGCGTGTATATTAGTAGACTACTGGTTTCCTCATTCATCATTATAATTTAATTTAGTTTCAATCCATTCTTCAGGTACAGACAATTAACTTTAGTTTTTTTCACAACACCTCATTAATTAGTATTTAACAAAGATACTGAACATGAATTAGACTTTGACTTTCTTCTTTTACACTTGATATGTTTAATAAAGCTTAAATCTAACAGATCTAATAATATCTTTTAGCTTTTTAGATCTGTCGCCTCAGCTAATTTGTTCCCTCGTCTTGTTCTTGTTTTATTGTCCCGGAAATTGCGGCAAGTAGCGTTTTAATGTGAGCGTGTTGCTAAAGATGCAGTGGCAGGAGGTTGGAGACGAGGACAGGAGTTATAAGAGAACGGGGCAGAGACAGAACTGCTTACATGTCTTAATACTGTGTTATTTCCCTTGGCAGGATGGTATTAAGTAAGACATCAATGTTTCAGGTTGTTAATTATCACTCATCAAACTGAAAAGAAAACCAAAACCTAGATTTTTTTTTTTAGTTCTTCTTGATTATACGTCCCTGAGTTTAGCTTCCTGCTTCTTCTTATCCCACACAATCTGTCGTTTCACCAAGACGCAGTAATTCAGAGTGAAATACAAGCGTCCTGCCACGTTGAGCGATTGCAGTATAATTGGAGTGAGAGCAGGACGATGATGAATAACCTTAATGACAATCCTAATCTGAGTTTTTGTTGGCCCTGACTTGCCGTTGGCTCACGCAGTCAGCAGTGTTGGGAGCTAATTGCATCATTAAAAATGCAGCAGTTTGAACGTGATCAGAGGGGCTTTGGTGTACGAGCTTGTTAAATTGTCCCAGGAGTCTTTTAGGACGGGTGATGAGCCATCACCAGGTAACGGAGGCTCAAGGAGGCGTGGAGTATGTGTTTTGTTTTGTTTTTTTTTTTTTAACCTGTTTATCACGAGACTTCTGTTATTTTTTCTGTAATGAGATGAAACCTAATTGATTCCCTCTGGGGATGAAATTCATAACTAACCTATTTAAACACCAGACTTCTCATAGTTTCAGTTTTATATTTGGTTTTCTGGGTTTATCTCTCCTCCTCTGTCTTTCTTTGACATTGTCTGAATAAGTTTCCTGCCTCTGGACAAGTCACGTCAGGTTTCTGACTGATGTTTTTTCATCCTCATCTTTTAAATAAAACAAAACACAGACTCAGTCAACGTCCTTTTTCTTTTATGTGGATTATTATTAAGATTTAATCACTCTCCACTCTCACTGTTTAAGTCTTAAATAAGTTTATTGGATTTTTAAAAATCAAACCAAACCTCTGTGACTTTATTGCTCCGTGTTAACACTTTAACAATCAATCGAATGGTGGATGTGATCGTGTGTTTCTGTGTCTCCAGAGATCGTTCGGGCCATGACGTATGTGATCAACCAGGGCATGGCCATGTACTGGGGGACGTCTCGGTGGACGGCCATGGAGATCATGGTAAAATCATCACACAGCTGTTAATGTAACTGTGTCGAAGCTGCTCTTTCATTTATAAACATTATAAGAAAATAATGAAAATATTCCAGTAGATAATTTAACTTTGACACGTTTTTTCCTCTGAGTAATAAAATCACTCTGAAGTTTGTCTGATTGAGTGAAATAAATTCTGTTTCTGGAAAAAACTTTCATGCTGTTTTAGGAGATTAGATTTCATATCCCGCTGACTACAACAGCAGCACATTGGAGCTTTGTTTGGTTGAAACCAGTAAGAAAACGTACAGATGCTAATTAGATAAAAACAGGTCTCATCTTAACACCTAAGCCACCACCTTCAGGATCCACTTTGAACAGGTTATTAGTTTTATAACATCTCAGAGATGTTGCTCATGCGCAGTTACGTGGAAGTGACAGAGAAAGTAATAAAAAAAAAAAGGAAAAACACAGTGTGTGAAATTTCAAGAAAAAAAGAAAAAACAGATTGTTTTAGAAAGTGTTCCTACGAGACGCAGCGGTTTCCTCCGGCTTTATTTCCTCTTCCTGTCAGAAACAATATACAGCTGCTTTATGTTTGAACTCTGGCTACATTAATGAATATAAACAGAGGGTATAGAGCCACAGCACAGAGAGTTATGAAATGAACACATGCCCAAAGTGACATTTAAGGACCTAACACCCATTCTCTCCTCTTTCATCACCCTCTCTCCCTCTCCTCCCCCTGCCTCCCTCCTCTAAGCTCAGCGTTATGTGTCGACATCTCTGCTCTGTGATCACGGTGAAAAGGAGCAGATATCTTTGTAGAACACAAGTCAAGATGAAAGCTGTGTAATTTAGATAGCATCAATAATAAGGGGGAGGTAAACACAGCTTTTCAGCGTACGTGACAAAGCAGCAGTACTGTATTTACACATGTGTGTGTGTGTGTGTGCACATGCACAGACAGGGTGGAGGTGATGTCATGTTACAGACCCGGAGGAGAAACTTGTAATTTGTAAACGAAAGCGACTTTATTCTCGTCTCCTGCTGCTCCACAGCAGGAAACCTACAAAATAAAACACAAAAAAAGTTTATTTAAAGACAC
The DNA here is from genome assembly GCA_016801845.1 of Polydactylus sextarius. Taxonomy (NCBI): domain Eukaryota; kingdom Metazoa; phylum Chordata; class Actinopteri; family Polynemidae; genus Polydactylus; species Polydactylus sextarius. Next base: position 2,026,568 of record CM028924.1, read on the forward strand.
AAAAACAGGTGCAGCACATTTATTTATGTGTTTATTTATTTATGAATGAGACATGGAGATGTAAATGTGACGTTTCAGGATATAGAATATGGATTTGATTTGACTGAAGGTGTTTTAACACCTTCACCCTCCATCTCTTCTCCGAGCTGAACTCATCACAACCTGTAAAAGTGTTAACGTGACGTTATAATTCATGGTTTGTAGAAGGGAAATAAATCTAATATGATAATGATACAGTGAGATCCATCTGTTCTCGCTCTTCTTTCTGTCTCTAGGAGGCATATTCAGTGGCACGACAGTTTAATCTGATCCCTCCGGTCTGTGAGCAGGCAGAGTATCATCTTTTCCAGAGGGAGAAAGTGGAAGTTCAACTCCCTGAACTTTACCACAAGATAGGTAAGTATTTTATTCATTTATTAATTTATCGGCAGGGAATGAAATCACAGCAGCACATGATCACTAAATGTTAGTTTTTTGAAACTAAAAAAAAAAAAAGACGTGTTTTCTCACACATTTTTTCTTCACACCTCTTTCCTTCAACGCATCTTCCTAAAAACGTAACTCTCTGCCGTCTCCATGGTGACAGGGGTCGGGGCGATGACGTGGTCACCGTTGGCGTGCGGCATCATCACAGGAAAATATGAAAATGGCATCCCCGAGTCCTCCAGGGCGTCCATGAAGGTAGACGATTGTTTTGGTGAAGTTACAAAACCAGAGACTCGACATCGACATCCTGGAGTTGAAGTTGATTGAAGTTGTACAACTTCAGACCACTTATCCCTTTTTTTTCTTGTTCTACTAGAAATCTGTGTCTTTCATCGATGATGTGCAGTCTTTTCAGTTTTTGAATGTATACAGCAAAGTTAAGTTTTAGTGCTTTGGCAGCTTCAATCCTGCAGCTTTTATAACCTCAGTAGTCGTCCAACGTGATAAGAAATCAAATTAAAAACAGACGCAGATTATTGTGCAAACAAACCCAAAATGATCATCAGCACATCTCTGATAAAAGAAGCACCAGCAGGTGCAGTTGGGGTAAAACAGATAACTTTACCAAAGCATGGACTGTGGAATGAGATGGAAAATATCCAGCAGATATCTACTCTGAGCCAGTTCAACTCAACTGTGACGAACACATGAGCCACAGTCCCTGTGGAAGATTTTTTTCACCACCTTTCTGACTGTCGGTCACAACAACGGTCCAGACAGATGCTCGTTGCTTTTAGTCAATTTACACCGACTGAAATTCAGGTGTTTTTGATTATTTTGTTGATTTTGTCACGCTCCCCAGAAAGAGAAGGAGGTTAACTTCCTGTAAAGCTCACTAATTACCGTTAACGTGTCTTATTTGTTAAATTAAAAAAATAATTAGCTTTTACATAACAGACTCTAAATGCTGCAAAGTTAAAACTTTCAAGGTCAAACCTTTTCTGCCTCTGATAGCTGCAGAAAAAAACAGATCAATACGAGCTGAAATGATTCAGTGAAGCCATGTCTGCTCCACAGCTCCGTAGCTAATTTTTACATCATCCAACATGTGAGGAAGCTCACAATTTCCCTTTTTTAACGATCTGTTCCTCTCTCTTTCTCTCTCCTCCAGTCGTATCAGTGGCTAAAGGAGAAAATAGTAAGTGAGGATGGGAGGAAGCAGCAAGCCAAGCTGAAAGAGCTGAACCACATCGCTGAAAAGCTGGGCTGCACTCTGCCTCAGCTGGCCGTGGGTGAGACTTCCTGCACTTTCTTATTACAAAATACTGCAGAAGTGACCTTGAGCAGGACTTTGAAACCGCGACTGCCCGAGGCTGTTAAACACAAAGAGAGACGAGACCGAATCCATATCACTGTGTGTTGTGTTTATCATTAACTGGGTTTGATTTTTTTTTTTTTTTTCCCCTCCAGCTACAAACTGACATATGAATGAAAAAGACTTTTTAACTCTGCATTACTGCACCCTGATAGAAGACGTCTGCTTAAACTTTAAAATAAATAAATAAATAAAAGTGCTATAGAGGCAGTAAAAACAATTGGCTGGAGGTGAAATAGTGTCACAGTTTTTTTGTATAAATGGATTCACAAATAAAAGCCCTGGATCTGAAAGCATCCGGCTGAGGAACGTGGCCTAAAAGCTCAGTTTTTCTTTGTGTTTTCTTTTACAAGACAAGAATAAAATAAGCAGCAGTGCGCCATCATGTGGCCACATTGTGAACATCAACCACTCTGCTTTGTTTTTTTTTTTTCTATAGCCTGGTGTCTAAGAAATGAAGGAGTGAGCTCAGTCCTTCTGGGAACATCCAACCCTGAACAGCTCACAGAAAACCTCGGGGCCATACAGGTGGGAACATGCTCTAACTCACATCACACGCTGCTGTTTTTACCTGCATTTCCTCCACTTGTATCGATTTCTCTATATGTGAATCTCTGCATTTCTTTTTCGTGTGTTTGATCCTTTTATCTCCGTTTTCACGTCTCTTCCTCACCGGCTTGTTCAGTTTTGTTCTTTCTCATTTTGTCCAGGTCCTTCCTAAGATGACGTCTCATGTGGTGTCTGAAATCGACCACATCCTGGGCAACAGGCCGTACAGTAAGAAGGACTACCGCTCTTAGACCGGGCAGGTGGACTCCCGAGAGGTCGGCTGTACGTATCTACCCAACCATACTGCTACCATGGACCCACTGTTCAATGTTTAAAAAGTCCATGGTTCTCTCCTTGGGCCCCACTCAGCTCTAACTCCAAGCCCACTTCAAGCCTGGAACAGACAGCTTTTGCGAAATCCAGATCAGCTCAGACCAGGTTCATCTCAGGTGTAGTCCAGCTCAGCCAAGAAACGCTTAACAAACTCAGCTTTTTGCAGCCTCAAACGCAGCTTAAGCCATCGGAGTGCCCCATCGCAAAGGTGTTACCCTGCTTCTTCAGATCAAACTATGCAGAGCTTAGTCTAGCCCACGTTAACGTTCAGAACCAGTGCCATGCTGACGTCATCCCAGTGCAACACCCCATCCAGGGACCTCAATTATAAATTTAATAAAAATCTTTATTTCACCTTGAATTGGATGATAATGTCACGTATCCGACTTCACACTCACTTGCTCACGGTCGGTGGACGAACGCAGAAAGGAACTGCAGGATTATTGAAAGTGAAAGTGATTTTCTCAAGGGCATCTTGATAGTAGATGGTGAGTGAGGCGGCTCTGATACTTATTCGCTTTCCCCACTCACATCCTCCCAACTCAGCCGATGACTCAGACCCTCGAGTCTTAAGCTTTTTCCCCTCTTGTGTCCAGACATCCACCCACAAGTAATTTAATTTGAGCACAAAATTTATATCGAGCACATGTTTTATTTATGGGAATTAGTCTATCGCAGCTGAATACATCAATACAAAGCACCTTAGATTTATAAAGTAGAGGTACCTCAGGAAAGTGGACATGAAAAAAAAAAAAACACATCATTTAGTCATTGAATCAGTCAGTGCTTTCATTAAATTGCTATGCAGTGCAGCAAACAGAATTACCATCATGGGATCAAAGTTTAGCAAATGACACATTTATCTGCTCATAATAGTTCAATGAATGAGGCCACAACAAACCAGTTATCTCTTAGCTCGAATTAGCTGCTTTCAATGACCTACCAAATGTATTCACTTTAGTACAGATTAGTAATAATAATAATAATAATAATCAATAGATACGATAGGCTGCAAATCCTGAGCATAATAACCAACAGATGCATGTTTCCCTCCTCTGCTATAGCGTGCCTCTCTTTTCTTTTCTACAAAGCACATATAATTAAACAAAAAAAAAAAAAAAAAATACTGCAAGCTTGTCTACGGTCCCTGGTGTGAAGCAGAGGATTGTGGGAGATGAAGTGTCAATTGGGTCTGGACAGCACAAGAAGAGAAAGAGAGTGAAGCATGTCGCCTCCGTGTGGTCTTCTCGAGGAACTGATCCTCTGCTTCACTAGATCAGAGAAGAGAGAAGTGATGCTTTGCAAAAAATTAAAAATAAAAACAAACAAACAAAAAAAAAGCAAAGTAGGCTACTTCTCTGTGAGTTTGCGTTCATTATGGACTTGTCGTCTTTTTTGCCTGTTAACTCTGAACCTGCATCACTGATTGCCTCAATGAATCTTGCAGTTACGGACTTCAGTATATAATAAAGATATAACCTGTAATTAAAGGACGACTGACCTCTTAGTGGTCGTGGTTATGACATGAAAAACAAAAAAACAAAACAAAAAAAAACTGCTTGTTAATGGCACAATTTGATATATAGGCGAGGTGTTTGGGATGTGGCAAAGATTACAGTATTTATTCTAGAGTAGTCAACAAATATGAACTTTATTTTGACATTTTGAGAATTTATTTTTTTTTGTTTGTTTTTGTTTGAAGATGTTACATGTACATAAAATGTTAAGGCGTACCTTGTAACATAAGCAGCACCAAGAAGAAGCCTCTGTTGCATACGAGGACTTCACTGTACTGTAATGGCTTATTAATATAAATAAGATGTAAATAGTTATTTTTGTTGCAGTGTGATAAACCTGCTCTTCCTCGTCATCATCTTCATCATCCAGCCTGACTTTACACTGTCTCATAACAGCTGTCTGTTTTTTTATTTATTTTATTTGCACATTGAAGCCAGATGATGGATTAATAACGGCATTATTTAAACCAACAGGCTTCTGTTATGAGAAGTAAGTAATGAGCTTCACATTGTTCATCATTATCTCTGACCAGGTGGCTCAGCTCTCACAGTTCACGGTTGTTGTTGTTGTTGTTGTTGTCGTTCTTCTTCTTCTTGTTCTGTTTCATCTGGAAAACAAGCCATCACAGTGACGAGCGGAAACGTTGGCCGAGCTCCAGACGAATCACCGTCTCGTCCTCGGTGCACACTTTGTTGACTTGTAGCACAAACACCCTCCATTTTTTATCCCAAGGACATTTCAGTAGGTTACAAACTACGTTTGCTTTTGCCAAAAACACTGTCACACATATTGGAACGAAACATCAGTAAACAGGAATCAACTCATATAAAGTCTGACCTTGACTGACGAACTGGTGGGAAATACAAACGAGTGACACGACCAGTAGAAGACAAAATATTAACACCAAATAATAGTTTCTATAGTCCGTTTATATTCTGTTGTGTGATATTATCAAATATAATTGTTAGTTTCTTCCTGTTAAAGTCAACAAGTTGTTCATCAGTGTGAGTCTGTGATCTCGTTGGACTGCGACCTGTTGGTGTGTGTGTGGAGGTTTCTCCATGTGACAGAGTGCCTTGACTTGAGTCCCGCTACAAGAAAAAAAAAACATTCAGGGATGTCTTTCATTATGAACTGTTACGTGGTGTTTTGGATACTGTCCTACAAAACATGTGAGAGTCGAGCAATAATCCTAGATTGTTATGTTATTGGGAAATTGTCTGAATTGAGTGAAATATGCGTTTTCTGCAGCCGTCATCCTCGTCTGTTTGAGCCTCAACCTAAAGTTTATTACAATCAAAGACACTTTGTCTTTGCCCCAAAATTAAAATTCTTTAGTTTAACTTCAGAGTTTTAAACAGGTCAAAGGCCAAAATGGAACTAAAGTCGTAATTAACCTCTGAACACCGATTGTTACACAAGATTTAACCTGAGATTTTCTTTCTCATAAAAATCAATGATGACAACGGCAAGTGTGTGATTTATTCTACAGATTAACGTCGTCTACGACAAGTACATTTGTGGATGGAAAAGACTTGAGTGACATCGAGTTATTTGTTCTTCCTTTGTTGAAATGTGACATGCAAACCATCAGTGTATTATTTCCTCTCCTGAACAGTGGTTTTCTCTGTAAATAATCTATATGAAAGTGTGATTATAAATAAATGCCTTGCCAATGGAAACATTAGCATCTCGACTAATTGAGCTGAAACATATCTCTGTGTAAACGGGCTCTGAAACCCACTGAATGACACGCACATAGAGGAACAAGTATACCTGGTTGCTTTATTTGTTACAAAAAACAGAGACAGACCTGGAGAAACACCCTCCAGACATTTGATCATGAATTTCATGAAGTTGAAATGTGATGTATACCAGCCCCCACCCCCTCCCTTTAACCCTTCTTAAATCCCTAAGAAAAGTGGAAAAACAATTTACTGTTACCCATCTGAGTCCCACATCCTCCCCCATTATCCCTCCCTCATCCCTCTCTTTCTTTCTTTTACTTGGATCCAGTCGACAACAGAGCGATGAGTCCCGAGGAGGCACTGATGGACAGGATGTAGTTGCTGGAAAAAAAGGAGTTAAGATAATAACAGATTTCAAGACAAACATAATTGATCCAACAATTTCTAACTTTGAGGACGTTAACACCTCGATTTACTCTTAAGAAACTGTGGTGTCCTGTAAAAAAATCCCTCATGTTATCATGTTATCAAAGGATACACGGTGGGGTTGAAGTTCTTGAGCAGGAAGAAGGAAGCGACGATGACGAGGACGAGGAAGAGGGTGTTGTTGTAGAAGATGGAGAAGGTGGTGGCCTCGTAGTCGGCGACCTCGTTCTTCTTCCACAGGATCCTGAAAACGAGAGTGAAAACAGTTTGTTAGAGAGAAAATAATATCGTGATGTATCAGTTTATTACTCCAGAACAACAACATCACCATCAGTCACAGTGAGATGTCTGGGTTTAGTCCAGTATGTCTGACTACACTTAGTTCAACTAGTTTGTTTCAGAAAAACTGCAAATCTCCAACACAACTTTACAAGACGATGTTTAATAGTTTGTCACCTCTCATCTTTCTCCTTGCGAGACATCTTGCGGTTGTCTGCCTCAGACAACTTCCTGGTTACCTCCTTGGAAACAGCATCCTCACGTTTCTGGGCAACTCTGAAGAATCAACAGGGAAAAAAAAAACAGGTAAGTTACTGAAAGAGTTTCCCATCAAACTTGGAAGAAATACTTGCTATAAAACTTGGTGTTAGTTGGTAGAGACATGCAGACACAGTTTTCCTTCAACGTACTTGTGTTTGAGCACAAACTTGACGTTCTTGTAGGCGAAAGCCACCAGGTAGGTGCTGACCAGGGTCATGACAGCGTACAACACTGCAGACTGGACCAGGTCCATGTGCCAAATCCTCCAAAAGAGCCCTGGAGAGATAAGATAGAGTCAATCACACAGCTGTAGGGTAAAACATGTTAACATGAGATGGTTAAAGAGAGTTATATGCACCAAGGTATATTCATTTAATCTAAACATCATAAATACTTATTTCTTTTCTGTTTTGCTTGTAACAGACTAGTAGTTAACTTGTCATGACCGCTACTATTAGCACACCAAAGCTTTTTTTTTTAGTAATAATACAAATATATAATGTTCTGTAATGTCTGTAAAATACTGCAAATTGTTAATTTTAATTGTTGCTGTTCTGTAAATCTCATATATCGGTCATTTTCTCCCGTTTTGTCAATGAATCAGTTTCAGCTAAGCTAATGCTAATGCTAGCAGCTGCGGTACTCACAGATGGGGATGGCAGAGACGATGAGAGCGTTTCCATAAAACAGCGCGGTGGATTTGGCTGAAAGGTTTCTGCTGAAGTCCTGAAGAAGAAGATCTTCCTCCGACTGCTGCTTGTTGCTGCTTTTAGGAGCCATGTCTACGAACCGACCGGCTTGTGTGCTGCTCTGCTCTGGACACAGGAGGACTGACACGTCGGTGTACGAGGAGAAGAGGGACGCGTCAGCATAAACCCGGAAATACGTCGACTGTTCGGTTTTCTTCTTCTTCTACGTTTAGAATAGAAAAGAAAAAACAAGACGCTTTGACTCAGAGCTGCCATCTGCAGGAAGACTGAGGTAGTGCAGCTGCAACACAACACTGCTGCCATAGTAAATAATAAAATAATAAAATGAATAACTAATAAAATGTGTTATTAATGAAACAAAAAATTAGTAAAATAATAAAAAAAATAATTAAAAAAATAAAATTAAATATTAAACACTATATTATTATTTTATTATTATTATATAAATACATACTAACTCTTGTTTTTTTAAATAAATAAAATGAAAATAGTTACATTTATTAGATAGATAGATAGATAGATAGATTAAAACACCATTTCCTCTTTATGACTCACATCCCACCACATCCAGTTACAGTAACAGCTATAAGGATTTACTTTTGTCCACTAGGGGTCAATATCTACATGTCCAAACAAGTCGGTTTTTAGTTGACACACATTTCCTGAAGGACTGACAACAACTGCAGGTTGATCTGCAGGGTTTACATCATGATGATTAAGATGATGGCCTCATAGTGTTTAAAGACATTATAGAGCAAGTGTTTATCTGTGTTTTAGGATTATTAAAGAGCAATTCACTGTGTAGAGGTGGATCGTTCATCGGAGGGAGATTTAAGCTTTCACCTCTTTATAGTAAATGTTACAGGCTTTAACCTTTACCTGCTTACAGTCGTCACCAGCAAAGTTCAACTGCAGCAACATGAATGATAATAATAATAACACTGATCGAGAATAAGCACCTACAAAAGTCCCTTCTCTTCCTTATTTCATCATCAAGACTTATCATAAGCCAGAGACAATTTAGGGGAAAACCAGATGGATTTTCAACCTGCTGATGCTGCTGATGCTCAACTCCCTGCTGAGCTGTTTCCCACCACAGGAGCAATATGACAAAGAGCGAGCACATGTTTGTGTGTGTTATAGTGCAGGTTTGCGTGATGACCCCATCTTTTGGGGGCGAGGGGGGTATTAGGGGGTTTAGGGATTAGCTTTGCACTTCAGGGGGTCGACAGGAAGGAGGCACAGAGAAGGAACTGATGTCAAAAAGACCTTCTAACACAATACCAAGAGAAGCTGGTGATTTCTCTCTCTCTCGTTCCTTGTCCCTCATGCGTAAAGTGTGTATTTGTGCCAGATTGCTTTGGCTTTGGTGACACCACAGACATAACCACAGGGACAAACACACTGGCCACTGGCAACAGTAAAAAAGAGAAAAACACACACACACACACACACTGGCACTAACAGAGCTCCTGGTGGTGAGTGTGTGAGTATGTCGCTGCCATCGAACCCTGAGGAGTATTTATAACAAATCAACTATCGTCCTGACAAATTGTTTTTGAGTTATCTTTTTCACACGCACCTACGGCTTTACCCCAGGAGTCTTACCCTGTGTAACGTGTGTGTTTGTGTGTGTGTGTGTGTGTGTGCATGTTGTTCACAGACGAAAAGAACGAAAAGATGAAAAAGAATCCGATGAGACGAGCGTGACATTAATTTAAATGAATACGAGGCCACGCTTATTGGATTTAAAAGGTATCTAAAACAAAAGTGGTCACAGGACGAAGCAATTTTCCAAAGTGCTGGATATTGTGGAAGTCCCCTACTGCTGCAAAAATAATTCACAAATGTTATGAAGCATGAGTGAGCGGACGTGTGGTCACACAGCATCCTCTGTCTTACCATGTTTAAAAACAGGAAGATTTATTAATCTTTTATCACTGACATGTGGCATGTGTTCTTGAGTTGGAGGATGTAGAGAAAAACTTAATAGTTTTTTTTTCTTTTTCTACGAAATAAAAAAAAATAAATAAAAAGCTTTGGTTTCTCAATTTCCTTTCACAGACATTTCCAATATACTGAGCAATATACTGCAGCTTTATTCTGCTAAATACAGCTGAGATGAAAAGACATAATAGGTAAATTAGTTCCCTGCTGTCTGTCTCACCATAAAATATCATATTTTCTGGTCAAACTAAATCATTTTTATCCTGTCAAGTCAGTTTCTATCAAACTTTAGACACGTTACATTTGATTTAATGTACTTGGCAGCGTTAAATGTTTTAAGTCTGATGGCTAACTAGTACGCTAGCGAGATTTGAGGACATTTTTTACTGTTTCTCTGTTGAAATCAATTATGTAAAGTCGTGAGAAGAAAAGGGCCACAGGACACAGAGAAGAGGAAGCTCACTGAGCTGTTGTTGACCTATTAACTTGAGCATTTTCTCAATTGCACCATCTTTTAAAGTGTGATTATTGAAACTCTCAGGTTATGTAACGCTATGCTAGAAAACAGGAGACAACTTCAAAGACAGATGAGTAAATGTGGACGTGTTGTACAAAGCTCTGGCCTCAGATTGTGTTTGGTGGACATCAGACACGACAACAGTGTGGTGGTGTCAGTGTGAGGGATAAATGGAGGCTATAAAGTGATTGTATTAGAGACAGACACAAGCGACTGAGTGACTCAGGAGTCTGGTGACATCTCCTCTGTCACGTCTTGTTTTCTTTAGGAAAAAGGATTGTGGTCATTTTACCCCCACATCGTCGTGCGTGAGCCTCTCCACCCCTATCTCCTCTGCGTCCTGTGATTTATGTTCCCCCTTTGGCTCAAAGGCGCAGACGTGAATGTGATACGGTGGAGGGTGGAGGTGAGGGGGCAGGGATCCCTCTGAGAAATGAGGAGAAGAAAGGGAGTGAAATATTTGTCTTTTCAAAGGATGCCAGACATGTGTTTACACTTTCTGCCAACTTTCACCATAAATAGTTTCCTCACCCTCAGGGTCGAGGGCTTGTACGTAAACCTTCATGCGAGATATGACCGTGTGTGTGATAAACCTGGATTTATCCTGTGTGTGTTTTTTCAGCTGATGACGGTTTTTAAATCAGGCTGTAGGTGTGGAGCTGCACGGTCAGATAGACTTTTATTTATCGGGTCAACCAGACCCGGGCGTTGAGATTCATAGTTATCTAGATTGCGATGACACATGCTCAGCTTCCTCTGGAGAGCAGGAGTTATGGTGACCCCACAGGCAAAAAAAAAAAAAGTCCCAAAACAAAACACTCACGTGGCGTCATTCCTTCACTGCAATGAACCCCCAGATTTCACAGTGTACTCGCAGAGAAACAAACAGATAAGATTTCTAAAGCTTGGACATAGACACAGTCAACAGTCGGTGCACCGTGGTTCATCTATCCAAAAAATGAATCATGTGAGAATTTATATCCTTCGACAAATCTAATGATGAGAACACCATGCACAGGAGTGTGTGAGAGTGTTTAGCCAATGTGCAGAGACATGAAGGCTAACCTGCTGCCAACTTGGCTCGTCTTAGAAGAGAGAGAGAGAGCGCAGAAGATGTTGACATTTTGGCTGCTGTTCCATGTGCATCTGAAAGGTCAGTGCATCGGGTTTTGGAGCGAAGCGTGTAAAGTGTGAGAGTACATCTGCATGTGTGTGTGTGTGTGTGTGTGTGTGTGTGTGTGCCCTTGCGCCTGCCAAAAGCAATGTGTTTAATGTGTGTGTCTTTCTCATCAATTCTGTGTGAAAAGAGCAGAGGAGGGTTATAAACAAAGATGCTGTGACTGTTGGGCATAGCACAAACAGAATAGTGGGAACCTACCCCCCCCTCCACCACCACCACCACCACTACCTCTCTCTCTCTTTCACACACACACAAACACATACACACTTACATTTGTACACACACACACACACACACATTCCTGCTTTGAAGATGTTTATAGGACCCATACGTACAAGCTAGAGGCAAATGTTAGACATTTTCAGTAAAAACTGCCCTGAAAAGAAAAAGTCTGACATTATGGAAAGTTTGTTCTTACTCCCTCAGAGTTACGTCAGGAGGCTGATACCAGTGTGTTTTTAATACGGAGATAACTGACGTGTTTAGCCTAACTTACCACAAACACAGGAATCTGGATTTTTTGAGGTTTTTTTTTTTTTTCCCACAGAAAACAGCTGCGTCCTCTGGTTGAAAATGATGCAGCGGTGACAAGGAACCCGACAGTAAATCTGTCGACCGTAAAAACAAAATAATGAGTTGAATTATACATTGCAGCTTTAAACTGGTCACCAACAATTCCACAATTTTATTTCAAAGTGAAAAAAAAAAAGGGGGCAACTGGTGGCGAGATGTGTTCAATGACAGGAAGGGTTCACGGACCTCAGGCGATGAACAGTTTGGAAATCATTTCAACTAAAATTTCAACTATCACCTCTGAGAAATTTTTATATTTGTGCCAGAGGAGGTCGACGAGAAGGTTTGGCAGTTGATTTGCTGTCGTGGAAGCAGCTGTGAGGAATTGTGGCCAAAATATGTTGAGTTCCTTACACAGAGGTGACCTAAGCCCCAGTGTCTGGTCAAATGCTTCATGGTCTGGTGGTTAAAGTTTGCTCATAATCCAGGTCAAGATTTGTAATAAACAACGCAGACACCCTTCTGATCATTTTCTCAAAATATCAAAGAGATAATACATGAATAATGTGACCTTAAACTGTATCATAGATTCATAAAATGGTAAAAAAAAAAAAAAAATATCCTGGAAGAGGTGTGGAGTGTGAAGAGGACAGAGTTTCCTGTGAGAGCTGAGTTTAAATCTTGGCATTAAGTCAACTCTTTCAAGCTGAGTGTCAGATGTGGTGTTTATGAGCTTCATAGATGAGACATAAAGATGCCAGAAAGGTCTGGAAAGGATCCAGTTCAATGACATTAAAGTGGCGTTTTGTCCTTTATGATATTTTCATTCTGGTTCTCTTGGGATTGTAGGAAAAGTGGAGAAAGGAACAATAAAACGGAGCGGCAGTAAAATAGCAAGAATACCTGCAGAAAATAAACACTTGAGAGAATGAAGTGTGAAGCGAAGAGAGTGGATGCAGAGGGACTGTTTTATCGTGCGTTCGCGATAAAACAGCTGCGCACATCCTGCACATGTGTATACACAAACACATGCTTCTGTGAGTGTGTTTGTGAGATGTGTTTGGATGTGTATAATAACACACCATATGGAGAACGTGATGGTGCGGTCGAAAAACATGTGTGAGATAACAGGAATTCCTCTTAGATATGCTGCATGTCTGACCTACTATATATAAAACACAGCAGGATCAAAGATGCTGCAGACAGTTTGTCTGGCTCCATAACATATATCAACAAATATAGATTTTTGGTAAAGATCCTCTGTAGCCACAGAAATGCATTTAAATGATTGTTTTTCTCTTGACATTTTTCTCTTCTATTAAAGAAAAGTAAGGTGTAAATGTTACATCAGCAGCATTAGACTAAAAATTACTTGTCACCTTTCACAAATGATAAAAACTTATTTTTTAAAACTTGTTTTTTATTATTTATCATACGTGTCGAGCTCCAAACAGCATCTTCATTGTTTTATTGTGACAGTAATCATGTTTGAACTTTATCCAGAACGGTGCTGAATTTCGTGCAAAGTCACAGTTACGCAGTTATAATAACAGAGGCCAAATGTAATAATTAATTCTTATTAATCTTTTAATGAAAAAGCGGTTTTGCTGGGTTTGATTTGGAGGCAGCTCCTTCTGTTATAATATCGTCCAGATCTTTCGTCGGTCTCTGAAGACGCAGCTGTTCCTGTGAAGAAGATCAAGTTTTCTTTTCTCCTCTGATGATTTTAGGGACTTTTCCCTTCTTTGAATTAAAAAAGTTATGATTTCATCATGATGATCAAAACTGCTTTGTAATTCACAACAGCTTACCACGGTTGAGTCACAGTGAATTGTGCTATTTTAAAAGATTATGTCAAGTGATAGAATCAAGATGATGACGATGATTTTCCTTCTTCTCTTCTGCTGCCAGTCAGTCTGTCTGTATCTGTCAATACAAAATCAAAGCCATTCCCTCTTAATATGATGACATGTGCTGTTTGCATGTGTATTTACAAGTGTTGCATGTTTAAACACCTCGTACGGTTAAAGTGTGACGTACAGAAGGCATTGTGTGCCGAGGGACCTGATGGCATGGTAATAAAAACATATTTGCATGATATTCTTGCACGTATGCATGTGAGACTGTGAATATGTAAGCGCCTTGTTTTGCTGCTGGTGTGCGTGCCACTTTGATCATATGTTCAAGGTGCATGTGTGAATTGGAGTTAATGTCCACTTCCATGTGGGAGGTTGACATATTTGCATGAGAGAGTGGAAATGCGTGAGCGTGTGTGTTTGTGTGTAACTGCTTGAGACGGAGGCAGAGGTCTTATGAGAAGAGAAGTGTGCGTGTTTGCATGTGAGCGTGGAGGAGGAAGGGGATGAATGAGGACTGGACGAGGTGGGCAGGACGTGTGTGAACACTGGTGGTGCATTTACATGTGTGAATCACTGCACTAATGAAATGTGAAAACCCTTTAAATCACCTCTGCCCTCCCCCTGATTGTGATGAATCATGTCCTCGCTCACACACGCAGACATGTGCACAGCTCGTGTTAACATGGAAGTGTTAGCGTGGAAAGAGGTGGGTCACGGCGCCTCTGTGTTCCCTATCCTGTGAGGTAAAGCTCTCCCTGGGCATGTTGATAGTACAGCTGCTAGTCCGGGAGCCTCCAGACACACACACAAACACACATGCATGCATGCAGACAGAGGCACGCTAGGCAGTAGGTCATAGAGCTGCTGGCGTGAAGGATAGACGGGTCTGACACCAGAAATGCAGACAGCTTCACTGACATGCACTGAGAAGCATTACCACGATAACAATGGCGTGTTTCACCATGACTGCATGCGTGTGTGTGTGTGTGTGTCTGGGGGTTTTCTCAGTTTATGTGTGTGTGTGTGTGTGTGTGAATAGGCTTAGGCGATGTAAATGATAACAGCACGCTCCCATGTGTATGTGTGAAAGAATAGAGACAAACACAAACAAGTACTTTACTGGTGTTTTTGTAAGAAAATACGAATAAAAGATTTTTCCAAATCTCTTCGCAGAACAAGCAATCAGCCCATTATTCAAGCAGTGAAACAAAGACGTGCCAGAGTGAAATAACAAGCTAATCTTACGGTTTTCCTCACTGTATTTGTAATGTTATCCCAAAATAACTCTAACGCTGTAATACAAGAACAAAAGTGTTTCAATGTGTTCTTCAGGGATCAGCTGGTGGGACGTGACGCTTTAGTTTTATTCTTCATATCACGTATGTAATTATAAAAACATTTAAGTTATAGGAGACATTTGTTGAAGTATGATGTGAGTTTTGTGAGTTGATGTGAAAAGGTGTAAATGATCAAGTGTGTGAAGAAAATGAAATGAGGCAATAAAAACAGAAAAAGAGAATAATCTGTCCTTCATATTTCTCGTGAAGTCTTCGTATAAATCTGTCAGGATGTTTTTTTTTTTTTTTTCTGGACGTCTTCCTGACATGTTTTGGAAGGTGAATGACAACCGAGCAGCTGGTAGAGACGAGCTGGAGCCCAACTGATCCACCACCAGTGAGTGTACGTGTATATCTACATCTAGAGGACATGTGTGGGAGGGTGGGGTGGGACAGAAAAGAAAAAGCTTTCGTTCTCAAGAAAACCTAAAATGTTTTTTACACGTGGTGGTTTTATCTCCCACACGTAGGCAGCACAGACACTGATGTGTACACCAGCTCATGAACACACACACACACACCCAGCTGTGCTCCAGATGGGTCGACAGTCCTCTTGTGAATCATACACTTTCTATGACTTAACTGTTGCACAAAGTCGGTAGCAAGCAGCACATTTTCCATATTACCACCTCCTCCCTCCTCCTGCGTTAACCCCCAGCCCCTCAGCTTCCTTCTGTCCCTTTACTCACCTCTTTCTCTTTCTACGTCACTGTTTTTTTTAATATTACTTTCTGTAGTTTCTCTTATAGTGTCCTTTGTGGTTTTACTCCATCTCTTTTTCCAACAATGTGTCAGCGTGTTTTGATTTTATTCCTTTTTTTAGGGGAGGATAGTTGGATATTTTGTTTTGTTTCTTTTAGGGAGGTGACGGTTGGACAAGAAGTTTGATAAAACTCTGAGGTTTGAACATAAAATATCAACATGAGGCTTTTCTTTCCAAAAAAAAAAAATATATATATATATATATATATATATATATATATATAAATGAATAACAAACGCTACCTACCATCACCTCAAAGTTCACAAAATAACATGTCATGTCTTGTTTGTTTAAATCTGAAAATCTGTACAACTTTGGCCTCACTCCCGACAGTGACTGTAATTACACAAACAATGTCAAATACTGAGAAAAAAAAACTAATACATGAAATAACATATTCTGGGTATTTTATATGAAAACCTGCTCAGGAGCAGTAACGAGTGGTAATTCACTGTTTATCCGAACTGTGAATCGTTTTTATCTGAAGCCTCAGAAACTTTTTTTTTTTTCTAGGCGTTTCTTCTCGGTTTTAACTGGGTTTGAACTACTTGTGGGACTATTTCTTGGTCAATGGCTTCTCCATGTCTTCACTGGAGCCAGACAACCAGGAAATCACTGTCCTGGATGAAACTAAACGAACCATCATGCGGTTACGGCTTCATAATTTTAACTAACAGATAGCAACGATAGCTTCTCATCTTGGCAAGAAAGTCAACGAGGGAATTTCCCAAATTATCAAAATTGTCGAATTTAAATTACACATCTGTGCTTTGTATGTGTTTAAGAAAGAGAGTGTGAGTGTGAAAGTGTAGTGTGTGTTTGGACACATGCTTACCTTCTACCAGTAAGAAACAATCCAACTGGTCCAGATTAGGACTGTGTATAACTTTTGGGAAGAGTGAATAGCCTCCTAACCACATGTTTAGACTACAGAACACAGAGCCGTGTGCGTGCATGTGCAAGAGACATTTTTGTATGTTGATCCTTACTTAACAGGAACTGAGTCATTCAAATCCTTTTTCAACACAATCTTTTCCCTCTGTGTCCCTCCCATGCAGGGGGTGTATGAAAGCAATAAACCAGGAGGTGGAGCTAAAGTCTTCACATCTCTCTACTGGGAGCATGGATTAGTATAATGATATTAATAAAAATGAATGTGGCTCCCTGCAGAGAAACTGTCTCTTCTCTTACTTCCCTTTCAACAGGAGGTCAAAGATCAGAGCCAGATCCTGAATAACACCTTTAAAAAGCTGGTAGGGGGTTCAGACACTTGCTCAAGGACACTTCAGCAGGGAGTGTGTTTATCCTCATAGGGTCATGAACTATCGATGGAGGATGAACATGCTGCCCTGGACTTTGCATGATAAACATCTGATTTGTTTTCTGCTTTTTTTTTCTTCTCAAACTACTCTGCCCTTCTATTTGCCAGGAAATGAGGTGACTGACTCCATTTCAAACCCTGTCGCAACACAAAGGCAACTGCTGTACACACACTTCCTGTGGAGAATATACAGGGGATAAAGTTCACTCCTCTGTGTGAGCTTGTTGTCCTTCAACACACACACACACACACACACACACACACAGACATACATGTGCACTGAGCGTCTACATATTCCCTTTAAAACAACAACAACAATAACATGTGCACACACACACACACACACACACAACCATAAACCTTTCACCTTTAAATCCATTACTTCACAGTTCATCTCTGACACTTTTCATTGCATAACTTTCACAGTTGCCACGTGAGCACAAACACATAGAGAACAATGTACAGAACAATGCTGGTGTGTGTTTGTCTGTACCCTATGGTGCAGGCACAGAGACAGAGGGGAAGCAATAAATGAATACTCTGTCCTGGCAACAAGCTGTTTTCCTGTCAACATTGCTGTATCTGTGGAGTGTGTGTGTGTGTGTGTGTGTGTGTGTGTGCTCACTATTCTGCCAAACTGTTTTTCCAGGCAGGAAATGGTAGAGTGTCATTCTTTCTATCATCCTCAACCACCACTCCTTCAGTCAATATTACTGAAATCTTAGGACTCGCCAGCGGCTCTCTGAATCTCTCTGTCTCTCTGTCTCATTGTCTTTTCTCAGTTTTTTTTTTCCTCCATTCCTGTGATGTCTTTGTGTAGTTGTCATTTGTAGTGATGGATAGTTAGTGAGGGAGAAGGACATGGAAACATAATATGACAGGATAAGTAGAAGAAAGGAGTATCACAGATCAGTTAGAAGACGAGACAATAACAGACAGAGAGAGCATCTGAAAACAGGAAAAGAAAGAAGAACAGAGGAAAAATAAAAACTGACTTTTTTTGTGTGTGAGATTTAGGAAGCAATAGTTTTATTCTGTAGCAGTTACGAATAACAGAACAAACAGTATACTGATGCATTAGTGTGGGGATTAAAGAAGAGGAAGTGTGGTCATTAACAATAATTTATTCTCCTCCAGTAAAGTGAAGTTGACTGTAATCTGCTCGGTGGACTGTGAAAAGCTGACATTTTGGCCCGGGAGAGAAAAGCACATGAAGAGTCTGAATGTGGCCTGATGTTGCCGCTTGATAAGGTCATGAGGCATCATTACAATCAATGTTTATCCACTGGAGATCATGAATATCCACTGTAAATTTGATGGTTATCGATCACATACTTGTTAAGATGAGTTAGCATGGATCAAACTATTGATCAAGACAGATGAAATGTCAGAAGTTCAGCAAAAATCATTAGGAATCAGTCTTTAGGGGCCACAGATATTATATATACAGTGTTTCAGCACAATCTGGCTCTGGAGTAAAGTTTATGCCAGATGGAGGGATGTGCACGTGGTGCGAACGATTGACACTGAAACCCTTAAACCCACTGCCACCAATAATACTGATCAATATTAAGATCATGAGGGCAACTGCTTTAGAAAGAGAAAAAAAAACCAGCAGATATGATTAATCTAACTCAAATTCTTATTTCTAAACTGGATTAAATACAATATGAAAGCAATGTAATAAGATTGGAGATGCCAAACAGTTAATATAGTCACGCACTGAGTAATATGTGGCTGATTACTCAGTTAAAAAGATGTTGAGCATCCTGTTTAAGCCCACAGTTTATATCATTTTAAAGATGCAAGCAAAGCAACGTATGCCACTTCCTGACCAAAAAAGAGATCCTCTACGTCCTCTTTTCTGTCTGTTTCCTACAACCTCAAGTTTCTGTGGTTAAAACCTGCACGTCAGGGGCGGAGCTGGCAGATCACCATGGCGATGATGGCACCGCTTGTTCGAGGTCATACCCTGGTCAGCAGAAGTAAAAGTGTCTGTGGCAAATGGTGACGGCTGACTCAGTGTTTCTATGTCTTAATGTCCCAAATAATCAAATTAAAAGCCAAATAATCATTCAGACAGGCTTTTAAAGAGGATAAGGCTTAAAACTTAACAATATTAGCCAGGTATGATGGAATAATATGGAGCAGATATATTTTTAAAAACAATAAAATATCTTACATTAATGTCGCTGCATTAAACTAGTCTATAAATAACATTAAATCATCGCTAAGAGCTTTTATAACGTGTCACAACCAAAGTCAGGACCAAACACGGAGGGAGAATGAAAACCAAAACCTCCCCCCACCCTTCTCTCAGCCAACACACACACAAGAGCCCTGCATTAAAGCACTGCCAGTAAAGCTTCAGTAGGACAGTCGGTCATCTGCTCCTAAACTGATTAGAATAAAGAGAGAGAGGCGGGTTGCTGGGGTCTGAGGGAGTGAAACTTAAATGCACAGTCACACAAAGAAAGGAAAACAGCAAATCCCAGCACTTTGACACACAATGAGCGTGGGCGTCACGGGCACATCACACGCTGGTCAAAGTTAAATGAAAGATATGAGGTGTAGAGGGGAAAAGGAAAGTGGCACATCAGCTGTTGTAAACAGAAACTTAAATTAAACATTAACTAGTTTTTATTCAAGAGTAGAAACACAGGTTCAGACTCATACAGAAACCACACAACTGCAACAGCAACCACTTGTATAAACAGAGGCAAGTTATTGTTTTTCATAGCAAGGTTAGATAATTCTACTGAAATCGAGCTAATCGATGGAAGAAGGGGGCTTTTTTATTTTATTTTATTTTTAACAAAATGTGCAATAGGAGATTTAGAAAAGGATGAAGGAGGTATCTGTGGTATTCAACCCCTACAGACCTGCTGGGCTGGTTTCTGGGTCATTAAAATTCCTCCTCTCCTCTCCACACGTCTCCTCCGAGGCCACACTTTCTGCCCCGAGCGACATGTTGGCTCTTGTCCACCTGCTCGGCCTCTCCTCCTCTCCTCCACCTTCACTCTCTCTCGCTGTTATCTCTCTACTGCAGAACACACTGAATTCTCTGTTAGGGAGGAAGACAAAATTATCCAGAAAGCATTACCTGGTTGTTTCACCTCGAGTTTCCCTCAGTACTACTTTTTCCTCTCTGCACCTAGATGTGATCGCAGTAAATCTGCTTCAGATCAAGACAGTCATCCCTCATCTATATCTCCCTTGTGCACACAAACACACACACACACACATATATATATATATATATATATTTTGCTCTCCAGTGAGACGTGTATTCTCGCTAGTGTCACCTCTGCTCAAATCTGAGATGATGAAGCAACAAAGCAAACTTCAAACTTGCCCAGACACCTTTCCACTTGTTTAAGTAGCCAATGCCAACAATAACAACAACAACAAAGACAACAAAACAACCATGACCTGACTGAAATATGTTCAGGCAACTTTAGCTTCACAGCATTTCTGAATGTCACCTACACAACAACAACATGTACTGAAACAGCTACGTCTCTCTTAGAGAAACTATCACATGTTGAAATAAGCTGTTGACTGACTGTGTATTTCCGGCGTTTTATCTGCGTATCACATTAGTTATGCGGCTATATTAAGGCTGCAAACAAAGAAACATAAACGTCTATGCACGACAAGTCCCAGCTCTGCTCATTAAACGTGATGTTTGAAGCATCAGCTGAACAAAACAAATACAACCTCAGCTGGTGTTTGTTGGAAAACACCTGGCTGTCTGTTATTAATCCAGATGCTTTAAAAACCCCGGCCCTTCAAGGAAAACGTGTTAAAGAATCTTAGATTTTAAAGATTTATTAAGTGTTTTAACAGTGGAGCTGGTTCATTTCAAGTCAGAAGACAGAGTTTGATACTTATATATTCGAGTCAGATAATTTCACACAACTACAGTATCTTTTATAAATTATAAATATCATCAGAAAACTACCAACTGCCCTTGAAGAAACGCTGATGGCTGCCAGGTTTTTAGAGAAATAACCCAAGACCTGCTGACCCATGACACACATGAACACACACACAAGCTCACACACTCTGGGGCTAATCTCCTACACTGCCTCCACCCCCCCACACACAACACACACACAAGAACCAGAGCTTGCCTTTGATCAACACACATTGTCAAGGCACACTAGGTGACCTGTGTGTGTGTGAGGGACAGAGTTGCAGTGGGGGTGGGAGGACTCAAATCTGAAGTGCCGGATATTGTTGCGCTACTTCCTGCCCTCTAAGCCCTGACCTGGGGAACCACGGCCAAAGAGCCTTTTGTTTCACTGACCCTCAACCTCTCCTCTGCCCCTCCCTGTCTCCTTTTCCTCCTCCTTTCTTTCTTCTCAACCGTTTTTTTTTTTCTTTCTCCCTCTCTCCTTGAACCTCTGACATACACTAATGCCAGACTCTTCGAATTGATCATCAAAGAGTCCAACAGAGCACAAACTCACACACACACACTTTCTCACATTCTCACACATAAATGCATTCCTGTTACGTCGCCATAGCAGCAGAGATCCTTGATATTGTGCTTTGAACCCGTTTGAACCCGGGTAGGTCAGTCTCACCTTTAGGGTCCATTCACACATAGTAAAGGTTAATATATGAGTTAAACAGATGAATAAGACTTCGTTAGAGCAACGTAAACTCAAGTATGAAAGTAGTCCTTCAAATTTGCATGATAGTTGTTTAAAGTGAAGTAGAGAAAAACTCGTTCTGAGCGTTGAAGTATAAGGCCCACATCCTGACAGCGAGTGAAACTCAAATACACATGCTACTACATGTGACACAGCTGTAAAAGTGTACGAGGGTGCATAGCTCACTGCGTAAGAAATTTAATATCTACAGTCTGATGCACTGGTACATGTGCAGACAACACATGCAGGAATGTGTGTGCAAAAAACACCCCAATCATATGCATACACACAGAGATATACAGACACACACTAAACCAGATGGTATTCTAGGATTTCACTGCATTTAAACTAGCATGCTTGTCATTGCTCCTGTAGTTATTTCAGGTTACATGCTGTTGTCAGAGAGAAAGAGAGAGATATACGTTTACAGGTCGTCATACTGGTTCGATCACACAGAGAATGATCTCTCTTTGTTTTGTATTTTCAGAGCTAGAGGATAATAAGTGTGTGCCTCTGTGTGTGTGTGTGTGTGTGTGTGTGTAAAACAAAATTTGAGACAGTGCAGAGTGATCCCGTTGAAGGAAGGTTCAATAGATGTGAGGAATTCCTGGTGCCACTTTATATTCCTGCAGGGAGAGGAGCCTCGTAATGGGTCAACGCCACTACAGAGCGTTCCCTGCAGCTCTTTGTGCCATTAACATCTCATTGAACTGTTGAACAGTTACCTTCTTACATCATCATCGTCTCAGTGTTTTTTCTTCTTCTTTTTTATTTTTTTCTCGCCCCAAAGTTCGTTTTGCAACACGCCGACATGTAGATATTTCTTACAGACTTCACAGTTTTGTTTTCCAGAGGTGCAATTGTAACACAATACACAAAGAGAGGACACATTTCAACTATTACCAGATTACCACAGATAGCTCTGGGTGTGTTCACATCTAAAAGCTGACTAACAGAAACTGGTTCTGGAGATAAATTGTGTGTGTGTGTGAGAGAGAGAGAGAGAGCATAGAGATTTGTGTTTAGTATACATCAGGGCTGGTTGCATGCAGGCTGCAGCTGCTGATGATACCTATCTCTTTTAAAAGGTTGTTTGCTTTTTGAAATCATTAATTCAAACTGTTTGACAGTTTGCTGACTCACTGCATGTACATTTCGATGGAAAACAATGAATGAAAGCCAGAAGTGTTAAATATTGTGCTTTTTTTCCTCCCTTTGGCTGGAATTAAAACTACCACACATTTAGTATCATTGACATCATTTATGTGCCTCATCATCATCTTCCTTATTTGCATGGTACTGCATCAACTCATATGAAAACAATTAGTCATAGAAAAAAAAAAAAAAGGTCTCGGCACAGCTCAGAGGGGGTATAACACACACACCCACACACACACAGTTTCACATCGGAAAGAATTGTACAAGCTGTGTCACTGGCTCACAAAATGAAGCACCTGCTATGGGTGTTGGAAGTTACACATATCTGGAACTTTAGTCATGGAAGTCAAACAGTGTCAGTTCACTCAAAGCAACTTCTCTGTCATATCAGCCAACATCACAAGTGTTGGAAGAAATAATCAGATCAAAGTTAAAGAAATGTACAAACACTCCCACACACACATAAGTAACGAAAGATTAGCAGCTAAATAAAAGGTTATGGTATAATGAATGAGAAAATATTTTACTTTCCACCTCTAAACTCTGCACAACACTTTCAACATAGTTGTGTAAAATCCAGAAATTTACCCATTATGATTCACATGAGGGAGACAAAATTACTGGCCATAATGACAGTAATTATACATTGAGACTTTCATCGTTGTTTACAGCACCCACTGGGTTTCACTGCCAGTCCAACATCAATTACTTCAATAAAATGTATTTTTATGTTTCCATGCTGTTGTTGAGCTGTTTTGTGTGTAAAACAGGCGTGTCGAGGCTGAAGACACCGTCACCAGCGTTAACTGATCTGCTCCCAGTAATTGTGATGTGTGCAGGCATGTGAACTGATAAGATTCAGTCAAAGGGTTTGGGTTGAAATACGGCACCTTCAACCACACACACACACACACACACACACACACACACCCTGCTGCCCTTTCATGTGTTGTTGGTTTGTAGAATTAGTTTAGCGTCTGTTTTATTCAGAGCTGAGCGTTGCCGCCCTGACTGAGTATCAAAAAACACCTGGGTTTATGTTCCTGCTCCCGAAAGCATACACCCTACTGCTGTGACCTTTCACCTCCTTTTTTCAGAGAAACAAGTGAACAGAAATTTAACTGTGGGGGACGTTTCCTACATCAGTGAGTCTGTATTTGTACATGTGTCTGTGAGTTTATATGTCACTTTGAGTTTCCGTAGATTTGAATTTATCAGTTTTTCCAACGTATTTCCTTTTGATTATAATGGATCATAACGGCACTCCTTCCCAGCTGCGCTGAGGAATCATCACAGAACTTGTTATTTCATGTGTTTGAGATCAGTCACTGACTCTTTGTGAAGCAACAAGTGAGCTGGAGTTGGCAGTCAGGTATCTCTTTTATAGGGCGTCCTCTGAGACAAGTCAAAACTTGAACAATAGGACTTCGTTATGCATGTCAGCTGGGGAGGAATGCTCGAGATCCGTCGGTATGCAACCAGGCAATTACTCTCATATACGTCAGCTCTCCAGTGTCTTCAGCGGCAAACCTGTAATTTTGCAATTACTAACCCTCACTGGAACTGCTTTGACGGCATCAGTGTTTGTCTGGAAGATGATTATACACATTTCTGTTAATCTCTGACCTCTTGAACCACAACCTCTGGCCTGTACAGTGGAAAATAAATATTTTGAAAACACTGTACAGATCCACTGGTGGTTTTGTGGCTGTTAAGAAGTAAATAAGTTTTTACATGTAAATAGCTTTAACCAGTTTGACCTTAGTCATTTAAGTTCAAAAGGTCACCGGTGACAGATGTTAACAGATGCACATATTCAAACGCTGTCGAGCCTCGAGGGTCATTAATAGATAATTAATATCATGAATAACATATTCTATTTAGTGTTTCCTCTATACTAACTCCCGTGGGAATCCTGAGGAGGGAAATGAGGGTTACTTCAATTTCCTGTTATTTCACTTTCTTGAACAATAGAGAAAAGTACAAGACGGAGAGTTTCATCCGTATGATATCACCAGTTCCTACTGACTGACACAGATCTGCATCAAACTTTGATGATTTAGTATCTAGATACTGATCAACTAGTTTCACAAATGTCACCGGGAACAAAAAGATCTTACAAGCATCTTAAACTGACTGAATATAACTTGGCATATGAAACTGCTGAGCAGATTTTCACTTTATTAATACCTTTCTGTAGAAACTATTGACACTTTAGGTGAACTGGCTCATCTGCAAACAGCGAAACTTTACACCGGAAGACGACTGCAGCACAACAGGTTCCTAAAAAACTGCTTCTGGTAAAACAGGGAGGGAGAGGGAAGCTGACTCAACACAGTCAGTAAACATTACACTCCCTTATGGAAATGTGACAGCTCAGTTGAACAGGACAGATTCATACTTCCTTATAATACTGAACAGGCATTAAGATAAAAAATGACTCATCCTCACTTGTTCACCTAGTTTTGGTGGAATAATTATGTAAGTATGTGGCAGTGGGTTTCATGTTTATTATGAAATCAGGAACTAACAGGAAACGAGTGATTATCATATTCAGGTTTGATTAAATTGAATATTTCCATCTTGTGTGTTTTTTTTGTTTTATTTCTTTTTTTTTTTCCATGACTGTGTTTAGTTTTGCTTTGAAGGCTTGTGAAGTTTTTATATATTTTTTTATTACTTCCGGGGCCAAGTGTAGGGGCCCCTGAGGGTCTCCACACCCTCTGTTGCAGCTTCTTCCGATCACCAGCAGACGACTCCCTCCGTCTCCAGGCTGCGCTCTCTCTCTCTCCCTGGCTGAAGCGAGGCTCCGCCCCTGGACCAGGTTACGAGGCGGGGCTTGTTAGTGTGCCGGAGCCTGGGGAGGGAGGAAGGCAGAGCGGCTTCTTTCCACAGCTGTGCTCCGCTCTTTGTCGGTCTCAGCTTTTTTTTTTTTCCCTACACGGTAGCGACGGATACAAAGAAATAAAGAAAAAGGAGAAGCGACAGGATGAAATAAGGAATAAACACAAGAGATATGAGAGCGACGGGGGCAGCTGAGGGACGAGAGCAGCCCTAATAAATAAGAAGAAAAATCCCGGACTATGGTTTAGTCCAGACACGGATACTATCGGGCCTATCTCCAGACTTGGATACGGAGCTCCGCCGATGTGCGCACTGGATTTGACCCACCAAAGAGTGTCGAGACCGGCGGGGGAGGGGCGGACTGTACCTCGCAGGTAGGATTTTGTCGCTTCTGTGTTAGAGAAATGTTAGGAAAGAGAAACGGAGAGAAGGTGGTTGTGTTTTATTTCTTTAAAAACCAACCGAAGGGAGGAAGAGAGAGGGAGAGGAGCTGCGCTATAACAAATGACCGAGCCTGTCTGTCTGCTGCTGCAGTGCCTCCTCACTGTTTGCTCTGTTTTATAATAAACAAAAAACTACTCATCTTATTATTATTATTAGTAATAATATTATTAAAGCTTCAGCTTTGTTTATGAAGTGTTTGTTAATGAGATGAGGAGGAAATTAAAGCTGTAGTGAAGTTAAAAAAAAGCTCCAGGGTGCCCCGTTTATCTTTTGTCGCTGCTCCGCCGCAGTGCCTTGAATAAGTGTGTGTGTGTGTGTGTGTGTGTGTGTGTGTGTGTGTGTGTGTGTGACTGTAGCTTACGTGCAAACTTGCTCGGGCAGCAGTGTGTTAGCGGCACGTAGACGGCAGGGGCCGCGTATCGGACTCCCGTGATCAAAATACATAGTCCCGAGAGAGAGAGGGGTTTTGTTACAGTGATGATTTTATCGCTCCTGCTCAGAGACGCAGCTGTAATTGCGGGCATGACGTTAGCGAGAGACCAAAGTCATCAGGATAAGAGCAAAAAAAAAAAAAATCATCAAAAATCTACATGAATATTAACACATATATATCCTCGTTCTTTCTTTTTTTTTTGTTTTAAACACATAAGATTAATCTGAGGCTGGTGACTCTGTTGCTCAGCAGGATTAGGTAATATATTTTTCCGCTTCACTAACTGTCCGCAATGAGCTGCTGTGAACCTTTTTTTATTCTTCTTGTCCAAAGGAGAAACATTGTAACAGACTGTTCCTATAATATTCAGACCCTACGTTGACTTATAATGTGTGTGATCGTTGCGTTTGTGGCTGATGCGGTTTAATTCCTCTTATATCTGCACGATCACTATCAGATCGGATCAGTATGTAGTTTAAAAAAAACAGGTTTCCTTTCAGTGTAGTCACAGTGCGATTTTTTCTTTCCTGAAAAAAGGAAAGACGGGGTTTCACAGATAGTTATATTATGACACCAAGCAGCTTATTAATCATCGCTTCATGCGCCAGGATGACTTCACCCTGGAAACTAATCTATAGGATCATAGCTGTTACATCTGATGACTACCTCTTTTTCTTTTCTTTCTCTGTTTCTCTTCTTCGTAGGATCGTCGGGGTTTGAGGAAAGGGGAGCAAACATGGATAAAACTTTGCACATTCTTCAAAAAGGCGCAGACGCTGCACCGACCGGTATCCCCCTGGATATGAGTTTAAATATGGACGAAGGGGACGATTTTACGGAACAGCAGATCGTAGGTCTGTCGGACAAAATACCTCTGGTGAAACCTTATTTCAAAAAGAAACCGAGGAAATTAGACGCCAAATGCCTCCACCGCGCCCTGGAGGATCCTATACTGACCACTTTACTGAGCTCGGATACGTTGGACTCCGGGGATGAGGTGTTTGTTCCCCGGAACCAACCGGGCCGGACTCCGGGAAACCTGTGCGCTGCGGCTGTGGTGAAACAAAACTGTATGAGCCCGGTGTGTCTCAAAGACCCGGGAGCTGCTGACGATGCCGCAGCTGGAGCAGGAGTGGCCGGGTTGATGAGCCGGGACGGTGATGTGGAAATAGCCGATACTACTGCGGAGCTGGAGGAGACAGAAAGGCGAGGGGAGAGACCCAAGATCACCGATCATCCCACCACAGACACCCGCTGCTTTCAGCTGAAACCTGCCCTCAGGGAGGCCGTGAACACAGTGACAAGAACCCCCCCAGGCAGGGATATACCTCCCATAGTTGCACCCCAGGTTCCTCACCAGGAAGGGGCCACAAAAAGCAATGACCTCTTAACCTCTGGGCCTAAAAACCTTCCAGTCAAAGAGTGCACTGGAGTCCAGGACCCCCTTCCCCTCCTCCTGCAGCCTGACAAAGGAGTGCTATTTCAGGATAAAAGTGAAGAGGCCTCCTTGGATCTGGTTTTTGAGCTTCTCACTCAGCTCCAGTATCACACACACCAGTCAGACTCAGTGGACATTTGTGTAGATTTCCTCCAAGGACAGTGTGTTTACGGCAATGACTGTGCCCACCACCACACTGTCCTACCGTACCACTGGCAGATCCACCGGACCAGTTGTCAGACGTGGCAGAGCATAGCAGATGACTCCCAGGAACAGCTGGAGAGACTGTACTGCAACCCAGACAATGAGCAAGTCAGACTCAAGTTTCAGTAAGTATCTCCCCAAAGTGTTTACTGCAGCCTGTTTTGTTTTTAATATTACACTGTATATGTATCACTGGCTCTCTGGATAGATACACCGGCCTGTGTAGAGGGGAAGCAGAACCACGGCTCTTCTGTATTTGTGTTCTGGATCTGTTACTGTGGGCAGGGGATCAATTCACTTTCAATTCAATCAGTTCAAAACAGGAAGTGAAACTATATGTGCACTTGCTGGGTACGGGTTTTCAACATCAACAACAGTTTATTCTGGACAACATCACTTGAATAATATTATTTATAATCATCTTAAGCAAAACAAATGTTAAATTGAGGCCAGTAGAGTTGGGAAGTACAGTACCTTGCAGTCACACTTGCACACTGTTGTTGTGTAACTACTGCTGAAAAGCCGACTGTGTGGTAAACTGATAGGTACTTGTGACATGGCAACAATGGTGCAGTAAGCCGATAGGCTGCTTGTGAATGATAAGCCACTTCTGGTTCGATGTGTTGGCAACAGTAGATCAGAACTCTGCCTCAGCTTCCTCATTGCTTTCTCCACCGTTAACAAACTGAAAGCTTTTTGACTCAACAGCTGCTCTGAACATGTGTGGCCAGTGGACTGTGGCCAAGTGAATATGTCAGTATAAGTGTTACTTTCATGACTCTTCACTCAGTAAATGTGGTTTATTTGTACATTGTCAGAGAGTCGGGGTGTGTGTGGGTGTATATTTGGCCTTCGCATGTCTTCTGGTTAATGTGTACCCTACTTGTATCACTTCATTTGAACTATCATATCAGCATATCGTGCCCTTGTGGAGGTTTGGTATTCCATCTCCCAGTCCTGATATTGGTTATCTGTTTCCTGTGTTTCCATGCTACTAAAAACCGAGCCCTGTGATTGGTTGGGAGCTGCATTCAAACCAGACTTTACAGCACTCATGGCACAAAGCGGTGAACTTCTATGACCCTCAATTGCCTTGTGCGGTCACTGACACAGACGCACTTGGCAGCTTCTCTCTCTCTTCCCTCGGTCATAGACTCACACACACGCACGCACACACACTGCTTGACACGCAGACACTCACACGAACAGGCTGCACAGAGGCTTGCTCACACACACACACATGCGCCTTTTAGCAGGCACTGATAAAACCTCTCTTTCACTCACTCACACACCCACATAGATACACACACACATGCAAGCACTTGGCAAGCCCTGGTGGGGTGACATGAAAGAGCGTGCGCTGCTTCCTGTGAAACAGTACTGTATGCAGGCGCATTTACACACAATGAACCCATCTCTGTGGACTCTGTTGACCTTATTCTAAACACAGGTTGTTTATCATTTATTCCATTTATATCCTCCACGGTAGCCCGCATATCCCAGTCCTAGTCTCTCTTTTGTTTCTGAGTTTCTTGTGTTAGTCAGCATCTTCCTCTGTTACATTTAGATTTCTTTAACTTTATAAAGGTTATTTCAACCCCTGCATAAACTTGACAGCTGTTTTCTTAGCTAAGTAAGTCACCATTCGACCTATGAATTATTCAAACCCTCAATAATCATAGTATAAAAGCAAATGTTGCCAAAATGAAAATATATATTTAAATCAGAAAACTTTTTCTAATCAAACAGTCGTCTACTTTTTGCCTCGAGTCGCATTTGCTCTTACAGAAAGCAGCGTTTTTTAAACACTTTTTAGTCTCTTTATTGTCTGGATCGTGTTAAAGAGTGAAGGCCATGTTGCTATAGTCAGTGACACGACATTATACCATTATACCCTCAAACCATTGACCACGTCCACACCCTCAATCACATCATCAGACCCTTTGTGAGCGATCGAGGCCTTTGAGCCGCCATGTGTGCTTTTGTTTACATCTGTGTAGAGAGTACACACACAGGTTTGCATGTGTGTAGAAAGATTTGTATGTGTGTGTGTTTGACTTGTTGACTCATGCATTGGATAGAAACTCTATGCAAAGTACATATTGCCCTATAAACAGGATCTGCACCTGGTGGTGTCAGCCCAGATTCTTCATCGGTCTTTTACAGTCAGATGGGACCATCTGGTTCACTTTACCGAAACTACAGTAGAAACTAGAAACACTAAAATAGTTGCATCAGTTTCATATACATTTGATGTAATCATGACACTTCCTAGTTTCCTTTTTTTCCTTTTGTTCTATAGTTTGTAGTACCTAACTAAACATTTCCACCCCCCGTTGATGAATTTTTTAAGAACATTTTTATTTAAAACAATGTGGCTGAAATGTAATAAAACCTTCAAAACAGGTTTGTCTGTTTGAGAATGCTCGAGTAAAAACGTGACGTAAAACATCTCATTCCTGAAACACATGACTTGTGTCACAAACAACACACCCAACGTTATAGGTTTGCTCATTTGGTCTGAAGTCAATAAACACGAGGCTAATTCCTTGTATAATTAAGTGGTTTCTTGAATTGGTCCCTTCTTCTAATCCAAGTGTTTATTTCCAGAAGAAAACTGGTGGTTGACCTGCGTCTGGTGGATGTGATTATTAAATTGTTTGCTCTGGTGACATGTTGACGCTGAGTAAACTCAGAAATAAAAAAGGTTTGAGTCGAGTCGAGCGAGAGGAGAATTCGGTAAACTCGTGTTCGTCTTTGTGATGCACTGGGTGTGTGTGTGAACTCTTTTGATACTTTTCTTTAGATATGCAATCCAGCCTGTCTTTTCATGCACCCAAGCACTCACGCACATACACAGGGGCGAAGGCATCACCGTGGTTACCACAGGCAAATGATAACATTGTTAGTGATCTAAAGAGCAGCAGATGACTTAACAGGCTTCTGTGTCGGTATGGCAACGTATGCCTTGTTTTGTAGGAAAGGAGTGGACTGAGTAGATACCATATAGGTGTGTGTGTGTGTGTGCGTGCGTTCTGTGCCGAGCTGTTCCCATGTGTGTATGATCCATAGTGCAGGTTAATCTCATCCATATGATAAGCAGGAATGGAAGTCTGGCTAATCCCCCTCAGTCATGAACTCAGCGGTGAGGAGGAATGTTACAGTCATCGCTTCGGAAATTTATGCTGTAATAATCCTCTGCTTGTGAGCAAGATATATGCTGTGTATATAGAGGATGGATGTGTGTGTGTGTGTGTGTGTGTGAGAGAGAGAGAAAGAGGACAAACATCATCTGCTTTATACCAGTATTATAGGATTTGTTTGTTATTTACAGGAACATCCGAATTCACAACCAACCGAGTTGTTCTTAATTAGGTCAGGTTGCTGTAATATCTGTGTAACAGAGGACTTTTAGTCCTGGAAAACATCGTGTTGATTTTTGTGTAACTGTGACAAAGCACACACACATTTTTCATTCACGTGCTCGTGTGTTAAGTTAGAGAGAGAGAGAGTCTTTTGTCGGCCAGGTGATAAAAGCCTTGCTCGTCATTAACTGACATAAAGAGTCACCGAGCACCAAGGGCAGAGCGACCTGACACCAAGGTGTGTTATGTGTGTTTGTGCGTGTGCAAGTGTTTTTTTTTTTTTTTTTTTTTTTTTTTTTTTTTGAATGTGTGTGTGTGTGTGTGTGTGTGTTTACATCACGGGAGATTCCATGTTACCCCATCGTGTCCCCATGTGTCAAGGACGGTTGCGTCTGTGAGACGCTGTTTGCGTGTGGTGATTGTGCGTGTGAAAAGTGGTGGTGTCAGATAATCAGACTGAATGTGTCCTGTGTGTGTGTGTGTGTGTGTGTGTGTGTGTGTGTGATGTGTCAGACAGTCCATGTCATGAATCAGTGGGGCGAGGTCTGGGTTGCTCTGCCTCTTATTACTCACTCAGACTCTGCCCTCATCACTCTATCTTTTTTTTTTTTTTTGTCTTTCCCTCCTCCCTTCTTTCTTTCCATTTCTTTCTTTTCTCTTTGTCTTTTTATTTTTATCTTCCCTCAATTGTCCCTCGAGGCCTCAGAGAAGTGTAAGACGTGGAAATGTGTGAGCTGTTTCCCTGCACTCACATAGTATCTGTTTTCACTCTTATTGGGCTTTATCTTCCTTTTTTTTAAGTGTCACTAGGTGTTTTTTTTCTCTCTCTCTCATGTGGTACCCATCAGAGCTTTTATATGTTCATAAGGGGTTAAAGGCCTGACAGAGACATCCTGAACTATGAGCCTAATGATGTGGTTTAGAGGAGGACAGAGAGATCAGGGACATTCAGGAGACAACACTGTACATTTCCTTCTGTTCGTTCTTTTTTCTTTTCTTTCTGTGTCGTTGACTTCATGTTATTCACAGACTTTAGAGCTGAAAAACAAAACTAAATGAAGCACATTTAAATAGATGATTGGAAGTTAAGTAGCTCCAACACAAAATAACACCAACTTATGACACCGAGGTCGCGTGTGTGTGACTGTGTGTGTGTGTGTGAGTGTGTTTGTGAGCCTTCGTCAGCAGATTTTGTTGTCTGACTTACTTATCTAGGCGTGACTGGACAACGCTTGCGTGTGTGTACATGAATCTGTCGAAAGAATGTGTGTGTGCACATACAAGAACGAGCGAGCGCCGTTTTTTTTTTCTTAGTCTGTGACGTTCACAATAGCATGACTGATGCTGGTATGCGGGTTCTTGTGTGTGTAGCCGTGAGAAAGTTTGAAATGTGTGTGTGCGTGTGTTTTCTTAACCTTTATTTATACAGGGAAAGGTTTTTGCTGAACACCTTCTTTTCCAGCAACACCCTGCTCTTGTGTTCACTGCTGATCAAAGAAGCAAGAACGAGAATAAGAGCAAAGTTTGGTTCATCTTCATCATCACAAGAGTCTTCTCCAACACTCCTCCCTCCTAAGTTAGCACCTGGGTTTTCCATTCAAATGTCAAATTCAAATATTCGTCTCCAGATCTGCTCTTTGGAATTTGAATTCGCCTTTTTCCTGTTGACTTTTTGTGTGTGTACCTTTGCACAAACTTGAAGCGGCCGACATTTCAAGCGTGGTCTTGAAAGCTTCAACTTTGCCAGTGTGGGTGTGACCGCCGCCTCGTTTTCCCCCCATATATTTTTTTTTTTGATTGGGCCTCCAGGTTGAAAGCACTGAATTTCAGTTCACTTAATTTAACTGGTGGAATTTTATTTTTTTGGAAAGGCACAAACTGAAGTCTGGGAGCAAGAAGAGGAGGAGAAAGAGAGAGAGAGAAAAAGCGATTGTGTAAAAGAGGCTTTTGCAAATCACAGACTGACCTCTCCGGAGACCCGTGTTCGTCTGAGTGTGTGTGGAAGAGACCTAGAAAAGTGGTGGCGATTGAGGTGGAGGAGGCAGCCCGTAAATGTGACAACGTTCGCTTAACTTCCTCATAATGTGTGTGTTGTGCGCATCATAACTCACACATGCACAGAAGCTCTTGTGACTGTAGCGTAACACAGCAGCAGAAAGTGTTCTCTAGTCAGAAACAGACAGAGAGGGAGGGAGAGCTGCACAGGTGCAAACACTGCACTTTGTCGTTCACGCTGAGAAATCAGAGAACTAATTTGTATGAAGAAACAGAAGTGGTGAAGCTGAGAACAGGAGACAAAGAAGCAAAGTGAAGCAAAAATTAAGAAAGACCCAGAGTTCAACCAGAAGACGTTCTGTTCTCTACTTTCAGACTCCGACCGTGTCCTTGTCTTTTCCTGTATCTTCTATTTCTATCATCCTTTTTCTCTTTTGTTTCTCACTTTTGTCTCCACCATTTTCAAATTTAATTATCTGTTTTCTTTCTCATACGAAACCCAATCCATTTTTAGTCACTTGAAACATTAAACAGTCGTCTTCCCTTTCTGTTCCCGTGATCTGTCGTCGGTGACTCGCTCCACACTGACTTGTTTTGTTTCTGCACGTGCTCAGCGAATTAATTCCAATTTCACTTCCTCCTTACGCAGATGCAGTCACACTATGACTTAGCAGAAGCACAGACTGTAAATACAGTGAACATAATTAGTATCAGGATCAGAGTGCTTGGATGTTTCTGGAAAGTGACTCAGCATTTCCCATCATCTCCACCCTGACTGAAACTTGGTGGTGTGTGTGTGTGTGTGTTTGTGCGTGCAACTCCTGTCACCAGTAATTGAACTTAAATTGCACTTACAGTAGATGAAACTGAACACTTGTACCCATTATAATATGAGGTTTCACATCTACAGGCTGCTGTTGAACTAATAACTCATTAAGTTCTCACACTCACTCTTTCAACATCTCAGTGAAACTTTTAGAAACTTATTAAATTGTTTTAGTGCTTCATTTAATAAAAAACCCCAACCAGCACTTACTTTACACACACACACACTCTTCCAGACAGACACACCCACCGATGTCTAACCTTTGACACTACATCCAATTAGTTTCTGGGTGAAAAAAATCAATGAGCCCATTAATACTGTCAGGGTGTGTGTGGATGTGTGTGTGTGTGTTTTTCTATCTATAGTGTAGCGTGCTGGTGTGTGCTGCACACACGTATGTCTGACCTAGAAAGGATTTGCCACAGGCTGAGTGGAGAACTCTTATATAGACACACACACACACACACACACACACACACACAATGAGTGTTTGAGTCACACTGGCCAAGAAGGAAGGGTAAAGGACATTACATGCGAGCACATATTATATTATGTGTTTCTTTTATCCAGGAGAACTAGCAGCACTAAAACATGTTGTGTTGTGTCAAGACAGAATCACGTCAGCCAAACCTGACCCCTGACCTTTGACCTCTGACCTTTGACCTCCTGAGAGCCAGAATCTCTATGATCTAATTTCGATTAGCTTTTCAGGATCTGTTAGTGACATAAAATTGTAGTGAATCTTTCCAGTGATGTGCAGTGTAATGGTTTTAGTAAATGCGTTTTCTTTTCATTTCTTGACATGATACTTAACATCCTGTGTGACTCATAAAGTGAACGAGCATTTAAAACTAAACTGGTTGCGTCGCTCTGAGCTGCTCACGGTATATTAAGGTTTATATTTCCATCAACAGCAGGATGTCTGGTCATGTGGCTGCTGATGGAAATAAAAACTGTGACCATTTAACAAGAAGGTCACTGTGCCACAGCCACATGTTCGTGTTTTTTTAATGTGTGTTTTTAACTTTTGTGTTTCAGGGGTCGAGTGTTTTCCCTCGACTTTGGGGCGATGAGAGTGTGTGACCTGGAGTTTGACCGAGTCAGACGACTGACCACTCCTCCCAGTCCTCTGCCCACGACCCCAACGAACCCAAATCCCACCCCGAGCTGTCACACAGTGTGGAAATACTACTGCAGAGACAACTTTGGCTGGAGGGAATACTCTGAGGTGAGCGTGTGTGGTTATGAACTTCAAGCCAGACGCATTAACTCTGCACACACTAATCGCACAGTTGTCATTTATTTCACCAAATCACTAAATATAGGTCATTTTCATTTCATCACAGTTGAATGTCATCCCTCCTCTTCCCCCACAGCCTGTAGTGAAACTCATAGAGGAGGCGAGTTCGAGGGGTCTGAAGGAGGTGCGATTCATTACACTCCAGAACCAGTATATTCTCAACATCCGGGAGGGCTTCCAGCAGAACGCCATCTTTGGGTTCAGACGTCAGATCAAGAAACGACCCATGTTCATGTCGTCTGTGATGCTCACGCCGCATTTACAGTGAGTACAGACATTTAAAACGACTCATCCTGAACAATCTGGATCTGGATGCTAGAAAAGAAAGATTATACTTGTGATTTGCTTCTAGTTAATAGTAAATTAAAGTGGCAGGAACATTGGGTTCCTCAGTTGAGAGGTAGAGGTCATTCACTTGATTGATGTTCCCTTTGTCTCCGACTCCCTGCTTCTATTTCCCGTTGTACCCTCACCAATCATTTAATGTTCAGATTTCAACCTTGTTAGAGAACATTTAGTTTTGTTTTGTTTTTGTTTTTTTGTTTTTTTTTTTGAGACGTTGAGTATTCAAACAAAGTCCTCGACACAGTAACACAAACACACACACACACACACACACACACACACACGGAGAATTGGCTCTTCCCGTGGCTCTCTGTGTTCTGCAAGCATCCCGAGTTCCTGTTTGGAGACGGGGAGGCACACAGAGGTCGGTACACAATGCTAATGTTGTAGTCAGGGCTGAATACTCAAAAGCCCCCGGACACCACATTCACTTTTAATCCATTTCAAGCCTGTGGTGCACTGGCAGTCTGAGCTGAATTTGAAATCCATATTAACACTTATTACTTATTACGGCTCCGTTCGTTTTTTTTTTTGGCAAAATCAAACAAGCAGTCAGCAGGACGACAGGAGCCGTTGGTGTTTGTGTGCAGAACAAAACAGACAAGACTGAGCCACAGAAGACAGAGAGAAGGAGATAATGAGGCAGCGAGGTGAAAAACACACAAAAAATAGACAAAAAACGTGATTCTGTCTCATTATCAGTGAGAAAATCTACAAAATAAACTGACTTCACAAACTCTCAGCTGCCATTTTCTGATATTACTCAAACAAGTGATACCAGATTGGAAACAAGTGGAGTCATTTTATCCCATTTGCAGATTTTTTTTTTTCTTTTTTTTTTTCTTTTTTCACTTCCTTCGCCGAACAGGCTGCGTTGTCCTGCCAGTGTGTCCCACACAGAGAGCGAACGCTAGTACGAGCTGTTCCTGCGGGGCCGCGACTGTCAAGACGAGACAAAATGGAGAGAGGGAAATTAACTGGAGGAAGCAGGAGACACAGAGAGAAAAGAGGGAGAAACAGACAGTGAATGTGTGTGAGAGAGAGAGAGATAGAGAGAGAGCACAGTGAGAGGAAGTGAGAGGGGTCTAAATGGTTTCCAGACTGGGTGCACAGACGAGTAGAGCTGGTGAGCGAAGGAGTGTGAAAAGTGACTGTGGGGAGCTGGAATTTGGATTGAGGGATTTGTTCCTGTTTTTTTTTTTTTTTTATCTATTGTGTGTGTGAGTGTGTGTGTGTGTATGCGTCACTTAATCACTTAGTGGAGACAAAAAAATCTGATCTCATAGTTACATTATGGAGGCAATAAGTCAGTTCAAACCATAAAATATTTAGTGTTGACATGTGTTTTTTTGGTTTAAAATGCTTATTGTTTCCAGAGGAATGTATGCAAGTCAATGCAGCATCTGCCTAAGTGACCAAAACAAGCGTGTGTGTGTGTGTGTGTGTGTGTGTGTGTGTGTGTGTGTGTGTGTGTAGGAGCAGTCTGTGCCAGGCTTAGTGGTTGAGGTCATCAGCTTGATTGACACCGTTTCTCCTCAGATGATTGTATTTTCAGTCTCTCTCTCTCCTTTATTAATCATTTGACCCGATCTCTCACATTTTCACTCTTTTTTTTTTTTTAACTCCATCAGCCTCCTGTTATCTCTGCCTTTTCATTTCACACTTGTTTTCCGCAGCAGGACGTCTGTGATCTTTTCAAAGCTCGTGTGGGAATTAGAGGCATTGATGGCGAGAAGAAATGGAGGCTGGACGGGCAAAAAAAAAAAAAATGAGACGGATAGATAAATATAAAGAGAGAGAAAAGCTGCACTGATCACAGTCTCTTGACAACATGCACACACATGCACACTGATAGGGTGAACAGCATTTACACTAAGAGCGATAACTTGACAGCTGAACCATTGTTATTGACTCAAATGCCAGACGCTATAGTTTTTTTTTGTCACTTCCCTGACAGCTCCACAGTTGGTATTTTATTTTCCATCCTCTCTGTCTCTCTGTTGTGTTGTTTGGTGCCTGGCTTTCATTTTCACGCAGCCCTGCTGTTTTGTTTGGTCAGCGACGGCTGCCGTGGAGCCGCATCACAGTGATGTCATTGTTGAGAGTCGGTCGGCGGGTTGTGATGTGATGCATCGGTTTTGTTTTGACGTTAGGATGCAGCCTTGATTGGAAACACGTGGGGGATGAAGGCAGAGGAAGGTGGAGACATAGGTGGAAACGTGCTGCGATGTATGACTTGTTGTTGACACTTTCATGTCTATAAATGAACAAACATTGGGGATGTTGCTTTCACTGACGCTCAGCTGGAGTCAATGTAGTAAATTACATGGTTGTTTTCATTAACCTATTCAGACCAATTCAGCCAAGACTAGAACCAACAATTAGTTTCATTATTTATTAATGTGTTGATTAAATCTTTAGTCCAAACAGACATTTATGTACAAAATGCCTCAGTAAAAATTGTACAAACACCAGCATATTTTATTTATTTTCAACCATCTAATGCTTTGTTTTTTTTTTTTGTCTTTCCAGGACATTGAGTGGCCTCTCTTCATCTCCGCTCCCTTGTTCCTCCTCCTCCTCTTCCTCCTCGTTGTCCTCCTCGTCTATGGACCTCTCAGCGTCATATCCTCTGTCGCCGACCACCACCAACCCGCCCAGCCTTTTTCCAGAAACGTGGTTGCCAATGACGATGAACCAGGACTTCCTGCAGGTGCCGGTCTCGCGTGAAGACCGCAGCTACCGTACGGTGTACAGCCTTTTTCACAAAACGGTGTCGGAAACCAAGTTTAGGATCATCAAGATCATGCGTGTGCAGAACCCCTTCCTCTGGGAGAAGTATAAGAGGTGAGGCAAGAACAGGAAGAAAACATGTTTGTTTTTTACCAACACTTCCTCTGTGCTGACGCTATCACCTGTCAATCTGACCTCGCATCATGAATCGTTTCTATGATCGTTTAAAGTCACTGACACTCGAGTCAAAAAATATATTATCATCAGGTTTCTTTTATGCATTTCTGCAGCTGTGGCATCAATAGTATGATTCAGTTGTGATAACAGTATGAGCAAACTTCTCTTCTCCGTCTTGGTTTCATATTTTGCTGTAGATGCATAAAATTGTTTTTTTAACCTTTTCGTGCAGACGTCTGCGATCGACCTCAAATACATCAGTCAGCTACGCACGCTCTTGTAAACATGAAGCAGAATTTTAAAAAAAAATCAGTTCTTCACAACAAATGCATAGTGACTAAGAGGAGAAATTAGAGCAAGTGGGACCAGCTGTACAGTACTTCGTGAGAACGAGGCTACAGTGGTGTGTGAACACGGCGGATGCAGAGATGTTTGGTGATGGTGATGTTCCTGTCGTGAACACATTGGGCTAACCGCTGTGGTTGAACAGGGCAGGTCCTATCAGCTGTGACAGTTAATCTCTCCCACACTGACTGGTACCACACAGTTTCACAATGACTGCCTGCGTGTGTGTGTGTGTGCGTGTGTGTGTTTGTGTGCAAATCTGAAAGTGTTGCCCTCCCTGAATGTCAGTTGATTTCCTCTTCCCACACTTGGTGTGATGACAGAGACACTGTAGCTGCTTGTTTGCGTGTCTTTCTGTGTGTATTGGCATGTGAACGGCTGGTTGTTGATGTCAAAGGAAGTTGATCAGCTTTAATTGGATAGCAGGAAACTAAAGGGTGTGTGTGTGTGTTTGCGCGTGTGTGTGTGTGTGTGTGTGTGTGTGTTCTGGATGCATGCAGTGTCAGCCTGTGTCAGGTCACAAGTTGCAGGGTCATGGGGGGTCATTCTTGGGTCAAAGCCTCTCTGGCTCAAAAGCGCTTTCGCCACTGCATGCTTGATTGATCTGCTCACATCAAATGAACTCTGCGTGTGTGTGTGTGCGTGTGTGTGTGCAGCAGACTGAGTGCGCAAGCGTGTGCGTGTGTGTGTGTGGTTCAAGAAACAGATTAGGCCCAGTGCTCTTACTAGAGCAAATAAGGTTGTGATCACAACATTTGAACAGGAAGTTGCATCATCTGAGCGATAATCCGTCTTTATGCTTCAGTCTGTTTTCATAAAGATTGTTTTGTTTGTTTCTATCAGTATTTTAAAATGTGTTAATTTGATCAACTAATGATCTCTCATCTCTCTCGTCTCCGTTCCAACAGGAAGAAGGAGTACATGTCGCGTCGTATGTCTGAGAGGGACCGGCTGCTGAGCGAGCGCCACCTCTTCCACGGCACATCGGCCGACGTGGTCGAGGGCATCTGTAAGCACAATTTCGACCCGAGAGTCTGCGGCAAGCACGCCACCATGTTTGGCCAGGGATCCTACTTCGCTCGTAAAGCTGTCTACTCCCACAACTTCTCCAAACGCTCACCCAAAGGAGTCCACTGCATGTTCCTGGCCAAAGTCCTCACTGGCAGGTGCGTGTGTGTGTAACTTAATTTAACTGCAAAACAAGAGGTTTATTATGAGTTGGTGAAGATAAAATACTCTATCGCAAGTTTAGTCATTTTGTTATTACAATATTGACGTTTGATATAATTCAAGAACATTAATTGAGATTAAAATGACGAGATGTCAACGCTTGATGCAGTGACTATGTTAAATATTTAAAACAAAAGGCTCTTATTCACA
This sequence comes from Polydactylus sextarius, assembly GCA_016801845.1. Lineage (NCBI taxonomy): Eukaryota > Metazoa > Chordata > Actinopteri > Polynemidae > Polydactylus > Polydactylus sextarius. Next base: position 2,067,218 of record CM028924.1, read on the forward strand.
GTCATGCAAAGCCTCATAAATCCGGTATTGCTCTAAAACGTTCCTGCTCATTGATTTACAACACGACCAGCATCAACATCATGCAGCTGCAGATATTAAAGGGACAGTTACCTCAGTAGAAACGTTAGATTCAGTATGTCGTCTCTTCATGTCTTTAATTTGAGAATCAGCTTTTAAAAGTTTCTCTCCCCAAAACAATCAGATGGATTCGTTTACAAAAAAAAAAAAAAAAAGCACCATTTTATTAATACTAGTGAAACAATGCTTTGGTTTGATGCTAAATTAAGACCGTATGCATCTTGTTCTTATTGCAGTTTGCGTGTTTTCGTCATTTGTGAATGTGCCGTGTTTGACAAGTACATTGCCTCCAGCACGTTCCTTCACTTAAACAACAACCCCTCGCTGCGTAATGAAATTAGATCCACGACACAGAGAAACAGTAATTTAGATCGTTGAAATCCTTCGATTATTCTCCATGAATCACCAAATCCAGAGCTACACACACTCCTTCACTTCAAACCTGGATCCAATCTGTTCCACATCTCAGTCCTGAGACATTGTTTCCAGACCTGAGCAGGAATATAGAGCAGTGAAGGAGTTATCTGTATGATGTGATTAACTCTCCAGTCTGAACACACGGCGTCTTAGTCTGTGTCTGAAAATGTTCTTATTTTGATATGTTTTATTTATGATCCTCAGAGAAAAGAAGGATACAAAGATTGATGGATTACAGGTCTCGAGAGGTTGAAACATGAATATTTTAGAAGGAAAAAACAAACTGGTTAAAATGCAGCAAAATATTTCATATGCTTACAATACATTCATTTAAAGCACTTAAAGCATATGCGTATATTATTTAAAAACACACAGAAGAGCAGCGGCCTTGTAATCATTAAATTTAGAAGAGTTTTCTCTCTATGTCTCAACCTGATAACTAACCTGCTCTGTCTTCTTTGTTTTGTCCAGGTTTACTGTAGGAAATCCCTCCATGCGACGACCTCCACCCATCAACCCCCGCGACCCCTCCAGTGACCTTTATGACTCCTGTGTGGACAACTGGGTGGACCCTCAGATCTATGTCATCTTCAACGACGACCAGAGCTACCCGTACTTTATCATTCACTACGAGGAGGTACCCAGCACCGTCGCTGTCTAAAGCCAACGGATCGCACCAGGATCTGCCTGTATTTGCAAATATTTATTCATAGTTTGCTTTATTCTGTTAAGGTGTTAGATCGGTGGAGTTCACCACTTTTCAAAAAAAGAAAAAAGGAACAATTTAGACCAATAAAAACTGGCTGAAATTTAGAGTATTGTTGCTTTAACCATCTCTACTGAAAGTCACTCATCTGCTGCAGGTCAAAATAAAATCCTATGAAATATTTGCAAATACTCAGTGATCCTGGTTTCTGGTCGACTGCAGCGAGGAACAACAGACTGGTGAGAACCGGACTCAACTCGTAAAAAAACTGGTCTAGCAAAAACAACGGCACCTGTTTGATCCACTGTTCAGACGTGGATGACAACTGACAACAGCTGCAACAGACTTGACTGGACTCATATACCGCGCTTTGTTATCTGGTATGAACAGGAGCCGAGCGATGATCATCATCTACCTTCTAACTCTGGAGCAGACGCAGGAAAAGAATAAAAAACAAACAAACAAAAAAAAAACCAAACCTAGTCCCCTTATTGTTTTTGACTTAGTCGTATGACTGTATATGAACTCCACATCAGGACCGGTGCTGTGGTAGACAGTTAGCGTCGTGCCAGTGCAGTGAATGACAAGATGGCCGTTTTTATTATTTCGAGGAAGCAACAACAAACCAATCAGAGGCTTCCATAGAGAAACCATGGCGACACTGACCCCGCCCTCTTCCCTCCCTCCATCATTCACCTGCAAAAAATAAAATAAAAAAAAAAAAAAAATAAAAAATATTAAATCATAGTGAGTGTTTACCCGGCCTCCAGCTCATATGTTTCTTCAAGTCTATGTGCTGCGTGTTTGAATCTTTTAATTTAGTGGACATGAATCTTGTGGCCTCTTCAAACAGACAATGGACATGAGTTTCAGTGGGACTTTTTTTTTTTTTTTTCCAAAACGGACATCAACATACCAGAAACCTCCAGGCAGATGTTTTACATGAAGCCAGTGCTGTTCGCACCCACCTCTCTTTGATTCCTTGCGACGTTTGTAGCGTCCCGTCAGCAACCCCCCCGCCCTCCCCCCACCTCCACCCTCTGAAACTCATCTCTCTTGGACTGCTCTCTTGCTCAGAGACAGTAGACATGTTTTACTGAAACAAACTGTACAGACGTTCTCTTTGTTTATATTTGAACTGTGTGCCTTTTGTTCATAAAAATGTTTATTTATGTTAGTTTAATGTAACATTGATTAAATAAAGAAACTAAAAGAGAAAATGACTTATTGTTGAACTTTGTGTTTTGTTCAAAAAGGGAAAAATGGAAAACTACTTATAAATTTACTTCCTTGCCAAGAGTTAAATGAGGAAATGGTTAAATGAATTAATTTTACTACCAATTACCTTTTTTTTTTTTTAAATGTTTGCCAAAGCTACTTTCAGTTGGCAGATAACCACCACATGACAAGTCCCTTCCAAGAAACAACACAACACCCTGTAGTAATGGATTCTCATTTTTACATTTCAGGAAAACTGTTAACGTTGAACTGACGACCACAAAAATATGCAGTAGTAAGAAGCAGTTCTGCTTCTTCTAACAGTCGCTGGTGCAGCTGACTGCACCGCTGCTCTCACTCACTCACAGATTTGTGTTATTCATTTCTGTTCAACTGATTATTTGTTCTCGTCTTGGTCAAGTGCTGTTAAAATCAGAGAAGAATTTCCATCCAGCAGCACCGACCCCTGCGGTGTTATTATCTGAGCACCATGTCTAATGTGCTCCAGAGGGAGGCTGGTCTATCCCAGCACAGACACAGCTAACATGGGGCAAACAGCAGACCTCAACTACCCCACCACCACCACCCTCCATCCACCCACCCTTCCTCCTCTACTGCTGCTCATTCACTTCTCATTTTTCAGACAAACTTCTCTCTCTGTTGAACCTTTCACTTCATCTGTCCTGTGACTCTCCTTTCTCTCTCTCTGGTTTGCTTTCATTTTCCAGTTTTATTTGTTTCCAGGACCATAGCTGCCAGATAAAGCCACAACCTCACAATTAATTTAATGGAGTATTTCGATGTTCACTCCTTCAGATATCTTACTGTGAAGCTCCAGTCAGCGACATCGCCGAGTTCTGACTCAAAGGTCGTAAACTCTTTGACGAGCAACTTCTCTGAAACTCGTCAACTAACATGTTACGTGTTGTTTATTTAATCTGCACCAAACCTGAAGTGTAAAAACGAAAGCTTGTGGTTTTTATGGAGGCGTTATGAACCTGACTATGACTACTTCTTGGCCAGGTGCAGTTAACTTCCTGGCGTCTTTGAGACTTTGCAGCTTCACAGTGACAAACGAAAAACAATCCAAGAAATGGTGCACGCATCCACACACGCACACAGGGTTGTTGAAAGTCTAGTTCCTCTGGCTCAGCAAAGTAAATAATGATGATATATCTTCAGCATTTATTCCTTCATGTTTTATATTTTAACACTGATGACGACGATACAATAAAAACAGCACCACAACAGTTAATACTACTGTACGTTCGGCCCCTCGGCCTCCGGTCATCATGTTGTGCTGAACCTTGCTTTTTGCTTTTTGGGAGGGAGAGACGAGGGACGAGAGAGAGGGAGAGAGGAGGGAAAGGGAAAGGAGGAGGAGGATAGAGAGCGACAGTGCGAGGGAGGAGGAGTTACTTTGCTCTCTTCGTGCCTCCTTGCTGAGCTGCGTGTCTGTCTGCTCTTCTCATGTGCATGCAAGATCGTGCAGGTTGCCCCCTGTTTGCCCCCATCTCTCTCTCTCTTTCTCTTTCCCTCTCTCGTTTACCCTCTTAACCTCTCTTACAGCCTTTCGTACTCTTTCCACCTCTTTTTCCAACCTGTCCCATCTCATCAGCTTTTAAAAGCCTAAAATCCTTTTGCCCTCTCATGTTAATGATTTTACCCTCCCCTCTCTCACCCTCTGTGTGTGTGTGTGTGTGTGTGAGTCATGCAGTGGGCACTGGTTGGGTTTGTTTGCCTGACTGCCCTCCAGGAATTGCTGCTGGCACACAGAGAGCACTACTTTGTAAACCTGCGGGGCCGAGGTTAGAAGAGGAGAGATGGAAGAGAAAGGACGATGAGGGGAGGATTCACAAAAAAAAAAAAAAAAAAAAGAGGAAAGATGAGGTTGCAGGAAGGACAATGTGCATGAAAACATGACTTTATATTATTACATAAGATAACTGTGACTGTTTCACATCTTACACCACATCTTAGGTTTCTATCAGACATTTAGTTCAAATGTTTCTTTGCAGAAAAACGCTGCAGTTTTGCAATGATTGACTTCCCTTTTGTTTTCAATCAGAGGAGTGTAATTTACTTATACTCTTGTTTTAGTCTCAGATAGATGATGCCGTTACCAAGAAAAGCAGCAGAACATTACCTTTGGTTAACTGCTGCACAGTCTGGACCCGAACAAGCACATTATTCTTCCACATGAGATTCAGTTACTGTTTATTTTACAAACGTAACCTCAATTACATTTACAAAATGATATATTTATCTGAAGACATCAGGTAAATATGTAATATCCAGTTAGAAAATAGATAAAATCAAGTATTTTGTTGTTGTGTTCGGCTCCGTCTTCTCCGTCTCTCACTGGTCTGTTCTGCCAAAACTCTGCTCACAGGTTTCAAACTGTAGCTCCAAACTTCCGGCCTAATCTTTTTCATATTGTTTTAATATCTCTGTCACTCACACACATGCCAGTATTCACACAGACACACACACACACACACACACACACACACGCATGCAAGTATTTATTTTTTTACACATGCACACACACACGCATCTGAAGATTCATCATTGTTAACCAAATATCTTCTTCCTCCTGTGTCACATGCATGTGTGAATAAACACACTGACATGCATGCAGATATCTATGCACGCACACACACACACACACACACACACACACACTTCCTGCATTAAGCCGAGTTCCATATTGCTTCAGCAATGCCCAGCTGCAACCAATGAACATTCCAGTTGTTGTTTTTTTTTTTTTCCCTCCCTCTCTATCATTTCAAATTTCAGCTTTAAGCCTTTAAGAAAGTCAGCAGCCAAATATGGTCTGGCTTGTGTCGTGAACTTTCCACGACCTTCTAAAGCAGCATAAAGATCATGACCTTTAAGACCCTGCCCGGGGCTGAGCTTTAGGCACCAGTTTTGCATGACAACGGAGAGAAGTCTGTTGTGTGCGTGTGAGCGTGTGCGTGCGTCTGACAGAGAGTTTTATGATCTGTGTCGTACTAAATATTTCTGGCCATTTTAGTGGCTCATTCTGCATCTTTAGTTTATGACTTTCTAATCATCTCCAGCACTTTTTTTTTCTTTTTTTTTTTGTGCTCTCGTTCTTGCTGCCATTTTATTACTTCCTTTTACAGCTGCAGAGGATTCAGGAAATGGAAATGTACAGTATAGAGTGGTAATTCCCTCCAGCCAGACGGAAAAAAAAAAAGATGTATAAAACTTTCACCTGTTGGTTAAACTCACCACAATAAAGTCCGTTCTTGTAAATAATAAAGATGGAAATTGAAAATTTCCATTTCCAAAGTATCTGATGTTGTTTTTTGTCACCTGAAACCACAAAGAGCAGCAGGTAGCACGTGTCTGTGCCAAGACGAAACACGTGACGGTGATACCAAAATTCCTGTGCGCCATCTAAGTTTTATTGCTATTTCCTCATGGTGTGTTCCCTTCCCAGACTGTGGCAAGCGATACCAGATGAGACATGTGAAAAATATCAAACATGTGCAGGTGTAAAAACAAAACCAACATCCACATCTTCCCTCTGTCATTCTGATTATTTCATGGCTTCTTTTGTAACCGAGCAGATATAATATTAAGATGCTCTTTGCTCCACCTCTCTCTCTTTTTATCACCATCTATCTCTCTGGCTTTGCTCCACTAGTCCTGCTGTCATCTCCTGTTTATCTAATTGTGGTTCAGAGGACTTGGGTCCAGCGGGGAGGGAGGGGGTGGAAACAAAGACACTAAAGAGGTGGGAAGATACATTGAAGGTTGTTTGCGAAAGGATTAAATGGAGAAAGAAACACACACACACACATATGCAGCGTAATGCAATCACTAATCTCTGGCTCTAAAGTTCATTTATGTTCTTAAAACGCAAATGATGCTGAATGAAGCTTAAACGTCTCTTTTGTGTTTGTTCGTTTTAATCCTGGCAGGTGGCTATCGCTGCTGTAAAACATCCATCTGTTGATATGAAAATGGAAATCCTTAAATTAAAAAAAAGTAGTTTTTTTTTTCAAATCTTTTTTTAATGTACAAAGCTTGAATCCTCAAAGGACTTCCTGTTTGGTGTACCACTATACTTTGAAGACGCAACTAAAAGCATAGAAAGTAGATTTCTGCCACTCCCAGGAACTTTCTCTCTCTCTTTTTTTTTCTTTCTTTAGCAGCATATTTATATTTAAAAGCGTGAGAATCAGGTAGACACGACTCTCTCCAGTCGAACCATGAATAATGTGGACTTCCAAGAAAGAAAGACTGGAGAGACGGCTTCTAATCAAGGACTTATTTAGTATCCAACTACATACACACACACGCTGGCGTGTATAAGTCGATATAAATGTATGTGGTCGTGTGTGGTTGTGTGTGTTCATGTTGCGTCCATCTGACCGTGTGTCTGTTTGAAGTTCAAAAGGTTAATTGTGCCATATGGAGCGTGCGTGCATGCAGGCACATGTATGCCAGTACGCATGCAAAGCAGACTCGTCTGTGCAAAGTTCAAAAGGTTAACCGTGCCACAACGCCGCGGATCCTGCCTTAATAATTGAGGCTTAACAAGCACATGTTAAAACATCATGGTCTCCTCTCGTCATGGCTCAGACATGAGAAGCAGCAAAAGAACAGCTTGTTTGTCCAAACTCAATTATTAAACATTAACTCAATTTTACCTGGAAAGTTCCACTTGTATTGTGGTTATCAGCAGGTTTTTATTTATTTTTATGGTCTTATTTTTCTTCATATATTGAAAAAGGCTGTAATGTTCAGTGGGTGGACTAAACAGTCCCACTCATCTATTAGTCAGCGGTAGAAACGCTGTCAATCATCTCACATTTCCCTTCACAGTGAAGGTGTAAAAAAACCAGAAAGCTTTACACAACGACTATGTACTTTTTCACTTTGATTGGTTACATCTTTATGAATCTAACTCTTGAATCTGTGTTGCCTGATGAACGCTGAGTCATAAACCAGCAGGACAAGTCTGAGAAAAATCACTAACGTCAGTGATAATATGGGGGGTTGGATGGGAATCGCCATATTAGGCCTCAAACATCCGCTTTACATGTTGAATAGCAGCATTGAGCTGCTATTATTTAGTTTTTGTGTTTGCTGGATTATACTGAATGAATGAAGCTTTATACTAGATTTCACTTTTAAGACCAGTTTTATATAAAAGCTGATATTTCTGAATAAATACATGTCCTGGGTTATTTTACATGGAAAAAGAGCTGCTGTGGTTAAAGACATGACCATACCTGTCGTGATGTTTTACGATTATGTTTTAATTTTTAATGTTATCTGGGTCATGTAGTTCCAACGACTTATCTACTTATCTATTAAATAGAAAGAAAAACAACCACATTTCACAATGGTAGATGGATTATGTTATAAGTTACATCATGGTCATTTTTATTGAAATGACCTTTACAACCCTGGCTGGTAATTAAATGGACATTATGTTGCTGTTTCCTTGATTGTGACCGTGTGTATTGTGTGTGTGTGTGTGTGTGTGTGGGGCACACACACACAATACAAACGCTCGGCACAGCTGGCAGCACCTCGGCTCTCCGAGCTCTGTGCCAGCTCTCATTCCCATGGCAACATTATCAAAAGTTCAGCAGCCATGTGGTAGCTGTCTTACATGTTCCAGGGAAATGGCCATTCAAATGGTTGATTTGAATAAATATGCTCATCCCCAGCCATTCAAATTGTGATATGTGAAGCTTTGAGAACACAATGTGCAAGAGCAGCCTGCTCTCCTCTCTCTCTCTCTCTGGGTGTTCACTAAACCTACATCTGGGGATTTAGAGTCAGGGAGGAGTGGAAGAAAGGAGGAGGCAGGAAGGGTGAGGGCCAGCGGGGGCTCATTCCCAGTGTATACAGGTGGAATTAATGGGAAGCAACAGGAACGGACTGAATGTGTGTGTGCGCACCTCCCTAAGGCCTTAAGGATTATAGCTTCATGCGCACACGATCACGCACAAACACACACAGGCTTTTCACAAATACTCGCTGGGTCTTGAATGTCTTAGTCCGTGGGCAATCTAGTTCCAAAAATCCTCTCCACCCCTCATTTATTCAGACATCTGTACACCTTTAACAATTAAACTATACTGTGACTAAATTCCTGCAGTTGCCAAAATAACAAGTATCAATGATTCAGCGCACCCATCCTTTTTTTCATGTCCTGTACTGCAGGAGTTTCTTAACATAATGGGCTGGGACTCAAAAAAAAAGGGTCTGGCTGCCCCCGACATGATGAATGAACTTATTTCTTGTTCCTGCAGCTCAAGTTAAATGTGTTCGAGCTTATTCTTGTTCCCTCGAAACGAAAGGAACAGAAGCTTCTCTTCTCCATGAGAGAACCACAGCGTCCGCGCTCCGCAATTTTATTAAAGCACATTTCGTCACATGCAAACTCTTTAAAATACGGCAACAAGTAACAGGTCTAGATGTCATTGGAAAAGTCTGTGCTTCTTTCTTTTCCTTTTATAAATCAATGGGAAACTTTTGCGATTGAATTGAGGTTTTATTAGGACATGCTGTTCAGACTCAGAAACAGAAGGTGTTTGTGTTTAGATGTTATTATTTAAATGAAGACTCGTTTATCATTGTGCATTTAATTACGTTATTATTTGTGCGTCACTGTTGTTGGGGACCAAGAGGTCAAAGCAAACTCAGGTTTCCTTAAGAAAACGTTTATGTATGTATATATAGTGACAGATCAAACCACTGACAATGAAAAAAAGGGGGAAACAACCTCAAGAATAAATAAAACTCAGTACAAATAAACAAATCCCCCCATCCTGGTGCAGCTGATGGTTTGATCTGTTCATTGAGTTTCTCTACTAAAACAAGCTCCGCCCACAGTCACCTCTTTTGCCTGAACCAGGAAGTACTGATGCAGCTGCAGACATGGTAACTAAATAAACCAAAGAAAAGCTAATAAATAACGACTGAACAATGTCACCTCAGACTACAGGTTCATGTCGAACTATAAAATCTCATCTACTCGTGTGACTGTGAACATTTAGCTGTTTCCATTGTTTGGCTGTGGATACAGTCATCACACCTGTGTTAGAAGATAAACATGGGAAAATTATTTTCTATTCGAAAAATGGAAAATGTTTGAGGAATGTTTTTCTAATGATCAGATACAATACATGGGATATTTATTCAGGCAACAGCAGCTTTAATCTGAGTCACTCACACTCATGTGATTTTATTATTATTATTATTATTGAAGAAACATTGTTCCACAGCAGAAAACTGATCAATGCTTTCAACTGAACTATTTTTATCCGGTTGTAAGTCCCCATCCCACCAATGTTTGTCTAACTACCCACTTCCTTTCATTTATCTTGATTTTTCTCTTTTTCTCTGTCCTCAGGTCGCCGTCTGCTGCCTCTGTTAAAGCCCGAAAAGGCCAACAGGCGTCTTTGATGGAGACCAGAGGGAGGATGGAAAACCACAAACTCATCTTATCAAACTCATTTTGTTCCCGCTCCCTCCCTCCTTCCCTCCCTCTCATCGTCCAGCAGCAGCACAGACCAGAACAACCCGGCACTTTATGAAGGTAAAGTAAGAAAAACAAAAGACATGGTGTTGGCTGTAGTGCAGGAAGCAGTGGGTGCAAAAACAGCAACAAAAAAAAAACCCACAATACAATAGTGAACACTGAGAAAGAAAGAATATAGGAAGGAAGAAAAAAGTATGAAAGAAAAAGTCACCATTTCCTGTCCTGTGCTGGAGGAAGAGTGGGCACCAGCGTGTGAGGCGTGCGTACGTGCAGCGTGGTGTGTGAGCCTTGGTGGAGGTGGGGACCAGAGAACAGGATGCACAGCCCTTGAGGAATGCGTACAGCCTTGTGGCACGTCTGTGAAACTCATCCCTCCCTCCCTCCCTCCCTCTCTCTTCTGTAAAGCTTTCTTTTCTCCCCCTTTCAGTCTCCCCTTGTTGCTGCAGCTTCTGCTGCGTCCCGCTCTCTCTCTGTCTTTCTCTCTTTCTGTACGGGACAGCAGTCACACAGGCAGCAAAAGGAAGATCTGTAGACTGAGATAGTGAGGGACATTAAAGGAGAAGAGAATGAAAGAGACAGGGCACAAAAAAAAAAGAAAAAAAAAAGCTCTTGGGATCTGGGACTCAGATTGAAAAACCAGTGAACCCATCCCATCATCGCCATGCGCCCTGAAGTGACTTTTACTCTCGTGATTCCACAGTTTACAGTCGTACGTCACGTCTTTGCTGCTGTAGCGTGAGTCACATACGCAGGGATCTCAGGAGGAGGAGGAGGAGGAGGAGGAGGAGGGAGCCCTGCCAGTGACTGCAGCTAACTGGTAATTCACGACATCAAGGGTTGCCGTGTTAACCTTTACGTCACATATCGTCGCCTCCTCTTCCTCCTGGAGAATCCCTGAAAGAGGAAAAAAACAAGCCATAAAAATTCTCTTAAACAGAAATTACATCCTGTAAATTACACCTGCGCTTTTTATGTCTTATATCACCGCAGCTACGACATATCGAGCCGAGATCTTTTTTTTCCTCTTGTCTTTTTTGGATACGTAGCCTTGGGCATGTTCTCTTTTCTATTTATTTCATTCACATTCTTCTCTCATGTAAAAACTCCTGCTTCTTCTATTTCGAGTCTTGTGAAGACCCAGTTCTCCGTCCATGCCTTCATCCCACACACACACACACACACACACACACCCCTTAAAAGAAAGAAAAAAAAAAACAAACAGCTGCTCTCCATTCGTCCTGATTATCCTGGAGACCAGAAGAGAACAGAGCATGTAACAGAACAGCACAGACTGCACTTTATTTACTGTGCTGCATGCTGCTTAGCTCTGGCTGGCTAACTAGCCACAGCAGGCCTGCATGCCTGCTCGCTGCAGTCAGCTCTGCTAACAACTCTGCTCTTCTTTGCAATTTGGAGCTAAACATGACTCATCTTTGATGTGCATATATCCGATTGTGTAATGGGCTGAGTTTTATTTGTATTTTTTTGTGGTAATCACCTACCGACTGACAAAAAAAAAAAAAAAAAAAAAAAAAGCAGTTATCTTTCTGTTTTGATGAAAGGAAATAACAGGTTGTAGACATGTGTGCGTTTCTAGGTGAATACACGTGTTGTTTATTTCACTGGTCATTCTCAAAAACTTTCCACCGATGACCAGAAAATGTGACCTCACATCATTTTCCCATCATGAATCTGCACAGATGAGAACACGTGCGTGAGCCACATGTGGTGAAAGGATGATGTAAACAGGTAAACAGATAGTCACAGGTAACAAATAGACTAATATATGAACACATGAACGTTTTTCTCTAGCTGCCAGTTTTCAGAAAGGTTTTTGTGACTTTGGAGAGACGACAGAATGGCATCTGTCCAGATGGCAGATGTTTTTTGATCAGTATCATTCATGTCAGACCTCAGATGCACTCTGAAGAGTTGCAAAAATGTCAACATTTATTCCACAGAGTTGCCCCACGTTTTACTGTCTCTGTTTCTCAAATGGAAGCCAGAAAATTTGAGATAAAACGTTGTTTTGTTCTTTTCTAAATGACTTTAACTGTCACAACCTGTCCACAGATGTTTCAGATGATCTTTCACCCCCGTATTAACATATTTCTTTCTGTTTTTAATGCCGTACAAGAAAATAAATCCCACCTGATCTTTTCCTCATCCACCCACATCCTTAACCAATGACTGCTCAGTAACAATGCAGCTTTAAAACTGTAATTCAAAAAAAAAAAAAAAAAAAAGTCAGGAAGAGCAGTGATAATTTTCTTGACAACAATTTAATAATCTAGTTATTTTAAAAATTTACTCTTTATTCTTTTTGAGAATAAAACAACAAAATCTTTTGTTTCCAGCTTCTAAAATGTCAATATTTTCTCATTTTTATGAACTAAAACATGAAGTTAATTAAGTTGATTAAGATTAATGTCAAGTCTAATGTGATCGTATGCGGTTACTTTATTTTCCAGTCTGTGTCCAACCAGGTGGCGCGTAAGGTGGGAAGCTCACTTGGTTATGATTTGGAAAAGATAATTACGGGAAACATTTATCTAAGATCAGTCTCTTACGTAGTATCATCCACACCAACACACCTGGAAATGTCTCTGTTAAAATTATATGTTTGTACAACCAAACATCTGCTCTCCGTCTTCACTGAGGTGTTAAAATGTCACAGTGTGTAATGGAAACAAACTTGCTAATGAATGTAATCCATTTATGAGTTGTGTTTAATTCCAAAACATATTTGATATTAAAAGTTGGTAGGAAACTGGATTATTGTAGTCATGTAACTTTTCCAAATACCCTCACACTTTCAGTTTATCGTCTAAATCCATCAAACCAAAAGTCTGTTGCTGTTGTAACTGTTGTAGAAATGAAACCAGTGAAGTTTTGATAGTCTGGATCTGTCGTTTGTCTCAGTTGTGTTTAGTAAAAAAATGTTTGTTATTTCTTTTTCCTTTTTTTATTATTATTTACCCCATCACCATAGCAACATGCCTCAGAGGCGTCATGGTCCCCAATCATCTGATATTGTTCTGGCGGTCGTGATGTCCCGCCTGATTGAACTGCACACATGTGCACGCACACACTGTAGTTTGACAAGGTGCTAAATGGGAGGTTACGGGGTTTTGGACGGTGGTGGTGGTGGTGGTGGGGGGGGGGCTCAGGGCTACAGTGTCTGGTACTCTGGTAAATATCGAACACACGCCCTAAACAAGGTTGGTGGAAGTAGAGAAAAACCAGGCTTTGAGGAAAAGATCCGTATTCACCAGGGACAAGTTTACCTGCTCTGCTCTGTTCTGTTTCTAGTCCAAACTCTCTTTCTTTCTCTTTTCTTTTCTGTTGTGGAGGATGGTGGGTGTTTCAGGTCATTTTCACTGACTCAGTCTCAAGCTGTTTGTACTCACCAGCCAACTGATGTTGACAGCCAAACACAGCTGCTCGGTAAGATTAGGTTTGTAGGACGATGGTGGAAAAACGGCAGGGTGGTTCAGGATGTACATTCATCACTGCATAGCCAGTTTGAACGGCAAGACGACCTCCCTGTCTTTAAAATAAACCACTTCCACTTTTACTTTTTACTTTTGTTTATCTTCAGTATAACTAAAACATACTGAAGCATCAGGATATTCCTCCCGGTAAAGCCTCTGTTGAAAAATTGAGTTATCTAAAACATTATTGGTGTAATAGTTAAATTAGATTATATTATAATACAGCAGATTGCCAGTCACTTCTTCATATTATCTCTTTGTTCTCTCTCTCTTTTTTTTCTCCTTTAAATTCTTGCATCTGCTCTAACATCTGGAGCAACAACTCCCTCAACATCCAAGCCCAGAAAAACAAACACCAGGTTCTGATGGTAATGTCGAGAGAGATAACGCAGCTTCACGTTGCCTCATTGTCTTTTCTTCTCTCTGTCTTCTCTGTCTTAACCTTGAACCAGATTGCAACATTTCAGGCAATATGCCTTCATCACTCTCATTCCAAGAATTAGATTAGATGATTGATAACACTCATCACGTCAAATCTACCATAAGACCAACCGCAACTAGCAGCCTGTTAGCTTAGCTTAACACAAAGAGTCAAAACAGGGGGGAAGTAGATACGAGCCAAGAAAAAGTTTGGCAGATAAAACACTGTAAAACTGGGTTTTGTGCAGATCAGATAAATGAGATGTAAAATGTTGTTTAATGAACTTGAAGCAGTAGGGTGGATATGTGTTACCTCCACACGGAGCCAGACTATCTGTCTTCTCACTGTTTACAACTTTTAAACTAAGCTAAGCTAAGTTAAGTTAACTGCTCGTTGGCTGGGTTCTTACATTTCTTGGCAGTTGTGAGAGTCAAACAGTTTCTTTAAAGCATCACATTCTTACTTCAAGTTAAAACCAAACACAAGAGTTGACCTAAAACTCTCTGAGAACACGTAGCTCCCATGTGACACACGTTTCCCTCCTCTCCTCTACTCAGACACGTCGGCACGATCAGCCTACATTTGCCATTTGACAGGTGAGAGCAGGTGGGAGAGCTGTGGGTGTCGTTTGCTCGAGAGGTGAGATGAAAAGCGTGGGCCTGTGTCGGTCTTCATCCTCCCTCTGTTCCAATTCCTGCTCCTGCATTGGTGTGAGTCCGCTCTCGGCTCCAAGGGCAAACAAAAAGGGAAACGGCAGCGGTTGTCAAGGCAACACGGTAGCCACATGCACACAGAAACACACACACACAGGTGTTGTGTGTAGTTAGGAGTGTGTACACACACTCAGACATGTGTGGTGAATACGTCATCGTGATTCTCTTTGCAGCATGAGTGAGTGTTTGTGGGCTGGAGCTGAGGGACCTTTCACGACTTCAGCTGATGAGTGGGAATCTAAACTTGGCATCGTGTCACACGCTTTATTTATACAAAGCTACGTCTTTTAAGTCTCACAGCTAGTGTCCTACTTAAACACAGACTTTTGGAAATGATGTATTAGTCGCAGCGTGTTACATTTAAAAAAAAAAAAAAAATCATCCTCAAATAGATTTCCTATTGAGATCACATCGATGTGTTTCTGTGTGTTTCCCATTAACTCCCTGAGATGTTGCTGTGGGATGTGTGATCGCGTGAACTTTTCTCGTGCTTTCTGTGCTAAATTACAAAACGTTTATCATCGTTGGCTCCTCCTCTTACCCTCGGAGGGAAGCAGCCTCGATAATTTGTCATCTCGCCCCCTTCGTTTTCTCTCTGTCACTCTCTCTCTCATGTCGTTGATGTGTCAGTCCTTAAATCTACCAGATAGTTTTAATGTCTGGGTGTGACTGCTCTTCACATGCAAAATGTGGGTAAAGTAACGATCGGGGATTAAAATTAAGAGGAAAGAAAAAAAGAAATTCAAAACAAATGCTTAATTAGTAGCTCGGGACTCAAATGGAGCCAACGACACCACAGTCGATGTAGCAAACAATTTTTCAAGGGGAGTTGAGAGACGAAGTGATATATACATGTCAGGTTTTAAAGATGTGATAATGTGCACTTTCTGGTACAGAAGATGCTTTCATAGCTGGATTTTCTGGTTTTGTGTATATTTATCTGTGTGAAAGCTGTTGCTCACATCTCTGTGTGTGTGTTACTGTATGTATTAATTAAATATGATGTGCTGTGGGTATTACAGAGAGGAAAAGTGGATCTGGGACAACACCTTATTTATCCACGCACAAGATAAATCTGACACTGTTATGTTCAGTTTTCACTGATAAATTTAATGATCAGAGGATTGTAAACTGATGTTGGATTGTTGCCTGGGATGAATTAAAGGTTAATTTCCCAGATGTTAACTACAAATAATGGATTAGGCAGGTATAGAGAAGCAAAACAAAAGATGAACTGTACGTGAACACAGGCTTGAACCTATTTGCTCATAAGGAAAACATTTTTGACTTTTTTCAGCTCTTCTACGTTTTTCCTCACTAAATTAACAGGAGGAAATGCTACGCCTGAATGTTGGCTGCCCAACCAGAGTCAACAACAGACAAAACAATATGAGTAGTGAAATTCAAATGGATAATTTTGTATATAAGCAAGCAGCCATATCCCCGTACGCCCATCCAAGATCCCAATCCTAATAAACTCCCTCCTTGTCTCTGCCAAGTCTAATTTGTTCACTCTGCTTGTGTTTCTGTTCAGAGTGATCTTGATTAAGACACACGCCCCTCAAAAGGGCCAGACCAACTTCTTATCTCACAGCGAGGAAGTGAGGAAGGAACCATCAACACTGACACAAAGGGTGGGCCACTAGCGACGTGAGTCAGCCTTGTTTTGGCTTATCCACTTTTCCATTAGCTGTGAAGTCTAGAATTTAACTTATTTTTATTTCCACGGGGATCTACAGACTCTTGAGTTTATTTTTGTTGTTGTTCTTAATCTGGACACTGAGCATGACGACATGGACCTAAACCAAGAGGTTGAGGAAGAGATTGATGCTTCATGCAGAGATAAAATGACGCAGGTTATGAACATTATGCTTATGTTTCCTGATCAGACTTGTCCAGTTTTCATGAACCATAGAAAACCAAAGAATTAATCACCGTATCGATAAAGAGCATGTATGTAAATCTTATATAGGTTTGCTGTACATGCTACATCATGTTTTAAAAGGAGTCCCAGCATTAAATAAAACCTCATGTTATAATTGAAATTTTAGGAAATAGACAAAATCACTTTGTTTCCAAAAAGATTATTTTCCAAGAGGCTGAACAACACATCTGGAAGTGTAAAGCTTCATTTTAACACTGATTTTTGCATGAATTAAAGAAAACAAGCTACAAAGTGTTAATTAGTGAGCGTATCCCTGTTTCTAATCTTTAAACTACACCAAACTAACATCCTCTGGCTTTGACTCTGTATCAAATTTACAGATATGACAGAGGTATTGATCTTCCTATAAAACTCTCTCACCTGTTATGAAAATAGACGCTGAGGTGAGAAGATTTTAAAAATAAAAGGCTGAAGATAAGAGCTGAGGATAAAAGGGGGCAGGTGTTAATGAATGGTGAACAAAAATAAAAGAAGAAGTAAAAGAGGAAGTAGGAAGAAACGTTTTTAAAAATGCAGGTAGTAGGACGAGTGTTGCTCTGCAGCTAAACTCGTCTTCCCTTCAGCAGGGGTGGTCCTTTGGCAAGATAACTCCAGCCAGACAGCCATGGGTGATAGAGATCAGATTGAGATGACAGACTGGAGTGCTGCCCAGACACACACACACACACACACACACACACACACAAACACACACAACGTAATGAGGAGGAAATTAAAACGGTATTCTGTAGAAAGAAAAGGGAGAAAAATCTTGAATTCTTTGTTGTTTGTGTTTTTTTGTTTTTTGAGTGAAAACAGAAAGCTGGAAGTTCTTTGGTCTGTCAAACATACACATCATCTGCCCTGAACTGTCTACTGAACCTGCAACATGAGCTTGTAAACTGTTTCACCACACTAACATGAATCTTTGCATTTAAATCATTACATTATTTATTTGACAATATGTACTGGAGTGTGCACTTTATACTTTCAAACCATCCTTCATCTTAACAAAGAATGAAAACTAAACTTTAAATCACCAGAATAAACATAATTTGTAATAGTTGTTTAAAGCAACAGAGGTTGAGTTTTCTACAGTTTAACACTTGTTAATGTTTAACACCAAAGAGAGACACCAGAAAGGTTTGTTTTTTTGTGGCGTGCCTCAGGGTTCAGTCCGAGATCCTGTTCTTTTTTTGGTGATATTATCTGCAAACATGGCATCTGTTTGCACTTTTAAACAGATGACACACACCCCAAAATACCAGATCAGTGACCTCCTCACTGCCTTTTTTACCTTCTTTCATTATGTTCTTTGGTTACTTACGTTCTTCTGCTATGCATTACAGAACATCTTTGTATAAAATATGCTATACAAACATTATTTTATTATGAAGTTATATCAAAAACAAAAAACAATTAGAACACACAAGCTGCAGTTTGCAGGATGCATCATTTTGTCCCATTTCACTAAAGAGTTATGAGTGATTTAACTAAAAAAACAAATGGGATCAAGCATTAGTTTACCAGAGCCCTGTAGGGATCACAAATTCATCCTCATTTGCAAATTGTATATAAGCAGTGTGTTTGTGAAAGTGGCTCCAGATGTTGTGATTTGTCAGTTGTGGCCTCGATGACATCTCAGTTCATTTGAAGTTGCATTTTCTTTTCGAGCAAAACATCTGTCACACCGAATTTGATCAAATTTACTATTGAGACATCACATTTAACACCATAGCAGCTTTCCAACATGTGTGCAGCAGTATGCGTGTGTGGCAGGTGCCTGTTGTCTGATGATTTATTATCACAGTGGACTAATGTCTTTTGTTGCCGCTTCGTTAATGTTATTCATGCTGCTTCTTTGCGACACCTCGGGGATTCGTGAAGTGACAATGCTGCTGACACACTCAAAACATGAAACTCAAATTGGAATTTATGATCATGGGGATAAGCGTGAAAAGACCTGATATTTTTTTTTTCCCTCCACGTACAGCAATATCGCCTCTGCGTGAGGATGTTTCAAAGCTTGTGTGTGTGTGTGACTGACTGTTTATGTGTGTGTGTTCGTGTGAGACGTGTGAGTGCCTCTTTCCCAGAGGTCATTGTCTCTGGGTCCAGACGGCTCCGACTCAGGTTCTCAGCGTGGCTTCACTAATCTGCCGTAATTATGTCTCACAGCCAGCTCACTCACATTCACACTCATACACTGACTCCCTGTCTCCTTCTCTTTCTTTCTCTTTCTCTCTCTTCATTTTTCTCAGGAGACCAGAGTCGTGGTTGCCACAGGATGGCTGGCAGTAGCTGGCTGCGTGTGTGTTTGTGTCTGTGTATATATTAAACTGTGTCATCCATGCAATGGGACTACCGCTACACTGAGACATAGCTCAAAGCGCCACCTTCACAGCTTCAGGGTTCATAAAAGACTGTAAATGCAGTCGTGACTCGCCGTATAGTGATAGAGGTTTGCAACGTGAGAGTCATCCGCTGCACGCATCTCCCGCATGGTCCTATCAGCGTGATGCATTTCTTCCTTATGTGTCATCATCCGTCACGCCTTGGGGTGCATAGCGACACAGAAGCTGTGTGGACATCCGAAATCCAAACTAGTTTAAAGAGAAACACCGTGCCAAAAAAAAAAAAAAAAAAAAAATTTACCTTCTAGATTAGAAATGTTTGGACATGTTTCCTATAGGAAAACACAAGAAGTCAGATCATTACACAAGTTTATGAAAGAAAATACCTGAAAAAATAAAGAAATACCACTGAAAATAATGCAACCAACTCAATTTATAGACTTCCTGATTCAACTTGGACTTTGTTGTACTGAGCTTTGTGCAGGAATTAAACTGATGTGAGACTTTTTTATATGATAATAAGACATTATCATCATAATATATGTATATATATATAAAATGACCATGGATTCCTTTAATGCAAAACAACTCAACTTGCAATTTCCATCCTCAATTGTCTTCATGAGAGACTTCAGTCAAACACTCCCTCTGTGTAACCATAAGCATAACTTGCGAAGACATAAAATGTTTATCTTTGGTATTGTGACCAAGACAAACACTTTTCTCAGGACAATAAATCTAGAAGTAGAAAATGCAGTTAACACTGCCACAAAGACCAAAACTGTAATCATCACAAAGTATGTGAGTACACATTCGTATGGCAATTTTCCCGCAGTCGTAAAAAGCCACAGTA
The DNA here is from genome assembly GCA_016801845.1 of Polydactylus sextarius. NCBI lineage: Eukaryota > Metazoa > Chordata > Actinopteri > Polynemidae > Polydactylus > Polydactylus sextarius. Next base: position 2,086,930 of record CM028924.1, read on the forward strand.
AACAACATCTATGATATGAACACACAGCGATGACATTTTCAAACATTAACACTGTCAACACTCAGGACTTTGACATATATTACTTCATTTCTTTTTGCTACAAAGTTTAATATTTATCCTGCAAATATATCATAAATAAAACCAGATTCACATCTGCTCTTAACAAACATTTACTGTGAAAGTTTTATGTATTTGCAGGTAAGCATGTGGCAAAAATAAGAAAATAAAGTGACAATATTTGATATGACAAAACAAGAACAAGCTGATATGAAAATCGGTCTTTGTTTATCTGAAAATAATGAATCTAATCTGATCTAACATGTAGCCGTGCTTCTAAATCAACACATGTATTTATATTCTCAGGCACTGTGACTATAATCAAGTGTTATAATTCATAATTGTGGTTGGGACTCATTTGTATTGCAGTGATGTATGACAAGGTGAACTCTGTTTAACCCTGTGACAGCATTCATTTATTCAAGAAGGCAGGTTGGCCGTACAGGACAAACCTGTTCCTTTTCTCAAAGGAAACTGTGGAGCGTTTGGTTTGTGCGTCAGTGTGCGTGAACCCCGCGGAGATCATTAAACTGTTAAAGTCACCGTCTTCCTCTTCACCAAACCTCAAATCTCACAAGATATTTCACGATCGTGAGGAAAAACACACACATACACACACACAAAGCTTCACAAAGCCTTTCAGACTACATGCGTGCCTGGCTGCTTGCTTAAACACACACATGCGCGCGCGCACACACTCATATATATACACACACACACGCGCGCGCAGCTGCAGCAGCATAGCACTCGTATTTAAACTGATGTGAGCGCTGTCACGACATCCGACTAGTCCTATTTGTTCCACAGAAGCCTTGGCGTGAGAGAGCAGGGTCACCCCACTGGCTCTCATGCAAATCCATTCAGAACACATACTCGCACGCACACACACGCGTGCGTGCGCACTTACGCACGCACACACACTTAATAGTCCTGTAGGTAAACCAAAAACAGACAGAGAGACATGCAGGGTGGGAGAGCAGACACACTGAAGGACAACAAAAATGAATAAAACAGACACATTCACAGAAACATCAACCTGAAGACACGTAATGAAACGGTCACATATGACACAGCAGTACTGGCTCGTGGCTAAAATAAACAATGACCAGAGCTGGGGCCACAAGGGTTTAAAACTGTCCTGAGCTGCTTCACTCACTGGTGGCCCCCGATGGAGGCAAGAGGTAGTGTAACACCTAAAGATGGAGAGATCTGTCCTACTGTGAGTCTGTCTATCTATCTATCTATCTATCTATCTATCTATCTATCTATCTATCTATCTATCTATCTATCTATCTATCTATCTATCTATCTATCTATCTATCTATCTATCTATCTATCTATCTATCTATCTATCTATCTATCTATCTATCTATCTATCTATCTATCTATCTATCTCTATGTCTGTCTGTCTGTCTGTCTGTGTCTGTAAAGTCAAGACAAACATATCAATGGACACAACATTAGTAAATATATTCATTGTTTGTTTGAATAACGAGTGACTGAGTACATACGGTTACTTCCTGAGCTAACATGATGATGTAATCTCAGTGAATTCACATCACGACACAAATTACTAATAAGCTTCAGTTACTTTGTGTCACTTATATTATTATAGTTTGGAGTCAACGTGGTTTTGTATTTTGTGCTTTTACTGACAATTGAGTTGTGATGATATCATATAATATCTTTCTATGTGTTAAATATTTTTCCTTTAATAATTTTTTTTAAATAAATTATGACACAAACTTGATAATGGATCACAGTAGGGTTTAAGCTTAATAATAATAATAGATAGATAATATTCTTTTAATTACAATGTTCCTATTGTCGTTTGATCTCTTTTTAATGTCATTCCATTTAGGTTTTTCCCACCACTGGATCGTCACGAGGAATTATTTGGACATTTACACAAACCACTAACAAATTGCCTGGCGTGCTCAAGTATGGACAAATCAGTCTCATAACAAATGTCTTGTGAATCAGAGGCGAGGCTCTCTTATTTCATTTTTTTTTCTGTTTTACTAAAAAAGGAAACACAAAAACATTCCTGACAGAGGCCCCAGCGAGCGGTTGGCAAAACAGGATGAGGGGACTAGTCAGAGTAACAGGTGGACAAGTCTTGCATTTAGATGGAGGGTGACGGGGATTTTTGTAGCAGTGGACCATTGCGTGCAAAAAGAGAGCCATTTGGTGCGACCCAAAAAATTCTTAGAAAAACAGCTCATATCTGAAGAGCAGTGGGAGAGCAGTGGGTGGAAGGAGCTATTTGGGCTGATAGAGCACAGATGAGCTTATGTCATGAAAATTGTATCATAATGCACAAAAGAGAGAGACCTTTTAATTTCAGTGTGTGCTCTGAATACCAGCATGACCCATTAACTTCTTTTTCTTCTGTCTTTTGTGAGTCACGTGTCTGAACTGGTCGAACAGTAAATTATGATGATTTCACTGAGTTCAAACCTGCGTGTTTACTTGGCCAGTACATTTGTCCTGCATAGCCGTAACCCAAATATGTCAAGCGTGACAATATTAGTCATTTCATTCCAAAAAAAGAATAGTGGGTCATATTCACCCCTCCCCCCACCTCCTCATCTCCACCGTCCTCTTAAATCCATGCGTGCACAGAGACACAGACACACACTTTCGCCTGTCGCCCCTCCTCTTCCTTCTCCTTCCTCCCTCTCTCTCTCTCACGCTCTTACAAACACACACACACACACGCACGCAAGCACACACTCAGCATGCTTCATTATACACTTGCCCACACAGCATAGCGTGCTGGAAACAGACTCAATAGATGCCAAGCTCCCGGTCCCTGCAGGCTCAGTGGCCTTAAAACACTGGAAGCACCTTCTCAAATTAGGTTAATTTGCTTTTGCCACAGCGAAGGCCTCCCAAAAAAAAAATATTGTCTAGTGGTTCTACAAACAGTTATGATACAGAAATGATAAGGGAGTGTTTTGTCTTATCATTTTTTTTCCAGCTCTCCTAAGTTACTAACCTGACATGGGCTATGATAAAGTAATGATTTGATATACTAAAGAATGAGTGATGTAGTATGATTGTACATTAAATATCTTCTTTTTGTCTTTGCCTTGGGGGTATTTGAGTATATGTCTAACTTCAGGGAGGGTCAGAAAGAGGAGGGGTAGATTCCCTAGATTTGATTATTGTTTCTGCCTCAATACAATATTTTTTTCCTCTTATATCCTTTTGTCATGTTCACCAGTTTTTTGGTTTTTTTTTTCTGCCGTGGAAGCAGATAGACAATCAGGGAAGGTAGGCTAGACCAGAGTGGGTGAGTGCAATTTGCATCAGAGCAACTGAGTCTGCACGATTTATTGACGGGTCCATAAATAGCACGACATGCATCGCAAATGAAATCACACCAAAGATCTCTGTGTCCCTCTCTCTCTCTTTCTTTCTGTGTGTGTGTGTGTGTGTGTGTGTGTGTGTCAGGCGAGAGAGTGTTCAGACACAGGTTTACTTTGGTCAGCCGGTGACAAATGAGAGCAATGATATCACATAAAAAAGCAAATAATGTCCTTCTAAAGCCATTTGTTAACAATCTATTACCACAAATGATTGGTTCTGTAAAAAGCCCCTACGGGAATGTCTGGCCGTTATTTCACATTACGTCTGAGGCAATGAATTAAATGCACACAACCCAAACAGAGCATGGAGGGTGACTAGTGCGTGCAAGCAGCCAGAGCTCAGTAAATGTGACTTCAAGGCATCGCCTGCCTACTTTTTAAACATCATTATAGCATGTTTGTGCTTCATTTAAAAAATAAAACTAGTTCAAATATTAAACTCAGTAAATTTATTCTTGTCAGCTTTTGTGTATGTGTTTCTGGGAAAGCTTTAAATCATAAATGTGTAAACATACATAAGATCACCTTCCTGTTTCTTAATAACGCCCTCTGAAGTTGAAGTCATGTAGCCACAGGAATGTCACTGGCCTGTTCACATCAATCATTGCCTTTCCTGCCATGTGAAGCGTTAGCTGCCAAAGCATGAAACGAAGAGACCAGTATTAACAACTGAAGTTTCTACCTGTTGAAACTGAATGCGGTTAAGGTGGCTGTGGTGAAGATAAACTGTTGCTCAAAAGGTTAAAAGGAGAAGCTTTCACATCAGTGGTTGACGGATGAAAAGTATCTGGGTTCACAGTTAAGATGACACGTGTTCCTCTGTCCAGGAAATATTTTTCTTGATGTGTTAATGAGTGGTGGCAGAAGTCTTCTTCACTAGTAATACCACACTATGAAAGTACTTAGTAATTTATATATACAGCCTTAGCTGTATGTATATATATATATATATATATATATATATATATATAACCTACCTACCTGTCTCTCTCTCTCTCTCTCTCTCTCTATCTATCTATCTATCTATTCAATTCTATAGCATGCTTTTATTTTGATGGAAATACAACTTCCGGTTCTCACCCTGCTTCCGGTCATTGAACGAGCTACGCTGCGTGTCTACGTAACAAAGCTGCGTCGTAGCCATAGCAACGGCAGTGTGTAACGTTCTCGCCAGGATTTTTTTTTTTTAAATAAGATTTTTATGATTATTTTCGCCTTCACTGCGAAACAGACTGTTGATAATAATAATAAAAATCATGGGTAAGTAAACAAAACAAAACAAAACAAACAGTAGTAACTTCCAGGTTTGATGAGTCAACGCGCTGATTTGTTTGATTCATTCAACTTAGCGTCTTTATCACTTGTTGTTCTTAATTTCCGTTTTGTTTTGATAAATATTGATTAAACCTAATGTTTATAAAGTACTTAAACAAACTTTTTTGATACAATAAACGTAAACTAACGTAGTCGCGTAGTGTCATTCTGCTGAGTTTATGCTAACTGTTAACTATGCTAACTTATGCTAACTTAATTGTATTAAATGCAAAATGACTTTTCTTATTTTACAGCTGTTTTCCTAGGATGTCCTAAAAGACACTTTTTGAAACTCTCCATGTTTATGTGTTTTAATTAATCATTAAGTCATAAAACTCCTCAAACATACATTTCCTATTGTGATGAGTGAAATTAATATTTATACTTCCTTCAGGTCGTGACAGGTCAGTGATATTTCTTTATATTCAGTCCTCTCTTCCCTTTTCTTGCCCCTCAGTGTCTGTCTTTGTGCTGATGCCAAACTGTGGGCCCTGATGAGTTTACATGTTCGTGTGTATTTTCCTGTCACGACTCAGGCATGCGTCCATGCAGAATAGATGAGTTTATGAACAGCTTGCCTCTCTCACATTAGACTGATTAATAGTTCAATCAGGGCTAAAATGGACAAAATGTCACGGGGGAACAGTTGTCATGCAAAAAAAAGAGTCCTTTTTTTATCTGCAGCCATCTAAAAAGGATAGGACTGTCTAATGCTGTCACAGGGTGATACTAATTTATCTGCGTTGTGTGAGTCAATGAAGGACCTCTGCTGTATTTTAAATGCAGGGCCTAGAGACAGCAGGGGGGCAATCAGGCCATTAGCGTGAGCACGAAGCCTGCTCTTTGATTGGACAGGGTTTGTGTGTCTGCACTGGTGTGTGTGTGTGTGTGTGTGACAGATACAGAGGGCACACAAGCTTGTTTACATGCTAGTGCTTAAATGTTTTAGACGGTGTATCAAGTTAAACCCGCTTCTTGTTGCATGAGTTCTCAGGCTGTTTATAGTTGGATGTATATCTGTATGCATAGCGCTCGTGGCCAAGCTCTCATGTGTTTGTGTTGTACATTTCCTGTGTGTCCTTTCACTCTATTTCCCTCTGATGCTCTGTGAGGGCATTTAATGTCTGGCATGCAGCCATGCACAGGGGACCATCTGATACGAGGGACCTCTGGCCCTAAGTTAGCCAGAGGTATTTAATCTGAGGTCAAGTCTTGAGTTGGCGTGACGCCCCCCCACCCCCTCACTAATGGTGAGCTGAGCTGATAGATAAATGCCCTGAAAGCATGCACACATAGATAGACAGACAGAGGCCGGGGTAGGCTTTTGATTTACCGTTCTCCTCATACGACCTCCTGCATCTGTGGTCACCTCACTGACTGGATGTCAGTTGCCACTTTTACCCAGAAGAGAAAATAAACTATCGGTTTCATGATGAATTTACAGCAACTAAGGTATGACAGCTTTATTTTGTGGAAAGTTTCCTCACTGAAAGTTGAACCTATAGTGGAGGATCGACTAATGTGTTGCACTAAAGTCAAAATACCCTCAACTCTAAAATCTGTGAAATACCATAATCTAGTCTATAAGCTTAATGCTGTAAGCTTGACTGATTAATCTATCGAATAGAGTGTACAGCAAATAGGTTTAATATGGTGGACATCACGCTAAGGGACTTACCCTGACAATAACCTCGGAGGTTACATGCTATTCATCAGTTTAAAGGTACCACCCACTTTTATCCTGGAAAGAGTAGTTGATGATATTAGTTTGAGCATTGTGTCTCAGTGATGTATTTAAAGGATTTATATTTATGTATGAGTATATAAATATTTATAAATCACATTGATGAGGTGATTATGTAGATAAATTAATTGAACGGCATTGAAAATAAGTGTTAGTCACATCCTCATAGTTTACATCATCAGATGTTAATCCATAATATTCACCATGCATCATTTCCAGTGGAGCTAATTTTGCTGCTCCTCTTCTTGTCTCCAGGAGACAAAGATAGATCTATGGAGGCGGAGCAGGACAAGGAAAAGGAAATGAAGATGGTTCTTCACTGTCCTCCAATCTACCCTCTGCCTGAAGAAATAAAAAAGGTAGGCAGTGATTCAAAACCTTCCTAAAAAAAGAAAGCTTGGCAGGTACCTGGTTGATTTTGTATGTGAAGTTAAATGAGAACCTGTATGATCTTTTACATGTTACCTTTCAAAGCAAAATGTTAATAAGAGACCATATTGACACAACATATGTTGCTAAGAAATATATATTTTTTTTTTCCCGGAATACAAATATGGTGAAATCACATTTGTAACGTCCCACTGAGTTTGTCAACATTGCACTCTTTCCATATGCTGAAATAGGACAATGTCTCCTCTTTTAGTCTTCCATCTGTTTCAAGAGAATAAATAAAATAATGAAAACAACACACACAGGAAGTAACACAGCGATCATTGTGTGTGATGCTTCATATCCTTGTCAATGTCAGGTGGCACTGACATGTTCCCACATGATATGCCATATGGTATGAATATGAATTAGCAGTGAATATCCTTTCCTTTTTCTCTTTTTTAAACAGGAAGCACATAGAGTATCTGCTGCCAGTTACAGGCAGAATATTCTGTCTTGTCAAATGTGAGACTTTTCTCTCAGAAATGACAGAATTAACTCTAATTTTAAAACTGATGATGCATCTTTCAAACACATCATCACAAAACAAAAATAAACAACACACAGAAGGAAACGTTAAGCAGTAGTTCATTTCCTCATTCTGGCTGTCAGAAACAAGTTGAAAGTGTTTTTTTTTAATCTCCGTCCTTAGTTAAGTTAATTAATTTCTCTTGCCTTAGGGAGACTCGGCTAACTTGGCACCATTTTCACCTAAAATAACTTTTGTATAAATAACTTTCCCCACATTAAAAATGCAGCATTTATCAATCAGAGCATCTGGTTAATAATGAGAGGGAAATCTACAAGTTCTTTATCTCCACCCGGCTGGAAAAACAAGACAATGATTTTCAGTATTTTACAATCTATCCTTCTCTTGCCTAACTAATAATACATCTGCTCCGTTTTTGTTTTTTTTCTAACAAAGTGGCTCCATTTTCGTAGCTAATCTTTCTCAAAATAAAAACCAGCAGCAGGGTTATTTTCAGTTTTAATATTGTGTGTTGTTGCTGCGTCGTCATGATGTAAATCAGTCAGCGCTTTGCAAAATTGTTAGCGTCTAATATGAACCGTTTTTATCACATTGAATTTATGGCACAATCTCCTTTGTACTGGCTTGTTTACAACCTGACGGTTCGTCCCACTTCAAGTCCATAGTGGGAAGATTACTCAGTGACACTGTCACTATAGCTCTCTCTCTCTCTCTCTGTTTAGTCGTCTCTTCCCGTCTGTTTCAGTTCCTCTGTCTGTTGCTCTTTACCAAATTAACATTCAGGAATTTCTTATTGAGGCCAGTAGATGGCTGTCAACAACATGCCCCCTGGTATTATGTGAGGGTGACTGTTTCATGCCCATGTACAGACAAAAACCCCCCTTCGCCTTCCCCTGAAAATCTACCACAAACACATCCACACATGCACTGTTCATGAACACCCACACACACACACACACACACACAGTCCATTTCCCCATTCATCCATCTATCTTTCTTCCTGCTGCGTCATGGCCAAAAGACTCAAATGGGAATCCATTTTATTTATTGATTTCTGTAGTTTGGCATCCATCAGTCCCCAGAGTGTGTGTGTGTGTGTGTGTGTGTGTGTGTGTGTGTGTCCTCTGTTTATGATTTGTCACAGGGGGAATGTGATAACCAGACACAGAGAAAAAGGAAAATAGGGAAAGACAGACAATAACAAAGAATGAGAGAAAGAGAGGAGGAGGAGAGGAGGAGACGAGGGGGGGAGGTTGACATTTTTTATCATAGCCCATCTGGTTCAGACTCAGGATGTACCTCCCTCCTTTTTTTCTCTCTCTCTCTCTCTCTGTCATCCACTCAGATTCCAATAGGTCCATAAAATAGAGGATGTTCTGGGCTTAGCCCCCCGCTGAGTACACTTCAGCACCATTTATTGGAGGAGGCTTAGGTTGGCTAGGGGGTGAGTGGAGAACAAAAAACAACAGAGGCAGTAGGTTGTAAGCGCAAAGCTGTGGGCAGCGCCATGTGCGCCAGTCGGCGTGGGAGGCAAAGAGGAGGTGGTGTACTAACAGGCCCATTTAAGTGCTGTTAATCCTGGTGTGCTGGGAGAGGGCTGGCACCGAGGTTTAATGGTGGGCTGCTGAAGGAGAGCACTGCGGGTACACACACACACACACACACACACACACACACACACCAAGCCTCCCACTCACACAGCTGAGCACAGGAACACACATACATAAGTTGAACTTTCATGTCTACATTATGCTTATTGTGTGTGCGTCTACATAGGAACAAAGCTCAAATACAGCAACAGGTACAGACACACACACACATGAAAACACCCACTCATACATTACAAGACAGTAGTTAAATTAAATTTCAAAGAAAAATGAGGATGTGACACTGCCAACTACCAACACATCTCTCCTTTTCATGTGGGTTTTCAAACAGATTTCAGAAAGAAAAAAAAAAAACTTGCAGGTGGATTGAAAACTAAATAATACTTTTATGTTAGATCTGATTTTGTGCTAGTCATGAATCACACTCACACCATCTTTCTGTCCTTTGTCCAGTGTCTGCTTGGCTCGTACTAAACATAGATTTATCTGAACAGTGTCATCCATTGTTTCACAGCTTAGTCTGCGAACTATTACAACATTTGCATGCAACTGGATCTTTATACCTATTTATAATCTGTCCTGCTCTTTTGGTCAAAGACGAGCGTCCATTTATTTTCTTATAACTTTATTTTGTAGTTAGTGGATGGAGAAGAGGACGTTTTTATTCAGCCGCCTCTAATCTTAATGCTGAACATTTTGACTGGATTAACTGTGTAAGTGTTGCTGTTTCTGCAAAGGACCTTAAAATAATGTGTTATAAATACGCTGAGAATGCATACTTCTTCACAGTTTCACTACGTCATGTGAATGCACTAATACTTCCCCCTCAGTTCCTTCTTCGTCTTTCTCAAGGGCATATTAGCTCTTATTATTCAGGGAGCTGAGAGAGCATTGCCACCTTGTTTCACTGATGGTCAAAGGTATTGATGTATGATTTTCAGTCCCCTCAAACCTGCTTCTCTAAGCAGGTGGTCAGAATATAAATAACGCTGCATTTAAAAAAAAAAAAAAAAAAAAACACAAAGAGCTGTGTTGGCGTGTTGCTACAGGTGCCAGCGAGGAGCGATGAAATGTGATCCAGGACGGTCCAGTGTGATTAAAATATCCATTATTAAAATAAAGGTTTTATCAGATTATAAAACAGACGGGCAGTGACACAGTGATACTGTTGGACTGAACACAGAGTACGTCTTTGTCTGTTGCCACCTGAAAAACTTAAACTTGGCAGGATTTTCTCTCCAGGATGTCAAAGTGACACTTTAACGTAGAAGTTATGTTCCTCTTTTCCTAGCACGGTGTTCCAGTCCAAATGTGGCTAAAGGATTAGTTGTTTGAAGTGCAGCTCCAAACAGAGTACACCGCAGATCCCTTTTTTTTTTTTTTTTTTTTTTTTTTTTTGCAGCTGCTGAGCACCTCTTGTTCTCCATGAGGTGCTGATACTACCCATTCACTTCTCAAGTGTCACAGTCTGAGAGCAGCTCACACACACAGTGTAACAGGACAAGACGTTCACCTCCGAGAGAGAGAGGGAGAGAGAGAGAGGGAGACGGAGGAGAGAAAAGTATAGAAAGAAGCAGAGACAGGAGGGACAATAGTCCCTGTTAACTTTTCTAATGTTGTGGTATGTGAAGGGCTACGAAACACAGTGTGACAGGACAAGACGTTCACTTCAGAGATAATTGGCGAGTGGAGTAGAAGCAGAGAGAGAAAATAAATGCGGGGCAGCCGACTGTGTGTGCAAAGAGATAAGTGAAAGATTTTCTGTTTCTGTTTTGTTTTCTTCGGAGAGCAAGAATCAATGAAAACCAGAGAAAACACTCCAGACGTCCTACCTTACCCTCCCTCTCTCTGCCTTCATGCTCTCTCCTTAATGCTGTTTGAATTTTTTTGCGTTTCCTCTCATAACACCAGGCATACGCATTAACGACACAACACCGGAGTACAGACAAAACATTGGTAATTAAGAAAGGCTGTGTTTACCTAACCTTCTCCATCCCCACACGTACACACACACTGCACGCCATGGCATGCATTCACTACCTGTCTGACTCTAGTTTCATTTATAATTGAGGAGGTGCCCAGATTTTTCTATCCAGTGCATTCATATTGTAGTGTGTTTCAGCCTCAGGCTGCCATAGCTATACTCCAGACTCCTCTCTGCAGCAGTGTACTTCTTCCTCCTCCGTTTTGTATGAGGTTCTTGTGGCTGCAGGTGGACAGCTGACAGAGCAGAAACCCTGGACATGTTGCTGTAGGGCCTGTTATTCTGTCTGCTGTCTGTAAAAATGTGAACTGTGATGAATTCATACATTATGTGTGTCTATATGTACTGTATCTTGTATTAGGAGAAAGGTTACACAAAGTCTGTCCAACATTTCTTTTTTAGACTTTCCCATCCCAAAGGCAGATGTGATGTAACATCTGCCTTATATAATAAATGTAACAGTCCCATTTCCACATGTAAAATCACTGGTGTACAGATTGAGAGTCCATGCTGTGACCACACTGCCCTCTGTATGTTGACGGGACAGGTACAAAAGAAACCAGGCCAGGCCAATATCTAACAATGTCACTATTTTACTAAAATAAAACCTCTATGTTGATTTAGAATAAAAACAATCTAAATATCTCTCTGTTATTCATAAGATTTAAGTCATTCACATCTTTTTAGTCTGGAGATTCTGCAGATTCAGTCGTCATTTATGAGTTAGTTTCAGTGAAAAAAGTGTATGTGTGCTTTTATATTAAAGTGACAGTCCAGAGTCTATTTCACCACAAAACGAGTCAAACTCCCCTCAAGAGATATTTTACGTTGGTTGAAGTAATATCCAGTTTGACCGTCTTTTGTTTTCACAACCAAATAGTTAACAATGAAAGTAAATGGGGCAGTCAGCCAAACGTATCTAAATTCTCGTTTTTTAAGTGAATCTGCTGATCTGGAACAACATGAATGGTGTCATAACAACTGGTGATGAAGTGTGTTCCAGATCAACAGATTCATCATTTCCTCGCTTTTCACGGACACATCGGTCTGTTGTTCAGGAAAATGATGAATCTGCTGATGTGGAACATCCTTCATCACCAGTTGTTATAAAACCAGACGTTGGGTAAGTCTTGTAAAACAGTGTTTTTAATAAACTCTGGGTTCACTTACTAAGTTATCAGTACTTCAGTTTATGTGTAGGGACCCTATTCATGCTACTGCTGAAGTGAAGTGATATTTTGAGCTTTATTAGTGGTTAAAAATAACAATTTAGATACGTTTGGCTGACTGCCCCATTTACTTTCATTGTTAATTATCTGGTCAAACTCGATATTACTTCAACCAACATAAAATATCTCTCGAGGGGGAGTCTGACTCCGGACCATCACTTCAATATGTTTCAACTTAAAGTAAAGTAATTCTCCATTCGTTTCCTTCTACCATGTATAGAAAGTTGTCATGTCTTCATATGTCGTATTCTGTGCTTGTCTTGTTTTTCAGTTGTTGAAGTTACGACACTAAGATGCTCTCATCACCAGACAAGTCTGGTTTATTCACTGCCGAGGCGTCTCTTTCTCTTCCTCTAAACCCTGACATTTCGATGACAACCACATCTAAAAAAAACAAAAACATCTTTATCTTCTCATCAGCTTCTCACACTGTTCATCTGTAAAAGTGTAAATCGACAAAGAAAACAGACACAAACGATGCACATCTCTTCTTTTCTTTCATTCCCACCTAGCCTGTTAGCCTGTTTTCTTAAATCTAAAAGCAGAGGCAGAGAGATTAAAAGGAGGAGGTGGGGGGAGGTTTCATCAGGTGAATGCTGATCTGCAGTAATGACTGAGAGACAGCGGGGGGGATTATTGTGCAATATTGTCACGGGTGTTGACTGGGCCCCGATAATACAAAGTGACAATATTGCATGATAATCCAGAGGTCATGACAAGGTCACTGTTGCTTTTATGAAGCTGTTTTCATGCCAGACGTTGTGTTCAAGTGTTCATATAGTCTATCCTCATACACAAAAACATATAGTTAAAATTTAGATTTATTTTTTTTTATTTGCATACTAGCATGTCATAGCAAAATGCTGCTAACTTTAAGGCCAACGTTATATTTATCTGTACGGTGAAACACAATTAGATCTTGTCTGTTTCACTCATTCATAAGTGACTTGAGCCTCTTTGCTTAATGTTCTTAGATCCAGCACAGAGTTAAACACTGCAGGCGACGGCACTTGTTTTTACCCCCTCGCGGAGGTGGAGGTTAAATGAGGTTGCGTCTGAGTGCGCTTCACTAGACTGTCATCTGCTCAGACACAACGTGGTCTCTCTCAACCTAGTTTGCAAATGACAGAACATCAGAATCGCATCACATCGAGGAAGGTATTGTCTTATTCGCAAACTGGACAATAGCAGAAAATTGGAACACGCATGGATCGACGGGCAGACGCACACACACACACACACACACACTCACAGCTCAGCCAGCGTTACCTCCTCTGGCCTCTCTTGGCTTACTGTGCCGTGCCATGTTGTGCCGAGCCGTGTGTTGTGATGCGTGCTCTAGTGAGGCTAACGGAAGCACATGTGTTGTCTGCTAACTCTGATTAATGTAACAGACTGTACTCCCCCTTCTCTCTCCCTCTCTCTGGCTCCTTTTTAGCACCGGCTGCCCTGCTGTCCTGCTTTAACCCCGCGTGTCTGTGCTCAGTCTGTGTTTCTAACCTGAGTCCAGAGACACAGAGTTGTCAAAAAATGTTATCAACATTGTGCTTCTCAGGTGTAGTATGTTTAGTAAGTAAACAACGTTGGTTAAAATCAGTATAAATCATTGGTAACAATATCTTAGGGCAGTTCAAAACCTTCCACATATTATGACTCAACACACAAGACACAACACTACAAATAATATAATTACTAAAAAAATATAAAGTACAATAATGATGATAATAAAGTACAGTACAGATCAAAGCACTTCAGACATAAAACGCATGTTGAATAAATAAAATAAAATTGTTCATTAAGATTCAGATGAAAAGAAATTTTTAATTTTTAATGAAATGAACAGAAATTAGTAGTAATAATAGTAAAAATAGTAATAATCCATACTTTAACACTGTAGCTGCTGAAGTTAACGTTGTGGCAGCAGCTCGGAGAATAGATGTTGATAAGTTGTTAAACTATTCAGAGCCGTAAAAGAGACCGAAAGTTGATGCAAAGATGGAAAATATGATGTGTTTTATTTTGACTTTGGGGGTAAAAAGGCAGCTGTATTTTGTAACAAACTGAACTGAAGTCTATGGTCTTTGTGGTGTATTATTTTGTGTAGACAGCATCTTAAATCGGCTTGTTTTAGTAGTTCCAACAAAACCGGTTATATTTTAGCTAACACTAGTTTGACCCGGCAGTTAGTGGTGATGATTAGTATCAGTCACAGTCCGGTTAGAGGATCTAGTTTGTTTGGTTAAACCTATTTTAATCTAGTGATGCATAAAACTCCACCTTGTAAATACAGATTTAGACTGTTTGTATAACTAATGTGGCAGCATTTTTTTTTTTATCTTTTATTTTTTTTTTGATGGATAAATGATAATTCAACCTAGTAAGAGATCAAACATCCTCTTGCTGCTGCTTGTTCTTCAGGTTAGATGTTTGTTGTGTGTGTGTGTGTGCCGTGCCATGTCGTGCCGTGCCTCACCCGGTGTATGGAAGTGATGTGATGCGTGGCCAAGTGCCGGTGGAGGCAGACATAGGTGATTCTTTCCCTGCCACTGCCCTTTTCCTGCTTCCACGCAAAAAGGAGCAAGTGAGGTGGAGCAGACGGGGGAAAGCGAGGAAATAAAACAGACAGGACAACCAGTCAGGCGACAAACATGCAACCCTGGATTTTACCCTCCTCCTACGAGTCCTCACTGTATCACGGTTCCTAACTACTCTCCGAACACAGTGACCACATCCAGCACATGTTTGTCTGCTCCTCTGACTTTCTTGTGACTGTTACTGATCATTTCAGACTCTGATGTCTGCATGAACACATCTGTGACTGTGAGTGACTGACGGAGAATTCCCCAGCGTAGACACACACACACATAAACCTAGACACCGACTATCATACACACTTCAGTTCATCCACCGCTGTACAGTGTGCCCCTGATCTGTCTGTCTCTGCCCCAGCACTTTCCTGCATCCCTTGTGACCACTGCAACCCCTCTCATCCAGACCCAAACACACACTCATACACATTAAAATAAAAAGAGATAGAAACACAGACATGCACACTGTACTTTGAGGCTCACACCCTCATCTACACTTGTTCCAAACACACACACACACTTGTCATGTGATGTGTGGTGCACCATGGGATCCAGATGAGTGGAATCTCAGTGTTGGCTCTTGCTACACTGAGCACCACAGGGGGTCTTTATCGTCGCAAAAATCAACAAAGCCACAGTCACGAAACACTGCCTCGATCACACACGCAATCGCAACGCACGCACGTACGCTGATGACTACGTCCACACATGCACTTGAGCATATTCACGCGAGCGTTATAAAAAAAAAAAAAAAAAGGAAAAATAACAATGACAAATAACAAAACAAAGCGTACACACAATGTGATGAAAGCTCACAAAAACATTCTGGTTCTGAAACAAAGACGAGCACAGCTGGAGGGAGCTCAGCTCTCACACACTGTCACAGTCCAAAAAAAGGAAAATAATTTTGGAAAATTAGGGAGGGAATAAAAAAAAAACCACATGGATAAGTCTCTTAACTGCTTAATCCCTTCTTAAATGCTTGCGTGATCTATTGCGTCTATGATTTCACCAACACTTAGAGACAGAGGAGGTAAAATCATTAGTTAAATTTAAAGAGACAGAAAGAGTTTGACAGACAGAGAGAGAGAGAGAGGCCAGGTTTGATGTCAGACTGTCTGCCTTTGTTTTTTTCCTCTAAATCCGCCGCCCATCATCATATCACTTGATTAAACCTAATCCTAATACCTCTAATCCTCAAGGCACCCAAAAGTGCCTTGTTCCTCTTCATCACATCTCTAAACAGATTTTAATGTGCGATCAGCTTCGTTGTACGACGTATTTGTGAGTGTGGGTTGTAGTTTATGTAGCCTTCCTTGCCAACATTACACAGAAGCATTTGGGTTTTTCAAGCACTGAGGATTAGAGAAAATAAATTGTTTAGTCTGCCGGTGCAGATCTGTTGTGTACGATTCCCTGTTTGCGCCTGCTGTGTACAGTCTGGTCACTGTCTCTCTCTCATTAAAAAGCCTTGACTTATCTGATAAACAAGATTAAGTGACAAATTATTTATTTTTTTTTGTAGTCAGATGTGTTGGCCAGGCTTCTGTGGCTGATGAGCACCAACACCAAAGACATATTGTTGTTGTTGTTTTTGTTTTTATAAATCCAATAAGAAAACACAGACTGGAGGTTAAAGAAGAAGAGAAGAGTCATTGAAAAGAGAAAAGTGCCTCTGTGTATGTGTTAGCAGTGGTTATCAATAAACTGCTCTCATTATTTAGATAACGTAGCCTCTTTATAAATATTTTTATTCTACATACACAGACAGTTCATGCTACAGGGTGTGTGTGTACTCTGAATATGCTCGTGTGTATAAATGGCTCCATGCCTGTTGGGTCAGTTTTTGGTCACGGAAGCATGTTTGGGTGTGTGTGTGTGTGTGTGTGTGTGTATCAACATGGGGGGTATGATGTGTGTGTGTGTGTTTGTGTGTGTGTACGTGAAGGTTTCGCGTTCGTGACAGTGACCCACTTCTGGTGTTTTGATGAGCCAGATGGGTCACGGCAGCTGTAGCCGAGGAGGCGGACGTGGATGAGGAACAGGAGCAGGAAGAAGACGAGGAGGAGGAAGAGCGAGGATCAGAGAAGAGGTGGAGTAATTGTAAAAGGAGGAGTTGTTAAATTGGGAAAATTAGTCTTTTTTTAAAATTTTTTTTATTTGTCTCGTCTGCATAGCGACGCACCTTCACCCTCGCTACATGAGACAATGAACGTAGACGTTTCACGCAGACAGTCGGGAAGCTAAAAAGGCATCACATAAATTAATTATGATTCATCCTGGCAAGACACCAAGCACCCACAAAATGTCTCCACCCTGTCGTCCCCCACCTGCACCCTCTCCAGCAGCCTTCCTAAATGTTTCACATCAGGCGAGAGGTAATAGCTGCATGTTTAATTGATGGAGCATGGAGACATTTTGGTGATGACATGGACTATGGGCACAAAAGACAGACAACACACAGCAGTCTAGGTACCTGTTACGTATTTAGGACACAAGCTGTGGCTGATTCAGTGTTGGTGCTCTGTGGTTATTCGCTGATTGAGACGCACACACACACACACAAAACCTACTACATCGTCACCATGCCCTGAGGCATTATGCATGCTTTGCATACTTACATACAGTTGACTTTATAATA
Organism: Polydactylus sextarius; assembly: GCA_016801845.1. Lineage (NCBI taxonomy): Eukaryota > Metazoa > Chordata > Actinopteri > Polynemidae > Polydactylus > Polydactylus sextarius. The sequence goes on from CM028924.1 coordinate 2,104,387, forward strand.
AGCTTCTTTGTAATGGATATTTATCGAGTCCATATATAATAGATCCATCATTGTCAGATGAATGTGGAGCTTCATGTGTCTCAAATTAATGTTTCAAACTTTTTCTTGTGGCGATAGTTCAGAGTCAATCAAGAGTCAGTATGAAAGAGGGAGAAGAGGCACAAGGGGAGGCATAGAAGTGGTGTGTGTGTGTGTGTGTGTGTGTAGCATACAAAGAGGTCTGGTGTGTAGAGGAGAAGCATTAATTGAATGGTGGCATGAAAAGTTTAAAGGACAACAAGACCCTTCTCTCTGTCATTGTTGAGCTCTTTTTGTCGCACATTATTCATGTTGCCTCACTCCTCCTCTCAGGTATATTCTACCATCGTGTGTGTGTGTGTGTGTGTGTGTGTGCGCGTGTGGAAGGGTTAGTTTTGTGGTTTGAGCGCTAAGTGAACATGTCAGTGCCCAGGGCGAAGGGTCTCCCCACGGGACCCAACTCAGTCACGGGAGCACACAACTGACTGGTGGTGCAGACATTCTGCCCCCGGGTGTGTGTGTGTGTGTGTGTGTGTGTGTGTGTGTGTGTGTGTGTGTGAATCAGTGTGTCTGTGCTTGTGTGTGTGTGTGTGTGTGAACTTTAGAGTGAACGTTTGTGTGAGTTTCCTGTCTGTCTGAAGATGCTTATGTGAGTAAATTTGCTTTTGCATGTGTCTGTCTGTCTTTGTCTTCTGTTTGTATTCATATACTTGTTTGTGCTTGTATCTGTGTTGGTTTTCATGTGCGTGTCTGTCAGTTTTTTTTGTGTGTGTGTGTGTTTGTGTCTTTGCCTTTCATCTACCCTTGTGTGCTTTTGACTGTATTTGTGCTGGATTGAGTTTGTGAAAGCTTGACACTATGTGTGTGAGTGTGTGTGTCTATATATACGTGCGTGTGTGTTAAACCATAGCTCAGGCACGATTCACCCCCCTAGGTCACTTTAACATTGTTGTCTGCCTTCATGACTACATCACCCACATAAAGAACTCTCTCACCACACACACACACACACACACTGATCTCACGACACTAGAGAGGACACTCATTGTCATAATGCATTTCCTATCCCCTTACTCTAGCTGTACAATTACAAATAAATGCCTTACCCTCACCCTGACCCTAATCTAATTCCAACCTAATTCAAACCCAATTTTTATTCATGAAACAGCTCTATGAAGTCATGAGGCTTGAGCAAAAATGTCCTCACAATGTCAAAATGTCTTCACGACAATGGTTTCAAACCTAAATTTGTCCACATAACCACAGACGGACGTGCACATCACACGCACACACACTCAGTTGTTACTGTATCTGTGCCTGCAGGAACCACAAAGAAATCTGCACAGTAAACATCAAAACCCCTTGAGCCCAGTCTCAAATATTCCACACATTTATATTCACTTACAACCTCTCTCTCTCTCTCTCTCTCTCTCTCTGTCTCATACACACACACACACACACACACACCAACTATGCCAATAGATAACAGCTCATATACTCCAGAGTGCAACCAATCCCATACACATGTAGTGCTGTGGATCTTTTTCTCCTCCCACACGAACTAATACGTTTCCTCTTTCTCTTCTGTTTGTTTCTCATGTCAGTCTCTTGACTTTCATCAAAGCAAAATAGTTGGAAACGCGGGGAATCCAACACCTTAGTTGAGAAAAATTAGGACCAGTTATTTCCTTTGATATAAAAACAACATCCAAATACATGAGGATCCCTGAAAGGCCATATACATCAACGATAACAGACGAGTTGGTTCCCTTGAGTGAAACATTTGTCTTAAGCTTTTTAAACTCATAAGTCACTAGAAAGACTAGTAAACCTGCTGCTCTTGAACCTGAGCGGTTGCTAAAGCGTTTCCTCTGTGTCTGAGACGGACTCCTGCTGTGTTGAAACCACGAGGCAGACATAATCTGCACCTTGACCTGACACAGATTGACAAGATGCTAACACAGAGAGAAGAGAAAAAAATGACGGGTGGGGTGTAATCGGTGAGAACACAGAGAGTTAGATGTGATGGATAGAAAGACTGAGGTTTTGTGTGCTGAGTGTCACCTGTCACTACTTTGTGTCATCAAAAAGCACCTACGAGCCGTGTGTCACGTTCTGGCTTCTCTAAATGTGAAGAACGAGGGAAGGGAAAGGACGACGACGATTCAGTAAAATTAGTTTTTCAGTCTTTCAAGAAAATGGCTTTGAGACCGAGGCTGTCGCTCTGTTCTAACCTGTTTGTTTTGTAGATCACCACAAAGACGAGTTAACGTGTAATTTGAAAATCAGTCTAAATTCGTCATCTATATTTAAGTTTTTTTCTCCTTAGATTTGACTCGGGTGTAATGTTTCCTCTTTTCTCTTTCCTCCGCTGTCAGCTGTTCTCTCTTATCCTCACCAAAGGATTAGTTCAACAGGATGTGTCCATCAATAAAGCAACATTAACTAACACCACCATCAGTCTAAAGTCCTCTGAGCCTCAGGGAGGAAAAAAAAAAAGGGAGAAAAGGTCAAAAGGTGACTAAAACATACGAGTTAGCTCATTTCTGAAGCATAAATATCCTCAGAAAGTCTGAGCGTGTATAAAAGATTAGAAAAAAAACGGAAATGGCGGTCTGAATATGGCTCCGAACAAAAGGTCATAGCATCACCAAAATTAGTAGCTTTTTTTACTCTTGGGAAGAAAAAAAAAAAGTTGAAACCACTCCAGCCGTTAGTTTTTTGGGATATTTTGGTCACACACGCCCAAATGGACAAAAACGAAATCATGCAATCTCTCTTTTTTTTTTTTTTTTACTTGAGAATAGTAATTAAACGAACTGTTCTCTTGTTTATTGTTTTCTCAAGCATGTCAGCTTTGTTTGCAAGTTTATTTCATCTTGTTTACATCATGTAGTCTATTTGGGGCTTTTTGCCATGGCAGCTATCAGCATATCACACAAACATCATCTGCCTCTTCGCCACGTATCGTCGTGAAGATGAAAGCTCGCGGTTTGTGATCTCATCCCTCATAAGCCCGAAAGAAGTGACAACAGCTCGGAGAGAAAATACATTGACACGCACGGAGAAAGAAAGAGACAATTTTAGAAGATTTTTTTCTTTTTTTTTTTTTTTTTGTTTTTCTAAAAGACAGCGGTAAAAACAATATCTGAAGGAAAGATTAGAGTATCTGTGATCTGCTGCTGAAACTGCTAACAGATAAAAGAGAAAAAAAAAGATGTTTTTGACACAAAACTGAAACAGATTTTGATGGATTCATTTTTATAAACCCCTGTTGGCACGACGTTAATATTTTGTTGCAAACATAATAATCACTGCATCTTTAGAAACTTGACATTTCGGCTCGTCATAGCAGCACCAGTTCAATCAATAATATTAAAAAATGTTAAATCTGCTGTAGTGAAATTAATCACACGACAGGAAGCAGACATTTTATCATCATCAGTTCCTAAAACTTAAAGATATTATTTGAAACATTTGGTGCTAAAACTAATCAAACCATCTACTTCAAGACGTTTCATAATAACCTGCACTTCTGTGGTTATTTCCAAACTTGATATAATTGTAGATAATGTTTGTATTTTCCCCTCAGATGGAGCAAAGCGAGATAATTTGCCGTTACTGCGGTGTGAGCTACCTCATTTTCCACGAGTTTCATCAACTCAATACTAAAATTACTCAGCTGGAGACCGAGCTCCAGGAGCTGAGAGAGACCGTCGAGAGAGAGAAGACCCAGCGAGAGGAGCTGGAGCTGGGCAGGCTGGAGTGGGAGACGGCGCTTAAGCTGGAGGCGCAGAAAAAAGCAGAGGAGAAAGAAAACAGCATGAGAGGAGAAGTGGAAGAGAGGATCAGAGACGTGGAGAGAGTTCTCAGAAATGAGTTTGAAGAAAAACATGAACGGAAGAAGAGACAGATGGAAGAAGCGTGTCAGAAAATCAGTGAAGAAAAAGAAAAACAACTGAGAAATGAACTTAGAGACCTGGAGGTGGAAAGACTGAAGAGGCAGAGAGAAGAGCTGGAGAAGAAGAGTGAGGAGAGAGAGAAAGTTCTGAGTGAAGCACTTCAAAAGGCCAATAAAAATTTAGACGAGCTGAGAAAATACCTCCAACAGCTGGAAGAGAGGTGAGGTCTGTGTGCGTTTGTCTGCGCTTCCCGTCCCTGGTGGGAAATGATCTATAATGCCAGGCTTCATGTGGGCTATTATCTTGTGACTCACGCTGTTAACTCAAAAACACACAAACATGCTTCCAGATAAATCTGACATGTATCCCAACAGCTGATGTGTGTTTATGCACCTCTGACCCACACTTTGCCCCTCAAGTTGTATACGATCAGCTGTCACCTTCATCATCTAGTTCCTAGAATAGAATAAAATAAATTAGGAACATGTTTTTTTTTTTTTTTTTTTTTTTTTAGGAAACTTGTACTAATTAAATCCCAAGTGTTTCCATTTATTCCCCATGGAAATGCAGTGTTTTTAACTACTAATTAGATTTGTTTACAGGCTAAATTGTTCTGTTTTTTTTATTTTTTTATTTGTTTTTGCCCCAAAACAAACACGAGGATATAGTGTGTTTGTAAACACAATGTTTAACTGAACATTTCCTCACCTCATCATAAAAATGTAGTATGTGTCTCTGATGATACGTGAGGGGGCAGAGCCCTGGTTTAGTGTCAGGATGTGTGGAGGAAAGAAACGTATCCCTGCTGGTTTCATAACGTTACAAGAACAAATATAGTTTGTTCTGGTGCAGTAGGAGGTGGCAGCTGTTCAGTCATATAAGACATAAATTTCAAAAGTAATGACACCTTCTCACCACTAATTTTATGAAACGGGCTTCTGTCCAGTTGGGGGGAGAATTGATCTTTTGCTCTTTTGCAGATTATCATGTAGTGTAACGACTGACATCGACTGCCAAATATCTAATCTCCGGCCTCGTCGGGCTCATGTACACCTGTGAACTTGTTTAAATACTGGTTCACAGCCAACCTCAACATGGCACCTGCACCTGCCCATCACTGTGATAACATTTAATAAAGAAGAGATGGATTCGTCCTGACGCACAGACGAACCGTTGAGAAACAACACACTGACTGTCAGATATGTTTAGTATCAGATTCGTATCTGTAAAGTTTGTTTAATAACATATTTTTTTTGTACAAAACAATCACACAGAAACAAACCACATTTAGAGTCAGCCCTTCTCTTTTTTTATTGCCACACTGTCATTTTTTTGTTATTTCTCTCTCCACCTACACATGTTCTGTACTGTTCTGTATCTCAGCTGAATGCAACAGGCTCAGGCTTGTTCTCTGGGGGCTGTTGGTAGCTATTCTGAGAAATATGAGTATACACAAAAAAAGAAAAAAAAAGTGTTATATCATAGGTTTAAGTCCAGGTCAGGATACTTACTAACATACTACACAACAACAAAATGTCATTATAGTTAATGGATGTAAATTGTGTGTTTTGGGATCATATGGTTTACCAACATGAACACAAGGGATAAATAATCCTGTTGTGTCACTTACTTCAGCTTAATACTGTTGGTAATCAAATAGCAGGTGTATGTAATCAAACAGCCATCAAAGAGCTGAGTTGAGTTGAGCTTTTGGCAAATATGTAGGAAATGCCTCGCCGGCCGTGACTCACGAGGACGCTATGAATAATCCAGGACATCTAAAGACCTGTCCTGTTGAAACACAAAACAGTGACAACGTTCAGAAGTCCTACTCACACAACGGGATGAAGCCTCGCACGCACACCTGCAGCTTTACCCACAAATTCCCAGTGTACACCACAAATAGACGTTTTAGAGGATGTTGTGGAAAAAAGAGAATGAAACGCTGGTTTGTTGTTTTTTTTTCTATATCCCTCAGGAAGGTCATAACTGGTTCACACTGGCACTATTCATCATATCTGTTTTTTTATGACAGTATTTTAAATTCAGTTGACATAAATGAATTAGGTTTGTAATTTGCAGCTGAACTCATTAGTATATACACAACCTGCTGGCTGTTCCCCCCAATTCTTTTAAGTCGTTACCAGTGTGGCGGTAATTAGAGCTAGACTGATTAATGGGTTAGGCTGATATAGATGAAGAACCAGCTGGCAACCATGTAGAGAAGGAGAATAGGTGGCGTCGACCACAAGTGAAGTAATTACCTGTAAGTAAATTCAGTACATGGGACAAAACCAAGCGACTACACAGGGAGACACAGCCGGTATCTATGGTTGGTACAGTGAATTTTATAGACATGAAATGTTTCTTAAAGTGACAGTTCTAAAGTTTGACTTGTATTCGTGGTAAAATAGACTCAAACTCCCCTCAAGAGATATTTTACGTTGGTTGAAGTAATATCCAGTTTGACCGTCTTTTGTTTTCACAACCAAATAGTTAACAATGAAAGTAAATGGGGCAGTCAATAAACGTATCTAAATTGTCATTTTTTAACCACTAATAAAGCTCAAAATATCACTTCACTTCAGCAGTAGCATTAATAGGGTCCCTACACATAAACTGAAGTACTGATAACTTAGTAAGTGAACCCAGAGTTTATTGCTTTCATAACAACTGGTGATGAAGGATGCTCCACATCAGCAGATTCAACATTTTCCTGAACCAGAGGTCGATGTGTGTGTGAAGAGCGAAAAACAACACTTACTAAGTTATCAGTACTTCAGTTTATGTGTAGGGACCCTATCCATGCTACTGCTGAAGTGAAGTGATATTTTGAGCTTTATTAGTGGTTAAAAAATGACAATTTAGATACGTTTGGCTGACTGCCCCATTTACTTTCATTGTTAACTATTTGGTTGTGAAAACAAAATATAATTGAACAATGTAAAATATCTCTTGACGGGGTGTTTTACTCGTATTCATGGTGAAATAGACGCTGGGTTATAATTACTCCAGATCATCACTTTAATTGTCTGAAATCTTAATTTACTACTAGATGACAGAGGAGGTTTGTCACATGCAAACAGGTAATAGATACAGAATAAACTATGACAAGAATATTTTGATATCTGTGGTGCAATATATTAAAAGAAATGAATATATCATAATAAATATCAAAGCTTTTCTTAAACATCCAGATGGTTTGATCAGACTGCAGCCGCTTCGTTCATGTGTTCGTTCATGTGTAGAGCTGGTTTTCAGATTGTCTTTATGTTGTTATATGTACGTTAGTCTGACAGAACCAATCCAATATATGGTCTAATCTAAGCTGATTATCTTGCTCATACACTTGCCTCTTCACATGCAAGCAAACCACATACTGTGCACAGTTGTTTTCTGGAGGCGTGGGGGCAAGTCTGGGTCAGGGGGTCAAAGTTAAGGCAGAGATAATGATGCATGGCACAGTGATGTGTGAGCAGCTAGCATGACCTGACAGCCCCGCTGTCTGCTACTCTATTTTATTTTAGTTTCAATATTCAGTATCAACAGTAAACGTACGCTGTCACTCTACACGTGTAAAATGTGTTGTAGTTAATGAACATCATTATTATTCATTCAGGCTGTGAATTACACAATCATCATCTTGAATTGTCTGAGGCAGTGATGCCTGCAAATAACCAGTGAATTGTTTTTTTTTTTTATTGCTACCGTCCATCCTGCTTAATGTGAATATGGAAAAACATCTTCCACACAGATGCACGAGGGACATCTGCTCATTTTCAGTTGTCTTTGACTTATGGTTTTCATATGAGACTCTTGGCTAAGGTAAAGTCCTGGCGACTCTTTGCAAGCAGGTATTCATTTGTGGATCATTTGATACACATTTAAATCATCAACTTAATAATTCTGGTATTTGGAGAAAATTTGATCTGCACAGCAGCAGCTTCAAAGAACCGTATGGACATTTAAACTTTAAAATACCGAATAGGAGAAAGTGTGAACATGTAAAAGACGTAGAAGTGATAAATGCGACAGCAGATAATGAGAGCGTTTCTTCGATCCTCTGGTAATTTGTTCCACAAGTTTAGTTCATGGAAACTGAATTGAAGCCTCGCCGTTCTTTGTTCTCACTCTTGGTACAGGAAGTACCTGTCCTGCAGAGGATCTAAGATGTCTGGCTGTTTCATAGTGTACAAGCAGGTCAGTGGTATATGATGTGTTTTACTCCTTTAATCTCTGAGGATACTGGCAGCAGTATTCAGACCACTACATTCATCTTACTAAGTGTAGACATGAGGCTTTTATTCTTGTTTTGAAAGCGACAAAAAGATTGATGATGTTATAACAAAGTTATATGAATACTCCCAGATCCTGTCACCCTTCACATAGGAAGTGAATCTGTCTGTCATATGCTGTTAATCAGTTACAGGTATGTAGATGCTGCTGTCTGGTGACTGCTGATGTGCTGCTGCTGCTGTTGTTTTTTTGTGCTATGCTAGGCTACACCTGTTATTTCTGAGTGTCAGTTAAACTTAATTAACATTTCATATTATATTACGTCGAGTCGTGGCTACAGGCTGTGAACATTAATTATTCTGCCACTCAAAACAGTCTTTGCCTTCTCAGTCAACACAAGGTGATTGAGGGGTTAGTTAAACAAAAAGTCAATTCTCATTAAATTCAACGAGGGGATCTGAATAAAAGTGGATCCGACACTTTCACTTCCAGTCTCTTGGTATAGATTAGATTAACAGGGTGGCGTCCAACCTGCAACTGATGGTGAAAGATGCCAAATTGGACGATTGGTGCTAAACACACTCAGACACACCAGCAATTAATGTTTAATTCATGTCACTGTGTCGATCTAAAAGCAGATAAACAAATTAGAAATAAGAGGATTAAAAGTGAGAATGATAAATATTGTGGAGGTAAGAAAATGACCTTTTTCTTATTGAGAGAAACTGATAAAACAGGTATAGTGTTGACAGTTTGTTAAACTTAAGACAGGTTTGAACACATCACGTCACTTGTGCGGATGCTTATAGTGTTGAGAAAAGTGTGGGAATTTAAGACATTGTTTGCTTCCTCACGGCTGACTGGTCTCAGTCTTGATCCAAACAACGTGTCTGAGTGTGAGTCTGTTTGTGTCTGTGTTCGTGTGTGTGTGTGTGTGTGTGTGTGTGGCTGCACACACTTGAATACACCTGCAATGGATAAAATAATCACTCTTGTGTCAGTAACAAAAATTAGATTTGGCAGTTATGAAGAATGAATCATAAAAATGTAGCACACACACACACACACACACACCTGGGGCTGGATCCTAACAGCGATAAGACGAATTGCAGGTGGGAGAGTGGGAGTGAAGGAGAGACAAATGATGGATGACAAATAGAAAGGCATCCATTTGTAACACGGAAGTCTTATACGGCAAATTAGTTATGCACTCATGTGGTTTTATTTCATTGTCTGGTTTCTACTAGCAACCACAGAAACAATACACAAATCACTGTGCCTGGTTTATGTGTGTGTGTGTTCTCCAGGTAATATGTAAAGTCTACTGTGTATGGAGTCAAACAGACTTCAGTGCCAGCATGTGAGGTATTAGCTCAGATCCAACTTCAAGTTCACGTTACCACATCAAACAGCCACATAGAGACACACACATTACCGTGTCTCTATTCTATGTATTTCCAGTAGAAGATGACCTCTGTTCGGCTCTGATGGTGGCTCATGACAACCAAATAAACAAAAACAATGTTTTGTGTGTGTGTGTGTGTGTGTGAGAGAGAGAGAGAGAGAGAGAGAGAGAGACAAAGTTTATTTGGTAATCAACAATAACATGTTGAAGCAGTTGCATAGCAACCCACGCATACAAATGAAACAAGAGAGACACGCTGCTTTTTGAATTTGAATTAAAATTGACAAGCTGGAAGACACATGCGTTTTCATATCCTCAGAGTTGATTCAGTCGGCCATTACATGATATCACTGTTTGTGCTTCCATTTTATGTGCGTGTGTGTTTTGATCATCAGCATCATTGTTTCGGCCTCCTTACATGGTTACCAGATAATGTGAAAACAAAATATAATTAAACAGGTGTTGGACTAAAGAGACACACACACACAGGGTTTCAGCAAAGGATTATGGTTAATTGATGAGGCACTGACTGATCAAATGAAGGTGCTGAAAGTTTCTTTTAATTTCAGACATATTTAACGTGTACATGCATTACGTTAGATGCAATGCAAGTAACATGCAAGTAAAATAGTTTTTTTTTAATCCTTGAATTTTCAGCCATAGTCTTTTAATGCACACACACACATTTGCTATAGAGTTGGTGCATTTTGATATGAGGAAGTCATATTTAATGATGACACACACACATCTGCATCACATTCACCCTGTCCAATGTCACAGTAAACGTTTGACAATCATTTCAAGTTAAATACCAATGTGACAGCTCTAACGTGTGGTAACTTCCGAGAGGTCGTCTCTTGTGGCCGAACAATGAATTACACTTTATTTGTTTGTTCGAGGGCATCGTTGAGGAGTCGCAGTCCAAACTGCACCTTCGCTCATCGTCCTTCTGGAAAATAATAATGGTGATATCACAAACACAGACGGGAGATGAAGGAGAAAGATGTCCCAAAGTTAAAGGGACCAACAGCAATAGCAAAAATAAAACAAATACCACCCTTGAGTTTTGACCCAGAACTAAAACATAAACAGAAATAATGGCAGAGAACATTTTGTACGCAGTCTGCAGCTGAGAATCAGCCTACAAGAGGGAGGTTAAATTATGGCTGTGTGATGTTGACCTTCGGCCTAAATCTCAAAAAAAAAAAAAAAAAAAAAGAGGGAGAACAAAACTTGAAAACTCTTGACACATGTGCGCTCACAAAAACAGAAAACATTTGATTTGGTAGGTCATCATAACACAGTGTCTTGTTGATGTGTGTGCATAAATGCCGTGTCCTGTGTGTGAGTGTGTGTGTCTCTGTGTGTGTGTGAGTGTGTGACATGTCCTGATGAGGCAGTTGATTTGGGCTGCTGGTAGGGGGTACTCTAATCTGGCACGCATTCACTGGCATGGCGCTACCTAGTTATTCCACTGACAGTCACTGCCCTGGGAACAGGAGCTCAAGCTCACATGCACAAAGCACACACAGATTTGTATACAAAATGCACACACACATACACACAAACATGCACACACACACACACACACATACACACCCCTCCCAAGGCAGTGTTCTTTCTGATCTCGCTTTGGGACTAGTGGGGACAGATGGGTGAACAGTGGGAGTCTGGGCTGCCATCACTCGAAAAGCAAAGGCATGCACGCACAAATACTCAAATTTCACACACACACACAGGATCACAGACTCAACCAGAGTTGGTCGGAAAGTGGCAAATACAAATACAAACAGACAGGCTAAAAAGGCTCACGGAAAAGTCTAATTCGCTCAGTCTTTCATGAACACACGGGTTGGGCAGGGACACGTATCAGCTACGCCACATTCACACGCAAACTTATTTACTTCTGAACACGCTCAGATTCAAACATGGTCACTCATGCACACACACGCACGTACAGGATTACTAGAAACACGCATACTTGGTCAACCCATTCACAACCGTCTCTGCACACGAAGAGAGAAAACATGTTATGTTTAATATTTGATCTTCATTTAATCAAGATGGTCTTCTGGTTTACTGACTTCTGTGAAGTTAGAAAGCAAGATAGCATTAATAGCTTAGGCTGAAATTTCTACATTTCCTCTACAAAAAGGAAACTAGCTCAGCAATAACATGTATTTGTGTCTCAACATCAGTAGTCATTCAGTCACATATCTAACTAATCTATCTAATTATCTGAGCGTTTGGTCGTATCCCTCAGTCCTTGATCAATAGATGAGCTCTGATGTCACCTGCTGAACTTTGGGACAGTTGATAAGAAGTTGTCATAAACAACAACTGGAAACTCTGAATCATTATGAACTTGATATTTAAACCTACGTTCACTTTATCGTCAGACTGTTCGTGTGTTTTACGGTCATTAAAGCAGCAGTGTTTACCGCACCGATCGTATCAATAATTAGCCCTGTCATACCTGAATATTAAATCTATAAAGAGTTTATCTCAGTTCATCGCAGAGTGAAAAAAAAAAAAAAAAAACGCTTTTGTACATCAAAGGAGACGCGTTCATATCAGTAACTTAGAAACATTTGATTCACCGTCAGACTTCCTGATTTACTGTCTGTTGTTGTTTTTAAATGATTTGGTTTTTCCTGTTGTATCATAATCACTTCACATGCTACCACGTCTCAACTTCAGCAGACTTTAGCATATAGATGGATAAGATCTATTATAATAATATATATAGATGTAACCAACGACTAAAGACATTTTACTGTAATTTGATGTTTTCTTTAAACCATATAAATCCAACTTTTGTTTAACCCTTTATAGCCAAATGTGTCATATTTGCTACATGAGTTTTTGAGACATCGATCTAATCAACCTGTATCACAATAAATATATACATAAATAATAAAAAATAAAATAAAATAAAATAATGAAATATATATATAAAAACAATAAATAGATAAAATATAAAATAATAAAATAAAAATAATATAAATAATAAAATCTATATAAAATAATACATAAATAAATACGTAAGTAAAATAATATGGAATAATAAAAATAAATAAAATATAAAATAATAAAAATGAATAGATAATATAAAATAATGATAATAATAGTATAATAAATAAACAAAAAAAATAACTATGTTAAATAACTATATTTTTATATTATGTTATTTCAAACATGTAAATATAAAATCTATATTTTTATATAAAAATATAAATCTCCATGTTGCCAGATAATTTATATGCCTGAAAAGAAAGAAGAAGATTAAAAATAATTATTTATCACATAAAATTCACATTTCCTGTTTGTTTCAAACTGTGACTGATTGATACTGTTTCCATGTTGGATCATGTGATCTTCCTTCATTGACCCACCATTGACCCAAGTTGAAGATTATCTACAGATCAATATAAATAAAACACCCAACAAACTGTCAAGGTAATAAAACGACTGTTACCAGGGACCATAGAGAGCAGTTGTCATGCTCCTTTACTTCTCAAAGACCTGCTTTTATTGTTGCTAATGAATGAAAGGAAATGACATTACTCGTATAAATACAGGTGGTGTTGGTCTTTAGTGGTGGAAAGTTTTGCTGTTTGTTTATTCTCATCACACAGAGACTTTTGTTTAAAAGTTTTTGTCAAAAAGCAGAAAAACCTTCGTCAGTTTCTCTGCATCTCATCCAAATTACACTCGTTGATTAAACCTTGTTGGTCGTGATTATTACCTGTCTGGTTTTAGTCTCTATTTGTTGTCTTTTTTTTTTTGCTCCATCTCACTCTGTCAATGCTTATTTGAGGTGTTTTTTTTTTTTAAGGAAAGAACAGGATGTTTTGTTTCTGTTTTTCTAAGTGTCCAGGTCACATAATCTCACTGTTTATGTGTCGTCTTTGATTGCTCTTCGCTGGAATCTGTCTGTCAGATTTGATTGTTTCTGTCTGGAATCAATCTTGGGTCGTGAGTGTTTGCTGAAGTACTGCAACGCAGCGGAAAGGGTCCGTCCAGAAACTCACCCCTGTGGTATTTACAAGTAGTCGTGAACTTTAACTTCTTCGTGGCTGTCGGTCATAAAACCGACTTACAGACATGTTACTGCCAATAACTGGACTGATGTGGTGAATTTTTCAACATCTGTCACATTTTAAGACTAATTCAGCTGTTTTTCTCCTTTTATATGCAATTAATAAACCCTCAGTCCTATTAAATCTTTGTCTTTATGCTTTACTGCACATGCCTGAATAATAATTTATTATGTATTGAATTATGGGAATCAAGGAAGATGAGCCGGGGGGCAACCCATCTATTTATATCAATTATCTCTGAGGAAGATTTTAATCTTTTATTTTATCATTAAACTTGTATAATCTATAAGATCATTTTTTACCCCGTGGGAGTAGAGCGGCGTTACATGTAGCTTCTGTTTTTCTAATGAGCTAATACTGCTCACGATGACTCTTCTACTTCTTCTTCTTCTTCTTCTGTGACAGGCTGGCGGCAACTGTTTCCACAAAAGAAGAAGCAGAACAGTTGCCTTGTAAAGAGAAGCGGCAAGGCGACGTTCTCAGGTAAAGAAAAAACCGCAAAGAGAAGAGAAAGAAGAAGAGAGAGGGTGGAGATGAGGTGTTGGACTGCATCGTCCTGATTGGTTGTCCACTACTAAAACAGATGCACGGCAGGAAGGAAGGAAAACAACTGTGTGAGATGATAGAGGGGGGAAATATTAAAAGAGAGGGATGGAAAAACAGGAGGGAGACAAAGTTAATTTAGCTGCTCCACTGTTATTTCCTGTATATATATAGAGAGAGATTGAAAAAAGTCGTGAGCAGTTAATGACAGCAGAGGAGAGAGGTGGAGGTGGAGCAGATGAGATAAAATAAGGACTTTTCAATCAGACTGCTGACACTGAAATCTGTTAAATGAGTAGCAATGAGGCTGAATGTCTCTCTCTCTCTCTCTCTATCTGTTTTCACAATCTTTGCCTTATCACCAATGACAGATCTGGCTCATATCTGTTCCTCCATTTGGTGCTGTCAGCCTCATGATTTATGTCATCTGACATTATAAAACTGGTTCTCGTGACAAGCAGTGCCCATGCTTGCCTCCACTCTGCACGCACACACACACACACACACACACACACACTCTCTCTCTCTCTCTCAGGCACCGCAGATTCTCCTTTCTCATCCCGTCTCGTCTCCGTCTGAGGCTCCGTTCATTTTTGATCACCTTAAGCCACAAACCCTGAATAAGAAAAAACAACAACCACTCAAGCCTGCTGGGCTCTCAAAAACTGTCACATCGCTCTGCACGCAAGACTCCACTCCTGTTCGTGATGTTTGTCAGTGGGAATACAAGTGTGTGTGTGTGTGTGTGTGTGTGTGTACACGTTTACCTGGGATGTATCCATATGTGTCACATGTTTCTGTGCAGGTAGATACACCCTCTCTCAGGGTTTAAGAAAATATAAATATATAAAAATAAAAAACTATTTAGTTGCACTTTACCCGCATGTTCCCTGAAAAGTGTTCTTGGAATAACAGGATGTTCTGTTCCAGTGCTCTAGTTCTCCATGTTCACGCTTTGCATGACTTTGTGACTTGATTTTTGTGTGTGTGTGTGTGTGTGTGTGTGCATGATTGAGTGAGCGAGCTCAGCTAGTGATCTTTCATGTTGCTTAAAGTGCTTTTCATCCTGAGCATATTTCTTTGTGAGTGAGAGAGATGGAGGAGAAAGTAGTGCTGTAAAACACTGAGCTGTGGCCTTTTTAAGGACGTTGACGTTGTTTCCCTGGATCGCTTTAATATTTCTTTTATTCCTTCCTCCTCGGTCTCTGTTAATCACTACTAATGATATAATCAGCCTCTCTACCTTTTAAACTCACATTTCAGATGCTATATTCATTCATTAAATCTGTGCGTGTTAGTACAAAACGAGACGAGTGATCGTCAAACAAACTGAGCTCCGTCAACATTTAACAAGCACAAGGTGTGAGTTTTTTCATGGGATTAATGACCGAACTGTGAGAAAAACTGTGACAGAGCTTGTTAGAGATTGTGCAACTACATTTTATCGAGCGTTTATTAGAAGCTCTATTCTTATTAATTGTTGCTTTTACTTTTGTTTTGTTTGATTTGAATTTAATAAAGTGTTACACCCCTTTCAGAATAAAAGCTCCAGCACTAGTCTTTAAATTTAATTGCTTTTAATTATGTATAATTATTGCAAATCATTTGTCGGTGACTTAGTCCTGAGTATTTCCAGAGTCAAATTATTTTAAAAATGACCTAAAATACTCAGTACCACTTATGATTTGTAATATTTTTATATGAAAACGTTTATTTATATTTGTTTTATCATCCACGATCGTTGCTACATAATCTATACTGTGATCTTTTTATCTATTTATTAAGAAAGAGAGTAAACAGACACAGAGATCGATGTAGATTCCAGCAGCCACACCCTAATAGCTGATGTTGTATCTTGTTCACACAATTGTCACTTTAACAGCCCTTGTTAGCAGCTACCTAGGTGGCTGTTAACAAACTGTCTCCATCGTTCTATGACAGTTCCCGGGAGACGTTCAGACAACAACGAAATATCTTCAGTTTAGAGAAATAAACATTAACTACTCTGTGTGTGTGTGTGTGTGTGTGTGTGTGTGTGTGTGTGTGTGTGTGTAGACGTGTGTGTGTGCAGCAGGAGAAGGCTTTACGATCGACTCTTCCTGTGCTTCGCTGCTCTGGCACCGTTCTCGCTGATGTACGGGGTTTCCTCTGCCAGATGATAGGGACCTGGCAAGACTTCAAATCCCAGATACTGCAGCACAGTACACAGGTGTTCTCAGGTAACACACACACACACACACACCAACACAAGCTTCTCCTCTCTTTAAAAAGGTCTAAACACACACACACACACACACACACAGAGGAACAGATATTATATGTAAGTAATTTATAACACAGCAAGACTTATTACCAGAACTAGAACAGACATGAAAGAGAAATGTGGAGAGAAAATAAGAGACAATGAAAATTGAGCAAGTAATCGCACAGCAGGTATAAATATTAGCTTTACTGTGGCATGGACTCATTTAGTTCTGAGGGCAACGACCACAGTGGATGACTAATGTGTGTGTGTGTGTGTGTGTGTGTGTGTGTGAGAGAGACAGAGAGAGAGAGAATTGAGGCCAAAAGGAATGTGTTTGTTTGTGTGTTTGTGCTATAAACTGGGGAAATTGTAAATTTTAAAGGAACTGTTAGCAGGAGGAACTGAACTGCAGGCTGTGTGTGTGTGTGTGTGTGTGTGTGAGTGTGAGTGTGAGATCATCCTTGACAGTAAATTTCTGAGGAAGAAGATTTAACCTTCAGCTCACCTAAAGGGTGGGTCTTTTTTTTTTTTTTTTTGCTGCACGTTTCAAACAGCTGCCAAGTGTGAGACGGAAAGAGGAGGAGAGAGAGAGAGAGAGAGATATATATATATATATATATATAGAGAGAGAGAGAGAGAGAGAGAGAGAGACAGATATATATATATATATATATATATATATATATAGAGAGAGAGAGAGAGAGAGAGAGAGAGGGAGGGAAAATTTTGATAGAGGAAGAGGAAGAAAAAGAAAGTAGGCTGCTGTTTGTACTGATGTCGTGTGACTGTGTGTTTGTTCAGTGATGTTAATGTGAATGGCAGCTGCTTTATGGACCAACAGGTGCCATAAAACACACACCCAGGAATGTGTATACGCACACATACACAATTTCCATTTTTCCATTTACACCTTCAAAAACCCAACTTGTATGACTTGTATTTCCATCTTGCGTGTGTCTCATTTCAGACAGCTCCTGTGTGAAACACGGGGAAACAAAATGTAGATTTTGTGTTTTTGTACAACTTGGACCATTTATTTCTAATCTTGTTTTTATGTTTGTTGGCTCAGCTTCTTCTACATTATCACTGAACTTTATTAGTTTGTGGTTTGTCCTGTTTGAAACAGGATTGTACAAAGTAATAAGTAAGTATAACCCCGGTTCTTTGAGTAATACAAGTGAGTTATAAGTGAAATGTCCCACTAGACAGGAATGGATTGGACACAACATGCGATACACACCTACTCTATAGTTATTCATGAACTAATCATCAGTTTTTTAATGACTAGAAACCAGAGTGTGTGAAAATCTTCAGGCCTCGTCTTTGGGCTCGATGTGAACAAAGCACACACCTTAGTCAGTCACCTGCATGTAACTCCAAACTGATATGGGCGTTAGCTGGCAATTAAACTGCACTACCTGTCTATCTGCGTTCTGTGGTTAGCGTCAAACAGCAGAAGAAAGGAGAAGGAGAGAAAGAGAGAAGGAGGGGAGGGAAAGGAAGAACGAAACATAAGGAGGTTGCCTAATGTTTGCATATGAATGCGGTTTATGGTTAGCTGGAAGAGAAGAGGAGGAGGAGGAGGTGAAAGAACGAGCTCAAGGAGTGTGGAAATTTACCAACAACGGAGACAAAGATGAGCTCTGAGAGCGACGGGAGATGAAAACATAATTAATCAGAGATTAAATTTGTGCAGTTGTCAGCAGATAACTTGTACGACTTGATTTGAAGGTGATGGACAGAAGAGACCTTTTAGTGTGGGAGGTTATATTCAGCATTTTTTTTTTTTTTTTTTTGGAAAGTGGGTAGGGTTGACAGTGAAATGAAGAGGAAAGGTGATGACTAAGAATGACTAATACTGTTTGAAACAAACGTGCACGTGCGTGTGTGTGTTTGTGTGTCTGACCGATCCTTGAACTGCAGCCATCTGCCAACACCCTGAGCCATCCTCACACTCTATGGTTTCTATTTCTCTGCATGCCAACTTATATATGTCTGTGTGTTGATGTTAATGTGACGACAACATGACAGAAACAAAACAATACGAATGTTCTTACACAAGTTAGCAAACACTTTTCTTCCTCCTTCCTCTTTGTTGACCTGATTGTCGCCTGTATGATTATTTTAATTATCTTGAATGATATAGAATATATGTGTAAAAAACAAATATTAAAATTCCTCAGTGTTTCATCTGACGACAGCGACATTCCTCCAGCACCTTCATGACGCTGCTGCGGTTTTAGAAGTTGGTATTTCTTTTATTGCATAATAAACTAGGCAGACACCCAAAAAAATGCTTGTGGTATTCACACTTTTAAGAATGTAATATTATATAAATGTAGACCAGGGTGACTGTGAAAGTAGCTGTAATTTAAACACACACACTCATGTGGTGCTGTGGTGTAGTTTACTGTAACATACATTTAACTTTTACCTCAAATTACGTAAATATCGACACAACAGAAGACGCCTGTCTCATAAGCAGAGAGAAGTCGGTAAATGTATATTCAACATTTCTTTCTCTTTCTTTCAAAACAACAAATGTTAATCGGTCACAGTAACTCGGTGGCACCAGCTGATAGGTAGTCGCTGTCATATTTCCAGTCTCCTTGTTACGCCGCGTGTGTCTGTGTTCAAGCTCTGAGACACATAATAGAAGCACTGTGGAGAAAGTTAGACAGGCTGGTTTGCTTTCATTGCAAAGCCTTTCTGCTCCATCAAGTGCTTATACAACTATTTCTGTTTGGACGTGCCTGTTACTGTGCGTGTGTGTGTGTTTGTGCACTGCCGTGTGTGTCTCTCTACAAGTGGTTCTTTGTTCTTGTGTGTTCTGTGTTTAAGTGTGTGAGTGTCTGTTAGTGCGTTTGAGTGTGTGTTGCTTTACTCTGGCGGACCCCGTCATGTCACAGTGACCAGAAAGCAATTATTGGTGTATTGCCTCTTTGAGACCGACCTCCTACACTGCACTCTCCCTGCTGGGAGAGAGAGAGGTAGGGGGGGGGATATGTAAAGGGTAAGAAAGAAAAGGAAAAAAAAAATAAAACTGAAAAAGAGGAACAGAATTAGCTAAATAGATGGAGAATGGCTGAGTGGAAATAGACAGTCAAGAGGAGACTGAAAGACAGAAAAACAACAGGAGGGAGCCAGAAAAACACAGACTCGGAGGAAGAGAATGTCAGCCTGACATTGCTGGATCAGTTTGAGAGCTCTCCAGAGCTGCAGCCACAGTGCCCTGCCGCTCTGCACTGAAGGACCCTCACAGACAAACCTCTCAATATACAGTACACACACACTTACACACACACATGCAAACTCAACACACTGCTTTACCCACACTGCCAGTTCGTTGGCCATTCAAAGAACTAGCAAGGACACCCACACAGAGCCTTTGTCCGTTCTGTTTTTTTTTCTTTTTGCTTTGCAATACAACAAGCTTCCTGTGCACTAAATATGTTAATGTAACTGCTGTTGGTCACATGAATGTGAAGCTCGTTGATGACCACGTGGATGATTTTAAATATCATGCCTCCTTCTGGTTTCTCTTTGCAGGAGTTCAAGACATGCAAATGGGAACAGTTCTCGTGCTTCGTGCTTTTAAAATTATCAGTGAAGCTTAGTTGAATACCGACGATGCTGATAAAAAAAAATGGGGAAGTTGATGATGATGTTGGTGAAGATAACAGATGTAATGAATGCTGATAGTGATTAAGGCAAGGTGGAGTTTCCAGCAAAAAGAAAAGAAAAAAAAAGAAATAGCGTGACTTTTTTTTTTACTGTTCAGGCTTGAGTGCTTTACTCTTGCGTGATATCCAGTCTTGTGTGGAGCTGTGGTAAGTCCAGAGCTACAGTTTGACAAGTTGTTGGCCTGACAAGGCCTAAATATTGCAGTTGAGCATTTCTTCTTTCCAGGGCTGTATTTTTTTTTTTTTTTTTTTTAGTAAAGTTATGTAAATGAGACAGTCTGTACCACTGGCAGGTCACAGTCGGGTCAAATTCAAGCAAATAGAAATGATCTACATATACTCAAAGTGCATGCTTATTTTTTTATTTAACATGACCTGCTCTGCAGCATAACAGCATGTTATTTATGTTGTAGCTGTTCAGGTGAAAACAGACAGACAGTGATAAGAGGAAACAGTAGCACAACATCAGCCACCGTGTAACAGACACACTTCAACACACTGACAGACTGTGGTGTCTTGTTTCATGGTTTGCCTTGAGTGTATGTTCCCTCCTGCCCTTTACTCTCCACCTTGTTGTTTTTTTTCTCACCTCATATTTTAGGTGCTCTCATGTTTCTGTCTTTCTTGTGTGTTCTTCCTGCTCCACGTCTTGTTTTGTGTTTCCTTATCAATCTTTTTTTGTCTCTTTTTGTAGATAGTTTCATTTACTCAACAATATTATAAAAATTCCTGTCTTTCTCTAAGATATACAGTGTAACTGCCTCTGGTGACAAGCCCTGGCTCTCAGCCAGCGTTATATGCTGGCAAACTTTTGTAAGCTTTTACAGTATTGTCATTGTGACAAGTAAACTCAGATCTGTGTGTGTGTGTGTGTTTGTGTGTGAACAGACATGATGAAGGAGCTGAAACATTCCAGCGAGCAGAGACAGAAAATGAAAGAGGAGAACGAGAATCTAACTCAGCAGTTGATGTAAGTGTCCAGAGTATGCAATAACACACACGCACACATGTTGGCTAATGGTATTTGACATATGCTGGGTGAAGAACAGGTCACAGCAGGGCTCAGTTATATGTATAATTTCTCTCCACCAATTAAAACCTTCTCTACAAACGCTGCTGGCACTGCCCGAACCAGGAAATGTTCACGTTCCTCATACCAGCGCTGTTAAGTTGAATCAACAGGAGATTTGAGTCTTGACTGTATAGAAATTCTATTAGTTCAATCACTTCAAACATTTTGCAGCTTCTGCACATTGTTTATTCCTCATAACACCCGAAACCTGCAGACAAATATACTTTCACAGCAGTAAAAACAATCACGACTACAGCACATACTGTACTTTTTTAAAGTGACGGTCCAGAGTAACATGAACCAGAGTCTATTTCAC
This sequence comes from Polydactylus sextarius, assembly GCA_016801845.1. Taxonomy (NCBI): domain Eukaryota; kingdom Metazoa; phylum Chordata; class Actinopteri; family Polynemidae; genus Polydactylus; species Polydactylus sextarius. The sequence goes on from CM028924.1 coordinate 2,125,910, forward strand.
CATGAATACGAGTCAAACTCCTCCTCAAGAGATATTTTATGTTGGTTGAAGTAATATCCAGTTTGACCATCTTTTGTTTTCACAACCAAATAGTTAACAATGAAAGTAAATGGGGCAGTCAGCCAAACGTATCTAAACTGTCATTTTTTAACCACTAATAAAGCTCAAAATATCACTTCACTTCAGCAGTAGCATGAATAGGGTCCCTACACATAAACTGAAGTACTAAGTAAGATACTATAGTAACAAAAGTTGTTGAAGGATGTTCCACATCAGCAGATTCATAATTTTTCTTGCTCTTTGCAGACACATCGATCTGCTCCTCAGGAAAATGATGAATCTGCTGATCTGGAACATCCTTCATCACCAGTTCTGGGCAGTCAGCCAAACGTATATAAATTGTCATTTTTTAACCACTAATAAAGCTCAAAATATCACTTCACTTTGACCAGATCAGCAGATTTGTCATTTTCCTGAACAACAGGTTAATGTGTCTGTGAAGAGCGAGGAAAATGTTGAATCTGCTGATGTGGAACATCCTTCATCACCAGTTGTTATAAAACCAGACGTTGGGTAAGTCTTGTAAAACAGTGTTTTTAATAAACTCTGGGTTCACTTACTAAGTTATCAGTACTTCAGTTTATGTGTAGGGACCCTATTCATGCTACTGCTGAAGTAAAGTGATATTTTGAGCTTTATTAGTGGTTAAAAAATGACAATTTAGAAGCATTTGGCTGGCTGCCCTATTTACTCATAGTTTGACTGTTTAAAGACAGTCAAACTCAATATTACTTCAACCAACATAAAATATCTCTTGAGGGGGAGTTTGACTCATATTCATGGTGAAATTGACCCTGGGTTAAAATTACTCCGGACCACCACTTTAAGAGATTCTGTAAATTACATGAGTAGAGGTCAACAACACTTCAGCAGCAGCTGTTCAAAGGATCACACAGAGACACATACATATGTTTAGTTTAGAAAAACACACCAAGAGCCAATATACTCATAAGCACGAGATTTCATGAGCTGGTCAAGTTTTTCTATCCATTTAATTCCAAAATAGATAAATTATTCCATATTTGGTCATAACTTGACACAAGTTTGTTCTGTACTGGGGCTACTTTTTCCAAATGTTTGCATATGTTCCACATTCTGAGTTATAGTGTTAGTGTGTGTGTGTGTTTTTCAAGCAATGGAAAATGCTTTTAATCTTGTTTTGTTGACGTCATTTGTAATATTCGAAAAATCAGCCACTTCAAAGGTGTACACACACACAAACACACACACACACACACACACACACACACACACACACAAACCTCCACCTACATACAAAGGGAGTAAATGTTAAATGTTGCTTTTATCTACTAATCAAAGCATTAAAGGACTACTTGACCTGACAGACTACAGATGAAGAACTCATTTACTCACTAATGTTTCCTCCTTTTCTCCCTTTAACATCCTCATCAGTCTTTTTTTTCTTGTCTCCCACATTTTTGGGTCATAAACTTTGTTTTTGACGTTTACAAAGTGCAGTGCTCTGCTTTCCTTTCCTGTCTTTTTCTAATCTTTTTCAAAGCTCTTTCTGTTAAACACTGTTTAATTCAGTGTGTGTGTGGTCGATTCTGAATGTGCGTACATGCACATACAAGACTCCCACAACGAGGTGTGTCTCCGTTACTATAGTAAACATTGCCTCCATCTATCTTCTAATTTGCAATGGTTGGCATTAGATAAAACATCAATTTATTAATGAGCAAGAAGCGGCCACTCCCATCAATAATTCTACAAATTTTAACATCGGTTTGTCCTTTAAATACGTCACCAAATCACTTCTAGGAAAATATCAAATCCCCTCTCTCCCAAGACAAACACACACACAAATCACTTATGCCAACGTGGGCATGAACCAAACACAAATTCGTCCCCGTGTGAATGTGTGCAGAGCATGTACGTCCATGAAGTACAGGGATCAGCGTTCAGATGGGAGGATGGAGCGAATGTTTTCCAGTCGCACGTGACTTATCCAGACATATGGACATATGCTACAGAGAGAAACAGCCTTCAGGCCATGTTGCATGATGAGGTGTGTGTGTGTAGAGGAAGAGGATGTGCTCAAGTCTGAGACTTTATTGCATGATAACGGGTGCATGCGTGTGAGCAGAGGGAGGATTGTAGTGAGAGAAAACAGCGGCTCACATTTATCTGAGCAGCTCAGCTCAGCTGTCGCCGGGGTCAATATATCACTTTAACTGCCTGTCACTTTGAATTTTTAGACAATTAAACCGTCACAAACACAAACACAAACAGTCAATTTGTGTCTTTTTCAAATAAAAAAGAATTATCAGTGTAACCTGTTTACTTTCAGTTTTAATTAAAGTCATAGCAGCTTCACTTTCTTATTAGATCATAATATAATTATAATATAACAATATAATCACTCATAAAACATAGATTGTTAAAAGCACCTGCCACAATGTCATATATAACAATACATGTGTAATTAGTATTCTCCTCTTTAATTAGTGTTAATTAGTATCTTCTGTGAGTGAAGTAATCATAAGTACAGTTGAGTAAAGTAGAGAATTTATGAAAAAACACAACTTTGATTCATTGATTGTGTCTCTGTCCGATGCGTGACAGACAGTCAGGCAAAGTCTAGACTGGAGTCCAGATGGGACGTCTGAGTTGATCAGCTAACCGTCCTTTCACTGTCCAGCTGATTGGTCGCCTCAAATATCCTCTCTCACACTGGATCAGTGTGTGTGTGTGTGTGTGTGGATCATATGAGCTTCAGAGTTTCCCAAAAACTTTTTGGACGTCTCATGAGATCCAAACAAAAGAGAACAAAAAAAAAGTACCAGTTTGTTTGTGTGCTAGTGTGAGTTGTAACCATGACAACACCAACAACCTTTGACCCCCCCCACCACCATCAAACATCAGTGTTCTGCACCTGTTGGGTTTTTCTTTGGCGCCAGCCTGTTGCCTTGGAAATGAACACATACACACATATTTCAGGGGCGGTCTAAGGACAGTGAACGGCTGTGGAATCCTTCTGATCCTAGCATGCAATCTGATCGGCATGCCAGAGACACACTCAAGGGCAGCTTGTTTTGTCATGACTCTTCACACACACACACACACACGCTGCTCTGTCTTGGTAGTTTCACCTCTATATTCCTGTATTCACAGTGTTTGTGTACGAACAACTGTAGTGTGTGAATAGTTCAGTTTAAGCTGCTTGTGTGATGCACTGATCACCCTCTGACTGTAAGCTCACAGCTTACAGTCAAACAAGCGTGATGGGCAATTAGAGTATGAACTTTGCCTGAGGGCACTTAGACTCTGTTTGTCAAACGATCACAGAGGGCGTCCAGGACCCCTTCCACCGGATGACATGTATGTGAAGGGTGTTGAGGAAGCTTACTGTTGCATTCTGATTGGCAGGAGATGCTGAGCTCATCCTTTCATCAGAGGATGAAAACATGGATCATCCAACACAGACGCGGGCCAGGTTGAAAGGACGGGATTAGAGGGGAAGCGAGGGATAGATGAAAAGAAAGGATGGACACGCTGAGGAAAAAGGAGGAAAGATGAAAGAGTGGATGATGGAATGAGTGAAGGTCAAGAGAGAAAAGAGCAAAGGGCTGATGTGATTGATGTGATACAGCCTGTTTTCATGAGTGATGCACGCTGACTGCGTGTCCGTGCATTTGGGCGTGCAGCGTGTGTCTGCGCCTGTGTGTCTGTTGGCAGAGAAATAACTGCTGAACTTAGGGTGTATCCAAGGACCTTGTTTCCCACAAGATCATGCTCTGCACACACACCAAGCGTGTCCAACACACACACAGACAGCCATCTTTCTATTTTTTTTCCTCCCTGACCTTGGTCATCTGTTTATCTCATATTAGATAAAAATCACTCAGCGCCTTTTAGAAAGGTTGAACTCTTTTCCTTCTTCTCGTCTTTTTTTTCCCCCTCAGATATAAAAAATCACAGCTTTTGTTTCTTTTTCTCTCTTCCTCGGTTGGCTGGTATTTTCCTGAAATGGAGAGATGTTTTGATTTTTTCTTTTCTTCTTCTTATGTGGCTGTTTTTTTGTTTGGGGCATTTCTACTTTCTGGCCCTGAGCCGCAGAGCGACGGGAGGCTCAGCAGGGTAACACTGGTACATTGCAATTTCTGTGTCAAGATTCACCGTGTTTCGTCTGTTCGGACGGGACAAACAGATGACCACACGCAGTTTGAAATATGTGGAGGCACACCCACATGTCTTTCTTGTCCATTTCACTTTTATGTGACGTTAATCGACTGGATGACGAGTCTAAAAACATTTGTCTAAAACGGTTGATTAACTTTTTAATTTGACTGTGCATCCACAGGTCTTTGCTCAGGTCAGCCAGTGTCAGGAAAAGGCTGTTAAAGACAAGAACGTGTATACATACAACTAATGATGAGTTGGAAAAGCTACACAGCTGAGGAGGTCAGGTGGCAGAGCAAAGTGTAGGAGATGATAATGAAAAGAAACCACATCAAGAGGCAGGTGATTTAGAGCAACACAACAGTTATACGTGCTGTATCTAGAGAGGTTACCTCAGTCTGCTCTGACTCATTACTCCTCAAAGTCTCTGCCTGAGATGATGCATCATTACAGGAGGATGTAGTGACATCTCAGTTTCAAAGAAGGTCACAGGACAATTAAAGCATTTTTCTCCCTTCAGGAGCCCACACGCTGTGATTGTAACCTGCCCTTAACATACCCACTGACAATGTATGATAATAGATTCCTCCTGGTTTCACATTGTTTCCATGTGCACACCAGGTACACCGCACGCCTGCAGCCACAAAAATACCCTGCCACTCCCTGCTCAGTGTGCGCTTGACTGCACTTTGAACCTTGAAACCTCACAGTAATTCACAAAAACACCGTGCTAATCATACTCACTGGTGTGTTTATTTTTTGCCTTTGAAATAAAGTCAGGAACAGGAGATAAGAGGTGAAGGAATAGTGGAAACAGCAGCTGTGAGTCGGATATCTTGTCATCTCTGACCTTGAAAATGGAAAAAAAAAAAAAAAGAGAAACAAGGGACAGAGACAGCAGACTGTAACGTATGAATAGTACACTGTAGCTAAATAGGCAGAGTGTAGGAGCAGTCAGGGGCCTGCTCTAAATCACCGGTAGCTGTGACAGCACAGGAGGAAAAGAAGGTTAAAAATGAGAGCAAAAGAGCAAGAGAGAGGCAGAGGAAATGGGATGGAGATGTGTGATGAGAGGCACAAAGAGAGGGAGGCTGATAACTGGTGCCAGAAAACTGCGAGTGTATTACTCTTTATGAGTGTGTGTGTGTGCAGTAGAGTAAGACTTTCAAAGGTCAATGTTGGACTATTATTTAAACACTTACGAGGAACAAAAGCCAACCAGCCCACAATTAGGTATGATGAATTCTTGACACACAGCGCTGTTCTGAACTTGCTATTCACTTTAGTAAAAAAATGAGAAATAATTCGACACAGAAACCAAAAAAAAAAAAATAAAAAAAAGAAGATTGGCAGTGAAAACAAGCTGTCTGTCTGTGAGCTCAGACATGCAAGCCCTCTCACTCCTCATTGCGTGTGGCTGCAAGGTCACAGGGCTAGACAGTCAGCAACACACACACACACACAAACACATTAACTGATCATGTCGCCAGAGAGGGGATTAGACTGAGAAGCCGACAGGGTTAGGAGTCTGTGTTAGCATGATGTGTGTGTGTGTGTGTGCGTGCGTGCATTTGAACCACCTCATACAGTCACAGCACGCAGAATTAGAATTAAAACTGATTTCCAATTGACTCTTTTTTTTTTTTTTTTTCAAGAGCGAGAAGCAGCAGCTGCACGTGTTTCTTGCTTCGTGACACAACCGACTTTGAGTTTAACAACTAAAAAACATCTAAATTACTCAGGCAAAGCTGTTTAAGTTGTAAAAAAAATAACAACTATTCGTATTTTTACAATCCAAAAGAGATGAGATATACATAAAGCTTTCTTGAACTTTTGCTGATCCCAGAGGGAGAGATCTGCGTTAGCTTTCCTCCACTTGGATATGCAAGCGTAGGAGTTCACAGAATAGCAGTTGTATGGATTTGGTATCTTGCTGAAATACTTTTTAATGACCCCAGAAATTGTAAAAACATACACTGTGAGTAAATATTAAATTTCCTCTCTGCCTGAATGTGAAATGTAGGTACAATTCATATGAATTACATTTCTGGGGAAAGAGGAAAAACATTACTCTACTTTCAGCTGCGTCGGTCGCTCGCTCATAAATTTCCTGACTCGACAAATGGTGAAAATTTAGTGACCGTGTTTTCTACGTCGTGTCTCCAGAGAGGAGAGGAAACGGAGGGAGGAGCAGCTGTCTCAACAGGAAATCTCCAGGAAGGAGCACAGAGGAGAACTACTCAGGTACACCAACTCTTCTCCCTCTTTCTCTGCACTTTTTGTTTTATGTCATGTGACAAATTTCACATCTGTTTCATTCTCCAGCTTTCCCCAGCCGCTGTACTCATCCCACTCATTCATTCCTCTGCCTCATCCTCCATCTCCATCCTCTCAGATAAAAAAAAAAAAAGGGGGTGGGGATATTAGTGTCAGATGAAATCTGCTCGTGGATCAGTTGAGGAGATCTTAGCCTCCATAAAATGCCAGTGACACAGCAGAGAGTCTCGTGTGAGACTGGTGCAACAGATGGAAGCACTTCTTAGTTGGCGTGGAGTCATGTTTCTCACACACACACACACACACACACATACTCATCTGTGCACAGAGGCACGCACATACTATAGATATGCAAAGGCGCAGTGGAACTTCTGTTGGAGTAGATCACCCTAATACACAGGCAGACACATGTGCACACACACACACACACAACCCACATGCATACACTCACAGACAGACACACACACACATGGAGCTTCTCATCTTTCCATGCAGGCGTTAGATGTATGTGGGGTGTGTATTTTTTTCACATGGTATCTGCTGGTATTCTTTTTCTAAGCCACTGGCAGCCTGGTGTGTTCAATTACACTGTCGATTTATTTCCTTTCCCACACAGCAGTCTCTGATCTCACCCTCTGGCTCCGATACAGCTCAACATATGATAGCACTCCACTGGGGGGAGGTGAAAGAGGAGGAGGAGGTGGGGCACACCACCACCACCACCACCACCATCACTGTAGCTGACTAAAAAAAATGTAATGAGACAACAATTCTTCAAATTGTCTGAGACTGTAGACCACATGTGCTCAAAGATAATGTTTATCTGGTTGAAAAGCTTTAGTTTCTGCAGAGAAATCAATAAGTAGATGTTATCTACTGCTTTTAAGTTGAATTTGCACACATGCTGTTAAAGGGTTTTTAGTGACTCACCTCGTAGTTTCTCTTCATACATCAGACTAAAACAGAACATGGACAATCAAACACCTATATTTGTTACAACAGAGTTAAATCTGTTTTCAGTTTATTTGTTATTGTCAAATGTTTCGTCAAAGTAAAAAGATGAGAGGTGAGATGGGAAGGTGTTCAAATTATATACACTTATTCTTCCTTCATCCGGCCGTCGCTTTTCTTTGCTTTGTACAAAAACATTTTTCTCCACTTTGTTTTTGATTTAATTGAGAAAAATATAGTTTTGTTTTGTTCTGATTTGTGTTTGTGTTTGTGCATCATCCACCTGCTTATAACACTTTCTCTTCTACTTCTCTGAATCTTACACTCGTTGATACTCTTGTCAGTATAAAGTCTGTGTGTGTGTGTGTGTGTGTGTGTGTGTGTGTGTGTGTTACTGTACATGCAGGTTAAAATCATTATTCCCTCCAACAAAGTGGACTGGATGTAACTACCTGTTTTACTGCATCTGTTGGTCAGGTTAAAAGCAGAGTTGGAGGAGAAACAGGAGAGGTGGTTGTCATGTCAACAAAGGTGTGACATCGTACAGGAGCAGCTGTCGGCATGGCAACAGAGAGAGGCGCAAATGAACCGGAAGTACCGCACGGCCAAAGACGAAGTGACCCGACTGAGGGAAACTCTGGAGAAAGTCCAGCAGAAAACAAAGGAACTGAAGAGAGAAAGGTTTGGATTTTCTATTCTATTCTATTCTATTCTATTCTAAACTTCAGCTACTTATAACATCACCTATTTGTAAAACATTTACAAGAAGAAGCAAAATGATTCAGTCAAGACGCAGTAGAAACACTTCTCCTGTCAAAAAAAATATCATCTCTTGTTGGAAAGATATAATAAGATATTGTATCATGGTGCTTTACTGCTGCGTTTGGTTTTAGCTGCTACTGAACCATTAAATAAAATAGAAAAACAGAGCGTCAGCGTCGGTGCATGGCAGCGCTTTGCCTTTTTCTTAACCACAACCACAGACTGGTGGCTTTTGAAAATCCCTGGTTGGGAAATCAACTGTTTTGTTCTAATGCTAAATATTTACAACCCTTTTGTGTCTAAGGGGGCGTGGATTGAATACAGACAGGAATCCTGTGTATATGCGTCTGTCAGTGCAAAACAAAGGGTGTGCATCCTTTTTCTACGACAGCAGAGTGTGTGTAGGTCTAATAGAGAGTTGGGAACCGTGCCCAGTTTGCATTTAGGGCCGTTTATCTGTGTCAGTACTTTATCTCGTTTCTTGTTTCATCACATTGACTAAATGTCCCTGATCCTAGTGTTTGTAGATGGAGCTCAGACCTTATAGCTGCTGTATAGTGCTGTTATATGTTGTATGTTGTTAATCCATCAGAGTTGGAGCCAAACTCAGGACTAAATTATCTTTTTTTAATCAAATAGAACATTATCCAACATTAACCAACATTATCTTAAAAAATTTTAAGCCAAACGTATCTAAATTGTCATTTTTTAACCACTAATAAAGCTCAAAATATCACTTCACTTCACACTTAAACTGAAGTAGATTCATCATTTTTCCTGTTGTTCAGGAAAATGATGAATCTGCTGATGTGGAACATCCTTCATCACCAGTTGTTAGTTGTCTTTGCTTGAAAGTCTCCAACAACTAAAGAAAACCCTTATATCTATGTTGCTGAAGGACAGAGAGGGAGTATTTTAAACATTTAACCATATTAAAGACTATAGGTTACACTGATAAACTATACTCCTACATGATATGTAAATCCTACACTACAGAGTTTGTCTTTCCAAGCTGAGTGAACCGTTCACTGTGACTCAGACTGACTACAGATCCAAACAACAATGTTACAGGACAAACACATTTTCTCTCGACCTTTGACACCAGATAATAAAACTGTGATCCTAACTAACACCAAAGTCTTACATCAAATCCTGAGTATACTTTGATCATCCGGTCTTCCAGCCTCATCGCTCTGTTCACCAGGACCTCGTGTTTGATTCAAAGTCTCGGCCAAATCTCCACTGGAGACAGACTTTCAAAGTTTATAGCGTCAAAGATGCGAGACAGGGACGATGGAACCGGCTAATTATGTCCAGATTATGCCAAGCATCAAGCAAAGTGACCAGCTTGTGACCCCAAGAACACACAGCTGATCCTTTCCAGAGATCTTTGAGAAAACAAACAATTCGCCAGTTTCCTCCTCAGTGAAGTTTATGGTCTAAGGAAATATTACGACCAGGAGAAGCTCAAAGCCTCAAAGTCTGAGATAAAACCACATAAACACGAAGATCCTTTCACATCTTTAACAGACCTGCAGTAAACTAACCAACACAATGATTTGTATTATTTAGTGTTAAATTGTCTTTAATACATTGTTGTAATTGTAAAAAGAAAAATGTGTCAGAAGTATGACCATGTTTTACTGATAAGTAACAAACTATCAACTTATTTGCTGATCTGACAAATACAAAATGTTTTGACTGTGAATATTTGGAATCTACAGACAAAAATATCAAAAAAAAGACACTAATTATTTATCTTTTACAGTCAAACTCAGCATTTTGTGTCTTTTCTACTGTCCTGTCTTTCCTCACAACAACAGGTTTTTATTTTACATTTTATAACATTTATTCAATAAATTTGTGGCGATTGTTGGTAAAACTGACCCACAAATGTTTAAATGCTAAATCACGGTGACAGTCATGAGAGTGAAAGATGCTTCAGGCTGAAATAGTTGAATCTTTTTAATCTCATCAGTTGAATAAATATCAATCACTGGGTTGGACACAAAGAGACACCAAAGACTTTTACTGTGCAGCTTTTATGTCCTGAACTGAACTGAGATCCTGCTGGTGTGTGTGTGTGTGTGTGTGTGTGTGTCTAAACGTCCTCTCTTTGGATATTCAGAGGGGCTCAGTGAGGAAAAGACTGGATTACTGACTTGACTGTGCTCATTCTGCGTCCTGACCACACACATGCATGTGCACGCAAACACATTCCAAGACGCCTTTTTTAAAAAAAAATAAAATTTTTATTTTTTTCATCTCGCTCTCATTATAAAGTCGACAGATTTGACTACATCCATTGACCTTCGGTGACCCATGAAAGGACCCTCTGTCTGGTTGTAACGTTAATACAGTTTATCACCTCTTCTCTTATTAATTTCATCTGATTCCATCTGACCTGTTTTCACATTCACATGAGTTAAACACACATTTTTTTGTGCACTTGTGGTCCTGTTTATATAACACCAAAGCAACTGATAGATTATTATTATTATTATTATTTTTTTGCAGAGTTAAAATATATTTCATAGAGTGGAATAAGCCCTTTTGCAGAGGTCAATATGGGTTAATATGGGTTTTAAAACTGTTTATCTCTTAGTAAGAGGCTGTGGAAAGAGGAAAATGTAGCTTTATTCCTTCTTCGTGTTCATGTAACATTTAATCTACTGTATGCTGTTTTATTTTTGGAGGCTGTCACACACTGTAACACGTTTACGATGTGATATATTAATGAGCTAATTCAACTGCTTATTACTGCACTGTAAAGAACATATAATTAAGTTTATGTGATTAGAGACTAAGAATTAACAATCTAGATGTGTTTGCATTAAAACAAAGAATTCACAAATGTAGGTTTAGTTGAACAAAAGTTGATAGTGTTGGACTGTGGGATAAAAGGATGTTTTTAATGATGGAGGAAGACTAAAAAGAAATGAGTGATGGACAGATGGATTCACATGAAAGGACAAATAGGAGGAAGAGAAGGAGGAGAAGAGAGGGTGGGAGGCAGAGATTGAGCGATTGTTGAAAAGGGAGAAGGGATGGATGGAGACCGTGACTGTGGTTGCGGTGGTTACTTCACACACTGTCTGGCTCTCGCATGCACACAGCCTGGGTCATAGGGGCCGATACACACACACACACACATATGTGTGTGTGGGACGGGGTGTGGGGGGTGGAGTGGCATGACAACTTACACTCGACTCAGAATAACTGACGCAAAGTTAAAAGCAGAGAGACAGAAGTGAGAGAGAAAGTGGAGGCAGAGAGGGGGGAAAAAAAAGAGAGCGAAAGTGGCAGAAAGTGGAGAGAGCAGAAGATTTAAAAGTCAAGAGAGGTCAGGAGTATCTGTGTGGTTCCTCATCCATCTGTTAAATGTGAGAGGACTCGTTTCAAGTGGTTTCAAGCAGCAGAGGAATGTTTTTGTGACAGAAATCGTGATCTCTAAATCTCTTCTCTTCTGTCTGTCTCTCCCTGTGTAGAGAAGAGATTTAATACTGTAGGCTTCAACACAATTAGACTAATAAAACAATAGAAACAAATCTATAAAAACAAAACTTCCTTCTACTATATTTACTGCTCTTTTATTCTCGCTTCAGTTTCTATATTTTCTCAATGTTCTTTCAGAATGGAAAGTATTATATCATGCTCGTCTGGGTCTTTACTTTTATTGTGGCTCTTGGTCGTTTTTTATTCACTCGTCATAAATTGCCGTCGCTGTAAATTCACATGTCAAATGTTTTTTTTTTTTTTTTTTTTACGACGCAGTCCGTTCCGTCGTCTTTGAAATCATGCGCTAGTGTGAGAAGGATGACTTTGAAATCTTAATCATATTTGCAGGTGGAGAGTCGTGTGTCTGTAGAGAGGATGCATGAGGTGATGTCAGCGGAGATTCCTGTTAACTGTTGATCAGCTCTGCATTGTTGATTTAAACACAATAGGAACTGAAAGTTTGCCCTTGTGCTCGGACATCTTCAGCGCAAAAAAAAAAAAAAAAAAGAGTCGACCTTGTCTGAGTTGCGTGAGCACACAAAGATTGTATCAGCGTAAAGTGGAAAAAATGGAATGTGCCTTTTGATGAGGTAGCAGCCTGTCACACATCACACACACACATCACACACACACATCACACACCACACCAATACACACTCCCATGTCCTTAGAAGCAGCAGCCTGGCACGTGAACTAACAAGAGAGTGCTCCCAGATTTTCCCATCATTCCTCCCTGTAATCCTCTCAGACCTCCTTCTGAGGGCTGAATGTGCATGTTCATGCTCCCCAGGGGAGTTACACACACACGCAAACATGCTAAAGTTAATTTTAAAACCTCTGGTACACCACCTTTGCAGGAGTCTGCTTTTTTTTTTGTGAATAATCAGAGAGCTGGAGTTTATATCTGACACAAATATTCAAGTACTCAAACACGCTGACACAAACACTGTATGCATCAACAGTTTGTTACATATTAAAAAGGCTCCAGCTTCATAAAACTGTCAAATCCTCACTTCCTGGTTTTTTTTTTAGTGGCTTAAATCTAACTCCAAACCCCTGAAGAACTCTGTGGACGCATAATAAAATTCAATCTCAGTCGTGTAAATGTATACAAACATATCTATCAGAAATGTTTTAATTCTAGCAGATAATTTTATAGTACTTATAAAACAGCATCTGCTCTTTTTAAGCTTTATATCTACTCATCCAACCCGTCCTTTAACAAGGCTGGAACACATTTAAATGTGCTTTAGAAGTCGGTCTTTGACATTAAACTTGCAACTGTTAGGGAGCATTCATGCATGACTGGCTGTCTGCATCTATTTTAGTGCTTCTCTCTCTCTATATATGTGTGTGTGTGCATGTGGTGAGTAGGCTGATGTGATTAGCCAGAGCCAGTGGAGTGAATAATATTGTGTCTGCCTCGACTAGGAAGAGAAGGAATGTAGCTGCTGTAGATCATCTACGTTACCGTGGTCAGTGTCGGTGGATTTACTGAAATTTAATGTTTATGTATCTGATCGAATGCGTTCGAATCATCTAGAAAATTACTTTTAATCGCAGCAGATGTAATAAAACTGGATAAATAGGGGTTTAATAGAAGAAACAAGAGTAGACGTTGTTTTGTGTGTGAATCACTGATTATAAATCAGTTCCAGCATCATTAGCATCTTGTTTGTGTATTTCAGTTTATATTAAAGCCACTTTGGTGACTACAAATAATTTAATTTAATGCTGGTAAATATTAACAACATCTTCTTATTTCAATAGCCTTCGGTGTCTGTGCTTTGATAGTTATTAACTAATGGCCAACTCTAACTGTATAAATATTAGAAATAATTGGCCAATTCCTCATATTGTCTCTGGCTGGACTTTGAGATTTATGTTCCTTCACATCTTATCAGTCAGAGCAGCTGCTGAAATAACACATTGGTCAGTAGATCAGTAAATAAAAGCCTCACAGCGAGATACTTCTAGTTTCCAAAGCGCTTTTCGTGTTGTAGCATGTTCTCCCAGTGTCTCCACATTCCATGTTGGGTTCACTGGTCTCATCTCATCTTCGTTCCTAGATGTTCCTCTTTTCCTTCCTCTCTTTTTCCCCCAGAGGTTTGCTGTGAGTTTTCTTGTTAAATATTCTTTATGTAACCTGACGTGCCGAGAACATCGTTAAAAAAAAAAGCAGCATGAGTAAATATTATCAGAGCTGCAGATATGGATGTGATGTCGGCTTACTCACTTATCTATTCAACTGCAGAAAGTGCTGGAGTGGTTATGGTTAATAAAATAGTTAAAGCTGTGTGTGTGTGTGATTTTACACTAATGTCACTCACTGACTGTTGTCTGCCTTTGTAAGCGAGCGTGTTTTTCTGATTTTGCATTTGAATATATTTAATCTTCTGCGTCTGCGTTTGGCTCTTTAAATTTACATCAGAGCATCTTTGTAAAAGGAAAAAAAAAAAAAAAAACCTCCAGCAGCAAAAGCAGCCAGTGACTGTGAACATGTTAGTTGGTCTCATATGGGAATCTGAAGACATTACAGCCGAGTGGTAATGGTTTTAGAAACAGATGGAGAAGAGTTGGCCTCTGCTGTGTAAAGTAAAGCGGTGAGTTATTCAGCCTTAAGGCGGTTGCTTTTTGAAGCTGACACTACACTGATGCTACATATACAGTATATTGCCTCTACACAGTGGATTTTTGATGTTGTCAGATTTATTTAGATAAAGTGATAAAATCAGAGTAATTCACGCAGTACGTCACTTTCTTCTGCAAACCAGGGAATATGAATGAATTAATGCGTCAGTGTTTGTGTCTCACGTTGTCTATTTTGTTTGTGTTTATGTGTGTGTGTCTTTACAGGGACGTATTAATAGAGTCACATGACAGAGCTCTGACCAAAGTAGAAGAGGACGTCAGACAACAAATGGTCTCAAAGGTAAATTCCTCAACAATACTAACAAGTGACGAATAAACTTAGCAGCTGCTTTGAGCTTATTTGTAGGATCAGGATTTTACCTGTTTAAGGCAGTTAAAGTGACGGTTCAGAGTAACATGAACCCAGAGTCTAATTCATCATGAATACATGTTAAACATGATATTTTACGTTGGTTGAAGTAATATCCAGTTTGACCGTCTTTTGTTTTCACAACCAAATAGTTAACAATGAAAGTAAATGGGGCAGTCAGCCAAACGTATCTAAATTGTCATTTTTTAACCACTAATAAAGCTCAAAATATCACTTCACTTCAGCAGTAGCATGAATAGGGTCCCTACACATAAACTGAAGTACTGATAACTTAGTAAGTGAACCCAGAGTTTATTAAAAACACTGTTTTACAAGACTTACCCAACGTCTGGTTTTATAATAACTAGTGATGAAGGTTGTTCCACATCAGCAGATTCAACATTTTCCTCGCTCTTCACAGACACATTAACCTGTTGTTCAGGGAAATGACAAATCTGCTGATCTGGTCAAAGTGAAGTGATATTTTGAGCTTTATTAGTGGTTAAAAAATGTCAATTTATATATGTTTGGCTGACTGCCCCATTTACTTTCATTCACTATTTAGTTGTGAAAACAAAAGACGGTCAAACTCAATATTACTTCAACCAACGTAAAATATCCCTTGAGGGGGAGTTTGACTGATCCGTTACTATCCATTGTGATCACTTAAAACAAACTTTTAAAACATCTTTGTTAGCAAGTTATTAACCTTCCAACTTATTGAATATCAGTTCGGTTCAACATCCTGAAATGACACAGTGAAGCTAAACTATACAGACAAAATGTCATAAAAGACTTGAACTGGGATTGGATGGGAAAAAAATCATAATCTAATTGTTTAGTGCGACTGGAAATTGTTTATATGGTCCATGGATGTAATGTTTTAATCATGCATGATAAACTTTAGCGAATCAAAACATTATTCATAAGCTTTAGCGTCTACGGGGGTAATAGTTTACGACTGGCAACATTTAGTTCCAGTGCGCTGAAATAAACAGACATTTAGGACACAATCCAAGCCTTTGTCACAGTTCAGAGGAGTTTAACAGGGAGGATCCTGACACACAATGTGGATAAGATTATGAGGCTCCAAGACCACCAGTCTGTTTGACACCAGATAAACTAAACACACACACACACACACACACACAGTTGCAAAACCAATCTGTTTTTTATTATTCTAACAGTGTAGTAGTTTCTCGTTTGTGCACTGTCTGACTGTCTGACAGTCTGACTGGCGGCAACAGTCGCTGAGGTTTTAGCTGAACATCACAACAACAATGACAAAAAACATTAAAAACTAGAATTCCATTAAATCACTTTTGTCTCATACTTCATTTCTGTCTTTTCTACAAATTAATCTCAGCAACATTGTTGCTGTGCGAACACTGTGTTTGTGCCTTTGGTTAAAAATACAGAAATACATTTTTGCGGTTGAGTTTGAACTGCACCAGTTGTCAGGTTATGAGCAGTAAATCATCTGCATACAGGAAACCAGAACATAGTACTGCACATATTCAAATGCACTGATTTTTTTTAATGCATATTTTATGGTCAGCGTGAAGTAGAACGGATCGACAGACAATCAACATACCTCTAATTATTTATTCATCAGTTTTAAATGATACACATTATAATGTCAGAGATTTATAATAAACAGTCTGTGATTCTCTTAAACTGAGGGTTAAAAGTTTTTTTCGGTTTCAGTTCAGTTCTCTCTGCGCAAACCGCTGCCCCACTTCTGCTGCAAAAACACATTCAACCCCACAAACCCAATGTGTCATCAAACATTTTGGGTCACAGAGATTCTGTTCTATTTGATTCTATTCTTCCTTTTCATCTAACAGATATATAAAAAGAAATAAAAAACGTGACAGCACGTCCCATATTAGATCTACTGCACATGTCGACTGATTCACCAGGATGGTTTCCAGACACGCGTCCATGCTGGGTATTGTTCAGTGAGTGCTTCCTGACTTCACATGGGTTGATACCCATTAAAAGGAAGTGGTCACTCTTGTGCACTTTTTATATACAAACAGCAGCTGTGTACATACGCACACTCATTCGCACCCAAAAGGATACACACACATAAACCATCCATGCTCCTCACACGTACGTTCACCCAACAAAGAGGAAGTGGTGTTTTCTCATTTGATTCAGCACACGCAATCTTGGTCTCTCGTACAGTTTCTCAAACCCCAAACATAATACTCACACACTCACAGGCTCAAAGATACACATTTTCACACGCCATTCTCTCCCTCTCTTACACCCACATCCACTATTTCTCCTTTTTTTTAACACTTACAGACATAAATGCACACACACACACACACACACACACAGATAAACACACACACTGTCAGAGCCACAATGATCCCAACCCGTGGCTCTGAAGCTCGGTTTGTCTTGATTTCTGCTGCTGGAAGAGAAAACAAGGTGGCCTCGGTCAAACTAAACTAAAAATATGTCACACGCGACTTTGGCCTCATTCTTCTAAGAGGCGCGCTGTGTTTTATGTCCCTGACAATTCATTTTTTGAGTGGCAGGGAGTGATGACAAGGCCAGTGACACTACTGTCAGTGTCACACTCTCTGTGACAGTCATGAAAATAGTTAAGACATTGTTGACATTTAGAAATCAGGCCACTAATGACAAGTAATGTATCATCAGAAGTGTTTTATAGAGACTAGAGACTGAGGGTATAACTGTGTTTGACCTGAAATGTTTAATAAAACTTTTCATTTGTGATATTTTCAGGTTGTATGTTCATTTTTTTTTTTTTTTGTATCCAACATTTTTAAAATCCCACTGTTGTCTCCTCTTGTCAGTCTCAGTGCTTCTTGTTACACAAAGCTTTGTGTGACCTTCCTCCTTCCTGTTTATATCATGAAGAAATCAACACTTCACAGTCTCTTTTAGGACTCTGAATTACAGACAGGCTTTGGGATGTGGGTTAGACTGAACTCTACTTAAAGTTTACGAACTATATACATATAAATATACACTAATGTTTTTTGATGGTAAAAAAAAAAGTGTATTTTTATTGCTTTGTTCTCAAAGAAAAAAGTCTCTTTGTACGATGCCACATTGTCATTATTGTGTGTGAGAATGAACACATACACTCACACCCTCAGCTCTGTGTGTGTGTGTGTGTGTGTGTGTGTGTGTGTGTGTGTGTGTGTGTGTGTGTGTATCCCTCCCTCTTTGTCTTTGATTCTGCAGCTGGCTGCCACACTGGAGGAGCAGAAAACCCAGAGTGCATTGCACCTGAGGGAGCGGATGGAGGAGTTTCGCCGGGAGGCGGATGCAGAGCTGACGATCGACAGGGAGAAGAACCGTTTGATGATTTTACGATATCACCAAGACGGCGTGCAGCTTCAGCAGAAAGTATGAGGAGCATTTAATAACAGTGAAATATATTTGAGATACGAACCGTATATTTACATATTCATATAAAAGGACTTCTGTTGTCATAACATTCAGGTTTGAGAAATGAATCAGAAAAGACAGAAACAGAAAGTCATTCCTTATCTTCTCTCCAGCTCGTCTGGCCTGTTCTCCCTCCGTTGTTTCACTTCCCATCATGTCTGACTGTCTCTACCTTCCAGGAATTTAAAACCAGGAGTTGCCGCTTTGCTTTTGCGTGAAACACTTGACCTGCGTGCCTCTCTTATTTCTGCT
Source organism: Polydactylus sextarius (assembly GCA_016801845.1). NCBI lineage: Eukaryota > Metazoa > Chordata > Actinopteri > Polynemidae > Polydactylus > Polydactylus sextarius. Next base: position 2,144,289 of record CM028924.1, read on the forward strand.
AATGCGTACGCCTGTGTGATTAGTTCCCCAATGCGCTGCACACTACTGGAACCGCTGTTATGCATGCAGACGGCGTGGATGCCTCTGTGTTGAGGTTCTGTTTGTACTGAAAGGATAAAGAAAGAAGAAAGACAAATAGAGACGGTTAAATCCAGACAATGGGAGTTAGACAGAAGAAAACAATGAGACGTTAGGTGAAGAAGCCTCCTACATTTATCCACACCCTGAAATATAAATCCACCCACCGGTTACTTATCATCACTTACACCTTATGTGTTAAGAGTAAAAAGCACAAGAGTTTCAACAGATTTCAGGTAGTGACTGTTGACAAATTTCCACATTGTTGTAAAATTAAGAATTCCAGCTCAGTCGCTTCTGCTCCCACTCTGTCTGGCACTTCTAGTTCCCTCCACACCCACTTTAAGTACAAAATGTTAGAGAAACAAACAAACAAATAAATAATAAATAAAATAAAAACATGCTGCGCCCAACATACGATGCAGAGCTTCTTAAAGTCTGGTAACGTTTATGTCATCTTGAGTTCCCTGTAATCTTTGCAAAACATTTCATTTTCACGAGTCGGTGTGAAAATTGTGCCAAAACTAAAATAGCGTTTATTTTATAAGTGCTATTTGAGATTTGGGCTTTGTGACGAATTAAATTTATGAATGAATAGTTTCACAAAAAAACAGAAATTGTAGCAAAGACATAATTCAGTGAGAATGTAAATACACACAGATTTTAACCTTTTTTTTTTTTTTTTCCTTCCCCAGCTGGAGGAGAGCAGACGGGAGCTGCGAGGATTAAAAGAGGAGCTGCAGGAGGAGAAGAGGAAACGAGGTGAACAGCAGGAGCAGGAGGTGCTTCACCTCAACCAAACTAAAGCTGAGCTGCAGCTAATTACTGAGAGGAATGCTGAACTTCAAGAGGAGGTGTGTGTGTGTGTGTGTGTGTCGCCAGTTTGTGTTTATATTGTCCTCACAAAAAAAATAACAAAAGACAAGGAAAAAAAAAGTTGTCACTGTCAGTGCACTGTGCTTCTTATAGTTCCATTGATGTGTTTGTGTGCCAATGCTTTTCAAACAGAGCTGGATTAAATTTAGTAGGTGTGTGAGTGTGGTCACAGCAAAACGAAAAGAGAGAGAGAGACGGAGACAGACAGAGTTCATATTTACTTTGGCAGCAGAGTGTGCAATGATGGATTTCTGTGCCAGCTTCTAAATGGAGCTGTATTAAAGTGTGAAACAAAAAAGTCAAAAGAAGGAGGCAGCACACATGGGAAGTAGGATGAAGAGCCCGAAGGAAGGAAGCAGCGTAATGGTGGCTACACTGTGTGTGTGTGTGTGTGTTTCAGAGGGAGTGAATGAAAAAAAAGCTAATTTTGTGAACAAGACCAAAAAAAAAAAGAAAAAAACGGAACAGGAAGGACACACAGCGTCCTGAAGTGATGAGCAAGAGACCCACATCCAGAATGTGTATATAAGAGGATGGTTAGAGTCACGACATCTCAACTGTCTCACCACTGACACACATACAATCACATAAACAAATATCTAAATCGGTCTGTAGCTCAACTGTCACAGTGACGGTCCAGAGTAATTTGAACCCTACTGGTCTAATTCACCATGAATACGAGTCAAACTCCCCCTCAAGATATGTTACGTTGGTTGAAGTAATATCAAGTTTGACCGTCTTTTGTTTTCACAACCAAATAATGAAACAACTAAAACAATGAAAGTAAATGGGGCAGTCAGTCAAACATGTTCGTGACGTGTTCCACATCAGCAGATTCAACATTTTCCTGAACAACAGGTCGATGAAAGTAAGTAGAGCAGTCAAATGTATCTAAAGTTTTTTAACCACTAATAAAGCTCAAAATATCAATGGTGAATATCAAAATAATATCAAAATGATGAATCTGTTGATGTGGAACATCCTTCATCACCAGTTGTTATAAAACCAGACGTTGGGTAAGTTTTGTAAAACTGTTTTTAATAAACTCTGGGTTCACTTACTAAGTTATCAGTACTTCAGTTTATGTGTAGGGACCCTATTCATGCTACTGCTGAAGTAAGTGATATTTTGAGCTTTATTAGTGGTTAAAAAATGATAATTTAGATACGTTTACTTTCATTGTTAACTATTTGGTTGTGAAAACAAAAGACGGTCAAACTGGATATTACTTCAACCAACGTAAATGTCTCTCTTTAGGTGGAGTTGAGGACTCGTATTCATGGTGATTACTCTGGTTCATCAATTTAATTCTAACTTTGTTTATATTTTACAATATCCTCCATCGTCATCTGTTAGTTGTGCCACATGTTCACCAAGTGGTTGTTGACTTTTGTCTGTTTACCAGTTTGTGTTTGACAGGAACCAGTTGATGAGAGCAGTGAGACTGATGTAAAACAGAGAAGTTACAAGCTGTGAAAAAAAAAACAATGAACTGAAAGATGCTGTAAGAGTCAGTAGAGCTGTTGGGAAGTGATGATTTTCTGAGGCTTCACTACAACACGCGACACCTTTTATTATTAAGAAGCAATTTGATCCAATTTAATAAAAGATTCATTATTTCCGCTTGACGTGTGTTTGCATGAGCTTGACAGAAAACTGCTGCAGCACCAGTGGAATAATAAGTGAGTGCTGCTCATTTTCAGGGGAAATTATTCAGTTTTAAAGATGAAACGTGAACCGTGTGTGGTTTATCAACACACAAGTCAAACGATACCACAACGATGAGATATGTGTCATATCACTCATTCTTTTAGAAACAAGTGTTGAAAATTAATAGTTGCATACTTGCATCAGATAACCTGTTTATGGTTAGTCAGTGTGTCCCTAAATAATAAGATATATCTCCTCCTCCTCCCTTTGTGTCCTCTCCGTCTGACAGCTGTATAACAGCCTTTTCTTTTTGTCCACACGCTGTCTTTTTAACCGCTTCCCTGTCTCAGACCGCTTGTCCACGGAGGTTCAACCAGTTCAAGGTGCCCTGATGCCAATTTCACAGCTGACATGCTCTTTTATGTCCTTCATGGGTCTTCAGCACAGCAGCACCTCCCCCCACCACCACCTCCTTTCTTTCTTTCTGTTCCCTCTCATCCAATTTAAAGAGGCTTTTTTTTTTTACTCTGCTGTGTTTGGAGTTTTAGAGCAAATCAATCAGTATAGTCAATGTGAATTGGCTTTCTTTTCTGTTCTTCAGTTCTGTCCCTAATGATCTCTTAGTTCTTATCTAATTCAAACCCAAGCTTCTGTCACCCTCTTCTTTAGAAAACTTTTATTGATCTGTGGACGGTGGTGTGTGTGTGTGTGTGTGTGTGTGTGAGAGTGTTGGTTTGAGATAATCAGGTTTTGATCTTGACCTTGTGATATCGCTCAGTTGCCATGACACTGTAGCAGCGTTTCATCATTGTGTGTATGAGCGACCTCTCATCTAGTCTGGCTTCAAGACGGAAAAACAAGAGACAACCTCTGGGGATGGAGGAATCTTCTTAGGACTGAACAAGAGAGTCAAAAATTAAAATAACAATCATATTTTGTATGTGAAAATACATGAAAACAAGACTTTTAACTGATCAGAGAACCCTGTTTGTCAGGGTTTAAAAGTCACATCTGACATTTTTTTGATGAACTTGCATAGTTTGAACTAATGTCGCAACTTTACCACTGAGAATATGACACCGATCAACACTTCCCATAATTCCTTTTCACAGCTCCACTGTTCTAGGTTTGCTTGAATAGTCTTAATCATTATAATCAGTGGACACATTCATCAACACACACGCAGACACACACATAAACACACTCTGGTAATTTGGTCGTGCCCCATTCTGTCTGAAATGTCTTTTGTCCTTCGATGTTTTGTTTTGGTTTATTTCCTCTCTACCCCACCCAGACTCTTCCTCTCTGCCCTTCTTTCTTTACGTTGTCTCCACCCTCTCATCCTCACTCTTCCTTGACTCTTCTTGACCCCCTCACGCTCCCCTCCCCCACCCCCACCCCCCCCATCCTTCCTCAGCTTTGTTGCAGATGAACCAGGACAAGAGCAAAAGGTCACTGTGTCTGACGGAAAAGACGCCTGACCTCTGACCTCCCACTAACAGCCACACTGTTCACGGTTCAGAGCAGTCGCACACAACACAACACGCACAAGGTCAAATCTGTGTGTGTGTGTGTGTGTGTGTGTGTGTGTGTGTGTGTTATATATGTTTTATTTCCATTTGAATGTGATTGTCCTTCTGAAAACAAGATTACAAGCATCACCACATGATGCTTAGTATTTTTTTTAGTTTTAGTAGATTTTTAGTAGTTTTGTATTTGTACATTTGTGTGTGTGTGTGTGTGTGTGTGTGTGTGTGTGTGTGTGTGTGCAGTCAGTGTAATGTGGTTTACAGTGTCAGATTAAAAGTAGGGGCTCTGTGAATCTGCGTGTGACTTCCATCTAATAGTCCTGTAATCCTGCTCTCACTAGGAGCCCCTAATGATGGCTGTCTCTCTCTACAGCTAGACTGGCATGCACGACACCACACGCACACACACACACACACACACACACACGCACATACACACACGTCTGCATATAACATAAGCAGGCAGGAAAGAGACTTTCCTACACACTCAGAGAGAAAGAGGTCTGCAAACACGTCTGCAAATTGTCACACATTCAAATAATAACTGAAAATAATTGCATGTGGTGTCACATGCAACACATGGAATATGAATATAGTTGCATATAGGAAACTACGCAAACATACACACGTGTTTTCAATTATAAAGACACATAAAAAAAAAAGCCATACACACATCTAAGTTGTGAAAAAAAAAAAGGCATAGACACATTTTGGTCAAGTGGTCCTCCAACACATGTTGCGTATGAAGCATTTTAGCACTTAGCAGATGGGAAATTACTGTACATATATCACCTTCAAAGACACATACAACTCCCATTAAGGCAACATATGTTTAGGTTCGTCCCTTAGCTTATAATCAGTGTGTGTGCCCTGCAAACAAGAGCTGTTCACACAAAACTACACATCAGACAATCGAGCAAATTCCTGGTGAAACTGGTCGATCCATAAATGTTATTTTCCCCGGTGTGGTTACTGAAGCTATTGAAAGGTCACTAATTATCATGTTCTATTCTACAACTAATTAGTTAATCAACTGAGTCTGACAAAGTCATATTTTTCTCACAAGTGGATCAAATTACAGGATAAACCAGGGTCAAATTCCTCGTACGCATACACACACCAGAGGATGCGTCAGGTTGCACGCTCCTTTTCTTCATCGTTACACTGAATTAAAAATGGTTATAAAGTCACTTGTTTATTGGTTTGAACTCCTTCAAAATAAAAGCAGAAGGAAGTCACATTCTGCTTCTTCTTTACAATAAATAGTTCAAATCAATTAAGAATAAAATACACTTGTTGTCCAATTAATACACGCTGGGTTTTTACAGCCCCAGCTGAGTTGATAACCTTAGTATTCATCATTGTTATGTAATTATCACTTACGGCCACAGTGGGAGAGTTGAATTCATTTTCTGATGAAAGTGAAGTGGTCTGGTCTTGTTATAGATGTGATTATAATTAGAATAAAGCTATTATTAAAGCCGTATAATAGACAAACAGCCTATAACATAGGTAGCATTTTTTACTAATTTTGACACCTGGAATTTTTATGATGCATATAACATTACATCTGTTATCAAATACAAGATGGATATAATGATGTAAACCATCCAATCGACACGTGCTGGTAATTAAACGAGCCAGTGAACAGTATTTATGGTCACGTGTCGTATTGGAAGCTAATAAATGAAAGTCCCTTTATGAGAGCAGCTTTTTATTTTTATAAAATTTGACACGAAACATGAAGTGATCCGCTTCCTTTTCCCGTCAGGTTGACTCATAACAACACCTGCGGTTTGTTTCAATCAGAGATTCAGTTTTCTGAAGATTTGCACATGAACTTAATGTTTACGTCTCAGTTTGGATCTAGTTTGAATCTTTAGCATCATGCGTGTTTCACTTTGTTGCTTTAATTGGAGATTCTAACTCTTTCTGCTTTTGTAATGCATGATACAGTTCAGTGTGTGCTACACTCAGATCACTGTGACTGTGTTAGGGCAGCTTGCCTGCGCAGGTCTTGTTGACCAAGTCTCTTTGACTTTGTCAGTTTCTTAGTGTCACTGAGCTGCTCAGAGCGGTCACACGTTTTTTCTCCGCGTGCTCGATAAAACTGAGTTTTAGGCTGAAATATAAATGATTCTCTTTTTTGTTTCTCTGTCTCTAACAATCCAACTGTGTCAAATGTTACTCTCTGTTATCACCTTCAGACTTTCACATTCTCACTACTAAGGCCTTTAGGGAATCCCAGTAGAGTGTCTGAAACACTAGGAGAAGCTTTTTGAGCAACGATTTTTATATGTGAGCTCCCATTTTCGCTTGTTTTGTGTATGAGCCTGAGCTAAATGGTGAAAAAACACACAGTCCTACAAAATGTACCATAACATCTTCAAATCATCTTATTCTCGTTGTCCGTGTCTGGTCCTACAAGCACCAACTGTTGTTTACGTTTCCTAATTTAATTTTCCATGTAAATAAGTTAGCTTTATTGGTGGTAAATGAGCTGTTTAAGATACTAGACTATGTCCTTGTACCATACCGGTCATGCTTCTACTCTCTCTATCCCTAAACATCCTCCAGGTGGCGCTACTCCAGGAGACAGTGCGCAGGGAGTGTGAGGAGAGGGAGGAGCTGACTGCTGCTCTCACTAAAGCTAAAGAGGAGCTCGCTGGGCTGCGTTCCTCAACGTCTCATCACGACTCCTACAGTTCTCCTCTGAACCCGGTCGAAAGACGAACGCCCCCGAGGGGCCAACATTTCTATTTCCATAGTCGAAGCCGAGTTCCTCTTATCCGCTCTTCAACCTCTGCAAACACGCTTCGACCCTCCCCTGCCTGCACAGACAAAGACAGAGGTCACGGCAGCGATGGTGAAGGAGCAGGGAGGTGTTTGGAGTCCAAGTCCTGGAAAGATACGAGGGTGTCGGGTCGTGAAAAACTGCCCAGACTGAAAACAAACAACACTGCAACTGAAGTAAATCATAACATTAGTTTAGTGACAAGAAGGAAGGAGAGGCTGTAAAAAGCACACATAATTAAGAAAAAAATAGCATCTTTGTTTTAGTATTTATTATTATTATTTGCCTTTTAAATTTTAATCTAATCTGCTTGTGTCAGTTCTGACTGTTCACCAGGAAAGTCCCCGGACACAAACTCTCCAACAGACATGTACTTGTTTTCTCACGACCCGAGTCACGCCGAGTCTCACTGGCACGCACAGGATTTCACAGACAAACACCCCCGCACGCTCTAGACTATATGCATACACACATTTACACGCATACACATGCAAACACACACAGCCACACACACACACTCAGTCAGTCACAAGGGCAGAGCTGAAGGAGCATGACAGCATGTCCCCTGCCACCTGTGGACACAAACAAAAAAGGCAGGCAAAGACAAAAGATACTGTAACACAAGCACCCCCAGACACACACACACACACACACACACACACAACAGTTACCCAGCCCTCTCCCCTCAGGGATTGTGTGTTATTGACATCATTCACTCCGTGCAAGGTCTTTCCATCCCTCCCTCTCTTTCTTCCTCTCCCTCTACATTTGGGATGAATTGGTGAGATGGGAGAAATGCGTGAAATGTGTGTGTGTGTGTGGGTTGGTGGGGGCATGTTACTAATTTCCCCCCCCGCTCACTGGCACACACATGGAAAGCTTTTGGTTTGACTTCCCCGTGTCCTCTCTTTCCAATCTGCTTTGTGAGACAATGCATGTGCATGTGGTTCGTACAGAATAAGGTGGGTTCAGTAATGATTTTATCCTGCCAACGCTTCCTCTGTTTGCCAAAACACACACACACATATGGTTTATCTGCTAAAAGCCTCAGTCTGTGCAGGAAAGGACGTTCTGAAATACAGAACAATGAACATTCGGAGCCATTAAAACCTAATTTTCTATATTTCCCTGTGGATCATAGAAAACAGGGATTTTTTTTCTATGATCCATGGTTATTTCATTGAATTTTTCACTTTAATCCTTTATAGCCCCGTTATAGAAAACAATACATCTTCCTTTGATGTGATTTACGCGGTGGTGGTATCATGTATTTGGTGCTTTGCAGCTGACTTCTTGTTGCCTTCCTGTGTTTGAGTGTGTGCTGGTGTGTGGCCTTGCGTGTGTTTACTCATTGCATGACACTTTGCCATGCGTGTGTGTGTGTCTCTCCAGTGAGTGATTGTTCTGTCGCAACACCACACACACTCACTTTTTGTAATCACGTAATATCAGTGAAGGACATCGATTGTACGGGTAAAATCATAAGTGTTTGTCCATATGTGCGAAAGAGGAAGACATTAACTGTGAGAATGTGAACTGTTTGTGACAAAAGAAATCAGTACTTTAAAAGAAAAATAAGTCAAAATGTAAGTTTAACAGTCTGTACTTGGAACCAGCAGCTGACAAAACAGTCGTTTGATCGTATCTGTATTTACTCTTCATCAGAAAATGTTTGTTTGCACGATTTCCATGCCAACTATAACTTTAAACTTCTTGTCTTAAAAGTTGAGTTTGATGGCTCAGTTGCTGACTTAGAAAATAGAAAAGAAATTTAAAAAAATTTTCAAGAAGAAAATTTTCAAGTGCAACGTTCGATGTCCAGAAAAACCTACAACACAGTTTGTGATGCCAAAAGTCAGCGCGCCATCCTGGTCACCGCCTTCGCCTGCCGCCCAGCTTGCAACACACCCTGACCCCAGTTCTGGTCACTGTGGGTGGTGGGGCGGCGGCTCCATGTTTGCTCTCTCGGGCTCTGCCCAACCGAGGCTCGCGGGTCAAGGACCAGCCACAAGGCGAGATCCACCAGCTCTGGCACCATGAGGGGTCCTGGTGTTCCTTTTTTTTCCCTGTGTGTGAGGTGCTCCGGCTTCGTTTGTTTGTCGTCGTTGTTATTGTTGTTGTTGTTGTGAGGTTTTCTAGGCACGTCCAACTTGGCAGAGACCAAAGGGGTAAAAACCCAGAAACCGCTGGAGGGATTACATGTCTTAGCAGGCCTTGAAACTCTTGGGAATGGATCAGGATCCCCCAGGAAGAGCTGGAAAGTGTTTGCTACAGAGAGAGATGTCTGAAATAACCCTCTTAGCCTGCACCACCATGACAAGACCCTGGATAAATGGAAGAAGTTGGACAAATGATGGATATAATTTTAACTTTTCAGTGCTTTTCACGTGTCTTTTGACAGTTGCCTACATTCTCCATGTTGATGCTCTTTTGACCTTTGACCCCTTTTCAAAAAGATCCCTGTTGTTGTCAGAGACTCGTGTTGACACACTGTCCTTGCTCCTACTTTATACCACAACACACACACACAGTCCCTCTCTATCTTTAACACACTCTCTTTTTAAAAACACACACACTTTTAAAAACACAACACACACTCTCTCCAGCTGTATCTCTGGCACACACACAGACACACACGCACATATAAATACATAACATAAATCTGTCTCTGTGTCAATATTCTTTTAATCTCTCTATTTTGATGTTCAGCCAATCTGACCCTGTTGCTGACAAAAGCAATTCCCTCTCAGCCTCTCCTCCTCCTCCTCAGTTATCTGTGCTTTCATTTTATTTTTGATCCTGTCAGCTCTCTCTCTTTTTTCTTCTTCTCCTTTCTGCTCTTTTACTGGGGCTATTTCCTTTGCTCATGCCCTAGCTTTGTAGCCCTTGACCCGGTGTCCTTCCTGGTCCGCGTACGTGTGTGTTTGAGAAAAAAGCCTCGGGGTATCTCTGTAAGAGAGATCCAGTATGACTAGATACAAGTCTCTAAGACACTTTCTACATCTTGATACGTGGCTGACAGAGACACAACATAAAGTCCCTCTACGTTGACATGATGACATACTGATTTACTCACCCTTAACAAGTGCACCCCCTACACACACACACACACACACACATATGTACACGCACACAGGCCGTGCACACACATTCAGAGTGTGATCTCCACGCAGTAATTATCATAGCAGGGCAGGCATGCACACGTGTCCCTGGGGAATCTGTGCAAGTTGGTCGTAAACACACACACGCTCCAGGGAGTGGCGTGTGTGTATAACTAAGCCCTTGTTCGTCACTGGGCGTCCCTGAACGCCTCTCTCCTTGCGTGGTTATGGTCGTTCCGGAATTCTGCCGTCCCGTGAGCCCTCCCACACCCTATAATTAGTGTCACCCGGGCAACCCGAGAGAAAGAATGCTCAGCATTCTTGTCGCCGTGGTAACTGCGTAAGTGTAGAGGCCAGAGGTGCTGGTTGTAGGTGTCGGTTAATGACAAGGACAATGAGACCTCAGTCCGCCACCTTATGCGGCGCGTTAGTAAAACTCAAATCTGTGCTTGTGTCTCCAACATGGAGCCTTAAACAGTTGATGAAGATAGACCTCCACGATGTGTTGGCGTGATTCTATGACTTATAATCACTTCAGATATTAACATAAATCCAATCAATCCCCCAGAATTTTGCACAACCTTGCAGTTTTGACCGATCATCGTCGTCATCGTAGTTCTTTCTTACGAAACGTTGATCCGTATGTCAGCGAACTCACTTTGTTGTTTCTTCTGGAAGACGAGGAAACGTGATAAAAAAAATATTATATTTTGTCTTATATTTACCTTCCAACGTCACTGCTAAGGACTACGAGAAACCGTATCCGGGCAGAGTTCAAGAAGTCGTTGTTTGTCCGTTTTTGTGATTTTTTTCTTCCATTTAAAAAAAATTGTGATGAATGTTGAGGTGTATATGAGGTGTTTTGTTGCAATAAAGTTTAACTCAAAGTGGAAACTTAAAGTGGAAAAAAAAAAACCTTTGGTCCTGCAACTTTATTGCAACAAAACACCTAGAAACACTGCAACATTCATTGCAACTTTTCCTTTTAAAGGAAAAATTGCAACTTCATTGCAACAAACAGCTAAAACACAGCAAGTTTCATTGCATTTTTTTTTTTTTTTAAAAATTCAGTATATGTTTCAACTTGCCCCCTGGTTTGTTGTGTGTCATTTAATTTGTGGTAATTTGATGAAAAACAACTTTAATTAAGAATATACACCATGTGTACATGGCTTGATAGTTGAAAACAATCAATAAAATCACCAAATACCAAATGATTTGCTGTTAAACTTATTGCAGGTAGGACGGTTTGTCTCTTTGCAAACAAATTAAATTGACAGGAAATGAATTTCCGTCCACTTTACTGCAGCATCAGGTTGTTGTTAGTGGTGGAGACTGAACGACGGGCGTCTGGTTCTCTCTGCTGCTCGTCTCTAGTTACTGCAACGCTTCAGGCTACAAGATCCAACAGAGCTGAAGGTAAAAAAAAAAAAAAATGTTTGAACACAATGTTCCTTCCATTTACTGTTCACATTGAGCTTCACTTTCTTCATCAAAGTCTTAAATTTAAATCTTAAATATGTTGGATTATTGTTTATTTGAATATATTTAAACAGACATTTATTTAGTAGTTATCACTAACTTTAATTTCACTTTGTGTAAATTAACTAACACTTAATGAAAACACTTATATTTATTAATGAAAATCTATTAGATTCTTTTTTTTTTAAACTCAAGTTTTTTTGTTACATTTTAAATGGCGGATGGATATGTATCAGCGGTAGTGGTGAGAAGTCCGGACTTTCCCGTAAAATACGTCACAGTGACCGTTGGTGGTGAGTCGGTTCCTTCCGCTGACTCGGGTCAATAATAATAAATAAACAATAAATAAATAAATAAAACGATGATGTCACGACATACGATGACGAAATTGTGATTTAATAAATTGTATAATAATTTAAAAAATCAACATTTGCATAGTAGTAGCTAAAATATAGATACACGTTAATAATAAATGTTTTTAATTATCTGTAATATTAAAATGGTTTATTGTATTTTATTATGAGAAAAAACTGTTTTAAACCATATTTTTTTGCTTTGGGGTTTATTTATTAATTAAAAATATAAATTTAAGATTGAAAATTGAGTTTATGTGAAGGTAGCGTTTAAGGTAATAGGTAAATTAATTAAAATACAATTATACATAGGTCCAGTTTGTTTATAATTAATTAATAATGTGTTTGTATTATGTTTAATTAACTATTTTAAGCAACATATATTAAAGAAGTATACATAAAGTAGTGACTGTTGTTAAATCGTGAGATTACACGTTATATTCCACTAAAAATCGTTAAAATAATAATAGTAATTAAAAATAAAGAAATAAATTGTGTTTGTCAGTGAGTTAAAGGGAATATTGTGGGACTATTTTACCACCGCGGATGTGCACAGCCGCTTGGGGGCCTAAACAGGCCAGTGACGTCACGGACTTTGTCAGTCACCCTGCTCCGCCGTCGCTCCGTAAAGACTGGCTGAGCCCAAACTGGTAACTGCTGATATATATATATTTTTTTGTAGTGAAGATGGCCGCAGGTCCTCTCTCCGTATCTTCTAACGCATCCACAAACAACGATGGCATTCTTATCGGTGATAAAGTTTACTCGGAAGTTTACCTTACGATCGACAACTCGCTCATACCGGAGGAAAGGCTCTCCCCGACGCCGTCAATGCTCGACGGCCTCGACCTGAACACGGAGACCGACCTTCGCATCCTCGGCTGTGAACTAATCCAATCCGCCGGTATTCTCCTCCGGCTGCCTCAGGTAAACCCTCGTTAAAGCTCTTATTTTACAGCTCTAGGTGTGTTTCATTCATAATAACACACCACCGGTTGGGTTGTATACGCTTTTAAAACGCTACGGCCTGGTTGTTACAAGATGCTAACGTTAGCTTTTTGACGTTGGCGTGGTGGAATTAAAATGGCGGCGGGCCATTGTGCAAGGTTAGGTTAGCTTACTCCAGACATAAAACAAACATTTTATTTTATATTTTTCTTTTACAGGTGGCGATGGCAACTGGACAAGTGCTGTTTCATCGGTTTTTCTACTCCAAGTCCTTCGTGAAGCACAGCTTTGAGGTGAGTCTTGTTAAAAGTTAGCTGGGATTAGGCCGCAGCTCGCCCGGTAACGTTAGCGTTAGCATTAGCATAGCATAGCATAACGTTATGGTTGCGTTTGTGGCAGCCATATTGTCGAAATGTCGTACCAGAGTTTCAGAGCAGCAGTACAGTAAAGAAAGCGTCTATTGAAGATCAATACGGAACCGATCGTTTGATTTTTAATGTATAGAAACGACACTGAATCAAAACACTGACTGTTTACAAATGTCGTACACACACGTGGTTAAATGAAGCATTCAGCATTAAAATATTGATTTAAGATGCTTAATTGATCCGTATTGATATATGTATATAAAATGCCTAATTATCATAATCATAATGGATGTGGTCTGATAAGTTTAAAGTCTGTTTAGTAGTTTTGTCTCATGTTCTTGTTTGAAGTTATTGAACTCCTCCTTCCAATTTTGTGTTTTCATTATTTCTTTAACAGATCGTTGCCATGGCTTGTATCAACTTGGCGTCCAAGATCGAAGAAGCACCGCGACGAATACGAGACGTCATCAACGTTTTCCATCATCTGAAACAGATCAGAGTGAAAAAGTAAGCACCGAGATTGAATCCAGTCTTCTCATTCTGAAAAATCATTAATGAAATTGTTTGATACGTTGAATATGTTGTATTGTTTTTGTTTGTTTGTTTTTTGTTTTTTTTTTTTGTTCCAATGTTGTATGATGTTGATCTGCTTTGTTGTGAAAGTGCTCTTCTGTTTTATCCATGTACCCTAAACCATTTTAAAACTTTTCAGTTTCCGCTTCACTGGTAGTTTGAAAAAAAAAAAGTAATTGTCTGCATCAAGTGTAATTGACTACTGAGTTTGACATTTACACTGAACAAATTATATCTCAACAAACTCATAAGAATTGGACTGCATTATGAGACGAGGCACAGCTACTTTATGTGCCTCTGTCTTCATAGAAATCTGTTCATGTCAATACTACAGATCTTGGCATTAACTTGGCTTCTTTTTTCCCTTGCAACCAACTAACAGCGACCAGCTACATTTACCAAAGCCTGGGTGATGTGGAATGGTACGTAAGATGAAGCAGTCGGCATGACAACCATGATGCGAGGGGGTCTCTCTCCTCCCCCAGGCCCAACCCACCCCCCTCCTGTGGGAGACGCCCGTGGTCTGAGCCACCGCGGGGTACTGGGAACGGGGATGACAGGTTGGCCGAAGGTCCTTGGCCCCCGGGGCGTTTTGAGGACTCCTGTGGTTCAATCTTAAGCTTTGGGTATCTGTCCGTCAATCTACGGACCATTGGGTAATGTAGTTTTCTTCTGATTGCTCCTCACCATGCATTTTGTTTGTGCTTCAAGAGCAATACCTCATTCACCAACTGTTACTCATGGCTTTTATAGAAATATCACTCTTGAGTTAAATGTGTAGGATAAGTAACGAGACACTTGTGGAGTGTGTATTCATGTAAGGTCAGTGCATGCGCTGTAGCTTCAGTCATTTGGCATAATGTGTAGTTAATTTAATCAGCATTAAAGTGAAACAGTCTTTGTGATGCACTTGCAGGACGTGTGTCTTAGATGTGGATTTGTGAATTGTCACATTTGGTGATGAATCTAGTTTTATTTTCCTCTGGAAAAAAATTGCATGTGGGTTGACGCATGATTAAGTTAAATTGATTAACAATCACATGAGGCTTTAAATGATTAGATATGGATCATAAACGTATTGATTTTGCTTCTGACTCAATAGTTGTCGGAAATATTATGTCAGTTGGGTGGAGACGTTTACTGTGACTGGATGCAACTTCCAAGTTTATTGCGCTAATGATTTCTGCAGAACTACAAGGTTACACTAGTCAGTCTCTAGTGTAGAGTGTTTATAAATGTGTTGATTAACAACAAAAACTACTTGAGATAAACTGGTGTACTGTTTTAATTACATGAAGAGGTTGTGTAACAATGTTTACAGTTCATGGTTGTAGGTGACAATAGATGTGTGACTTTGTAGTAGTTAGAAAACATCTAGATGTGTCTGTTGAGGTAGTGATGTGCATGTTGATCTGAGTTGATATTTCTATTAAAGCTGTGACAGTGTGGTTGAGATTGGGAGCTTTTTTTATTTGTATTTTATTTTTTTTTTAAGATCCCATGAGCTTTCACTGGAACCACAGGAGTCCTCAAACCCCCAGCAAACTGTCAGGCATGAAAACAGTGAAAACCTGTTGCTTTGAGTTGGTTGAAACGGGAAAAAAAAAGAAAATAAGCAAATAATACCAGAAATCAGAAGAGCACTTTTCTTTCCTTTATTTATATATATATATAAAAAAACTATTGTTTCGAAAGGGGGGGAAACAATCTTTTTATTTTGGTTCTTTTATGAACTAGGGTGCCAAGTTCATTGATACTTGATCAGAACTACATAAATACCAAAAACCAAGTCATCAAAGCGGAGCGGCGCGTCCTGAAGGAGCTGGGATTCTGTGTGCATGTCAAGCATCCACACAAGGTGAGTTGAAATCACACTCAGTATTATTGACTCGTGTAGCGCGTAGTTTAGCTGCTGCAGCTGTAAGTTCATCCCTCCATGCAGCTTCTAACTTCTCTGTGGCGGTTTCTAGTTTTTTGTTTAACTTGAAATCATGTTTTATTGTTCCAGGTCATCTTCATGTACCTTCAAGTCCTAGACTGTGAGAAGAACCAGATTTTGGTCCAGACTGCCTGGTAAGTTCCTTCCCAGTTCTCACATGACCCCAACCCCAACCCCCCCACAGCAGCAACCTGTGTCATGTCTGCAAGAAGTGCCACCAGACCTGGGCTAAAGTTGAGGTTGAACGAGTTTGAGTGGGTTGAATTTTCGTGAAGAGCACTTGATTTTTATCTGCAAGGAACGTGGGATTGACCTGTTTGTGGAAACATCTGTCAGATAATGGACATTCAAGTGCCCCACATGTTGTTAAGCACAAATTTGTCGACCATTCAACATCCATTTTGCCCAGGTCTGACCGCAACATCCCCTCACTCCATTTTAATCCTTCCACCCTTTTTTTCTGATGGAGCAATTTGATTTATTGCAAACCTGTTTCGTGTCTCACTCTCTTTGTCTGCCCTTACATGGCTTTGCTTAAAAAGTCTGTTTTATTTGCGTTGCCCAGGGAACTTGGTTTAACTTTGTCCTTTCTCTCTACTCTTTGATTAAAGGGTAGTCCATGCTGGTAAGTCACATAAAGAACCTCTGAACTCTGCCTCCTCCAACCACATGACCTCAGGAAGCTCCCCCTATTGGCTGGCTGCCCCTCTCCAGACAGCCAATTCCAAAGCCGAGATTCACTGAAGGGGGCGGGCGGGCCTTTCCCAACAGCCAACATCATCTTGTTTTCTCTTGGGTGTCCAAAAGGATTTGTATTTTTGGTCTTGCTACAAAGGTTTCATCTGTAATACGTATTTTTGCCAAGTAGCTACAGTTAGGTACATTTATATTCTTTTTTTCTAGTTTACTTGCATCTAGCCAATGAAGTAAACTTAGTCAGAACAGAATAACTTTTTTTTTGACCAGCTTACCTGCCTTTTTTTTTTTTTTTTTTAAATATATTTGCAGTAGCATACTGTGTCCTGTCCCCAACTGACGTGGTGTCCAGACATGTGTCTGTCTTACAGGCTGATCCAGTTCTCAGGTTTTGCCTCCAAGGACCTGTCTCGCCCACGCAGCAATCCGAATCCATCGGTCACGTGTTATCTATAGTAGCGTTGGCAGATGTCTGACCGGTCTGGTCATTTGTTGAAGGCGGGTTAGACTGGAAGTGATCCCTTTGTGGCACGTTTGAAATGATAAAAGTTTTAGAGGGAAATTGACACAAAGGAAGTTGCACTGATTTCTGATTTAGTTTTAGTTTTTTTTTTTTTTTTTTTTTTTGATAATCTCAGTGGGGTCAGTGTCGAACTACTTCACCAGGGGGGTTTATCATGTTTCTGTTGTCACATGTTTTGTCTTAATTAATTTATTTTATGACTTCTATGTTTCTGGAGGACATAGATGTTCATTTTGTAATTGCCCTCTTCACATCCCGGCCATTTTGTCCTCCCTAATGCTCCCAACGGCTAATCTCATTTATCCATTGTCCTAGACGACCCGTTGACATAATCTGTTTCAGTAGTGGAACATAGACTTCTACTCAATGTCTTTTAGATCAGTCTTAATATGTCACATAGTGGAGATGGTGGGGGGCGGCAGTCTGAATTAGCACAAAGGTCACAATCCTTCTGGTTTGGGGAAATATGAACAGTTGGTCAGTTCACTAGAGCAGCATTGCATCATTTGATTACGTCAACACGCCACCGCTTCCCTAAAACCAGCTGTCATGCTTGTTTCCATACACGCTGCATCTCCCTGTTCCCTCAGATCTTAACAATCTGAGCGGCAGCTGCCTCATAGATGAACGCTGCCCGTTCATCTGTATGTCTGCATGTCCCCACCCCACCACCCCCACCTTACATGACATCTGTCATCGTCTTGATCATCACTAGTCCAGATTTTTGTCATTACTCAGGTCATACTGTGGTAAGATGGTCTTGGCAGGTCTTCAGTATTTTATTACCCATTTGTGTCTCTTCATGCTTTCCCTGTGACATACAGCACAACCCATGGATGCCCCAGAGAGAAATGGACAAAGTTAAACTTCATATGTCAAGATTTTGTCTTTAAATGTCTCAGAACTGAGAAATACATTTCAGATGTTATCACTGTCTCCTAAAGGTCAAATCCACAGATTATAATTCAGTTAGTGTTAAAAGTTTGGTCAGAAATCACCAAATATAAATTTCTAAATATTAGAATTTAGTTTTAATCAAGACTACCTTCACATATTTAGCAATTTAAGACAAATGTTGTGGATCATTGACCTGCAGTAATAACTTGTGGTTGTGGGTGAGAGGTGGCTCTGTGTAGAGAAGATGCTATGTTTTTGTTTCCATGTCATGTTTTTTCCTTTGTAGGAACTACATGAACGACAGCCTGAGGACAAACGTGTTTGTGAGGTTCCAAGCTGAGACGATCGCCTGTGCCTGCATTTACCTCGCTGCCCGAGCTCTGCAGGTAAGAGCTCGCTCTGCCTCGAATCCTCGTTGTGTTCACATCAAATGTGTAAAAGTCCTCATGTTTTTAATCTTTTTTTTTTTTTATGCATCTTTTCCTCAGATACCTCTGCCATCCAGACCTCATTGGTTCCTGTTGTTTGGTGTGAGTGAAGAGGAGATTAAAGACATCTGCATCACCACTCTGAAACTTTACACCAGGAAGAAGGTACTTTCCTTTTCTGTGGTGTTTTTTCTCTGTCAACAATCAGCCCATACTCTTTGTTGTTTGTAAATTAAACTGTTTTTTTTTTTTTTCCCCCGTTCAGCCAAACTACGAACAGCTGGAGAAGGAAGTGGATCGGAGGAAAGTGTTCTTGGCCGAGGCGAAGCTGAAAGCTAAAGGCTTGAATCCCGACGGTACTCCTGCCCTGTCCACACTGGGCGGCTTCTCTCCTGCCTCTAAACCCTGCTCCCCGAACGTGGTCAAGGTAGAAGAGAAGTCACCAAACCCTCAGACCATCAAACCTGTTAAGAAAGAGCCTGACAACCGGACTCAGGTCAACAAGAGTCCCCACAATGGGTAAGAACTAATCACACAAACTGTATTTTATTGCGAGGGTGTTTTAGGTTTAGACATTTTTTTGGCTAATCATATTTTAAACCCTAATTAAGTCTGTTATTTCTCCACTAGGTTAAGGAAAGAAGTGAAGATTGGGAGGAACAGCCGGAGCGGAAGTCGATCTCGTTCAAGATCCCGTTCCCGGTCTAGATCCCGTTCCCCTCGCAGACAGTAAGATCACTGACGATACGCGTTTGATAACATCTTGGTTTCAAACGTTACAGGATTTATTCCTCATCCTCTTTTCTCTTCTGTTTCCACAGTTACAACAGCAGACGCAGTCGCTCAGGGACCTACAGTTCTCGCTCACGCTCTCGCTCACACAGTCGTAGCCCGTCACCGCGGCGACACCAGCCTTCACCGCTCCTCCCTCACCTCAAGTCCAAGACCAGCCACCACAGCAATAGCGACTCCAAGTCCAGCGGACGCCATAGCAACAGCGGAGGCGGTGGATCCGGTCACAAGAGGAAGCGTTCGCGCTCTCGGTCGCGCTCCCGCACCCCGGTCAAAGCCGACCGAGACCGGGACAGAGAGAGGGAGCGAGACAGAGACAGAGACCGCGGCTCCTTCGACCTCTCGTCAAAGAAACACAAACACGAGCGAGGCGGCGGTCACCGAGGAGACCGGAGGGACAGGGAGAGATCTCGGTCTTACGACAGGGACAGAGAGAGAGAGCGTAGCCACAAGAGCAAACACCACAGCAGCAGTGGGCACTCAGGACACAGCCGTCACCGGCGCTGAGACACACACACACACACCAACAGACTAGTTCTGCGGCTGATAGTCACTGACATGTGAAGTGTTGCCTGTGCACTCAAAACTAAATCAAACCTGGCCAGTTCTGTGATTATTGATGGAGACATTTCACTTAATAATAACAGACGCATCATACAGGTTGTTACAAAACGTTAAGACAAATAGTTGCACTACAACTAAAATGTAAGTAAACCAAATATCTGCAGTCTGGCTTGTTAAAGGGAACATGCTGTGTTTGATTTGATTTTGAGTGTATCAGCAGCCGAAAAACCATCATAGTTTGATTTCTGGGTTCCTCACATGCATCCTGAAAACCGCTAATTAAAATAGTACAATTTCCAGGAATGTTGATTCTCTACGACCTTGAGTTGTGTTGGTCGAAACCAAATGACAAAAAACCCTGTAGTAACATGAGCTTTTGTTCGAATGTGGGGCAAAAAAAAAAAACCTAAAATAAAAGCCTTTAACATCAGAGACAGTTATGGAAACGCTGTTGAAATTGCCTGAACCTCCGCTCATATCTTCTGCATGCACAGATTCTGGTGATAGGATGTTTATTACTCATCTACACAACAACTCACCTGTAGCTGATATTTGGCCGAGGTGTTGATGTTGTCTTCAGGTTGACGGTTTGTATCTGAGGGACCCAGACTGCAGCAGTAACTACCAGCGTCATGTAGACTGTTTGTAGGTTTACCAGTGTTGAGCCTTTGTTTTCCATCCTGGTCACATGATCAGAGGTTGATTGAAGACGTCGATGCGGTGACATCAGTCCAGGACCCGTCTTTGTCTCTTTTCGTTTCCCGTGATTCCTCCTCCTCCTGACACGTCGCTACCATCCCTTTAGCCTACCTTTGTGTTCTTCTTTTTGATTTTACATGTAAAGTTATTGACTTTGGATAAAAGAAACTTATTTACAGTGTAAAGATGGATCGATATCCACTGACGAAATGTGAACGCTTTGATTTATAAAAGCAAAATGCTCAGTGGAAGGATTGAATAAATGTAAAATAAAATCAGTCATTCAGGAGAGATCAATATGTTTGCACATAAAGGGACTGGCAGGCAAGTGGTTTTTGTTCCTTATTATTTCTTTTTTTTTTTTTTTTTTGGACCGGTGTAAGTCGCTAAAGCTGTGTTTTGAACAGTTGGAAAACAAACTGATTATATATTTCAGTTTTTCTTTTTTTCTTTTTTTTTTTTAGCAGGGGATGCAGACTTTATTTCAAAAAATTTTAGGGTTGTCAATTTGCTACACTGGTTTTTAGTCTGCACGTGTTCATGTCCAATTTTTATTCAATAATAAATGAGTTATGCCACTGAATTTAATAGTCGCCATCGTCATTTAATTATTATATTAGGACAAAAAGTAACATCTGCCAGATGTTGAGGTCATAAGATGTGGCAGCTAGAGGGCGCTGTTGCTCTATGTAACACCATTTCCAGTTGAACTTAACTGGTTTTTAATAAGAAAATATGATTAATATCGATTTTAGAAGCATTTGAAAATACTTTAGAGACTAATTCGCTGTAGATATTTAAATTAATTCATGTTAACTTTATAATAAAATTAGAAATGATGCGTATGTGACATCACTGAATGATAGAAACTGAAATTAATTGTACATTTCTACAAATGCTACAACTCATAAGATCAACATATTAGTTTATTAATGTACATTACTGCTTGATCACATCTGTGATGAAAACATCGGTTACAAATTGTGCATCAGGAAGTGAAGTGTGGTTTCTGCCAAAGTCATTGTGAGAAACACATGATCATGATCTACTATGAAGTTTATTTAAACACCTTCACACGCACGAGCAGATCTGAGCAGTCGTGTGAGTGAAGAGTCAAATCCACCAGAGACAAACATTAGTTGTTTGAAGGACATTGAAGATGATCTGTGTTAAATCCAAACTGACACATCCAGCTCAGTTATAAACCAAACTGAACATCACCCTCCGTCTTATAGCAAAGCAAAGAGTTTGTTGTGGTTTGTTGAGGTTTTTCAGACGCCAACCAGACGTCGACGTCTGCTTCCAATCTAAGGTGACGGTCTCTTAAACATACCCTTGGCAAATTCACATGAAAAGACTGTGCCAGGAAAGTAAAATACATGTATTTCCTGGGCAGTGCGTCGCTGTAAGGCAGCGTATTTGACTCCATCAGGTGTTTCATCTACTCAACAGGGTTCATGTTGGAGCATTTAACAGATGTTTCCATGGAGGTCTGAACAATGTTTAGGCAGGTGGTTAAGTGTCAAAGTAACATCCACATGAATAACAGGACTCAGGGTTTCAAAGCAGAACATCACCTAAAGCATCACTGTTTCTACCAGCTTGACTTGTTCCTTGACTCCACCACGACCCTGTTAGCGGTTCACCAGTTTCACTTCTTTTTACTTTTTTTGTAAGATACCGTACTGACCACTGCACATCTGGAGAACGGCTGCAGATGTAGAGATGCTCCAACACCGTCAAACCATCGCAGATTAGTTGTTGCCTTTAGTTTTTCTGCTTGCAAGTTTGAGGACGCAATGTTCATTTGGTGTCTAATATATTCAACCCACTGACAGGAGCCGTTGTAAATAAGATGATCAATGTTATTCAGTTCACGTTAGCTGTCAGACAGTATGTCTCTACCGTTCACTTGTCAAAGTGTTGGACTGATGCTTGAGGAGACCACCGTGTCTTTCTGTCCGTCAGGTGTAATCCCACCAGCTGATGAAGCGTCAGGATGTTAAGATGGATGAGGAGAGAAATGCACAGACACATGACTTATGACTGAAGTCATCATGATGCTAAACGTCTTGGTGTTGAGGTTCATTTAACAGACTGACATTACAGAAGAGTAATCACTGCATGATTCGCACATTATTCCAGTAAACTACACAAATAGTGACTCAGTTGAACATTGTCTTGGTATATTTAGCAACGTAGAAATTGTATACTCTGAATGATGAGTCAAACATGATTTCATAGAGTTCTATTTCAGCACTAAGAGGTTTCTATGATGAAAAAAACCAACCCATTTAAGTTATGAACTGTAATTAAATCAAATACCACACAGTGATATAATCCCTGTTTATTGCCAAAGAGTCCATAATCCTTCACACTGAGTTATTCTTCAGAGCTCATGGTTGAGCTGCTCTCTCTCTGTATGACATATCTGTCTCTTGAAGTGCTTTTAAAAGCTTGAAAAGAAAAACACAATAGCAGTTTTTTAAAAAGTCAAATAATCAGCGGTGCCAACATCAGTTCAGCTGATCTGTAGTGGTTTCTGGATCAGAACCATCTGATCTGATGGAGTTTGGAGTTAGAGAAAGCTCTTTGGGTTGATGTCATGGTACAAAGATACAGAACTTTGTGTGTCTGTGTGTCTTTTGTTTGCATGTGTACTGTTGCTCCATCTTGGCCGGAGGATCACAACCGCTATGGGCCGGGCTCAGTGAGTCAGTCAATCCAGTAAGTGAATTCAACTGGACAAATGAGCTAAAGCTGGACGTGCATGGAAACAATCCTCACTCTGTTCTAATGAATTAATCATTTTCTCTCTGTGAAGATGCAGGAAATCATTATCCAGTTTCTTTAATTACTTTATTTATTTATTTTTTTCTTTATTCTTGCTCCAAGTGAACAAACCGAAACAACAAAGTGCAAAAGGTGCAACAAACAAATACACAACTACACCATAAGAAGAAGTTTGATTCTTAATAAAATACAGCATTTGTCAGCAGCATTAATTCATCATAATATAGGATAAGATAGATAGATAGATAGATAGATAGATAGATAGATAGATAGATAGATAGATAGATAGATAGATAGATAGATAGACAGACAGAGGACTGAAGACAGAATTTCATCCATTCAGTTTTTGTTGTTTTATTTTGGTCTGAACATAAGAGGTTCACTGACAGATCAGACAAACCAGCGTTTTTCAGTTTTCAAGCTGCAGCCAAGCGAAGCTGTAAATATAGTTTTTTTTCCTTTTACGTTTATTGTGGTAATTGTGGGGAAACACCCTAATTTGGGGGGTTCCAGCTGTGTATGTAGGTCAGTAATCCACAAAAAAACCCAAGTAAGGAGGGAATAATGGGACACAGAGGAATATGATGTAAATAATATTATGTGTAAGCAGATGCAGATCAGCTCTGAAGTGAAAAGGGGAGTTCCAGCTAAAAGCACAAACAGTGGTAACCTGACACAGTGGGAACGGCAGTGTTATGGCTTTACCTACACAGCTAAGAGGGTTGCAGCTGTAGGACAAAGTCAGACCAAAGAGGATGTGTTTGTCTGTCAGAAGAGTTAAATATTTCAAACACTGTTATTATATCGTATTTAACCTGAAAGGAAAGCCATGTGTACACACCTTTAAAGTGGATCTAGATTAAAAAAAAAATCTAAATCAGACATTGTGAGAATAATTGATTTGTCACAGCAGACCGTGAAGGTTTGTCTGGTGCACGCAGGTCAGAGCGTAACTGGGTCAATTCGTATTTTTCTTAGTATAAAAGAACATAAGTATATATAAGATATATATATAATATATGAGTTGAATAGATGTGAATTATTGAAGAGAAAAAGGAGTCGAGTTCACACAAAAAAAGAGGAAAAACTCAAGTTTTTAAACTCTAAAATTTGGTAAAGTTGTGTTTTAAAAGAATAGAATATATTTTCAATTTGATCTGTTTGACAGAATTAAAAAAAAAACATTAAAAATACATAAACAGAAATATTTAAAAAGTTAAAAGAAAATATAAAAAACTGAAAACAGAGAGATCACTTTCAGGCACAAAACAAAACAAACATTGCGGTTTTTTAATTAAATCTTTGATGTTACTATTTTTTTACGCACTCGACTGAACTTCCGTTAATTAATTGCTTCCGGTTCATCCAGGTGCGTCTGATTAATTAATTGATAAAACCGCAGCTGCAGCGGCAGCTTCAACCACTTTGACGCCAACACGTTAGGAAGCGGCTGCAGACGCAAAACAACAAGAAAAAGAAATAAGAGAAGGAGAAAACACCAGCGTTTTCCTTCTTTAAAGCCCCACGAGGCATTTAACAACTCTCCCGCGCGCTGATTTGAAGCGTGTGACGTCAGACGCCGTTTTTTCTTTGAAGCCGCCGTCAACCGATGAGAAGCTGCGGCAGATTTTAAAGTTATTGAAAGAAAAAACGAAGAAAATGTTGAGTGAAGCAGCAGAGACATGAGGTCGACGTCGTCTGGTTTTAGGAGAAGAAGGTGAGAGACGTAGATTAGCTTAGTTAGCTTCATTACATTAGCATTAGTGCTAATGTCATTACTGTCAGGTGTGTTTGATAATTAATGTTAAAGTTTTACTTTGCTCATTAAAGCGTCAAAGTTTAAGTTTAACACAATTAATCTAAATGTTTGAGTCGTTTGTGAAGGTTTAGCTTGATAGGTTTTAGCATGCTAGCAGTTGTCGGCAGACATCAAAGCTAAAAGAGAATTCTGGATTCAAATTCGTTCTGATTCCCTTGTTTGATTTTTACCTGAACCGCAGTTTCAGCGGCAGAGCACGTGCAGCGCCATTTTGTTTTTTTTATATATTTGCAAACCATTAATTTATTTAAATGTCTAAAAACTCCCAGCCTGTTTTATCATTATTATTGTTTTTTAACCTAAAATTAAAAATATTTTAATAAATGAAATAAATGTTTTTTCCATTGAAACCCCAGGCCCTCCTTAAAACAAACAAACAAACAAAAATCCCCCTTTTTTCCAGTCACTGGATCATATTCAGACATATTAAACATTAAAAGAAAAACTTTTGTGAATTAATTTTTATATTTTTAACCCTCTAAATGTCCATATTAAAAATATATATATATATATTAAAAAATTGCAGTAATTTTCTAATTGTTGAATGCAAAGTTGTTGTTTTTTTTGGAATATACCATTAATTGGCAACAATGCTGATTTTGATTTATTTTGTCTAATAAGATAAATAAAAAGATAAAAATGCATCTCTTCCCCTTAAGGCCCCTTTTTCTGATTTGTTTTTTATTATTATTAACTTCTTAAAAGTGTTATTTATTTATTTATTTTTAAATAGTTTTAACCCTGTTAATGACAGTTTATTTGCATGATTGTCCTGAGGGTTAAATGGTTGAAATGATGTTTTAACCAAGATTTTTTAAATATTTGAAACAGGGATGTTGCTGTAATGGATCCACTGTCGACCGCAGTCTTCAAGGAGCAAATCTCTCAAGTTCGGATAAAGGTCAGTGATGAATTAAATTAATTTAATATCACTGTTGAAAAACTGTTGGTCTTAATGTTTGTGGTAACAACAGATAATGTCATGTTCATCATTTTTAAACGAGGGTTAAGTCTTGTATGTTTAAAGTTTATTAGCAGTGAAAATCAAAGCTCAATTTGACTAATTTTATATTTTTTTCTTTATTGCAGGTAGATCCTCTTCTAGACCGTCTGGAGCAGTAAGGGGTCACTGAATTCATTTCCCCTCCTGTCTCTATCTTTCCAACATGGCCGCTGCGTCATGCCTGTGAGCTTTCCATCGCAATGTGTTGGTATTTATTTGTGCCAAACTGCAATTACATTCACCACACCACAACTTCACCACCTCCATCAAACAGACACATCTGATTCTCTCTCTGTGTGATTGAATGTTTTTAGTTCAGTAGACGAGAACACAGAGCTCATTGGACCAAACACTGAGGGATCAGGATGTAGTTGTTTTTGTCTCTTAATGACTTTAATTTTAGCTTTAAATGGTCTTGTAGTTTCGTTAGTGTTGTAGCTTTGAATTGTCCTGAATTTGTCTTTGGTTTATAGTTTAAACTTTAAAGTCTTGACTTTATGTTTGCTTAATTTTGTTCATTGTCTGGAAGTAAAATAAAATTCATGCTCTGTGTTCAGGTTGTGTTCAGTGTGTATGTGTGAGTTGGAAGCTTGTTGTTTTTTGTCAATAAAGTTAAAGGTGTTTGTCTGGAAACTCAGTTGATTGTGGTTTTGGTAAATTCAGTCATGAGGTTTTAGTAGAGGCTGTAGTGATGTGTTTATTTCCTGTGCACTAACTTTTTCTTTGTAGGTTTTTCTTCTTCCGGTAGGACCCATTTAAACTTCTTCCTCAGTCAGGTCAGATTAGCTAAGGTGGACTTTTTGTGTGTAGATCAGGGTAGGGATAGTTTAGCAAGTTTCTCTCAACAGCTGCATCATGTTCCTGTGGATCTACAAACCCAACCTGCTGCTGATTGGTCTGATCTACAAGTTAGTGTGTCTCCTTACCTTGGGGTGGGTGTGGGCAGGGTCTGTCTGGCCGCCGTGCCATAACTTTTGCCTTTTAGATTCTCCATCCATCAAGATCATCCGACGTTCACCGAGGAATTGCAAGTATGTTCCTTCGCTCGACTACCTTGTCGACTTTTCTTTCCAATATGGCCGCCGCGTCATGCATTCGCTCGGCTTCCTTGCCGAACTCTCCTCCTTTCCTTGCCACAGCGCCACTGTTCATTCCCTCAGATGTTAGGGAAAGTTAGTTAGTGGGTGATGTGGGTGGGTTTAATTAGGGAAGTGCAGGACGGGGTGGCGTGTGTGTGTCATGGCCGCTGCGCCTTAACTGTCCACTTCTGTTACATCCAACACAACATGACATTATTGC
The DNA here is from genome assembly GCA_016801845.1 of Polydactylus sextarius. Lineage (NCBI taxonomy): Eukaryota > Metazoa > Chordata > Actinopteri > Polynemidae > Polydactylus > Polydactylus sextarius. The sequence continues at coordinate 2,171,493 of CM028924.1, forward strand.
ACCCAGAGGCAGCGTTGGAAATGTGACGTAGGTCAAGTACCTACGTCACATTTCCAAAGCTGCCGTTGAACATCTACATTTTACAGACACACACTGATCTTAACCATCATTTCTCCCTCCAGTATTTCATTTTGACTCGACCATTTTGGCTCCAGCATTTCATTTTGACTCGACCATTTGTTGCATTTGGCTCCAGCATTTTTACCTGCAATCAGCTGAATGTCCTGAAGAAACTACAGCGCAGTAAGTCGTTGTTCGGCCCGTGTGCCGTAATATCTTCGCCCTGGTCGCCGAACCAGTTCTGTCCTTTTTGGGCCGCTGTGCCGTCTTGAGCTTTCAATCTTTTGATTCCCTCTCATTCAAGTTTAAATCTGCCATGTTTTATATCTGTGTGTTGTGTTGTCTTTGTGTACGTGATGTCTTGTACTTGTCTGTCTCATCTGTTGTGCGCCTCCTCATGTCCGTCTCCATCCCCACGTCTGTCACGTCCCTGTTGTGCGCTCTGACTAAGACTGACTGACTCCACTGACTCAAATCGGCTTTATCAAAACTGACATGAAATAAGTTGAGTATTTATTTAAAATCAGCTCTAGACCAAATTCAGTTTGACTTGAGATCTTTAGACCCTCAGGGGAGAATCAGATGTCAGTATATTTTACTTCTCGCTGACTCGCCTCCTCAGTAAAATGGAGTAGTCTCTGACTGAGGAGGTTTAAACTTTACGTTTATCTAAATTATCATGAGAAGTGAGATTCATCTTCTGCTGGTAACGTATGTTTGTTTTCCAGTTTCAGATTTCTTATTCCATCTTTGACTTGGGTCCTACTCTTCATCATCACGTTTTGGTGCAACATCATTTATTTATTTATTTTATTGTCACATTGAATTTGTGGTTTGGGTTTCATGGTGTAGAATAACAGCTCACGATCATAACACTAATATTTAATCTTCACTGGTTTGTCCTGTTTCCTCTTGGTCTCTGTCTCGCTCTATTTCTTATCTTTCTCTACATTTATTACAGGAATGAAGACCAGTGGCCAGTGGTAAGAAGGTTGTTGAAGATGTAGTTTTAGAGTTTAACTTGAATAAAGTGAGGGAAAGACAGTACAAGTGTTCAGTTCTTTCTGGTAAATTTATTCTTATAATTTAAACTTCAAACCTTTTAAATATGATTCATCCTTTGATCCTCATGGAGTAAATTTACAATCCTCTTGTTTTTCATTGGCTTTATGTGCAGTTCAGGTTATCTTCAGTTTAAATATCCAACATTGGCCTTTAGTATAATTGTGCTGCTGTCACTCATCACCATCTAAACTCATTCATATTTATACTTGTGTTGACTTTTCAAGTCTCGTCTTATCTGTCAGGTTTTTTTCCAAATGGAGTTTCAAATGTAAAGTTGTAGATTTTTCAGCAGTTTAGATAAAATAACATCCTAGTTTTTTACGTTTTTCGTTTTTCTTGCGTTACATATCGGGAGGCCTCCCAGCAGGGGAATTAACTCTCCCCTGTGAATCGTAAACGTCACATTTTCGGTGTCAGTTGTTGACATTTCGCGGCGACTTCAGGAAACATTTGTTCTTCAGGAGGAAGTGAACCTGACAGAGGGAGATGGTTTACATGGTAACTAAGACACCCAACTTTGGTGTATTTGCTTAATTTTTATTTATTGGTAGTGAGTGACAGCAATGACAACTACAAAAACATGTTTTAGAGTAAAACCACATCATTTACTGTTGCAGTAGAAACCTGTTTAATGTTGTTTTCTAAAAGTAATCAGCAGTTCTGTTCATGGCAGTAAGAGGAACCATTACTCTAAACAATGTGGTGAGTTTATCTGATTTTTCATAAAGATCCAAACTATATTTTAAGAAACTTCTCTCTCGTATATTTCTGACATCTGCTCTCGTCTGTTGTCTAATATCCAACTTTCAGGAATCAACATTCAGCAGTTGACGCCCACTTGACTCCCTGATTGGCCGGTTTGAAGATTCATGGTAGAATAATTTTTGATCCAATAATCTCGTTGGTTGATCGTCCAGACGGTTGTTTCCTCTGCTCCAGATTCTGTTTCTTCCTCTGAAGTTTGTCTTTGTGTTAATCTTCAGTTGTTCGTGCATGAAACAACCTCCCGTCATCGTCACCAGGTGTCACTTCCTCCTGATGTGTCCTGTCGACGTTCACCGCTGCTGCTGCTTCATCCGTTAAGTGAGTCGTTCTCCTCATTCACTGGTTGTTTCTACGTGTTTGGGAAGATGTGACCGTCGAGGATTGACGAAGCAAATGGCTGGAAATGTTTCAAACCCTATAACACAAAAACCTTGCAGTGTTAATGACTGTTTGAGGTTGTGTAAGAAGCTCCTCAGTCTTTATGTGGAGTAAACTTTTTACACTTTATGTTAATTATCAGTTACAATCAGGATTCATTGAGTCAGTTCTTAACACTACAGAGAACAAGGTAAACTGAGTCGACTCTAACAGAAGAAGGCAAGGCTTTTCTCCTTCCCCTTCTTCTCTGTGTGTGACGAAGTCTGAGCTCGAAGGAAACTGATTGTTACAACAGTTAAAGTTTGACATGTAGGACTCAGTCGTCTGCCTGATGACGCAGTTTCCAAAACTAGACTTGGATCCATCTGGTTTTGTGAATCCGCTGACTGTGGTGTGATGTTGGTGTCCTTCAACAGCAGCAGTTGAATTAACTTGCTGTGCTGATCTGAACAATTTGGACAATGTAGATATTTTTTATATAATAACGTTTGTAGCATTTTAAACCGTTTGCTTTGTTGGTGGTCGACTGTCACATCTCGCCAAATGTGTAGAAACAATCGTGTTGAACGAGGAAACGACTTCCTTCACAGATGTGACGGCAGCAGCAGTGAACGTCGATCAATCACATCAGGAGGAAGTGAGACCTGGTGACGGTGACGTGAGGTTGTTTCATGTACAAACGACTGAAGGTCGATGCAGAGATGAACTTTAGGTGAAGCTGCAGATTCAGGAGAAGAGGAACTTGGTCTAGACGACAGTCTAGTAGTCATTTTGGAAAAGTCTCAATCCAACGTTTGGTTGTGATTTGACAACAAACTGTTTTCAGTCGTGGTGTGAAGTCAGCGGCTGCTGCTGGTCGTCGATTTCAGAGTTGGATTCTGGGTAACTGACACGTTTGCAGGGGTCAGAAAGATGTGAGGGAGGAGTCTTAGTGACGTTTCATCATAAGACTTGAAACACAAACAAACTTTAATCCAGTTTAAGTCTTATTCAATCTGCAGATAAATTAGAAACAGGATGATTTGTAAGTGTAGAAGACAGAGTCAGGGTGAGAGTGAGGGAGATGAGTGTTGAGGGTCCAGACCGAAGGGAAACTCGACCAGGTGAGATACTGTTGCATCCCTGAAAAATTTTGGTAACTGAACAAGAGAGACGACGTCTCATTGTATCTTTTACTATTTCAGGACCCAGAAGCCAAGACGAGCTGATGAAGGTCCAGATGTTTCAGCGACGCCGTTGAAGTCGACATCGGCTGTGACCTGGAGACGTGACGACTCAGACGACGCTGAGGGAGTGAAGACCAAGCTGCACCGAGTCCTCGGAGATGGTTCCTCGCTGCAAGAAGACGTCGTCGGGTACTTTCTTTCACATTATCAACAACTGTTTATTCTTTAATTCATGTTAATATCAACCTAAAGAATCAGTTTAACATCACCGTCTCTTCTCTCCCTCCAGCTGTGAACGAGGACATCGCCTCATCCTCTTCCCTGGGATCCAGCTCTTTGAGCTCAATGTTAACTGTTAAACATTTTGTGGTTGGAGGTTGTCTGAGTTTAGTCTGGGGTACCCTGTACATTTCACACACGTAGCTGCTCTCTGTCTACTTCACTAGGTTATGGGTTGGTGCCACCTTTGTATTTTTTACTGAACTTTCTTTTCTTTTTTTTTTTTTTTTTTTTTTTTTTAAAATGTTATTTTTAGAGAAGATAGTCAGTCTTGTTTTTATTTTGTGGTCAGGTAGAGATGAGTTAGGCCTGGTTTTGTTTTATTTATTTCATTTATTTGGCACCAACCTCCAGTCAACCTCCTCCACACTTTGTTTGTTTGAGAGATCAAAGGTAAATAAATGTTACAACCTTTGATTCACTCACATCGACTCTTTGTCTGGTGATTGGTTACTTATTGTTTTACAAAAAGCCACAACAGTAAAGACTCCACATTGAATTTGGAATAACTTTAAAAGTTAATGTTTTCAGTTTCATAATAACTGATTGGTTGGTGAATCCTACATACTAATCCTAGTTATTAATGCTACTAGGAAACCACTAATTTACTTTGACGTTTCTTAGAAATCTGTGGTCTGAAGCAACTGGAGCTGACATGACTCTTTGTATAAACACGGAGCGAATTGCTGCAGACTTTTCTCGTTCGTTTAAGCCAAAAATAGCAGCTTTAATATCGTGCTGAGATTGCAAAACATCAGAAATCCGACCACTGCACAGACTCTGAAACGGCTTGTTTCATATTTCACAATAGTCAGAGTGAAAGTCAGGTCGAAGTATTTAACATATTTAATAACGTGTTGGATGAAACTTATCTGAAACTGTTAGCTGTTTCTTGTCGATGCATTTTTTTTTTTTTTTTTTTTCCTTTTGTTAGTGATGAAAACATAGTATAGATTAAAAAAAAAAAAAATACATAATACAAAATGATTTTTAAAACACTGGATTGAACATGTACAACCATATGTTTGTAAAGAAATAGTTCAACATTTTAGGAAATGTGCTCGTTTAGTTGTTAGCCAAAAGTTTATTAGCATAGCTTAGCATATAAAGACTGTTTCCCTAGCATTTGTGCTAACGCTAACTGCTGTATTTAGCATACAGACATGAGTGCCTTTGTTTTTCCTCTTCTCTTTGGCAAAACAGTGAGTTTTCTGAAATGTTGAACTCTTCCTTTAAAACTGTGTTTTATACTCAATCTCTCACATACACACAAGGTAACACAAAAGTCCAGTATCGAATGCCCCTTCCCATCTGCTGTCAATTAGGCTCCTCTTCGTCCTTCCTGCTTTGAAAAGCAACTGTTCAGTCTCATTATTGCTACAAGTCTTTATGAGGTCTGTTAAGTCTTTATTGCTGAACACTAGTCTGGACTCTGATACGTCTCCATCTTGCATCATTCAACGCAGAAATCCCAACTTTCTGCAGATGCTGGTTTTGTTCTCCAGGTTCAGTTGGTTTCATACTGAACGATACCGTCGGATAACGATCTCATTAACACTTGTGATGAAACATTCATTTATATTCACTAATGATGGGCTACAGATGTGTGTATCTCACCATCAGCAGTATTTAGATATGTGACCATCCTTCATATACAGGCTCATTTATTGCTGTTTGAATGAGTAATAAAATTTACATAGTCAAGTTTGAGAGGTTCTTTATCATCACAGGGATTGAAGAAGTCGACCTCCAGTTAAACGTATGAAGTTATAGTGCTACCGGCAGTGTGTTGTATGTTTGTACTGTTGTATGTGCTTTATGCCTCAGGTTTATCACAGTATGTGATATTTTCTTGACAGCTCTGGACATTGATTGTGAATTCTTTTGTAAATGTTCGTCTACAGGTAGGTGGTGGCCTCTCTGTTCTCCCTCTCTCTGGCCTGAGCTACAGCCACGTTGATGCATTGCAGCCACTCCTCCGCGTGTTTCTCATCCTGAGCTTTCAACACGTACGTCTTGTTGTCGGTGAAAATCTCAAAGGCTCGTGGAAGTCCTCGATCACGCCGCTTCTTGGCTACAACCTGCGGAAACAAACAGTCATGTTATGTAAAGACCCAAGTTTTTGTTTTCCTGCTGGTGTGTGAGCCACGTTTTGTGATGTGATGCATGATCAATGTGTACCTTGACGCTTTGCACCTTGCTCAGCTCGATAGGGATGTCATCAAGTTCATCCTTCTGGAAGAGAAGTAAAGAATCCAGTCGAACATACAAATTAATAAAAACTTATATCCTCATTTTTCAGCAGATGAGTTTGCAGGTGGACAATCTGTGCTCAGAGTTGGTGCAAACTTCAGGAAACTGCCCATTCAAAAAGATGGTGTTAAAGTTACTTGAAACTGTATTTAATTAACTACACTTGTGTGTTTATATTCCACCACTGGCTTTTGTTAGTTTTGTGGAAAAGTATGATGTTCAACATTATAAAACTAATGAAACCAATAAGACTCTGGTTCACTAGTTAAAATCAGATTTTTGGAGTGTGATAAGTGGATTCACCCATTGACGTCAGCCATGTTAAACAGCTCTTTGTGCTTTTACAAACATGAAAATCCCTCGTTGCCACCTTCATTCAGCACCGCACCACTGTGCCGTGGTGTTTGTTCCAGTATGTACCACCTCAGAATAAACCGGACGAACAATTAGACTTTATAGTTTCTCTGCTGCTTCTTCAGGGCAGGAAATAAAACCCTTCATCTCCTCTGAACATCACATGCGTTTCACCCTCCCTCAGTGTGTTTGTGAGTGTGGGGCAGTGGTCGTATGAGTCGTGTATTGCAGCCGTTGTCTTTTTACCCCACAGTAAAAGTTAAGTCAGTAATGTGGTTTTAACCACAGAACCAGAACGAGCTCCAAGACTCAAACAAACTGCCCACATCCTTTCTGTGGCGTGCATGTTGAAAAGTGCTGGATTGAAGCAGACGTGTTCATAGTCTTACCTCCCGGTCAGGCCGTGCTGGGGGTCTCATCATTGTTTCTCACTGAACATTCGATTGATTTTAATACTGCTAATATTTTATCAATTTAGCACATTTGACAGTTTGGCTTCCTCGGTTTGGTATGAAGCCAAACACTGGAACATCATGTTAACTGGAAAAAAATGCTCTCACATAATCTGGAGAGATTGGTGTATTATTGTGCAATTATATTATCATTCATTTTGTCATCTCACAAACTGTTTTTTTTTTCTTATTGGCATCGACACACAACAACTCAACAGCAGTTGGCTGCTGTGCAGAACTTTTTCATGTTCTGTCAGTCAGATTATTAGGATTTTATGACGTACGTGTTTGTTTCTGACAAGCAGATGAGTTTGGACACGAAAGATTTGAAAGCTGTTGAAGCACAAAACAATCAAACATTTAATGAATCCAATGACATTCAGCAAAAAGTAAACTGGATAAGATGTTTAGGTTTGTCTTCCTGGAGGTCAAGTATTAATGTTATTTTCAGACGTTTATTATCCAAAATAATAACAACACAAAGAGGAGCAGCTTTGTGTCTTTTTTCCTGCTGCTAGTATCACTAGGTGTTAAAAAATGGCCATAAAATGAATCAATTTGTCTTAAGCTTCATTGACAATTACTAGAAAGTTCATTGACTCAACGTGTCCATTTCAGCATTGACTTTAATAAATTATGTATTTATTTCATAATTTATTGGTCGTTTTTCTTTCATTCATCTGAATCCAGTCATTGATGGATGATGAGTCAAATAAAAAGCCTCCACCTCCTCCTACACGGGACATTAGTGTCTCTCTGTGGTCGTTTAACATCAGTTAAAGATGGTTTTGCTTTTCTCCTCGTCTTTGACCTCTGTTGCCTTTTAACTTTTAATAGTAAGTCTTTGCTGTTTGTTGAGCCTCAGGTTACATCTTTGTGTGGATTCTGGGAATGTTTCAAACCTTCATCATCGAATGAACCAGCATATTTTTTTTGGTTTTTAATCTCATTCCCCGTTTGGGGAAAAAAGGTCTTTCACAACATTACCAACCACCTCCTCCATAACATGTTGGCAGAGACTAACTGAGCACAGAGAACAAAGGCACGAAATCTTTCCAATTTGTGGCTGTTGAAAAAAAAAAAGAGAGGAATCTCTTACCATTTGGATGAGACCACAAAGACTATTGTTCACAGTAAAGTAGAAAAAAAAAAAAGCTCAACTTTACTCCTGTATTTCAACCACTGGAAAATATCCCTTGTTTTCAGACAGTCACTCTGTGAGGTCTTTAGTTTATGGGAACTGATAAAACATGTCAAATTGACATGTAAACAAGTGAAAATGATTTTAATTACAATTAATTGTTTCACTCTCGTAGAAAAATGCTGCGAATCAGGAAAAAGTCACGAAAACACACAGGTTTACACGTCCAAATAAAACAGATTTCTCTGTCAGCAGCTGGTTAAAATCAACCTTGACCTTTTTTTTTTCTCAAAAAAAACTTTAACCTCAGCTCATTTTCAGTGTTACTGCTTTTACTCTATGTTTTTCATTAAGCTTTAACTCTACCTTTGTTCAACTTTACACTAAGTCAGCTGCAAACAGGTTGTGTTGTATCAACCTGGAGAAATAATCTGAACCTTTGCTAAAATGAGAACATTTGGTCCATCTCTGTCACATGTTCTGTACGACGTCGTACTTCCTTCTCTGTGATTGCTACTTGTGCGTAATGATCTCTGCTTTGAGTTACGGTGGATGAGCGTGACTCATGTAGTTGCAGCATCATGCTTTGGCCTCGGGAGGCCCCCTTCAGGGATTTTACCAAAGCCAAGGTTGGTTACGGTCAAATTCACTAGATGCTCCTGAGGGACAGTTGAGCTTATCATGAGATGGGATTTCCACTGTTTCATACAGAATTTCATCATGTTTCAAATGAAAACAGGGAATTATTAATGAGGACTTTGTAAGTGAGAGGCCAGGAGAGGTGGTGGGGTTACTGCAGCGCATGTGTGTGTGTTTGAGGAGGATTCTTTTTCATTGGCTACGTACTGATTTGCCTCTCCGGAAAAGTAGCTGGTTTCCTGCCAGGGTGAAGTAGCGGGTTTTCCAACGCTTGATGAACTTCCAACGGACCTGTTTCTCCTTCAGCTTCCCCTCGATCAGAGGCTGCCCCTCCTGGTTCACGACTGGAGAAGCACACAAACAAAAACACAGAAAGAAAATGTGTTGCTGCTGTTTTTTTTTTTTTTTTTTTCATGTTTTTGCAGATTCATGTCACATCACTGCCTCTGATATCTGAGACTAGAATGAGTCATTGTGTTGGCAGAACGTCTACCTGAGAGGTAAACGATACTGAGGAAGGTGACCTGTGATAGATTAGGTGGCACGTTTGGCAAACAGTTGGTTATATATGTCAGGGGTAAGTTAGTCATTAGTTATTCAAGTTTTAGGCGTCTGCTTCTTGATGTTTGTACCATATGGAAGGTCAGATTCAGCTCAGGACGATTTCATAAGACCCCCTACATGTGAAGACTTTATTATTACATCTGGCTTGAAATATTTTCCATTTAATATCCAAGCAAAGCTGTAACCTCTGAACATAGCTTTTTGGTGCTGTTGTCATGGGCTGGCAGTAATAAATACAAACACACCTGAACACCTTGGTCGTACATGTGGTGAAATGTCAAGATCTCAAAAAAAAAAAAAAAAAAGTTCATATCAAGGTCATGTCGGTTATTTCTCCAACTAAAGTGAAGTAACATTTCTAAATTACTGCATGTTCTTCCTGCTGATCTGAGACTTACATCATTAATTTACAGTCAAACCAACCACTAAAGCATTTCCCATAAAGTTAAGTCTCAGTTCCCTTTGCTTTTATGTATTTATTTTTGTGTCTGTTTCTTTAGTTTTTAGCCGTTACGTTTTATCCCCCGGAGCGCTTTGAACTTCATTTACATCAACTGTTCAGACACAAGCAAACTTGAATTTTGTCCACTTCCAGTCAACATTAATGGGTTGTTCAGTTTAAATCAACAAAAGCTCCTTTTTCTTTCTTTCTTTCTTCCTTCTCACTCACGTATGTGTGATCACGTGGAGGAGAGAACTCCCACAAAGTCAAGTCTGGACTGGTGTGATTAGAAACACACACACACACACCACCTAAGTAGGATCGAGTGCCAATTTGACTGTGTGTTTGCTGGAAGAAGAAGAAGAAGTCGTCTGTTCAAATCTATTTTCACACAAACAGACAAACAGGAAATGGTCCCTCTGCATTTAACCCATCAGTCAGTAGTTATGTTGTGTTATTTTTTTGTCTGACAAGCATGAAAAAAATCAATCAAACTTATTTTTAAACTGATGACCGGTTACATTTCTATTAACCTATGAATCTAAGAGACGACTGTGACTAATTCCATACGTGTAGTTGTTTCAGCATCAGTGTGTTTGTACATGTTCGTGTGTGTGTGACTGTGCATTTCTCCTGCTTCCCAGGAAAAAAAAAAAAAGCAAACCACCAAACACAACCGCTCTTTGTATCCGAGACGATGACTAAAACAGTCGAGACTACTGCAATCTGATAAGAGCGTGTGTGAATGTGTGGGCACGCTGTAAAAGATGATTCACACACGTTCCTGATGCCAAACAGGACAAACCATTAAAGGTCATCAAGACCTTTGATCACAAGAGAACAAGGAGGGAGAACTTATGGCCGATCATTTTAAGGTTGTATAAAAAGATGTTCTTTCTTTTTAATGTTCTCATTTACTTTTTATGAGATCCGGACAAAGCTGGTAGATAGTTTTGTTTTATGCTGTCCAGGTTTTTTTTTTAGATTTCTGTCTCTGTCCATCTCCATTATGCAACTAATACTTTTAAGAAAAATAATAACAAATCAGGTAATAGAAGCATAACAGGCCTCCTTTGTAACGATGTAAAGGCAGAAAACTCATTTCTGCAATTTAAGTAAATTGAACCTTTAATTCCAGAGATATCATAATCCTCTTTATAGGAAAGGGTGTTTCAGTGTTTGGATATGACTGGATTAACTACTGTTACAACTGGACACACTGTCTCTGCATCATCTAAGAAATATTTCAGTTTTTCAGCAACAGAAATAAACTTGTCTAGTGCATAAATCACTGTGCCTCGTGTCGTCACTTTGCTTTGATGTAAACACCTGGAAAGTGATCTTTCAATTAGTTGTCTGCCTGAGGCGTGGCGAGTAGTTCATAACCTCCTGGTCTGAGACACAGCAACGTCAAATAAGACGACGCAAAACACAAACACTGAGTCACAAACAGCTACTGATGACGTCCATGCAAGTAAAGGAAATGCTGAATGCTTGTTTTTAAAAACCTTCCAGTCAATCACCACGTCAGCAGCGTGTTTCTGCTGCATTCATGACTTTATTTATTGCTGTTCACATGTGGTCACATGACTCAGAGCAATTGTTGGTGCTAAAATCAACAAGACCATCTCCTCCTATTCATTGGCCCAAGTGAACCCTTTGGAAATACCTGCACTTATGTATTAATTTGTCTTTACACAGTCATTATTGCTCCTAAATACATCAATCAAACATTAACAGGGTCAGAGAAAGTATTTCAACCCCCAGGCTGAAAACAGGAGTGAAAGTTTTAGTCAGAAGTTAGTAAACCTGGAGTCTAGTCAACAAAACCAGATTATGTGGGTTTTTGTTCTGCATGAAAAACCAGTTTAAATATTCATCGGCCCACTTTTGGAAAAACTAAACATGGAGATGATTTAGTTCTGTGGCTACGTTGGCTAAAAGAGGACGATCGGTTAGGATGACGCAAGAGACAACACAGATACTCAGTGTGGTTAAAAAGAAAAACGAAGTCAGTAGTAACAGCTAAAGGATTAAATGTCTGTGGAAAGTTCCAGGTCCTTGAAGATGTTTCTTCACCTCTAAAGGCTTCTTCAGTTCTTCAGATTTGGATGATTCTGGAGCTACACAGTCCTGTTATGTTTTTTAGCACTTATAGACCAAAGGATTATGGGAATAATTGGAGCCATTCGTGAATCAGCCAAATGCAAATCAAATCAAAGTACATGGAGCCTGATATCCATGGCAGGAAACGTCTGCTCTCCCCCCCAAAAAAAGGAAAAAAAGAACTACAATTATTTACCTTGTGTTTGGATTCTTCTGCCAACAAGAGCAGTTGCCTGTAATTACTGCTTCTTTTCATAAGTTATGGCCAGAAACACGTGTGCAGTCACAGTGAACTTCGACCTTTAACCACCAAAATCTAATCAGTTCATCCATGAGTCTTAAGTTGACATTTCTGCCAAATTTATAGTGATTCTCTCAAGGTGGTCGACCATTAACCTTTAGCAACCAGATTCTAATCAGTTCATCGTTGAATCCAAGTGAACATTTGGGCCAAATTAGAAATGATTCCTTCAAGGTGTTCCTGAGGTATCTCATTCACAACACTGGGACACTCTACGACGAGGATACCAACATGAAAACATCATCCCAGTGGATGAGAGCACATTGGACCAGAGAGATGATTTGATCTCAGGTTGAAGATACTGCTGCGACAAAAAGATGATTTGACCAGATATTAAATCCAGATTTGTGTTTTCCCACCAACAAAATCAATGTTTTACTGGCTGTGTTCGACAACAACACAAAAGATTATAATTGTTTGTGAGTTATTAGCTTAGTCACATTGTTTTTGTCAATGGCTGTGACTCAGATGAAGACTGGATCACATGCTATGACCAGTAAAATGCATAAAAGCGTGGAATTGCAAAGACTTTTTCATGCCTGTGTGAATTTACTGCTTCATGGTAGTGACAGGATTTCAAAACTGTGACACGAATTAAAATCCAAATAATTACCAGAAACAGCTGTCCCTCCAAATGCAACTAATTTCCCCATCAGGGTGAATAAATATGGAAAGACCTTCATGCTTCGTGTTTGTTTTTGTCAATTTGATTAAATATTCTAACATATGAGAACATATGTGTTTTAGTCGGTGGTTTTTAGTTTTTGGCTTCAGGACAAAGCGACAGGAGAACATGGACATGTATAAACCACAACTGACAGTACACTTACTCACCCTTGTTAAATATGGAGTGTAGGAAAAAAATGTGGTCGTAAACAAGTTATCTCCGCCCACCCACCGACTCGTGTTAAATGTCAAATTTCTCCTTTGAGCGACAGAATTTTATAAGTTGAAAATTGTCAGTGAGTCATTACCAAGAAAACAAAACAACTTCTTGTTTCTTTGCAAAACAAGTTGCAAAATAGATTTTCTTAAAATAGTCGAAGGAAAAAGGATCATTTTATTTGTTTTGGTCTGAGCACCACAGGAACAAAACGAATGTTTAAAAAAAATGATCAACTTGATCAGTTGATCAAAATGATCAACTGTTAATATGATGTCGGGTGGACGGCTTCAGTTAAAGAAACGCTAAATTATGAATAACATTAAGAGTTATTTCAGATTTCATCTGACTGATGGTATGTGGATTATTTTCACAGTAAAGAGACAAAAGAAGGATTATTTTTTATTTCCGTTACAGTGATGGAAAAGAGTCTTGCAGCTACAGTAGTTATTTACTGTGGTAAACACATGTTGAACATGTGGAAAAGCCTGGAAGAACAAAACAGTCCTGATATCTATTATGTTTTATCATGCACCACATTCTTACTGGGATTCTGTAGAAATGATGCTGACTCAGTTTTTCCAGTGATCTGACTGGTCAGGCTGTTTGCAGATTTAAGTCAAATCCTCTGAGGTTAAACTGTTGTGTAGTAGTGATGCAAAGGTCAATGTGGTGATCTTCACCAGGTGGTAGTGAACCAGATCGTGATACGTGAGTTAAATAAAAAGACGACTGGATAAACCATCAACTTTACAGTTACATCAAATGAAATGATTGGTAACTGATGGAGCATTTACAGGCTTTTTAAGATGGTAATTGGACTCTGTTTATATAGAGCTGTTTTATAGTCTGTTGAGCCCATTAAAGTACTTTACACTTCACAGTCATTCACACAGCGCCTCTATATATTTCACTTTAATAATCTAATCATACGCTGGTGGAAGGAGCCATTGAGGAGGAAATGTTCAGGTCAATATCTGGTCCAAGGACGATATCACATAACATCAGAAATTCACAATATCTTCGACTTGGAACAAGAAAACATAACTATGTTAATAACCATATATACAGTTTGACATGTGGCTGGTTTTGGAGAGCAGATTTATGGTGGCAGTGGTAGTAATGGTCTTGGACATAGTGTGATGATATAAGCACCTGTGTTAATGTATTTGTAGCTTTTTAATTTTGTTGAAGATTTCAGTCTAACAACCACACAACAAACAGACCAGAAATAAATTCAATGTTAGTCGTCAAACAACAGTCAAGTTATGGCACAAATCCCCTCTTGTCAATGTTTGGGCTTCAAGCTATAATGTTTCCTTATGACCACAAGCCTGATGAGATTACCAGGATATCTAACAGGACTCTGGAGAAATGCTGTCACAAATCGTTGAAACCAATTTCTATAACGTTAAAAACTCCATCTGGCGTTACGACACCGGCTTCCACTTGTGCGTGATGAACGTCTCTTTATCGAGGGAATCTCCTGAATTTGCAATATTACTTGTGGAGTTATGTCCAGCATGTTTTCGGTGATTGATGGTGGACTGATGGAGGCTCTTTTCTGGGGTTTTCCGTTTTCCATTTTTTCCTTTTTTTTTTTAAACAAACTGGGGATCTGTCTTCCAGTTCTGTATGTGCATATGTTAAAGTCTAGATGTTTGTAAATACCCAAAGTTCAGTCAAGTCAATTACAACTCTCCTTTCCCTCGTTTCTGGTGCTGTCACTCAAACCAATGTGGTGATTAGATGATGACACGTTGTTGTAAAAATACTCAACAATTCCTGAGAATTGAGAGAAAGCGACCGCGTTGAACCTGTGTCCTTAACTCTGGCATGTCCACACACACGGTACACGGAGAAACTCTGCTCATTACCGCTCGCTTCAAAGACATTCCAGTAGTTAAACTCAACAGTATATCATAAAGCATCATGAAGTTGCAGTAACCACTGGCTCCACTTTGGCCTTTACAATGGAAAACACTTCACCTTTCTCTCGTTTCTCCTTTACCATTAAAACATGAGACCAGCTCTTCTCGTGTGTGTGTGTCGATTTTCTGCTAATGACACCAAGTTGAGGCCAAGTTGACTTTTATTATAGCAACGAAATATAAGGGAATATAAAGTAAAATACTGGCTGGTGGCAGCTGGTACTGAGCTGATGTTGATGAATCTGAGGTCAGTTTATTAAGTTTGTTTCAGTGAGAAGAGATGAATCATCACCGTCACTTACTGTAACTTGAAATAATTCACTGGACGCAGCTGCACAGATTTCATTTGGACGACAATGTTGTTCCCAGTGGAAACTTTGACCACATATTATAATCATATTTTATGGACATTTTCATTTCAGTGAGACATGTTCAATCCCCTCAGGTTACACGGAGATCGCCGCCTAATTTGTTTAGATGAGTTTGTTCATTTCACACTGTGAAGTGATTCAGTACGTTGAGTGAATCCATATGGATTCACACTCTACTCGACTTGACTCTGCTCGGTTTATAAGGTTTTTCACTTGGTGCTAGTTCCTGGTTCCAGCTACTGTTTTAGTTCCTACTCTGTGGAGGAACCAATGGAGCTGAGTCGATACTAAAACGTGACGTGAACAGACGCCGGCCACTGATTGGTCAGAGGGAGTGTCTTCACAAGCTGCCACCAGACGCCAGTTGAGTTGAGAGAGCGTCAATAAAATAATCAAGCTCCATTTTTAAACAGGACAAGAGTGATAGCCATCGTCGTAGCTACCTGGTCGTAAGCTAACCCAGCAACAAGTACAGCATCTCCTCCATGTCCATTAATGTTTACTGATGCTTGAAACACAGATTTATTTCCTCAAAGGAATGTGGAAAACTAAAACTACCGACAGCTGACTAATGGTCAGCTGCAGATAGTGTGTTAGGTGCTAAAGGTCACAGTGGGTTCACTTATTTAACACAGTGGCATGTTTAAGCATCATGACTGATGGATATAATCAATCTTGACGGTGACGTAATGTTATTTTTAACAGGTTCAATAGAGATGACAGTTACAGGTGCGTCTGAGCCTGAGAAAAAACGTACTTATTAAAATAAACATCTACATTTCTTGGTGTTGGGACATGTAGATTTTTTTCTTATTTTGCTTTTGTTTTGTATGCCCTGTGAGTTTTTAGGTTTTACAGGAACCTTTAATTTGTTGGAAAGTGTTTCTTAGAAAAACTGTCACAGTTCAGTAACTTCTGGGAAATTAGATTTGTTTGGGCTGAGGTAGTGTGGAGGCAGAAATCTCAGACCGACATGTTAAAACCTGTATCTTACTTTTAATCTTACTGTTTTTTTTAATTTGGGTTTATACCAGTTTATAGCAGTCAGACGTGCAGAGCAGAAGAGGCCATCCAAGGCCACGAGGACACAAATGTTATAGTTAAACACGTGTTCACGTTCACACACACACACACACTTCCAATCACACAATCCCAGAGGGGAAGTACTACTATTTCTTCTCTAAATCCTCCTGTAATGAAGAGAGACTGGATTGAATCTGAGAGGTAATCATGCGTCCTTTGCAGTCATTCAGCTCCTCACTGATTACACCGGTTTGTTCTGAAGGAGCAGCAACGCTGGAAGAATGTCTTTCATTTGGTTTTGGTACTTGTTTGAATTGGGCAGCCTGACGTCTGTGTGTGTTTGTGTATCTGAATAAATGAGTGATGATGAGACAATGACATAGTAGGGAAGAGAAAATTAAAAGCCGTGAACCCGACGTAATGACAGCTTCCATCGAAATGAACCGTATAAATATTAATTCCACTCGAACGGACGAGGAGACGCTCACATCATCGTATAACCTGACGACTGATTACTGCAGAGATGTTTCCAAGTGACTTATGCTGCAGTGTGTTTTTCCAGTTTCTCACTGAGCTCAAGACTGTAGAGAAGTTTAATATGTAATAATGGTTTTCTTGAAGAGTTACGGTAAAATTAACATGTTTTGAAGCTCGACTGGAGGAAGGGACCAAACGTTAATAAGAACTGATGTCAGGATAAAGAAATAAATGGAGAATGGAATTAACCTTAATCATACTTTCACATTTGCTCTAATGCTGCAAATGGTTTATTATTAACTTGGACATAAATCAGAGTTTAATCATGAGTCCGTCCCACTGACTGGCTGCAAATGTGCACATGCAAAGACATATCCTGCAAAGAATATAAGAAGAAATGTTTAAGAGTTGGTTCCTGTTTTGTTTGTATCATGTTTAAATGCACGTGCATGAAAAAAACGCAGACTGCCTGCGAAGAAATGCAGATGTAAATAATGCTGACATGAAAATATCCACAAATGCATCAACATCTTTGTTAGACCACACAATGTGTTTCAGCCAAACATTGTAAATATAACTGTGTTTAAGGAGAATTTTTAAGTTTATTCTTCATGTTACAGTCCAGGAGTGTGAAGTCACTTGAGACAGTTTATCTTATTAAAATACATCAACATCAGTGTTTTCTTCAGATCTCGACTCGAAGCCAAATGTTGCCTCATGTTTGTTTGCTGATCATCTCTGACCTGAAGCTTTTTATTCCTCCCTCTTTAACACATAAACATAAATAAACATACGACCACATGCGGACACTAAACTTTAACTGCGTCACATCTGCCCGTTTCCGTCCAGCGGCAAAACATTTCCTGCCTGTGGTTTTAACTTTCTGCCATCAAACAACACCAGCGTGAAAACACCACATTTCTGTACAAAACTGAGGTTTAAAGCTACTTATTACTGACGCGTACCTTTCTTTCACTTTCTCCAAAGACAAACCCTCTTATTTTTATCTTCTCTGTCCATATTTCTTCACCATCTGCCACTAAACTGCCGTCCTGAGACTCTTCTTATATAACTAAGTGCTTTCATGTGAGACTGACGAGAGATACAGAAAGATTTAAAACCCATTTCCCCAAACTCTGTCACATTTGCTCTCCTGTATGTTTCTCTTCAGGCTAAACTGTCACTCCTCAATTTATAGACGCTGTTAATTAACCGTCTCATCACTCACTCGGACACATTTTCTGCTTTGGCGCGACCCTCGGAAAAAAAGGAAAAACAACTGAGAAAAGACAACAGAGATGGTTGACAGCGTAAATCAAGTGTGAGCGATAGAGTGAGGATAGTGAGGAACTGCTGTGTATTAGACAGGCACACACACACACACACACACACACACACACAGTAATCTAAATGCACTTTGCCTACTGTTCCAAGTTTGACTTCATCAGGAAAAACTGCTCGTCCAAGCAGGTTTCTGTTCCAACGTAAACTCATCAGAACTGACTGATTACTACGACTCGTTATAACGACACTAAAATCAGACTGACAACAATTAAATAAGAGCTGCTCACACACCCAGTTTCCAAAGCTGTTCTGGGGAAAAAAAACACAAAACAAACAAAAAAAAAAAAAAACATAACTTTGCCTTGAAGGTATTTTAAGTAAAAACATCCCATGAGTCACAATCACTAGAAAACAACCAAAAACAACCAAGAAGACAACAAAGACCAGGAGGACTCATGTAGTGTGTAAGGTAAAGTTTGTCATTTGATGGTTGTTTATATGATGGGGGTGTAAGTGTAGCTCAAGTTGTTTTAAAAGCTAAAAGAAATCAGTTTACCAGATAATAACAGATCATCCCGGAGATCATCTTTTGAGTGTTTCCTCTCTGCATCTCATTTACTTGTTACCATCTCATTATGATTATATTGATTTTGTTAGGTCAATAAATATGTTACACAGAGTCACCGATGTCTTATAATTCAAGGTACATAGAGGAACTGTTTGAGTTTTAATTAACTCAAGGATTCAGATTTTATAAAAACACGACTTCAGTCTGCGTCTCGTTTCCAACATTTCTCATATTTATTTTGAAGTTGATAAAACAATAAGTGTTGTTTCCTGCTTGTTACAGCTGCCAAGAAAACAATGTTAAAATATATTTAAATAGTCTGCAGCGGTCAGGGACAAAAATGTGCTGCAGGTGACGGTGAATGTCTCTGTGTTTGTATGAATCCAACTTGTTTATGCATGTACGCTAAACAATGTTAATTATGGCATCATGTGGAAATGGGCTTGTTTTTAACAGGGAGCATGTGTGTGTGTGTGTGTGTGTGTGTGTGTGTGTGTGTGTGTGTGTGTGTGTACCTGTGGCTTTCTCAGGGTTGTTACACATGAAGCAGAGCCAACCTCCTTCTTCTTCACTGAATCCAAACAGATCGAAGAAACGCACCTCCTCCAGCTGGATCTGAAGACCGTCCAGGTCCTGAAGGCAAAAAAAGGAAAGAAAACAAACAGAAACAGATGAATTTCTAATAATAATAATAATAATAATAATAATAACTCTCCTAAAATAGTAAAAACTGCTAGTTTGGTTGCCACTTAAAAAACAGGTCTGCCTGTTGTTTGTTTACACTGTCCACCGGTGAAATGTTGTTTTCGTTGACAGCAGGCGTACTCAGATGAAACCATCGAAGTCTCAGAGAGCTTTACATATGTGGTTTTCATACAGACGACACCGACGCAGCTCTGATCCCTACTGTTAGTCGCAGGAGCACGCAGAGCAAACAGGCTGAGAGAAATATGTGAATTTAAAGAAAAGTCTTTGTAATCACACACATACGCACAAATAAATGACCCTCAAGTGTAAGTCATCTGTGCGTGTCAGAGTAGAAAGTAATGGAAACCAAGGCCCCCCTTTAGAGATCCCTAAAGACCCCCTGCACATGGTCAGAGTTATACTTCACTTTAAATACACACAAACACACTTCAGTGACACTTAAACCCTCGAGATAATACATATTTATCTTTGGCTAGTTTGAAGAAAAGCAGGAACTTTTAAGGAGATGATGGATTACTGTCATTACTCTTCATGGTAAAGAACAAGTTGAGTGTTCAGGTTTTGTTCTCCAGCTTCACATAAAACACCAAGGTGTCTTCCTACCGCGACGTGCTTCAGCGTGATACGACCAGATCTCACCATTATGAGTTCACAGTTTTAATATCCTGTTAACTTACATCTGCTTCGTTATTTTCTCTGAACTCTGATCCCGCCGCTGCCTTTTTCTACATTTTTCAATGATCCGTTTAAGAACGAGAGCAGCGTGTTTCGCTACTGGCAAAGTCTGATTCGCATGAAAGGCCCGCAGGGAGCTGGATCTAAAGCGAACGCAAGAAAAACAGGTAGCTGGAACAGACGAGCTGCTGGTGTATTTGACCTTATGACCCGCGCCCACTCAGTCCTTGATGTTAATGACCGAGGATGTAAATGCGAAAGCTGTTATTTAAGTTAAGTGAAAATTCCCATTTGGACGACCTGTAACCTGAACTAAAACACACACACACACACTGAACCTACTTGCTCGGGCGTTGAAAGAGTGGCACAGCATTTAGACTCATCCATAAATCATCAAACTTTCTTTGTGTTGTTACAACTTCAATAATTAAAGGTGAAAAGGTTTTTGCCTGTGGATACAGATTAAACCAGGACCATGTGTGTGTGGCTCAGAGACGTGAACGGTAATATTTTGATATGATTCAGAGGACTGAGTAATCTTCAGGAGATACGTAGGAGAAATAAAACCTGATTGTGATTACTGGAAAATCCAGACAGTATGAGAGGAAAAAAAAGAAAAAACAGAAGATGAAGGGGGCAAGTAGAGGAGAGATGGACACATGAGGATCACACATTCAGTCAAGAACTTAATTCATTAATAAAACTAATAACGTGAAGCACATTTAACTCTTATAATCAAAAAGTTGTGGGAAGTCACGGTCACTTAAGTCTGACAAAGTGGAATATCACTGCGAGCATTTCCTTATTGAATAAGTTAAGATTTAACAGTAAATCTTCATCAAATCTTTGAATGAGTCAATCTAATTTAATCCACAAAGTCATTAAAACATCATAGTTTACTGATTGCAACACAAAGCTTATTTAGTTTGTCTAAGAAACAAGGAGACGACGATGAAAGTCGGTCGTTGAGCAACGGTTTGTGAGAGTGAATACAGAGATCTGATCTGAGTAAAAACAACAACGAGTAAGATAACACACATTTGTTTCCGGAGTATGTTACCAGAAAAAAATCCTGCAGCCACAGTCAGCACGGTGCCAGATCTCACCACACTGACAGAGCGTAATGCACAGGGTAAATGGTTTGTATACGGTCTGAATGAGCTTTTAAGGAAAAGAGGCTGTGTTTAGAAAGACAAATTAGCAGCAGGGGAACGGTCTTAATGTGGGTGAAACACAACCACATATTTGATTTATCAGAACCAGAGACATGGATTCAATAAAGACTCAGAGAAACAAAGGCTGGATTATATGAGTCTGAATATAATCTGTCTATCCTCGTGTAACCCCCACCCCCTCCTCCTCTATCACTGTTTTTATATCACTATTATAATTTAATCAAGATGCAAAACTGAATCCGAACACAACAGATGAGCTGCAACCAAACACCGATGGACTGAGTCTTTTTGAGTCATTTATTTTATTCCAAAATTAAATTTTTAAAAAATCAGATAAATTATGAATTATTCAGTAGAAAAGAAAAGAAAATATCCACAATATGGAAAAGTTGGGAATGAATCATTTGCAGGATTTTACATAACATGTGGGGATAAATGGTGGTTGTGGGGGGGCAAGAGGAGGGAAGATGAAAGGACTGTTTGAGGCGGAGGTTTTCAGGCAGAAACGGAGAAAAGCAGTGGGAGGTGAAGGCAGAAAGGAGGAGAGAGAGGGGGAGTGTGGAGCAGGAGAAAGGTGAGTGGATGAGAAGTGGGAGTGTTGTGAAGGGGAGTGGAGACAAGATGGGTGAAGATGGATAAACGAGATGCAGGTTTTACTTTTTATGTCTTTGGTTCTTTTTTGTATAACCAGGGCACATGTGTCTTCTTCCTTCCTTGAAAAGTCTTTATCTAATCTCAGCTGAAGCTCAGTCTTTAGTTTTATTCATCCTCTTCTTCCTGCACCAAAACTTTATCTCCAAAACAGTTGTATCAACAAACGCTCTCATCCTGGTAGAAACAAAAGTAGAAACAACACTTGTGAAGTATCTCTCCAGTCTCAGACTTCCACTTCTCTCTCTAACGTTGTATCTCAGGTCACAACTTTCTTTTCTTTTCCTTTTTCACTTCCTCTTCGCTCCTGCTACATCCTCTTTAAAGAAACAATTACTCAAAGTCTGTGTTCACCTATTTGATCCTCAAGTTTCTCAACCTTCCTGCACATCAGTGCCTTTTTTATTCCTTTATTTCACAATCCAACAATCATCTAAAATCTGAATTTTTATCTTCTTTTCTCTCCTTTCTCTTTCACTTTACTTATTTCTTGAACTATTATTTCTCTTCTTTAAACCCATTTTCCTTTTTAGTGTCACTGTATCTCATTTTGCTTTCTTCATCTCTCTTATCTTCTCTAACACCAGCTTTCTATTATCTCTGTGTCATAAAACGACTAAACATACTTGTCAGAAGCTGAACATATTACAAGTCCCTCTTAAATCTCTGAAGCCCCATAAATCCCCACGGCCTCAGTTTAAGATCTCCCTGTCAGTGCAGATATAATTGGTAACTTTTTCATTCTCATCCTGTGACGTGTCGCATCTCTTTTCACCTGGACTTACATCACATGTGTTTGTGATTGGCTGACGGAGACGGGAGCGAAGCTGGATGTATGATGGAGAGAGTAACAAAGCAAAGAGGAAATGTGGTGCATATGGATGGAGGTAAAGGTCGTGACCTCCTTGCTGCTTCGCTCCTGTTAAATCCCATCCTCCTTTCTCCTTCCCTGTGATTTTTCTCCCTTTGCTGAAAAATGAAACTGACCAGGTTTAAAAGTAATAATGTGCTTTTAAAAGTCATTCTGTTAGTCCACACCGTGAACTTTGGCAGATCTGCTGAAAGTGACTTTATTATTTAACCAGATAACAGATCCACATGCAGGGTTTGTATTCTGTGTTTCGTAATAATGTTTTTTTTATTTTCCCAGGAAACAAGGACTTAACTTGTCTAAATATTCTTATTCATCCAGGTCTTTATATCTGATGTAGTTGATTGTTGTTGATTATTAAAGATGTTTCACTTTCATCCAAGAGTCCAAGAGCAGTGGATTCACAGAGATTATCTACTGTAAGGTGGACACAACAAAGCTGTATTAATGACAGTTAAAGGGGATTTAAACCAATATTTTGCTGTTAGAGGTCTTTGAGTAATGTCAGCTGATAAGTCAAATGATAAGAGACAAAGATGCTTTTGTAATGTTGTAACAATTAAAATGTTTGACCATAGTTTTTAAAGAAATAACATCGACGAGTTCGACAATCGACTCTTCTGGACTAAGTAAACACTTGTTTTCTACCGTTTCTTTCCCACTACTGAGTTAAACAGACATCGTGTTATGTTGGTGAGGCTCCTGGCTGTTGTTGAACGGGGCTTAGAAAGAGACGTTTAGCCTCTTTAGTGATACTTAGTTTATAAACTGCCTGGTCAGACTCACCGCTACCACCACATCTCCACTAACGTAGCAAACATTTGTCATCACATCACTCAGAAACAGTATGAGCCAGACTTCCCCTTTAAGGTAGTTTCGACTGTGGCCATTCGGGTGCTAATGGTCAACACCCTTTCAAACCGTCTATCTCTTATCTCTAATAGAAGATGGTCAGATGATAGTGACCTCTGCCTTTAACTGTTTTACCTCCAAAACCGAAACTATAAAAACAACTAGAGGTCTTAACAAACCTAATAAACATCAGCAGACAGACACATTGTACGTGAACTAGATTTGGTTCTTGTTAGTGGCGGTGAACACAACACATGGTCTGTACATGTGTGTTTGGTTTTATGTGAATGAGACTGAACATGTGTACATGTGTGCGTTGCCATGATCACATGGGAACCAAAGCTGGACCTTCTCACCGCAGCCACTACAAACGTTTAGAGGAAGACAAACCACAGCTGTATTTTCTTTGTGGAGCTAATTATTTCCTAGCAGCCACTTAGCTTGTCACATTATGAACGTGCAGCGCGAGGTGAACACCACCCACATCTACGTACTAAACGAGTCGATGACGTAGGGACACATATATCCACATGAACGCAGTCAAACTATTTCTCTCTAACTCGGTCTTTAAAGATGTGGAGTCGAGGTTCAACTGAGGTTTTGTATAAACGACTGTCCATTTAGAGCATTTCACGTTTAAACAAAGTGGATGTTGAACGTTGACACGTTTGTGTCTTATCAAGTTTTTTTTCTCACTGATGATGACATCATCTGCTTTGCTGGAGAGGATGATGTCACACACACACACACTAATCCTAATCTTAACCAAACTTTAAAACAGGTCTTCATCTTAAAATGTAACGATTTATGTTATGTTTTATGAGGAATTTCCTAAAGTATAAACAGATTTCTCACACTCACATTTCTCTCTCTCACACACACACACATGCTAAACACACACACCGTGTCCAGTACCTTCCTGTGTGGGGTGACGTGTTGTGTCATAGCCATGGGGAAACTGTGAGCTCCTTTTAACTGCGTTTTCTCCCAAAGTGAAGCCAATCTCTGGACGCACTCGTCCCTGGAGCACAGAGGGACACTGGACTTATTCTGGTTTTGAGGGAAAACAAAAAACAATTAACACAAAACATAAGTATTTGTTAGTTTTGTTTAATTTACAACAGATGCAACCAGTTTTTATATTCAAGGATGTTTAAATGTGACAAGGAGCGTTTCTGAATCATCATATTTTGAGTTTACGGTTATATGTGCTACATTTCTTTCATTAACAGAACATCTGGCTGCACCTGTAGATGCAGCAGCATGATGTGAATCCAAAGATGAGGCTGTCGACTGGTCAGGTTGAAACAGGACTTGGCGTAGAGGCAGTAGTGACCCTTCAGAGGACAAGAGAACGACAGCTTTGCCACACAGCCGCGATTTGAATCTGTCGAACAAAACACAAAAGATTTTTAAAAAATGATAAAACTGTTCCTTTTTATACACGTTTCTAAAACTAAAATGACTCTCTGCACGTGTCTTACACATATGGACTTTGTAACCTTGGGAACATATTTATAAAGTGATTCATAGCATACAAGGACAATGCATCTCGTAAAAAAAAAAAAAAAAACTATTGCCTCACACAAACTTGCACCTCCCCGCCAAGAAGGAGAAACAGTGGATGTTTGTGCCTCACATGGAAATCATCTGCTACATGAGACTGATGATCAAAGTCAAAATAATCAAGGATTATTTTTAGAGAGTTTCATTTTCAGTAATATCTTATGCCTTACGGACAAAATATAAAATGACAGGGGATGTTGTTAGCTCTACAATAAACATGTGAAGACTATTTAAATGGAACAAAGTTCATCTTTTGAAGCAATAATTACACATTTCTCAACCAGCTAACTAGCTCCTGGCAGTTATCAGACAAACGTGAGATTGTTATCAGTCATTTACCAAAAAACAAAAACAATTAAGTGCATTTCCCAAAAGTCCTTTAACCTGGAAGTTGGATATTTACTACAAGATGACACCAACCAACACGTATGAGCTGCTAAAAATCAACTTGTGATCTAGATATGAAAGAAAAGCAACCTGCAGCCTGAACAAGGTCAAAGAGAGTTGGTTTGTATCTGATTGTCGCTGATGTTGGACCGTGTTTGGATTGAGTATCCAAACACGGAGCGTGTGCGCTCTCCTGTGTAATCCTCGTCCCCTGAGAGGGTCAGCGGCTCATGTGTGGGTCAGCCAGCAGCGTGATGACATCATCCAGCTGAGACCAGCTGTGACATCATATCCTAAGTGGATTGGGTGGATTCTCATTAAAAGACTTAATACAAAAGAGCAAATGCAAAAGCTGTAATTAAAGGATGAGCGACGGAGCATGTGGTCGTGTACGAGTGTGTGTGTGTGTGTGTGTTTAACAGTTGTATATTTACATTTATTCTCAGATTTAATCAATTACACAGAGGTCAAAGGAGGACTTTGTTATTTTTTGTCTTGTTTCCGGCTTGAAGTGTGTGCTTACATGTGTATAAATGACTCCTGGCTGCCTCTCTGTTAAAGTGACATTAAGGGCCAAAGGCAGAGAAACAACATCCCCCTCCTGCCAATCATAATGTCATCACCCTTCACGTACGTGCTCTTCTTAATATGTTCAAAGAATGAAGCCGTGTCCCCAAAGGTGGAGCTCGGAAAAAAGAAATACACATTCACAACATGAAATGTAGCTGAATGATTAATATCACATACATTTATCAGATGGAGAGAAAGAAAAAGTCAGTAAATGGTACAAATCAAATCTAGAAATGGAAATAAATCCCAGAATATGGAAGAAAGAGAGAGAAATACAGAAAGGGATTACGGTTTTAGGAAGCAGGTTGGATTAGTTTGGAGGCCGAGGAGGTTTTTCATTTCATAGTTTTTCAAATGAACCGTTTGACCCGTGTTAAAAGTGCACGTGCACCTACATACACGTATAAATAAGACTCATCTGTTTCTGCTTTAGATGATGTGACTCTGCAGTATCACTGTAACTGAATACAAGGACCCTGCCCACCTCAAAACAATTCAATGCTTCTATACCTTGATTAATTTTTTTCCATTAACAAATTAACTCTTGAGACAAAAGCTCCCCAAAAGGTTTGCCTCATAGTCTTTACATTGAAAAGTCTGAAACAAACAGTGAACACAAACTTTCTGTCAGAGCCTGAAATAGCTTTTTCCTCTGAGCCACAAACCTCCAACGACCAAACTCGTCTTTAGTTTATTGCTGTTAAGATCATCATTTTTCAGACTGATGCAACACGCTGCAATGACAACGTGATATCAACTTTATTATTCTACCATTTTAAAGTGTTTGACTATTGTGCACCGTGTAAACATGTGGATCAGGTCAGAGAACAACACAAACACAAGTATTGTGACTTATTAATGTTTGTTTGTGTTCAAACATATTGACGATAATCATTCTCGTTTGTTCTTTATTATCAAAGATTGTAAAAAAACAGAGACATTCATAGAAGCGTCTTCGCCGCTGGGAGACAGAGGAAGTGACTGAGTCAGAAGAGGAGTTGTTACCTTTCTCCAACACAAACTTTACCTTCTATGACACACTGCTCTGGTATGGGGATCAGCTGCACCGTGTCTTTACAGAACTCCCTGATCGTCTCCATATTGTCTCTTAAATGGACGAAGAGTCTGTCAGCTTCCTCCTGCTCCTCCTTCTTCTCTCCAGCCTTCGTTCTGTTTTCACCTTCCTCTTGGTCCAGGGGCGGCGGTGACAAGCAGAGAGACGTCGCCGGTCGCTTTCCTGTCTGTCGACGGCGCTTCCTGGTGGTTTTCTGAGTGCTGATTAGGCGGCGTGTTGGAGGACATGTTGTCTGGACTCGGCTCCACTCCTTCACCATCGTCGGCCGCGTCCGAGTTGATGGAGCGTGATCGCACAGCGTGGAGAGCCAGGCTCTTTGACCTGAGACAGAAATAAAACAGTTCGTTAGCATTGAACATCTAAACAATTCAAACTCTGTGTGCTCCCACCACACTGAGACCTTTGTGCTTTAGAAACTTTTTACAGTACAGGAGGTTGGTTTGGGTCCAGGGTTATGTGGGGAAACCACCGACAGCTCAAAGCTATAAGGGGATATTATTGCAGTCATGTTGTAACAATTTAGAAAACAATATTAAATAGAAAATGCCCAAAATTTCAGCACATAGAAGGGGAAATGTGGCCAGAGGTATGTTTCAACTAAACTTTCCAAACTTTTGTAACCAGAGACTGGTTCAAGGACGCTGTTGACTTTTCTTTTTGTCATTGTTCGTGTTGTTGTTCTAGTTAAAATGCTTCAGTGATGAAAGTCAGCTACTGTTCAGTCGCTTCACAGCACCGTGGGAAACATCAACTACTTGTTATAAGTGTATGGTATCTATTAAATGTATCAATCACTATGTAGAAGACAACTTTAATATAAAAACTGTGCAGTCGAAGTTAATGGACAAAAGAAAAAGTCAAAACTGGAACAACAACTGGCAGTAGGAAGAACATCTTTATTTTCAGATGAACCTCTGTTCACAACCCGACTAATATCAAACATCTAATGATCCCAACCTGAAGTTATCCAAGTTAACAGCCAAAGACTCAAAATAAAAAATAAAAAATGGCCGTGTTGACAGACGGAGAATATACATGTGTCTGCTGACATCTGTTGATTATCGCCTTCAGCTTCTCATTTCCTGACGGGGATTTTATGAGCATCATTACACATACTTTAAAGTTTATGATTAACTGTGAGACCTGGCTCCAGCTCCCACTCTGAGGCAGAGTAACTTCTTCTCAGCTGCAGTGATGTCTTAATGTTGAAAATCTATTCTTAATTTTTGATTTAAACAGATTCTCAGCGGGGGAGAGGTCGCGTTATAATCACAAACTGACCAACCTGTTGAATCTCACGTCTCGTCTCTCCTCCCTGACGGTTTGGCTCAAGCTGTAGCGTCGTAGGGAGGCGGGGGAGTCCACCTCCACCTCCTCCTCCTCCACTTCCTCCTCTGCTCCCCCTTCGTCTCCCATCTTCTCATCTAAGCCCTGGACTTTCACCTGCAGCTGCTGCTTCGCTGAACCTCCTCCTCCTCTTCCTCCACCTCCTGGATGAGATGTACAGGGTGATGGAGGACACACCTCATCCACTCTGTAACACAAACACACAGATTTCAGTATCACCACTTTCCCTTTCACCTACTGTGTCTCCTTTACACTGTTTGTTTTTGTTTTTGTTCCCTTACGTATCTAATTATTCCCTCCCTCCATCTTTCATTTTCCTCAAGATGCCTTTTTTATTCTCATCAAACGTTCCTTTTGTTCGTTGACAGAGGACTCACAGCTTGTTGCTGTTCTGTCCTCACCCCCCGTCCTCGTTCACCAACAAACTCTCCTGCTTCTCTCCCGATCCCTTGTTCCCTCTATCTTTCTTCCTTCCAGGAGACCCCAAGCAAAGCCTGCAATCCTGCACACAATGTTCTTATTTGACAAAAAACTGTGCGTGACATTCCCACACTGCAGCCAGATGAATCCCAGTCAACTTACGCACATTAGCAACATGAACGCGTGCGCTCGCACCAACACATGCACATGCTGTCCTCACATGTTGTGCATGCACACTGTATTTTGAGGGTTGACTTCCATTTGCAGTGAGGGGTAATTATATATGAAAGAAGTCACAGGAAAGAATCTCATATAAAACATTTTAAAAACAACTATTTAATGAAAGCATTACAAATAAAACTAAATAAGTGTCTATAAATAATAATGACCCAGAACTTTTTTTTTTTTAGTACCACAAATTAGTTAAATGTGTGGTTTTAATATGTGTGTTCTCCTGGATTTGATAAAGTTTCAAACAAGTTTTTAAACCAAAGTCTTTAAAACTTATTGCTCAAATCTCAACTTTAACATATACACAAGAATCTATAAAAAATATGAGCAATAATCTCTATTCCTTGCTGTTTTTTGTTGCAATACGCATACAAAAACATGAAGAATCAATCTAAACATCTACATTTAAGATATATGGTCTGAATGAGAAACAATCCTGGATTATCACTAATATAAAAGTTGTTTCTTCACAAAGTTTCACATACTGGCAGACATGTAACATTGACCTCTGATGATAAACAGGAAAAGAGACAAAGTCAAGACAGAGTTTTAACTTTGAGCATAACTTCCCAGACCTGCAGTGAGTTGCCATGTTTTCCTCCAGTCGTCTCCCCAGTAGTCTCGCTATAGCAGTGAAGGAGTTGCTCATCCTGTAGATGTCTTTCCCGCAGCCTCCCAGTAATGACGGGTAACGGTCGGTCAGAGATCTGATCTCCAGCAGCAGCGTGTGATGAAAACTGTGCTCCATGCTGCCGAGCAGAGACACCAGGTAGACCAGAGAGCTGTGTGCATGAGTCTGAAGGAAGCGACAGAGAGAAAGAGATTAAAATCATAATATGTGATGTTTTAGTCCACGGTGGACCTGGTATTAAACTTAATGTTGAGTTATGTTAGTGTTGTTTCATGGAAAGACAGCAATTTTTAAATTGACACGTATTTGTTTTACATTTCCAGGCAGTTTGAGGGGATTTGGTGAAACAAAGATTAATAAATACAAACACATGAAGCTGATTTTATATATATATATATATATATATATATATCCAAATAGCTTAGTTTTCCAATAAGCCTTACAAACACACATCCTGCTTTTTGTTTAAACTGTATCCAGAGATATATACAACCTTGTCAGCTTTGACACAAAATAATAACTAGAAAGCTTTAAACTCTCTGTCTCTCTTGCATATTTGAGGATGATTCAAAAAGTCCATGTGTTTTCATTTAGTGAACATTTACACTGAGGTTTCTACCTGGCTCATATTGGATTCTGATTCATTATTTAACAAAAAACAGTCGCCATTTTGAGGAAGCAAACAGTCAATACATAAAGTCATAGTAATAACATAAAGTGACACGAACAACTAAATGATCTCCTGAAGAGTTTTCAGAGCAGAAACGATGCCAAACACAACCAAAAAAAACTAAAACATGACATTAAATCTAATATTATCAAAACTCACGTTGCTTGGATTTAAAATCTAAAACTGTTCCCTCACCTCCCCGGACAGACAGCACACCTCATAACAAAGAGAAAAAATGCAGTTACAGTTACTGCACATGTTTCACAAGCTCTCTCTGTAGGATATTAAAGTTATACGAGTACGCCGAATCAACCAGAAGAGGTGGAACTTTGTTTAGGAGTTTCTGAGCTCCAACACAAAGATGAAACAGTCTGAAACAGCATTTATTGTCAAGATGATTTGACTTTTTAAAGACTCACTTGAGTATTTCCAAACAGCATAAGCAAGAAGTTGCATCATTTTAAAGTTTAAAAGCGTGCCAGGTCACGTAACCATCAAACAATTTGAATCTTGTTTAATTGTGTGGAAAAAAAAAAAAAAAAATGATGATGACTCGTGACTAATAAGTATGTAATGTAAAATCCAATGAAAGAAAATCAGTTTTTCTAAGAAAGAAAAAAATGTTGAAATTAATTATAAACCTTTGTTTTTCAACAGATTACAGCTGAGGAGCAGATACTGAGCGCCGATCTGACAAGAAAGAAGTGGATGAAGATGATTAATGAATCATGTTTGCACAAAAACACAAACTGACACAGATTCACATTTCTCTAAAAAGACACAACTTGGCTCATTCATTTCCATCGCTGCGTTATCACAAGTCCAACAACAACAGCAGCCAATCTCTTCTGGCAGTAGCACATGTGCTTGTGTCTCAGAGATATCTGTAAAAAAAAAAACCTCTAATTTGAAAACTGAATGATTCAGAGTTTTTAAAAGAAAAACAAAACACTGCAATGCTCCATCAACATGCCAGAAGTTTTTCTTTTGTTCCTTTTTTTCTCTTTCTTTCCTTGTTTGTTCGCTTGGTTTCCCCCTGATTGTCCATTTGATCTCTGCTTCCTTTGGATCTGAATTGCGGCCTCAAAAACCGACTCACTCACTAACTAGACACATGAAGTTACTGCTTCATAGTGAACATGAGTGTGTGTTTTCTTTCTCAGGGAGCAGTGACCACAATTATATTCTGTATATATCTGCTAATTTGGACTGTGTGAACAGCCCAAACGACTCCATCAGAGCCCGTTGGGACCTGGTCTGAGACCAGGACTGGATATCTGTGATGTTAGAAAACTGGAGGAGTCTGAAGAGACTGACAAAGAGCGACAGCCAATCAGAGGAGGGATGTGAGATAAATGCTGCTGCTGTCTCACTGATTCACTCACAACCACGTTTAAAAGTCTGACGTTTTAACGCTTTTTCTTTCATTTTCACTTTCTACAAACTCCCCGTGTCTGATCCAGATGTTACCCGGTACCGGGGAGGTCTGCTGCTGATTTCAGCTCCACCGTGAAAACCAGCGTGTTGCCATGGTGATGTTTCTCAGAGACTGAGACTCACTGATCGATGGTGAAGTCGACTGGTGTCAACTAGACTTTACCCAGATGGTAAATCAATATGTCATATGATTCACCATTTACCATCAACCACCAAAATCAGTTCATCATTCTATGTGTTTTACCTTCTCAATAAGTTCACTTCACATAAGAAATAAACTACAGAATTAAAAATAACAAAGACAAAACAGATACCAAGTATCTGAAATACTAAGAAGAGTAAATAATTTAATGGAACTATTCTGTTTCCATCCTTCATATTACTTCTGACTTGTTATTGACTCAGATCCATCCCCCACAGGTTGGCAGGAACCACTCTGCTGTTAAAGTAAGTTCTTAATAAGCGTATTTGGTTTGTAATCAAACTTATTTTGTCCATTAGAAAACAGTAAACCAAGTTAATGTTCTGAAATCGCTCTTTTTGACTTTTTATTCATATATTTTATACATTGAAAACCTAATTAGCACAAAGTTAATATGAGCAAATAAGACTTAACAGTAAAATGTAGAAGAATTCAACATCAGCACCGACCACAGCCTCAGAAATCACCATGGAGTTGAATTAACACTTCTCTGAAGTGACGTCAACACCGAGTGAAAACATTTCACTTCATCAGACGTGAATCTTTACTACACGACCACTGGACTGAACCTCGTGCAGCCTGGAGGGGGTTTATTTCACTCTGAGACCTTTGATGAGAATTGTGATATATTCTGATCTAACAAGCGTCCAGAAACGTAATATAGACTAAGTCCTTCAGGAGGTAAAGGAAGCCAAAGAGAGAGTGTTGTGCAATCCAGTTAGAATCAAGTGTGTGTGTGTGTGTGTGCATGCATACGTGTGTGTGTGTGTGTGTGGCACAAACACGAGCCCACGGGAGGCACTCTCCACTGCCATCACCAGGAGGCCTCTGCAGAGGCATTTCCCAGAAAAACATGGGTTATTTTCCAAATGGTTCCAATGTGAAGAAAGACAGGACACTGCGGTCCGACCAACTGTGTGTGCGTGCGTGTGTATTAGCGTGTGTGTATCTGTGTGTGTGCGTGATGAAGCTGGGCTGGCAGGTTTTTCGACAAGAAGATTGAGGAGCTTTTGGAGGAAAGGTTGCCGTGGAGTAACAAAAAACGTTATTATGGTTTCCAGCTCCGTGATTACTGTGTGAAAGTGTATGTGTGTGTCTATATGTGAAGGAAGGAGGGGAGGGGCACTTCATCTTGAGACAGTCGTGATGTATTTTCCCCTTTGGTTAATTTTCCCCAAATTGTTACTAAACTGCCTTAAACAGACCCAGAGGAGAAGAGCGAGTGGCAGCTCTCACCCTGTCCTGCTGTCACCTTCATCACTACACACTCATGTTTCAGACTAATCTGTGACCTCATCCTACCCGTCATTACAGAGCTGCATGGGAAATTATATATTACAAGCTATGTCTGCACAACACAGGTTGACACATCTCTCTCATACACTGTACTCAACTAGCTCAGTTTGTTAACTTTTCTCCAACTCGCATGTAAACACAAAGTGCAGCTGAGCTGATGGACAAACACTTGTTTTTTTTTAATGATTTTTAGACTTTTTTTTATTCATCCTAAGAGGAACATGAATGGTTTTGGGTAATGTGATGCTAATGAGCCTGATAGTTGTCAAGACTTTTACTGAAAACCACAACCAACAAGTCTTTTAAAGGGTTTCAACAATCAAAGTTTCAATCAAAGTTTCTCCAGATGGTCGAGGAAAAACTCAAGCGGTCACCAAACTTATTGGCAACATTGATGTTGGTTCAAAATTCCACCACAATTCATCAAAATAGTTGAGATACAAACTGACAAACCCGCCAATCTTTTTAAAATGTCACCTCGCTGTCTGATCTGGTCTCTGGGCTGATTAACCTGCAATCAGCAGCTCAAGTGTTGGAGCCGAGGCCTCCAGTCACAATGAGTCACAGCTAAAAACACCACTTTGGACTTTTAGAGAGAAGAGCTATTAGTGGCAAATGAGCAGCCAAGTCTGTGGAACAGCCAAGTGTTAAACCATGGGTTGGTTGAAACGAGGCCCGTGGGACAGATTTAGCTTCATTTGAAATTAATTTTGACATTTTACATCTCCACAAAGCGTAGAATACTGTGGAGGTTGAAGTAGTTATTACTCCAGGTACATAAATGACTTTACTTCATCTAACGTGATGTTTCTTTTGGTTAATGCTTTTTTTTTTTTTTTTAATTGTATTAAAGCTGCATCAACAACAAACAAAGATATTTTTCTTTTCCCACCAGACAGAAGAAGACAGAGATGCTCTCGATCAAAGATGGACGTAGGCGTCAGTCGGCCGTCGAAACCTCCGGATCTGTCCGGTGTCGGACCGAAGGTTTTATACTTGGCACGACAACAAAGAACGAGTCATGTGAGATTGCAGCCCATTCCTTCCTACTAATTAAAATAATCACTCCTGCCTGTTTCTGTGTGTGAATACCCACTGTCGGGCAGATCTAAGGTGCATTTTAAATGCACGTGAGTGTTTGTTGCAGAATCAAAAGAAAAAGAAAAGTTCAGAGTTGAGTTGAGCTGTTTTCTGTCTCGTCTCTTCGTCTATTTTTATATTTACTCATTTTCAGCTTGTATCTATGTGTGTGTTTGTGTGTCTTTACCTCGCTAATGATGCCGACAGTGCCGTGGATTTTAGCCACGTGACCCAGAAGAGCGGGGCATTGCTGTCCCACAATCCTCAGCGCCGGCAGGAAGCTGACCAGCGATGAAGGACTGGCCTGTGACACGTCGACCAGCGCGCCCAGCAGGGCCTCGGTTAGAGACTGGTCTCCGAGGTAACCGACCAACGCAGGCACCTGAGGGCTTAACATCTGGATGGAAAATAAACATAAAGCGTGATTTATCATTTCTGACTGTAACAGTAGGACGTTCTGTCACTAACGCTACCGAACAGGAGCCTGATGTGTCTTTAATGAAGGCTGGAGGTGAGAGAGGTGACCTTGGAGCGAGATGAAGAGTCCGGTGACTAATAATAAACAAAAGCTTTAGTGTAGAACCGTCTGGACAAACTGAGAGAACGAACAATTCCTCCTCATTATCTGTTCTGGTCACACTGGACTGCTCCGGATCAGACAGAGAAACGACCACCATCGCCGCCTCCTGCTGCTACTTTATGACTCACTTGTTCTGAAAAATCACATTACTATGAAACAGTGTGAGGTTTCTCAGCGAGACCATGTTTGATGACTGAGCATTAAAATGATTTAATATTAACGTTACTTATCAATGCTTCTTATGTTGGTATTTTCAGCACAACATCAGTTCCAGTAAGTGGATCTGAGGAGGAGAAATATGCTGAGTGGCTGTGTGGTGGGGTGGAGATTAGAATAACTCCAGATGGCTGTTTTTTTTTCTCCAGTTCATGTGAGTGAGACTATCCATATCTTAGCAGCATGTGCTTGTAAGTGCTGGTATGTGGTACTTTCCCCCCCATTATGTTGAACAGATCAGCAGATTTTACTTACAAAATATGTAGAAATAAGACAATTACTTAGAAATATGTACTCACTCACTAATTTACTGACTCATTTACTGACACATTTACTCAAGACTAAAGCCTGAGTCAGAGACTTTTAGAGGAAAAAAAAAAGCCCCACATGTAGTTAATTGATTCTAGCTGATACAGGTCTATGGCATCTCTGAAAAAAAAAAAAAAAAAAAACGAAACACTGGTGCCAACAAAAAGATTTTGAAAGAAGTGATGAAATGTTTTGTATTTAAATAGTGGGATAATTCACTCCATGTGTTTGTTTTAAAAATACAACACAGGAAAAAACATTCTGTACATTCTGTTTAATTTCTAACAAAACAAACTAGATGAATAACTGTAAAGAAAAAAAAAAAAAAACCACACTCACTAGCGGATGTTGCTCTGCGACCATCTGAATGAGTCTGATCAGGTGATGTCGCTCGGGGGGTTCCAGCTGTGACATCATCGCAGTCAGGTTGCCAAGGTGACGGTGGATGGTGTCTGGTTGTCTGGGATAAACCGATGGCAACACTCGTAACAGCATGTGGTTACCTGCCAAGGTCAGAGAGAGAGACTGTTCTCAACAAATACTTCATCTAACAGCAGTTCGACGTTAAACAAATCTTATAAAATACATATAATTAACCCCAAAATATCCCATTTTCGTTCCCTTTCAAAATAAAAGCTTGTTTAGATTCTTCTTGATGTGTGTGACACTTTATTTATTTACATTTTTATTCATTTTCATTCATTTCGCTGCTTTTTATATATCCTATACTGGATAAACAAAGACAAGTGCTTCTGTGTACAATGTGAAGCAAATGTTTTAAAGTGGTGGTCTGGAGTCATTTCAACCCAGAGTCTATTTCATCCATGAATATGAGTCAAACTCCCCCTCAAGAGATATTTTACGTTGGTTGAAGTTATATAGAGTCTGACCGTCTTTTATGTTCACAACCAAATAGTTAACAATGAAAGTAAATGGGGCAGTCAGCCAAACGTATCTAAATTGTCATTTTTTAACAACTAATAAAGCTCAAAATATCACTTCACTTCTGGTCACATCAGCAGATTTGTCATTTTCCTGGTCAACAGGTCAATGTGTCCGTGAAGAGCGAGGAAAATGTTGAATCTGCTGATGTAGAACAGCCTTTGTCACCAGTTGTTATAAAACTAGACGTTGGGTAAGTCTTGTAAAACAGTGTTTTTAATAAACTTTCAGTTCACTTACTAAGTTATCAGTACTTCAGTTTATGTGTAGGGACCCTATTCATGCTACTGCTGAAGTGAAGTGATATTTTGAGCTTTATTAGTGGTTAAAAAATGACAATTTAGATATGTTTGGCTGACTGCCCCATTTACTTTCATTGTTAATTATTTGGTTGTGAAAACAAAAGACGGTCAAACTGGATATTACTTCAACCAACGTAAAATATCTCTTGAGGCGGAGTTTGACTTGTGCAGATAACATTTACTGAACATTTTGGATAATAATTATATTTATTAAATTTTTTAAAATGCATTTGTCAAACTCATGCCATTTTCTGACCACTCTAGATATCCAGCACTATGTTCCCAGAGCTCAAAAATGAACCTTTTGCCTGTAATTTTATTGCTACCAGCTGACAATTAGAGCCAAGTTGTCTGTAATTTGAATGTTGTGTAGCTATAAGATTACTGTTATTGTTCTTTTGGAAAACATGCACAAGATTCCCAGTCAAAACACAACATCTGTGTTTCGGAACAAAACTTTCTCCATTTGTTGTCAACATTTGCTCAGTGATGTTGATGCAGAAAAAAAGTCAGTTCTGACGCATGAGTGGACATAGAGGCGTTTGTAAATCAGCACGCAGCCCAACAAAACCCACGGCATTACCCAACAGCCCTCGACTCACGTATGAAACATCTTTAAATGATTCACATTGTTGAACAAAGACTTTTGTTTTGCAAATGGTAGGTTCACTTCAACATTTCAAACAATGGCTTTTGTATCCTACGTTGATCCAAACGCGACACAGCAAAAGATATTGTAAATTTAATGTTTCACTAATTATAAAAGCTGCATAGAATAAAAAAAACTGATGTCATAGACGCTGAGGGTTTAAACCATGGGTCAGATTATATGTGGTGTTAAATGCTTTGGGATTTATTCTAATGGTATTTTATTGAATTTGTCACATCTGGGACAGATGGAACCAATGAAAATGAAGAAAGACAATGGAAGAACAATTTTAAAAAGTAGAGGTAATTTCAAAGCAGGGAGGAGCTGATGTATGAGTGTTACAGTTCATTGTTGTTTTAAGTCAAATTCTCTCAAAAATTGAAAAAATCCTGCAAGTTACTTTTGCATTGACTTTGACATCTGTTCCAAGATCAGTAGCTGAAAAAAAATTTAAGCCACATGTTTTACACCAAAGATAATCCACAGCTAGAACAGTCACATACTGTTCTGTACAAAGGAGATGAGAGCAGCACATAAAGATTTAGAAAAATGACTATTGGCTACTTGTTCCATCCCGTCCCTTTAATCATAGATCATACTGTATAACATCCCTCCGCCATCTCCACACTCACACAAATCAACACAAAGTCAGACAGATACAGTCGACGTACAGAAAGAGAGAGAGCTGGTAATAACCATAAAGCTGAAGTTGTGGCGTTTACAGGTCTGTTCAGAGGAATGTTAAAAGGCAGGAGGAGACGAGAGTCTGCACAGAAACACACTGCGAAGGATTTATAGCACTCACTTGCTTGAGCAGCCTCAGGCAAACACACACACTTATATACACACATCTAAGTGTGTGAGGCACAACCTGGCTCTGTCGATTATTGATTAAATCTACTTGGTTTGTAAATCAGCTGTGTTCGACTCCCACTGTATCTGCCTACAGCTTCTTACTGTGAATGTGTGTGTGTGTGTGTGCACAGTATCTGACCTTCATTCCTTCATTCCAGCTTACACCCAACCCATCATAATGACTTACAAATCTCAGTAAAAATATCCTGTGATGACCTTTGGTCCTTTTCGAACACAAAGGCAACATTTCTGAAAATGCTCCTCGGACATTTTCCGAGAGGAAACACAGAACACAACTGATCTGTCAAACTATTGTTAACTTTATGTGAAGAGGCAGGAGACAACATGATGGCTTTTCTTTTAGTGTGCACATTTTTCCAAATGTCACATTAGAATCCAAATGTGATGAACAACTTTGAACATAAAAAAATGACTAATACCCCTCTTGGCTATTTTTTTAAAGTAATATTCTTCCATTGTCCCAGCTATATTAAAATGTCTGTGTAAAATACTTCCATTATGGTCCTGAGAGGACACTAAAACAGCCTGAGTCATGTGAAAAATACTTTAGCTGAAGCTGTAGAGACGATCAAGAGAGATATGAGAAAGCACTTAAAGTAAGATGATAAAGATAAAGTCCTGTTCCTCAATATAAATATCAATAGAAATCTTTTTTTAAAGTGACGGTCCAGAGTAACATGAACCCAGGGTCTATTTCACCATGAATACGAGTCAAACTCCTCCTCAAGAGATATTTTACGTTGGTTGAAGTAATATCCAGTTTGACCGTCTTTTGTTTTCACAACCAAATAGTTAACAATGAAAGTAAATGGGGCAGTCAGCCAAACATATCTAAATAGACAACTTTTAACCACTGATAAAGCTCAAAATATCACTTCACTTCAGCAGTAGCATGAATAGGGTCCCTACACATAAACTGAAGTACTGATAACTTAGTAAGTGAACCCAGAGTTTATTAAAAACACTGTTTTACAAGACTTACCCAACGTCTGGTTTTATAACAACTGGTGATGAAGGATGTTCCACATCAGCAGATTCAACATTTTCCTCGCTCTTCACAGAC
The DNA here is from genome assembly GCA_016801845.1 of Polydactylus sextarius. Taxonomy (NCBI): domain Eukaryota; kingdom Metazoa; phylum Chordata; class Actinopteri; family Polynemidae; genus Polydactylus; species Polydactylus sextarius. The sequence continues at coordinate 2,210,776 of CM028924.1, forward strand.
ACATTGACCTGTTGTTCAGGAAAATGACAAATCTGCTGATGTGACCAGAAGTGAAGTGATATTTTGAGCTTTATTAGTTGTTAAAAAATGACAATTTAGATACGTTTGGCTGACTGCCCCATTTACTTTCATTGTTAACTATTTGGTTGTGAAAACAAAAGATGGTCAAACTCAATATTACTTCAACCAACGTAAAATATCTCTTGAGGGGAGTTTGACTCGTATTCATGGTGAAACAGACTCTGGGTTCATGTTACTCCAGACAATCACTTTAAATAAAGACTAAAGATCTTTTGTTGTTGCTATGGAGCAACCTGTGAATATTTTCATTATCACTTCATTTCTCAATTCATCATCATAAAGCTTTGGTTGAACACAGGGACATTCCCTTCATATTTAACTATGCACAACACTTGCCAAAAGAAACTCCTTCACGGTCAACTCCAATGTAAGGTCAATGTACGGGACAGAAACTACACAGATCGGCACATATGATATCTGCAGGGACGTTTTTTTTTTTTTTTTTTTTTGAGAGCTTTACGACTTAAACATGTTTTCTATTGCTTCCAACACTCATTTCACGTGTGCATGTCCCACAAGTCATATATCACGCAGCTTGAGTAACCCTCAGGTGGGTGAGGGCGGGAGAGGAACTGTCAAATCAAAATGTAAGAGACAGGAGACAAAATCTCTTAAAGCTCATATCTTTGGGATTCTATACATTTTTATCGTATGAGAAAATCCCGACCCCTTGCGTTGCAGTAAAATACAGTTTAAAGAATTCAAGCCCATGTAAAACACGACTGTCTGAGTGTCTGGAAACGATCCAGTGACCAGAGCATAAACAAAGATGTGCAAAGGTTTTTTGTTTCACCAACTGCAGACATGACTGAGAATGTCTCATGCATAAAAATATCAAAATCATAAAGTCTGCAATATAACAGTCAGCCAGATGTACACCAGAACAATACAGATGTATATCTACACACTCTCCTGCAAAGCTTAAACTCAATGACCATCTTCCCCTTTCACCCAGATAACTTCACCCTCCAGACTCGTCTTTGTCTGTGTCAGAGACAAACTGTCCCGTCCGTTCTGACTTGAACTCTTCATCCTTTATCATTTTTTAAAGAATGCGAGGAGATTTAAGACGGTGACGAGGACCCGGCACACTCACTGAGTCAGCAGAAATTAAGAGCAGCTGGTTGACGCATCTGTGGTCACATAGTTGGTGTGAAGTAATGTCAACACTTCATACATGAACAGGTCATTTGTTATCGCATTCGAACAAACATTTTCTAAGAAGATGATGTCACACTGCAACATTTTATTGTGAAAAGTAACTATTTCCTGCTGTAAACGTCTTTATAAAGTGTGAGAGGACAATCCTGAGACTTAAAGTTCATATACAACTGATGTAATGATACGTTTTGTTGCAGAAAAAGGTTAAATTTGTATGTAAATCTGTGTCCTGTATTGAGAATATCTCCACTTTCACACCATCATTCATCATTTCATCAGTTTCCTTATTTATATGTATTATATTCCTTCAAACACCTTAACTGACAGATTCCTGCTCTTAAGGTAAAAAAAACCCAAAAACCTCTGATGGCAGAGACACCAACTGATGAATCATTCATACATGAAGGTAACTAACACTTTCCTGGAAGATTATATAACATTTTCATGGTTTCTACAAAATAAGATACTTTTATCCAAAGAAAGAACACATGATGTCTGAGATGCAAATGAAAACGTGTGTATTGTACATGCATGCACACACATATTGAAGTGATTTCTTTACTGGGAACTGTATGGAGAACATATATGATGGGTTTCCAGCTGGGTTGCTCAAATGTAAATCTCAGGTGGCGGCCAAACGTCAAGATATGGAAGCGTTTACGACGCACACGGACACGGAAATGGCAAGAAAAATGTAGCTAAAAAACTACTATGTTTTAATTCCCACTCACTATTAAAACAACTTTAAATCAAATTTGTCATTTCTCCCTCAGAGTTTAGAGTCTCTGATCTTTTAAAGTCGATCAGACTCAAACTATGGCAGATATAATAAAACGTTGATGTTTCTTATGCAACAGAAACATTTTTGCTAAAATTCCAAGAATGAGTCAAAGAATCTCTTGTTTGATCTACAGACTTCAATGTGATATCAAGTGAAATATTATAATCCGTGGGTTTCATCGGCTTTTTTTCATTGCTTGTTTGTGTGTTTTGAATTATGAGACACATGCCCTGTTCTCTCATGCTCTCTTCTTCTTCTTATTCTCTTCTTCTTCTATGTTTTGACAACTGGTTGTGGATTCAAGGGAATGAATCTCATTATTACCAGCGGGATTCAAGTGGGTAAAAAACTTGACAATTGTGAAATAAGATCAACTTCATATGATGTCCTTTCCAAACACACACACACCCAACAGTGATATCATGATGGACCAACGCATCCTGGAGTTGTTCCAAAAGGTAAACTATTAAAACAAACTGAATGTTTATGCCACAGATGTCTTCTCTTCTTTCCCTTCCTGTTTAATTTCTTTATTGCAAAACATGGGAACATCTCAGATTTTTGTTTTGAAATCATTCAAAAGTATCTATTCCTGTTTTTTTTTCCCTCAAAGTGATGTGATACAGATATTTGTAACAGTTGCTACACACATTTTCACTTCCATCACTTATCTTTTACACTTTTACTTAATATGACAATGTGTGATTCTCTGACACAAGAGTGAAATCTTTCAGTACCTCGTCAGCTTTTATGTGTCTAAATTACTTTCATTCTTTTCACCTTATGGTTTAGATTTGTTTCATATAACATTAACACGTCTTTTTTGCTGTTGTGCTGCTGTATTTATGTTTTCTTTTGCTGAAGATGAAGAGAAGATGCAGACAGGTGCACAGGACAATGAAACTATGCAAAAGAAAGTGTTTGTTTCGACTCAATATAAAAGCTTCAATGAGCTGGCAGGCGAATAAACCAATATTGTTTTCTATCAAGCAGCTTTTTCCTATTTTTTTTTCCTCCTCAACCTCACACAACTCCTTCTCTCTTTGTGTGCAGCTGTGTGAATGAAAAGGTTGTTCCTCCCTGATAACAAGTGAACAAGGGTGTGTTTCAGTAGGTATTTGAGAGAAAGAAAAACAGCTACAATGAAAGAGACACACAGACCGACAAAGATGGAGGAAGGGAAGGGAAAGCAGGATGAGAGAGGGAGAAGAAGGAGATGGAGGAGATGGAGGGTGGGGGGTCCTGAAACGCCACCAGGGAGTTATTATTTCCATTCCCTTAAAAGTACTCACATAAGCATAAACATTAGACTACAGTGTTCACACTCACATTACACTAATACACATGTGGTGTATGTAAATATACACAGACACACATGCCAACATGGTGAAACTGACAAATAAATAAATAAACAGAGAAAAGCAGGAGAACAATAAACCCATTTAGAAAACCCTGATGTCTGGGTTCCATTCAAACTTCCCTCAGCACACATACACACACACACACACACACACACACACACACACACACACACACACACCCCCGTCTCTGCATGGGGTAAAAAGCAGGAAAGTTTGTGCTCTCTGCTTCCTCCCCCCTCCTCCTCCATTAGCACTTTCCCCTTCTCTCTTTCTCTCTGCGAGTCGCAGGAGCTGCAGTTGTATCCGATTACAACACACAAGCTACCTCCAACGACGCATTACTCACCGCCCCGCACGTAGGATGGAGACGGAGCTCAACCTCAACATGTCTGTGCTGATGAGAAGTGTTTTCACAATGATGGAAATTTAGCAATTTTTTTTTCTTTGCCATTTTGTGCATGTTTTGTGTATTTTTGTGTAATAACAAATTTAATGGTCGCAGAGGTTTATGGTAAAAGCTTAAAGATGATTAGATTTTAGATAAAACTGAGAAAGGTTTAATTTTAAGACTTGATTCTGGTTTTTATTAACTTGTTTTACTCTGTAATTAATGTGAATGTTGAGATTTGTTGCCCAAATAACTACCACATTTACTTTAACTGGCAAAACATCAACATTAACATTAAAAAATATGATTTAAAAACAATAAGTAAAGTGAAAATTTCCTGTATGCTCATGTCAGAGTTTACATGAGATTAGGAGGTTTAGATAATCTTGTTAAAGGTTATGAGGGAAATAAAGATTTATCCTTTAAGAATAAACAGAGTAAAAGTTGTCATAAGTGTTGTATAGGAATACATATGTCCGTGTGTGTGTGGCAATCCCTCTCCCTGATTGGAGGACTCTCCAGGCTTCCTGCCAAAGGATTGCTCAGCATTTAATGAGAAAAATGAGAAAGACAGCGAAAGAGAGAGAGAGAAAGAGTGTGTGTGTGTGTGTGTGTGTGTGTGTGTGTGTGTGTGTGTGTGTGTGAGAGAGAGAGAGAGAGAGAGGTGGGAGGAGGGACAAGAGGTGTATCAGAGTCTTGAAAAAGAGAGTGTCGGACCTGCAGCTCTGTAGAAACCGAGACAGACAGAAAGAAGCAGGAGAGACTAAAACACACACTCACACAGACAGTCTGACTGAAACCTTCTCTCACACACACACACACACACACACTGAGCAGCAGCAGCAGCATCATGTTTTGGTGGAGGATCCCTCAGACAGCGTGTGTGTTGTCACTGTGTGTGTGTCTGCTTCTCGCATATGAGGATGATATTGATATCAAATACACCGACAACTACTTCAATGAAATCCAAGGCGAAGATACGGTCGACCGTGAGTAAAGTGTGCATGTGTGACTGGAGACTTATCTGATTTACATCCTCACATGGACGTGGTTGTAATTTAATTCAGTTCTAAGGTGTGAAATCAATTCCTTGTAGGATTCATGCATGGCTTTTGTGTCAGAGGTTAGATCAGGACATTAGATTAGTTGTTCTTACATGCTTGGTCTTTTTTATTATAGATCACATAAATTACAGTTGAAATGCAGAAACAGGCGAAACATCTGATTTAGTCTTCGATTTGAAACAGATGCACTGAGCATCAGTCACTAAAAACAGGGCAGAAACGTGTAAAAGTAGCCGTTTTTTCACTGCGACTGAATGGCAACATCAGCATGAGAAGACAGCGACATGGAAATGTGTGAGTGGGTTGAGTTTTATTCATTTGGTGATTACAAGAGATGAGCAACATGTGCTGAGCCAGAAAATCAACACGAGGCTGATACATGTTACAGCATGAATGACTGGACACTGGCTGCAGAAATTCTTCTCTCAGCTGTTCTGGAAAGAAACAGTGTTTCTCTGAACCGTCCGTGTGAATGTGTGAGTGTGCACATAAAACGAAAGTGTGAGCTCACGCATGTTTTTGTGCATCCAACTGGCCTCTCATAGCTCGCATTTGTTTGTTGTTTTAAAGCTGGCAGGAGGTCTAATTGCTGCAGCAGCAGCAGTTACGGGCAAGAAAGTTTGGTGTGGGTAAAGCCTGGGAGGTGATTAAATGTGACTGAGGCCGAAATGACAGAGAATAGTGAAATACAAACAAAAAAAGAAGAAGATTGTGCGACAAAGCCTAAAGGAGGACACAGGTCACGGCTCCTGACCTGCTCAAATATCTGATTAGATTTTAGATTAATGAGAAAGGTCATGACCCCGTTCATTTAAAGACTGACAGGTTAAAACAAAGACATGTAGCAGGTGACAAAACACATACCATACCTTGACTATTGATTATTTAACATGATTATTCATCTGGCAATTGTGTTCTTAATTATCCAGACATTTTAGATCTGTTCCTCTTCAAAATAAGAGCTCAGTGTCGTATTAGTAGAAGTGACGTACAGTAGGTAAAAACAACCACAAAGGCTCAAAGGTCCAACCAAAGAAATATCCGTCTAAAATATCATTTTACACTCTACTTACTCCCAGAACCATCAAAAACTCATTCATAAACTACTGTCAGACCTGAGCGTTGACTACAGTGAGTCAGAGGGAGCAAAGTGCATGAACTTTCTACCTAATTTACTCTGAACCTTGGGGACCAGCAGCCAAAACAAATCCTGCAGTCCTGTGATATTCCCCCCTCTAAAGTACGTCTGCAGGTATAAACAGACTAAAATGTTAATCAGAACAGTGTGTCTGACACATATTCTCATTCCTGGATTGTTTTACCCCCCGTGGTTTTGTTTAATCCCACCTTCCCCTAAAGTTTCTCTCTCTCTCTCTACTTTAACGCCCCCTCTCAGTCTCCACAGTCGCATTAAAAATCAGATGTTTTTGCCAGAAAAACAGCAGCAAGATGGTTTATGACCCAGTTGCCCCATTTCTTTATCATCTAGTAATACCCTTCATTCTACCTGCAGTTCAACTGTCTACCTCCGCTGCTTCTGCCAGAGTATCTGACACAATGAGAACTTTTAGTAGAACATATTGTATGAATGATTGAACGACCAAAAATCAGTTAATTAGCTTTGAAAACCCACGTTTCTTCTCTACATTCACAATGAAGGAACCTGATTGATTTCACTTTCTCTTCCTCTTTCCAGCCACACCGACCTCTGCTCCCTGCAGCTCTTCTGAACTGACCAAGTGGGACAAACTCTTCTCAATGCTGGAGAACAGTCAGATGAGGGAGAACATGCTGCTTCAGTACGCCGACGATATCATTAAGGTGGAGATGGGGTCAATGCGTGAAGAAATGCTCAGGTTGGTTGGACGAAGTGGTCAAAGTAATAACAATTCAAATGAGATTAGATGAAATTCAGTGACACTAAAGATGATTGATGATTGAACGTTCACATTGGTTCATTTAATCAGATTTGTAGCCCAGTACGGTGGCTCCTGCGGAGTTGCAGTGGAGGCGGCGGGAAGAAGGACGGCCTTGCAGCTGGAGGGTCGCCTCAGAGAAATCCTGGAGCGCCTCAAACTTGCAGATCAGAGTTCAGCTGCAGCCTCAAATTCTGTTGGGAACTCCAACATGGAGGCGACGTTAAATCAACTCCTCTCTGTGGCACAAACCCAAGCTTCCCGACTCACTAAGCTAGAAACCAGTTGCTTCAGCAGTTCTGGAGCCGTGATGAGGATGAACACCAAGACGGGATTCCAGCATCTGCAGAGTGGAGCAGCTGGGCATCCCGATCAAGAGGTCACATCACGAGAGGCGGCTCTAGACGTTCTGTTAGCTGCTCTGCAACAGACGAAGGTGGAGCTGGAGGAGGTGCTGAGGTCATCGAGGCAAAGACACCTTCCTGCAGGTAACATATCTGTCTCACCATCAGCAAACTGTGTCTGTCTTTGCCTGTTCCTTCCTGTTTCTTCGTATTTGTCTTCACCTTTCTTGACAGTGCCACCCCAACAACCTTCCACCTTTAGTTTTTTTTTTTTCTCTCCACTCTGACACATTCAGGTCACACTTGAAGTAAAAGTATGAGATCCCTCCTCCTCCTCTGTTGAACCTTGTTTCTGAACAACTAATCATGCAGCTTGTGTTTGTCCTAAATACCTTTTACACTTCTTCAGTCTGTCTCCAGGCGTACTGTCCTTAAGTAACAACCTATCCTTCATTTAACCCTTGAAAATTAGCTTCAGTCAACATGGTTACGTTAAACAAGAGGAAGGTCTTTTTCCAATCACCTATTTCAGTTCAACATTTATGATTAAGGAGTCTCAGTCAAGAAACTTAGAGATCAGACAGATTAGTGAGTATTTCATCAACCTATATATGTTTTCACTTGAAGATATTAGGTATTTGACACATTAAGAGTTTTCATTTGGACATTATTAGTGTAAATACAAGTTAAACATAGAGTAAGTTTAGTTCAACAAAGGTATTACACCTGTGTAAGCCAGACATCTTAATGTCTTTGAACTGATCAAATGAAAACTGAAAACTAACTTATCTCATTCATGCGCACACACAAATGCAACACATTTACAGTTCAGAAACGTCATTATGGTTCTAAGCCAAAAAAAAAAAAAAACACACACCAAAGCACCCTGGGAAAGTAAAACCAGCTGGAAATCATCATGAACACACACACACACCAACCCCCCAAAAACCCCACCCAACCACCTCAACCCCCACTCCACCACCACACACACCGACAAACACACACACTCTTTCTTGCATGTTCAAAATGTCTTTCTTCACCGTTGTTTTCTGACGTGGCAGAAACCTGAGACAAGTGTATCTCCTGTTTTTGTGGTTGAGAGTGTGTCTGTTAAAGAGGAGGGTGAGACAGAGGGAGGTATCTAGACAAGATAATGAAAAGAAAAGAAGGTGAAACTAATGAAAAAGGAAAATAATGAGGAGACTAAAGAGTGAAAAGAAGAATAACTGAGGATAAACAGTCTTTCACAAAACAAAAGTAGCTTTTGAAATGTAGAAATTAGAAAGTTTATAAAATCAGAGTGAATATTTGTGAAAGAGTAAAAACAAGAACAAACCACTGAACTAGATGAACCAGAAAAGATGAACCAGAAAAGGAAGAGTGTGTGTGTGTGTGTGCGCTGGTGGAGCAGGAAGAAAATAACTTTCCATGACTCATGATATCATCACCTGATTATGAACTGAACTTTGAATGTTTTTCATTTAACCTGAGTGTGTTAAATACAGAAACGACAAGCATTTACTGATCAATTATAATCTCAAATTACAGTACGAACTGAAAGACGTTGAGCTGTAGCAGCTATAACCAGTGTGGAGTTCCTCAAGGTTCAATTTCAGGCCCATTTGTTTTCTCTTATTTATGCTCACACTTGGACATATTATAATGTTTCTGTTCTATGCTAATGACAGTTTTACATTTCCTGATTCATGCATATTGTTGCCTCTTATTTGCAACTTGCAAAGTTTAACATCTTAATGTTTCGTTGCATCGTCATTTATCTTTACCGTCTTCTTGTTACACAGGTTGTGACATGGCTCTCCTCTTCCCGATGCGTTCCCGTCGAATCTACACCTCCGTCATACCAGATGCTCCTCTCTCCATCTCTTCCTTCACCGTCTGCATGTGGGTGAAGCCAGTCGCCGTCTCCAACAAAACTGTGCTCTTCTCCTACGGAAACCGTCGCAACCCGTATGAGATCCAGCTGCTGTTTGGCGGCGACTCCGCACTCCTCACCATCGGAGGAGAGGCTCACCTGGTGGAGGCACGAGGTGTGATGAAACCGGGAGAGTGGCTCCACTTGTGTGGGGCTTGGTCGTCCACACAGGGGCTGGCGACCTTGTGGGCAAATGGGAAACAAGTGGCCTCCACACCCGGAGTGGCCGAGGGACACGTCTTACCCGACGGTGGCTCGCTCCAGCTGGGGCAGGAGAGGAACGGCTGCTGCGCTGCGTCTCCGAGCAGCGGCGTGGCAGGGTTTGAAGGAGGGTTCGATCCAAAACTTGCATTCGCTGGGAAGATGGCGGGAGTGAACATGTGGGACAGGGTCCTATCACAGGGGGAGATTACACAGGTCGCTGCCCAGAAAGGCCACGGCTGTGAGCAGAGAGGAAACATTGTAGGGTGGGGAATGACGGAGATGATCCCACACGGAGGCGCTCAGTTCATCTACTAACAGACTTCTACTCTTCGTGTTTTTCATCATCGTCATCGTGAATATCAGCGACATTATAACATTACGACTTGTGACTGTTTTTAATCATCGTCATCATCTTTGTCTCTGTAGTTAAATGTTTGAATTATTATGTTGTTTTGTTCATCATCTCCATCACTATTAATTAATGACCGCTAATGCTGCAAAGAACTCTACTGGACGTGTTCAAATGAGAGGAAGCCAATGCTGTGAGAGACTGAACTTTATTTTTGTAACATAACCTTTTGAACTGAGGCCGTAACACACAAGCTGCATTCAACACCACACACACACACACACACACACACACACACACACACACACACACACACACACACACACACACACACTGACGGACATAGTGAAGCTGTATTGTAACAGGAAACATTTACCAAAGACTTAATTATACTGAAACAAAGACAAAGAGTCTTTTGTTAAAGTGAACAGGTTCTGAGCCAATAAACAGAGTGATCACCAGCCATGGAGGAGAAAAAACACTTAGGTCAAGAACAATTACAAGAAATTATCTTATAATAGTAGTTAACTTAGTATTAATACATTTTCCCTTTTTTTTTATCCAGATTTGCGCAAGTGCAGTTAATCAATTATCAATGCAAAACCAATTTCCCCCTTTTTCATTTTTATGGAGAAACATTAATATAATAAAATATTTACTTTTCCAACCTTTGCAGTCTTGTAGGTGAAGCTGAAGATGAACTGTTGTCAGTCCTCGTTACAAAGGAAAGCAAAGGTACCGTATTTATACGTTAATGAAGTGTTGTGGTATAATATTCAGCACAGCATGTGATTTTTTTTTTTTTTTTGTGAAATACTTGTGTGACTCAAAACTGCTGTACTTGCTTTTACTACAAGCCTGGCCATATAGTGACTCTAAAAACTATCTTCAAACAGTATTAATATTATTATAATTATTATTTTTTTTATTTTTTCTTGAATTTGTAAAAGTTTTTCAAAGTGTTTTTAAAAACCTTTCTTTTCTAAACTCGTATTCACCAAAGTGTTTACATATTCTGTTCTATTTTGTTAGTGTTTTTATGTAGTTTTCATTTAATTTTAGGGTAATATATATGTGTGTGTGTGTGTGTGTGTGTGTGTGTGTGTGTTTTCTTTTTTGATACTGCATAAAATAATAAGAATAAAACTGTTATCGCTGTTATTGGATTTTTTTAGATTTTAGGATTTTTTAAGATTTTTTTGGATGTTTTTTTTTAGTATGATAAAGAAACTGAGGACAATGTTTACACAATCTAATCTTTTATGAACTAAGTTGCCTTGTATTATAATGTAAAATGTTTTTTGTTACTTTTCTTGCGAAAAAGGTGAAATTGAATGTATTTTGTACATAAATATATTTTGCATAACATGATTGAATGAATGGAGACTGATTTATGAATAAACATTTCAACTTCTTGTTCATCTCCTCGCTGTGTAATCACTGTTTGACATGTGGCATGTATGAAGTTAGTTTGTCCTGATTCTAAATGGAAAATTGATCAAGTCGACCAATCGACCAGGGAAAATCCTTCAGCTTCCCTTAATTTACAGGTATGGAGAAAAGCTACAGTTTATTGGCCACGTTACATGATGTAACCACACGTTTCCTCTGGTAACACGACAAATGCAAGACAAACAGAGAAGATGGTGACACATTGTGTGACTTTTGGTTTTTACTTTCCAGTCGAAGGGCAACAAGAGAAGAAGAGATGTAAACCTTTACAGCTTTTATCATGATGATGGAAGAAGAAAAGAAGAAGATGTTTGTGGATGAGTACGACTTCCTGAAGACCCTCGACTGTTCTTCGACGGTGAACACTGCTAAGAAACATAAAAGATGAGACTCTGGATCGTCTCTAGGATGTAAACAACCTGCTGCTACAGTTGAACCATCAGACACTACGATCATGGAGAAAACCGACGATCAACCAGTTGAATCATCAGTTACAAAGTTCAACATTGGAGGTAAACATTTAAACGTTGTTCTCACATGATAGTTAGCACGTAAAAAGTCAATGCTAAGGCTTAGCATCGCTAGCGTTTAGGGTAACACTTGAAACATGACTTCAAACTGCCAAACAACAGGCAACAGGCTACATCTGCAAAAACTTCATTCGTTTTTGTCATGAAGCTAACAGCAGCTACGTGCTGAGTCAAAGCTTTCAAGGTTGCAAGTTGAAGAGCAAAAAATAGAAAAACATGCACTGGATAAACATTAGAAAAATGCTGAGAGGAGGGAAAGTTATAGTTACTGCTTCCACATCATGTTTGTGTCAGTAAATAATGTTACAATTCTCATGAGAGCAGTTTTGTGCAGATTGACTCAATAAAACTACGACATACAGCTCATATGTATGTATATGTATATATGTATATATATATATATATATATATATATATATATATATATATATATATATATATATATATATATATATATATATATATGTGTGTGTGTGTGTGTGTGTGTGTGTGTGTGTGTGTGTGTGTGTGTGTGTGTGTAGTGAGATAGTTTTGAGGGTTTTATTGTTGCTCACATGTGCTCATAGTTTACAGTGGCACATCCTGCTGCAGGTCCATTAGTGAGACACAACAGATTTCTCCTGCAGCCTCTGCACTGTCTCAAACTTTCTGTTACGAAATGGAAATGCCACCTTACACACACACACACACACACACACCTTCCTCCCAGCTCAACTCTGCCTTCTGTTAACCTTACAAACAAAAGTACAGTAACTACATATGTTTTGCAGCAGGGGAGCCAAAAAAGACATATAACTTTGACAGATGACACATTCCAAACTTGAGTGTTTCCTTAAGATCAGGTTTTACTTTGAGAAGAGAAGGAACTCTTGGCTCTAAATCCCTATAGAGCCAAAGCAATGCCATATGTTGTGGATGTGTGTGTGACATCTGTTAATGACCGGTAAGTTAGTTAGTTCTATTGTGGCGTATTAAACCTCCATACTGCAACCTGCAGCGACGCATACGCCTATAAAACTCACTACACCCTAGGTCGACAGATATAAGAAAGAAACACGAGTCGTGTGCTCTAAAGAACAAAAGAGTGGATGAAATTAGTGAAAAACCAGCTTGTGGCAACCTCATGCAGCAGTAAGAAACCTGCATATAAACATATACATGCTCAGTCCATCAATCCTGTAAGTTCATGTAACCAACCCATCACACCCCCGTCATCAACATCACCCAAAGCCCATTACATCAGCTCACTTCCTGCTGAGAAAAAGAAAGGTCATCTGTTGTTGCTTCATCGTGTTATGGGCACACACACACGTGTGTGTGTCTATGTGTGTGATTGCATGAGGTTGTCGTAGGTTGTCGTCTTGTGTTTATGTTTTGTTGTATTTATGGTGAAGTTTCAGAGGGGCGTAGAGAGTGGTAGAGGGTCCAGGCTTGTTAAAAAGGCAACATGAGGTCGAAACTTTCAGAGCACAGTAGATGAGCCCCGGTGGTGAGTCACAGCGGGGGGTAAAAATCTGAAACTGCCAAGACTGCAATAAAAACTGCCCAAGGAAACATAAATCTGAACTCACTATAATAAAGCCCTCCAGCGAGTGCTGCTCACTTTCATCCTCTCCCCACTTTTAGTGTGTGTGTGTGTGTGTGTTAACCCCCCTAAGTTGGATCAAAGCCACTGGAAAATTTAGTTCACATTTGCATAGAACTTTTCTATCTGTCCCATCTTTTTCTTCTTCTCTCCCTCTTTCACCTCTTTCTTTCTCACTTATTTCTGATTCCCTCTAAAGTCACACACAGCTGTGTGTTTCACTGCAAATTAGCTTCTAACAATTGTCCCACGGAGTGATTTTATGTGAAGGTTTCATAAATCTCTTAGAAAAAAAAAAAAAATCTACAGGATTAGAGTTTTTGACTTTATTTCCCCAGAGCGACTGACATCCATCATCATTATACATGTGTGTGAAGACTACGAGGTGAAAACAACCTATGAAATGAACTAAACTTGAACAGCTCTGATTTTTTTTTAAATCTAACTGTGGTGATGCCAAAAATATTAACCATTAACCATATAGAGCTGTGCAAGAGAAATAAGGAAAAATCAAAGTTAAATCGGGAGAAAGAGACTTTATAACCTGGAAATTATTATTGTTATGTTGTGATTTTTGAAACTAAAACTGTGTGAGGGGGGGGCCTTTTTCACTGTTGCACTGCTAAATACGTGTGCGACAGAGCAACTTGTTGTTTCCACGTTGAACTGACATCATGGCCCAGGGTAGATTTGAGTCAAGACAATAATCTACATTTCTAAACCAGATTAAGACTCAAAATAACACGTAAAGACACCAAAGTGTCCTTAACTTTATAAATGTCCTGACAGATTCTACAGAAGATTGTTGATGAAGTCACTACGTCACCTGAAGTTGGTTTCAACTTGACGCCATCTTCACACCAAATGTTATTTTAAGTCTTTCAGTGATTTAAAAAACAGAGATTTATCTCAACTCAACTCTGTGTCCCTCACACTGTCGTTATGACTCTTTAGGTTGAAATTACAAAACATGAACTTTCTCTAAACTCATCTGATTGATGTGATTTTTCTACCAACACAAAGCTTAAATTCCTAAATATAAATGCATTTCAATGCGTTGTGTGTGAAGAGAGTGGTGGTCAGAAAGTAAGAGGAATGACTCTGTCTAATTTGATGTTATGACTGTGTATTTCTGGGGAGAGGTTGTAGTGTCTCTGTCAACACTTACCAGCATTAATTAGAAGAAATGAATCTTGCTGCACTTGTTCTAACGTCAACATGAAGCCATTAAGCTTCTTTAGTCTCAACTATCCAACTATAATCAGAAAAAAAAAACCTGATTTCTGTTTCCTCATTGGCACGGTTCACTTTGCATCTCTTTTTATTTCCATCTGCCATTTTATGAAATAAAAGGTGTAAAGTGTCTTCCAGTTATTTGAAGCTCCGAGTTCAAAAGAAACCTGGCAACATCTCACTTGTAAAATAAACCAGACAGCAAAGAGCTAAGCTGTTTCACGTGCTGAGCTGTTGGCAGAGAACGAGCTCGGTGGGAGCATCACCGTGGTGGGCACCTCGCTCTGCTGTTGTGCGAGGTGATTAGCACCACGTGCTTGTGTGTGTGAAGTGTTAGTTCGGCACGTTGCCATACATTGATTCACGGAGAACGAGAATTACTGGCTTTCACTTGTTTACCTCCGCCAACGAGTTCATTGCAGTTAATTAATGTGTGAATTTCCTTTGAAATTTGTTTGTCCCTTTAAGCAAAATTTGAAAAAAATTTCCTTGAGGTAGCGTCTGGGATTGACAACTTTATTTAATTTATAACCGTGTAAAAGAGACACACGCTTGTGTCACATGTCGCTCCTTTGATGCAGGAATGCAAGCGTGTTGCAGTAATGTGGGTTTAAAGAAGGAAAGTGTGTCAGATCGCAATCGGGCAGCGCTAACGACGTTAGCATCGCACTAGTCAACGTGAACATAGTGTGTTTATTTAAAAAATGATTTTAAGTCGGTCGATGAGTTGAAGAAGGAAACATAGAGAAGCTGCAAATCAATGAGAACAATCGATTGGTTTTCTATGTTTTGTTTATATGTTTACTTCTACTTACACGAGACAAAACAACACTTTCTCCTCCATAATTCCTCTTACGTATGATTTTCCATCCTGCATCAAAGTGCCATCAGGGAAAAAGACGATTTGTAACAGCTGTTATTTACTATAATAGTCGTCCTCTGGGAGCTGGTAATCATTAAAACAGTGTTTACTACGGCTGATGATAGGACAGGACTGCAGTTACCTACTACAACTAATGATTGCGTCTGTAATTTCTTTTTCCACTCCTGTAAAAACAGTTGATCCCATTGTTACAGGTCCACGGACAGTAAAAACACACACAAGTTCTATTTCTACAAACTAAAGCCACAGATCAACAACAACAACTAAATAAACACAATGACGCCTACAACGGTCTGGTCAGTTGAATCCTGTTGCTGTTCACACTGAGCTTCTCTTTCTCTTTATAGTTTCTACAAAAGACACAAATCCTAACACACACACGTTTCTCTAAGTGTGTAAAAAGATTTGTATCTAAGTGAGGCAACAGAAACTGAGCAAGACGAGAGGAGATGAAAAGGAACTGGATATGAAAAAGGTAAAACTTGCCAAAAACACAAGCGAAAGATTTAACGACATTTATAGAGAAGTCGGCCAAAGTGTAGTTTAGACATCACAGAGATAACGTTAACAGACACAGACACTGAGGTTTAGAGGGAGGAGATTCATATATTTTAATGCACATGTCTTATTTGTACAGAAAGGGGTTTTTGAGCAGCGTGAGTGTGTTTGTGTAGCTGTTTCCTACCTCCCAGCACGCTGAGTGTTATGGCCTCCGTGTGTTCGGCCAACAGGTCGGCCTCAGCTATAGCAGCCAGGGACAGATAACTGGACATGTTCCTGCTCAGCTCCCTGTTCCCTCTCTGGAGGAAGCGCACCGCTACCGGGACGGCCAGCACCATGACCGAAGGACAACTGTAGTTCTGAGGAGACACGATGAGAAAAGACGTCAGGGAAAACACACAGAACAAGAAGATACTCACAGAATAACCACTGACAGAAACACTGTGTAATATAAAGCATGTTGTTCTTCTTGTTGTTCTTCTCTTCTTGTTTTTATTTACTATTTTCTAAAGTAACAGTGATAGATGTTAAACAATAAGCATCAGCGGTAAGTAGCACTTTTATAAATACACTCTTCTATAATGAGTCCAGCAGCATGTGTTGTATGTGATGTGATGTAGACACTTGTAGTTTGAATAAAATAAGAGGACGAGGCTTCAAAATGCTCTAGCGCCCTCATCTGGAGAGACTCATACTGAGTGTGTTTGGATGTGTTCACCTTGTGTGTGTGTGTGTGTTCAGACATGAAAGAAAACAGCCTCTTCATGTCTTCTTACTAATCTTCTTGAACTTATGAATACCCATAATGCCTTTCAACCTGATGTTTACAATTACAATTAATATATTAGAGAATTTGTTTATAAAAAAAGTGGATTTTTTTCTCTCCGTCGCTCTGTGATGTCTCTGTTCTGACACATGATGGCAGTACAGACAACATATCCGCTGAAGAGTTAACATCTCAGCTGTCAACTATCAACACACTGCATTCATGTGGTAGGCTCTAATTATAATCTATATATATGTGTGTGTGTGTGTGTGTAAGCATTTCTTGTGCTTAATTTGCATAATTAAACAAATAATGTAGTCAGCGTTTTCATCCTCCTGTAACTTCCTTCCAGGGAGTAACTTTAATGTCAGGAGCAGCAAAGAAATATGTTTGCATACTATATGTCTGTGTGTGTGTGTGTGTGTGTGTGTGTGTGTGTGTGTGTGTTGCAGGCAGTGAACCAGTGAAAGCTCTTCTTATATTCCACTGCTTCTACTTCTCTCCTCTCTGTGGGAGTTTCAGTGGGAGGGTAAAGGAGGAGTGTTTGTGTATAGAAGAAGTAAAGTGACAGAAGAAGAAGACAGTCTTAAGGGTAAGAGATGTTTAGAAAGAACAAATACGATGATAAAAATAGGCAGAATGAAAATAAGACAGCAAATAAAAAAACAGTGACAGAGAGAAGAGAGAGATGTTCCTCTGATAACTGATGGAGTCAGGACATCAAAGAGAAGCTGCTGTCAGATGTCAGAAGTTTTAACCTCACCTCAGTCAGTGTGTGTGTGTGTGTGTGTGTGTGTGTGTTAGAAACATGCCTTTCCACCAGATTCAGTCTCATTATGATGGTATTAAGCACATTCCCAATCCAACAGGAAATATAGAGCAAAGATGGAGAAGAGCAAGAGAGAGAGAGAGAGAGTTGTTCTGCTTTTAAGCCTTTTAGCTGTGGAGGTCTGATGGTGAATGGAGCCGAGATTCATATTTACATTTTCAGCAGCAACGTCTTCAGCAGTGATTACATAAAACGAGTTTTACTAACCAAAGCAAAAAAAAAAAAAAAAAAAAAAACATCCACCTTTGAATATGTCACATGATACGATGCTACATTAATCAGTGATGTTCCCATGTGTGTACTTGCCCTCCAGAATACTTTTCAACCTGATGTCTTCAATA
Organism: Polydactylus sextarius; assembly: GCA_016801845.1. NCBI lineage: Eukaryota > Metazoa > Chordata > Actinopteri > Polynemidae > Polydactylus > Polydactylus sextarius. The sequence goes on from CM028924.1 coordinate 2,228,478, forward strand.
ATTTAAAGACTGTAGCTTATGATTGAGGTCGAGTATAAATCTGACCTAGATAAAAGTACATTTGGACGTTGATTTAAACCAGTTGCCAACGTGAAGGTCAGCGACCTTCAGGAGGAGACACGATATAAATCTGGACGTAAAAATGATTCATGGGACAAAACAGCATCACGGTAATGTTGTCCTACTTTAATTCAGGACTCTCAGCTTTTTCACTCCCCCCCACAGTCAACATATATGCTGTACATGCAGTTTCATGAAAAAAACAACAAATGAAGTATATTTTTCAAATGCATCATTATAAAACAGTGTGTGTGTGCGTGTACCTGCAGGATACAGCTGGTGATGTCGGAGGCTATTTTGGCGTGCGGTGTGTCCTCTGTGTTTTCACCTTGTGGGGTTAGGTTATGTTCCAGACACGACTCCCACAGCCCCACCAGCGCCACGCTGTGTCTCTCGATGGAGTTCGTCTCCCTTATCGCCGTGGTGATGCGCGTTATGCAAATCTCTACCACCGCTTGGTCGTTGTCATTGGTCAAATAGTCCTGCGAGCCGTCAAGACAGTAATGAGATGCAAAAGTTACACATACAATGATAAATTAAGGACAAAAAAATCATGAATAATGAATTAAACTGACATTTTCTCTTTAATATTCTGGATAAATATCGTCCTTGTCTAAAGACGTCCGCTCACCGGTGAGCAGGAGATGGCCTTGATCTGGTCCAGAGCTTGCGACAGACAGTCCTCGATCTCCGTGTCCTCCAGGGAGAACAGGTCTCCGGCTCTGGACAGATCCCTCTGACCCAGCACCTGGCTGAACAGTTGGTGCATCCTGGTCCCGGTTTAGGACAAACCCAGTTTGGGACTGATGCTTCCCCCAAGTTTAAGATTCCTCAGTTGAAAATGAGTGAATCCCTGACATTATAATCCTTAATAACCTTTTCATTTTTTTTTTTTTACATTTTCCTGATCCCAAAACAGTAGAAGGTCATTAACAATTATTTGAATTCAAAGTATTCATTAATAGTAATGTTTATAGTCGAAATCCCCTTCAGTCTGATCCAGGATCAGGCAGATTGGAGAGAGTGAGACCAGTTTGGTCCGATGTTTCTCTGGGTCTGCCTGGGGCCTGTTACCATGGAGACAAAGCATATTCTGGAGAAGGCAGTTTCTCAACAGGAAAGTCCTGAAGGAGAAAAAGAGGGAGAAGGAAGATTAAATTAGCTAAACAGAACTTAATGCTGGGATATTTATGGGATATATATATATTTATGTGTGTGTGTGTGTGTGTGCAGAAATAGACTGAGCCGCTGAGCGTGAGAAAATCCATTTTGAACCAGTGAGCGAAGCTGTAGAAGTTTACTTAATTATTTTTATATGATTTTATTCCTAAGTAACAAATTTAAACAACTTGAACGACCAAAACTCAGAGTTAGAGAAGTGGCTACGAATCAATATTCATTTTTTTAGATATTTAAATATGCTGCCAGCTGCCTGTTAACTTATCATAGCTGAGCATAAAACCTGGAAACTGGGGGATTCAGCACAGCACAGACATGACAGCAGAATCAATCTTTTCATGTAAACTTCTGCAGCGAGAAAGCAGACGTCTAACTACTGTTTCCTGTGAAAGTGACTGTTTTGTCGTCTCTCCACAGGTGCAGAGAGTGTGAAGTTAATATGTGAAGATTTGACCTAAGTGACTCCTTGGTAATGTGTGACACCTCTGCAAAAAAAAAAAAAAAAAAAAAATCATACATATGCTACAAAATGCAGGCACACGCACATGTTCTCTGGAAATGTGTGACTACAGCTACAGTTTCTGAGTCTGTCTGTGGTCAGAGTGTGTGGGTGAAGTCACAAATTATGGATTACAATACAATAACAGTCTTTAAAGGTGTCCTTTGTACATATTTTGATAGACAACATTCTAGAAATCAGTAGAATTATCAAGAGAATGTTCAGAAATAACAGTTTTCAATGTTTTAAAATGATCTCACATTGTTAAAAACGGTGATAGTAGCCGTGGTCCAATGAGAATACACACATGCTTCTGCCAAAATGTGTTCATGAATGAAGTGAGAGTTGTGGAATTTCAAGCGAATGATGTTAACCATTTACTGGCAGCATCAATTAAACATTAAAACATTAACATTGAGAAGAGGCACAGGAAGAGAGAGGGGTTACACACACACACACACACAACAAAACAGAAAATCTATTGTAGTAAACACAGACACACACATTGTCTTTAAAGCAGCCACCCAGGCTGTGTTCACTCCCTGCGATCATGACTTTGTCCGGAGCTGAACTCTGCCTCCATTCAGAGGATGAGCAGCTAAGCACATGTATCTGTGTCATTGTTTGCTTTCAACACCCACTTCCCTCCACGGTCAGAAATCATCTTGTCCTCACACCATTTTCTCTGGAAGACACATTTGGACGAAGCCCAAGCTCAGACCAAAAGGAAAAGCACAAAGTGAAGCACTAGGGAGACCGTTATCTCTACCGCCAAGCCGGTGATGGCCATGGAAACCCACCCATTGCCAGGATACCACATCAGGAATTCTTATTGGTCCAAGCCAGGCCGCTGGGACCAAAACAACAAAACAACCATAAACACAGAGCAAAGAGATTTATCTTTATCTGTCTACACACAGACACACAGCCTCTCTCGCTCAGAAGAGTTATAGACACGGTATCTGCATTTTGAAGAGGTCTCACTCATAGATTATCAATATGGACTATTTTATTTGATATTGAAGCTAAATACAAAATGTTTTTTTCAGATGGGAAGCAACAGCTGACTGAGCTTTGGATACGTCTTTCATTTGCTTGAGTTAACCTGTGGTTATATGTGTTTAAATTTGAGTTTTCTGAAGAGAGAGATGAGAGAAAAAAACATCCATGTCTGTCTAGACTAATAGAATTTTTTTGGCAAAATGAAGATAATTATATTAACTGTGATGGAAACTGTGATTCCAGTGAATTTCAAAACAAGTTTCGAGGAGAGCAGCCAAGATCAAAGTCTCTCAGTTATAGTGTTGGATAATGGCAAGAAAACAACATTATGATGTTACAGTGACCTTGACCTTTGACCTTTAAGAACCAATCAGCTCATCCTCAAAATCCAAGTAAAACATTTGTGCCAAATGTGAAGAAATTCCCTCGAGGCATTCCCGAGGTATCGCATTCATGAGATCGGAACGGACCGATAGACAGATGGACGGACAACTTTGAAAACATAACGCCTTCGGCCACGACTGGCTGTCGCCGACGTGTTGTGTCGGAGTGAAAAGGAAAAAGAGAATGCAACAGAAGAGCAGATTGAGACACAGAACCAGAGAGAGAGAAAGCCAGAAGTGGATAATGTTTCGCTGTCCTGAATTCCCTGTGTAACCTGCATACAACTCACACACTGAGTTTCCATTATTCTACCCAAAAGCCTCAGAAACACACACACACACACACAGAGAGAGAGAGAGAGAAAGAGAGAGACCTGCACAGAAACAGCAGAATATATTTACACAAAACCACTACCTTTCTCTTCACTGGTGAACCGGTGTGTTTATTTACTGTATCTGTTCCTGCTCTCACTATGACACAGCCTGAATGAGTGACTGAGCACTAGTGTGTGCATGTGCATGTGCATGTGTGCGTGTGTGTGTGTTAAGAAGAGGGAAAAAAAATGGGTCTGTGGAATTTCAGTTCTTAAACAATCAGCTAGTTACTATTAATCACCCAGCTACGGCTCAGCAAGCTCAGGAATGCAGCCTTTAAGCACACACACACACACACACACACACACACACACACACACACACACACACACACACACACAAAATGGACAATGGACAATGAACAACTTAGATGTTTCACCTGTATGTGCTGATACACATGTGCATCACAATAAAGTCAACAACACATCTGAGTTACAGTTTTCTTTTTTGTTAGTATTTAGTCGGTCACTCTACACTACAAATCCCTCCAATGAAATCAGGTTTCAGTTGGACGTAAAGATCTGGCAGATCCCACATGTTGCAGCCGGCGCTGGGACTCAAACCACTGAGGGAGAGGTGACAGGGGGTACATACTGGGGGGCCGGTGTGAGGGTGAGGGGCTATGTGAGGACAATGTGACTGAAGGGCCTCTCCCTCTCTCAGACTGCTGGGTGAAGACAGTAGTAGCAGCGGTGAAGTGGGGAGAGAGAGAGGAAACACTGGCTCTTTTGTATGACCTCTAAGACAGACCACCCCTCCTTCCCCTCCGTCTCTCCGCCCTCTCTCTCTCTCTCTCTGCTCAGTCGGCCTTAGCCTTCTCTGTAATGTGCACCTGCTTGGCCTGCAAGACATCTCACACACACACACATACACAAATAGTTTAGAAAGGAGCTGGGTGAAAGGCAGAGACAGGAGGCGACTACAGAAAAGTTTCTCTACATGACTGCGTATAAATTAAGAGGCAGAATATTTCTCTCATCTTTTCTTTTCTTAAGTCCTCCAGCCCATTTTCTTTCTTTCTTATTTATGCAAATATTAAAAGGAGAAGGAGGAGGAGGGGAGTCATAGCAGCTCAAACTCTGCTGGAAAGCTGCTTTTCAAAAAAAAAAAAAAAAAAAAAAAAAAAAACTGTTTGAAGTTCTTCATCTCATGTTATGGTGAAGATAAATATGCCCAAGTGGCCGTCATTCTGTAGCCTGAAATCACTGTGAAACCATGTCCCCTGGACTAAATTCTTATTTGTTTGTATGAAAAAAGCTGCAAGGCTCGGTATCGTTAGTATTTTAGCTTAAATCTGAAGATGGTGTTTTTAATTTTTGGGGTTTTGTAAATCTCTGATAATGCACATTAAAGTTAACTTTGTGAAAACAAGAGATTCTGACCTGAAGTGAGTAAAAGTCAAACATTTATGTTTCTTTTTCACTGGTTTTTAAAACTGCTCGAGGCTACACTGGTAAAAAAAAAAAAAAAAAAAAAAGTCCTATCTCTGACCAAAAAAAAGCACTTCATCCTCTGGGGATGAGCTGATTGTAAAAATAACTTAAAAGAACAACTACAGTGAAAGACAAAGATGTACAGACTGAGCTGATCTGATGAACAATCTGGTGTTTAAAATGACTTTCATGAGTAAATCCCACTGCACCTGTTCCCTTTAAAATACCATCCAGATCCACTGTGCAATGAAGTGGTGAGTATTTCACAAAATATTTCAAAAATAGAAAATGTTTAAAAAAGTGTTTATATTTTGAGCTGTTATGAAAAAAAAAATCACCATATGTTTTGGTGTTAAAACACAAATCCAGCTTCCATATCACTGGTGCGATTAAAAGCTGGTAAAGTTGGTAGTTTATTCTCTATAACTGGGCCAAATGGTTATGTAACTGCTGCTGTGAATTTCATGAATATGTAAGAAGAATAAGACCTCTTTAGAAATAGGTCCACACTGGCACAGAGGACTCAGTTAAAACTTCTTGCAAGACGGTTCCCCTGAGGTTTAGCATACGAACGTATTGTGGAAGTTTGTATTATATAGGAGAAAAGGGGGAAATTTCTTCATTATTTATGCCCTGCGGTTATGCAGCTGTGGAGATGCGACTGGGAATTACATTGTGACAAGAGCTGTGGAGAACAACTACTGTAAAACACGACGAGAACGCTGAACGATAAAGACAAGACAGAGGCTGAAAGCACGAGAGCTAATAACTCGTTTCCTCTCACTAGACATCAGTGATCAGTGGAGAAGAGAAGCAGACCACAGGAAAACTTACAGATACTAAAAGCAGATATGTTTTAAAGAGAAAACAGATAAGTTCGATTTGGTAATGACACACAAAGAGAATGATATCTGCTCTGTATGTGTAGCTTGTTATCTTCCAAACTGTGGCTTTAATCTAATGATGCTGATGCAGAAACTTACACTACGTTGATCTGTCGTCTGGTAACTGTGACGACCTATTAAACAAATGTCAAAATAAACATTTACGTTTATTCCACATCAAACATATTCTTTTACTGTCATATAAGACAAATTTGAGAATATATAAGAAGACTTATTAATGAATTTCTATATTTTACTACTACATGACTGATCCATTCAATCATTCAATGAAAACATAAGTCAATCAGACAATCATCCTCAATAAAAGTTACTATTTTTTCTCTAGTTTCTCTATTCTCTATTTCTCTAGTCTCTATTATCTGTATTATAATGACTTACATCACTGAAACTCAGCTCTAACCCAGATAAGTCATAGAAGAAATATATTTTGGGATCTGCTGCGTTGGATTTCAAAATAAAACTAATTTCATTCCCAGACAGTGAAAAATATTCTCTCCATCGACTGATCTGAGCTGACTTCTTAATTTGTATGTTTGTTGTTTTATGTGTGTGTGAATCTCAGTGGGTGTAACTGTGTCAAACAGCAGTGAATCGAGCCTAAAGTGTGCGATGGTAGTTTCTCTTTGCTCTTCAGTTCAACTCCGCTGCGATGTGTCGACTGCTGAGAGGAGAGACAAGAGAGGAGAAGTGCGAGTTGGAATAGTGCATTACCAGCACACTCAACCAGCTAACATTCACACACACACACACACACACACACACATTTTCTAAACCATCCATTATTCATCACACCCGGCTGCCCAAGTCCAAACCCAGGGTCTCAAGTTAAAAACTGAACAGAAACATGTTCTGGTTTCATCTCATAGTGTTGACCTGCAGCAGAAACACTCAACACATAAAACACCAGGACCTCATTCTAAATATCCTCAATACATGTTTAATAAGTTTCTATGTTTAGACGTTGCCGTTATCTACATTAATCATGTTCTGACTACTTGAAGAAACAAGCAGCTTCTTCTTCATCAGTTTGGCCTCCAAGATAAAAATCACACAACAAGCAAAGCAAACTAGATGAGATGGATGTGTTCTCTAAATGACACAACATTTTCAACTGAAGTCGTAACAGTGTGGAAGGAAATAAGTGAGGTCAGCTGGACACACTAACAGACACATGACTGTGATTTTCTGTGTGTCCATTCATTCATGTGTCCCTGCCCTGTGATTAACTGGCAGCTTCCAGCCCGAACATGATGAAAATGGCCAAAAAGAAAAAAAAGAAAACGAATGAAAATATGATGAATATATAGATCACAGATCACAGGCTGCTACTGAACTGAATGAAGTCGACTACAGGTATTTTGTTTGTTTTTTATAGACTGTCCTTCTGATAATGTCCTTCATTTCTGGGACACTAACATCTGTCTGTCTCATAAGTCTGTGACCTTGAAGACCCCACCCCCACCCCTCCCTCCCCCGTCTGTTTTCACACACAGAGCTGGAGCAACAGTGGATTTCGACTTGCAATAGAAAAACATTAAGAGAGAAGTGAGTAATGCCACTGAACTTGCCTTTCAAGCTCTCAGGACACATTCCACTGTATTTACACCGAAACACGCACACACACACAACACACACACACACACGGAGAGAGCGACTACACACAAGTAAAGCAGGTTTAAATAAGTAGTCTAATATATCATAATGTCTGTAAATATTCACCACACTGTGTGATGTGTCCGCACCAAACCTTTCATCTGTTATTAATGTAACTATTTTTATTTCTATAAAGGTAATTTGTGCGTCCTGCAAGTCCACTGTCTGCACATCCCACGAAAACCCTCTCTCCTCTCCAGTCCACCTGTGCTCTGCTCTCCTTCCTCTGAATAATCCTACGTACGTTTCTAAACTAAAACCTATCCGATGCAAGATTTTCCACCTCGCCCAGTCAACTTTCCCCGACATCAAGGAATGTGGGTGGTTTTTTTCCACGCATTTGCACCCGGCAACGCGTTTCTGTCTCCAATGACAGACCATGCCATGCAACAACAACAATGAGCCAAAAAAAGAGATAATAAATAAATAAATAAACCTGATTCATTTCTAAACAAATTGCATCGTCGGTTGGATCTTACCTGCACCGCACAGGACGAGGACGCACTGGATCCGCTCAGTAACCGCCAAAGCTCGGTCAAAAAAAAAAAAAAAAAACGCTGCACATAGCAACACAAATTACCCCTGCACAGCTTCAAGTTCCCCCACAGAGAGAGCAGAGGCTTATATTCATCCTCGCCGGCCACCATTTGGAGCGGAGCGCGCCATCGTGCGGCCGATGAGAGCGCGCGTCGCAACAGGTGGATGAAGGGAGTGACAGGATGCTGCCAGAGACGTGACAAGAGCCAGGAGGACGTTTGTTATTTATATACAACACATACACACTAACTAAACTTTAAATAAACATCTACAACTACATATGACACATTCTACAACCAGAATAATCTTTTAAAATGACACAAAATGTCCTGGAATTAAAATATAAAAGATCAGAATTTATAAGATTCTGCTCTAAGTTCTAGGAGATGATGCGTCTCAGCAGTTACCAGACACGTTTAGCTGATTTTTCTGTCAGTTTCATCTCATATTTGCTAAATGAGGTTGATCATAGATTATTATTGTACAACTTTAAAGAGTAAAATGAAGGAACATCCAATCAGCTGTAGTCCAACACATAATAATAAGCACCTCCTTTGTTATAGTTATAATTCTAATTATCCAACAATATATAACACACGTTACATACCTTTTTGAACTAATGTGACCTCAAGATCATCCACATGCTTTGCAAAGCAAAAAGGACCTGAACATATAATGAAATGCAGATATGTAGCTGTGTTTCAGCCAGTAAGTTTAAAAATATCACACATTTACCATGTAAAATGTCAGATTTATCCCTCATCTGTGGGACTCTGCTGCTCCTGTAGTTTATTATATCACATCACCAAACTTCCTCTGCCCAGTTTCACTTCAACACCTCCTCAAACTAACACAGCTGCTCTGTTACATGTGTGTTTAGAGGTGCAGCAGTGATAAACGTCCCTCTGAGTTACCAGGTATGAAGCAGTATAAACCACCACCCACCACTTATTGTTGAATCTGTCCTTGGAATATTAATTGAATCAAGTGTTTACAGGTAAAAGTGGGTGTTTAATAACCTTAAAAAAATGCACCACAGTGCAGGAAATGGCATCTACTTCATTATTATAATTATAGACATATAATTTTCATAATTATCTATGTTCCCAGTGTAGATAAATGGGATGAGAGAGAGAGAAGTGTAAATGATGTCTAATGACATTATGGCCGTTGTCCAAAATTAGAGTCATCCCTCTTTTGTCCCAGTTTAGACATACTGATTAATGTCTGCAGCAAAAAAAAAAAAAAAAAAAGGTATTGACCTTTTATATGACTAAACGTTTATTTATTTATCAGTGTGGTCAGTAGATGGTGGCATTTCCCCAAACATCACCATCACCCATAATAGACTTATTTATTTATTTTAAAAAAAGCTCGGAAATATTTTCAGTTTCCGCCGCGTCAAGACGGTAATAATAGTAACTGTGCTTTTGCTTTCAAAATAAAAGCTCAGCATGTGCATCTATTATTATTTTCATGTGATATATTTAAGTGGGTGGATGTAGATACTTCTGTCGTGACTTGGTAATTAATAGACAAAAGTTAAATAGAAATTATATCTAAAAATAAAAAAAATAACTAGAATTTTATGGACATTATTTTGAAAACTGAAACCGGAAGTTGTGGAGTCACGTATGGTAACTTGACACTGAGAAAGCAGCAGTGATGGACGACAACGTTATGAGATTTCAGCTTCTTTAAAGACTCGTATTGTTTCTAAAGAGACGTGAGGATGTTGGGAAAGTTCAGACAAACCCTCAGTCAGTCTGCACACAACTACGGCTCCGTTTTGTCAGGTGAGCGGCTACAGGAAGCTCATTTTAGCCGCCTTAGTTTGTTAGCATCTCTTATTGAAGTCTGTGCATTTTTTCCCAAACAATGACAGTGACCACAGCTGATGCACATTTAACTAAAACTGCTCCACTTGTCCTTGTCTGCAGGATAAACAGAGTGCATGTATAAATTGGGACTATGCATGTTTGCAGACTCATCAGATGAAACAATAAATCTGTACACGTCCATTTTATGAAGTAGATAGTGGTGATACATTTGGCTCTTATCAGGTTTGGGCTTTGTTACATAGAGTATATTATAATTTCGAAGCAGCAGCAGCAGCAGTATCACCAGGAGGACAGGGACAGTCCTCCTACAAACACCCATGGCCACTGCACGTTTCCCCGGGAAGAGTGTGGACGTGGCCGCCGCCAACTGGAGCTCTGCTGCGGCTCTGAGCTCAGTGAGCAGGCCGCTGTGTGTCAACGGGACACCGTGGATCCTCTATCTGCTGGAGGAGTGTGTGGATAATGTGTGGGAGTACTGCAGCGTGGTCATAGGACTCGTGTCCATGTTCTGTTTTCTTCTGTCCACTTTACCGTAAGTTAAGGAATGTGATGTTAAATTATCAGTCTAATACAATGACATATAATGATGTAAAACTAACATCTATCTATCTATCTATCATCTATCTATCTATCTATCTACATCCATCTATCCATACAGGCAGGTCTATGAAGCCTACTATAACGGTAAAGTGGATGAGGCCATGTCCTTTGGTTTCCTCATCTTCCTCTTCAGTGGAGACGTGACCAGTTTTGCAGGCTGCTACCTCACCAGTCAGCTGCCTATTCAAGTAAACAAACACACTGCAACCTGCTCTCGCTGTCAACTCTTCGTTGTTGTTGTTATTGGCCAATTTCCTGTCTTGTTTCTGAAGTTGATCTTTCTCTTTCTCTCTCTCTCTCTCTCTCTCTCTCTCTCTCTCTCTCTCAGGTCGTCACAGTCATCTTCTACATCTTCACAGACCTGATCCTCATCTCCCAGTTTCTCTACTATAAGATCAAGAACAGCAGCTCCAGCAGAAGTAAGACTCAACAAAATCATCTGTCGTCATCAGTGAAGTAGCTGAGAAGTGATGCTTGTGCTGTGTGAATGAACCATTTGGTGACCTCAGCACCTGAAAATAGAGCATATCTATGTGGAAAAAGAGCACTTCCTGTTTTTCACATACGACTAGACTTTGAACTTTCTAACATAAGAAGGTGAAATGGGGGGTTGGTTCTCTGTCACTGCTGTTTCAAGTTAAATTGTGTTAAAACTGGGATTAGGTTTCTGTATACAGGATATTTGAAAATGAAAACCTGATAATTTATCACTATTACTCACACTGACATAAATAGTGATGGTTAATAACATGTCAATTCAATCACTTATTCTTTGTTTAGTTTTCTAATCAAGCAGATTTTCTAATTTCTAATATCTTTTGTAGCAGAAACTAAAACTTAGATGTTGCTGTCAGTGTAAATCAGTAGGTGTAGACACTATGTAAAGGGCTGTCAGCTACATTTCAGTTAATTCAAATAGTTGAATTTGTTTCTTTTCTGTGTTTTCACTGTCGGTTTTCTGTTTTTCGTCTCGTTTGTCCTCCAGAGAGCCCTGTGTTGAAGTGGCTGTGCTTCACGTGGTGTGGTGCTGCCACATTGGTCCTCATGACTCTGCCAAAGCTCATCATAGACAATAGTGCATCTTTTGACACTCAAGTAAGTAGATTGTATATAATATGTGGTATATGATTTTTAGGGTCATTTGATGCATATTATACATATTCTCTCTTCTCTTCTCTCTGTGTCGTCATCTTTCCCAGAGTCAAACTGCCTCTAAATCAGTGGAAATCACTGGTTATATATGTGGATACCTGGCGTCTGTCTTCTACCTCTGCTCCCGTTTCCCTCAACTCTATAAAAATGTAAGTATCCTTTTGTTTGATCGACTCTGAGCTCAGATGTGAAGTCGTGTTTTTGTGGTTTGGATGTGAGTTGTGCCATCCTGAGCAGAGGTCTTGGACAACTTCCCTAAAGGTTCCTAGGGGGTGGATGGAAAACTGTACTTATTATATGTTAGTTTGTCGTAACTGCAGATTGTGTGTGTGTGTGTTTGGAGTATTTGTGTCAAAATGAGAACCAGGCATTTAAGACAATGGCGCTGTTGTGTTGAAGAAACATCCTGGCGCAGATGCAGCTATTAATCACCAGAGGGGAGATCGTCTTAGGTTGCCAATACAAGAGAAATTTCTAGGCACACACACACACACACACACACAATGAACAACAGTAAATCATTTAAGTCAGTTTTACCCCGGGGGGAAAATCCCGCATGTTCAAACATGTTTGTTTTCTTCTTCAGCATGAGTACAAAACATGTTCACCATCTCATTCCTGGTGGCATATTGCTTATCCAGTTTGGTGAAACAATAAAAATAACATAGTTTTTGTTTATTATTCCCAACAGTATTTCCATGGCAAACACTTAAGTGGTTTGGAGATATTGCTTGGATCCAGACCATGTTGTAATCTACAGGGCGTTCATATGTTGCCAAGCAACATTTCATCATTTCACGTGGTCGGGGACAAACTGAACTCAGTAGCAGCAACAGCAGAGTATAAAAGTCCATTATTCAGCCGAGATACAAGTTTAAAAAGTTTCTTCAGTTTAATGATGTGAGATAAATCCTCTTTTTATAATGGAAACAATAAGAAATTCAGGTACAGGTAATAAATTTATCAGAATGATCAAATTAGAGTTGTATTTAACTGTTCTGTTTTATAGATGTATCAGTCTGAAATCCAAGTTCACTGGAACAAAAATGTTGTTGTTGTTGTTGAACAGAAACAGGAACAGGAACCTGGCTCATAGTTCACATTTTGTACCCGACGTGTTTTTTTTTCCAACTGTGAGTTTTCACATGTGCAGGACAGAAGGTAACACTCCATTAACAGAAGAAAATTAATGTAAAGAAGGAGTGAAATCCAAGACCTGTGCTGTTGTTTGGGTTGTTAAGTTTATAAAAAAAAAAAAACTCTGTTGTAGTTTCAGAGACAGTCTACAGAGGGGACCTCCTACCTGTTGTTTGCTTTGGCCATGATGGGCAACGGGACGTACGGTTTGAGCGTCATTGTGGTTTTACCTGCACTGAAGAGCTCCAGACACACGTTCATCATCAAGCATCTGGCCTGGCTCATCGGCAGCCTGGGAGTCCTGATACTGGACTTCTTTGTATCCTTTAAATCATCATCAGTTCATGCAAAATTGACAAAGTTAAACTTTTAATTGGATCCATATTTATTTATAAATATTAACTTTAATTTCTCTATGTTGAACATTCAAAGAATTTTACTGTTTTGTTTTTTTTACAAGGGAAAGATATGTTGATATGTTGTTCATATTTCAGTTTGAGCTTTAACTTTGTCAGGTGACTGCGCAATTCATCATTTACAGGAAGAACAACTCGACTAAAAGCAGCGCTCTGCTCAGTGTCCCAGAGGTGGAACCACTTCTGTGTGAAGAAGAGGAACTGACGGTGTTTTAGGACGACAGCTTGGACCAGTAGGAGGAGATGAGAGCAGTTATTCTGCACTTTGATCGTGTCTGATCATCAGTTAATAATAAATAGAAGCATTTATAACAAACAAGGATCTAGTTTGAGCTAACGGGTGATTCCCCCACATGTTTGCAGTCTCATTTTTTAAAATAATTTACTGCACTAATAAGTAAGATCAGGTCACGACATATTTTCTAAACACTGGAGATTAAGTTACATTAAGAAATGCAGTAAAAACTCCTCACAGTTAATCTTCAGGCGGGAGTGTCGACAACATTTCAGTCTTTCTCTGGTTATGAGCAGCATCAGTTATGATTCATTGTTTCGTTGGGATTTCTTGACGTTGTTTTAGATGTGATAGTTGCATTTTATTTGCCACAGGGGAGAGGTCACACACCCAGAGGAGGAAGCCTCGTGCCAAATGTCTTGTCACAAATGTTAAGCTTTATGGAAGAGCAAAGTGCCTGTTTACACACTTATGATCGGGTAAATATTGCTGTTGCAGCTTATACTATTGTACTGAGATGCAGTATTTAGAGAAGGTTTGCTCGACCTGGTTTTCATTTCTCAATAATTAACCGTGGCTAACAGAAAGCATCAGACCACTAGACTCAGTTCGATTTTTTTTTTTTTCATTTTATTTTCATTTCATGTAGTGAAACTTTTCTTTGTTCATCTCCATTTCTAATAGATGATGTATTTTTTACAGCAGATCTAAGAATAAAACCATTAAGTTTGTTATTAAGTTACTTGCGTTAATGAGCTTCCAGATTAGTTTGCACTTTTTAAAATGTGTCTACTCTGTCATCAGATTTTAAAACGGCAGCGAGGCCGCGCCTGTTAAATCAAATTTATTTTTAAAGCACCACTCCCTCATTAGCTTCAATATAAAGCACCAGAGATAGATTGACAACAAAGAACAAAAAAAAGAAAAAAAAAGAAAAAGAAAAGAAAAGCAGTTAAATTAGCAAAACGATCTAGTTTTCTTAAACAACATGTGGCAGTGTCACAGTTTAAGTTGCTCGTTATAAAACTAAAGTACTGTATTTGCAGAGATCTGCAGTTTTCTCTACCTCGTTATGATGTGGACGTGATTTATTGCTCATGATGAGTTCGCTGGTGTTTTATTTGTGGGAACAATTATAATAGTTGAACATTGCATTTAAAAAAAAAAAAAAAGATTAAAGATCAACACGACTGATCTTGGCCAGTGATGCAATAACATGTATTTATATAGATTTAGATATTAGCTGGTTTGTTTATCTGGAAAATAAATAAAATAAAAAATGTTTTTGTAAGTTATTTTTATACTGCATGATTTATATGACACTTCAATCATCTCTCTTTTTTGTATATGTTACCACTATATACTGTAGAGTATTTATAAGATTGTAGTTTTAACATGAATGATGATATGAAATTAAAAATCTGTATTCAAATAAAATGCTCATTTGTTTCATATGTATCTCTCTCTACAATGGCAGTTGTATTGTAACTGAGCTCTACTGTCAAAACATGAACATTAACTGTATGTATATTATAAAAATGAAAAATAAAACTGGATTTGTTTATTTCATAGAGAGAAGATCAAATAAATGTAGAAAAAATAAAATGAAATCGAGTTATTTTCATTTGTTTAATGATAAAATATTCAACTGAATCAATATGTAAAAACAACTGATTTGTGTTAAATATTGTTTATTTGTTTGTCATTTATATTTTGCATAAAAACAAGTACTGAACATGAACATCGACGTATTACGTCATAATTATTCATCTAAAGCTTTTATTTAGATTTTTAGGTGGAGAAATTTAGATTCAATTTCTTGCACGTTGAGTTGTTTATTTATGCAGCAATAATTAATAATTATAAAAATGTTTATTTACAGTAAACGTGTATAAATGAGGTTCACACTCAGACTTTATCTGTGACGGCAGCTGGAGGCGTTTGTTGTTTTGATTTCAGAGAATTTGAAGATGTTATCATGGGGTTTCAACAGGTCTTTGTAGCTGTAGTAGTAGAGGAGGGGAAACTCTCCACCCTTCACATTCCTGGACACTTTTTTGTTTTGATCGAGTTCTCCAGCGACCAATTGATAAAATGTATCCCAGTCAGGGCGGGAGTAGGGAAATGTTGTGATGTGTGGAGGAGGAGGGACTTCCTCCGCTGCTGTAGCTGGATGGCAGCAGGGAGCCGCTGGGTTGACACGTAACTAGAGTTAAAGGTGCAATGGAGGCCTCGCTTCGGACTTGAGTTTTGTATTTTTATTTAATTGCTATTTTCTATTTTTGTTTGCGTCGCAGTTTTGGAAACGCGTGCAAGGCGGAAGTGTCGCCTTGGTGAAGTTTTGGGTTTTTTTCTTTGCGCATTTTACGCACGAAGTTTGACGTGAAGTGAAGCAAAAATCTGAGCGGCTACTTTAAAGTTGCAGAGGGAGGGAGAGGAGGGAGCTGAAATAATGAAGCAACAAGCAAACATTTGTGTTTTAAGTTGAGTTGTTTGTTTTTTATTCTTCTACTACGACGTGGAAATGAGGAGCGAGTGAAAGGAGAAGGAGGAGGTGGAGGAGGAGGAGGAGGGGGCTTCCTCAAGTCTTTACCAGGAGAGGGTGAAAAAAAAAAGAGAAAAGTTGAGTCGGAAGTTTCCAGCAGCAGAGACGGGGTTTTCTCGCAGAGACAGCGGGGAGGGGTGCCAGTCCAACATGGGAAACGGGGTGTGCTCCCGGAGACAGCGGAAGATCTTCCAGTGTCTCCTGCTGCTCACGGTGGTTTGTGGGATGATGTACGGAGGAATGATAACGTACGAGATGCACAAACAACTGAAGAGGACGGAGGCGACGGCACTGAAGTACCAACAACATCAGGAGTCACTGTCGGCGCAGCTCCAAGGTAAAAATGATGATTACTCAGCCAGACTCCGTTTAACAAAACAGTTATTTTATTATTATTATTGTCATAGTTACTGTCAAATAATAAGTCTTCAGATTAATAAGATTCATTCAACTCCATAGATCAGTTCGGCGTCTGTGTAGCAAACTTAAAACTTTACAGTTTGGCTCATTTGTGAATCGTATGTGTCTGACCCACC
This sequence comes from Polydactylus sextarius, assembly GCA_016801845.1. Classification (NCBI taxonomy): domain Eukaryota; kingdom Metazoa; phylum Chordata; class Actinopteri; family Polynemidae; genus Polydactylus; species Polydactylus sextarius. Next base: position 2,244,966 of record CM028924.1, read on the forward strand.
TGGACTGAATCAGGTCCCTGGTTTATTATGATCCAGTCCATGACCTTTGACTTACAGTGACCTTAAGTGGCTTTCTAATCTGATGAAAAAGTGGGTTAAGGTCTGAAGCAGTTTTGGATTTAAAGTTTAACTGTGAGTTCATATGGTTTGGATGAGTCTGGTCTGTCTTAGTGTGAAGAGTGAAACGAGATCCTACACTTGTCATGTCAGACATGAGGTTGACACACCTGGTTGGATACTGAGTGGTATACTTTTAAAGTCACGAGGTCAGTCAGCACATCTGGCACAACACAGGAGACAGAGAAGCAGTAACCTCAGGTTTAAACAGACGTGTTCAACATCGTCTTATATTGTGATTATTAACATCACTGTTGCAGCATAGTACCTCATTCAAACATATCATATGTAAATAAGTGTTCAACCCTCATAAAACATGAAAATCTAACAGTTGGTCATGTCAATTTACTGTCACGTATAAATAAAAATATATATTTCGGTGCTACAACCTTATTTTAGTTAAATTGTCTCAGTTTACACTTAAAAATGTTATTTTGCAAAGTCACCAGTTATTTTGTAACAACCAAGAAACTATTAGCTAATACTAACAACCACACTTTTTCATTTTTTTTTTTTTCTATTAAAAAACTGGAGCCACCTCTACAACGAGATCAAACAGTCTTGTTACTCCGAACTCTCCCTGATCCACTCCCCTTCTTATAAAGCTGTGTGGACAGGATGTGAGTTTTTTGCTTTGGCACCAGTTTAAAATTAAATTAACAACCGGTCAGAGAAGCAGCTTCATCTGTTTTGAACAAAGTTTGCGCCCACATCAGGGAGTCAGGGAGTGTGTCGGGGTTTTAGCTGCGACCGTGGACCTGACAATTTAACGCAGCCTTTGATCCTTTTAACCATCAGTTACCATCCACACAGACTGGTCCGACAGACCCACCATGGTGTTTCCCTTCAGCTTTTACACACCAGAAATGTGCAAACATATAACCATGGATACAGATTTAATCCCTTGTTTGTTGTGACGGGAAGTTTTGCATTGATAAACAGAACATTTGACTTGATAAGGTGCTTGTGAAAAGTCTTCCCAGATGGATCAGTTGTAGGAAGTCTCATAAGAATGAGAAATGTGAGAGTTTCTCCTATTATACCAATTCTGTTGTACACTTATCACATTGCTGTCACAGACAAAGGTAGCTATCCAGGTTTAATAAGTAACTTTTTAACAGTATACAAACGTCTTTAGTTTCACTTTTCAAAAGATGTAGTAAATCTGATATATCCTGAAACGGAGAGCATTGTGGGGACACTTGTGTCGTATTATTTAACTCCATTAGCGTTGCTCAAATTGTTTACCACACCCACGCTTTCATTGTGAAGTGATGGATCATTCAACCAATCACAAAGTCCAGGCCACTCGAGATCCTCGAACAACTGTTGATTGCTGTTTGTTCCCGTGTCCTATTTTTAGAGGTGGGATATAGCTCGAGGCGGTGGGGGGGTCGTGAGCCAGTCGTATTGATTCTCAGTTGCCCACTGTAACCACATGCTGGCAGTAGTTTTAAAACATCAACTGGCACTTTGTGGTTTACGCCTGCACTGTGACAAATGTGTCCCTGTGATTTAACACCAGTTCTCTCCCACGTGAACGTCACTGGTTGTGTCATTTGCAAAAAAAAAAAAAAAAAGAACATTAATCAAATGAAATAATTGCATCCATCTACAAATGAATGTTGTTTTGTTTTTTAAAGTAAAAACTCTCGCCTCAGTTGATGTTATAGCTTGTTTTTATTCAAAACAAACTGCTGTATTTAATGTGAATACTAGATTAACCTGTCTAATTTACATGTTTAAATCTGTAACGACTGGGTTTAAAGGTTCCTGCGTGGGGTGTGTTTATTTGTAAACCTTCCAGAGGAGTTTGATAAGTTTTGGTGGATGATTTGTTCCTTTTTTTTTGTCCTGTCTGCTCCTACAAGACACTAATAAGAAGTATACTGAAACTGAAATGAACGTGTACGATTACAGGAAAAAAAACATCCTGAATGTTGACTTAAACGTTGGAGGAGCGGTTCGTGTTTCTATGACCTAATGTGATGAGCTTGTTTTTTTCTGAGGTCTGAGTCCACTGCAGGACATGACCTAGATGTTAGAGGACAGAGTCTGAGTCAGTTCATCCTGTTGACAACACACTTCTATAAAACAACCGAACAAACTGGATACAAACCATGTTGTTAAACCACCTGTATTGTTGGTAAAAGTTAAGTTCTGTGTTGAATTTCACTATGTCCTGTGTGTGTCTTTGTCTGTGTGTGTGGGAGTGTGAGTGAGAACACAAACAAACACATCACAGACAATAATCCCACTTCGCTGTGCAGTTAATTTTATTCACAGTCCACACCATCGGCCAACTCAACAGCCCAATCTTCTCCACATCTAAACCAGTAACCCAGTAAAGGTCACCGCCATAGAGAAGTCCCTTGTTCTTTTCACTGCTGATGCTCTTTAAAAACAGTCAAAAGAAAAAGTTTCACTGGTCTGAAGAGAGAGAGAATAATAAATCCTCATTCCCGTGTTCATTGAAGGTTGTGTGTGTGTGTGTGAGATACTGATCTTTTCACACAGTTCAGGTTTTCAGGTTGAGAGATAATTTCTGCAAAATAAATGGAAAAAAGGAATAATCTTTAACCTTGAGCTTGTGAATAATAATAATAATAATAATAATAAAAAAACAAACTAAAACAAAACAGTCTATGTAATGAATTTACCTAGTGGGAAAATGATTTTTTATTTTTATTTTTTTTTCAGGAGCATAGTCAAATAACATCCTTTTTTTTTACACTGTAGCTTCTTTGTTGCCGTTGCCTGACTTGTCTGTGTCGTCCCCTAGAGAGTGGGTGTGTGGTGTGTGTGGCCGAGCTGAGTTTAGAGAAACATGGCCTCATCTTTGGCACAGCTCACACACACACACACACACACACACACACACACACACGGAGAGAGAGAGAGAGAGAATACAGAGCCTTCAACACTCTAGAATAACACCTCCCTAATCTGTTGTAACTGAACATCAACCTGAATAATCTCACAGGAAAAAAGGAATTTCCTAAGAATTTAGCAAAATGTTATTTTTAGATTTTTTTGATTGGTATTTAAACCTGAAAGTCATTTATTACCTTATTACTTGTGAAATTGTCTAAAATGATAAAAGGCATTTTTTATTTAACATTTATGACCCATCACTGTGTAGTAACTTATAGGCACAAAGTTCAAGTTAAACATCTTATTTTCGGAAGTTTGAGCAGAAAATAACGTCAGTATAAACTTAATGTGAACGACATCAGCAGAAATGAACATAAAGCAGCAACGTCAGGATGCAGACAGTGGCAGATAAAATAAATAAAATAAACTAAGAGCCACCAGACGGGGCAGTTGGAGTCAACAAACCTGTGGCTTCATTGTTGGACTTATTAGAAGGTGTTGAACAGAGCGTCTGGTTTATGCCAAGTAAACAGAGAAAGAGAGAGAGAGATTTTCCACATTACAGGTTGAAATCGTTTCATTAAGTAACCACAAAGCTATTTAATCCATTGGAATTAGCCGTTAGCTCGAGTAGCCATTAGTCACTTTTATTGCACCTTAATACCATCTGTGCCCCACACCCTGTTATTGTGGTTCGTGTCTTTTCTGTTTCCCTTCAGTCTCTTCTGGTTTGTCTATTTATCTGTCTCAGTGTTGAGAGTTTTCCTCTCTCTCTTTTACCCCGTTTGGTTATTATGAAATTGTTGTGTGTTGCTAATAGTTTATCTCCAGGAATTTGTTGAGTTGTCACTGAAAAGGGAAAAATGGCCACATCATCACTTTGACTGCCCTTCCCCCCCACTCCGCTCCTAAGAAACTGCAAGAAGACTTTTTCAAATAAGTCATTATGTGTGAGTCATTTGTCACATAAAATAATAAACCAAAGAGTTCAGTGACACACACACGCCGCGGTAACATCCTGTTGTGTTTATATAATAAATCTTGTCTAAAATGTGACGATTCCCAAATGTGCTGATTAACTGAAAATGTTTTTTTTTTTTTTTTTTAATGCACACAAAGCGCATACGTTGTTTTTAAACATCAGTGTCGGTAACAAATGCACACGTACGACTGAGCTGTGACGCTGACAGATGATGTTTGCCTGGAGATAACGAGCCGTTAGCAGTTTAAATCGATTAAAATCTTGGAAATAATGTTTCACTGCTGCTTCATCGTCTCCGTAACTCCTCTTCTTTTTATTTTGTTTTTGCTGGTTGTTACTTATTTGAAGTCTTATTTGTTTTATGATTCATATAAGTTCTATTTTCTTTCTTCTGTTTGTCTTAGTTTTGTAGAAACTTGACTTGAAACTTGATGTTTTCTTCTTCATTTGTTGAATCATTTGTCTGTGTAACTGTGTTTTATAACCTTTGATACAAACTTCTACATCGTCTCCATCCAGTAGTTTGCTGCCACAGCGAATCTAATTCCCCTCAGGAATTATTTCCGTTTGATTTGATTTAATCTCGAGTCTGATGAAAGTGAAAAATGAAGCGAATAAAGGAGGAATCTGTTGAGAGAGAGAGGGGGACATCTGGAGAGATAAAACAGCATCTCAGTTCAGATGTGGACAGTAATTTAATTTTTTTATCACGCTCACCTTGTGATTTTTATTTTTTCATAAACTCTTCAACACAAACTAGTAGAAGTTTTTTGTAAATTACCTTTTAAACCACCAGACTTGTGAGGAATACCGCAGCTTTCTGTTGATGGAGGAGCTGTCGTTTACTGAGATCGCCGTGTGGTTGAATAAATATCACACTTAGGTCTTATATCAACCGTAAAAATGCATATCGTTTCTGTGACTTAATGTTTGAGTATTTGGTGAGCGCACATGTTTGTATTACAGCTCTTTTTGTTTAGTTTACCTACCGACTGGTCCAAACAGAGGTCAAACTGCTCACTAACCCTCTGTGTTTTCTCTCCCCTCTTTTTCCTCTTTTTTTCTCTTTTTTTTTCGTCTTTAGTTGTGTACGAACATCGCTCCAGGTTGGAGAAGTCTCTGCAGAAGGAGAGGTTAGAGCACAAAAAGGCCAAAGAAGGTGAGAAAACTAACATCTACTCTCCATTCAGACGAGCGTTGAGGAATTCATATGTCACACTGTGACTTGTTATCATGTGGCGGTAGAACAAATATTAGATTGTAATAAAATACATGACGACATAATCACTGTAAGTCACTTTGGATTAAAGCAGCTGCAGAGTAAATATGAGGCATTATGATGTTTACCCAACTTAACATTTGTTAAAATGTAAATGTGTTTTCAAATGTTTCTAGATTATCTGGTTTACAAACTTGAATCACAACAGTCACTGAACAAGGAGAAGGTATGTTTTTTTTATTTTTATTTTTTATTAAAGTTTATCTTTAAAACTTACTCACCTTCATCTGAAACATTAAACTCAAACTGCAAAGTCACTCTTGTTTTCATGCTGAAACAGCAAGATGCCAGCAGCAGATTCAACTCTTTACAAGTGCAGCATCAGATGTTAAAGGTAACGACACCAACACAGACACACACATCCTCTTATTTCACCTTCTGTCTTCCTGTTGCTCATTCGAACACATTCTCCTCGACCTTATTGCGTTACTTCCTTCCTCTTTTTGCTGTAAAGTTTATGCATCTTTGGAGATAAGGATGGATTTGAATATAAATGGAAACAGTTTGATGACAGTAGCATATTTCTCTTCCGTGTCAGAACCAACACGAGGATTTGAAGAAGCAATATTACGACCTGCAGGAGCAGCACCAAGTTCAGGGCGAGGACCACAGTCGACTGCTGGACGAACACAAAGACCGATACGAGAAGCTGCAGCAAACCAAAGATGTGGAAATCTCCCATCTCAAAGGTAAAGATCTTTCTAGCTCCCTGCAGCCGCGTCGTCATTAAAAACTGGCTTTGTCTCCATCTTCTGACTGGATGAAGTACTGCACGTCTGAAACCAAGCTGCACTGTTCAGTCCAGTCGAGGTTTAGAGGAAAAAAAAAACAAATCCAAAAATGAACTGGACAAAATTACTGCCAAATTGTGAATATTTTAAGAAATAATTATATTTCAATCATGTGATTTTCCTTCAGTTTAAGTTAAAATATGAAAAAAGTTGACTCACTTAGTGTCTAAATGTTTGTGCATTACTGAATATGGAGGAAAAAGAAAGAACAAAGAATCGCCTCAGGATTTGAAAACCTTTTTTTTTTTTTTTTGGAAAAGCAAAAACAATCTCAAGGCTACAAGTTCATCTCCAGAGATCTTCATGTTCCTGTGTCCACTGAGCAAAACATTGTTTTGTAGTTCAGAGTCCGTGGCGTCGCAGCTAATCTCGCTGAACGTGGACAAAAGAGAAAATTTGATGGAATAAAGCCAACGGGCTTGATCAACTTCCAAAGAAATTCAGGCTCAAAATACGACAGCTCGTATTATCAGTCAGCGTGTGAATGAAAAGTGAAGATATCAGTGTTGAATGTCCTGGATGTTCCAAGGAAAACTAAAGAAATCCGACAAAAATTCAGCGGCGCCAAAACTTTTGGCCACGACTGCGTGTACTGAAAAAGATCTGTCTTTATACAAATACAACCAGAGACTGTAACATTAGTCAAGAAGATAAGAAAATAAAATGAAAATGAATTGAGCAGAAACTTGTTCTCGTATCTCGTGTGTTTCTTGTTGATCTGTCATTTCCATTAATGTGTTTTTACCATTTCTCACTTTGCAGACAGTGTCTTCAACTTGAGAGAGGAAAATAAACAGCTGAGAAAAGCTCATCATGATATTCACACACAGCTACAGGATGTACAGGTGAGAGCAAACACATTTAATCAAAAGAAAAAGTAGCAACATGAAATGTTTCCAGTTCATCTGGAAGTAAAGAAGTGAAGTAGAAAGTTTCCAGCAGAATTGCGGAAAAGATTTAGTTTTAATATAAAGATGAAATGAAATCCAGACGTAAAACAGATAAATGTCTGAGTTTGTTCCAACGTTTATGTTCAGGTTCAGCATCAGGACCTGAAAGCGTCACACGATCGACTGGCACTGACACTAGAAGACCACAAGAGTGCGCTGGCTGCAGCTCAGGTAGGACAACAACAGTTTTTTTTTTTTTTTTACTGCAGTCAGTGAACACAAGCAGCTGCTGACTGATGCTGAATATCTGTTGGCTACAGAGAAAAGATTTGACAAGTTAAATTCATGAGTGTTCAGAGATTTTTGCTTCATTTTGTCATGAATAAAACATTATCTTATGTCACCAGAGACACTAATTTATCTTAAGATTAAGTATTCTTTTTTCAAAACTCATTAATGATCAGATGTTAAGGTCATACTTCGCCTCTTTGCTGCCTCTCTGTAACCTTTACTTTACCCTCTGCAGTAAAGCAGAAATGTTTATCGCAGTGAGCTGTTTAATCCCCAGTGGGCAGAGGGAAGAAAATCTGCTCGACGTGTTGCTTGTTTTTTGGGTAATTAGATCAGATGCTGCAGTTTCTCCTTGGAAGCGATCTTTGAAATGCCTGAGCGGTTTATTTAATATACAGCACTCTGCTGATTTATTTGAAATGCTATCCTCCTCTACATCTGCATTAATGCTCACGCTTCCTCTCTTTTCCTCTCTCTCTCTCGTTCTTTCTTTCCATCTGTCTGCATTTGCAAACTCATTTTAAAGCCTGTCCTGCTTTTCATCTGTGCTTCTAGTTGGACACACTCACAGTTATATACACACACTCTAACCTTCACTCCAGGGGCTTTGGTTTGGTCGAGGGCTGTCACAGCAGTACATCCAAAGCATGTTGCAGCCAATCAGCCAGAAATATGTAATCGAGGGACTGGACGGAGACAAAGAGAGTTTTTTTTAAAGATTTTATCCTCTTGCCTGGAGGGTAAAGAGGATATACAACAGTACATTGTCTTTGACTGATATATTGATTTAGAGGGGATGATCTGTCATCTGGAAAATAAGGAAGGTGAAGGCATTATGACTCTGTTGTCTTTACAATTCAGCCGTAACGCTCAAAACTGTCAGATGAATGACATGATTACCCCCCATATTTCTCTCTCAGCCCTCTAATAGCTGTTTGTTGTTGTCTTTAGATGCAGGTGGAACAATACAAGCAGATAAAGGAGTCTCTGGTCCAGGTGACCAACCAGAGACGACCTGAACTAAATCCTGCTTCCCAGCAGCAACAGGTACCAGCAGCCATCGCTCATGAATCCCACGTCCATGAAGCGCAGCACGACGTGATACCGGAGCAGCCGCATAAAGTGGAACCAGCTCATGAAGATCATCAGATTCACCAGGACACTAACTCCAGGGTAACATGAGATTCTTCAGGATCACTTTGCTATTTGATAACATTAAAGCACACACATCTAAATATTTCTCTCACTGTTTTTGTCTCAGTTCGACCACGGAGCAAATGAGGTTCACGCCCACACTGAGATCAAGGCCCACCCCACCGTACCTCATCACACCTTGTCGGAGAAAGAGGTGGAGGAGGACGGAGAGGGCGAGGCCGAGAGGAGGAGGGAGCTGGCCGAGGAGGAGATGGCTCAAGCGGGACAGCCTCAGAAACTGGAGGAGGATCCGGACCAGCAGCAGGAGGAGGAGGGAGAAGAGCCAGAACAGGAACAAGATGAAAACGCTCTGGACCGACAGAGACGTCATCCACAACTGGTCAGATCAACACTAGAATAAACTGATGTATCTCATTTATCGATCACTTGATTAGAGTACAAATGATTTAGCTTTTAATCCAAGAGGAACAGGGATCTCTTCCTCTATTACTGGCAGCTTGCTCATCATATGCTCCACTGCACTATGTTGTTTTCATCTAACTTTATCAATTATAAATCACCTCCTTTACCTCGACATTCATCCTTCAAATTAGCAGCAAATCTGCATGTTTGACTCGGTCTATTTACATCCATTTGTCATCTCAAAGGATCACCATCAGGACGCCCAGGTGGAGCACGTGAAGTCGGCGTACGAGCAACAGCAGGAGCAGCAGCGTCTGGAGGCCCAGAGGGCCGAGGAGCACAGGCAGATCCAGATGCGACAGGAGGCGCTGCAGGCCCAGAGGGACCGGGTGCTGAAGGAGAGGGAGCAGAGGCTGAGGGAGGAGCAGGCGAGAGAGGAGCAGCATCACAGGGAGGCCGACAGACGAGAACAGATGCTCAAAGAGGAGCAACAAAGGTCAGATCTCAGATCAGTCGGCAAATGAAATCTCCTTCCTGTAAACGTTAATGTTCATGTAATGGACAAGGTCAAAAGCTCTGAGAAGGAAAATCATTTCATATGTGTGTGTGGTGACGTACACAGATGCAACTCGATGTTTTTACTGGTAGCTATGAACATAAATGCGGCAAGTAGTGAATTTTTAAACGCCAGCAACGTAATGTTTCTCAGCAATGTAAACAATCTGTATTTGATGTGTTTATAAAGTCTGCGTCCTTCTGACTGCCCTGTGCTGTCGTGGTTGTTGTTGTGGTTGTTAATAGGAAGAAGGCGGAGTACGAGAACATGGATAATGACATCGCTCAAGGAGAAGAGGAGCATCACCTTGAAGAAGAAGAAGGTGAGACAGAAAAACAAGTGTTTACATGAACAGTGCAGAATAAAAGAGTTCATACTGAGTGGATATGAATAATGTTTGTGTGTGTGTGTGTGAACAGAGCTACATGAAGACGAGAAACAAGAAGCAGATCACAGAGTGCCACCGCATCAGCAGGTGACTGTCCATCCCTCCTGCTCACTCCATCTGTTCGTCTCCGTCTGTCTCCTCAGCTCATTCACACCAATGTATCACATATCATCCATCATCACTCTCGTCTCTTCCTGTCGTTTTTACCTTTAACCCTTCTCCATCAGGGCGGAGTGGATGGTGAGCTCGACCCCGAGGACGACCCCAACAACCAGGGAGAGGACGAGTTCGAGGAGGCAGAGGACGAGCGGCATCAGCAGCACAGAGTTGGAGGAGGAGGAGGAGGAGGAGGAGGAGAAGAGGAGGAGGTGGTGGAAGAGGAAGAGGAGCCGGCGGCACCAGCTCAACACATACACACACAGGACGGACGAGAACCACCCGCTGTGGAGGAGGAACTGGTGGTGAGTGTGGGGTCAGAGGAGGAGGAGAGCCCCGGGATTCTCTTATAGAAGAGATGAGTAACAATGTGTGGGCAGCGTCTGGACACGTGTGTTTTTGTGTGTGTGTGTGTTCAGATGGCTGGAAACCCAGATAATCAGGAAGACACACTGGATGAGCAGTACCAGGAGGAAGTAGAGGACGAGGGTGTGTAACACACATGTTCACATACATGTTATAGAAACTGACAGAAGGAACAGATGAAAGTGTCATAAAAAAATATGAAATAAATAAGATGTCACACATGGTTTCAATCCTCTGGGGGTAAACTCCTCTCTGTTGTTATTTCTGTCCTAAAGGCCCAGGAGGATTTACCCGGCGGGCAGAAGAGAGAAGACGAGGTGGAGGAGGAAGGAGAGGATCCATATAACGAGGAGAACATAGATCAGGTTGGTTTTTCTGCATCCACTCAGTAAATCTTTAGCTTTTCTTCTAAGCGTTCAAGGTTCTTATCTACACCATTTTATTCCCACAGTTTCATACTAGAAAATTTTATTTTGTTTTTTCAAAGCTTATTAAAATTGCATCTCCAATGTGCCCATGTGGTGTCTATGAAAGCGACTTACCCATGACCTCAGTGAGCAGTTTAAGCTTGATGTGCAGATAATATTTACTTTACATTTTCTACAGTTTAACCACAGAATCCATTTTTATTCCTGGGGACTTTTAGGTCATAACGTTAACAGCAGTAAAAGCAGCTATAAAAAATTTTTGCTTTCTGGAGATATTTTCTTCTCTGACATTTTAGCTGTACAGGGATTCGTTTGTGTTAGCTCGAGTGTGTGTGCACATACCTGTGTTTTGTCCCCGTAACTTGAACCTCAGCTCCAACGTGTCCTGATAAATGAGGGAGATCAGGTGGTGAGTCTGTGAAGGGTTTCATGTTTCCACCTGGGTTTGGATTATTCAATTTGACTTGAGAGGAAATCTGTTTGATCAGAGAAGTTTAGACACTTCATGATTTCTACAGTTAAACATTTGAATTATTCAAAACGTATTTTTATTTGCTCGTTTGTGATAGAAACCGTTTGACCACCAGACCTGTACTTTCTGTTTCCTCTTCTTGTTTGACCGACTTGTTTCATACTCTATCAGTCACCGTATGAGTGAACATACTAAAGTTTCTCTGTAATTCGAGCTCAGTGAAGCTTCTTCCTCATTCACCTGGATTCATGCTCGGCTGTACAGTCCAGTCCAAACTGTTGTCAGTTGTAACGTTGCAACTAATCTTTATTTTGATAATCGATTAATCTGTCGATTATTTTTTCTTCAATTAATTGCATAAAAAGGGGGAAAAATATTATTTAAAGAACAAAAAAATCCAGCATTTTATTTAATAAACAAATGTGTTTTTGTATAAAAGTTGTTTCAAACAACTCGGGTGTAAATAAATGAATAATTTCTCAAGTTTCTGTTATGAATGAAAACTTCAGTCACGTTAAACGTCAGCGTTTCTTCTAAAGTAACGTACAGAAATATCTTCTGTTCTTTGAAGTTTAATATAAAGTTTCTGTACGTCGGCGCTAACGTTAGCCTGCTCCGCTGTAACAACCTTATCCTCTGCTGTCTCCACCATCCGCCATCTTTGGTCACATGACCACACAACACTTGTGATTCGTTCTCTTCTACTACTCTTCTTGTTTTACATTAACAAACATTGGCACTAATTTAATAAACGTATTCTAAACACCTTTCTTCAGATGTTCATAATGCAAATTAGCGTTTATAAACGTCTTTAACACCTATAAATGACTGAGACTAACTGTCAAACATGATGAGACGAATATTAAAATCATAAACTTGCTATTAAAGTTGGATGTTTTCATGGTTCACATGGTCTTATGGTTCATTAAATATGGTTCGTCATTTGCTCCAGGATGAAGCGATGAAACACCAGGGGGGACCGAGAAACGAGGGGGATCATAGAAAAAACACAGAAAATAACGAGGAAGAGAATTACGAAGAAGAGGAGGAGGAGGTGGAGGAGGACACGGCCGGTCGGGACAAGAGAACCAATCGAAGGGCGGAGATGTGAGACGGACGCACTCTGACCAGCTGTGGTGCCTTTTTTTTTTTTTTTTTTTGTTCTCGGCTGCTGGTAGAGCCTATCAGGTTTTTCTTTCCCTTGTTGTCAAAGGAATAATAGCAGCCATTCATTCAGAATTCCAATTAGGAAAACTGGGATTTTTTTTTTTTTTTATGCCTGGAAGACGGGATGCTATTCCAAACACTGTGGGGTTGGAAGTGATCAGCTAACACTGCGGAAACGGACATAATTTTATAGGACGGAAATGGGATATATACTGTATTTTCTAATTAATGAATTCATTTTTGCTTTTCTGTCTACTAGCACGTCTGCCTGATTGTCCGTCTGGTTCTGTTGATTTAACAGCAGACGGGCAGAGAATGTATTTTTATCATGTGCTGTTTATGTGTAAAGAAAAGAAACAAAACCAAAACGAATGATGTCATTCTAATGTCCTCATGTTCAGACGTTTTATATATATATGTTTTACACAAACAGTTGTATTTTATGTAGAGCTCAAATTTTTTTAAATTTGTAATTTACAAGTCGCATTCCAATCGATCAAGTCATTTCTGTTATTTATTGTTCATTGTAGCAACTCTGACAATCGTAAAAAAAAAAAATGGTGGTGCAACATTTCTTTCTTTTTTTTTTTTTTTTTTTTTTTTTTCCGCCACCGCCTCCTTGACTGAACTAGTTTGTGCCATGATGGCGTTTTACCTACTTCACCAAGCTGATGTCCCTGGGATATTTCTGCAAATCAAAGAGACGTTTTCCAGTGAAGTTGTTCTGTGCTCAAAGTGTCGCACTCTGACATGTGCCTTTCCGTTCTCGGAAAACCTCGTCTGACTCTTACTTCTTTTTACATTTGGACAAACATTTCAGTCGGACGCAGCGGAGGAGATGAGAAGGTGCCGGTCTGTGTTGAACCGCAAACTTCATCACAGCCATTTCATGTCGACTGCTGGTGTGAATTAAATTCACAAAAACCTTTTGCAATTGAATGCAAACATCTTTGGTCTACTGTACAATGTATAGTAAAACAAATGCTGACAATTTGTACATTTCACTGACAGTTATATTTCACAAAGACACAAACCTAAATGGTGAGTGGAATAAAGAGGCTGAGGGATCTTGGTTCTTTGTGTTTTTTAAGATCAGATAACAACACGTCTGGAGGTGGAAAAACTTTTATCAAGACTGTTACATTATAAATATTCCATCAAAATTAAGCAAATGTGTTGTGGAGACTTGAAAAGATCAGATAAAAGATTAAATCATTTGTCAATTAGCCGAAAAACTGCTTGGCTGCTATTTTGATGATCAATTAAATGTTAAAGATATTGTTTTTAATATTAATACAACAAACACAGAAGCATCTAGAGGAAGAAGTTTGGATGCTTCAGCGTTGTTACCTGACGTGACCAATAAAGTCGACAGACGGACGCTGCAGCCTCATAACTTCACTTTAAGCTGTGTGCAGTTCTCCTGTCAACTCTAATTTCAAACACAGACAAGATGATCATAAATATGTATCAAACGGAGAGGAAGGGATCATAAATATTCATTCTTGAGTTCACATATCACGGGTGCTCAGTTGTTGCTTGCATCTGCGGTGCGAGAGATATTTAATGTTTCCAAGTAGAAATCCTTCCAGCTCTGCTCCTCGTACCAACTCTGAGAGGTGGGAGGGCGACGGGCGAGTTCACTCTCAAGGGGAATGAACCAACAAATCAGGATGAAATGAAAATCAAATGAGAAAAGGCAATTACCTCTAATAAACAACATTTGTCCTCAACACAGCCTCAATCCATCACCTCCTCCTCCTCGCTCTTTTCTGCTCTTCTCTTCCTGTCATCCCTGTACTTTCTCTCCATTTCTACCCCCATTACTGCCTTTTTTCTTCCCCTGACATCAACCTTCTGCTGTTGTGAGATTGTTGATCTGCCTGGGAGCAACTGTAGGATGCTGAAGGAGTCTGAGAGTAACAGGTGCCTCATTACAGTCCTAATAGCCAAGGAGACACCACACGTATATCTACACATTTTTTTTTTCTCTGACAAGCAATGACAGAGATGATAACTCCTCCACATTCCTCACATTTTCACGCTCTCTCAGTCATCACTTCATGGGTGAATTACCAGGCATGAATAATTTGAACATGTCGATTGCCTACAGCCAAAAGTCTATCTTGAGACGTGTGCCCACACAAGTGCCACCGAATCTCAAACCTTGCATTTAACACAGATGCAGGATTTACTTGAAAGCTGAAGCTCCAAGCTATGAAAAGATGTTTTTTTTTTTTTCTTCTTTTCTCCACCCACAATTTTAGGAAAATCATCTCAAAGTCGGGAGAGATCGCAGCTTTAAAATATAACTGACACCGTCGTGAAACCAACAGAACCAAACTCTTCTTGACCTTGATCTTGTTGGAGAACGAGGACCCATGAGCTCATTATACTGTCTCAGCAGTAATGATCTCTCATTCATCAGCCACAGACTTTCCTTATCTCTCTCTACACACACACAAATACAAATATCACACGAATGCACAATCTTCCACACTTAAAGGAATCCCAATGAGGCATGTAAGTGGTAGTTTGCGCCTGGTTGTACTCTTGTTAGAGAGATATCGACTGTTTAATATGTTTTTGTCTTTACTGTGAGAGGGGAAACAAAGTCACATGCTGTTTGTTTGTGTGTGTGTGTATATGTTTGCGTGGCTCCGGTTCATACTTAATACATGTGTGTATTCTCGGGTGCTTGCTCCGCCTGTGCGCCAGTATTCATACTTGTGCTTTGTGATATCAGATAACAAAGTGTGTTTATGTTTCAGGTGCAGGATGAAAATGAAACCATTATAAGAGGATAATACGCTACTACTGCTGCTGCAACGTATGAATAAATCAAGTGCAGCTTACAGGATGAGGCGATGTATCTGTGTAACCTCTGCGACTCTATGTTATATATACACCACTGCTTTATTCTTTTAAAGCTCTGACAGCACGGTACACACTGGTGGGGGGAATTAAATCCTATCAGTGCGAGTGCTTTGTGAGCTATGAAGGATTTCTCTTTGTGTACATATATATTATGTGTGTGTGTGTGTGTGTGACGCTCACAGGTCATTACCCAGTCAGTCAAGAGGACACAAGAGGCCATTCTCCTGTGGAGTCTGGACACTAAATGTTTTATAAGTCTCGAGAGCGGATGTCCTGTTTCTCTTCTCGCATTTTTACACAAGTGAAGTTCGACAGTACCAATTAAAAACACACAAAATGTGTGATATGACAATACAGCTGCCACATTTTAACTTGACGGGTTTGAAGAAATCTCTCTTTTCCTCCATCGACACCAAAGTTTGTGTCTCTGAATACAAACAGATGCATAAACAACAAAAGGAATTCACATTATTTTCTATTTATTATCTGAATTCCCCTAAAATATAAAAAAGTAATTTTAAAAAACTTTATTAACATATTATTTTGTGTAAAAAAAACAGGGTAGATGGCCTTGCAGCACATTACTTTACAGTGTCTCTGACAGTGTTTTCATTGTGGCCTATAAAGTGATCACCAGTTGGCTTTTCTCCAAACAGAATCAGTCAAACCTTCAGTGCCATTTTTTTTTCAAAGTGTGGACTACTTTTTGTCATCGCTTCAGAGTCAAAATATGTCCATTCGTGGAGCAATGTCACAAAATGTTGCACATCCTGGTGGTTTCTGGGAACTGTAGTCTGGTGGGCAGAGAGTCTTCTGGCAACTTGGGGATACCATCGAGAACCTCAAGCTTTGGCAAACAGGAAAAAACACTGCACAAAGATTAAAAAAGAAAAATATAAGAGAATAACAAAAAAACAAAACAAAACAAAACAAAACAAGAATGAACTGTGTGAACTCACCGTGCACGGTAGTCCTGAGTGAAGGTCACAGGGTTGCGGGTCAGGTTCAGGGACCGCAGCGGGCTGTTCTCCAGAACCCCCAGTCCCCCCAGGGACCCGATGGCATTCTCAGACAGACAAAGGTGCTCCACTGCTGGGAGCTTTGGCAGCTGACGCAGACACACCAGGTGGTTACGGTGCAGGTTTAGTATTCTGCACCTGCTCCAGAGGGAAGCACGAACGATGCTTAGCTTTTTTTTTCTTTTTTGTGGTTATTGTCAATCTAACAAACATTATCTTGGTTGAGAGATTGAATAACTACTAGAAAAGAGATTAGAAACAGACAATAGAAGATAAAGTGAGTTAAAAAGAGACGAGTGGATGAAAAAGCTGCAGATTTTATATAATCCTTTATAAGAACAACTCTCACATCCAACTCCAGCAGCGATGCAGAGTAACTTAACATGATAGTTGCTCAATATCACTGAACTATTATCTTTAAAACATCCACATTGAATATAAACAGAATAAAAACACTTAAAGCACAAAACTGCAATAGCTGCAGTTTGGAAAGTGTTTGCTTGATACCTTGGCAGACGTACAGAACTCAGGTTGGTGAGAGAGTTGTCGACCAGCTGTAGTTTCTCAACGCGGATCAGACGACGCAGGATCCGGAGGAAATTCTCCTGCTGGAAGGGGTCACCCAAGTCCTGGTAGGACAGATTTAACTCCTGACAACAGACAGAAAGAAGAACTGTCTGTGTCCATCTCTGTCCACTGTACATATTTAATGTCACACACACACACACACACACTTTGTTTGCAAACTTACCAGACAGTTTTCCCAGTTTTCTTGCAGCCTCTCCTCCCATCTCACGCCTTCCTTGTCTCTCCTCCTCCTCCCTCTCTCCAAACAGATGTCATCCCCTTCTCTTTGAAACAGCTCCTCTTCTGATGGCCCTTATTGAAAAAGAGCAGTTTTACCAGCGAGTTCTTCATCATATGTTGGGATACACCCTCTTTCTGTTTACATCCACTATGTAGATGCAGTAGAAGTAGACATTTCTACTGCAGATAAATATAGTGTTGACTGATAAATGTGGTTCTTCTTATTAGTTACCGACCTTCTCTGACCCTGGGGCAGGTCAGCTGGTCACCGGTGACGTCACACTGCTCCAGGCGATGCCACGAAATAAACCGAAACCGACTTGATGGAAGCTAATGGAAGAAGAGGAAGAGAAAGAGGATGGATGATACAGTCCCTGGAGACAACAAGTAACAAATGTGTCACCCTCTGTTGATCATGATGTATCACTGTGCCAAGTTTCATTAAAATCTAATCATTAGAAGCGACAATATCCTGCATGTAAACTGGGCTTCAGGGTAAAGACGATGACTCATCCATTTACTGCTTTTAATCAAAACTAAAACTCAAAATTCAGCTTTAAATAAATTCACAGTTGAATTACATTTAATACAGACAGACACAAGCAGGGATGTTCATGGGACTGGCTTGGAAACTCAGGAGACACATTAAAGTTTAATCTACCGTAGCTCCACGTTAATGCAGTATAAACTCTAGTCCCTCCGTGTATAGATAGTATGTAGCAGAAATCAATGGCTCATTTTTAGGACCATTAACCAATATTGCTACATGTGTTAGCAAAGTGAAAATGTCAACTCCCCAGCTTTCTCACTGTTACCTCTCTTGACTTTAAACATTCATATTTAATGTTATTTTCATGTTTGTTGTCGACAGTTGTCTTTCTAGACAGATACTAGACTGAGAGAAGGTAGTGGATTAACTTCTTCTCCCGTCTTGACCTTTTCAACCCCCCTACAAACATCCTGCTCACCCGTACTTCGCCTGTGTAACTCTACTCCTCCCTGTGTTAATCTAGACATAAGAATGACCTCACTCCTCTTGACCACTGGTTCTCTTTGGCTGGACACTCACAAAACAGCACCAGGCCACTGGGTTACATCATATAAAATACACTGGAGGTAATGTTAAATATATAGATACAGTAGGATGATAGTCTGCGAATAAGTAAAACAGAAAATGTGGATGAAATTACAATAAGATACTATAATTTACCTGCAAGAGGAAATAAAACACATCAATGATTTAACATCTATAGAGTATTTATTTAATCACAACTGAGGAAGTTTGTGAGAAATGTAAGGAAGGTTGGGTTAGAGTAAAAAAGGCAAAGCGAGAGGGTAAGAAAAAAAAAACATTCTGCTCAGTGACACTGGCCTCAGGGCAAAAGGAAAAAAAAAAGAAAAGAGTGAGAGGAGGATAGACTGAGTATTATAGGTACAGTTCAGGAGAAGATGAAGAGGTAAGAGGATGAGAGAGGGAGAGATGTGAGCATGGAGAAGTCAAAGCTCTAGATGTCAGGGGAGATGAAGGGATGCCTCGAGGACAACAGGAGTGACCCATTACTGTCATGTTGTGCGTTTGTGTGTATATGTGTGTATGTGAGCTTCTCACAGGTGTAGATACAAGTCCAGAGTCAGGACTGTGGTCCACCGAGAGAGGTGTGCGTGGAAGCCCGAGGTCAGAGTACTGGGACGAGTGGGATTTAGGAAAACTTCCACTGAGAGTGTTCACACCTGAAGAGCTGAGACGGAGAAAACAGGTGAGACAAAGACACACACACACACACACACACACACACACACACACACACAGAAAGACGGGCAGGGTCATCTGGTTCATCCGGTTCATCTTCACATCTTTAGTCTGTTTGAAGAGGAGTTGTCTTCTTGTCGTAACGTAAACCCTGCTGAGTGCTGAAACCCTGACCACCAGACGAGTGGTTAGAGTTACCATGAACTGGGCCTGACAATGCAGATTAGGACCCGTTGCCATGACAGCAGAGGACACCTGAGCAGGTGTTATTATCTTATAATAGTCTATGTAGGCAGGAGGCAGCTGGACGTATATATAGATAAATATATATAACATTAATTAGTGCTGCAGCTTATGTTGCTATGGTTACAATAAAAGTGAATAATAAATGAATTTAAAAAGTCATTCGTTTTTAGGCTATTTAAGGTTAAATTACTTCATATTTCTGCGGTGTCGTGGTATTAAAACAGGCCTCTGTTGTCACTTGAGACGGTGAATGTGATTAAATTTGGCAAACAAACAATCTAACTTATTCATGTGTAGATATTTGTTTTGATCTTACCTTTCTGACATGTCCTAATCTTGTTGTGATAAATTCTCCTCGCCTTCTTTATTATCGCATGGTGAACGGCTCGGTTTAGGCCTGTAGAGCCGCAGCTGTGACCCATGGAGCCCGCTGGGTTCGTTAATATTCACCGAGAGAAAGTTTACCGTCGTCGTGTCGGTTGGCCCCGGGCAGACTGACACCAGCGTTGGCCCGGTGCGACAACTGCTGCTGCTGCTGCTGCTGGAGGAGGAGGTGGATGAGGAGGAGGAGGAGGTGACACTCCGGTCGCCAGGGTGAGTGGTTGCCTGGCAACTTGGCGTTCAGGTGTATCGTGTTGTTGCCCTCGTGGACAAAATGAAAATTAATATTTCTTTCCCCTTTTCTTTTCTAAAACGTGATTGGTCGTTTAGGTAATCAATAGTGTTGCGTCAAGTCTGTTGACTATAAAATAAACGATGTGAATCTTTTTTCTTCTGATGTCAGATGACGTCAGATGACAGTTCTGCCTTTTTGTTGTGGTAATAATGTAACAATGTGGTGAAAGAAAATATACTTTAATACTTTTGACCAGTGTTATCTGTAC
Source organism: Polydactylus sextarius (assembly GCA_016801845.1). Lineage (NCBI taxonomy): Eukaryota > Metazoa > Chordata > Actinopteri > Polynemidae > Polydactylus > Polydactylus sextarius. Next base: position 2,264,863 of record CM028924.1, read on the forward strand.
TTTGACTACTTTATCGTTTTGATAGTTGATGCAGCCTCCATCTTAAAGGGCGGTTGGATGGAGAATCTTAAATAAAATCAATATCAAACAGCAATTTTTTTGCGGGAAAAAAACAGCTTTTGTACTTTTGTACAGACTCAAGACATTGTCAATGAAAAATCATAATATTCAGTAAATAGAACAGTAAATTCTAGATACTTTATGACTTTAAAGTGACTTAAATTTCTAACAAAGTCATTTTTTATTTTATACACAACACTGGCCTTTAGATAAAATACCACGACCACTGTCTTGAAAGTCACGTGTAATATTTGTTCAGGAAAACTAAACTGAATCTTTATTTATTTTATCAAAATATAATATAATCATACAAGTAGTTTAAGAGATAAACCAGCCTTTTACAGCAAAATGCTAATTAATCAATAAACAGTATTAATCAGATCCCTTTTTATAGGTTTACATCTTTCATATGTAATTTCTTTATTTGCAAAATTACAATTTAGAGCATTTGTAGTAAAAATATAAAGTCTTGGTTGAAATCACATTTCCCTGTGTATTAGTAAACCTTATGATCAAACTCTTGTGCTGTTTGCTCAAGTTTTTCTGTCTGTGATCAACGGCAGGAGAAGGAATATGGTTGATTCAGATTTTCAGTGGCAACCAATGAAGACATAAGGCGCAGCTATTATACCATCTGGTGAAAGTAATTTAGATTTTAAATAACTCACTCCTCACTCCTCTACAACATAGCTCGTTGACTTTAAGATACTGCAGCGTGGAAACAGACTGCGCGCCCTGAAAAAGCTATTAGACGTTTCATAGAGGTAAATGAAAACCACTGCAGGAGACCGGCTCGTGTTTAACACATCTATTGTCTTTGCTGGTTATTTCAAAACTGAGTCATCATTACACTTTATATCTGCTCTCACTAAATAATTATACAATCTGTTCATCTACACAGATGATTAGTCTTTCTAAAACATCGACCGTAGATGATCATGATGTCGTCACATTAAAGTGCCTCTTTGTGTTTTTACTGGTGTTATCTCACTCAACCAACGCTCATATAACAACAGAAACATCTGCTGGGAATGTGATGTGTGATCAATGTTTATTTCCCAATATAATTTACCAGTGTTTGTGTTTTTTTCAGTCTGTTAGTTGTAATGTTTAAAGTATATTTACTATAAATACAATTCTGACTCATCTATGTATTCTATTTTATTTATTCTAAATGATAGTTTTGAATGATGAAGTTACAGTTTAACATTCACATTAAATAAACATTTCTTTAAAAAAATATAAAGGTTACAGCCTAATTATAATCTGTTAATTTTTAAATCCATCTGTTGACAATGTCATTTTATATTCTTCTGCGTAGTTTACTGCTTGTTAATGAGCACATTAAACCCACCAGTCGAAGCTGCAGCATATCAGTTATTTAAGAGAATTTAAAATAAATGTTCATGTTGGAACAGACTGATTTGTTGCAGCTTTTCTCATGAAGTAACATTTATCAGAATCAACATGCAGGTCCCATTCGTCCTTGGTCACAGTATAACCTTGCTTTGCTCGGTGATATGATCTGTTGCTTGTGTGTGTGTGTGTGTGTGTGTGTGTGTGTGTGTGTGCAGTAGCTCAGTGATGCCACAGGCCTGAAACTGCTCCAAGATGCCTTGGCAGGACATTGTCTGCCCTGAGAAGCTGAGTTACGGTTGAGCAGCCAACTCCTGGTTCACTGTTCAACCGTAATAGCTGTTATATAAAACATTACACCCTCTTCAATCTCACCACATCTTTCATCTTTTTAAAAGAACCTAAAGTTGTTTTAGCTGTTATCATTCATTCTAAAGGTTGATGTACTGCCCATTTAGTTTATATAAAAAAAAAAAAAACCTCCATGCACAGTGAAAGGACACATGTATTAATGGGAACACATTCAGCGTTTTTATTGAGTAAAAGATTGAATACAGCTGGTGTTACTGTTACTCCCTGTATATACATTACCAAACAGAGCAGCAGATCCTTTTTTTTTTTTTTTTTTTTGCGCCTGCACGCTCCAGTCCGTCTCTATAGCAACCCGCCTTAGTTACGCAATCTCCTCTGCTCACCTGTGAGATGCCCAACTGGGGCTTAATCAACCACTCAAATGTGATAAGGCATATTAGTTCATCAGCAGTTTAGCCATCATGTGCCTAGTGTGTAAAAAATGACTGGAATACTGTCTGGAACAGATATATTACTAAGATTCATCGTATAAGGACAAAATGTTTGCACATGTTTATTCTGTAAATACTGAGGAGATATATATATATATATATATATATATATATATATATATATATATATATATATATATATATATATATATATATATATATATGTGTGTGTGTGTGTGTGTGTGTGTATAGATAGATAGAACACAATGTCAGATGTACAGGGATGTAGTTTGAAAGTTTGAATTTTTATCTAAGAAGAAAGTTGAAAACGGTTTTTGTGCATCGTGTGTGGGCGCAGGTGAATACGAAGCTGCTGAACTTAAAGGGGTTGTGCGTGGATTACGTATCATGTGTTCTTCTTTCTTTCTCATTATACAAACCATCGTTTTTCCAGAGAATATTTACAACTTTCTCTTTCTGCGTGTCTGTATTCAAGATTTTAAAGCTTCCAGTATCAAAACACAGTCACATTTTATGTCGGATGTCAGTATATAATATATCGTGTAATATCCAGTTTATATATATATTTATATATATATATATATATATATTTTTTCTTTTTTTTTTTTCTTCTTCTTCTTCATAAAGAGTATAAAACACAGCTGAAGATGGCAATAGAGGATAGGTAGCATTTATGACTTCAGGATCTGATTGGCTGAAATTCAGTGACCTCACACCACAGTTACATGGAGTCAAAGTCGTGGTCGCTGGGCTCGATGACTTCAGGGGTCATGACCCTGCCCATGAAGAGGATGGACCCTAGAGAGAGAAAAGGATTACAACATTACACATGCATCAAACGTAAAACCAACACATATACAGATTCACACGCATACACACATACCTGTCCTTCTGTTTCTGATGATAAAGAAGAACGGGTGATCGGCCATGACCTGAGGATACAGCACCAGAGTCCTGGTCAGAGCGATCATTCCTGAAAGAGAGGTAATCATCGTTATTAGTTGACAGAGAAGCTAATCATCTAAATGATCAGGGACATTATAATGAAGAATATTAAATTCATACCTGAGCCAACGGCTCCCTCTGCCCCCTCCTCAGTCACCTCCAGGTAGGCTTTCTGCACCGCCTTCCCAATGTACAGGTCTTTACCATCTGGAAAATACACAGTCACCTTCCCTTTATAATGTACTGTTTATCAGTCTAGCTCAGGGTAAAGCATATCCATATCTATTAGCTGTTTCCTTTGACACAAGAAGGTGACGTCTACTCAGACACAAAATGCTGAACAATAATTTCCCTGATGATTAACAACATTTTAAAATAGCATCTCTTATCTACCTGCCTGCCACAAGAGAGCAGGTCGACTGAGGAGGATGTTTTAGTTTAGGTCCAGCCTGAAGGTTGTATTCTACATTGTTAAACTACTGTACTCTGTGACAGACTGGTCAGCTGGGATCAGCTGAGCTGTATAGATAACAATGGACGGTTGTAAAGAACTGATTACTACTAATTAGTTTTTTTTTTTTTTACCAATATTTCATATCATATCTCAGTTTTCATTTGCATAAAATGTTTGGCTTTTAGTGAGATCACTTTTAGCTTTCTAGGCAAAGTAGCCCGACCATTTCTCTTGCTCTTTACATATTTATCTGTCTCTGTCTGGATCTATTTTTATAGGATAATGTGACAGCTCTGCCCTGCCTACTTGTCGCCAGTTACCTTGGTTACCTTAGAAAGAACCAGAGGCTGCTGCAGGTAAGAACCTGATGACACTTTAGGAGTTTATTTCTCTAACCATCTGTCTATATATTTATGCTTCACTTAATACATACAGCTGAGTGTTACCTGTCATGGCAGAGAGATCAGCATTGTTGGTGAAGATATTCTTAATTCCCAGCTCCTGCAGAGTGCTCCTCAGGTCAATTTTCTGCTCCACTTTGAACCTGAAAACAGTTCAACACATTTATGTTCATGCATGCAAATATACTGTAGCTGTATATATATTATGAACACAATGTGCATCATCTCTCACCTAGGTAGATAGACTTCCACCTTCTGCCGTTTCACGTTGTTAGCCCACTCCTCCAGCAGCGGCCCTTTGATGATGGGCTCCAGTGAAGCGAGTGGCACTTCCTGTCGTGGCAGAACGATCGTCATGGACATGTCCTCTCCTTCATACGGCATCTCCAACACCTGGTACACACCACCAGCTTCCTGGGAGCCGTCGCTGAACTCACCTGACAGGAGAGACACACATAAAGGTTTTTGTTCACTTGTTGGGTGCAGCATTCACCTCAATTCAGAGTCTAAAAGCATACGCTTGTAAGCTTGTAAGAGCTTATATCTTCCAGAAAGCTTCATAGCCTTGAGGTGAATCTTCAACAGATTTGTCCCTTGATTTTAATCAAAACGAGGAAAACATCAACTTACATTATGTGAGAATCGGCTAATCCCTTTATACACTAAACAACTCCGACTAGATTTTAAATCTAAACACTCTATAAGATTATCCCACTTAAAAATGGAGATTACAGAGCAATTAACGCCGCCAGATTTGATCCCACTCTTTTGCGCATGATTTTTCTTTTGAAGCTGCTTCAAAAGGAAGATTACAACAAAGGAACCGTGATCATCCTTCATTAACTTCGCTGGGAATGGAGTGTGTGGCATCCTGAAACATTTTACTTAACCAATGCGATTGTGTTTCAAAAAAAATGAAAATGCAAAAGCAGCCTTTTCCCCAAGGACCTGTCCCTGTTCTGCAGCTCTCTCTCTCTCTCTCTCACACACACACACACACACACACACACACACACCCTCACCTCAGCACACACCAGTTCACACATTCGCAGATATATTTTTTTTTTGATCCTGAGTGTGTGAGGATGAGTTTGTGTGAATGTGGGTGTATAAAACTCTGCAGTCTCACTACACTTTGAGAGCACAACAAAATATTTCAAATGCACCAACTTATGTAGCAGTAAAAAAAATATGATGTAACCGTCTTTGGCAGTGCATCAGACAAAAAAAAAGAAAAAAGACTAGATACAAAACAGACACACTAGAATGATTTGGATGTAACATCACAACAAACCTGCAGGACTCAGTGATAAATGTCTCATGTCTTTCAGAGCTGGCAAACACCAAATGTACTGATGTACTAATATAGAAATCCTAAAGCACATATTTAGATGATTGACAGATATTGCAGCCTCAGTAAACTCCAAACATCACTTTTAGCAGGATTGAAGACAAAAAGAAAAAGATTTTACCTTCTGTAATGTGACACAATCCTCTTTTTTCTGTTACAGGATAATTATTTAGCATATTTATTTTATTATTGCAGTTTGACCTTGACGGGTTTTGTTCAATATCCTGAAATAATACGTACATAAATACATGCTGCAAATTTTAAATTCAAAAAGTGATTTGTAAATTTACAGTGACTTAAGCAGCCTAAAATGACTCCATATGTTTGAAAATCAGTGTAACAGTTGACAAAACAACCCAAGAATTATGAGGAACAGGACACAAACGTGCAGACGATATGTGCTGTGTCCTTCTATCTGTCAGAGCAGATGCAGCAAAATAGTAAAAGCTGATATACAGTAGTACTACATGACAGCGTAGTAGTGTACATGTCTTCATAACACGCTACTAAATCAAACAGACACACGAGAAGAGTTTGTGCAACTGAGGATAATTTTAGCAGCAGAGCAGAAAAGAGTTTCCCTGGGAATAGATGAATATTTTAAATCCAAGATTAACATTTTAAATAACCCCGGGAAAGTACAGTTCTAACACACACACACAGAGCTCATCCTCACCATAGTAGAAGTCTCCCTGTTGGTACATCATCAGAGTCTGGACCTCAGAGCCGTCGTCTTTACTGAAGGAGAAGGTTCTGGTGTTCTCTGGTCTGAACTGGTTTTTCCAGGAGCCTCTGAAGTAGACGGCATTCACTAAGGTCAGACGGGTCACGCTGTTGAAGTCCTCGGCTGACAGCAGCTCACGGATCTTACCTGGAGGAAGCGATTAGTACAGAGAATTAACAATCTGCATTAGATATTATGGCGCCTGCTGTGACGCAGCAATGTGATAAAAAATACATCTTTAACTTTTTAAATCTTTTCTTCTGACTCACTCTCAGTGTGATTTTCAACCCAGCTGTTGATCTGCTCGGCCACAGCTGCTGATTCGCTGAAATCAACTGTTTCCACGTCAGCTCGGAAATACTTCCTCATCAGATGCAGGAACTCAGGGTTGAAGGTGACACCTTCCTGCAGGAAGAGGCTGTTGGCAAATCGGATCACGTAGTGGGCGTCATCGTCCGACAGAGCTGCTGTCAAGTTCTGGAGCAGAGAAAACTCCACACCTGGAGAACAGAGGAAGTTGTACATGTTTGTAAAGGGTGTGACCGTGATGGAAACTGTAGCCTGTGTTTATTTATACAAGTATGTCACCTGGCAGCAGGTGGTTGAATCCGACAGCCTGTCGTATTTCCTCCAGCGACGCTCCTCTAGCCCCGAGCTCCACCATGCCCAGGGCCACAGCCATGCTCAGCGGGGAAAAAATGATGTTTTCCTGACCCCCAGCCGCCTGCAGCTGGTGGTACAGTTTGACTGAGAACTCTGATGTAGTGTCCTCCGGAATGTCCGCCGCCCGGCAACCGTAGCCCGGCAACAGGATGGAGAGGAGGAGGAGCGGGGACAAAATGTCCAGGATCAACATTGCAGCTCAGACCACAGATTGCTGAGCAACAGAGGGATGTCATGGTGAGGAAGAGAGGATGGATGGAAAGAAAAGGAAGTGAAAGAAGAAGAACAGAGAGAATGAGGCGAGGAGGAAAAAATATGATTGAGGGAAAGACAGAGAGATGAATGATGGGGAGAGGGGTTATGGAACAGGAAATGAGCAATTGGCAAGATGGAGGGGGAGGAGGGTGGTAGTCAGTCAGAGAGGTGTACAGGGAGAAGACAAGATGAAAGAGAAAAAATGATTTGGAGAGGTGTGGAACCAAAAGTACAGACAGGAGGAGGGGGGTTGGAGAGATAAAGGTAGAGAAAATGATTGCATAAGAGAGAAAAAGAGATGAAGGACAAGAGGATTTTGGAAGAGAGAGACGGAGAGAGATAAAAGCAGAGAGAGCGGAGATGCAGGATGAGGAAAACAGAACAGGGAGTCGGGGAGAAACAGAAAACATCTGTCAGTCAATCGTCCTGCCAAAACTGGAATAAATGCTGAAGTGAACTTATAGATACAAAAAAAAATCTCATATAAAGACACTGTTAAATACTGTAAAACTAAGATTTACCAGATGCTTGAATGAAAGATGTGAAATATGTAAAACTAGTTGGACACAGTTAGAGGGATAATACAATGAGAAGCAGCGAGACAGAACATAAACAACAAGAATGTGCTGTAAGTACAGCTGCACCGCTGACTGCAGTCAGAATTGCTGTTCAGAGCACATCTGCTAAATGAGCTCATACATATTTCATGGCCACTCTTATCATCTTGAGTTAAATCAGCTTCTTTTCAGAATCTGCTTCGCTCTGAGTGTGTGTGGTTGAGCTTGTGTGTGTGTAAACGGACGAGTTTCTGTCCGTCCGTCTGTACAGAAACGAGGCCTCCACCTCCGCCCATCAATCCTTCACCATCTTTCCATGACATCACGTCACACTTCTTCTTCTCCTCCGTCTCACTTCCCTACTTCCACACCTTCTCTGTCTCTTTAACCTTTTCTTTATACCTTTCAAAATGACAAGGAATGTACACACAGATACACACACACACACACACTGCGCCATAGCTCTGGCGCTGTTGTTGCCTGGCAACATTGTTTTCTACTGCCCAAACAGCAAAAAAAAGAAAAAAGAAAAAAAAGAATCAATGATGTACAAAATAAAGCTAGAGAAAGATGTTCAGGTTCAGAAAAGAGCGATGCAGAGTGAGATAATCCTGACGTTTGTTTTTCATCTCTCTGCCTGTGTTGTTGTTGTTGTTGTTGTTGTTGTTGTTGTTCTCGTCCAGTTTGTATAAAGGATTCAATTAGCGGTCCCATGCAGGGCTGGAACCTGCTAGCTGCTACAGTACATGTGAGGCAGCAGGTGACCGAGTTGTCAACAACATTAACAAAAGGCAGCAGCCAGAAAATTTGTGCACCCGTCCTGTTGTGTGTTGCCCTTTTTTTTCCCTCTGCTCTGCTGAGCTCTAGCAAGTGACAAACTATTTATCCTCTGAAAAATAAACCAGCTCAACCCTCAAGGATGCACGATTCAAATTCTGCTCTATTTCTCTCATTGTCGAAAAAAAAAATCCTGTGAAAAGACTGATAGGGTTTATTCCTCTGTGCTATGGAAATCAAACGTCGTCCAAAAACTATTTAAAATCACATGAATGAGCCACATTGTGAGGCGTCGTTACAATGAGCAACGCCCCTATTTTGACTCAGATTCAGTCTCACACACACAGTTCAGCTGTTGTAAACACTGAGTAGAGAACTGAATGTGCAGCTGTAAACAGCCTCTAGTAAATACACTGTTTAATCTGGCTGGAGTCACATTTGTGTACGGTGCACAGCTGGTTTAGGAATTATTTAGCCTGAAAATGAAGATTTACGTATTTAAGTAGGGAAGTAGATAATAGATAATAGATAGTGTATTTTATATGATTAAATATGATTCCTGATATCAACAATTAGTATTCTGACTGATTGTTTTTTACAGAAAGAGAACTAACACAAGTTCCTGCAAGATTTACATCCACTTGAGTTGTACGTTGTTGTTCATGTTCCTAAACATTGTCTGGCTACAATCTGATCACCTTGGCAAATCCATGTTTTTCAAATTCAATGAAACCTCAAAATGTTAATGATCGTACTAACATATATTACCTATGAAATGTTGTGAGAGGAAGAATAAGAAGAAGATATGACATACAAGGACACAAACCTGATGTACTGCAATTAAAATACTGTTGGTCACGTGTGTTCATCTGCTTTCACATGTCGAGCTGGAAGTCAGAGATCCAGAGAGAGTAAGAAAGGCTGAGGAGGTGGAGGAGGAGAGGGGGCGGCTGGCAGAGATGTAAATGGAGGTAATGTTCCTGACCTTCTGAGCTGTGGGAGCTGAACTTTTCTGAGACAGACAGTCCTGCTTTCTGTAAGGAAAGACCCAGCCATGCAGCTAAGCCAGCTTAAGTAGTGTGGAGCATCATTGTGTGTGCACCTGTGTGTGTCTGTGAGCAAGTGTGCATGTGTGAGTGGATAATAACACCATGGGTGGCTGGCTTTTACTTGTAACGGTGACACCATTGTGACCTTTTGAGTTGTGGCGCACTGTCTGCAAGAGGATCCCACCCTTTGCCAGTTTGGCCACTGATGACTATGAGTCCAACTTTGGCTCCAAAGTACCCAGGTGGGTTTCCCAGCATGCCTCTCAGGTACACGGCAGGGGGGGAAATCCAGCACCTGGCTACAAAATGTTCTCTCGTGACTAAACATGAATATGTAAGATAATCTCTCATGGTTTAAATTGCAAGAGTTTAATCCTGACAACTTGATTAATTCCATGCAATTAAACTCGTTGGCCTTTAAAAGCAGCCTTTAATCTCTCCGTGTAATCCTAATTCTCAGACAGAATAGATCGGCATTTGACATTTTCGACAATTAAAACGTGACGTCATCCAAATCCACGGCGTGTACGTTAATCCTTACTGCCATTTAAACCCAACACCTTGAGACGGCATGCTTGGGAGGACAGGGGGAATTTATTAAACATGAACATCCTCATTCATGGTTCAAATCCACACGTACACACTTTGAAACACATTTCCACATCCACTTCCAAGCCAAGGTTTCCAAGGCAACTTCAAGTGATGTACATTTTCTTGTTTTGTTTTGCAAAGTCTGACAGAAAATAATATTTTTACCCTTAAAGATATCTTCCTCCTTCCATATAGGCAGGTAAATTGTTCCTTTTTCTTTTTGCAAACACCACTCAGCATTTTCAGTCTCACATAACCCTGTTTTTTTTAAAACTCTTCACACCAGCTCCAGTTCTGTCACTTAATGCTCTCTCTGACACAAACACACCAGCTACACTCAGTAATTTTACAAAAAACAGGACAAACTCCTGCTCCTCCTCATCTTCACCATCGTCTTCTTCTTCCCTCTGGATGCGTTTCCTTCTCCATCATTTCCAGTCTTCCTGGAGATCATAGTCGCTTTGATGAATTTTGCTAACATCCCATTTTCATCAAGGCCATTCCCTCTGGGAAATTTGCTGCGGAGACACTATCGCTGTAAAACCTGGAATTTCAGCATAAACTTCCTTATAAAAGGACTTTGCCTTACAGAGATTCTCGCTACTGCAAAGTCTGAGTCTGATTATCATTTATGAGTTTCTAGTTTTCCTTGGAGGTGCCACTTTCTGCATATTGTTCTGAGTTTAAAAAAAGTACTTTCCGTCCCTGGTCTCAAATCAGTCATGTTCCCTGTGAGAGTCTCACTTTCCCTGTTTGATTAGATACATGTTTCTCTCTAATCGCTCATTCGCTGATGTGGAGACCCTGAAGGCAGATCGAAAAAAATGTAGCCAGGGAGGCTGTAATGAAGCCCACCACTTGCAATCTAGGCAGCATTAAACTCCTATGGGTTTGAGTTTTCCATTAGTGTGAATAATAAAGTGGATGCAAATCTTCAGGCTCCTGGTTTGTACGAACTGCTGCAACCGAGCAACAGGAGCTAAACGGCTACGAGGCAGGTGATGTAACCTCTTCTACAAGTTGTATTTGGAGATTTTAGTTGTATGACAGTGTGTGTAAAGTATATACCGATGTAATTTACCTGTCTGGAGCAAAATGAGCAACTGACTGTTGTGACTGTGTGTTTTTAGTGTTTCTGTGACAGATATTTTGACTCAACTGAAATGTTCCAGTAAACCATCATAGTGTGACAGTGCTCCAGCGTTATCATGACCCTGAAAATCATTCATGTATTCATCACACGTGTCCTTTACCTACTGTGAAATGTCCTCTTAGACACGAGTGGAGAATTTACTAAAAAAAGGAATAAAAAATTGAGGAAATACCCACACATTACTTCTGATTTTGCAAAGTTTTAGTTAAGATCCAACACATTTTTGTTTGAAAACAGTAGAATCCACTGAGTATCATCCCACACACTAGAAACTGTCTGTCTAATAATAATAATAATAATAATAATAATAATTTTAAGATTGCTCATTTACAGCATTTTAATTAGTAAATTGGCAAATTTAAGAAATGAAATATCCTCATGCACGGAAGAATTATAATCAAGTGTGAAATGTTTTATAGATATTGTTCTTTTCTTTGCTGTAACTGAGAAGGAAACAGGAGATTTGTGCTGTAACGTGTGAGGGTTTGAGTTTGTTCTTAACGGTGATGAAGAGGGATGGTTTCAATTTGTAAATGTAATCCTCAGACACAGCCACAACAACAGCACAACACCTGGGTGGATGTGATGCCTGTACACATGTTAAACATCCAGAAACTAACTGATTTAACACAACAGAGCAGAGTAGTGACACTGCACACTTGATCAACACTATTCTACATTCAATTTAAAAGGTAACTCTGTAGTTTATCTCTATCCCAGTGACAGACACAGTTATCTTTCTTCAGGTCACCCTCAGTTCACCACGTTAGCGCAGCTCATTCAATCTCTCTTGTTAGAAAATGACATAACGTGCCGCGGATGCTTTACTGTTCACTCCACAGAGGGCAAACAAAGGTTAACAACCCTTTATTAATCCCTGCTAACAGAGACACCCAGAGGAGGAGACACACAGTGAGAGACAAGAGACAAAGAGGTGGAAAGACAAACAAATGAACAGAGAAAGAGTAGTGGCACAAATCGCCTATGTAAATTAGGAAAAGGAGAAGGACAAAAATAAAGAAACAGAAACAGAGAGCACTGAAGACATGAAGCTCCACACAGATACCAACGATATCTGGCAGTAATATGGTTGAACACTGTCCACACTCAACAGTGTCTCTTTTCTTTCTCCATATCAGAAAAAAAAACAACACACAAATACAGACAGAGAGACAGACAAAGACACACACACACTAACAGCCACAGCGCTGTGGGAGCACAGTTCGGAGGTTTGAGCTGTAATTGGATCGGCCTCTATTTGGGGTCAGTGGTAAAAGTGAAAAGACTGGAGGCTTTTTCAAATGGACTAAAGACCGGAGAGACACCGGAGCACAGGAAAGGTCACTATCAAGCAGTCCTGCGAGGGAAGTGTGTGCATAGGTGTGTGTGTTTGTGTGTATTGGGGAGGTAACGGCAGTAAGAGGAGATGATCTTGAATAAGAAGTGATATCCAGGTGAAGAGACGTGGTGATAATAAGGACGTTTAAATTGCTCACAAACTGAGCTGTGACTATTTTTTTTTTTTTTTTTTGCTTCAGGAGATGCAGGAGATAAAAGGTTCATCTCACGAACAAGTTTAAAAATAAGACGACACGATGACGGCGACAGGTGAGACAATTAGGAGACAAACTGGTATTTGAGCCGTTGAGCGAAGAAGAAAATACAGAAATAAACTGAATCATTTCAGCCATTTTAGAAACCTGTCTGTCTGCGTCTGTCTGTCTCGACATCACACATCCCTCAACACCACCGATCAATCAGCAGATCGATTCCAGTGTGTGTGTGTGTGTGTGTGTGAAGCAGATAGTTTGTGTAAAAAGGTTGAAACTGCAACACAATCACCATAAATTTCTGATTCTGATTTTCTGATCTTTATGTAAATGTGCAACGATTTTTACAACCCAGATTTATTTCATTTTAGACAGTTTTTGCGACCTATTTTGATTTATTCTCTCTCTCTCTCTCTCTCGGTGCAACTCCTGACCCTTTTCTCTGTGCTCTGTCATCCTCCTACCCGGCCAGGTATGAACTAATCCCTCGTGTCTCTGCTGCAGCAGAATATACAGGAGACTGGGGACTAACCTGCCGTTTGAGTGTGTATGTGCAGGTGGTGCGGCTCAGTGTGTGAGTTTATTTAGAAAAGAGGAAAAAAAGCTACTGAAATGTCATATCTTTAGTTTTAATTATATATGTTATATATTACAATTATAAAACTGTATAAGTGTTATTAGTTATAGTATTGTTTGTCTTTTCAATGTACAGTTTTTCTACACTGATCACTGCCAGACTTTTGTTCTACTGCATCTTCCACAAGAAAAAGAAAAAAAGGTTTTCAGGACAAAGACACATTAAACTTAATTTTTTTCCCTCTTCTCTCAGTTCGTACTGCAGCACACAACAGGCTTGAGAGGAAAAAACTGTAGCTCTGGTCTCAACTGCAGATTTCTTCCTTATTCTTACAATGGAGTGTGTTCCTGACAAGAAATACACACTAACATCTCTTGTACTTATTAAACACAGATTTGGGAGGTTGCAATCTGCAATCAACACACACACACACACACACACACACACGTCGCACAGGGAGCTCAAACCCAGTCAGTTGCTTCTGCCTTCCCCGCTCGTTTTGTTTCGCTAGACTGATTTGAAAGACATTTAATTATTGAAACGCAATTAATGCAGCACTCGCTGGGGACAAGCAGAACACACACATCACAGAGAGGCATGGGGAAGGAAACAGGCACGTTTTAACATCAGGAGAGATTAACTAGTGGGATTAATACATTTAGATTACGACTGAAAAAGATACTGTTTTTTATTTATTTATGCGTTTGCAGCTGTTACAGAGACTCAGGCTTCAGTGAGGATTTATGAGGTCATTATCTTAGTTGCATGGATAAAAAGATCGCAGGTGGATTGAGGGAATGAAACATGACAAACAATGACTTATTTATTGTTGACTGTGATTCTGTAATAATATTCTGTCATAATATCACATCAAAAAAGATATTTGACCGTGGACAACCGATATTTCTATAATAAGAATATTTAATGATGAAGAAAATATTTAACCAGTTTTTTATGTATAAAACACAATCCCTGTGATTTAACTTGAGTTAATGTTATAATTTTATATATTTATATATTTGCACATGACACAAACACAGCCTTGCATGAAGGAATAACAAGTGGTGTGTGTGTGTGTGTGTGTGTGTGTGTGTGTGTGTGTGTGTGTGTGTGTGTGTGTGTGTGTGTGTGTGTGTGTGTGTGTGTGTGTGTGTGTGTGTGTGTGTGTGTGTGTGTGTGTGTGTGTGTGTGGGGTGGGGATAGGGTAGGACCATGCTACTACGATCTGCCTCGTTAATTCACACACATTCACTCACTGCGCCTTTGCTTGTGTTTCAAGGACAAGAACCAAACCGCAATGTCTTCAGCTGCGATCAGTGGGAAAACACCAACAACAACAACAAACAACAAAAGAAAATAAGCAATGCAGCCGTGAACCACCGACAACAACGAAGCAGACCTGGGTGTGGGTGGTGGACATGCGGGTGATGGCTTTAATCTATAGGCTTAAGAAATATATTTGGCTTCAGTGCGCATCCCCACCCGCGCCTCCTTATTAAAAGCCCGCACATGTTGATTATATCATCAAAAACCCTTTTTAAATACATTTATATAAAATTACCAATCACACATACACATTCCTACACTTTACAAATAAACTATTCTATGAAAACTATACAAATGCAACATTTTTACAGCCTATAATAGATCTTAGAAAAACCCTGATCGGCTGAGGTTGTTTTGGTTCTAACAGGTTATTGATTAATGTCATTACGAGGTTTATAAGTGAACCATCACGTTATCGCATAAAAAAAAAACAGTCTTACCGATCAACGGTGCACGGTAGAGATGGACAGATGGATGGATGTGAGCGGTGTCTCTGCTTCTCTCCTCCAACACCGCAGTTCACTGCCTGTTCGTTTGCCGCAGACCACGCCCCCTTCAACAGCGATTGGTCCAATCAACGTCGACCAAAGAGTGACGATACAAAACTAAAATAGTTAACACCCAACAGCTTCCGGGTTCGTTTAGAGTGAGCGTCACATTTGTTTTATTACTTTTAACTTGTAGTTAAAAGGTTTTTTTTTTTGACCTTCTTCTGCTTCATGAGTCACTGAAGGTTTGTCACAAATATATCGAGTATTTAAATTTAAATTTTAATTAGTTAATTTGTCAAATTTTCCTTTGCTTTCACAAGACAATCAGCAACAGCTACTGTTTGAGTAACAAACGTGAAACAAAACTGTTTAAATATTGTCTATTTAATTTCTATACTAACATTGTTGCAAGTGGTAGATTATTATCTTGATCTACAGTGTAACCGTTAGTTTAACGTTATCTTGACTCTAAACGATTTATTAATTATATAAATCGATACATGTTATATATTTTGTACTCTCAGGTTAAATAGTGTCGACGTAAGTGTCGCGAAGGTTAATAAAATAAAAAATAAATAAAAACGAGCCATCACTTGCACCTGTTTGGGATTTGAAGTCTCTACCGGTGCCATTACAATTAGAAAACATTAAACAGACCAAGTGAAAGAACTACAACCTGGTTACTGACGCCGCCCTCGGCTGTCGGTGATAGTTTGGTCCCGGTAGAAAACTTCCTGAATGAGATGTTAAAGTCCAACAACAGCAGGAACAGCTGATGTGGTTGAACTGAAACAACGGAACCGAATCCACGTGTCGCTGTCGTTCACCGTCGTCACGTTAGAACGGAACTGAAGGTTCTGGTCGTTTGTCAAACTCTTAACATCGCTACATTGTTACAACACCGGTAAGTGTCAGACTGACTCCATCAGTGATGAGATGAGATCCAGGTCTTTAAACCAAGTCAGTAACTTGTTGTTTGTTTGTTTGTTTTGTTTTGTTGTTGTAACATCATCAGCTGTTTTTAAAGTCAACTTTGAAACGGAACCACACATCAAACACTTGTTAAAAACGGAACTTTTCTGTAACTTTTTTATTTATTTATTTATTTTATTCAGCGGCTGTTACAGGTGAGAAAAGACTAATGTCCAACTATTAACTATAAACTAACAGATTTTCCTTTACAATGTTCAAAATGTAAAAGGTAAAAAAGAAACTCCATTAGCTCCAAATGTGCATCTGCAGCAAAATGTATGTAACAATTTAAAGTAAGTGTCAGTTTACTAATTAATCATTAATCATTAGATGAACTGTGCCATAAAGCAGCATATTTACTGGTTTATGTTCAGACACATCAGATAAGTCTCTGACGCAGTGAGATGATGAGGACAGAAGGAAAAAATACATTTCTGGTTCACTAATCCGTTTCCAGTTTTCCAGTCTCTGATTTTTGGTGAATTGTTGGATGATTTGAATATTTATTGAATTAAACCATGAGAGAAGTTTAGAGAGAAAACTGGAGCTGTTAACAAATCATAGACATCTGAAGTGTGACCCAGACTACAAATTGCTTTTTTTTTTTTTTTTTTTTAAAGATTGAAGCCAAAAATACTGGAAACCTTGCTTGTCCTTAACAATGTGTCTTATGTGTATTTTAAATGCATAAAGTAGAAGCAAAGTAGCGTAAAGTGGAAAAGTAAAAAGTGCAAGTTCTGTTAAAACTGTTGAGAACGATACTTGAATAAATCACTGCTCTGAACTCGCGTCAGCAAAGGTTCAGACTCATATACAATTTAAAATTATTTCTGAACTGGTTTAAATAAAGATAAAAACCAAGTTTACGTCTGGAAGTTGACACAACAGTAGCAAAAAATGACATTTTTCTTCCATGAAATGATCCAATATTCAGAGTTAGAATAGACTGGTAGATGGCAGATGAGTATTTATATTTAATACAGACAATCCTGTCAAGTCATTAAATCAAAAAAACATTTGTAGAAATTAAACTAATGTTCCTGTGTTCTGTGCTTTTCTCATGGTTAACATGCCGCCATCTTGTCTCATAAAAGCTTGGACTGTGTTGATAATTCCTGCCCTTAGATTTATTACTGTTTATGTTTCCAACAATCATTATTGTGTCCTGTATAAAAAAACATAAAGGTCTTAGATGTAATAGACTGTAAGATGTATTTACCAAGGATCATTTCACTTTAAAGCCTCTGTTTTTTATCAAATGTGAGCTCAACTTTTCTTTTACCCTTTAGCTTTTATTATGTTATATCTTTTTAAAGTCATTTGAAAACTGTTTAAAACTCAACATTACAGTAATTGAGACCCAGCCCTTAATCATTTTCAAGCTTCAGTATAGGTAGTTATTGTTGAAGTGCCATTAAGTTATGTTAGTGAGCTATAATGGACTGTACCACAATGCTGTTAAACATGTTGCAGACATTATAAGTGTTTGTTATGTCTGTGACCGACTGTCCACCTGAGGAAAGTTTTCATCTTTCGTCATCTATATGCAAATACAGAGTCAGGAAACACAGGTCTTAACAGTCTTTACACTTTCCTACATCTATGGACAAAACCTTGGCCTTGGTTAAACAGATCTTTACACATTAATTTACCAAAGATTGACTAAAGGCTAAACGATCAATTACGGTTGACACAACTCTAATTGGATTTAAGGGAGAAGGAGAAGCCATCGTGTTCCTAATGAAGCCCAGGAAAACTCTACAACTCACTTTGTTTAGGTGAGTTTCTCAGACACTGGCCAGTCCTCCTGTAATTATAGGAGGCTACCGGGATTAAGACATACTGCCACTCTGGACCCAATTATAATCATAATGTTTGCGCAATAGTTGGTATCAAAGGGCAAATTGAAGCCTCTAAAACACTAAAGAGCCCTCTGATAGTTGGAGTTACAAGATCAGCTGAAGTTGCTGACAGATCAGCAGCAGATGGACTGATACTCGGTATGTTAATTAGTCTCCTCGCCCTCTTATAACTGGTGTTTTAAGAGAGAGAATAAAGAATGACGTGGCTCCTGGAAAGGTGTCGTAAACAATGGATGAGGAAGAACTGGTCCTGGAGGAGTGAGATACATAGGTGTGTGTGAGAGAGAGAGACCTAAGACAGGTTCGTAACGTTTTGTTTTACTAATCAGGATTAACTGTGTTGTTATGACAGGACAGAAATAGAAATGTGTTTATTGTGTTGAGACAAGTTTCTGTGTTTATCAGAGACAGCAGTGATTTTACAGACGGTGTTGCTTGTACACGTGTGACTCACGGCTGTCATGTGATGAATCATGTATGTATACATGAGATTATGTAACATGCAATAGAACAGATAAAAAAAAAAAGTATTTTATGAATCAAGTCCAGCTTTGATTTCACCAAATGAACAGAGTTTCATTTATTACTTTTGTTTTAACAACATATTCTGTCATTTCCTTCCACCGCCATCAATCTGTCCCTGCTTGTTTCACCTTTGGTGCCCTCCTCTTTTTCAGATCCTTGTCTGCTCCCATTCTATCAGTCTTTGTGAGTGATTGAACGTGGTGAGACTGGCATCAGCGGACAGACACGCACACACAAAGGACCATTGATTGGTCAAGGATAACCATGAACGACATGAAGAATGAGGCCGACGCCGCCGCCGCCGCCTCCTCGCCCGCCCCCATGGCTCTCTACTCTGTGATGTATCCTGTCTTTAACCAGGTGAAGGATGCAGGGTTTCAGCTCAAGTTTAAAAAAAAAAACAAAAAAAAAAAACTGAGTAAACAAAACCGAGGTTTGTTGTATGAAAAACAAACGAGGTAAACGATGAAGCGCAGGAGTGTCAATAGAAAATGACAAAAGACAAAAATAAATAAATAAATAGAGAAAACAAAACAATGGGCTTCATTTATCAAACAAATGACACGGCACTTGGTACTGAAAGCAATTTAAAAGCGACATATGCTTGTTGTATAGCAGATCAATGATTAACACGCACACACACCTACACACACACACAGACACTCAAAGTGCAGAGCTATTCCCTGTTGTTCCACAGAAAATCAGGTGTATTGTTTTCTTTTTAAGATAAAAACAATACATTTTACAAATAATTGATTTTTCCAGCAACTTCAAGCGTCTCGAACACAAGCTTCTCTTTCAGTTAGTTGAAGTGTATCGTGTTTCACACCAACATGTGTGACAACGTTGTGTTCAAGCTGAGCTCTGTAATAACAGAAGATCACTTCAGAGCAACTGGACAGACTTTTATTATGATTTTTATTTTTATTTATTTATTTTCTTTACAGATGGACAGATTCAGCACAGTGTACACACAGTACAATACAATAAGACTATGTTCTCCTTTGATATTACACGATGTCTAGCTTGTATGTGCTTTTCTGCAGAATTACATTTCAGGACAGAAGAGCAGAAGTTGATAAGAGCTAAGCTGTGTGTGTGTGTGTGTGTGTGTGTGTGTGTGTGTGTTACAACCTACAGTTGGAGAAAGTCAACTCATCGGCGGCACACACCTTGAAAGCAGCTTTTATAAAGGTTTGTTTACGTTTCATGGTATGAACTGCTGGTCTCTAGTATAATAACTGTTCCTCTACTTTTGTATTATAAACAGCATCAGCTTCCTGTTGATTTATAGATCAGATAAATTTCAGTTTGACACTGATCGACCACGCTGCTGTTTGTGTTCGCCTCCTCAAGGCGGAGAGGGACTGTCCAGGTCTGACACAGGACATTGTTCTTAAAGTTCTCGAGAAGCAGAAGTTAAAAATCAACTACTGTGAATCTCTGCTTCGCATGGCGTCGGATAATGAAGAAGGTAGGACGCTGGATGAGTGATGAACATGTTGAACATGCAACTTCTTCCTGCTCTCCTCCAGAGGCAGAATCGGTTCAGCACTGACTTTATTAAAGAAGATGGACGATTACCAACATAACTTGACTGTTTTTTTTTTTCTTTCTTTTTTTGTAATATTACAGGAGTTAATTTATCCACTAGGGGGAGCTGTTTCTCCATCATTTGAATCCTCTCCCTGTTCTTTAATGTCCCTTCATTTCTGTCTGTAATTGAATTCCTTGTGCCGTGTACAGTGATTGATGGTAGTAATGAATTCACACATTCACACACACACACACACACACACACACACACTTCGATGAATTTTAAATGTACCTCCTGCATGGCACATCCCAGGTTCTACCTTAATACTGCCTTCACTTAACAAGACTAAACCCTGCCACTTTAAAGTGTTAGCCCTGAAACATACTTCGCTTGTGAATTCATCCTACACATTTGCATCGTGGACGTGTTTTTCACATGTTTAATTGTTACCAATCACTTCTTGTTTTTTTTTTTTTTTTCGCTTAAAAGTCTTCCTCTTGGTGTTTTTTAGAGTTCATGATTCAAAGGAAAGAGCCAGAGTTTCAGGAGCTGAACCATAACACACGAGCTCTGAAACGCATCCTCAGCAACATACCAGATCAGCTCAGTGACAGACTCGGCTTCCTACAGACCATCAAGTAAGACCTTGTTCTGTGAACTGGAGTGTGTGTGTGTGTGACAGAGAGAGAAATACACTTGGTTTGCTACATTAAAGTTTCATTCATAGCTATTGCATTAATTTAACACATTGCCAGAAGATGTCCACGAGTCATCCTCTGGCAGTGTCTCACTTTGCCAGTCCAATGGGTAATTAAAATCTTTTTCTTTTCTTTTTTTTTTTCTTCCAAATAGTTAATTCCATTGTTTCAGTGTGTGTCATGATGAAGACTCGTTGCCTAAAAGACAAATACAAATAATAGACAATAGATGATTAAGGGACAAATGTGAATTAGCACAAGTTGAACACTTTTCAACAGATAGTTGAGAGTTTTGTGGTCACACACACACACACACACACATGTTGGTGTTGGCTCCACACTCTTGTAATCAGTGTGTACTTGTGTTGCTGGTCAGGGCGAGCGTCTGTATTATTGCTATAATTTGTAGTTTGGGGGCGAATAAACACAGCGTAAACAGTCCAGTGGTCAAATTTATGCGTATATAATGTGAGGTGGAAATTCACTTCACGCTTTGTCTGCAGGCACCTTCCAACATCTGACAACACTACTGCACCTTCATTCAGCAAAAATCTGTTAATATATGAGCTAAATAGGTTCATTTACTTGTTTATAACTTCATTAAAAACCTGCAACACAAACAAACACACACAGACGTTTCTGTCAGACGTATTTGTCCACACTTGCTACAGGAAAATAACAAGTGTTTCATTTCCTTGGTTTGATTTTACCATTATATTTTTATTGAATTCAATACTCTTAGTGGTTAAAACAGTAGTTTTCAAATACATACGAGGCAAGCAAGAATATTTCTTGTGTCTGTCGTCCACAGAGACGTTGCCAGCACCATAAAGGAGCTGCTCGATACGGTTAATACCATCCTCAAGAAATACCAGTTTCGGAACCTGCAGGTAAAGAAAACTATGCAAACACACAAACAGTCTCGATAAAAATGAGTGGAGCTGAAAGACTGTCTGTGTTTATTGGTCAGGCTCTGGAACAGCAGAAGAAGGAGTTTGTGAAATTGTCGAAGAACTTCAGCAACACTCTGAAAACCTACTTCAAAGATGGAAAGTATGACACTGTTTCTATTTTATTCTTTGTTTTCAGAGTTTTTTTCTGTCTCCTCACTCGCTCCTTCGACCTTTTTCTTTTCCTCTCTCTCTCACTCTCTATGTCGCCACCATGTAAATGGTTGTCGTTTGATCACAGGGCCGCTTCTATCAAACCAACCATTGCTGAATAATTCCCTTGACCCATTTCCTGTGGATTCACGCAGCCTTGTATTCTCTGAAGCTTGACATTCTCCATTGCAGCCACAGATCAAACTGTTTCCTGAATCAATCCTGATATTGTCGTCATGGTTTCTTTACTTTGTGATTGACACGTGTGTCCATGTGTGTCTCTGTCACGGTTGTTTCCAGTGTGATGAACTTGTTTGTGTGCGCCAACCATCTCGCCCACCAAACCAACATGATGCTACAGGCGTTCAGGACGGTGATGTAGCAGCCTGAGAAGACGCACAACCAGACGCCGATAGATACTTTCATTTGAGAAAAGGTGATAAGAGACCTAAAGACGTTGTATTATTATTATTATTATTATTATGGGATGTATAATTTATAATTCTGTGATTTTACAGAAACATCAGACACTCAAAGTGAATCAGGTCGACATTAATTACCAGGGACTTTTAAGTTGTTTTTTTTTTTTTTTATTTAAATCAGATTCTTAAGTTGATATTTCTTTATTCTTTTTACATGTTGTTCTGTAACAAAATAATAGAGATAATGTGATATTTTTTATGTCTTTTAATGTTTGAAAATCTTTAAAAATAATAATAATAAAAAGAACAAGTTTGGCATTTAGTTTTCAATCAAACTCAGACATTTTTGGCCTTTCAATTGATGTTGTGTCATCTGGTCGGCACTAATATCAAACGTACATCGTTTTCAACCTACATCTCATTCGACGTTTTCAGTTTTCGGAGACAGCTGTCAAGAAATCGAGGTCTGGAGAGAGAAACATTTGGGGATTTTTTTTTTTTTTTTAAATCATCCTGCTGAGCAGTAACTCAATGGTTTTACAGTCTCTCACATACTCAACCTCCACATTTCCTGTCCAGTAACAGAAGATGGTCCACTAGAGAAAATAAGTCACAGCTGATCAATCAGAGAATTATTTGCGATGAATTTATCTAGTTTTTCTTCTCCGTGTGGGAATGCAAAAACATTTGGATTGTATTGTTTAATATTACTCCAAAAGTGCTTAATCTGAGTAGATGTTAACAGTAAAAACATCCAGTTTATACCACCGTCTCCCGCTGCTACAATCACAAAAACACAATCGAGTAGTTTGCGATTATAAATTGTCACTTTAACGGCAAAGTAAACTCTACAACTTAGTAGAGTTGGTAGACGGCACAAAAAGTCACTAAACTTTAAATTTTGGAATAAATATACATCAACACAAACTTAACTTGACATTAAACAATTTTATTTTTTTGAGTTTTTTGTTCAAGTGTCAAAGAATTTGAAGCAGCAAAACTGAAATAAGTCAATCTTTGGCCTTTTTTCTGTGGTTGCTCTCTTTCTGAATCTTTCTTCACTATCAAAATAAAATTCAATTAAAAAGAGCTGAAATTCCTTTTAAAACTTTTAAACAAGATTAATGAAAAATGTTCTGGAAAAAATACATTTTTATTTCGTAAAAAGAAGAAAAATCTCTTTACAGATTTCATCTGTTGTATAAAAGTTCCACTCAGTTGCCCTTCTGTGTTCTGGTTTTTCTCTGACGGCACCGTTTTCATCCGCACCAATTTTTATTCCCTCCATTCCAGCAACTTCATTCTTCTCCCTGTATAATAGTGGATTTTCCATGGTGGATTTGTGGTGGGCTATTTTTGGTGCTCTGTACTGGCTCCTACATGCACTGCTGTAATCCAATTGTGATAGTGTTAATTTTTAAAGCTTTATTATTGAAATTGCTGAGACCTAATTTTCTGATCCTGTCACCGTTGACAACCGCCGTAATCAGCTAATTCAAGTTATTCCAGGTCATTAAGTCACATACGGAGATTTGTCGTGGCCACTGAAGCGGCAGGAAGCAAAGGGAAAGATAACATCTACATTGGATGTGTAACTCTGCAGTGTGTCCGTGCTTGGAGGGATACAGGCGATCGGTTTGTTTCAGTTTTAAAAAACCCCGAAAGACTTTTTCTTTTTCTTCTTTTGCTGTTGTTTTGTGTGTGTGTGTGTGTGTGTGTGTGTGTGTGTGTGTGCAGAGTGACCCTCAGGATGCAGCCACCCCAAAGGCATTTCAATGGCACTATAAAGCTCTGGTGTTGTGTGTTTTGTTTTTGTTCAGCTCTAGTTTCACATCATCACTGTTTTATAGTTGTGTCAATGCACAAACACTTTTATGAGTGGCAGTAGAAACGTTCTTGTGATTGTGTTACTGTAGCTATGATGCTGTATGTGTGTGTGTGTGTGTGTGTGTGTGTGTGTGTGTGTAGGGGTGTAATTGTACCTCACACAGATTATCTTCTCTCCAGTGCCTAATCCATGAATAGAAGTAACACACAAACGCACACACACATTGTGTTACATACAGACGATAGCGCCTGGACTCACAAACACAACTCTTTTTGACTACTTGGTTGCCAGGAAACTTAGCCTGAGTCTTTGAGAGTGAAGGATAATAAAAGAAAAGTATTGTGACTGTGTGTGTGTGTGTGTGTGGCCTCTGCCACTGTCTGGGCTACTGGGGGCAGTTAGTTAACTCTCTGTGGGTGGGTGTGTGTGTGTGTGTGTGTGTGTCCTGCAGCCAGGGCTGTTAGCATTGATTGTCTCTCAGACGTTGCAGGCTTAGACAAACTTCTGAACACAAAACTCGGACTCTGGGAATCAGCTTAACCTCAAACGGACGAGACCAAACCAAGGCAGAGACAGACGGTCCAGAGACCTGAGGATTTGTTTGATGTGTCAAGATGTGTTGCAGCACCTCAGACACATAGGGACAGTTTACTGTGGACTGAGGTGGATGACATTGAACGTCTCGGTCAGTTTGAATTTATTAGACTGGGAAAGTGTGTGCTCAGTGCTGCTGCTGCTGCTGCTGCTGCTACTGTATGGACTTTTTGATTAAAAGCCTGCTTGACTGAAGTGTGTACACACTGGCAAGTCCTGTCAGGATACGGTTAACTTGACAGTGATGTTGCCAGGCCAAGAGCCTGTCATTACGCAGTTATAGCCTCGTGATGAGATAGTGCTTTTGGACAGTTTGACTGCAGTGGATGATGCTTTGTCCAACTCTAATAAAACCCAGATAGAAATCCAGCAGTGACAGTTTCAAGAGAGCTGACTGGACCCCCAGGAAGGAGAGAGACAACAGAGGTAAGTGGGTTTTATTTGACAGCACTAGAACTATGTATTTTTTATTTATTTATTTTTTTGGTACTTTTCCATTGAGTTGTATAATTTACATGATTGAAAGTAGCATTGAAAATCAATGCCTCAGATGTATTTGTCTCTCAAACAGAAATGTTTATGGTGCATCAGCATCAAATATGCTCCACTTTTTGTGTCAATTTTATGGTGCCGTGCCTGTGTAATGGCATAAAGACTCGCCAGCTGCTTGCTACAAAACAAGTCAGGATTTCTGAAGTTATCACACTCATAAAGAAAAAAATGAACGAACTGTCCCCAAGGTTTCGCCATTCTTTCCGTTTATTATGATAGCACAAACAAATCTGTCGCGGGGCTACCACTCACCGTCAGGGATGTAAACAAAAGGTGGATAAACTATCATATCGAGATCACATCACAGTTAATCAGCGTTGAGGAAAAGATAATAGCCACAGCAAAGCATTGATTTTTGCTTTCATTACACAGTCTGTCATCTAAATCTCAGCTCAGTGTGATGCCACTTCTAATGAATATGTCTCATAAACGTTTATGTTGGGCTAAAAATTTAACTGAGGGTGTTTGCTGTCCTCTGCTGCCTCTCTCTAGTCTTTTGTTGAATGTTAAAAAGGAACCTTTCATCATCAACATTTCTCCTTGAGATCTCAGGGGCTGCTTTTAATCACAGAATAAGCTAATTTAACAAATCCTTCCTTTTATTTGTGTTATTATTCATGATACTCATCCAACAGCTGTCAGTATTTTATTGAGTCGACATCCTGTGGCAGCATGACGACTCCTCCAACCATACCTCTCTGAGGCATCACTCTGGGTGGGGTGACCTATTCAACCCTTGCACACCATTACACTTAGACATGTTTGTATAGAGTGAAAAGCAGCAACAAAAGAAGTCGCCTGCTGTTGCTTGACACTGTGAAACAGATATGTAAGATCACTGAACTGAAAACATCGTTTCCTCATCTAACACCAAGAGATGCGAGGATGTATTTGACTGTGAGTCTTCAAGCACAAACGCATGCGTTACCTCTCCGACCTTGTCTGGTATGTTGGTGATTGATTGGCAGGTTAGCTGTAACCATGGGAACGAGGATGGAAGTGGCACAGCTTGAAAGCAGAATGAACATTGAGGACTATAGAAAGCTACAGAGTCTTTTCCTGGTGAGTCGGTTAGTTTATTAAAAAAAAAAAATTATATTAAAGTCTTTGATCCACATGGAAAGAACTTGTACGTGTGTTTTAATTATTTAAAGTTAGATTTTTTTCTGTCTGTCTGAGTTTTGTGTAATACATCACCTCTCAGTTTCATAAGAAATGCCAGAGAACTGTGTGCTGACGCAGTTCAACGTCTCACAATCCTGTCGATCTTGATGCAGGACCCCTCGGGTGCATCTCGCTCCTTGTCTAGAACCGAATTTGTCAATTCAGCATTGTCTTCGGTGGGACGTGGCTCCATGGAGGAATACGGTCTCCTGTTTGACAGCGTGGTCGTGACTCAGGAGAACCGCGGCCTCCTGCTAGACAGCGACGCCGTGATGGAAGAAGGACGTGTCGACTGGGGAGGTCTGTGCTCGTTTCTGCTGCTGGAGCTTTCTGATAAAGTAAAGAACACCAGGACCAGTAACACACCTTGTTGGAAACCTCCTCGCACCCTGACGTCTCCACATCGAGACCAGGTTCAAAAGGTAAAAGGTCGCTGACCTCTCAGAGAGTTCATCATGAGGTTTAGATCTATGATCCATTTTATCCAAAAAAAAAAAAAAAAAGACATTTCCTGTAGATCCAATGCTCTGCTGACAGCGAGGAATTCAACAATATTAAATAGTGTGTGAGGAAACGTTTGAAAGTATTAGAGTCTGGCTCATCAAAATGGCACACCTCTTTTGAGATAAATGGCTCTGGACTTCTTTAACATCTATCAATTAATATGTAAATGAAGTGGCTGGTATAAAGTGCCTACTGCTGTGGGTAAAGTGATGGCTCACCACTTTAATCTTTCAATCCTGAGAATGTCAAAATGTCAGACTGTTGTGTCAGTTGTTTTCCGAGTGACTGGACGAGTTTTCACCGCTGAGCTTAGATCGGTTTTTAAAGAGGCAGACAGACGGAAGTCGCCCACACGATTGTAATTTGTGTCAGTAAAACTGTCAGTAAAGTGTGGAACAACTTAAGTGGGGTAAAGAGAAAAAGTACTTAAAGCTAAAAATGATCACATTATATTGTTATCGCAACACTTGAAACTTTACGTGACCTCTCCTGCTCTAAACAGCAGAATAGTTATCAGCTAGTTAACTAATGTAATGAAATGTTCAGCAGCTAACTCAGGAAGTGGTTGACCAAAACAGAGCTGAAAGGAGAGTGAGTTTGCTAATGCGTTAGCAGTGTTAGCTTTATGAAAGAGGAACCTGTTTGTTTGTTTGTTTTGTAGTCCTGTAGTCTTGCTCCACTTCCTTTTTACTTTTTGTTCCAACATTTTTTGGTATTTTCCAACAGTTTATTTAAACATACACACGGTTTCCACATCATAAGCTAAAAGTGAATCCACCGATCATCATAAATTTGAGTGTCTCATCATTTTAAGGACAAATCATTTGACCGCCATGTTGTTGGTAAACAGATAAATAGAATAATTAGAGATAGAGATAAACACACAAACACAATGATCCCATTTGCTGTAATTACATCGGTAGTATATCTAAACTCTGGCTTCTCTTCTATAACCTTGTCTCAGCCTCTTTTCTTTTTTTTTCCTGCAGCTCTGTTTTGTTATTGTAGTTCAGCCCATAAAATCCCATAATTCAGTACCCCTCTTTGTTTTATTGGTGTCGGCACCGAACCTGCTCGTCTCTATTCACTTGCTTCCAATAGGAGGAAGATTTAGGAAACAGCCCATGTTTAATGGAGTTATTGTTAATGTAGTTTTATGGTATTAGAGAAGTCAGGAAGGTTTTTAAAAAGCTGTAGCCTCCATTTTACTAATTAACTTCACATTAAAATGTTACAGACTGCATCACAAAGTGCATCAATGCTGCTCTGTGTTTTTTTTTTTTTTTTTAACAACAGTAGAAAGTAAAGAGAGTCGTTCTGTTATTATTTGCACCATTTTATTTGTCAAATTTAAGTGTTCTTCTGTAATATAATGTCTCCTCAGGTGTTGTACTTGCAGAGTTCAGGCCAATATCTGACTGTGAGTAAAGGAGGAAGTGTCGGACTGAGGGACGGAGAGGACATGTCCTTTCTGCATATGCATCGACTGCAAAACACCACAGTATCACCCAAAGACCTCTGGGTCACAGACGTGGTGCTGCTGCACAACATACACAAGGTGACATGTCTAAAATAACAAAACAATAGATCAGTCTAGTTATTGATTATTGGTTGCCACGTTTGGTAACAAGGACAGATTCTATTTCTAGCAGCAAAGTCACATGAATGGTGTCCTCAGAAATTAATTTATAAATTCATTATTAATAAATAGTCTCAGTTATTGGGGCAGATATTGTAATGCACAGAGGTAAACAAGCCTTTCTCTCAATCAGTTAATTATTGATCAGTATTTGTGGTTAATGGCGTTTCAGAGGCAGCTTTTGCATAATGTTCAGAAAAGAAACACTCATTTTTCTGTAATAAGATGATCAATTATTGATTGTTACTTTTAATTAGTATTCTTTAATCTACCAGTTACATTTTCAGTTGTAGATACTAATGATTTATCAGTATTAAATCATTATATTATCACATTCATGAATGTAATTGCTTGTTTTAGTACTTCAATAGTCTTTATTTCCTTTGTTTTCAGATTGCTGTGTCATTTACAAGTAAGGAAGTGTGTTTTTATGACCTACTGTCTCAACAGGACTTCAGCTGCAAGTATAAACTTCAGGTAACAGCTGTAAAAAGAGCAATATAAAACAATCTATACTCTGATATTATGTTTCTGTTGTTTTGAGACTTTAATGAAATAATAATGATGAAATAGTAACCTGAAAAAGCTATTTCGTATTACATCATCTTGTGTAGGGTTTGAGGTTTACTCCGTGGTGTCTAGATTACTGGGTCAATCCTCTACAACCTGACCAGGCCACTCTCACTATAGGAGACATTGGAGGACAGGTAATATATAAAACAAATACAAGAGCAGAAGATGTGGGAGGAGAAGCAAAAACAATGTCAGTTTTCTTCTTCTTCTGCATCATCTGTGTATGTGTGTGTTTTCCCAGGTCAGTGCTTTATGTTTCACCTCAGCTCAGATCTCTTTGTTTGAGAGACTCCGTGTGAGGACGGACTCAGATTCAGCAGACGTCATCCTGTGGGACGAGCT
Source organism: Polydactylus sextarius (assembly GCA_016801845.1). Lineage (NCBI taxonomy): Eukaryota > Metazoa > Chordata > Actinopteri > Polynemidae > Polydactylus > Polydactylus sextarius. Next base: position 2,294,222 of record CM028924.1, read on the forward strand.
GGTCAAAGGAAAACACCGCTCCTGTTACACTGTGACTCACCAAGTCCACGCGCCTGCCTGGGTTAGACGAGGTCGGTAACACAAGCACACACAGAAAATCTTACTGTTTTTTTTCTCCCCTTTTCAAACTTTTCTTTACATCTCATATTGTAAGTAAATGAGGAGAAATGACACGTTGCATTCACTTGAGGCCACTTCATATAGACACAATAAAACTAAGGGATAGTAATTTGCAGCCAAAAACAAAAAGAGAAAATACTGTGTGATTCCTGGCACACAAACCTGGGATGAAAGCTGTTGTTTTGTGTTCGTCTGCTCCTTTTTTTTTCAGTGTCGGTGTAATAATGGCTTGTGCATCACTGTGGAAATGTCTCTATCACTTATTCACACACGAATACTGACACCTCTGCAGCGAGAGTCAGACACTTTATAGTTTTGCATAGTCAAACTATTGACATAAAAGTTGCAGTCTTGAGGTCGAGACCCGCGAGACAAATCGCAGAGCGGGTAACAAAGAGGTCGCTTGGTTGTATCTCGATTGCATCACTCGGATGGAGCTTCTCTCTCTCTGAAGAGCCTGGGCTGTTTGATAATGATTCAGCAGAGGCTGCGCTCAAGGGAAATCCAGATAAAGGGGGTGGGGAAACGAGAATAAAGCACATATAAATAAGCATAACAAATGGGAAAACAAAGGAGAAACAGATGCCAAAAACATTAAAAGCAGTGGTTAATTGAAATTTTACAGGCTGTGTGTACGTGTGCTTGTAAAACACCAAGAGAGTGCATGTAAAGGATTTCTCTGTCTGTTTATGTGTGTTTGCATACCTCTGGGGTGCTGGTACTGTTCTTTTGAAGTTGCCCACCCTGCAGTATGAGTGGGTTGTGTACCATTAGACATGGCTGGTTATCCAGACCTCCAAACCTTCAGGCTCCTGGGCCACCAGAGAGAGAGAGAGTGGGGGGGTAAAACTGGAAGGAAATTAGGATGAGTACAGGCTTGTAAGGGCAGGAAAAGTGAGCAGGGGGAGGTGGGTATTTGCAAGTGAAAAAAGCATTAATATATCTACATAATGTAAAAAGGTGTTAGCATGACGCTAACACGCTAACACTAAATTCAGAGCACTACAAGGTTGAGTTTAGCTGCTTTACTGCTGGTTAAAGTAGATGTTTTGTGTCTGGATCTGCATCACAAACATTCAGATTTTATCATTTTATTCGCATCAGTGAAAGAGATAAAGCTTCATTAATCAATGATGAGTCATGTGACACTGTCTGAAAAACCCACTGATCTTTTAATTCACCGACCGAAGAGAGAAGATGTGATGTATGAAATGTAATCAGACGTAATTATTTGCCCCGGCTGTGCTGCCGATCTTTGACCTTCGACTGTCACATGCCATCTCACAATCCCACCACTTATTTGTTCAGTATTTGAAAGCTAAGCGGCTACTAATAGAGACGTGTGGCATCCAATTTAGCCGTTCTCAATCAAAGTGTTAATTGAGATAGATGGTGATGCAAGATCCATTACATTTTGTGTAATGCCACTGAGCAAATCAAAGCGGCGTAATTGTGTGCCGCGCCCAGCGTCCGTCGATCGGACGCTTTAAAATACAGCAGAGCTGCAGTCGATGCACATTTAGCTCCATCGTTTCAGAGTGAATGTCCTTCAGAGGTCGTCAGCAGGGAGATGTATCTAATTTTTGTCAAACAGTTTGTCAAAATACGTTGCAAAGATATTTCACAAACAAATCTTTTCCCTCTGATGGTAACTTCTGCTTTAGTATTTCTCCAAACATAGCGGCTACATGAAAAACTACTGGACGTTAGGAACCGAATCTGTGCTGATAAACACTTAAATTGAATGAAGCCTAACGGTCTCAATCACATCGAGGAAGAAGCACATTACTCTACTTTTAAAATCACCTCATCAGCTCCCACATTAAAACGGAGTGCATTTTAAAATTTTAATGATCACTTTCCAGCACTGATATCAGCTCAGCTCCTGAGTGTGTAGCTGACCCCCTCCTGACCCCAACAGTCTGAGATCCAGAGCCACTTCTACTGCAACACTAAAAGAAAAAGGTCAAAAGAGTCTTTTCTATTAAGGTGATTTTCCTTTGGAATGACCTGGAATGACCTTACTTTTCATTATTTTTTATTAAAAGCCTGACATTTATTTTGTAACTTATATATATATATATATATATAACTAAAAAAGATAAATAAAAACAGGTATCATTATTATCACGATCAGTATCAAATGGATTCAGTGTTACTCCATCTTTTTTTTCGAGTGCTTGAAGGTAGTTACAGTATCTGTCACAGCTAATCTACTTCCACCGTCTGGGTCTTTCCTACTTCCCGCAGTTCGTTACTTGGGCTCGCTGGAGGCGTTTGTGTCGTGCAGCACCAGACCACAGAGCAGCATGGTGATTGGCTGGAGGGAAAAAGAAAGCAGGAGTCTACGAGTCACTTCTTTCTTTACTAAGAGAGGAGTGTGGGACATGGACTACCACCGTGGAATCAATCTGATAGGTTGGAGGAAAAATTGTCTTTTATTTTCTCATCATGAGAAATACTAGTCATTCTGTTAATGAAGTTTTATAACTGAGTCTCTAAACAGAAAATATCCCTGATGTTATTACATTTGGGGGAAATGGAGCTGAAACAAACTTGTGACTAAAAATGAGGATATCTCTGAATTAGTCTCTTGACAGTGTCCAAACTAAACCAACATTGCAACGCTGAAATAAGTCGTATTTTTGATTTGTTTTTCAGTTTTATTTTAAGTTGCTCAAGCTCTTGATTTTAATGGAAAACTACACTCACTAATACATAAAGAGTCATTGCAAGTGTCTAATGTCTCATAAACTCATTGAATTATGATGGACTAAAACAAAGATGATTTCCTGTTACTATTTACTTGTTAGTGCCTCTAATTTAAGACACTCTGATTGGTTGTAGCCACAGCCGGTGTGGATCACCAGGTCTTGCTGTGGAACCCGTATGTGACCTCTGAACCAGCGTGTGCTCTCAGCGGACACATGGGCCCCGTCCTCGCTGTTCGCTTCATGCAAACCAAGCAACACCTGCTCAGCTACTCCAAAGAGAAGGTAGGAAGACTTACAGCCATAGTCACGATAAAGAGTCCTCTCGTTGTGAAACCTTACTCTAATTACTGCAGAGGAATGAGGTATTTGTAGGCTGTTGACAAAAACATTTCGGAGCACATTACCTTTTAAATGGTTCATATTTCTGTTGCTAAGCGGATGTTGGCGTATGTGCTGCTTTTTCCTGCTGCAGCTCTGTAGATGTTCTTCCTTTTCTTTGGTTTTTCTAAAAATAATGAATATTTTAGGAGTGATTTGTGTTCCATCTGCCTTCTGCTCAAACACCATCTGCCATTACAAGAAACTCTGAGAGCTTTACCTCAGGTTCTCCTAGAAGTGTGTGTGTGTGTGTGTCATCTTGTTTGTGCTGCAAACCATTACCACACAGTTGCTGTGAATTGTTGTTCTGTGGAACATGCAGTGCAGAAGCTGCTACAATCAGCAACAAAGATTGTATTGTTTTTATTTGGAATTATCACAACACATTATGATGATAATTGTTGTTTTTTGTAGTTGTTCTTCCTCATACGGCTTCATTTTCCTTCCAGGTTCTGTGTCTCTGGGACGTGTCCAGTCAACAGTGTCTCCATCGTCTGACTGACGTTTTCCCAAAGATCCAGGAGGACACACACACCCTCATGTTCCTCCACGAGGAGCGTCAGCTCCTCCTGCTCTCCTTCAACAGTTCGCTTCTTCTGCTTGAGACAATGAAGGAGGAGAAGAGGACGAGCAGCCACGAGCACCTTGTCACCTGTGTGTTGTATAACAGTCTGTTCAGACAGGTATGAAGAGAAACGTCTCATGAATCCTTAGAGACTTTAAACAAGAAATTGAAGCATTTCCACATGGTTTCATAGAGGGATAATACACTCTAATATGTGTTATTATTGAGTTTTGTGAGTTTATGTCGTTAGATGTCGCAGAACAGATCAAGCTCTTGCTGATGATTGATGTCCTGTGTGTGTGTGTGTGTGTGTGTAAAGGTAGTCAGCAGCGACTCTGCCTCCTCCGTGATCTGCTGGCAGGCCGACACGGGCCAAAAGGTCAAGCAGTTTCGCCGTTGCCATGGCAACGCCGAGATCTCCACCATGGCGCTGGACGGCACGCAGACCAGGCTGTTTACTGCAGGCACGGATGGCGAGGTCAAAGTAGGTGGACAGGTTCACGCACACACACACACACACACACACACACACACACACACACACACACAAATGCTCAGTGATTCAGCCGTGAACCGTATAGCAGCAGGTCAGTCCTCATAGTGATGCAAACATCGACTGAAATGCAAAAGAGAGAAGAGAGTTTTAATGAAAACATGATGTACCCGACGTCTAACAATAAAAGAAACTTCTTCTTATTTCATATTCAGTTTTTTTTGCTGAAACCTTTAAATAACTAACATTTATTCACATTATTTGTGGCCAAAAGCCACAAAAGAATTAATATTTTTATTTGAATTATTTATGAAATTATCTGCCTCGGTTGCACATTTAAGTGCAGATATGAGTCCAGAGATGTAGACACCAGCCTTGAAAAGTATTATTCAGATCTCTCTCTTTGTGTCTGAGTTGGCTTCAGACTGTCATGGTAGGGCTGTTTTTTTTCCACAATCAGACGTTAATTTTCATAATTAAATGTCTTTTTTTTTTTTTTTAAAAAAACAATTCAATTATATAATCAAATTTAGTCTGTGTACTCTCCTGCATGTTCAGTGTCTCTGGGCAGGAAAATGTCTTGAACCAACTGAAGCCTTCAAGCTCAGTGCACTTATTCAGAGCAGATAGAGCAAATAAAATAATTATGCATATTACAATCAGTATAATCAGCCACATCAGCTTCTTCCCACCCCATGAGCTGTTGTAAAAATGCAGACATGTTAATCTCATTCATGTGTAAGTAGTGTCAGGTACACACACACACACACACACACACACGGTGCCATTTTAAAGTTCACACGTTCCCAACAGAAGACGCCGGCACCCTTTGGGCCAATTAGGAACAATAATGCATCATCTCTCTAATTTTCATCAGCAGTGAACCCGTGGTGCAGCAGTTAGGGTCTTTCACAACCGAATTCAGCTTCTGACCTTTTAATTGAAGTGTTCCCATCAGGCCAATCAGTGTTTCTTCCTTTAAATGCCAGAACGCACATCCGAAACTGTCGCCATGCAAATTTGGACAGACGGCGTGAGACGTTACCTGAACTGTTGTGATTGATGGATGTACAGTGCAACAGTCAGACCAAAGCCCATCACAGTATTCAGTTGAACCACATGCTGAGAAAATAAGAGGTTTCACAACAACAACAAATGTAATATTTTCTCTGCTTTCAGTTGACATTTGGGTTGTGACAGACATTTGGTATTTCGCAGGTGTGGGACTTCAACGGTCGCTGCCTCCACAGGATGAACGCAGGTCTGGGTCGAGCTGTGTCCATCTCACAGATCTTACTGCTGAAGAGGAGCATCCTGGTGATGGGCTGGGAGAGGTATTATATCACTGTTTTATTCTATTTTTCTGCATTTTCAATTTTTTACTCTTAAAATATTAAATACATGCGAAAAATGCAGCATCACAGACCTGTCAAAGAGCTGTGTGTGTGTGTGTGTGTGTGTGTGTGTGTGTGTGTGTGTGTGTGTGTGTGTGTGTGTGTGTGTGTGTGTGTGTGTGTGTGTGTGTGTGTGTGTGTGTGTGTGTGTGTGTGTGTGTGTGTGTGTGTGTGTGTGTGTGTGTGTGTGTGTGTGTGTGTCTGAGTGTGTGTGTGTGTGTGTATTTCTCTGCCTGCCAACGACTCAGAGCCAACCAGGCATCTGGACTCTAACGAGTCAGAACGCTCCGGGGTGCTCCCAATCACTTTAGTATCACTGTGTGTGTGTGTGTGTGTGTGTGTGTGTGTGTGTGTGTGTATGTGTGTGTGTGTGTGTGTGTGTGCGTGTGCGTGCTTCTCCTTTCCTTGTATAGCCACATCAAATCTGCTCTTCTTCATCATCATCATTTCACACCTTGTGAGCTGAACTCAGCAGTGTGCTATCAAAAAGTTAAGACTCTCTCTCTTTGCTTTCTTCTACACACACACACACACACACACACACACACACACACACACACACACACACACTTTCTCTCTGGGGTGTCACAGCAGTGAAGAGAACATAGCTGTCAGATCTGCTGCAGTAAAAGAAAGAAACTATCAGTTCCTCACATCCTCCTCGGCCACAGTTGAATCCATATTGTGCCGTGTCTCATGGCTCCTGTTCACCGTCCTGCTGCCTTCTGCTGCTCACATCATCTCATAGAGTTTGAAATATCTACATCCCACTGATAGCAGCATCCTTCAGTATTAAATCACAGCACATACGTTTTTCATTACATGTTCTGTTCCTGTAGAGCTGAAAGAATTACAAGTACTGGTGAGCGAGAGATTATAGAACGAAGACATCATGAATATTTAAGTGTTTCATACGCGTTGGACGGTCGAATACAGACACATTTTCATATTTTCATTATGTACAGTTACGCTACTATTACACTGTGTTCATACACATTCATGTAGGATATAAAATCCAATCATTTGCAGAGGAAACACATTACCACAACAAAATAAATGTGACGATTATAATCTGCACATGTAGAATTGACTTAGTTTGAGGGAAAATGCAGCTTTTTCAAATGAAATATGCACATTGATCTCAGTTATGCTGCTACGACTACTATAATTTATATTTCCACTTCTACTACTATTACTATTATTACAGCTACAGCTACTATCAGTCTTACTATAACTGCCTCTGCTGCTATTACTGCAGTGCAACAATAGTGATAATAATAATAAAGTGTATCATAAATCCCAGATGGACTGTGTGAATGAACCAGGTTGTATATAAACATGTGAAGAGTTTCTACAAGGTTTGGACCTGTGTCTAATTACTGTGTTTTTCTTCTTCTGTGTTTGTCTCCGTCTCTCTAGGATGTTGACAGTTTTCCGTCTTCATTCCTTCTCTCAGTCTTTGGTTGAGCCGTCAGAGTGGAAAGGCGGCGCTCAGCATCGTGGTGATTTGCTCTGCGCAGCGTTTCAGCCTCCGCAGACTCTCGTCACAGGTGTGTGTTTTAATGTTTTATGTTTGCACAAGTTTTAACACAGTTTTAATTGGAGTTACAGAAGTAAAAGTTAATTTTTCTTCTCTAAATTACACTTGTCATGACTTAAATTAAGAAAGAGAGCTCAAAAACACAAAGACAAGGGAATAAAAATGGAAAAAAAAAAAGATTTAGTGGAATAATAATAATAATAATAATAATAATAAAAATAACCAGGAGCACTAATCTGCTGATTAAAGTAAATGGACTTGATATCAAAGGACTCGTCCTCCACTTGTTTCTCTCACAAGTGTGTGTTTGTGTGAAGACACATAAAAGATTTAATTTATTTCAGAATTCACTGATATTACTAATATATTATTAATATAAGAACAGATATTACTCTTATAATAAATACAGTGACATTAGTAATTAAAAGGGTGTAAGTTGAGTGAGAAGGATTTAATTAGAAACTCCTCATGTGGTTTGAACATATGGACACGTTGGCCTATTGTTAGTCGATGCCACACTGATGAAATAACAGAATATTTTAAATATATAAAACAGGATTTTATTCCTCAGAGGAAAAAAAAAACATCTTTCCTCTTTTTTTTTTTTTTTCACTTGTGAACTGACAATTTTGCCTCCGCGGACTGAAGTCGTTACATGTGAGAGCCTGTTAATTGGCAACTTGTGTCCTAATTAGATTTTTAATTGGAGCCGTATTAAAGACAGATGAACCGAAAAGGTCAAGAAAAAAAAAAAAAAAAGATGTGTATGATGGCGGTGGGAAGAGAAGATCTTCAGATATTTACAGTTATTCTGGTTTATATTTGTGTTTTCTTATTTTAGATTCAAATCACCTCCTCTCTCTCTTCCTGTGTGTGTGTGTGTGTGTGTGTGTGTGTGTGTGTGTGTGTAGTAATACAACTAATACAACTATAACTGAGCACTTCTACGCAAAGAGCTTGGAGGGACAATTACTCAGACTAACAAATTTCCTGCTCTGTTCTTGTCTTGTTGTTTTTTCTTCTTCTCGTTTGTTCGTCTTGATGAATAGTAGTTTGAACCAGGAGGAGTGGTGTTGTTTGTTCTTTTGTCTGTATTTATCACACGATTGTAGTTTTATTCTTGCTCAAAACGTTTGAAGATACCATCAAAGTGATCGCTGCTTGGACTCGAGTCCTAAAATTCACACCAGCGCTTATTAAAATGCAGAGACACTGGTCGCCTCTGGTAAATACTTTATTTTATTTTATTCGACTTCTGTCATTTCAGACTTGCAGACTTTAAAACTTGTGAAAGTTTGTGAACATGTTTTAAAAGTTTTTTTTTTGTGTGTGTGTGTGTGTGTGATTCAAACCTTTGACACAAAAAACTCAAAACCCACAAATCACCTTTAACTGACAAACATCAAATTTGCCTCAACACCCGAACAAAACACAAACAAAATGAGTCAGACTGTTAAAGTCTTTAATAAGTTCAGACAGGAGCCTGATTTGAAATACCAGCAGGGCCCTTCGGTTCTCATCGCTTCTCTTGGGTTTTTTCTGCCTGAGGGATTGACCTGGCAATCCTCCAGTCACTGGTCTGTCTCTATAACCATCAAACTACAAATACTCTGCACCCAATTTTCCCCAGTATGCTCTTCACTTCGTAAAGTTGTATCACTTTGGGTCACGTATTTGGTATTTGATAAAGTTCAGTTTCAGTTTACCAGTCGGTGCGAGTGGAGCGCAGACGTAAACAGACCTTCTCCATTTTATTTATTTATTTTTTTTTTTTCCAAGATGCATCAACTCCACAGATAAGTGTAGAGGGAGATAAAGTGAGGGATGAAAGCGGAAAAAAAGGTAGATAAGAGTGGGTGTTCTCCAAGCTGGAAGGAGTAATGGTTCGGAGCGAAATGATTAGTTGAAGCTGGAACAAAACCACAATTCAGGAGCTACTTTGTGAACCTGAAAACTTCTTCAGACTTTATGTAATAATTTCTTTGTTGGACTTTAAACCTTTTTTCCACTCTGACATTTCTTCTTCACTCCTGTTAATTTTTTAACCTATTTTCATCCCCCACCATCCTCCTGTTTAATTCAAACACCAAGTTTAAATTATGTTTATAAGATCTCTCTCAGTGTGAGTGAGAGGGATAAGATGGAGTACTTCCTGTCAGTTCGTCTGTGTGTGTGTGTTTAATGCTGCATGGTCGGTTTTGAAAATGAGCCTCGTTTCTGAAAATGTAACAGTGATTTGTGGTTTAAACCATTTTTCTGGCTTAAACCACAAATCACTGGCTCATGTCGTTAAAACAAACAAACAAACAAACAAAAAAAAAACTCCAATTTAATATTTTTACATCTCATCAATAAGAAATCCCTCTTTTATCTGGGATTTCATAACCTGCTGTCACTCTGATCACCAAAGGATTGAGCTCATGAATAACAGGATTTTATATTGTAAGCTAAGATTGCAGAGCTCTTGTTGATAATATTCATTTAAAAAGAGTATTTTGTGTGGATCAAACATGTAAAGTTTCAGTTTGTCATCAGAGGTTTTGGTTTATTTGGATCAACCTTCTGAACCTCCTACACTTTCATATCCTGTGCTCTTTCCTCTTTCTTTAGCCTTTGGACAAATGTGACAAAAAAAAAAAAAAAGGATAAATTAAGCTCATATTTCGATTTCCTACATTTCCACACTCATCCACTCACACACCAAAGCCTAAAAAAAAGAAAGGTGGCAGTGAATTATCTACTCTGTTTATTATTTTCTACATTAACTAGTTTTGCAAATTCTTTCCTTCCCCCAAATCCACACAGCACAAAGACGTGCGTCTAAAAAGCGATGATGCATTAGTTTCAGTTGGCAGCGTTTTTTCTTCAGGGTTGCAGCGAGTAATGCTGTTTTCACATCAAAGCGTGCGTGCTGCCAAATTATGTGTTAGTGCCACCAAGTGAAAGCAGCGGTGGCATCATGGCCACCAGTGACTAAAGTCGATTTAAAGTTCTGTTGGACAAACACACACACACAGACACACACAATCACCCGAGCGTGCATGTGTGTGTGTGTGTGTGTGTGTACGTGCATACATGCATCTGTTTGTTTGTGTCTCAAGTTGAATCAAGTTGCAGCAGGAACATTTGGCTGATGTGGGACTGAAGCCTCCTCATCCATATTCAGAGTCTTTTCTAGGTTCCGCTTGGCTTCTCACACACAGACAGTGTCAAACACACACACACACACACACACACACACACACACACACACACACACACACACACACACACACAGCGGGGTACATGCACACAGGGGTCCTGTGTACCCTCCTCCAGTCACAACCTCCCTCTCTTCTCACTCCTCCTCCTTTCCTTGGATCCCATAATCCTCCATGGCTGAACACCTTCCAAGCGACTGAGGACCACCTCATCTGAACTTTTGATGGACAGCCAAAATGTTTTAGAAATGGAAATCAGAAGAAGACTGAATGACAGCAACGACATTTGTGTTTTTTTGTTTGTTTGTTTTTTCAATCGGGGAGGATGCTCTGATTTATATTTACCGTATATTTCAAATTTCTTTGTTGACAAGTTTGGGGACCTCAAGGGAAACTCTGCTGATTTTACACATCAAAGTCTGTTTACAGGTCTTGAGTAGTACTAACACATCTGTGAGACGTTGTTTAAAGACTTTAAAGACTTTAGGTTGACTAGTCAAATGACCTTGATTGAAAACATCACAGTGTCAAGGAAAGATGTGGAAGAGAATTAATAAAGACCCTGGAAATGAGACTGAGATGTGTGATTATATATCACTGATGTTTATCAATAAATTATGAGATGGTTTTATCTTGTTTCCTTTCATCAAGGAGATAAAATATGAAACATTGGAGCATCTTTTCCTTTTTATTGTTCTTTTCCTCTGTTTAAAGAATTTGACCGACTTGTCACGACTTCAACGTCAGACGCTGAAAACTCCAGCTGTGGTTGAATTGCATTGTGGGTAATGTGGGTTCCAGAAAAAGAAGAAAAACAAGTCTAACAATGAAGCCACCTCCTTGTATTTCTTCTTCTTCTATTAATGAGTTTGTACATCTGTGCTCACAGGTAGATTTTGCTGCTTTTCATGCCTTTGTACAATCTGTAGTCAGACATGAACGTGGGGTTTTAGTGCTGAGCACTTTTGAAAATAGGAAAATGGAGGCGATGTTAATCCGTCTACATCTTAAAGCTCCAAACTGTGTGGATGACGCTGATATCTCCACCCTGATCCTTTCTATCCCTCTATGTCTGTGTCTCACACAAACACACACACACGCACACACACATGATTAAAGTCCCTTGAAATACAGAGCTGGCCTTGGGCTGCATGAATAATGCAGGCGACCCACACACTCATAAACTTTATACCTCCTATTGCTCTCACATACACACCCGCTGTAACAACACACTCCTCACACATCTCATTAAATCCTGCTGTTCAACTGTCGAGCCACCTGATGAGAAGCTCACCTTATATAATAAACTCTCTCTCTCTCACACATGCATTTTCTTATATATAATGAAGATTATTTGAAAAGCACTTTCTCTTGAGGTGAATGTTAAGGGTTGAGTGGAGGAACAGATGGCGGCTGGGGACAGTTGTTGAGTTTTATCATCTTTAAAGTTGTTTTTAGTGGCAGGCTTGCATGATTCAGCAGCACAAGGAAAGTAAAAGTGTATGTGTTGACAAAAAAAAATGTGTGTAGATTGTATTTCTTTTTGAAAAAACGCGATGTTTTCTTTCTCTGTGAAGGAACTCTGTAAATATAAAAACTCATAACGCTTTTGTGAGTGTGTCTTTTTTTTTTCCAATACAAAACCACAGAGTGCAATTCTGTGAAAAAATGTTTTTCTGATAAGTTCTCTTCTGTCTTTTGTGTCGCTACGTTTGTGATGTGTGCAGGAAGCTACGATGGGGAGATTATTGTGTGGAACAATGACACAGAAAAAGCTTTGAGGAAACTGCAGCCACATGCTGAACATGGAGACTTCAAGAAGCAACAAGGTCACTTTATTTTCAAATGATATAGTTTAACCTGTTCCTTATTTTCAACCCAAGATGAAAAAAGTGATGGAGAAACTTTTTTTTTTTTTCCAAATGATGTTACATCACTTTTCATACTTTTCTCAATACTTTTCTAGGTAATTCCCACGATTCTCATCTCAGTTTAAAGGAAAAAGAGGAAACGGAGAATTTCACCGCCGTCACCAAATTGTTCTTTATCCCAGGACGAACGTCGACGACTACAGCTACAGGTGAAATATTCACAATTAAACCATCACACTTTAATAACAATATGTGTTGAAACACACAGTAACACACGTGCACATTAATGTTTGTGTTTCCTCTTTACACTCCTCAAAGACAGTGATGCTGTGTGAGATACTTAGACATTTTTAGCTACTTTTCATACGTCAAACTCTGAAGTTTACTTCTCATTTCTGTCTTTATTTTAACAGTGTCAGTTTGATTTATCCTCTGTGTTGTTTTTTCAGTAGCTGTTGCTTCTTTTAGTTTAGAAGCTGCTCAGATTGACTGTGACACCAGTATGTATATGTGTTGTTGTTGTTGTTGTTGAGACTGAGACGTTGTCTGACATAACAGAGCTGCTGTCAATAGAGCAGCAAGTCTCTGTGTTTCTAGAGCTCAGGATGCAACTGATTTAGAAAGAAAACAGCCTCAGTTCCTTCACCTGCTTTCACTTTAACATAAAGTTTCTCATTTTCTGTTTATTTTAGTAAGTTATTATGTAAATTATCCTTTTGGTTTGTGGGTAATAGGATGAATGCGTCTTCTGCTGATGTCCTTGTATCGCTCCAGATGTGTATATTTCTTAATCTCCCATCAGGCGGTGCAGACCTCGTGTCCTGTGGAGGTTCAGGTGTGGTCAGACTCTGGAACAGCGTCCGCAGTCGTCTTGTTGGACAGTTCACAGCTCACAGCAGAGACGTATCTATCGTCATGACCATCAGCCCTTGTGGAAAATATTTAGTCACCGGAGATGGAGAAGGAGCACTCAAAACATGGGATGTAGAGGTGGGTGAGTTTTGATTTATTCTGTAGCTATAACTTGTAAAAATTAAATAAAATAGACAGACAAAGTAAAGGAGAGTGGTGAACACAGAGCCAGAGGCAGAGATGGAGATCAAGAGACAAATCGTAATAGACAGCAAAGAAATCTAACTTTGATTTTTACCATCAGATTAGACGTGCTATGCTGTTCACTCTGAAAATGACACCACTGTCTGTTACTTTGAAGCCACAGCCGCCTGCTAGAGCACCACCAGGTCATCTCCACTGATATATTAACACAAAGAGGCACTGGTCCATTCCCTTTTCTTTCATTTTAAACTTTAGAAACTTCAGTTGCTGATCATAGATTCACTTGAACACATGAACACTTTACAAACAGCAGGTTTGATAACTGAAGAGTTTCTGAGGTTTGTGACTTTATGACTATGAATATGGAGACTTGGATTGTGCCGTCGTTATGAAGCGTAGCTGCATCACTCTCACGCTCATAATCGCAGTAAAGGAACAGCCTCTCGGGTATTATTGCTACAATATTCACAGCTCAACTCTCTGTCACTGTTCATAACAGGGGATGAATTCAGATGGGTGCGCCTCATTTGGCTTCCAGTTTAATTTATGGAAATGTATGTATATATGGAGCAGAGTTGAGGAAGTTTGGGACGCTCAGTGCTCTGGTTAAAAAAAAAAAAAAATCTGTCCTTGGGCGAGTTGGGGCACTGGTTTAGAATCAGTAGGATGACTAACATGACTGAACAGTCACAGCTCAGTGTCAGTGTCTCAGCCAAACATGAGACAGGAGTTTTTTCTAGACCACATGTAAAATAAAATGGAAAAATTCTCTCTTTCTCTAAAAGAGCTGCAACAGGAAAGTAGAGAAAACGGACGAGTGCCAATAGATTTGGCTCATTATCATGGTTTTTAAATGATTAATAACGTTTTTGTTCTCTTGTTTCTCCAGTTTTCTTGTTCATTTGAACTGATTTAGTTTAAAAAAAAAAAAAATACAAACAATTGTTGCTAATGCTCACAGCTAACCTATAATCAGTCTGCAGGTTACTACTGTCTGTGATTTTTAAAATATTGTGTTGTGTGGAATTTATTAATATTCTATGATAATTTGATACTGTTCATTAATCCACGGCTCTGTTGTCTTGTCCCACAGCTTTATTGTCTCAACCCAGATGATGTCATAACCACAGAAGCTCCAAACCTTTTATGTAGTTTCCATCCTCACCTAGATCGGGTGACTCACCTGGAGACGTGCGTCCACGGCAACAGGCTCCTCCTCCTCTCTGCGTCATCAGACTGCAGCGTTGCTCTCAGCTACCTGCCCGGTGACACCATTGGTCTGTTTGGACAGGTACACAAACACAAACACACACACGGGTCAGTTAAATGCTCTGCAGCAGCTTGACCAACACAACTCAGACTGCATGTTTGAAAATAATTGTTTTGGCAGAGATTTTGTTCAGCGCCACACTGTCAAAGTAATGGCCTCAGATCCTCGGCAGTTCAAACATGCAGCGTCGCGCGTTGGCTCTGATAAAGCCTTACCTCCCACTCCGCAGAGCGCTGGTGGGTGGCAAGGATTCAGTTGACGAAGTGGATGTGAAACGCAGCATCAAGCCGCGGTTAAAGTGTGTACGTGTGTTTCTGTCAAAGGAGGACCCATATTAAGTTCGCCTGGGGCTTTGTCTACACTGTTGCTTTATTTTTGTTTGCCTCAGGCTGCACACATGTGCAAAACAAGCCAAAGACGAACATGCACAGATGAAAGCAGATGTGCATGCACACTGAATACAACACATGGAAACAACTATAAAGTTTTTCCTGCTCACACATGGAGAAACACATACAACCAACTGAGCTGGAAGCCAAATGCAGTGTGTTGCTTATTTCAAGAGGTTCAAACTATTGGATTCATAATCTGTGGTGTTTAACACAAGCACATTCTAGAAATAAGAGACTACACTGATCAGGTTATCAAATGATACAGGTGAAAATATAAACAGTCATTCATGTAAAAGAGTTTCCCGCAACAGCTTAACAAGTGTCTTGTCTCCATCAGGAAGAGCTGTGGTGTTTGGAGAAACCTGGACTGCTGCTGCAGCCACAGCAGAAACCAGAGGAGGACCAGAGAGTCCATGAGGAGATGGAAGGCGCCAGACGAGGGCAGGGAGAGGTCAATCCGAGCTCCCAGTGAGACGTTAGCTCACCCAGAGAGTCGACGGTGCAGCGGAGAGAAGAGTGTTGGGGGTTAAAAGATGAGGACGGTGAGGTGAGATGTGTTTGTGTTCCAGGGTCAGATAAATCTGGATACAGATAAGATAAGTTTGCTATGATGCCTTCAATGTTCAAGTATTTTCCAACTTTTTCCCCCCAATATAATTTACAACTAATGACAAAAAACACAAGTAGACGCTTGTCTGCTCTGTAGTGATAAGACTCAAATTTGCAGCTTTTTTTCGCCTTTGATTTTTCTGCCTCGGGACAGTTTTGGAGTGTGTTAGTGAGTCGTCTGTTTCTCACAGTAGCGAAGAATGAAATAGCATTTGTGATCTATGATTTTTGCTGCGATGCTTAGAGGACAGACAGAGATCACATTCAGCGTTATTTTCTGGGGGATTTAGAGTGCGCCCTATGGTTTGAAACTGATTGCACTGTTGCAATGTAAAAATCAGAGAAAAACTGAAAGTCTTTACTGAACTCAAAATCCTTCTCATTGCCAGTGGAGTCGCTTCAGGCTCTACAGAGATTTGACACCACACATTAGAAATTTTGAAATTTCTCTCATTCTTTGATTTTAATTTATGAGCTAAAGTTTCATATCAAAAACACCGACGGGGCTGTCCTGAGGTTAGTATGAAGTTTGAACCCAGAAAAAAAAAAACTTTTTTGATGTAATAATTATACTAAACATTAAACTTTTTTGTTTGACTGTATTTGTTGATAATGTGCTTCGGTGTACAGTCACTCACAGTCATCTACTAGATCCTAACAATCAGGAAACAAGTCATTTAATAAAAAAACTCACACGTATTCTGTCCTTTTGTTCCTTGATTTTAAAAAATGATGTTTGTATAAACACAATAAGATGTAGAAAACCATTAAAAGAAAATGATTTATTTGAAAATAATAATATTCCATTTGCCGTTCAAGTCGTCATTGAGTTATATCTTGACAAAATAATCCTAAATTCAATAAATCCAACTTCAGGGTCCATTTATTTGCTTTATTTCTATCTAGAATTGAATAAATGACATTTGTTGATGAGGATGGTGAGAAATGTGTCTAAAGTCTCCACATAAAAAAAAGCCAGCGCCTAATATACAAACACTTACACACTAAACATGTGGAATTGGTATTGTCTTTATCAAATAACAAGTAACTAGTTTAATATTTTAATCCATCATCTTGTGGATAAAAATCCTGTTTCCTGCTGGAATGATCATCATTTTCTTAACCTGTTCTGTGTCACTAAAGCAGATGAAGCTGCACCAGGATCCATGTGTGGATCTTGATGATGTTCTGCTTCATCCTGAGACATTTTTACAGAAGTGACATGAAGGTAGAGAGGCAGAGCTGTTCAAATCTCCTCGCAGCTCCTTCCAAAGACTCCCAAAAAATCATGTCAAAATGAGAAGAATCACTGTGGTCTAGCAGCCATGTTAGACATTTGTTTGGCAGTTATGGTGAAAGATGTTCTCTTTACGTCAAGAAGAAAGATGTGTTCAGGTGGAGTCAGCAGTAATGATGTGCCTGCCCAGCAGAATAAAGCGCCGTATAGGTCATGAGTACAGTTAGTACATTTATTAGTCCTTAATGATGATGTCTATGACAGACAATGGATCACGTTAAGCTGTTAATAAAGATCGATCAAACATATCCGCCCTCAAAGCTGATTCTCTATGTGCCGACTGAGGCAGGTGAAATATTCAGCTGCGATGAGATAGTTAGGTGGTAGGGAATTTAAAATAAAAAGGACCTTTTTATTTGATCATAACATGACTATAAAACGTAAGCAGTCAGAAGAATAATGCAATATTTATGTAGATTAAAATAGTTTCGACGAGATAATGAAAATGGTAGATGTGGAGAAGACAGAGAAATTAAGTGTCTGTGTGGGCCCCAGGGCAGGTCACATGATGAAGAACTCCACATTTTAAAAGAATAACTAACTTTTGAAACGTCTGAAAAGTGTAAAGTGGAGAGTAAGTGCTCAGTGGGACTCTACAGGTGGGATCAATGCTGACTACGTCTTTATGTATGTGTTTGTGTGTGAGTGAGTGTGTGTGTCTGCTGTACTGAGCTCATCAGAAAAGTTTGGTTGTGTGTTTGGCAAGTCTACAGTGGGCTACCAGCCAGCTACTGGGCATGAGGTGAAGAGAAGGAATGGCCTCACTCCATCACATGCTGAGTGTGTGAGTGAGTGAGAGAGTGAGTGTGTGTGTGAGCGTTTGAGCACAAGTGTGTGTCTAAATAGCCTCAGTCCATCAGAGGAGCCATTCACCAGTGTGTGAGAGCGTCAGGTCTGTTCCGCTTACTCCATCACTGTGTGTGTGTGTGTGAGAGAGTGTGTGTGTGTGTTTGCAAGCAATACAGGAGTCATGGATATTGATGGGTCTCAGTGCACAGTCTAATCTCTGCAGCGACACCGAGTGCTCAGGTATTCACCAGAGAAATAAGACATGTTGCCCTGTGACACACACACACACACAAAATGCAGGATTATTACCAACAAGGTTAAAATAGTGAGTGTTGAGTAGGAGTGTTTGACATGTAGGTGTCATTAAATTTAGCACCAAGTTCACACACACACACATTCACATGATGTGAAGGTGAAAAGCAATTACAAGCAGGCAGGTTGGTTCTGATTTTAATTGGAGCGCTCGCTGTGAGCTCCACCTGTTACCATCGACAGCCAACAAACATAAACGCGGCGCTGACAGTCCTGCAAAACTCATTCACTCGTTTTAACCGTAATTCCTGCAGCCTAATCAGCAGCTCCAGCAACAACTTCCTTTCATAAAGTGGTTGAGTAGTTTTAGTGTGAGGTGGTCACTGGCAGTATTTAGAATATGATTTTTTGCAGAAGTAACGACCACATTGACCCTTTAAAGAAACTTACTCTACCTCAGCACCAGCGATCACGCAATCAGATTCATTCTTTAATCCAACTTTATTGTTTTGATTCACTTCATCAAACGGCGTCCAACAATTTCTGCCTCGTTCGTCTTTTCACAGTTTCTGTGCTTGGTTTTCATAAGCGCTTTTTAAATGAAAGCATTTGTCAGCTTTATTTCCTAAAAGCTTCACTTTCACACTTATATTGGCTCGTGAATTTTTTAAGGTTTGATGTGGTTTAATATGAATTTTGACAGTGTTTTACAGATATTTTTGAGGTTGTTGGCTGTGAGCAGTTACTCTGACAATCATCTCACTTGTTTTTCTGTGATTTCTACTAGCTTAGATTAGCACAAGTTAGCAATACTTGAAACTGTCTGGATATATGACAGCATTTTGTTGTTTTTATATTACTACAAAGAAACAAAGGTAGATTTTTATTTTATTTAGCCACCTGCTAACTGGAGCTTGCAACATTTACACCAACTTTACACAGTGATCATCCAGCTGTGATTAGTCTGAAATCTCTTTTGCTTTAACGGAAACGACAGGTGGATGGTTACGATATGTGTCATAAACCCGACCGCATCCATATTAGAGGATGAGGCACCAAGGTGCATTTTGCTCAAAGACGGTTCGAGTCATGTTTTTAGTTGTTATAATGTGTTTCTAAGTATTAACTTTCCTTAGTTTGACAGGAAGTGGAGGTGTGTCCTCCCTCCTCTTATACAATCAACCAGTGTGGTTGTAAGGTAGTTCGCCGGGTGTTGTGGTAATTATCTTCCTCGAGTGTGAGCGAACGGTGCTTGAATGTTATCGCAGCCAGCCACAGGCAGTGAGTTATGGTCGTCGGTGTAAAAGTGTCTAGATAAGCTCAGGTTGTCGTATAATAGCAGTAGAAAGCCATGTGTTGTGTTTGCTGCTGCAGAGGCAAGTTCCTGTGTAAGAATCCCTCCATCCATTTATACACACTTATAAATTAAAGCATTTGTCAGCTCATTACCATTGTTCAACTGCATAACCAGACTTAATTATATGTAACTATGGTTTAATGTTCTCACTTGATGATACTTGAACAATGACAGAAAGATGTTAAGTTAAACCTAATTGTTAAAATGAGTTGTAATTGGTTGAACTTGATCTTAAAAATGTGACATTGAAAAACAACACAGCAATTAAACTTAACATCTCAACAAAAGCTTTATCTAATATCTCCAGCTCAACTAACACTATTACATTAACTACTGTCATTATTTTGTCTTCCTGACATTTTCCCCTCAGAATAACCTGTCTCTTTTATTTTCACAGATATGAAAGTGGAGCTGATCTTCTAATCTAATTCTGAGCAAGAAAGATAATGAGAATATTTTCCAACATTTTCTAACATCTTTATAGCTGTTACTGAGGATTTAAATACAATAGTTATAATATTGTATTTAAATCCACTGTAACAAACTGAACCTTTTGAAAAAAAAACAACTTTTTCTTCCCAATTCTTTTAACAACTTTACAGCTTTTATCCATGAAAAATATTGTGCCATGTAATTGTGTTTTTTCCACCTTTAAAAAGGAGCCTGCTGCCTTAATTTTATGTGTAATATGTAGATTCACATTCATAGTTTTTTCTCCGTTATCCTCATTATCATCCCTCCCTATAAAACCATCACATCCATAACTGATGAGGCATTGAAATTCAACTTCCTTTACTCGCTCCACAGTGGAGACACTGCATTATTGCATCGAGGACAAAACATAAACATCAAAAATATTTAAATTGGGTAAAAAAAAGAAAAGAAAGAAAAGATGAAATAAATAATACATTAGCAGAATAAAGAATAAGGATATAGTTAGTGTTCAGAGTCAGATGTAAAACGTCCTGTGAACTGGATAATTACACCTACTGCAGTGGGTATTTACATTACTGGTTATTTACATTAATTTACATATGGGTGTACTGTATATGGTCCACTGGGAGTTTTAGAGCTGCAGGAAAGAACGAACCACTGTAACACTCCTGTACACAGCTGGGGTGAAGCAGCCGACGACTGAAGGAGCGAGGATTCCTCGTCATGGATGTCGGCTTCGCCACCGTCGTCACCACTGACTCCACAGGGCGTCTCGGTACGGACCCGGACATCCTGATTCTACTGATGGAACCACAGGTTAATACGATTAATATCAGTGTCACACAAAAAGAAAAAGAAAAGAAAAACTAGAGTCACGCTTTGAATATGTGCCAACACATTACAACCACCTCTCCTCCTCCTCCTCTCTTCCTGTTCATCTGCAATTCAAAATAGGTCCAGCGTGCAAATGATGTGTGCCCCAAAAAATCCCAATTAATTTTATTCACTGTGTGTGAAATATTGGGCCAGTGCACAACTGTTCTATGTTGAAAGAGTGGAGTTAAATTGCTAGGAAGTGGGCTGATGATGCTGGCCCACTGCTGCATGCCCCTGAGCCTATGGCAGTGTTAGCATTTCAAATTGAGTTACACACTAAGCAAGCAAAGCAGTGTGTGAGTGCTAACTCATCTGTTTATAGTGTGAGGCCCTTGTTTGTTCTGTTTATATGTGAGTTTAGGATATAGATTTGTGCGCATTTGTGTGTGTGTCTTCTGATTATTTGTCTTAGAAATATGAAAACAAATTACACTCCACTGTCTGTCTACAGTATGTGTGAGTCAGTGTGTGTATTTTCTTCTGTCCTCTTTCCCAGGAGTTTGTCTATGGGGCTAAACACTCATCATGTAAATCAGTGAGCTATTAGGAGCTGGCTCCTCTTCCTCTACTTTCTTATGAAGATGAATAAGAACCAAGCCAGCGATAAAGGAGAGAGGAACGGAAATGAAATGAACTCTGTGATTAAAGTGCACCGCTATATGGGCCTCTCGGTGCAGTAAACGTGTGTGTGTGTGTGTGTGTGTGTGTGTGTGTGTGTGTGTGTGTGTGAGTTCACCTAATTTGCACAACTATGCACTTTATTTTAATTCTGTAGACCCAGTCATTTAGTTGACATTCAAGCTGTGGAAAACTCATCACACATACACACACACACTCTTCCAGTGTACATGAATCTTCATGATCACACACAACTTCATATAATTTGCAACACCATTAAATTGCAATTCCACAGTATGACTTCCTTCACATATCTGCCTTCAGAGAAACGGTTTCACTTATTGCTGATTTTCGGCTCTTAATTGAGGTTATAGTTAATACAGTTTGTATGTGCACATGTATGTTTATTTGTTCATACACATGTTTCTCAGAATTAATTAGCCTGAAGCGTCTTGGTTTGTAATATTGCCTTATCTGTTTGAATGGTGCATAAATCTCTGTTCATATACTCTATTTTTTTTTTTAAAGATGGCTTCATTTGTATGTATGAGTTTGGTGGCAGGTGAATTAGTCTGAGTTCGCATGCACATAGCAGCTCAGGCAGCCTGATTGCAGCGCAATTACCATAAATCAAATTTACATTTGTCATGTAATTTAGTTTTCATCTTAGTATTGCCTGGTTAATTTTAGCATCCACCGCAAATAAGATTTATTGTCATACAGATTAATAACTGGAACGCACACACACACGGATACACACAAACGCCATCCCCCACACGCGTCTTAAGAGAGCTATCACAATACTGCGACTGTATGCGTGAACGTTTGACACTTCAGATACAGTATTTCGTCCCAAAGCTTTCACTCTCGTAGCCACAAGCTCCTTCATTAGTTCACTCTGGGGTGATTAGCAGCCAGTTAACTGAGAGCAGGCTGGTTGTGAGTCAGATACACTAATGCACTGCAACAACTTGTCACAACACAACTTCAAACTTAAACTTGTTCCAGTTGGGTTTTTTTTTTTTTTGCCGTTTCAAACACGTTGAGGATTGTCTAAATCCTCTTGTGTTTTCTACTGATCCACCTCAAGTCCAGAACCGCTGGGTTTAACACACACACAAACACACACACACACACACACCTTGAGGCAGGATAAAGAGACCACTGTTGTAGCGAGATGTGGTCGAAAATCTGTGTTTGGAGCAAAACTATCAGCAATGGAGGCAAAAATAAAGCCAGTGGGAGGCAGATGGACAAATCCACGACTAAACAGCATCTTTAAATTACTGCAGGTTCTGGGCAAATAAATATGAAAACAAATTAAATAAAACCATTGCACCCTTTTTGACTTCTTTTGCAATCTTTGAATTCTAATTATCTAGTGGTATTTTAAACCTCCAGTAAGAATAATATCACCGATAATTACATTTCTATACAGTTGTTTCCATCTTGGGTCCAGACATTTGCATTAATATTACTTTTTATTTCCATCTAGAACTGTTTTTTCTGCGCAATAGGGGATTTTGTTTTTTTTTCCCTTCATAAATATTCAAAAATGCAATTGTGTCTTTTAAAACTGTCTGTGATTTATAAAACCAAAATGTGAATAAGCTCATCAGTCTAATGTCAGCTGCGCTGCCATTGTTGTTTTGAACGTTTCTAATTGCCTTCAGAACTTCAGGAAACAATTAGCTGAACTAATCACATAAACAAAGTGCCCATTAATAAGACAGGCAATAAGGCAATTTAATCACATGTATTGATGGGGAAAAGTTTGGCTGCAGATGTGAACTGACAGCCTCTCAGCTGTGAAATTATACATTAAGTCAAAGCACAACTCATTTGAATACATCTGTTGGGAAATGGCTAGTAGCAGAGAGAAGCTGAATCCTCAGTCTGATAGTGGAGATGTTGAACACAGTGCAGAGGTGTTGGCATCTGGCCACAGCTTGTGGTCATTTTATAAACGCTTCATCTCTCCAGATATGAAATGATATTTCCATATTTAGACACAAACAGCTGCTGCATTTTTAAAGAAACTCTAGCATTTTTATTTGTTTTCTTTTATTCATGTGCTTTAATTATCTCAGATTTTTTTTAAAAGTTAGATTTTATCTGTTAATGTTTTACTATTATTACTATTTAAACTTTTTATTATTTTCATTTTTAAAGTGACTGTCGTGGCCATAAAATTAACAACACAACCACACCGGATGAAACAGAAAAACACAAAACATTTGTTTAATTTCATTGTGTTTTGCACCTCAGGGGCCACCGTAGACCTAATTCTCATTAACTCATAATAAGAGTTCATGAGGATTGGAGCACATACATGTTTTAACTTAAATTGAGGATTTGTTTGTTGATTTTTTTTCTTTTCTTATGTAACTAAACTTGTCTGATTCACCTTTCTGATTCTGTTTAACAGCAGATTCAACTGGGGGTTTGTTGCTGGAATGAGTTTTTAATTGCATGATGATTACCACAGATCTTATAAAAATGGAAATGACCTCATATTATATTTTTTTATTGTTTTTATGTGATAATAAGAGAAAGACAGGAAGTTACTTTTTTCACATTATTATGAGCTATTCAACCTGTTCTAGCATGTTATGTACAGGAACGGATGATCATCATTCACATCAAGCTTATGTGCTGTTTTATTGTCCCGTTGAGAGGATGTGAGTGTGTCCATTATTTCTCCATGTTTAACTTAATGTAAGATAAGAACCCAAAACAGGAGAGTTAGATGAAAACCATCCATCAACACACAGTAAAACTATATCCAAGGGAGCAGGAGTTCTGTCTTTGCCTCTATACGCATCAGGATTGAATCCCTGCAGGAGGATCTTTTGACTCCGAGCAGGAAGATGTATGTAATACGAATGATAAGCAGCAGTATTAAACAGTCTTAATATTGGGCAGGTGCAGGGCAAAATATTCACGTTGACACTGCGAGCTGTGTCTCTGCTGCTGATCAGCAGGTACAAGCGCACGTTAGTTGTAAATACCGATGTCCTCACTAGTCAAAACAGGTTTCTTTTCCACTTTATCTACTCACAGTCTGTTGAACTGTGGATGATGGGAGGGGAGAGGAAAGAGGAAGATGAAGAGACAGGACAGGTGTAGACTGAAAGAAAGGACTGGCAGGGAAATGTAACAAAAAATAAAATGAAATAAAAAAACAGAAATAGAAAGAAACAAGTAAAGGAATAGCTGATGAAGGAGGAAACGAGGGCAAAAGTTGAGAGGAATGGAGAGAAGTGAGGAGGAAGGAGAACGTGAGGTGACTGACGGATGGAGACTGAGGAAATGTGGAGGTTAGATGGAGAGAGGGCAAAAGAGAAATTGTAGATAAACAGCAGGAAAGATAAAGGCAGTGAGGCGAGGAGCGGTAGGAAAGAGAAGCGGTGAGATGAACAGACAGCAGAGCATGGAATAGAAGAGTTAAGATGATGAGGAGAGATTCCTCAATGTTCACCTGAGACTAACCAGAAAGGACACATCAGATATGTATAAATATACATGTGTATTATTTCATATTTCAGGCTTGATATCTCCTACATAAGCTAATGACCTCTACATCAGTTTGGTACCTCGTATTCTTTATTTCTTTCTTTATTTCTTCTAGAATATGATGTAGAACTTCTCATCAAGATGCAGAGACATTTTCAAACATCTCTTCAGTTGTTGTGATCCTCCATTTGACCCCAACATTCAAAACAGTCGATCAAAAAACACAAAACAAAAATTCAAAAAAAAAAAAAAAAAAAAACCTCTAAGCTAGATGTATGTGACACTGATGCCCTCTATTAATCCTGGCATTTCTCAGTAAAAAGGGAGTCAGACAAGTAGTGTTGCATGTACAGAGGCTCAGATATCAACAGTCATTTCACACACATAAGTGCACACTCAAACATTCAGCAGTAAAGGTCCCATGCCATCTATAGGCAGTTCAGAATGTGAATGTGGCATTAATATTCATATATTATTACTATTCTGGTACCATAGCTCGCTATTGCACAGTTCTCCTTAAGGCCACAGTGAACACTTCAAAGAAAATGGATTTGGGGGTACTTTAACATATATTTTAAAGCCCTGCATTTAAAAAAAAAATATATATATATAAGTGTGTGCATTTGTATAGTGCACATTGTCTTCTCTGAATGCTAAAAGTCCTTTGACTGAACCACTTTAGAGTCAAAAGCTGAATGA
The DNA here is from genome assembly GCA_016801845.1 of Polydactylus sextarius. Taxonomy (NCBI): domain Eukaryota; kingdom Metazoa; phylum Chordata; class Actinopteri; family Polynemidae; genus Polydactylus; species Polydactylus sextarius. The sequence continues at coordinate 2,319,663 of CM028924.1, forward strand.
TGTCAAATCTGAAACACACACACACACACACACAAGTACACACTTAAACTGCTGCAGGCTGGTGGCTTAACTCCCTTCATTTGCTATAGGCTCCTCACACATCCACTCACTTGTGTGTTGGCTCAGAACGTGCAGTGACAGTTTGGCCTCGTGGTCACATCCCCATGGCTGATATCCTCCTAATAATCTCCTTTCCCCTTCTCCATTCAACCGATAACTGGAAGCATGTGTGTGTGTTATGAAAGTATTATATTCTGGGTAGTGTGTAGTGGTAGAGATAAGAAGAGAGAGCATGTTGTGTGACGGAACATAAGGCAAATCACAAATCACATCACAAAACAGATTTTAGCTGGGATTTAAATTTTTTATGTGAGTGAAATATTGAAGCTCTCCACCTGCATGCAGCGTGTATCTTCTCCACCCTCTCCTCACCTCCTGTTGGAGGTTTTTTAAATTCTGGACAAGACTTCAGATCTCCCTCTCTCTCCATATATATATAAATATATCGCTTTCGTTCTTTCTTTCTTATCACCTTCCTCCTGTGCCCTTACGGTCCCCAACATCTCTCCCCCCACGTCCTGTCCATCATTGCTGCATTCTTCAGCTTAACTCATCTCCCTCTTCACTCTGTCCCACTGTTTCTCTCTCATCTTCTGTCTATCCATTCAATCTACTCTCTAGATGCTACTTCAGTCATTCCCTCTCTTCCTATGACCCCCCCACCCCAAACACAGCACATACACAAACACACACACACACACACCTCCCTCTCCTCTCTGTGCATCTGTACTCTCTCTCTCTCTCTCTCTCTCTCTCTCTCACTCACACACACACACACATCCTCTTTCTCTCTCTGTCTCTCTCCATTGCTCCCTCTCGCGCTGTCTGTTCTTCCATGAAATTAAAGCGCTCTAAGCTGCTGTTTAATCAGAGCCTGTTTGGGAAAGTGCTGCGATGACAGAAACGGTCCATCCTGCGTGTCTATGTATGTACTGTATATGTGCATGTATACATGTGTGTGTGTATATATGTAAAATGTATATAATGAAGAGAAAAGGCATTTTGATTCCTAAATTTCTCCATGTGTGTTATTTGTGTGTATGTGAGGAGAGAGATGTGTTCAGATGGCCGTTAATCCATAAATAATCAGTAGACTATTAGCAGGTGGTGCAGTCTGATACAGCCATGATTAACTAAAGATCAGGATTGTTTACTGTTGGGTGCTGGATAAATGAACACAGATCAACAAATCTAATTAAACACAATTTTCCACCACAAAACAGTAGTTAATGCCTCAGTGTTTGACATGGCAGAGGTGGGAAAGTGGAGTCATGAGGCCTGAGAGCTGGTGAACTCATCTCATCATTGTGTAACCACATTTTAAGTTCAAAGTTCAAAAGAGCAATTTAATAGAGTTTGTTAAGAAGATTGATTCAACTTGTGTCTGTGTGTTGAAGATGACCAGGCATTAGTTAAACTTATCATAAGAGACCAGAGAGCAGGGGGTGTTAGTCTGTTACATTTGAGTACATTTTTCCAGTTACCATAAGTGATGTGGTTCAGTTATAAGTTGAAGTTTATTGTTTTGTTTGTTTTGACTCTATAGCTCTTTACTTTTGGTATAAAAGTTTTGGTGTATTCCCAAATATCAAACTTCTCTGACATCCTGGGAAATGTAAACTGGGCAGAAAGATTGTGTTTTAAAAATGTAAGATGTCTTGGTTAGTTGTTTGAGTTATGAACTGTGTGCTGGGTACGGGTAAAGGTACGTTCACAGTTTTATATTTGTGTGTGTTTCTTCACAATCAGAATAATATATTCCTTTCTGCAGTGTTTAGACAGTTATATTGGAAAACTTCTATTTACAAAAAACCCTCACATAAACCAGCTCTTATCAGACACATGTCAGTGCGTAAACTGTTTTATCCAGATGAAACACAAACCAACGGCTACAGTCGTATCAGATACCGATGAACAAACAAATACATTCGTTACAGCTGTTTGCTATGTACAAAAAGCTCAGTCACAGACCCACAAGTTTCACACAGGTATACTGTACACACACACACACACACACACACACACACACACACACACACACCTATTGAGGCACACCATGAAAGACCATGATTGATTTGAGTGATTTCATGAAATTCCAGTCTTGCTCACCACGTTGCTGCGCTTTAGGTTTGCTGTAAATTTACAATTTATAAATATGTTTGTGACAATTGAGCAGGAAACAAATGACCTGTCATTTGTGATTTATTGTGCAAATCACATTCCCAGAAGCGTCTGAGCATTTCCTGAACATGGTGACCACTCCCCCTTCTCCTCCCAACCCCTCCCCCAGTATGTGATGAAAAAAAAAAAAACACATCACAGTGATAGCTTGAACTGCAACAGTCATCCTTCAAGCCACAGCTTCTCGCCACATTGGTATAATCAGCTCAGATCATGTTCCTCATACAACCTCTAGATGGCAGTAGAGGTGCAGCTCAATGAGATACAACTGTGCATGTGCTCTTGTGCATGTGTGTGTATGTCCCTGCAAAACTCTGTTTATGTTTGTGTGGGTGAGACAGGGAGGGTGCGTGAGAGTGATCAAGTGGAAAAAAAAAAATCCAGCAGTGAAAGCTATTGAAGTTTTATTTTACCTGTGCACCCACGCACATTGTTTTACAGACATTGGAGGGAAAATTGTCTATTCTAAATCTTGTTCATGCCACCATTTGTCTCTATAATCCATGGCAGAACAATAGGCTGATGTGATCAAACAGTATCATCTTGTTCCCTGGTTATTAAACGTCATGTCTGACCCAGATTCCTGTGCAGCGGTTACTGTCACACCCACTACCTTTCCTAGAGTTGAATATAATAGAATGGGGTAAAATAAAATGACACGTAATTTTATTTCGACGCAGGTTTAACAAGGCAGTCAGTGCTGCTATCTAACCTTCCTCCTGAGCCAAAATTAGCAATTCATCATTGTCCAATGGCAGTTTGACGTTAACTGTGTCCTCCCATCTGTACTGTACACTCATTTTATACACTTTCTATGCTTTCCTTGCCTTCACTTTTTAATCCAAGTACTTTTAGAGTGATTATACGACCTTGTCCCCTCCTCTCCATATTGTTATTTCACAATCTCCCCGCTCACGTGTCTTTCATTTCATCAGGTCAGTGTCATCAGTAAAATCGCCGCCTGTCATCAACTATTCTAAAGCTCCACTAACTGTCAGGTACGTATCCGAGCTTTGACTGATGTGTGTGATCTCTATGTACTATATGTGCTTGGTCTGTGTGTGTGAATGTGCCGCTGTGACATCGTGCCATCAGTTGAAGCTCCTCCAGATGATGAAGAGCCACTCACATGTGCTCCTCCTCTTCTCTCCCCTCCTCCTCCGCCCCCCTTCCTCCATACTCAACCTCTCAATTTCTCACTTGGCCTTTGCTTCCAGCACTCTGGCTTCTTCCCTCCGTCCACCGGCTCTCATTACCTCTCTGTCTCTTTCTCAGTGACATCCAGAGACTGGCTGGTCATCAGTCCCTGACACCTAAATGTTCTCCTCACTCCATCGCTCTCCTTTTTCTTTAACTCGTGCCACAACTCTCTTCATCATTTACTTCCTCTAACTCCTACTTTTCTGTTTAATTCCCTCTAATTTCACTTCCTCACTCTCTGTAGATCAGATTCACTGTCAACAAGTATTATTCACTGTTTTCCTTCCAACTCTGCTTCTGTCTCCAGAGTCATTGACTTTGGCTGTGTCTGTGTTTTATTCCTTTATCTGTCACTCATATATCTAATGTCAGTCCTATTTATGGCTTTTTGATATATATATATATATATATATATATATATATATAGCACATTACTCGTCTGCAGCCAAGGTCGTATATTTTTTACCAAATTCCTATTTCTGAAAGTCAGCATCCATCTCTTTTTCGATTCTCTCCTCTCATCTCCTTTTTTATTTCTTTATTGCTCCTTTTTATTCAGTTCAATCTATTTCTCTTTTTGTTGTGTAAGTTGGAAAACACACACACACACACACACACACACACACACACACACACAATAACTTACACATGCACACAACAGAAACAGACAGAGAGAAAGGAGAATCATTAAGAGCGGGTTGTATACTGGACTGACAGGCAACAAAACCAGCCAGGAAGCTGTGTTTCATTTTTAATTGGCAAAATCATGTTGAAAGTTGATTTTTCCAAAATATTTGCCAATGGTACAAACTAACTGCTACTCAGTTTGAACTGTGCAGCCTCATCTAAAAGTGACAACAAAGGAATTAGAAGTATAAAACATCTTATCTCATCTCAACACAGTTGACTTACAGACCACAGCTCCACATCTTTCCATCATCAACATAAAAGAAACAAGCACCGACCAGTATGGCTGCGTGAAGATCAGGCCCCACACTCCCTCTGTTTACCTGCACAGGTGTGTTCACTTATTTTGGTCAGACCTCCTCTTCAGGACGTATTTGATTAATAGCTTCCTTCTCTTCCCTGCTGCACCTGTGAAAGTGGGGCAACATCCACTTTTATGATCTTTTTCAGTTATTTTACATTGTGTTGTGTTGTGTGTGTGTGTGTGTGTGTGTGTCGGTAAGACTCCACTGTTACTCTGGATCTATAAACCTTTACGTCAGCTGTTGTTTCAGATGTCTTCAAATACTGTAAGCCATAAATAAAATTCAATTCACTTCCACGTCCATTTTTCATTGCGTACATTTTGACTTGTCGCTGCAAAAAATAGCACAGGTGGAAGTTTTAACAATGTCTGCGGCGATGGCTTTGTTCCATTCAGTTATCACACTAAGTGAGTGTGTGTATATGCAATACTTGGACCCTGGAACTCAAATTTCTAAAATGGAAGTCATTCATCATTGATGCTATTAATCACGCTTGTGTTTTTCATACTGTGACTATGTCAAAATGTCCGCTGCAGTGGAAAAGCCTGTTGTGTTGAGGTGGAGGCCGACACCTCAGAGATGGATTCTTTTTTTCCATAATGTTGAATATCAGCACTTTATTAGGAAACCATTGTGTAAACAGACATACACTGGGGTTTGACTACTAAACCCCTTAAGACGTCACAGAGCTATGATAGTTCCTCATTCTTGTATCGTATTGTGATGCAAATTTGAAAAAAAAGAAAGAAATAATAGAATCGTCTCAAATTCCCAAAGACATAACTTCTTTTGTTTTTGTTCGACAGATATCACACGTCCTTAAAGTCTTTTTTTTTTTGATGTGTGAGCTTTGACTGTTTGGAGATTTCTTGTTCTTGACTTCTTATTAAGTTAATGAAATCAACCATTTAGTTGTCTTCAAGCACCAAAACTGATTAGTTCTTTTTGCTTTTGATCCGCCTGCATCAAAATCTAGCATGTTGTAGTCTCCTTGTTACATTTTCTTGTCTTTGTGTTGATATAATGATTTTACTCACCAGTTCCTCGTACCTGTTCAATTAATTGGAGGTTAATTTCAGCAGGTTGATTACCAGCCGAGACAGGCTGGGTAGTGTGTGTCTGTGTGAGCGAGCTATCCAATCCATTTTGAATTAATATTAAAATGTGCGTGTGCAATTTTTACACTTTTAATAGCTTCACACACACACACACACACACACACACAGACAGAGGTCCTCACATATAAAACATAAATGGCAGAATGTGGTTCTGGATCCAGATTCTGCAGCAGATGTGGTTTTGTCTGTCTGTGGACATATTTAGTCGTAGTAATATGGTGCACAACAGTCACAGCCACAGTTAGTTGGGAATTTGATCTGATGATGAACATCAACATATTACTGTGAATCCAGTGTTAAGCCTAATAAAAGCCTAAATGATTTCCATATATTATTAATTTTCAGTGATACTCGAGCTTAGCGGTTAGCGCTGTTGCCTCACAGTTGGGAATGAAGGTTCTGCGTCATTGGCTAGCTGCTGTACGCTCAGGTCTCTCACCAACAGACCCCAGAGACATGATGCACATCAGGTAAACTAGATCATATTAATACATTTGCTTTGTAATAGTCCTATGATGGACATGTAACCTGCTTTCACACTGTTTGTACCTGCTGTGATAGTCTCCTGCCTCCTGTAACTCTGAACAGGAATACATATGTATAGGAGGCAGATAAATGAAAGCTCCAAAACACCTTTTCAAGGTTATTCAACAATTTATCCATTATTTCATCAATATTTTCTCAGGATTATCAAACCCTGCCACCCCCCACCCCTCACCCTCCCGCTGTGCATAACAGGAGACTGAAAAACTGGTGTCAGCTGGCTGACTACTTTCTCTCCACCGTCGCTAAACCGTAGCCAAACAGTCAATATATATCCAGCAGGAGGCCACTGACGAAAGTTTAACCCAGCAGATGACATTCAGTACAGCACCATAATCATTGCCTCCTAATGAATTAAATAGCCCTGACATTTTAGAGAGCAACACTTGTCCTTTTCCTGGAAATGCTCTGCTGTTGTATCCCCTCAGTTCATGCATTTTGTCATCCTCTTGTCCCTGCTCTTTTCTCTTGTTTTGTCTTTTCACACGACTCCTGGCCTCTTGTCCTCCTTTCCACCACCTCCAAATTTTATTTCTGTGTCGCTCTTGTTGTCCTCGTCTCACTCACACGCTCATCGGTATGCTGCCTCATGCTCTGCTGTCTAAGCAAGGAGGAGCTAGAGAGGGACACAGAGAGAGAGGGTGAGAGTCACTGTTTAGCAACAGAGACAAAATCCAGCTGGAAGGTCATGACCCTAAATGACCATCCACGTTCACACATACATAGACACTCTCAATAAGTCATACACCCACACTTCCCTCATGGCAGGAGCAATAGGTCACACGCCAACAGAGTGAAGGAAAGACAAAAGGACAAAAATAGAGAGCAGGATTTAGGAATGAGGTGAAGATGTTCAGATCCTGCCCTGTGGTTTGGTTTGGTTTGGTTTGAGAGGATGGTGAGGAAGGATTGAGGAGGAACAGTCGGGACACAGCCTGCAGAAGCGTGCTTTTGCAGCAGAATCAGAAAGTTTCTCTTGTCTTGGAATACAGATGAGGGCTGGATGAAATGAGGGACTGTTGTAGTGTTAAGGGGAAGAAAGATGCACACATGTGCACACATACACATACATATATAGGCTACACATATACAGTTGTATTGCAAGGACCCTGACAGTACTGCCTACACTGTTATATGCAGTTTTCTGATACACTGTAGACTTGTAAACAAACAAACACAAGTACTCTTATCGACACACATGTTTGGTGTTCATTCATTCCAGTGCATTTATCTCCCAGAGGGGCTAAAGGGAATTTACTTCGCCTCTGATCTAATAATGCTTGTCAACATGAGAGACCTAAACAACATCATCATGGATGACAACTAAAGACAACACTAAAGTTTGTTGAAAAAAAAACAAAAAACAAAAACGACGGTTCAAAGCTCTAATCAGAGTTATAAAATTTATCTTGATGCTGTGAGGTTTTTAATTAGAGGGGAATTCCCGCTGCCCCTGATTACTGAGGCAATAGGGGACTTGATGTCTTTGAATCCCATGTTTATGTTCCCGAAAAAACAAAAGGCATGTTATTATAATACTTAAAAAGTTTTAGTCTACAAAATTAGGTAGGGAAAAGTTCACAGCAACAAACACAAACAAAACTGACTCCGGTAATCTCGTCCCTCAGTGCTGAAATATCGCGAGATATTGCGGGTGAGTGTGTTGTCATAGTAACCGCAGCTCAACACAAACCGCTGTGAGCTCAGAGACCGGATCATATTGAAGTACAGATTAGTACTATTTAAATATTCGTTTTTAATTTAAGTACAATAAAAACCTGCAACTGGGTTAAAAAGTGAAAGATAAAGTTGTGTCATCCAAGCTGATAAACCACGAGTGACAAAGAGTTTAAGGTAAGTTAAACAATCTCAGCAGTGTGTCATTTTAAGTTAATGTGCTGTAACTTTACAGCTTTATTAGGTTTAAGTGATACCTGAGTGTGTGTGTGTGAGGGTGAGTTACTAGTGACGAATGTGTGGATATCTTTGCAAAGTTTTAAACTGACTGGAAAGAAGAAAAGAAAAAAAAAAGACGTTAGCTATTTTTTTTTTTTTTAGCTAAAAACGTTAACGCTAGCTAAAAACAAACGTTGGCTAACGTTAGCTAGCTAGCATCTGTTGTTTTCACGAGAGGTGAGATAAAATTGATAAAATTGATAAAAAATAGTCCTGCACCTTCATGTTTTTCCATATGACATATGACATAACTACAGCTAGAGGAACAAAATAATGTGGAAAAAAAAAATATCCAACGCTTGTGTCGAATCTGTGGTTTTGAAACGCACAGGTGTGTTAAATAATCATAATAACAGTATTAATCTTCCTATTCTTTTGCTAGTTTTTCTATATTATTTTGCTTTGCATTATTTTACTCTTGTGGACTGAGTTACACATCATTCAAGCTTCATTAAAGGCTCCTTTCTTTCAGCAAAATTTACAGTAACTAATCACCCCCCCTGATAATGTCACTTATACTATCTATCGAGCTGTTAGCAGGTGTAGCTGTCTTACAATTATAACAATATATTGTGCTTGTCTAGCTGGCTAATTTCCGTAATTGGCTTTTACTCCTTTGAATAGTTGCTAGTAATTTGTCAAATGCATAAGTCTGCCAGACACAATTTAAACACACAGGATTTGCTTGTTTTAACAGCCTCTATACATTTGAGTGAATTTGTCCCTGCTGTGTTGCTCATTTCATTGCAGCAGTATTCATTTATGGCAGTGTGTGATTTAGCATGGGCTTGATGTGATAGCCAGTTTTATGTCATTACTGTTGGTTTTTATTGCAGGAGAGACTCTTGGTAAAAAAAAAAAAAAAAAAAAGCACAGTCAAAGACTGAAGGAGTATCTTACCCTCTGCAAAGAAGAGACAGGAATTTAAATGACTTTGCGATGCTTCCTAACAACAAGGCCAGATCCGTCAAACTCAATGCCAGGTAAGATGAGATGAGATGAGATCAATAATGTGATTTAAGGCATTTGGTAGAAACCCATTAGAGTTACTTGGTTTCCAAACTATTTCCACGTAGTCCTATTTAAATTCAGCACAGCGAATGGACATTCAGGCAAGACAAACCTTGTGACCTAGATTCTGGTAGTTTTCAGTGCATTGTATTTGTTATTGTCATGATGCCCAGTGCAAAACAGAGTCAAATCTCCTACTGTAGTTTCTCATTTGCCAGCACGTAATTGACTGAATTGATGTCTGGCTTGGTGGTGCCCTGATCCAGTGACTAATTGATTAAACTATTGATCAGTCACGGCAACAGGGATCTACTAGAGCAGCAGATGAATTGAACATATTGATCAAAGCCTCGCTGTCCAATCCGAAGGAGTAGGTCATTTGTATGATTGATTGTTGTCGATTGATTGCATATATGTGAACGCGTGCGTATGTTGCCATAGGAACCTGCAAGGACTGCAGATGGCGACTGTGGCTTTGACCCAGGAGAGCAAAAATATGGAGGAGAAACTGAAACAGCTGAAAGAGAGCATGAGTAAAGAGAAAGAGGAGAGAGGGTGAGTATCAATATCACAGTGTGCTAGAAAAGGAGGAGGAGATGGGGCAGACTTAAGTGGAAAGGTGAGAATTGAAGTATGACAAAAGAAAGCAGCAGACAGGAGAGATGGGAGTGTGACAAAAAAAGGAGAGAAGAGAAAAGAAGAACTGCAGTAAAAAAAAAGTGTACAGGATGATCTGCTGCAGTGGCAACAGGAAACAGACATATTACTGAATCAAGTTTCAACTCACTGCACCAATCTTTTACTTCTCTCCATTGTGTGTTAATATTTTGTTGTGGTTTGACGTGTGTGGGATTTTATGTCATAAACCCTTCTATCAACATGGCTTTAAAGGATGAAGCTGTCCATCTGTCGAGCTGTCTGCCTGTCCAACTCTTCAACTCAGAGCAAAATATCAGAAACAGCAACATTATAGATTTGATTCAGCATGTTTCAATATTAACATCATCATGCATCATGATCTTGGTGCAGTGACTGTCAGTGTCTACTTAAACTTTATTATAATAATCATGAAAATCAGCCAGAAGTGGTGGTAACAAAGTTGGCAACATGTTCACAAAAGTTGGTTTGTTTTAGAGCCAGACTGGTTTGATGTTCTTTAAATTGAAATCACTACTAACTATTGACCCAAGTATCATATTGACTTTCAGTTTTTCTTTCCTTTACTTCATACTTACATCCCTACTTCCCGTCATAATCAAAACTATGAGTTGTGATTGTATCTACCTGCGGTGCCTCCTGCTTGACGTGCCTTTGTTTAGGCTCTGTAATTCTTGCTAAGACTTAAATTTGTTTGCAACCTACCATATATTAACTGTCACAACTTTTTAGAGTGATTGTGCGGGATTTACAAAGGCTTATAGATTTTTCTGGTCCAATGTGTTTACTGTCGCCCAACAAGTGCTTTTATTTATTTCTATACATATTTCTCAAATATTTCTTTCATTTTGAGAAGCTGGAGTTGAATAAAGGTGGGAATTACACGAGCCAGTGATAAAAAAGAGAAAGTAACTTTCAGTATCGTTGAAAGTTTGAAGGTTGTTGCAGTTCAGTACAGTCATGTGTACTGTTCCAGAGGATTGTAAAAAAAAGAAATCACACTGCAAATTAGATGAACTGTATGTTATTGCCATGATACACTTCAGTGAGCATTGAAATGACCAGCAGCTGTCCTTTCAGTTAGGAGCCGAGTTGTTTGTCTGTCAAGTAAACAAAGCGTTTAGTGCTTCTCTATATAGATTTTAAATAAATACCATTTCTGTGAAGTTTAGATCCACATTTTTACCAAATATTGTACTTTTTTTTTGTCTCTTTTGTCTAATTTACAGTGTGATCATGTTCTCGTAGAAGTAGATATATTCTTTCTTTAAAGGCCACGTCAGATTATATAATGAAATTGTCTGAATCTCTGGTTAAATTGTTTATAATCATTAGAAAAGGACTTTACATCTAGTTGACAACATTTTTGTCTATTTCCATTTTCTGTCTTTCTTTTTTTTTTTTTAATCATCTTCTTCTTTTTAGTTTATAAACACTGTCTGTGTCTGTGGTTGTCAATAGTTGATGCAGATACAGGCTGCCACAGCTTTGTATTGGCCCATTGTTGTTTTATATATGTGTATGTGTGTGTGTGAGACTAGTAAAATGTAAAAATCTTTGATTCGCATCTACACATTACTTTAAAACAGGCTGGACAACTCACACATTCACATACAATTGCATTTTATTCTTCCTCCCCATTTCATTCCAAAGTATGTATCTGGTCCATGACTATTATCCAACAAATTTAAATTTAGGGCCATCCCAGTCTGTGTGTGTGTGTGTGTAGGGGGGTGGTTGCAGAATGAAAACAAACACTGTTTATTAATGTGATTGTTTTATTCTGCATTCCCATTTCACCTCATTTCATCTCATTTCACTAATAACTCGAAGATGTTTTGCCCAATGTGAAGTTATGGAGAACAGTGTAATAGGGCCGTATATCACAATATATGAGCCCATAACTCAGAGACAGGTTTAAGGAGAAGCAGAGTGAGTATGTATATTACACACAAACTCCTTCAAAACTGTAACAGACAGAAAATTTTACACACACACACCCACACATGCATACAAACACATATTTATAGGAAGCACAGCTAATTACAGCATTAGTGATTTAAAGCTGAGGTATAATCAGAAGCACTTATTCCTCATGGTGCGTTTCTATTGGTTCATATTCATACATCATCACAATATAGGAAATAAATGGCATAGATTATAATAGTAGGTTAATAGTATTCATGTTTTAGATGTGTTGTGTGTATTAGTATCTGAATATTACTGTGTTTCTCACTTGTGGTTTAGCTCTAATTAAAAAGTCATGTATCAGCATGTGGATAGCGCCATCTCATCCAGGCTGCACAAACGAGAAGCACATAAACACAGTGTTTCCTGTCACGCTGAAATACGGCAACATTTACTGCTCCATCGGCCTCGAGATACAACAACATGTGTGTGTGCGTATATCTGATACTTGTCCTCCATAAATAATAGCAGTTGTGTTACTTTTTTAACAGGCTACACAAAGGTACTTAACCCTCTTTAGCTGTGTCTCTCCTTATGTTTGTGAATTAGGAAAGAGTCAATTTTATATCTTTATCAAACTCACAAGAGGTGGAAAGATGTAGCGACAGTTTGTGTATATGTGACAGGTATAATGTGAAGGTATGAGAAAGACTCAGCTACAAAAAGAATAAATGAAATAATGCCCTCATGTTAACCTCACGTTACCTTTTTTTTAAAAATAAAAAGAGTTAACATTTATTTTCCAATTGACCATTGTTCAGTAATCAGTCGTGACTGTGCGGTGCCGTTTTCAAGGCGAGTGAATCATCATCAAACATTTTAACACCTTTTTTACCTCTGCAGGCTGCAGGTGAAGTGGGGTCATTCACAGCAAGTCCTCTGAGCTCCTGGGTTCTTTACCAGTCTTTTCCCAAATGCTGTTTGCATTGTATATTGAGACTAGAAGGTTTGTTGGATATGTGATGAAGCTGAAAATACATTACCTATGATTGGAAAGAAGCAGTCAAGGAGTAAATTACATTATTGCGTACTAAAATAAAGCAACTACACACATTCTGTCAGTCGTTTACCATTGAGCGTCAGAGTAGTGTATTTGGTCTTTCCTCGTGTCATTTATCTGGAAGCTGTATATAGTGATGCTGCAGTTCTTTAGACGTAAAAGCAAGTTTAACAGTTTGAATCAATGAATTAGTACATCTCTAATGAATAGAGGAAACAGTTTCGCATCAGTGGTCGACTGATTGACATGGGACAAGCAGACAAGGACGTGGGTTTGTCAGTTAATCAGGTGTTATTGTGAATAATGTGAAGGTTACCTGGATTTCCTCTGAGCTTCCTCCTTCGCCAGTCTCTTCCTCTTAGAACATGCAAGTGTATCTGTAGATATTCAAGCTGTGATTTATGCTCTGGCTGTTGAGTGTCTAGTGTGTCTGCGTTATGCACCACTCTGTTTTTCCTCTCTACTTGTCTCTTAGATCGCAGAGCTCTCAGGGTGGATGAATTGTTCGTCTATGTCTTCGAGTTGGGGCTGCTCTCAGACACACTCTCATGTGAGAGGCGAACAAATCCAGTTTGCTGAGAAGAGGTGCGGCGTAATCAGTTTGTGAAGAGTACACAGGCGATAATAAAGCCAGTCCGGCAGCTTGGGGCAAACACAGTACATCATTCTCCGTTTTACCCTGCCGTGTCTCCGATTTAATGTAGCTTTGTCTTTAGAACTACATGGCTTACAGATATTAGCTGTTCCTTCATCTAAAAGTACAGTTGTGGTTCCCTTTTTCATGCTTCCTCTGCTGTTCTTGTCTTTCTGTTTGCTCTCTCTTGTCCTTGACTGTTACAGCTGTCTTAATCTATATTTATTTGATTTATTTCCCATAGGTATGTATGTGTAGACACTGTTGATTTTGGACTAAATTTTGTTTTTGTTTTAAATCTGTTTTGCCTTTGGTAAGTTTCTCTCCAGTGTCACCTCTCTCAGTGTTTGACCTGTCCTCTTGTCACACAGAGAAGAGGAGTGTTGAGTGTGTGTGGGACACAGATGCAGATATTCTCAGTTCTCCCTTTGGGTGAGGCAGGTCAGTTAAAGGTGATAGCTGTGTGTGTGTGTGTGTGTGTGTGTGTGTGTGTGTGTCTTGGGTTTGCCAGGATTGAGTGTATCCAGGTACAACAGGTGGTGTTTGCCTCGGTTCGGCATCAAATCATTTGCTATTCCCTCTCTTTTTCTTTACAATAATCTATATGTAAACACGAGTTTTGCTCTAAGCTGATGTGAAACGCCGCTCCCTGTGTTTGTTCTGCTTTGACAAAATGTTTTTTGATGAGGTGACATTTGTTGTTGTTGTGTTTGTTTCCAATATGCAAGTTTGACACAGAAGTTGTCATCTGCTATCCATCCACGAGGAAGTGAAAAATTCACAGCAATGTGTGATAGCATTGTGTGAATGTGTGTGTGTGAGTTTTTTTTTTTTTTCCTCTGTTTTTCTCGGTGTAGTTGGGTGACTGCATGTCATTCTCACCACCCTGCAGGCTTTGCATAGACGGAAGTCAAAAAAATCACACACTCTCTCTCTCTCTTATACACAGGTTGTTATTGTTAGTTAAAAGTGTGGGAAAAGAATTTGTTGTGCTGATTAAACTTTGCAGTTTGAGGCAGTGTGTGTATGTGTGTGTGTGTGTGTTTGTGCATATTTGTAAGCAAGAGAAACATCAACTGTGTGATGTGCATGTTTTTAAACCTTATGCCATCATTATTCTGAAGTGTGTGTTCACACACACACACACACGTATAAAGTGTGTGTGTGTCTGTAGTTTAGATAATGAGATCTTTGCTAATGCAAAGTCCACAGAGATGCACAAACACGACACACACTTTATCTCTCCAGGTTGTCTGTCCTGAGGGGACACCCTGTCATCCTGCACCGACAGGGGTTTGCCTCAGCTGTCTCCCTTCGCGACAGTACAGTTGCCAAGGTGATGTCGCCAGGGTGATTACCTGACGCCCACCCTCAGTGTCGGCACAGCACCGCAGCAGTGTCAGGGGTGTTGGCAACTCTTGCCATCACATGTACACACACACACACACACACACACACAGAAAGACAGAGAGACACTTTCACACACGCGAATAGAGTCTGACTTCCTGTGTCTTGACAAGCTGCCACCTCGATCCAAAATAAACTTCTTTCAAAGACAGCCAGACATCACAATAGCATAAATACCATAAATAATTCAACAACTTGAGCATGAATAACTCATATCTAAATGAGGATTTCTCTCCACTTCTTCACTTGCAGCTGACAGGAGCCTCCTGTCTGAATGTATGTGTCTGCATTTGCATTTATGTTCTTGTATTTGGTGTGTAGATCTGTGCTATGCATAGACCAATGAATGTGTGTGTGTGGTCACACTAAAGAAGCACTATATAAATTCAGTCTATATCATTTGCATATGCATCCATGTGAACAGGTAGAAATCCTGTAACCTCTCACGTTCTGTTGTGTGATATTAAATCATCCTCATTCTCGTCTTAACAACAACATAGTTACAGATTAATCAGCCTTTTCTGTGTAATGAAACAAAGTGATTTTATAAATTATGTTTGTTACCTTTGTCATGTTGATATACTTGTCTCTTCCTTGACAATCAGTCCATCTCTACTTTATGTCTGACACTTTTATTAAAATATATATACATGACTGGTAGTAGACTATATATACTACCAGTCATGTTTTATACACTGTATAGACTCTTTGAACAGTCATAGTAAAACAGTAACATCTGATGGGAATTTGTCCTGGAGAAATATATGTGTTTGCTTGTCTTTGAAGGATCTCTGCTCAGCTATCATACAATTAATATCTTGTTTAACAAAAAAAAATTGGGAATAAATAAATGAAATCGAGCTGAAACAGATGTTAAACACCTGTTTATTTTAGAAATTGTAGCAGTGATACCGTAGAGATGCAACATGTGTCAAATTCAAATAGAGTTGTATTTCAGGTAAAACTCTTGTCTCTCTCAGACTGTTTAGACATTCGGGAGCGTTCAGGTGGAGGTCTGGTCACTGTGGTTCCTTAAACAGCAACGCTTTAACAAACAACTCGAAGAAGGACAAGGAGAACAGAATCCAAAAGGTACATTTGTTTGTATATAATTATAATATGTCATGTCTTTGAATTAATTTAAATAACATTCAGTGTTTGTTCACAAGCCTGACGTCTGCATTGCATGTGTGAGCGTCCATGAAAGCACTAACAACTCTTCCACTCCTTCGAGGTTCTGTACGTGGCTTGAAATCAGATTTTACTTTGCACACTCTCTCCCTTGATTTGTTAAATTATTGCTGTAGCTCTCATGGGAGGAACCCCGTCTTGAGTTTACACTAGAAAAAATTAAAACTCATTTTCTGAAGTTTACTACTGCTTCAGAGCGGAAAAAGAACAAGAGTTAATTAATTCTCTGCATTTTCATTTCAGCACATGCCAGCCCTTGCTATTAAAAAATTTCCTTGTTCTCCTTCTTATTGAGAGCCAATAACCACGGCGTGGGCTATCATAATTTATACCAAAACGTGAATCCAAATATAAAAATGCTTCATTTCTAAATGTCAACAAATGATACAATGAAGGAGACTTAAAGCTGTACACACACAAACAAACTACATTCATGTGCTTACACCAACCAGTCCAACTGCAGCTGAATGAGTGTATGAATTCTTGTGTGGCTGCAATGACCTTATCTTACAGGTGTGTATAAGTGAACATGTGTGCCAAATTTTAAGAAATTTCTTGAGGTTATTCCAGAGACACGAGGCCAGCAACACGTTGTGTCATGGTGAGCTTGACATTTGATTTGACATTAGATTTCCCTCCAGGTCTTCATTCATGAGATGTTACATCCCAACAACTTGTTTTGTGAGCTCACAGTGACCTTGACCTTTGACCACACAGAAATATATTCAGCTAATCCCTGAGTGAAAGTGAATGTTTCCTGATTTATATCAGGTTTAAAAGAAATTGTCAGTCGAAAAGACCAAGAATAAAGCTTCGTGAGATCACTGTGGCCTTTGACGTTTAGCCTCTAAAATCCATGAGTCCAAATGAACATCCCTGTCTCTTCAACAGCTGTCAGCAGGCAAAGTGAAGATCCGAGTGCTTAGGGACGAACCACTGACAGGTGAGTAGCTTTTAGACACAACCTGGACTTTAACCCAAGTTATCTTAAACAGGTAGACTTCCCTCGCATGCAATTTAAAATCTCATTGGTCCTTTGATACTCTACCTTGTACTGAAATTATTTCTACCCTCTTCAGTGAGGGTTTACAGTCAAGAATAGATTCAGAGCACCACCCTGGGAACTAGTAGAGATTCAGTGTCTTGCTCACAGTTACTTCAATAAGGTGAATAGTCGCCATCATAGGGGCCAGACTGAGTTTTGTTGTTAAAGATTAATCTTTCTAAGCAGCAGCAGCAGCAGCAGCAGCAAACCCTGCTAGGATTATTAGTTTCGAACATGCCTGAGGCACAATATCACACCTTGAACTGGCATGTTTCAAAACAGCAGCAAATGTAACTTAATAAAGACTCCATTTGGTGTAGCTTGTCATCTGTCATATCTGCTGTGTTTTTGTTGTTATTCACTGTATAGTATTAACTGAAAAGTTCACATTTTTTAATATTTTATGCACAAAATCTACAAGTCTATATATGGTGGAATAGTTGTATAGATCTGCAGCTCAACAAAGACTGAACAAAACCAGAGCTCATAGCAACGAAAATGTGCATTCAACAAGAAACTGAGACAATTCGTATTTGTAGAGTATTTGTAATAGTCATTTTCTACATCCCATGTAGAGCAAGCTGCACAACATCCGTTATTTTTTGAGATATTATCGATATCAACAACAGTGCTCTTGCTCTTTTTTAGCTGCACCTCAAACACAACCTGCACCTCCCACCGCTGGTGTTCAGACGACAGGAAAAAACAGGCTGAAGGGAACAATGTGCGGACAGTGTGAAACCAGGATGGCAGGGCTGGTATGTACACACACACACACACACACCTACACACACACACACACACACACACACACACACACACACACACACTAGCTGTTGTTGGTGCTTTTTCACCTAAAAACTACAGACATCGTCTACAGGGACATGTTTTTTGACAGGTCAGATAATGACTGACTGGTTTTCTTTCATATTTTTTATTTTTTGAACTGTGCTCAGATCTTTTATGTATATTAACTTCCATCTCACATATAAAATCTGTCTGAAAGCACTTGAAGTCAAATAACTTGTGAATTAACCTACACTCACCTAAAAATGCTGATCTCTCACTTCTCTCTTTTTTCTACCTGCCAATCACTCTCCATCTGCCCGTCTGCTCATCTGTTTCTGCTGATTTCCCGTCACCTTTTCTGCCCTCTGTCTCTTCCTTCATTTCTGTTCTTTTCTAAACTTTCTCCTGCATCAGCTGTTATCTCCCTCTGGCATCCAGATGCTTGCGATCTCTCACTCTGCTTCCCTCTCTCTTCTCACGTTTCGTGTTTATCAGTCTTTTTCTCTCTCACACATTTTAGCACCTGTTTGTTGTCTTTCCTCCTGCCACCATGTCTCTGCCTGTTTCCATCTTTTTTTTTTTTTTTTGCACCCCTTCCATCATGTTTGTCTTTTACTCTCCTCTCCCCCCTCTCCACTGTGCCCCCGCTGTCAAATCTGTTGGTCTTTCTGTGTGTTTGTGTTTGCACTGATAACAGTTTAGCTGGATGCATTCATCGATACTTGAGACCTCTGAGGGCACCATTGTTTATTCTTTCTGCTGTTGATCCACTACTGCTCAGGAGGAGGGATTTTGGCCTGTTACTGTATGTGTGTACAACACATTGTCTGTATGTGTATGTGTGTATAGTGGCCCGTGAAAAACTGAGTAATGAATGCTTGATGAGCAGCCACTCCCACATCTCCGCCTTCGAAATCCACAGCTACTCACGTGTAATTCCTATCCTATGTCTGACTGTGAAGCTAGAAGAGTATTGAATAACTTATGCTTGTGAGAGACAGTAAGATGGAGAGCAAGAGAGATGGAGGAGAAAGAGAGACTGATGGAGGGAATGAAGGAGAGGGAGTGGCTGAACTGATTCAGCTGACAGCCAGTGATTTTCTACCACTTTGTTTTGAACTAAGTTATTTTAAGTGCAACACACATTGTGTTAAGATGTAATTTGGCAATTTGCTTCATAGTGCATTTGATGATGATGGTGCTGAATTGTCCAATAAAAGGCCCAGTATGTCCAATGCCCCACAGTGGGTGTAATGGCATCGTGTATAGTGATCTGGACAAGCACATACCCAGTCACCTCACACACACACATTTTGAATGGCCCTGTAATGATGGCAATGCAGGAGAGTGTTATGCCTCTCTGCTATTACGTCTAAAATTGCACTTAAACACACAAATGCACACACCTGTACCCTCAAACACACCGTCATGCACACATCTGGGCTCGTTTTCAACCATGACTCTACCAAGATCAGACATACACACAAACGCTACCCATCTTGTGCTGTATTTCAGAGTCATCCAGGCAAAAGAAGAGCTCATTTCCCTGTGTGAAGCACAGGAGAGCACAGTGATGTACTGCTTGGAGCCTTATAGGGATGCCTAGTCCCAGGGGATTGGCTATAATTTATCCTCCGCCCTGTGAGGGAAATGAGGCCCTGGTTTATGGGACCATTAAAGGGCAATGTCACAGTTGTATACTTACATGTGCATGCATACTCAAACACACTGATATGAATGAGAGAGAAGGCCAGAAATGATTTGACACAATGTTACAAATAAATGCATTAATTGATACATAATAAAGTGAGAGAGGGAGGAGATGAGGTAGCAGAGTAGAAAGGAAGCAACAGGAATAACTGGTGAATCTACTGGTTGAAAGTCCACAGATGAATTGAAAAAGCTACTGCTCCTTCAAAGAGGACGACAACTCATACTTTCTGAATTTGAAATGGAACTGATGATGTAACCATGAGCCATAAAGAAAAATAAACCTACATGCTAGAGGAAGGGAAGGAATGAATGATGGCTGTTTATTTAAAGGGTTTGTTGTTTTCTTGAATTTTAAGGAGGTTCAGTCTTTTTATCCGTCCTACCGTCTCTTCACTGGATCCTGCTTTTCATCCGCTGTCTCCGCTCCTCTTGGCCTCGCCTGTGTTCTCTGTCCACTTGGTCCAGGCCCATCTCCCCAACCTGCTGATGCAAGGACCTTTCCCCACTAATAAGAGCGGTTTCTCACAGACAGAAATGATAATGACCTCCCTTAAGATGCATTCACTCACTCACTCACTCACTCACTCTACCGCATAACACACACACACACACACACACACACACACACACACACACACCTAGCACAAATACATAAAAATATACGCAGGCATATACGCAGGCATTCCCTCCAATGCTCGCTCTCTCTCTCTCTCTCTCTCTGGCATACACACTCGAACACACACAGACCTTACAGCAACTCACCCACATTCCAATATTCATTTCTCCTTTTGAAGTCTATTAGGCTACGTTAAAGTTAGAGGAAATGAGAAGATAGAAAATATCCATCTTAAGGTTTCAATGTGTAACAAACCACTAGTGGTTCTGTTTGTTACTGCAGCTAGTGTATATTACATGTAACACATCATCATTCGTACTTTTATCTTTCTTCAAGACAAATAAACACACAGATGCTCATATCTATTTATCCTGCATATTCACACATACACACAATGACTACACTGTTTGTCTCTGTTTTGTAGATCTGTGCTGAATGCTCGGAGAACTACTGCATAGGCTGTTTTACCACATTTCACCAGAAGGGGGCACTGAAGGTCCACAGAACCGTCCCCATTCAGGTGAGCATGGTCCCATGTGTATCAAGTCTATCTCCTCTCTGTCTGTCTTTCTGTCTGTTTCTGCCTGTCTCTCTTTCTCTTTCTCATTCTTTCAATAATATCTCTTCTGATTCCATTCTGCTTCACTCATTCTTTCCTTTGCGTTTCTTGCATCCCTGACTACAGAATCTACTTATCTCAACCTCTCCTCTTTCCTCCCCTTTCTGTGCTTCTGCAACCCATCTCTCTCAGTATACTTATGCCCTCACAATAGACACTCGCTGAAAGGAAAAGCTGTACTGCATATATGTGTGTGTGTGTGTGTGTGTGTGTCCTGCTGCCCAGTAACAGTGTCCCTCATTAGCAAATGCTCTGATCACAAAAGCGTACATGCACACATACACATACCAAGACCCAGTCACACACTTCAAAATGATAGAGAACAGGCCTCAGGCAGAAGTCAACTCAAGACCAACAACAACAGGCTTCAGTCAAGAATTAGACACAGACCAAACACCAGGTGAATGGCAAATACTTTCATTTAAACACAACACTTGTGTTTAGCCACAAAATGAAAAAAAAAAAAAAAAAACAAAACATCCTGCAGTGCTGTTACCCAGAATCTATCCAGCGGTTTCTCTGTCGGTGACACTGGTGACGGAGCAACAAACACAAACCTACACAGAAATCTCAACCAGTGTGTCCTATAGAGGATCTATATGCTGAACATGTACACAGAACTAGGAATAGAAACCAGCACAAAGCAGCTCTAATCACATACACACACTTACACTAACTCTCTCTCTCTCAAACAATGAAGTGTTTTTTTCCAGGAAAATCTCATTTATCCAAACCTATTCAAAATATTTATTATGAAATCGACTATCTTGTGTGTGTCAAAACACCCTTTAAGTATTTGAGTTTTTTTATTTTCTATTTAATTGCCTCATTTATAAATGAAATTAAAATCTTGTCTTGATTTAAATGAGACAGTACAAGGAAAAAGTTTCTTTCAATTGCTCAGTATAACAACAAAATTTGTGTTATTAAAGATAAGCTGTTTTAACCAACTAACAAACATTCTTTTGTCTAGTTGACATCCAAACTACTAATTTGCATTTTAACTATATTTCAACCTTGTAGAAAGGCGGTCAAGCACAGAACAACATATTCAACCCCTTCATGACAAGCATCTTTAATACTCAGTGCTTTTACTTTAATAACCTGTTGCAAACATGAGCCACAGCCAAGTCAACCAAGTCTATTCCTCCAGTTCTCAAATGTTCTCGTCATCTTGTTCAATCTTGTTCAAATCCCACCAGTTTGTCTACTGGGTTCAGATCACGTGACTGTGACGACCATGCGAGGATCTTCCAGGACTTCTTCTGAAACCAGCCTTTAGTGAACTTTGAGATGTCTCTTGAAATCATTTTCCTGTTTGAAGGTCCATTGGTGCCCAAGCTTGATTTTCTGACAGATGATGTGACATTTTCTTCTAGGATTTCCTGATATTTGAATCCATCTCGCCTTCATCTCCTGCATCTTTCTAGTACCAGAAGAAGCTTCACTGTAGTCAGGGTGTTATTCTCAGCACATTCCTTGTTCTTCCTCCTCCAGACATAGAACCGATCCATAAGACCAAATAGACCCAGGTTTGTTTATTCAGTCCCAGATCTTCTGTGGTTAATTTACACAGGTTTGAGCAAACTGGAGTTGTTTGTTTCAGTGGGGCTCAGATTATGTAGACAGCTCTTCGTACAATATTTATGTTTATGTACTACCTGACTTCTGGTACTAGTCAACATGCTAGTATGTGCTGGCCAACCACCGTGGCTAAACATAGATATTCACACTGACACATTGAAACAATTCTGTGAAAATAATAGAACAACACTTTCTCTGTATATCTCTTCAGAGTTTATCTCTGCTTCTGGCCTCACTGCAGTACTCTGTGTTGCATGGGTGGAAGTTCACTCACAGTTTCAAACACACACACACACACACACACACATGCACATACTCTTTTATTCAATCACACACACAAAACTGTGTGTTTTGGCAGCACATAAAGACTGGGGATTATACACATGCAGCTGACGCAGGCATCTCTCTCTCTCCTCTCCTCTGTTAATCCTGTTTCATTTGCCTTGGAAAGAATGAGGGAGGGAGAGACAAAGAATGAGAGACAGAAAGACAAAAAGAATATTAATTTGATCTGTACGCTGTGAGACTCAGCAGCTCATGTGTCCAGCCACACACACATACACACACACACTCTCTTTCTGTCTGTCATTCACACTCACACACTGCAGGTATGAAAAGCTTTTGGATGGCACTGAAGCTCATAGACATAGTTTTTACATAGTATCTCTTAATCGTGTACTCATTCTGTTTTAGTACTTGAAACCAAAATAGCTCGAGCATGGTTAAACAACAGACAGAGGGTTGTTACTATAAGCATTTACTTTGTAGTACTTATCACATGAGAAACACAAAGCCTGAATCACTTGAATGCTGTGGAGTCCCAATGGAAACAAACAGTTTTGTTTGTCCCTCTCGATACTGATATGTGGTGGCTCGAGCCCTTGATTTTCAGTCTTTCTGTTCACAGTTCGAGCTGATGCACCTGCAGACAGTGGGGATTTCTTTGCTCACTAGCATCATTATGGTAGCCTTGGAAATGTGATCTGCTTTATATTGTCAGTCAGTAATTAAATTAATCCACTCAGATGGATTTTGCCTCCAAAGTCAGCCAATATTGATGCTGTCCTTTTGTATCAAAATTGATGTTTTCATTTTTAATTGTTTTTTTTTTAAATAACTCATTTGCCTTTTGACAAATTAAACTACCTGATGGCCACAAACTGTGAGCTCAGTTTAGCACAACAGAGCAAACAGTATCTCGGTTATTGTTTTTTTTTAAGTAGTTAAACATGAAGTAAGTGTAGGTGTGGTAAATAATCTGTGAAACTATGCCGGTGCAGACCTGAATTAGAGCTCCAACGTGCTGGTCATTGCTGATGAGCCTTCACTTGGCCACACGCCATCAGCTAACTGCAGCATACAGTGGAGTCCCTCCCATGGCACTGACCGTTAAAGTCTCACACACATACACGCCATTGATCCCTCGTCTTCTTCTATGTTGCAGCGTCAGCATACTGTTTCCCATAAGAGCTCCCCCTGCAGGTCTCTAAAGTCATTTATACACTTATTGTTGTGTTTTTACTGCTAGTCCCAAAACATCCCACACCATAGACATACAGTATATCCTGTGGAATAAATAAATAAAAGTCATAGTGTCCAGACCAGTGATGACAAATAAGATAACTGTTAAAACACTGCAAACACCAAAACTGAGATGACAACTGTTCTGGAGCTGCTGTGAACAACAAGGACAAGAAGCTAAATTCTACTTGACAGATTGATTAATGATGCTCGATGACACAATACGCTGTTAGCACATTCATGACGTCATCACCACACTAAATACTGAGATGACATCAATTAGAGAGATTTTGTTTAGTGTGTCAGTGACGATGGCCCACATTAACGAGGAAGAAAAGACTGAAGGCTTTTTTTAGTCATGTAACTGTGTCGCCCCTAAAAACATTTCTCCTGTCATATGTCAACGTAAATGAGCACAAAAGCACAAAGTTATAGATAAAAGTGGATGTTGTTGCACCACTAAAACCACAGTTCAGATCTGTTGAACACCACAGTGGAATAAACACTTCAGGAAATGTAGATGGAGGAAAACAACTCCAGTAAACTCTAGATCTACTAAATTAATCTATATGCCCACCAGAAAATGGCGAAGTTCTGAGAAATGACAGACGGGATCACTTCTCTGAACTCGTAAATGAGAACTAAAAAATCTTTTGAGCATTTTTTTTAATTTTATTTTTACAGCCATTGACAGCCTGATAAATCCCACTTCTCCTTGCTCTAGTGATTTTTTTCCCCCAACTCAAACACTAAATGAAGTAATTTTTTTTGCATACCTGAGAGATAAAAGAAAACCATTCAGAATAATTAGTAATTGGACATGGTCATATAATGTTTTAGATAGTAATAAGCACTTTCAACATAATTTGCACTCTTTTTTTTCCTCTGGTGTATACAAAGGTAATTAGTGAGCTGCTCTATCAGTAAAAATCTTTATGTGCTTGCTTGCCCCCGTATCCTATATAAAGTTTTTAAACAGTCTTTCAGATGAATTATTAGGTGTTGTTAACTACTCTTTGTCCTCAGTCACTCTCTCTGATGCTTTAAAGATTAAAACTCTTCTCAAATAAGTCATTTGAAAGCTTGACTTTGTGTTTCTTTCTCAGGTAAGATGATAGAAAAAATAGTTTCTAAACTGATTAATACTTTATTTGAAGATGTCATGAAAAAAGATAGCTACACAGACGACACCCTTCTATACGTCTCCTCCATCTCAACTGTATCCCCAGATGATTTTAGCTCCATTTATAATTTAGCTTTGCTATATTTCACATGACTACCTTCAACAGTAGAGGACAGGGCAACACACACACACATGCACATCCAAGTAATAAGTCAGAAACCTTGGGGTTATTTTGGATTCTGATCTAAGTTTTGAAGCTCACATTACCAATGTCCCCAAAGTGTCATTTTATCATCTTAGAAACATTGGAAAGGTTGGTCCATTTCTTTCTCAGGCTGACATCTTTAAAAAAAAAGAAAAAGAAAGAACTAATGCAGGCGTTTATGACCTCTATGCTTGACTTTGAGCTTTGAGCTGTCTTGTTTGGTAGATTTAAAAAAGCTCTTTTAGGTCTGTTCAGAACGCAGCACAAGTACTGATAAAGACACTCAGAGAGAACAAGTACAGATCTAATTGAGTTGAATTATCATATTTAGTGTTTTAGCTTGGTAAAAAAGAGAGATACATCTTGACTTTATATGTATCACTCAGTATATTTTAATGATCAAGCAGGTATAGAATAGGTATACATACATATAGGTTTGACAGACTTGGAAAGAAAAAGGGATTTCAGATGCTGTATGATTATCTGATAATCTTAGTTTGAGGCAAATGAAACCTTAAGTGCCCATGTTGACTGGTGATCAAAAACGTAGAGAGGGTGAGAACAAGAAGAAAGGATTTAGCAGTTTTACTGTTTAAAACTTCATGCGATCAAAGATTAGCCTTTAGAGGGTGTTAAGATGAGAAACGTGATGTCCTTGGGCTTGTGGGGCTGTTTGCAGACAAAGATTTGATTCTTAAAAATTTAATGGCAACTTCTCTTGTATGAGATACTGAATGAACTAATTTACTCTTGTTTCCATCACTGATGAAACCAGCACTATTTCAAACCAAGAAACAAGTCTCTGTGTTTGCCAGACTGGGTGTATACAGATTTATGTGTCCATAATAGCGTTATTACTGAGTGCAACTGTTAAAGAACAGCTGCAGAATCCATTAGTAAGAGCTCCTGACAAGGCGACGTTAAACATGTAATGATACTTCTGAAAAATGTTTGTTGCCGATCGACATAATCTGTTGTCATAAGACTCCACTTGAAATGTGGCATTTGCAGAGCATTTTTATTACATACGTGTTACAGGGACATGTTAAGAGTTGAGCGCCACACATGTTCAGTAGATTCAGGGGTTAACAAGTTATTTAAACGACATCCCCTTGCTGCCTGAATGATAGTCAAGTTCTATGTGTTGTTAGTTGTTATTATAATATCTTGGTCACTCAAAGTTTAAATCATTGGAAGATACGAGACAAAGATGTGTGATGAGGATCACTGTGTCACATGTCTAGACATCAGTGAATGAAAACACATATACTGAAAATATGGTCTTTGCTTTTCACTTATAGGAAGAAAGCCTTTTTTTATCATTTCCACAGACACATGTATTGTTGGTGTTTAAATACCATAAACCAGTTCCCCACTGTTACTTATGTTGCCCACTGACAAAGCACCTAATAGGCTTTATTCATTGTCAGCTACCCACCACCTTTTCTACATGGCAACATGTCAACACGGAGCAAAACCACTGCTCACACCTCCATTGAATTATACATAATGGCCACAGTTGTCCTCTGTGGTTGGACGTCTGTGAAAGAAATTGGTCATTAAAAAAATGACAAGAGAGAGAATAAGAAAGAGATCGCAATTCATCAGTAGAGAAAAGACAGCACACACACGGAAACGAAACAATCTTTTTTTTTTTTTTTTTTTTGCAAAAGCGCGTTTCTAGTGTCTACAGTTGATAAGTGGCAGCAAAGGTGACAAAAATTGAAAACCAGCGATAAAATGCATCATAAAATGACAATGTGTTGCTGGTCTTTCACATTTCTATGGGTCCATGTTTGTAAATGTGGACTGTTGCACCATTTCAGTGACGCAGTAACAGTCAACAGACAGGTTTAACCCAGCTCCTTTAGTGGTGATTTATGGAACAGAATCATGAATTAAGACTCTGGTGGAGGGATCACTGACTGGTAGGGCCTGTTTGCTTCTGAACTCAAACAAAGACAGATAATGAGTCAGGAATATGAGTTTTATTGTGGGATGTTTAAGGTGAGAAACCAAGCTGGTGATGTGAGGTGATGTGGGTGGATGAGAAGACTCATCTACTAGTCAACAGTGTTGGGAAATTGGCTCAAATTTAGGTCTTTTAAAGTTGATTTCAACATTGCAGTCTCATGTAATTGACTTGAAGATCCTAAGAAGTTTGTGTGAACCAGTGTCGCTCCTTGCAGCTCATGTGTTGTCACACTGACGAAATGTCCCCATTTTATTTGGTTGCAATTATTTGATTTCTGGCAATGAATAGATGGACAGCCAGGGTTATTGTACAGCTGGGTTTATGAGCTGATTGGAGGCAGTTGAGGAGGTGAAGCAGGAGTCAGGAGAGGGAGAGCCATGCCCACACACACACAAACACACAAACACACACACACACACACACACACACACACACACACACACACACACACACACACACACACACACACAAACACACAAACAAAAAGAGGTGCAGACACAAAGGAGACAGGAAAACACAAGGGAAAACTAGAGTCACAGCCAGAGTCGTGACACGGGCTCTTTGTGGTTTCATTTACATAAAATAAAGGTCCAGACTCTATAAAGTGGAGTTTATCATTGATGTGATTTTCAAGGTTATGCCAGGGATAAGCACTTAAAGTGATTAGGCTGTACCCTTTAAATGGGGTTCATGGCAGATGTCTACAGTGGCCTCATCTCATTGCCTTTATGTCATCGGTTCACATTGAGTAGGATTTTCTTGATTAGATACTATTTACATTCATTTGTAGAAAAGTTGTGACTAAGGCATCTGTTGTCAACAGTTCGATAATTCTGCTGTTTTGCTGTTGATCACAGTTGTGAGCAGCAACAACAACGGCAACAAAGCTGAGAAAGAGTCTGCCTCCACACTCTTGTGGCTTTTATTTCGCTTTTATGCACAGCTTTTAGCTCCACAAAACGAAAAACCTTAAACTTTTTTACTATTAGATAGAAAGAAAGATTCTTGTTCTAGTCATGTAAATATCCAACGGCGCACTGAGCACTTTAATAACGACCTCATACATATAAGCCGTCTGTTTTTGTATTTGTTGTTTTTGCATCAGTACGGTTGCATCAGTGTAGTATTACCTCTTTCTTATCTGGTGCTTTTATACAATGAATGCAAATCATTTTGGGTTTTCGTCATTTGTTCAAGGATTCAAGGATTCAAGGAGGATTCAAGGAGCTTTATTGTCATTGCATTGCATCACATAGAAACGACAATGTAAAATAAACTAGAAATATACAATATATATATATATATATATATATAGTATATATATAGTATGGGCATTAAACTTCTAGCAGTGAGCTTGCTACCATTTTGTTTTGTCTATTTAAAAATGTTTCACATCTGTGTTTTATTCAGTAACAACAATATTTGCAGACAGACTTACAGGAGCTCTCAACAGCCTGTCACTTACAATCCCAGTACTTTTATGTATTTTAATCTCACTTTGAATTCGAAATAATCCCAGTCCAATCCCAACCTCTACTGTATGTTCAATGCAAATACCACATAAGTAGATTAGAGCCCTAAAAAAAGGAACAAAGGCAGTGGCAAAACTCTTACAAGTGCACTCAGATACCAGCCAGATAGTGTTAATGTCTGCTATTATACCTGCTTCAATTACTACTGTTAGAGTTTAATCGTATTCTCTGCTCCTTGTATAAATGATCAAGGGCTAAGTTGAAAAGATTATTGTGAAGAGATATTCAGTTGATGGAGCATTTACTGTACACACACAAACTTCATTGACTAAAACACGATCACAGACACATTCATCAAACTCTGCACAACCACTATGGTGGTATTTGACAAAACAGGTGCATTGTATTGAGTCTGTAGAGAAACAAAGGAGCAGAATGACGTCTAAAGAAACACCAAATTAACAGTGAGATGAGTTACGACTCTGCACAACGCAGATCCCTGAAAGTGACAATGGGGCTTTTATTAACACTGATTTGTAGTTTTGTGGAGTTTTTTTTCTTTTTTTTTTTTTGCTTCTCATTGTTCCCAAATTGTGATAGCGAGAAGTGAGGTTTGGGTGAATATTTATTCTGGATGAGATCACCAGGTCAAAGCCATAAATGTGAAAGGGACAGGGTTAAACTAGAACATTACAAACATTTTTCTTTTTCCTCTCAAGGTTATTTAAAAGAAAAAATATTGAAATGTGTCATTTGAGTCAAATTAAATTGATTGATTGTTTTTATTGAGGAGCAGAGCACAATTTTACTTATGAATATTATTTCTTTTAGCTGTGAAGTAACAAATTACTTCAACTTAATCTGCACAGTTTATATATGGATTTTTCAAGGGAATCCATAAAAAGAGGTGTTTTATTTGAACTTACAATCATTTCAATTGCGTTTTCTTTTTGTTGTCAAATAGTTATCGACGCATTTGGAAAGACATTTCTCTCTCAGGTTGTTTGCTCGCTGTGACATTATGACAGAAACATGTCAAACAAGCCTCTGCACTGTACGAGTTGTATGTCTGCGCCCTGTGAGTCAATTGAAAAGACTTCAAACAAACACTAATTGACACTCCACCTACAGACTCTATCTACTGTTAGACCTAGCGAACTGCACGTACCTTTGGACCAAAAAATAAAAAAATAAAATAAATAAATAAATAAAAAAAATAAATGCCCCCCAGCAGTCCAGGTCAGTTACAACAGTTAGATTGACATTTCAGACTCTTTACACCACAGAGCTCGGTTGACCTTATTGACACAGCAGTCATTTGGAACAGCTGGAGTTAGAAGGCAGTGAGAACATTGGTATACTGTTTATATCTATAGTGTAGAAAGACTTCAGATAAAGACAAGACCTTTTGCTAACAAACACAACTGACTGACTTAATAGGAAAGTTAATACTTTGAATTCAGACTATTAAAAAAAATGAATTGTCATTGTCGTAACTGTTTTTTGGTCCATTTGTTCCATTGATCCTTTGGGAATTTCATTCAGTGAATGAACTGAATATTTAATAATGGAAAGATGATATAAACTGGCATACAGAATAGATTCTTCTGTATTAATATATTAGCAAACTATATTATTCGTGTCCAATTTCTATTTATATATTTGATTATATCATAAAGTCATATACTGTATCTAAACTAATGAGATATCTTTTTTTTTTTGCAGGTGCTGGATGTGAATAATGAAGAGGAGAAAAAGGTGGAAATGAGTGGAGAGGACCTGAAAAAAGAAGATAAGAAGGAATTTGGTGATTCTCTTCTCAGAGGAGAATTTAATGAGGAAGAGTCTGCAAGATCTTTCCAGGAGGCTCTCAGACAGTGGAGAGGAGAGACGAGTGATGGAGGAGGAGAGTTCAAGAATGAGGAGGCGATGTGGAGACCCATCAGACCAGGTGAAGTACAAGGACAAAACTACAGACACATACACACAGGATACAGCTGGGTGAAGAAGTGGGCTGGCGTCATAACCAGATAACAATAGACAGTGTCCTAAATGTAACTGTAACCATTATTTGGATGACAATAACGAGGACATAACAGCCATCTTTTATTTTCACATTACTTTTCCTTATTATTCTAGGGTTATCTTTTAGAGGGTAGGGCTGTGCTGTCCACAATAACCCTGAAACAAACAATTACCTGGTTATCTTTATGATTTGAAATGTATTTGTCATGAGGCTGTGGCAGAGTTTCCATGAGAGACCATCTTGAAATGGGGTCACATCAGCTGTGATGCCCGTCAACATGAGGTTTTGATGCCTGAGAACTTTTGATCTCAACTAAATATCTGTAAACTTTCATAACTGCATCTGTCACTGGCTTTAGGAGACTGTTGCACTCGAGTAATTACTTTTGTATTTTTTTTTTTTCATTATTGCTGATTACGTCCATCTCTTAGCTCTTCCTCTCTCTCCTCCTTCCATCACATTTTCACCTACTCCTCAGCGTTTCTGCTCCCCCTCTCCCTGTCTGTGCTCTGATCTGTTAAGGCCTTAAAGAAAGTGCTTACCACTGCAGTAGGAGGGTAATCCGTGGCTGTGAGAGGAGTGTTAGGGGTGGCCCTCCTCCACGCCACAGCACCAGTCGCCTCAGCTGTACGTATGTGTACAAGCTTCACTGTGTCAGCCAATTTTTATGCGTCTTCACACTCAGTGTGTCTCTACATATGCGCATGTGCAACAGTGTCTGTGCGTCCAGCTTTATGTGGATGTGTATTATTAGCGCTATTGCTAGAGTTTCTATGTGTCTAGGTGTTTGTGCTTTTTATTAGGCCTCCTATTTTCTCTGCTTTACTGCTTGGACAGACTGCGCTCTTCTCTCCCTTCGCTCTGCTCTGCAAATTGCTCCTAGCCCCTCCAGCCCTAATTATTTCTGTCAGGCCAAAGGCACCCAGGCCCAATTTAAAGCTGCCACTGTAGACTGCCAAAGTGTCTGGAGTACAATCATAACATTTCTTTTTCTTACCTCTATCTCCATCTTCTCTCATGCACCCACTGTGGTTCTTTTATACATCATTGTGTACGTCTTTCTCTTATACCCAGGGGGCTCTCTCCTGCCTGTTTGTGTTTTGGCACTTGTAGTGTAGTGACAAGGTGTTTCCTCACTTCTTGAGGGGAGGTGTTTTGAAGAAGGTGTTGAGAAGTGGATGATGTTTTTTTTTTCTCCTTGTATTTCTCCCTTTCTACCTAACCGACTCTTTCTTTTTTCCTTTTGGCTATGTTTTCTTCCTCTTAACTTTATTTTCATGTGATCTATTTCCTCCCTGTGTTTCTCCAGTATCAGTGTCAGCTAAGGCGATCCAGGCTGACTCCCCTCTAGACAGAGAGGCTGAAAAACGAGGACGAGGAGGGAAACAAGAGAGAGTACCCGTCAGGGTGGAGTTCACGCAAAACAACCTTACCTACATGGACAGATTACTTCTCAAGAAGCACCGAAGGTACAGACACATAGACAGACAGATGGACAACTTTGGTCCACACATACTCACCCTGAAGCAGCAGCTTCAGTAGAGACTTTTATCATGAGATCGTGACAGTGTCTCCTATGAGAATTTATGCTTTATCCCTCTGGATTATGCAACAACATTGAGCTCAAAATGTTGAAGTAGTTGAAAACTAAAATGCTACATATCTTGTGATGATGTGAGGTTTTTGATGACAGATGCACAATGCAGACTTTCACCAGCCTTCGATAAATTGGATCTATTTATTGCAAGTAACAAATAAAAAGACTGTGCAACACTGTCATTATTTTGTAATCATGTCAATGAACATTAGGCTGATGTAGCACAAATGCTAACATCTTCACATACACATAAAGAAGTCACTTACTGACCCCTTGTAAACCTCGGTAGTTGTGTGTTACTGGGAACATGCACACCCGTATGTGCACACACAGAGTTTTCATATCTCTAATATCTTCTATTACGACTGCACTGCCTCTCTGTAGTCAGCCTGCATAACCCACCAGTGTACAAAGCAGTTTCTCAGCACTTATTGTACGGTCGACTGCCAGAGGGCCTGGCTCCAGCAGGTCCCATCATTATAGCTCTTTATTTAAGCAGCTCCTTTTGGGATGAGTATCCCACTGGAGAGCAGGCCAGAGGAGAGGAGAGCAGAGCAGAGTGCAGGTTTGGGCCCTCTGACTGCCTGAGCTGGAATACTCCGTCCCTAGCTGTAACAGCCTTTAACTGTGGAATAGACCAGAGAGCCAATCTAGAGTGCAATAAGCCTGCAGCAGTGATGGTGGCAGAGCTTAATGGAGAGACAGAGAGACTAGCTGACTGGCAGAAAGAAAGAGTGAGAGGCTGAATTTTAACAGGCTTCTGAAATAATGGGAGAGAGAGTAAAGGAGCGTGCAGGCGAGCGAGGAACGAGCTTTAAAGAATTTGTTAAAAGTGCTCAGCTCTATTAGAGTCTTAAACTCTATCAACTTGTTAGATTTGTTGGTGGCCCGCAGGTTACAGAAAGCAAGCTTACGACCAGCGAGGGCATCAGTTTGGTTTTCTGAGCTGGTTTGTCAGCGTGGGTGGGGTGGAGTAAACGCTCGCTCTTCCATCAACAGCCACACTCAAGTATCTGTGATCGAGGCACCGAACCCTGAAATAAAAGTCCAGACAAGCATAGAAGTGAGATCTGAACCCTACCGCCAACTGTAACTCTCCAATCTATAACACCACATTTAAAACCCACATCTGTCATTATATTTGAATGATTTATTCCCTGATGAAAAACCTCCTCAGATTGTGTGAATTGAAACTGTGTTTGCTTATTTTAGGCAATAAATGCCCTATCAAAGTAAAAAATAGCCACCGTGGCTGCTGCGTTTGTCTGCACAAATAACTTATTGAACACAGCTCCAGTGGGGGTGATGATGTCGGCTCAATGGCCGTTAAAGAAAGGGGCAAATAAGAGCAAATCCTCGAGGCTATTAGTTTGAAAAAGACACATAAATGTTAAAGAGATTGTTTCCTTCTTGTTTATTTGTCTTTCCCAATACTTTTACAGTGTTTCTCCAGAGATACTGCAGATCTTCACTGATATCTATAATCACTATACCTGGCTATAAAGTCACATCTGATGCATCTGTAGCAACTAATCTAAAATAGAGTGGAATTACTTGGGAAGTTTTTAGTTTGCGTATAGAAATTGAAGCTTGAATAATTGAAGAAATGGTCAAAATATTTGACCAAAATCCTCTTGTTTTCTTGTGTTTCTTGGTTTATTACAGTTATCACTTATCCCAGCTTTTCAGCCCCTACATTCAGTACTGCAGTTAAAAAATATAAAAAAGTGGCATCTGGGTAGCTATTCTATATCTCACTTTTTCCCTTTTAGAAAGCATTGTAAACTGTTTGCCACTGTATTGATTAGTGTTGAGAATAACTCTCCTCTACATCTACAGGGTGCAGGGCTGTGTGGAAAGGTTTCAAAGTCTTTTCTAAAGGACCTTTCATCTGGGTTTATTTTTTTTTCAGCTGTAGGTGCTTAAAACATTAAAACATATGTTGATATATATGTCCCTGCTACCTTCTCTAACGTTTTTGTAAATCTTAATCCTTTAATTAACATATAAATTCGGATGTGTATCTCTGATAGAAGTAAAAAATGAAAGACCTAAAGGACGCCGTGTTTCATTTTTACTGTGCTCTGGCAAAAGCTTAAACTCAAACAGCCAAAGGCCAATGAGCCTACCACATATAAAGTACTGTATGTAAGAAGAAAAAGAGATGGATGGATTGAGCTCGGGGATGTGAGGGACAGGATTAAACATAACCCTCTGAGTATATTAAATAGACAGAGACACTATAAACGTTGTCAGGTTTGAGGATATGGACCAAGTTAAAGGAAAGGATATAAACCACAGGTAACATCCCCAGTCACTCCTTATGGGCAGTTGGGAGCTGCTCTTTGAAGCCTCTCTCAGTGGCCTTGCACTCTGGCAAGATTAGACTGGGAGGAAGGGACTAGATGTGGGGGTGGATGAGCACAATGTGTTGTCAAAGTGGGACAACAGTAGAATTATATGATAAGAGAATAGGAATAAGAAAGCATGCATCTGTGTTTTATTTGTATTTTATTTAATATTGACTAAATCATTTGCATATCTTTGTTTCCAGAACTCCAACTAAAACATATGATCCTTTATTGGACTTTGGTCCAGATTTAAAATCATTAACTTTCACAAACACTGAGGAGGAGGAGAGCAGCATAACAGGTAATACACCTTTACACGTTCAGCCACAAACACACACATCTGTTTGTCCACAAACATGTTTTAATTTGAAAATAAGATGTTTATATAAAGCTTTGACAGTAGTTTCTGATATGTATATTAAACCAGGTTCTTATACCAAACAGAGAAACAGCTAAGGATGCAGTAGTTTGACAGATGACCTGTATGCACACACACATACAAACACAAGGAGGTAAAAAACCTCTCCCGCTCAGCGGGTCAGACGTATCACTGCCTGCCCATCCATCTGTGGCCATGTGATGTGTAATCACTAGCTGTGATTGTGTGGGCAGAGGGCTGTTAGAGGCGGCTCATGCCTGACAGGTTGCACTCTGCTTCGGTAAGGAACAGGGCAGGGAGAGGGGGCTGGCCTGGAGGTTGGAGCTCAGGGCGTGGAGCTCATCAGTCAGGGGAGTGTCCCGGCTGTCTGGCCTCCAGTTGACGCTGTCAAGAGATAGGTAGACCGGGGTTATCTCTCCCCTTCCAAACCTCTGGATCCTGGCGCCTGTCAAATGCATCTCATCGCATCAATCAAGATTTACTTCAATCCCAACCTCGTTAGGATCTGCAAGTCCTTGTTTGCCCCTATGCCCAGACCTGTCTATCTAAAGGTCAGAATGGTTCTCCATGCTCCCTAGAGACAAGTTTAAGGGTAAAGTATCTACATAAATTTCACTTAGTAAATTGGAGTTTTAAATAATATTTCCTAGCAAGTGTATCTTCCTTTCAGCTCAGAGGATCAAGGTGCATATTATAAATTAACAATATCTCTTGCAGCTCCCCACCGTGCCTGATGTAATTAATCAGGTGCTTTAACAACAGCTTGAAAACTAACATTATACACAAACTAACACTGATTCAGGTGGTGTCTCCAAGGTATTACATTTTTTATGGCAATGCAGCTTTATACTTGTATCACATCTTCCACTCTGTGTCTGTAGCAACACCTCCCGTTCAACTATGGCCCTTTCACACTTCTTATAAATCCTATTCCAAAAGTACAAATCACTCTCTCTCCCCTGAAATTCAGGTTGATTCTTTAAGCAAACTTTTACTTTCCAGCGTGGCCTCGAACAAGAAGAAAATGTGCTTTAAATAAGGACTTAATTACACAACAGTGAACTCCTTGTTTGTTGCTTGAGGAAATAAAAAACACATGAATTTAAGTATAACCTCTAGACACTTTGTAATGGTTTGAAAGTTGTTAGGGGAACAGAGTGTTTTGGTCAGATCTCGACCAGGTCTTTATGAGTCTGAGAGCTAAAAGTTCAGTCCGAGTAATTTACTTTAGAGAAAAAAAAAGACCAATTGTTACAAGTGGTTCTATAGTTGTATTTAGTGGAAAATACACTGCTACACAGGGAAGGAGGGTCTGTCAGTCTTCTCGTTCCCATGACCCAGTGTTTTGCTTGCAAACTTGTCATTAACTCAACATTAACCCAGACTAAGACGAACAGTAATAGACTTGTGTTATACTGAGATTATTTATCAAAACATGTATCAAACAAAATAAGTAAAATCCTTGAATTCTGAACCTAAAGTTGTGCAGCTGAAAGTTTCAGGGGATCTCTGGTGATAGATGAATACAAACACATACGCTGTTTTGTGTCGACTCTATTTGGTGTTTGTTTATCCTTTTACTTCAAGAAAAGTTAGAAAGTTAGAGCAACAGAAGTCACTGTTCCTTAGACGTCTCTGTGATTTAAACCATTTATAGTTAAAGTTGCTGTTTTGCTCCAGCTCTTGGATGGATTCCTGTTTGTTTACTAAAACATAGTCATTCACATCATGACTTTCATTTCTCTTCTCACAGTTGCATAATTAAACTTCAGTTGTTTAATTGATCTGTAGATGTGAGGAAGACAGCAGTGTGTTGGGGAACCGTAAAACTATCCAGCAGCTGATAAACGATTCCTTCCACCTGCTCCCAACTTTTCAGATGCACACCTTTACAACAGGTTGCAGAGTTTCTCCTCCTCCTCTGTCTTTGAATATGAAAGGATGAGCTGGGCATGTGCCCATGAATAATACAAGTGGTTTTGGCATCATGTTGGGAACGCTCCCTTGTTTTAAATTCTCATTTTCTCGAGCAGTCAGATACATGTGGCGATGTGGTAGGAGGATTGCTGGTGAAAGAAAGACAGAGAGAGAAATAGAGATGTCACAGACAGTTAACGTGATAAAAAATATCAAGGACTCAATCAAGGAAAAGAAAATTAGATTTCAACATCCAACGTCCAATTGCAGTTATTACCACGAAGAAGGTGACACAGTCTCTGTTAAACCTCTGTTATTCCACATATTCATTGCTGCATGAATAACCATCCATCCATTATCAATGTTGTTATCCTTTGAGTATCATGGGGGTGTTGTGAGGGACTGATCCCAGCTGACTGTAGGTAACGCAAACACACAGGCCCTGTAGATCATCACACACATCTGTGCTCATTTGAGCAGCAGTGTAATTTCCTCAGCAGTGAAAGTGCTGTGTATACTCTGCTGTGTCGGCAACAACTTTCTACTGTAACAAGATAATAAATTACATTAATACAGACCCAAATATGCAGCTCTCTTTGACCCCAGCTTCTGATCCCTGGAGGAGGAAGAGGTAAAAAAAGAAATTTCAATGCTGATATCAAACATTTGGGCATTTCCAACGCCTTATCTGTCACCGGCAGAGCAGTGCTAAAATATACTGACAAAGCCTGAGAATATACTCAGAAGCACCACATCACTGAGGCAATGCTGAAACGTTATTCAGCTCAGAACTACGCAAGAATTATATATTATAGTATATATTTCCAAAAGCAAAAAAAGAAAAAACATTTTTTCCCCAGAAGTTCAATCTCCTTTTTGAAAGTTGAGGTCATTTTAAATTGAGGTTTTGAGGTCGGTTAAATGAAGAATACACAAAATAGTTGTTGCTTTTCCTATTAGTTTGTTTTTCGTCAGACGTGTCATCATTTTCCATTTAAGTTTGTACCAAGTCACCTTCAGTGCTTCCAAAACCAAAGTAGACAAGTTGTTTTGATACCAAAAGTTGAGGGTCGACCTGAGGGTGGAGCAGAAGGCTGAGGGGTCGTTGACACGGCCTGTGATTGATTCACTGGTCCCGTATACATGTTTAATGATAAATGCTCCTGTCAAAGGAAACTTTAGATGATAAATACCTACACAATGGGATTCCTTAAAAAAAGAAATTAACCAATGAATAAATCAAGAAGAGAAAATAAGAAAAGATCCCCAGTCTAACACATTACAACACACAACATGACTCCTTCATTCCCTGTATTGATTTGTATGTGTGTTCATGCGTGTGTGTGTGTGTGTGTGTGTAACAGCTCAGGAGGAGGATTTTCGACGCTACTGTGCGTCATTGTTTGCTGTTCCTGTCCACACGGGCAACACAGAGGCTCAGATTACTACACCTCAACCTTCCCTCATCATAGAGGTCCTGGATGAGGTGAGAATGACTCAGTGGTCTCATTTCAGAAACGATTTACCTACATGAACGTGCATTGTGAATGGACATATATGTCACAAACATTCCACTTACAATTACTCACAAGAGCTCACAGACACAGTGTGTGTTTTATTTCCGTCTCTGTCAGAATCAGAAGCAGAAATGTTTATTGATCTCGGGGGAAATTGGTTTGTTACAACTGCTAGTAGAAATAAATGTATAGTCTTACAATATAAGGTCAATGTCATGTTTGTATGATAGAGTATGTAGTGCAGAGCATGTATCCTGTCACCATCTCATTCATGTCACAGCAATAATCTCTTATTTTCTACAGACAGACAGAGACATAAATGGAGTCTTTGTTGCTGAACAGAGGACAAACAATAACAGAAAGTAAGTCTGAATTTAAAAAACACAATGAAACAAAAAAACTACTCTGCTCTCAGCAGATACCTACCACAGTGATGCTGGCCTGTGTGAAGCAAACACAAGTTTAAGTGACTACATCTGTCTTATCTGTCTCAGAAGACACAGCAAAGCTTTTCATCCACAGACAAGGGAATATTCAGAAAACTCTGAAAACTGTTGATTTACTGAACAAATTCGACAGAATCTCCATTTATTATTGAACGATCTGTGCCTTTGAGTTCAAGTTCAGTGTGTCTGGTACCAAAAGAATTTCTTTATTTCTCATCCAGCATGTGTGATGCAATATGTCAGTGTTATACAGTTTATAGTGATCGTTGAAATCATGTCCAACGCTTCTCAGCACCTGTATAGATGTTTAATACATGCCATTCTCCTCATCCACTGTTAAAGCTTTCACCTTGTGAACTTCTGAATACTACAGAAGAGTCATTGCTGTTATTATCCTCAGTAATACCATGAAAGACATGTATAATCCTAAACAGACGAACATAAACTCACTCAAAGTTTTCTGCTCCTTCCACAGAGTCCTAACCAGCGGTGGTTCCTCAAGAGTCAGCCGTGTTTCTCCAAGTCCAAAACAACCACCTACACCAACACAGTCTAAAACAGCTCAGAGGCTCAATCCACCAAAGCCTCAGACTTCACAAGCGGAAAACTCGATGAAACGTAAGCTGCATATTTTATATAAAGATGAGTTTTTTTACAACAGTGTATTAGAACCATTGCGGCTAAAAAATATTATTATGGAGCTGAGGGAGGAAAAAAGTCAGATTTTTCCAACATTAAAGGTTGTAAATTTTTGAGAAAATAAGATGAGACTCTCATGAGTTTTAAGCGATAACTCAGTGAAATGTCAATTTCACAAGAAAAAGGTCAATTATTCTCTGAGATCATAATGTCATGACACAATGACACAATGCATGCAGGTGTGGTTACACTCATGGGAAATACAAATGGCTGTTTCCCTTCAAAGTCCAGATGCTTGTGATGTTATCGTGATTCAACATGACTGGAGTTAATTCCTTGACTTCCTGCTGTTTTTGCCCTTCTCCTCTGTGTCTTCATGGTTTGAATCTGGCACCACTCACCCCTCCTCTACATACATACAATCCATCAACTCAACAGCAATACATCTGCTGCGTTTCCTCACTCACTCTCCGACGGATTGTTGCCTCGGCCAGTTTGGATTACCTCATGTTTGCCCTTTTGCTTGACTCTCTGACTGCTACGCTCGCCACACAGTGCGCCTCTACATAACCAGCTCATCTCCACAGGTCTCCAGCTCCAACCAACCCCCTGCCTTGTCAGTCTGTTCCCCAGCTTGTTTTCTGCCTGCTGGCCCATCATCCATTCCCCCGCTCACAGCTCATGCAGCCCTCATTACCTGCCCAGCGCCGTCCTCCTTCAGTCTTTGCCCTTAGCTTTTGCCTGCCAGAATCCTTATCTCCCTAATCTTTACTTTATAAGTTTTTACCTGTGTTCTGCGTTTGGGTGTATTCTAAATCCAATTGCAAAGAATAATTTGATTACCTCATTCACTGCAGGAATAATACACAGCAAGGAGCAGCGTCTGTACTGTGATGAAATTCATGTAGTTCCTTAACAAAAAAAAGAGTTAATGTCACTTTTCTCTCAAATTGGTAACTTTACAAACAGTCAGTATTTTTCTCTTTTAAATATACAACTTTAATGTCAGAATATTTTACTCTATAATATGTCATCATAGATTTCTGTGCAGAGAATAAATATATGAAATAGGTGGCTGAAATAGATACAGTGTGTGGCTGCAATGTCAATAGGAAGCTGAAAATTTAATTTCATGAAGTCAAAGGTCAGAATAAAAGAACCGGCTCTGGTTGTATAATACCAATTTTTCAGTAAACTGGAGTGTATCTTATGACAAATGCAGTAAAAAGCTGCGGTGGTGGCGTGATGAGACTGTGACCTCGGGTTTGTAATGAATATCGCAGTTGAGAAAACCGATTTGACCACATTTAATACATATTGGCCAGAGTGAAAAAAAATATGGAAAAAAAATAAGAAAAACTTGAATGTTAATAGTAAACCAGCAGTGGAGACAGTTTGTAGTCCAGCCGTAGTCAAAGACAAATTTAATAAGCCCTGTACTCCTGTGTGTTTTTGACTTTAACTTAAGTGACTACATGTTTGTAAAAGCAACAGTATCAACACTATCTGTGATATTATTGTGCTATCTTTCATGCAGCCTTATCCTCCAAGAGCATGACACCAGCAAGCCTCACTGAGACTCCGAAGACTCCAAAGACTCCGAAGACATCAATCCCAAAGTCACAAAAGCCCAGTTGCAATCCCTTTGTCCACAAAACAAAAGCTGACCATAGTTCATCACAACTTTTGTCCTCATTACCAGATTCCCAAGCTGAAATCCTTAAACCCTCACGCTCCCCTCTCTCATTACCACCTGATGTGTCACCTTTGGCAAGTACCCAATCATCAATCCCAAAAGAGCACCGCTCCCCTTCTCCATCCACTTCCACCCCACTCAGGTCTACATTCACTATCTCACCATCAAGCTCCACTGAGTCAATTTTGTTGCCCAAAATTTCTCATTCAACCCCAGTACAAAGAGACTTAGACTCATCTCAACAATTCCAGTTTTCAAAGTTTTTCCCAGACTCAATCTCATCACCCAGGCTTTCTCAATCACCACAGAGCTATCTGGAGTCATCTCCAGAGCAATCCCAGTATTCCTCTCTCCGAGGAGAGTGTGAGACTCTTCTATCAGATAATCAGCTGCAGCTCCCTCAGTCCCCAACTTCAATCACACAACCAAAGTTCTTAGAACGAAGACTGACACAAACAAACCCTGTGCCATTCAGGGTAAAAACCCTCTCAAGTTCATCTCTATATAACGAGTCACCTACAGAAGTTATTTCTAGATGCAAGTCAACTCCAGTATATGGGGATGCTCAAGTTGTTGGTGACCTTGAATCAACTCGTCAGGATACAGTTTGTATCCCAACGCTCTCATCACATCCCTTACAAGTCACACAGAATCTTCCATTAGCTGTGGAAATGAAGGATGAAGAAGGAAAATCTTTAGGTAAGTGATCTGTATTAGTGGAGGAAGCCGGTTTAACTTTATTTAATATATAATACACTACTATCCTTAGATGGTGGCATGATTTGGACTTGAACTACACATTTATAAATGTGTATCTAATAAGGGGCAGTGACTATAACTAGAATATCAGGTGTCATACCCACCCCTGTTACCACGAGTATACAACAACAACAACAACAACAACAACAACAACAACAACAACTAATAACCATTTACATGAATAACAGCTCATGCAATCAGAAATCAGGCCTCCCACATTCATATCTATGCCAGTGGCACAGTTCATTTCTTATTTTTGTTGCCTCTTGAGATTCTTGTCTCTCCACAAAAGATTCCTCATTATTCAAAAAAAGCATTTGCCAGTTTACACCTCATATGATTAACAGCTCTAATTAAGATCATGCGATCTTGGAAGAACGTTTCCACCTAATGCTGAACATTTTAGAACAATCTCTGGTGGAATAAATCTCGAAATTGTCATTGTAGAGTTTTAGGATAATTTCAGCCACCATCAAAGTGGAAAAATGGAGGTAATTGTGGATGTGAAAGTCTCTAAAGACTCATGCATTAGTTTCAGAGCTTTTGGTGAAAAGGATTAGATTAAGGGTTAGACACAATTTGAAGGCAGAGATGTGTATTTACTCTTCTGTATACGCTCATGAAACTAAACCTACTTACTTTTCACACCATTCTGACTATTTGTTCATATAGTATGTTCCCATCGTCGCTGTAGTGTCTCATACGTAGATTTACACACTATAACACAATATTATTTAGTGAGATTTTCAGAGACCGCATAATAATTTCCAGGAGCCAATAAGAGAAACATATTCATGTTTCTGTGCGGTAAAGAGTTTCCTGATAGAAAAGGTTGTCATGCTTCATCTCACCTAAAGACAATTCTCAATGGCCAAGCAGTTTATACAACTAAAATGCTTACGGATCACAGCAGTAATGGCTTCCTTTTTCTTCCACCGGGCTGTCGAAGCCAATTTAGATCCAAACATAAAAGTGTTCTTTATTTATTTTTTAAAATATCGATTAGGGTTTTAAGAAAATAACTGACATAACACTACAACAGACAAGAAGGTAATTGTGCTGTAAAGAATAGTCCTGAAACACCTCACCATTCAACCTGTACACAGGTTGACACACACACATTAAACACACAGGTCTCATTCAGACACACACACTTTATTCTTTTATGTGCACATTGCAACTTTAGGAAAGCGTATAGAGTGTTTTTTTGCTGAAGGAATCAGAGTGACAAAGAAAAGACTTTATAATTCTGCTAACAACTTGTTTCTGTTGATGTGATGACAGTTTTAAAAGAACTACTCCTTCCTTTACAACTTTCCTCCACTCCTCTATCATCCATCATCTCCGTGCTTTCCTTCAGCCCGTGAAGCCTTCACTTCCTTCCCTTCGTCTTCCTACAGCTCTCGGACCAGTGCGACACTGAACGGCTGCTTTATCAGCTTATTAGAGCTTGAACAAGTGTGGTAACATCAAGGACGCTTTTTAGGTTTTTTTCCTTGGATGTTAAAGATGAAAATGTTGCTCCAGTGGTTCAAAACATAATAAATCAAGGACAGTGGACGTGTTCTCACAAATCACCTATAAAGTTGAAACGACATTGTTTGAGACACATAAAACTGTTTTATTTAGATTATATTGCAATAAAAAAATCATTTTACTCCTTGAAACATAATTCAAAGTATCTTTTATCCTCTAAAAAACTATGTGTGTCTGTGTTTTTCTCAAAGACAGTGGAGATGAAATGTCCAGTGATAGTTTGTTTCTGGCTCTTCACAACGAAGGATCTTCAGACGAAGAAGCACAAATACGTGAGTGTTTAACGAGAGGGAGATCCGGAGAAGACCGAGGGAATTCTGCTACGTCTCATCGAGGAGATGCCCTTGTTCCTGCAGATGCAGAGAGCAAAAAAGATTTGCAAACTGATGAGCCAGAACTGCTGTCAGAAACATCAATGGTACATTTTTTATATTCCTCCGCAGTTTCTGAGGGAACGTTTAACTAGAGAGGTGTGATGCATTTTCTTTATATGTTTGGAAATAAATACACAAAGGACTCAACTTTAACCATGTTTTTAAGTGGTTGTCAAGCTGACAATCAGATAACTGTGTGAAAAGTGTCACTTTAATTCTCTCTCATTTGTAATTTCCATGAAAAAAATCCTCAAAAAAGTAGCAGTCAAGGTCAGAAATAACTGTCTATGTCTAGTAAAACAATACGAGCTCAAGACATTTCACACACAGCCTCATGTATAGACACACACAAGTTTTATTGCATAAAAATAGAAGGTCTTGTATAATTATGCAGGGGCTGTAGAAAGATCCTTGGCTTGTTAAGTTTATTTTGATATTATTACTGTCATGAAAAACATTTGATTGCCAATAAATCATTGAAAGAATTACCAAATAGGCTGTGATAATTAAATGCCAATATACTGAAAAGTCTTTAGAAATATCTCAAGGTTGGTGATAAAAGCAATAAGTGGTCAAGTTTTAGAAGTATAAAGAACTTAGTCATTACTCTGGACATCATCACTCCACAGAACGAGAAAACTAGTGACACACAGTCTTAGTTTCTTATTGTAGCTGAGCTGATGTATTAGATAACATTTGTATCACACTAATTACTTTACATTATTCATCTACAGCTCAGACACACCTAAGGCTGT
The DNA here is from genome assembly GCA_016801845.1 of Polydactylus sextarius. Lineage (NCBI taxonomy): Eukaryota > Metazoa > Chordata > Actinopteri > Polynemidae > Polydactylus > Polydactylus sextarius. The sequence continues at coordinate 2,364,235 of CM028924.1, forward strand.
GGTGTTAAAGGTGCACACCATTGAGGGAGGAAAAAAGAAACAGAGTGGATTAAAATGACACTGTTTGAATGGTCCCAAATGACCTATCAGCCATTTAATGGCATGAATCCTTTATACTGTGACAGAGGTATGAAAAAAATGAAGGGGGAGTAGAACTTTATTAAAAAAGCTGGAGCAAAATGAGGTTCATGATTGTGAAGATGGTGGTTATCTGTGGCCTCTGGACCTACATCAGACCGCTCCTAAAATGATTAGATGGTATTTTTTTTCTCTTTCTCTCTCCTGCTCTCCCTTCTTGCCCTCCATGTTTTTTTTTTTTTTTTTACATCTTCCATATTTTATCTAATTTTCTGTCCCATTTTCTTATGTCCTTCCTCCTTTTTGTTTTACCCTCTAGTGCAGGCAGCTGGTCAACTGCTCAACTACATCATATCTTTGAATTTGCTCTTTTCCTCTTTATTTCTCTCTGTTTTCTTCTTGTCATTCTCCATCCTCACTTGCTCCTAGAAGTGCTATTCCCACACGCCGTCCTTCTTATTTTCCCCCGGCCCACCTGCAGTGTCTTGCAACGCTATGGCTAGCATGCTAATGTATCAGATCTAATCTTAACTAAACAGAGCTTCCTGCTCTTACCCTCTTCTCACAGGAGGACACTTGCTTAGGAAGAACGACGAGCCCACTACACTGTTGTGAGATGCTTTCAGCAGCTCCAGGGGTTAATTAAAAATCAATTCATCAAATGGAAACAAAGGAAACAAGGAGAGATGGGAATAATCTCCAGTGAAAGGCGCTGGGTTATTAATATGCATTTGTACAGTCAAAATTGAAAAAGTAGTAGAAGAAGATGAAGTTTTAAGACATTTACCTGTGTTAATAAATGTTGAATTAATATTGAATTTTAGTTTGTCCTTTGAGGTAATTATGTCAGGATAGAAATTAAACTAAAACCATTAAACCAAAGTATTAATTCTGTATTCATGTCTTCTCTCATGTCCTCTCTTTACATCCTCCATCCTCTCCTCGACTCCCCTCTCTAATTTATTTTTTACTTCCATTTCTCCCCGATCTCATCCTCATATGATCCATCTTTTTTTCGCCTCACTCCTTCCACTTATTGACTTTTACATGACTTGCACTCCTCTTCCTGCCATGCCTCCATCTCCTAAACCCGTCCATCTGTTTCCATTTCCCTCTAGGTGATGCTCAACCAAAGAGCTGGGTCTGGATCAGAGCTGCTCTGTGATCTGGCGGGAGTATCCCCTCCGGGTTTGGATTTAATTTCTGGTCATTCCGACGCTCCAGAACACACACACTGGTTCCCACTGCAGACATGCCAAACTTCACCACAGCACCCAAACCCAACAGGTACGTTAAAGAAGGAAAGTATTTGAATGTGTGTCTGTTTTTGTGCTTCAAGAGATTAGATTGTGAAGATTACCTCTGTGTCCAACTTTTGCCTGGAGATACTTTTCAATTTGCAAGCGTTATTCATATCACAAAGGCCTCATAATAGGATTTAGAACAAATATGTAAAAACGTAGAGCTTACAAGAGAGATGAAAATGAGTTTTAAACCCAGAGGAGCCTTGACTGCTTGGTGGAAAACGAGAGATGGGGGACAACATTGATAATTTACTACGGGTGGGTCCAAAGGGAGCTTTCCTGAGATGCCTTTTTTATTTTGTGTGTGTGTGAGAGAGGGAGAGTGTCCTTGCCTGCGTATATGCCTGCGTACTTGGTTTTTATAAGTGTTTAAACTTATATTTTGTGCCTTTATTTTCTTAACTCATATGTGGACACATGTATATACTCAGACCCAAAGAAAACACCTTGGGAATAGCTACACTTCAGCACAGAGACTCAGACAACACAGCCTGTGTCCTTCACCTTCACCCCAGCAACTTTACGCTGTAGGAGAATGTTGAAGGTTTGCAGGTACGTTGTCAGTGCAAAGTTCAGTGCAGTGCAGCTCTGTAGGGAGTTTTGTTATATTGTTGTTATTACCTCTGACAAGCAGGCTATGTTTCTCCTTTGTCTACTTGTTTGCTGGTTTGTTTATTTGTCAGCAGGATTGTGAAACTACTAAACTGCAACAAATTTGGTAAAGAGATTAGATATTGACCAGGGAACCACCTCATAAATTCTAGGACAAATTCAGTTAAAGTGGCAGAGCTTTATTATCTTAATATTACATTTTTTTTTATAAATTTCTCAGGAAATAATGTATGGACCTTGATGTAAAGAGCTGTTTTCATAGTGCAGGTTAACAATCCTCATGTAGGATGGTTTGGCCTTGGTGGAGTTTAACACTCTATAGAATGCTTCAACTTTAAATATGTAGTTTATTACTTTACAAGTAGTGCCTATGAGAGACCTCATACATCTATATTTCTTTCCACATTTCCCTTCTTCTCCTTCTTTTTTTTTCATTGCAAACTTTTACCTTGAACTACGTCAGACCAACGCTGCTGTAACAAGATGTTAACTGCGTCAGGGAGACAATGATGTAGTCATAGAAGAGAGTGTTCTCAGCGGTTATGAAATACTTCCCATGGCAAGTGAAGTGCTCTGACTTTTCACCCAGCAAAGGCTGATGGGAGCCTGTACCTCCTAAAATGACATTAGAGTTAATGTTATAGTTTATCTGGCCACATGGTGCTCATCACATCTAGTACTCGTGTCCGAGGATTTTTGATTACGTTCAAACAAAGGTTACTTATTTTTGATAAGCAGGGCTTCTAATTCATACGTTGTTTGCTTAAGTAAATTAGTTCTTCCTGAAAATGATCCCATCAACCTTTCCCTTCATCGGGTCTTAAAGTCCAGCTTTCCTCTGTTTCATTGTCAAGTCTTTGTTAAATGAATGAGGTTGACAGCGTGAGACGCCCTCAAGGGCACCACTACTGTCCTCACACCATGCCGCCATCCACTCGTCAAACCCCGTACTGTCTCTGCCACCATCGTTAAAGCTCCAGAGTTAATGAGAGAGAAAGGTTAGAGAGGAAGAATATCACCTTGACAACACTGCACATTCATTTATGCCCTTCCATCCCTCCATCTGTCTCCTCCATTTTCCTCTTTTTTTCCAGGCAGGGCTGAGGTCCAACAGGTTTTATATGTCTCCTGCTCTACCTTTCCACCACTCTCTCTTCTTTTTTACTCTTACTTCCCCCCCGTCACCTGGTCAGTCAGAAAATGAGGTTGTTAGTGTGCAGTTTCTGTCTTGTGTGCATCCAGTCAAAAAGAAAGCAAGAGAGCGAGAAAGAAGGACAGGAGACAGATAGACAGACAAACCTAGAGGAAGAGAGAGACAGAGGATATACTGGCAGCTGTATACAGACATGAGCAGTAAGATGTGCTGAAAAGCAGAGAAATGAATAAAAAATGGACAGAAAGACAGGTAGACATGCACCCTGGAAGATAAAAAGCAAGATGACAGACCAACAGACCTTATCTTTCTATGTATTTAAAAATGATTTTGTTTTCTGAAACATCTTCAACCCTCTCAGTTTTCATCCACTCATTTATTTAGTTTAGACTGTGTAGACTGTGTGATTCTCCCTCTCTCCTCTGCTCATTTGCAGCTGATTTAGACTAGTTAGTAGATTCTACATCCAGTCAATTTTATTAATTGATCGGCTAACCACCGGAGAGAAAGAAAAAACAGCTGTAATTGCATTTCAGCTGTCAGGACCGAAAGAACCGGCTTGTTTAGCAATAATGGTTTGGTGCAGATTCTGCTGGATGGATGAATGGATTATTGTGTCAAATATTGACTGAATTCATTTCAATGTATTTCTATCTTTATTAGCACTGATATGTTGGAAGATTTTGTGTAAAGTAGGAACATCTTCACAAATATGAACGTGTCTGAGTTTTACTTTTGATAAAAGTGAAAACAAATCATTTTATAGTTCACGGAAAAACTTTATATTATGTTTCATGTGAGGCACTGATGCGCTATCATGTGTTGGATCTATAGAAAATCACACACAGTTGGAGTTAGATTGCAAAGCAAATGCATTGCTATTTCCAGTTGCTACTAATACATCCAACTCACAGCAGCGTGACGTTGCATGACCTGTATCTTTGGAGTTTTAAAACTGCCTTGAAAGAGAAGAGACACAGACAGGATGTAAGACAGTTCTCACTGCAAATATTGACACGCTAATTAACACAATCATTTTTTAATTTCTTGTTTCTAGGCTTCTACACGTGGCCTTTCTGGGGGCAAGAGGTGTTTTTAAAATCAGATTATCGTGCCCTCGTCTCCTCTTTATCTCTTTAAGAGTCTCAGGGACAAAGCTGCAGCCTCATTACTGCGCTGAAAAAACATTTGGTTTTTAACATGAAGGACAATCAGATGCTGTCAAATAGGATTCAAATTCACACAACCACACCCCACAAGGAAGAGAGAAACATCAGCAAAATGAACTAGGCACAAGTGTGTGTGTGTATGTGTGTGTGTGTGTGTGTGTGAACTCCATTTCATACTTTCATACACAATTAGCACACCTCATTCCAGCACAAAGCCGCACTTTCTTGGCAGAGTATGCAGGTTTCTTAAAGAGATTATACTGACTCACTCTCAAACACAAACAAGACACAAACGTCACTGACACACACACGCACACACACACACACACATGCAGGATTGGGAGTCGGTCCAGGAATGTGTCTTCTCATCATTTCCCTTACTTTCAGAAACACTGCAGTAATCTGTTTATGGCAATACACACACACACACACACAGTCACCTGAGAAATAAAACTATGATTGCTTTTATTCAGCGGTATATTTAATACCCTGTTTCTCTTCTCGCATTGCTCATATTAAATACCTGAGTTTAAATGTGACCATTTAATCTTTCTGTTGTGTTTTTTACATCATCTAGTTCTGATGTTTCTCTCATAAATGTTCCTCATTCTTCTGCTTATTCTGTTGATTTAACTTTTACAACCAAAGCAAATAGATAGAAACATTAATATCAGTATTCAATATTGCACTTCAGGTTTAGTTAAGTTGCTTTCACTTTAGTCGAGTGCTGTGAAAGCAGGTCCACAGCCACTGAAGAGCTAAGAACCTCAAAAACCTATTTAATTATAGTATCAGAAGGACACTTGAGTGCTCAACATGTTTTCAGTGTTATTAATTCCACAAGGAAACTAAAGCACAGACGTTGAGGCAAGTTGTGTGCTTCATTGTGCTGCCTTGTCACCGCGCCGCTCCAGCGTGCCGTCTGACAGCGCGCTGTAAAAGGCTCCTCACCAAAACATCTGTGCTTCAGCTCCCTTGTGCCATTAATGCATGTCTTGAATTAGCTACTTTATCCCGAGCATCTTTGTGAGTAGGGAGCTCCTTTTCAAGTTCATTTAGTTAATGTTTTGCATAAACCTGATATATATCTGGCGTTATCATTTGTTACTGATAGCATCTTAATGTGACTCGAAACTATTAAAATATTGCACATGCGAACTGAAATCTGATCTTTCTCAGGAAAAACCTTGAGGGATTGGATCTGAATCTTTCTCTTTATGCAACTGAAGCTTAGATATGTGTCTGCCTTTTAAATGGGAACAAAATGAGCCTATGACTAAATGTATGTGTCAATTAGCAGCGCTGTACTCTATGTATCATCCTGGTGCTGCTTAGTGTGACAGCACAGGTGGTTGTGAAGCACTAAGTGGAGGTTCTGTGCCGGTTTGTGCCAGTTGAGAGACGGAGCCGGGCGTTGAGAGAGCAAGGAGGGGTGGGGGAGTGAGGTGACAATGGAAGATTGAAAGAATGGAAGACTTAACACTGGAGCTGAAACTGGTTAGACAGCACACAGCATGAGGAATCAGTGTGCTGCACACGCAGACACACACACCCACACCATCATAGCTTCTCAATGGGAGCCTCGATGTAATTTACAGTGAGCAGGTGGGGATGGATGTTCAATCTGATTCAATTTGATGTGGCTCACAGTGGAGCGGGATGAGACACCACCCATCCCACTAACTGTTGTGATCGTTTCTGTTTCTCACCTTCTTTCCCTGATTCCAGTTGCACAAACTGTCCACCTCTGTCTACACCTTCTCTTGTCTTGGACATCTTTTTTTTTTTTTTATGTCTTCATAAGATGCACTCTCCTCATATCCATTATTTCATCCACCCTTTTTATCACTCATCTCAACATCTCTTTCTTTCTCTTTGTTTTTTTTTTTTTTTTTTTTAAATCAGGGTCAAACTGGTCTGGAAGGTCCACACCAACTCAATCAACTCAACGTTCAAGTCTCATGTTGGGCTCAGAATTGAGTCCAGCGTTTCGTCCGCCGTCCCGGGCGGCTCAAGAGATCATGGAGATCTGTAGTGTGGACCAGGCAGGATGTGAGGACCCTGACCTGGACACTGACACGGCTGCACACACAATTCATTGTCTTGAGCAAGAACTCAGGCTCATAACCATGAGTATGGACGCTCACACACATTATGGTCAACAGCATTTGATGATTAGCAAACTAAGGTGTAGTGTTATTAATCCCAGCAGTGTTTGATGATGTATGAGGTTAAAATCCTCTTCTCATGTCTTCCTCAGAAACATGGACGCAGGCCTCAGTGTTTGATAGAGGAAACAGTAGAGGTCGAGATCAACATGCGAATCAGCATTCGACACAGTGAGTAATACTGGCTGCTCAAGGCTCACAATATAAATACCCTGATCCTCAAGAGTAAACTGAGGTCCATAATTTATGGTTACTGTAGTTTGAAATGTTACTGTATCACGTTTTATCCATTTAGGATATTTCATGCCCTCTAGATCTTAAAGGTACTCGCTGCAGCTTAGGTAGCTGTAAAAATTTCCATTCCATTTTCATATCCTTCAAGGCAAATGCACTTCTCGCCCTGTGAGAATCTGAGCATAACCCTTTGACTTCCTGTTTGCGTACTGCTTATGTATTTCCTCTATGACAGGCATGTAATCCACTGCATTCTTGTCCCATACTCTTCCCTACACTCCTCCACGATTCCAGCGGTCACCACGGGGGGTAATCCTTCTTTTTTGTGCTCCGTCAAATCCCTCTCTCTGTCAGATATGTGGAGAATGTAATGGATCGTTAGCCAGCAGTACAACTTTAGCTTTGACAGCATGTTGGGTATTGAGTCTTAATGTGCTGCTTAATGTGTGTGTGTCTGTGTGAGACAGAGAGGGAGTGTGTCAGTGCATTTTTCTCATATGTCAGAAACTGAGTGTGTGGGTCTGTACATTGTTGAATTGTGTGTGTGTGTGTGTGTGTGTGTAGCAAGTATAATCTGCGCTAGAGGCCTTGTACTGAGCAGAGCACTGTGAATATCACACTGAGATGTGTAATAACCAGATTAACACATACTACACAGAGGGCTTCCAAAACAGCCCCTTACATCTTTCAAACATACACACACACACACACACACTCGTACAAACACACACATACAGATGCATTTAACCAGATAAACATACCTGTTCACATATCATCTTTTGTTATTTTACTTTAAAAAGCCAACTGTAGTAGTTTCATCTTCATCTGTCGTTACTTATCACTCTTCCTCACATCATGTTGTGAAGCAGGAGCTGCAGCTGCTGCTTCACAGTGTAAGTACATGATTGATAATGGAGATTCTTAGTCTCCAGTCTCCAACATCAAATAGAATAACAGTAATATTAATAGTAGAGATGGATTTATAATTCACTCCTAGAACCTATGAAACAGAAGTAGGACATGTGCACTGTCGAGCACATCACCACAACATAAGTGAATGATGTGAGACATCAGTGTGTTGCAGTGTGTGTGTGTGCATCTGTTGAAGTGTGTCTGCTATGACCTCGTCTGTGTTTACCTCATCCGTAGACGGTTATTCATCATCTAACGTCGATCTGACTCAACTGCTTCCAGCTGCTGGATGCGTGTTAGCGTTGCCTCAGTGTATTTCCTGTCTTTGATCTAACCTTCAGCCGGTGCGTACTTGCACAGCAGTATAGGATTAATATTTAGGAAGCGGACTTGATCTTCTCATGTACGTTTTAGACAGGACAGGATCACAGTAACCTAACGAGAGGCTTTAAAATGTACGACATTTGAGGTTGACCATTATTAGCTGAGAGGCTGAGGAATATTTTAAACCCCAGTCTGTGTTTGCTGCCTTTAAATCAGAATATTCAGAATGTAATATAAAAGTATGTATGTATATGACATTTAGCGTTGGACTCAGACCAAAGATGAACTTAATTTAAAAGTTGAACTTTTAAATATATTTATAAATATGAGAAATGGGCGCTGTTATCAGTCCTTTATAAGGACTTTGACTGACTTCCTGCAAAAATGTGAATGTCATCTTCTGCTGCCTTGTTAGTGGTTACATGCACAGCTGGGAGTTTGCACACAACAGTGCAATTTGAAGCCTGATGAGGGAGTGTTAGCAGGTACAAAATCAGCACAAACTCAGCTGTTATTTACAATAGCTGTAGTTTCTATCAACAGTGAGTGGGCTCGCTCACTTATGAAATTATGCAGGTAAGCAAAAGGCACAAGTCAGAAAAGAAAAGTAAAGAAAAAATGTGGTAATGCTTCAAAATATAAACTGGTTGTTGAAGTAATAACACAGAAAAACTTTCAACAGACAAAACATAAAAAGATATACAAAAGAAAGAGTTGACACCCACAGAGCGACTCCTCAGATCTGCAGGATGGTTTTAAAAGCATCGATATGCCTGCTCCCTTTATAGAATCCCAAAGTTAATTTGGCTCTGTCATAGTCGAATGCGGGAAAGTGGGAGCAGCTTCTCCTAAAATGCTCAATGAAAAAGTTTACAGGCCACATTGGTGCAGTTAATTGCAGCTCCACGGTGAGAGTGTTCATAAAAACAGTCAACGCTTTCTTATTTTCTGCGTCTATCTTTTTATTCTTTAGAGAACAAGTTTTATGTAACTTGGAATTGTAACATATTTCAGATCTGGATTCTAAACATAGATACGGTCCCTGCAGATGCACCATGTGTTTCTGTGACAACATTTTATCGACACACTTTTAATCTTTGGATGATATTTGAGTTCTGTACATGCACGATGTTAAGACTTTGATTGGTGGAGTTTTGTCTTCCAGGAACAGAGTCACTGAGGAAGATGAGGAAGAAGAAGATGAAGACCAGAGAGACCGTCAGAGTGTCCTCTTACTCCCTTGAGACACACACATATATACACGTTGTTGCTTGTCAAATCAGAAAAAAAATGCAAGAATGCACAAAAAAACACATATTTATAAGAACTGTAAATCAAAGGAAAACACACAGTGAATTTAATTTAAGCTTTAACCTCTAAAACTAATTTTGTGTAGAATTCTTGTGCAAATAGATGAAAATGTTAGACTTTGCAAAACATCTGAAAACTGATTAAACACTGACTTTTCTCCTCATGTTGTCGTGTTTTCTGAGCCGTGAAGAGCATCTGTGACACTTGTCTGGGAATGGATTAACTGAAGTCACAAGACAAAGGATGAGGACGGGAGGAGAGGTGACCAAGTGGTGACAAATGGCGACTGTGGTTTAATTCACAGCAGGAGTCTCCTTGGATCCCCTTAATTGTGTGTTTCTAAGTATGTGTGTGTGTGTGTGTGTGTGCATGTGTTTGTGTGTGTGTCTCCATTAAGGGACGAACGTTGAGGGACAACTATGTTTGGCTGCAGTGCCAGTTTTACCTACAGGGGTTAGGGAGAGTATTTTTTCTCTGTTGTCACCAGTTTGTTTCTTAATAAGTTTAGAGTGGCACTGGATCAGGTCAGACTGTTTACACACACACACACACACACACACACACTCTGAGGAGGCTCCTGCAGGTGATAAATTATGTTTGTAAGTTGAGGAATGGGGGGGTAAGGAAGCATGCCAATGGCTGCTGCTGCCATCTCTGTGTGTGTGTGTGTGTGTGTGTGTGTGCAGGAGTAGGGGGAAGATAAACACCAGGCACTGGAACTGGTTTGTCGTCTCTGTGGTGACTGTGTACACACACTGTTGGTGTGTGTGTGAGCGTTTGTGTGTGTATGTTTTGCATTACTCCCCACAGCGGCTCCTAATCTATCATAACTGCTGCTGTCCTCAACTGAGTTCACAAGACACTGTGATCCTCCACTTTCTCTCCAGCTGATGTGCACGTGAGGATCAAACAGTGACGACCAGGAAGAAAAATCCACGCCTGCATTACACAGTTGAGCAAACATACAAACTCTTTGCGACTGAGTCGATGTCAAAGGTGATAACTTTGTGACAGATTTGAAGATTAAGGTTTATTTGTGCACTGCAGGTGTTTGTGAATATGAACGCGTGGTCACGTGTCCCTGCTCTGTGCTTCAGTCACTATGGATGGGAGGTGGGGGGTTATGAGGCTTTTTTATTTGTCCTAACGTTAATAGCAGGGAGCGGACAGCAAAGCCCTGTAATCCAACAGCAATCACCACCAAGACTGATTGATGGCAAACAGACGCAGACGGAGGAAGACAGTGAGACCAAACAAAAGACGAGGAGAGAGCAGAGGTGAAAAGGTACATCTCTGTTATTGTGTCCTTCACTGGGTTTATCACTTAGTGTTTAGGAGAGGAAAATAACATAGACAGAGACATAAATCTGATGGATATTGAACCACGAGGCTGAGTTTTAAACAACTCTGAGATCTGTGCTCTCTCCCTCTTTCATTCCCTCTCTCTAACGCACACACACATACATACGAACAGGAGAGCTGACCTTTGTAGATCTGGAGTTGTCTGTGATGTTGATGCTGTCAGAAAGACAGTGAAAGTGGAGGAGTTGACATTTAACTCTCTCTATATTAACTGACCCCTTCTCTGGAGCTGCAGTTCAAACTGGGTGTGTTGCAAAAAAGAAAAAAAAAAACAAAAACACATATGAATACGCTGTGTTATAAAACTTAGTTTTAGTGGAATGTGTTTCTCTTGTTTTGTTTTCACTTCGCTTGTTTGTGTGTGAACTGTGATTTTTTTCTCCCTCTCTCCACATTAGTTATTTTTGGGTTTTGTTGAATTCTGGCATCCATTTCAACAGCAAGTTGAATGGTGGAAACATTTTGTTCTGCCTCTGGCTGCATGTCCACTTTCCTGATGAAAACCATTCAATTTTTTTCTTCACACAGAATGGCCTGAAAGGACTCTCTTGTTCACAGAGTCTCACATGTCACCTACACCGAGCCACAAGGGACAGCAGCTGCATTCATGTGTGACAGTCTCAGTCCACAGATAAATGCTGAAATCGGTAAAATGCAAGAAAGGCCACCTGTGTTCCTATTTATTATTTACTTTTAGATTTATATGAATTCTAAAGAGAATTGTTGATCAATATTTTACTCCAAAGTGTAATGTGGTTTTGGTGAGATATAAAAGTGATATAACTAAAAAAAAAAATTCTGTATCCTCTGAGAACAGATATTAAAGTCCACCCATCCACCCTCTATCCATCTTATAACTAATATTATATTAAGGCAGAAGGCCGTAATGACGCAGTAAACGTTCGACCCGAACGTGAATCCGCGTCATCGAATCGAACCCGCGTCACATTCGATTCTACTGCGTCATTCGGACCGACTTCCTGACGCGGCAAGAAAACTGACCCAAACATGTGGAGGCTGCAGCAGGTTGTTTGCAGTTTTTATTAAATGATACAAGGTCTTCTACACTGACTACAGAGTTATGTGGAGCTGTTACTTTTTTGTCTTTTAAATTAATTGTAGTTGCTCGTTTCCCAGGTGTTTTAATTTGTTTGCTGCTTCGACGTGTTCAGGTGTGTTGACGCTGAAAGTTTGTGTGTGTGTGTTTGTGTGTTTGTGTGTTTTTGTGTGTGTTCAGAGACTTTTAATGTCGCTTGATGGCCTTTAAACGTACCAGTCATTATTAAACTTATTAATTTAGTTTCCTCTAATGTAACAATATAAAATGTAATTAATTGGCTCTCAAAGGAAAACACGAGGCAGGTGGTTCACAACTTAATTTTCTAACAAAATGGCGACATTATTATATCAGTGATAAATCAGACATTGTTGCTGTTGTACAATCAAGACCAGATGCATTTGAAGTATTTTACAATTACACTCTTTTTGTTCTTGGAGCGCTCAGCTTCACCTCATTATATTTAAAATAAAATAATGGATTCAATATTAAAGTGTCAAGTCACAGCTTGAATGTGATTAGGCTCAAATCAGTCCTGAAAGAAAATTTAAAAACTGTGTGGGAGATCTAGTCATTTAATCACATTTTCAAATATTTCTTTCTAATATGTCTTTTCAACATTTTCATGTATCAAAAAAGTTCACACATTCCTCTAAATGGACTGAGAGCTGCTGTTTAAACCAAGTTGGAGTTTGTCAATGGATGAAGAGCAAGGTGACCATTGTAAGAGAAGCAAAAGAATCTAACGGATTCAAAATTTGGGCAGACATCAAAAGCTTCTGCTTTTGATGTCTGCCCAAATCAGCAGTTTGCCAAAACCAGCAGTTGGGTGCAGCCTCTCTCTCCAGGATGTCGGGAGGTAGACCTGCTAGAGAAGATCTAGAGAAGACTTCATAAACTAAAGCTCAGAGGATTCACCACAAGACGCCGAAACCTGCTGTAAGCCTCAAAAAAAAAAAAAAAAAAAAAAAACAGGAAGTCCAGGCAAAGCTCACCAAAGGAAACCAAAGAGTCTTGGAACAAATTTCCAAAGAAACAAAGTAACAAAAACATCAACCTCTGTCAAAATGATGTGTGGAGGGAAAAAGGACCAGTTCATAACCTGTGTCCAGCTCGTCTGTCAAACGTGGTTTGGTCATGGCTGCTAGTGGAAGTGACACATCGGCATTTGATGATTTTTGCTGCTGATGAAAGCAATGCTAATCCTTTAGTTGACCAGGCGAGTCAGTCACCTTATCTCTGTCTGACTGAGCTGTATCTCACTAGAGGACCACACTTCAGGCAAAGAGACCTCACAATAAGCCTGTAGGCACCAGAGAGCTTCATCAGGGAAGATACAAAGTGTCTGTTGATGTCTGCGGGTGGAAGACTTCAGTCTCTGACAGGAAAGGATTCATTTGTTTGACTTCACCTGCACCTGTCCAATTACTTTTGATTCCTCTAAAAGGTGTGTATTGTGTGTTTAAAGGACCTAATCCCCCCACACGGTTCTCTCTCTCCTCACATAAACCCACTCAAATTAAATCTGAGCCCTTTCTTTTCTTTCAGGTGTTTTTTATTATCTGTCCAAATACTCTGATCTTGTTTGTGTAGATGCAGGAAGTTCACTTCAAACATGTCTCCTGCATCTCAACCACAACATGATAACCTCTGACCCTAAAGAGCACACCGGGATCGAAGCACACACACCATTAGTCTCCTTAACTTTTACCTGTATTCCTCTTCAAGTACACCATCGACATCACGGCGGTGTGTGTGAGTGACTGGCTTCTTTCCCTCTGTGGTTGTCAGCTCGGAGGCATTTTTTGCTGTGGATCTGCCACCTAATCATGTCCCATGTTGTCTATTGGAGCCTCGCTGCCTCATTACAGGAGGAAGCGAGTACGTGTTGTCTGTCATTGTGAAACATAAAAAGCCTTGAAGCTACTTAGTTTGTGCGGGCTGCTCTATGTGTCTACCCTATTATTCCCAGGCTGTGAATAGATGGAGCAGCGAAGTGTATCACAGGTGTGGAATGACTTTTCTTGCAAACAGTGAAAGATAATAACAGGAAATGTTATTTGTGCATGTATGAAGCCCCATATATGTGGTCGTAAAAAGGCGCCAAAAGCGTGAGCTCAATTATCTGAGAGGATAGTCTCAAACTGTAGCGTCTTATTGCCTCAACACCCAGAGGATTCTATATTTCTTTGACTTTAATCAACACGAGTCCCTGTTTTGTGGACATGCTGTGTTATTACGTCTCCCTGACCATGTCTCTGCGGTGTCCTCACATGATGCAGCATTACCCAGCTTTAACTTAGCCGTGGCTCTGCATTACTTTGAAGGTCACAGCCTCGTCTGCGCTTAAATGACATCAAACACTGGAGATGGAAGTACAGTATGCCCCGGACAGAAAGTTCAGGTAGAGAAAGTTATAATGGAGGGGAGGAGAGAAGGAGATGAAGTGAGAAAATATAAAGAACAGAGAGGTTGAGGAGGTAGAGGATAGAAATGAAAGAGAGGTGAACGAAGGACATGAGAGAAATGGGGCGGCACTAGGAGGTACACTGCTATCTACTTTGATATAGAAATGTATTTTCCACACTTTTTTTTTCTTGCTTCCTTTTCCAGGTCTATGTTTCTCTCCCTCCCTCTGCCGGCCCGTCCCCTCCTCCTCACCCTCTTCTTACAATTATTCCATCACTTCCTCTTCAATCTTTTCCTCCTCGGCTTCCTAATTCCATCTCTCCTCTCCCTCCCTCACTTCCTCCTCCTTCATTGCTGCCTTTTCATATTCCCATCTCTCCGTTCCTTTCTCTTTTTAATCTTTCTATTTGTCCCTTCTCCCTCATGTTCGGCGGCAGGTCCTGTTGCCCTGACTGATTCCCCGGGACCCACTGACAAATCGATACATCACTGTAATTGATTCTGTCGGGGGCTCAAAGTGTTTAATGAGAGCGACCCCCTCCTCTTTCTCCTTCTTTTTTTTTTTTTTTTTTTTTTTTTTTGCATGTAGACTTTGGCACAGTCCAGTTTAACAGTTAATGGAGCAGAGGCATCCATGCGCAGCGAACCGCTGCAGGTGGCAGGTGAGGGAAAGGGGCAGGTGAAGCAGGTGAGGGGGTTTGAGGGAGAGAAGGAAGGCAGATTTGGGCTCTTGAGGGTTTATGAGAGCAGCTCCCAAGGTTATGGGTCTGTGGGTCGGTCCAGCTGGTTAATTAGGACAGTTGAAGGCTAAATGTAAAATGTCTGGTCTTGGGAGAAAAGAACCATTTGCCAGGTAGGAAGTGTGTGTGTGAGTGTGTGTTCATTCATACGAGCCTGTAATGTCTCAGTGTCACTTTGACCACATGGTTTTGGTTGCAGCTTGATCAGTTACAGGTTGTTCTGGTGTTTGACCAGAAACACACACACACACACACACAGATGATGGCAGGAATAACATTAAGATGGAAACAGCAGAGTTGAGCTAGAAAGTGTTGCATTAAAGACAGAAGAATGATTTATATGTTTGACTTGTATGACAGTATGTATATGTTTTATATGCATATGTGTTTATATGCACACACACACACATATGTATGTATTTATATACAGAAACAGACACACACAGAGATATAGATACATTAGAGAATACATATCGATATTTGATATATAAAAAAGCTGATTTTCAGTGTCTGAAAAGGACAGAGTAGAGGAGGGATAGAAGGTGATTGAACCTGAGCTTGTTTAGTGTGTGTGTGTGTGTGTGTGTGTGTGTGTGTGTGCATGGCAGGGATGAGGGAACCTTATGGATTGTGAATCATTAATATCAGCAGCCTGTAAGACTCTAATGAATAACACGGGAATACATCGGTTCATCGTCTGCCTCTTCTCTCTCTGCACCAGATCTGTTTCTTCCAGCTTTAATGAGAAACACCTGTTTGAGCTCCTTGTTAGACGTCCCCTTGTTCAGGCCACATTACACACCTACGTCCCATGTCCTCTGTGCAGCGCGTGTGCGTCCCTATCCCTACTTTTTTGATGACGCCGTTTTTGCAGCTTCAGACCACAGAAGGTGAGGTTTTAGTTTGTTGTATTGTTGGTTAAAAATGAAGTGGCAGGAGAATAGAAAAGCAAAGCTGAAGATGCACAGACATCCTGCCGCATTAAGCTTCATTTCTGCTGCACAGTAGGTTTTATGTACATATCAGTTATTAATTTACATATGAAAAGGGAAATGGACACATTTATTTATGCAGATTGAACAAATGGATGTTTGTGGATGTGTGTATAATATCCAGACTGAAGCACAATACTTTCCCTCCAGTAACTATCAGTGTAAGGACAGTTTGACATTCATGTTCCACTTTAAAAAAAACAAAAAAAACATTTCACATTTGTCTCTGTCAAATAAAAACAAGATGAAAACAGTTCAGACCAGGAGAACTCTCTGTGTACACCATAACTCATCTCATACTGACTGCTTCTCCTGCTCATATACACAGCAATAAATGTGTTTCACAGGTAAACACACACACATATTCCTCCAAGAGGAACAACTCTATGAAAACAATGACCTGCCTTTATATAACTGAACATATATAACTCAAAATCTCATCATATTCTTAAAGAAAAGATAGTTTCAGTTTCTTTAAACTGAACAGCTGAGAGGGATTCACATTACAACATCTGTGAAATTGGCACATCACTTAGTGTAAGCATGCTGACACGAAACACTTAGCTTAGCCTGATTGACAGCCTTGTCTTTTTAACACACACACACACACACACACACACAGCATCACAGCATCACATTAAGTATTGACAGCGCAGTTAGTGATCCCAGTAAATGTTTGATTACTGGGATATTTCGGAGGGAGGCTTATTTCACTGTCTTACTGCGAGTTTGACAGCGTTATCAGCTCAGTGTGAAGTTTGACTTTTGGTGTGAAAATGTCACAGTTAAATATGTTTCTGCTAATCTGATAGATGGAAGGATGCTAATGCTGGTGTATTAGGAACCAGTGTGACTGTGGAAAAACAAAAGTCATCAGGCGAACATGAGGCTCAGTGTTGTTAGTGGTGGTGTTAGCTGCAGGCGGGTTGTTTTATTTTGTTTTATTTATTCATATTTTGTCGAAGCAGCTATCGGAGGTTCCTGTTCTTAATATAATCATGAATGTTTGGACAAACTGCAGTTGGAGCATCTCTGGTTTATCCTTCAGAGATGACGACATGACTCTAAAGATAATGTTACACTGACAACATTTAACTAATGATCAGTGTCTCTCCTGGTAGGATCTTTAACTAACTTCATCAACTGTCTTTCGCCTCCATGTGCCATAATTTGATGATGAGTTTAAATTACTGAGAAAGGCAGAAGTGGTCGTCTGTGTGACTGAGTGATACACTGAGTGTTATGTTCCATCCTCACAGATACGACATCCTGTTCCTAAGCCACTGGGGTTCATTAACTCCTGCATGGTGGTGATGATGAATGTTGGCCTATAAAACACATGAACAAATGGAGGAGAATAATACCAAACTGGATTGACTTCCATTGAGCTGCTTTCTCTTATATTTCTACATGCCTCTGTTTTCCAGCTCTTCTTCATTTGGTGTCTTTGTCTCTTTCTCTTTTTGCCTTTAATGCTCATTATCATCTCTTGTTCATTTTAAATATGTCCGCCTTCTGTCATTTCACCGCACTTTTTGTTTCTCCGACTCTTTCTCTGCCTTCGTAGTCTCATGCTCAGACGTCTCGTCTTAAATATATGTGTGTATGAGACTGCCAATGAGGTGATTAATGGCTTGTTTGTTTGTCTGTGTGACTATGCTCATTCCCCTCATCCTAATTAAAGATATTTCTGCTGATTTGGCTCAGTCCCACCCGTGTAGCGCTGTTTATACAGCTGATTCTTACAATACAGCTCTTGCTGAGGGCTGTTAAGCCGATGCTCTACAGTAGTTTGATGAATGTCTCCAAACTTATTTTTTGATAGGGATAGGATGATTATTTTTGTGAAGTGGAGACATGCCCAGAATATTAACAAAGCTCCCCTGTGAATGCTTGTGTGTGTGTGTGTGTGTGTGAAAAAATGCAAGCGTTTGCTATAGTTCACGTGAATGTTTGTGTTTGTGTGTGAGCTCTGTTTGTTGTCCTAATTATTCTCTCTCAGAAATGCTTGCATTTTTTTTTTTTTAGATAGTCAGGTAATGATTTTCTTTTCTCACCTAGATTTCAGGGGGTATTTTCTGAAAACTCAATAACAATGGAAGCAGTTGATCGATGTGATACACCCCAGAACAAGTTGACATAAATGTGCAACATGAAGCCAAAAGGAAAATCTCCAAAACTCCTAATGAGGCATATTTGTTAAGTCATCAGTAGACATAAAAGAAAATATTCAGTCTCAATAATTCTACAAAAAAACAGCCTTTGTAGAAATTGTTGCAGTGCATCATTTAAAAAACTCCTCTTAAAATCCTCTCCATGTTTTTAAAGCTCTTATTTCACAGCTGCAGCCAATCCCAGAATGCACCCAGGGTGAAACACGACCCATGGCGACACTGTTTTCACTGCCACTTTGTGTTTTGTAAATGAAATTACCTGAAAAATTCTAGTACGTTGGCAAAAATAACCGATTTGACAATGATCTTTATGTTTTCATTACATTTTTGTTAAAAGCATAGCTGCTGTTTTTTTTTTTTTTTTTTTTTTTTGTATTTATTTATTTTTTGTTGTTTAATGGGATCTCAGCACTTCATTGACCCTGAACTAGATCTGCATTAATGAATTCACTGATTGTCGGGAGATTTCATTAGTTAATATCAAGTATTTTAGTTTAAATGACTGAAAATGAACTAAGATGATAAATAGCATGTGAAGATGTAATATATTTGGACGTTGTCAGATTATTAATTATCATGATAACCAGCTAGAACCAGCTCATCCCACCCTGTAATATTTTTAAATTTAGATTTTTAAATAAAACCCTGTTTTTTTGACTCTTCCCCATGTCCCCATGAAAACATACCAACCCCACGCAGCCCATCTGAACCCTAGGACCTCCCTGCTATTGCTTGTGGGTAACCAAGCTAATCACTGAGCCACTGTGTCAACACCTTCACAGTGAAACAGTGAGAACACACTTGAAGGCAGTAATGCAGCTTAATGATAAACACACTACTGTGTTTCTGGCTCCTTGAATGAATTGTAGTTAAAAAATAAAAAAGGCTTATTTTTTTTGTCTTTTTGCTCAGTGTGAAAGTGTGCACATCAGCCGCAGTGCACCTGTGTGGGGCAGCAGTGTGCAATACAGCAACTGTGTGTATCTGCGAGTGTGTGTGTGTGTGTGTGTGTGTGTATATAGCTGTGTTTGGTGCAACGACGCGTTGAGGCTAAACACACTTAAGGCTAAGCAATCAGCGGGTAAAGTTTCCTTGCCGCTGTTATTAAAGCTCCACATAAAAGCTTAAGCTGCTTTTATCCTTCTAAGGAAGAAAGGGAGAATGTCAGCACATAATTAAGTTAGATGAAAGGGGGGGAATTAGAGGCTTCCTCCTCTTTAAACACAAACGACTTAATCAGAACCTTGGGCTAAATGAGAGACAGACGGCTACATGATCATGGAGAGGATAAACATCCCTCTTGTTGCCTCCAACCTTTTTGCTGTCTCACTTTTTCTTCATGTCTTTATTATCTCTCTAACCTGCTGTACATCTCTTGGTGTCTGCCTCTCTGGGTCTTGTGTTCTCTTTACCCTTTCATCTAACCCCCAATTCCTACAGTGTGTTCATGCAACCTACAAACATCATCTCCTGTTTCGTTCAAAATTATGCACAAACATTCTTTGTTCTCTCTCTCACCCTCTTTGCTCTTCCGTTTCCATGTCTTTAATCGCATTTTAAATTTCATCTCTCACTCACGCTATTTTCCCTTCTTCACCTAACCTGCCCTCTACTCCTCTCCCTCTGGAGGAAAAAAAAAAAGTCAGGACCTTGACTACATCATTTGTAGCAGTACAGAGTCTCAGGTGTTGGGACCTGTTGGGACCTGATAAATGAACCTATATTGACTTAGAATATTAAATCTATTGTTCCTGATATTGATCTTTTTTTTTATTATGAGCACCCATGGTGAATGATCCTCATCAACACTGTTTTGAAGAAGGATGTTATATAACAAAGTGTATTAGAGTGAAGAAAAAAGCCTTTCAGATGAAGTTTGTTAGATTGAAGTTCTGCCTTTAAAGTCTAGTAAAGATTTCACTCAGAAATGAGCTCAACCACTTCATCAGACTGAGGCTAATGGATTCTTATGAAGTTATCAGATATCAGAGAAAAGCCTTTGCAGGGTGGGACCATCTGTAAACACAAAGCATTTAACAGACAGTGGAATAAGATTTGTATCCACAAGTTTGTTTAATCAGATGTTATGCGCTGTGGTCAGCTAGAGACATAATGTCCGTTGACAAGTGAAGTGAATAACATTGATTATCTTGTTTACCATGGCACCTGTCAGTGGGTGGAATATATTAAGGAGCAAGTAAACATTTTGCCCTTGAAGTTGATGTGTTGGAAGGAGGAAAACTAGGGAAGAAAAGGGATGTAAGTGATTTTAACACCAACCTTGACACTAAAGGGAAGGAAAACCATTGTACCAGTGACAATGTCATGAGCTGTTAAGGGTCTTTGCTTCATTTTAAAGTTGATTCTGATACATATAGAATATATGTTGATCCCTGATCGTCTTGGGACCATCTTCAGTGGCAGCAGAGGTGGAAACCTACACAACATCATGCAGGTGGTCATGTTATGGCTGGTTGATGTACATGTCTATAGTGTTCTGTTGTTAAACTCTGGATGAGAACATTCATATTACAGAACTTAGTTTAGTGTTTTTTCTCCTTCATTTCCAGTATTTGAACTGAGCTCAGTTGAAAGAGGCTTCTAGCTGTAGCTTAATATTTACGGTATCGCCATGAGAGCGATATTGATCTCATCTAACTCTTGACAAAAAAGTGAAATATCAGAAGTTTGCACTGTTCTCTGTTTTCCCCTACCTATTTATTTATTTATTTCCCAGTTTCCCCCATGATCCTCAGTATTAGATCAAGGTTTTTTTTATTGATTATAGGCTTTTGCCTCAGTACAACATTCACACATGACTGCATGATACAGTTTTCTCAATGCTTATTAAATGTTACCTACACACACACACACACACACACACAGACTTTTGTTCTACCTAGTATTTCATGAATATGTCTCTGGAAACACTGGCAGACATTAATATAGACCACAGTAGTCCAAGAGGTGAGGAATGGAAGTTCCAGGGTTGATGTTATTCACCTATTTGCTCTTTTCAGGTGGATGTGAAGAGGAGGAGAGAAGGAGGCTGCGGAGGAGAGGGAAGGAGCGAGGAAGGTGATGCAGGACTTGTAGAAAATGTGCTACAGGAGAATCTTGTGTCAGACAAGAGAAGAACTGAGACATGGAAAAAAAAATGCTGGAGGAAATGTAGCAACTAGCTGATTTCTAAGATTTCATTTTTTTCTTTCAGTTTCAATTTACTTGCAATAGGAGTCGACTCTTCCTCTTTTCTCCTCAGTATGTTTGTTGTTGTCTGATCATATCGTGGAATAAGGCCGAGCCTGTGTGAGAGGATGAAGGAGGCGGTTGTGTTCAAGTCGAACTCTCCTGATAAAAGATCAGCAAAATCAGCAACTGCAGAGGCATGTGTGTTACAACATACGTTTGGTGTGTGTGTGTGTGTGGGGGGGGGGGGGTGGGGTGTATGTTTTGTTTCTCTGTGTGTATATTTTAATATGAAAGCCTGTTGTCCCACCAACTTCACTTCAGACCTTGAGGGAAACCATGAGACTGCTAATTAGCAGCACACAGGGAGGGAACCCAAAGGCCAATCAGATCTGTTTTTGAAACCGGTTCCCCTTGAGACGCCATGGAAACGGGGCGACTGGGTAACCAAGGTGATGAGATGTGACGTAATGTATTTATTGGTACAGCATCCCTTTAATTTTCATCTATGAGATGAAAGATTTTTCTTTTGTTTTCACGTGTTTGGATGTGAACACCTCCCTCTGTTGTGCCATTCAGAGTTTCCTGACAGTCCTTGGCTCTTCTCCTCCCTGAAGTCTTCTCATTTGCCCACTTAGTGTTTTTTGCAACAGGAACTGTTGAGGCAGGAGTTCAACCAGAGTGCATGTTGTACATGAGGTTTTTTTTTTTTCCCACAGACATGCTTTGAATCATACAGCGATAGCATCATGTAACAGTATGTTCTGGTGTGAAGGTGAAGGATGGTCGTGAACTTTGTACTTAACTTGCTTGTGGACTTGCTAACAAACACACAAAGTCAAACAACAGAACAGAAATATTTCACTGAAATATATATATATGACAGAAAGCAAGAGAAGAATACTGCAGTGAAATACTGGTGGCTGTAGCCTGTAGCTAGTCGGTGAGTGCGTAAGCATTTGCATTAACACGTGACGAGTCAGGAAATAAATCACTTCTCCACAAAGGATTTCTCTTTGATTTGTGCTTTATCTATTATTCATCTGCTCATCCATCTAACCTCCTCCCACCACTATTACAAAGGTCAAAGTGTCCTCATATACTGTACGTACCCACGCTCATCAATAAGCATTAATGCAATGATGAATACTGTGTGCACTGGCAGATCATTGATGCACTTCCTCTACCACACAGGTAGTAATATTTTACCGAGCAGTGAATTTTAACATCTCTCTCAAATCAGCTGCTCATTTTACAGGTCTGACAAACAAATGAGGTTGAATCAGTCAGTAGGGTCAGTTTATTTCTGTTTTTTTTTTTTTTTGTACATCACAGTAACCAGATGATGCCTAATAGTTCCATCGGTTTTCTCAAAAAATATTCTTACATTTTAGAAATTCTGCTGATTTGCTTTCCTGCCAAGAGTTAGACGAAAAGATCAATAACACTCACGTCTCCTGCATCTAACTTCCTGTGAAGCCACAGTCATTTTTACAGCTCTTTGAGCTATGGATAGAGCTGGGCTAGCTGTGTCATCATAATGTTCTATGAAAACCCATTTTCAGAATCACTTTTATTGGCCAAGCATGTCAAACACACACAGAAGGAACTTAACTGTCTTTTGTTTCTTTCACTGAGTTTACACAGTCGACCACAACAAAGCTGAACAAAGTCGAATCAGTTTTATAGTTATAGTAAAATACTTTTAATACCATTTTTACAATTACATTCCTACAGTATGTATTATATGAGTCAGGACAGACAAACTGCAGTCTGACTGGTTGGCAGAGGCATACAACTACAAGGCAGTAATTCTACTTCCCTTGTTTTATTCAGCCTCTTCTGGGTTGAGAATTATGGCTGGCTGCAGTGGAAATAATTAAGGCGAGCTTTGATAGCATTTTAAGAACAAATTCATGAGCCTCATCCACCTACTCAGCATGGAGACCCATTTGAAGAGAGAGCAAACTCGAATCCATGGAAAATACAAACGATAATGAGATGGATGACATGCATGGCAGCATGTGATAAGGGACATTAACAGGCTCAGCTCAGATTTCTTGGGGATACATTGCACTACATTTCAGTCATATAAGGAGAAACTTTGACTTCATTTTACGTGGTATGAGTCCACGGCGTGAGTCACAGACATCGAGGGTGAATTTCTACATCAAAAGAGGTCACTAGGTAATAACAGTCATGTGCAAACTGAGCTTAAATTTTCTTGTGTCAGTTCACACTGAGCGAGATTTGCATTAGAACGCAGGCGTTTTACTTTGGCCCCATTTCTCTCTAATTCATCCAACTGACAAATAAAAAAATAAAGTTGGAGGAAGTCATTTAGCAACAAGAGAAAGGGGATTTTAACTGTCAAATGAGGTGGAAAGAAAATCTCAGGTGGCTAAGTTTAAGACTTCTAAATACCAATAGCTCAGCAGCCAGAAGAGAAATATAAGTGACGGAAAAAAAGAAAAGGGGAAGAAATGGGAAAAAATAGAGAATTAAGTAATCAGACTGGTTCAATAAAAGTTGCACAGCATGAGCAGATTGATTTTTGCTGCTAAACCTATTTAAATATCCCCAATAGCATTCAGTTACTTTCTGCAAAGGTAAGAGTCTAGACAGAAGCACTTAGTGGTGCAGTGCATAAATAAACCAGCACCGATGTATAAAACATAGGAGCAGAACAGTCATGTACTTATTTTTAATTGTAATCAAAGAGACAAATAATAGATATTTGACCCATAAAGTCAAATATGAGTTATTGGTTTTCTTTCTTATAGGAAATTCTGAGGTCAGTGATGACTTATCACCTCTGTTTATATGGAGAATGTGGAGCAGCTGTGGTAAATGAGGTTAGTGTTAAGATTAGTAAAGTGATATATAACTGCAGTTCATTCAACTTTTACATGCTAGTTAGAATAAATCAACCAGTGTTAGTTGATATCTGTGTGAAATGCTTTTGAGACTGTTCATCATTCTGTATTTAGTCCAACAGAAATTAGAGACAAGGCAAACAGTTGCCTATTCACTGATATATCCAGCAGTCGAGAAGCTGCATCATCATTATTGATTTGCAGTTCAGTTTCTGCCCATCTGTCCAAATTAAGTTCCACACTCGTTCGCCTTGAGGTTTTCGCTTTGATTCTCAACCAACTCTACAGAAACATATCAGGCTCTTGGGTTGCCAAAAGTTCTATTATGTTTACCAGCTGGTCAATAACAACTTTTGCAACTGTGCAAGTAGTGTACAGTTGTTTTGTCAGATATATTTCACTGAAAACAGCTGCTGCTGCTGCTGCTGCTACTGGAAGTGATGGACGTGTTGAGTCCAAACTAAAAGAGTAAAAATGTGGTCTGTAAAACCCAAAATAACTGGGTGAAAGATGCTGTAAAAGATGTGTAGGGTAATAAT
The DNA here is from genome assembly GCA_016801845.1 of Polydactylus sextarius. Lineage (NCBI taxonomy): Eukaryota > Metazoa > Chordata > Actinopteri > Polynemidae > Polydactylus > Polydactylus sextarius. The sequence goes on from CM028924.1 coordinate 2,388,838, forward strand.
TCTTTTGTGGTTTTTGTCACTGTGTCCTATTATCCTTCCACATTACACACAGTCACTTCTGTTAATCTAAAAGAATTACGTATTAATCCTTTAAGGTAAAAATGAATGGGTGTAGATTGTGCACAGTTGAAAGACGTTGACAGATATAAAGACTGAACACACACAGACTGTATTTACTTTGTCAAAGCCACATCATTATGTAACCTGATACACAGGTTACACTAGAGGCTGAGTGATATGAAAATGTGCTGCAGCTTTAATGCTGCTTAAATGCCCAGATGGGGGATTTAATCTTGATGGTCAAAATGGTCTTCTTTAATACTGACTTGTGAAAATTCCAGGTTTTTGTTGCTTTAATCCTTATTTATCCCGTCTCTTCTACTTTAGTCACATCTCCCCATTAAAAAGGATTTATGTCCAAAGCAGAGGAAAGGTAACCTTGAGTCACCTGGTCTGCTCTATACTAAGAACTGATGCACTTAGTAGTGCTGCTCTGTATGTGTTGTTTTCTTCCCTTTATGTTCAAGCCTTAATGTTTAAGGTTTTGTTACTGTTACTGTTCTCCTGTGCTTTTGTGTGAGATAGTGCAGGTGTACATTTATAATGAGCTTTTGTGTTCATACACATACAAGTGTGTGTGTGTTCACAGCGTCTGTTTACATTTCATTACTTATAAGTTCATGTGGCTGCGTTTCAAACTGCTGTGTTAATCTTAAAATTAATTGAGCAATATGTCGAGGATAACTACGCTCTGAAGACTTGACTACAACATGGTTGTGAGTCTGTGATTAGGGAATTTTATCTTCCATAGCAGAAAAAAAAGAAACATCACAGTGTATCATTTCCTGGATCTATGAATGTCATAAAGTAGCCTCAGCTCTTACCTCAGTTGCCCCAGTCTTTACTGTTTCCAGTTGACCTGAGTGGAGGTGGCTACCAGAGGAACTCAGTGGTGTTGTTCCTCACTCAGAAATGAACACTGGTGTGAAAGCGACGCAACAATGAAATCTGTCGAAGTTAAACTGCGTTAGCGCATTGACACGTGCGTAGCTTTTAAGTGAAGCATAAATACAGCGCAGGTGTCTGTACAACAGCATTACCATCACTATATGCATCTGTCGTACTTAATTTAACTTGATCATCATCCATTTTGATGCTGCACATGTTGCTACCGGACAACTCGTGCTGCAACATCTGCCACTGTCACAATCCACTTACTGTTTAACGGCCATGATTCAAAGCCTCTGGACAACGGTCGCCCTGGAGCCTTCGAAATATCGTCCTCTCGACTGATCCTGACTTTCAGTACCATTACACTGAGCTTGGTTTTGATGAGTGGTGTCAATGGAGTCCTAACGACGGTGATGAAAATCTTTATGCACCGGTGGTGGTTCGTATGCTAAATATCTAAATTTACACTGTTGTCATCAGTGTTTCTTTCTACAATAGGATTTCATATTCAGTAACTGTCACTATATATACAGTAGTTGTTTCAATTGTTTGTGGCAGAATCTGAAATTCCTTGTGTAGCATTCACAGAAAAATAATGCATTTATATAAACCAGTATAATTCTAATCATTTTTAAAGTGTCATTGTTTACTGTATGGCTGTATCTTCTAAAACAAACAGCACCTTTATTACTGCAGCTCAAGCATTCAGCTGGTGAAACAGGAGGTAAACATGACGTGACTGCAGCGTAATCTCGATGAATAGAGTTATTATAAGATGTAACACTCAATATTTTAGCAAATACATTTTTTATTTGTCTAATTTTCAGTTGATGAGTATGGTGTTTACAGTGTTCCTAGTCTAACTAGCTGTTTTATAAGTAGTGTTTTTTTTGGGTGTTTCATGTAAACCAGGTGCTAATCATAATACGTCAGTTACTATGAGTTGATGCATATTTAACTGATGACTGACAACCACAGTTATAATGCCGAGAGCAGAAACCGGTGAAAGAGGAATGACTCCTTGATATAGAAGACTACTTACCATTATATTATATCCTGACCACTGAACATAATTTCTGTCATTATTCATCTTTCCTGTTGTAAAATTTCTAGCCCAGAAAATGCCAGAGCTTTCTGCCTGGATTCGTTTCCGATCCTGTTTGTCCCTGACCAGGGATGATTGTGTCTTTGCCAACGCTCTTCTCTGGAATGCTCTTTAATGTTCCGCTTGCATTCTTCCATCCTGTTCGTCTGAATCTCCCTTATCTCCCTAATCTGTTTTTATTTTCTACATCCAGCCACAGCCATAAACGCTCCACTGAGTTCCCAAGTGCCGGGGAATGGCACCCCTCCTGCTAATGAACAGGCCTTCATGGATGCGTGTTGTGCTAGAGACAAGCTGGATGGTTAGATGCATATGTCTCAGACAACTGTCTGATATACGCATACACACACCAATGCACACAAATATGCACAGTTGGTATCCTTTTAGGAGGGACATCCTAACTAATGAAGGCTCTTTCTTTTAATGGCAAGTCAATGAGCCATCCAAGCCTAAGACTGTGAGAGATTCATGAGTTTAAGCTGGTGTGAATGTGTGAGTGTGTTGCTGTCAATGGAAGTTATGGTAACAGACAAATGTGCAGCGCTCACTGTAAGTACTGTGACCATGGCGTTTATGGTGATTAATCCACAGCACACCACCATAAGGTCACAGTCCATCTACTACACTAACCAAGCACCACTTGTCTTACATTAGACCCAAACAATAACAGCCTCGCCAATAGACTAGCGTATTATGATCACTGTTCATGAAATAAAACTATACACACCATAACACCTTTAAATGCAGAAAGGGAATTGTGAAAATAGAGAATGCCGGACTCGTGATATTTGTCGCATGGTGGAATCTGACAGCCTAGAGGCAATTTGAAGAAGCATGAAGGAGGATGGCATCCCCCATGTTATCAAAATGACCAAAATGCATCCACCTTGTTAACCTGCCATTCCCTGTCTCTTTCCCTAAGGAGCATTGGGGGCAAGGGGTTGCTTCCATTGCACCATTCTTGCTGTTGAAAAAAAATAACAAATCACCTACTGCCTCTTGACATATCCTCTTCTGTAGTGGAGACAGAGCTGAAGGGCTCAGGGGAAGCTTTGTCTATTTTTCTAGTGGAGGTCACTGATGTAGTTAAAAAGTTTTAAGTGGAAAGGAACCCAGGCAAGATGAGATTCATCCTGAGATACTGACGGCTGTGGGCGTTGTTTGGCTTGTCCGCAGTGTTGTGTGGAGTTAGGCGACAGTGTCGGCACACTGGCAGACTGGAGTGGTTGTACCCGCTTATTAGACAAGAGACTGGAGGCTCTGCTTGAACTATTAGGGTGTTGGGATGCTTGGCCTCACTGCAGAAGCTTATGCCAAGGTGCTGGGAAGGAAGCCATTTGTCAAAACCTTGGATTCAGTGGAAGCAAAAAAAAAAAAAAAAAATCAATTCTTGGTGGGTGGGAATAGGGCACTACAGATGTAAGGGGTAACAAGTTATTACTATGAGACATTTTTGACAAGTCAAGTGCATAGTGAGTGGCAGGTTGTCCGTCACATATTTCTCTTTCGATTTGTGTTTTTCATTGACAGAATCTGACGATACAACCAATACTGTTGGAAGTGTTTGGTATTTACAGACTGTAAAGATTTTTTTAATGTAACTATGATATTAAATGTCAGAATGAATGAGTTTGATGACTGAAGGAACTGCTGGGGATGTAAAAATAATGTTTTGATCTTGTTTTAGATCTGAACAGCTCATATTGTCTGTGTAGATTTTAGGCCAGATTTTTCGGTCTGTCCTTGTCCCTCAAAAGTGATCTACTGGTATTTGTCAGATAATTCAACCCCCTCGTCTTTGAATTGTGCTGACCAGGCACAAAGCCACAGTGTATTTTGTCCCTTAGCTGAAATGCAACTCATCCATAAAGAGATACTAAATAAAGCTGAGCTTGTTTTCTACCTCATTGCCTACCTTATGGGGTATACCTGCAGTGTAGACAAACATGGAATGATTCAAAACTACGGACCCATTCATCTCCTTGTCTTTAGTTCCAAAAACACAAGAAATGTGTGAAGGGTAGTCAGTCCCTTGTGAACCCAGCTGGAAGGACTCCTTCACAACAACACACATCAGATGAGAAAATACTGAGCACTAGTAGTCTCTGAATCCAGATAACACTCAACTGCTGCTGCTACAAAAACATACCCCCTCTCAAATTGAGCCCTGCCTGTCACCCTTAATGTGGGTTATAACCTACTGTGCCATTATCAGTTTGGATCAGAGCTTACACTCGCATCTCTGCTGCCACAACACACGAGCACAACCCATTCAATTTACCCCACAACCATGGAAAAGACAGAGAGTGCACTAATGATATCCCTGGATACTCTAATTGACACTATCAACTGTAATGCAGAAATTAAAACGGATAAGAGATACTGCAGTCCTGAGTGCTGCAAAGATCTTTTTCTTCTGCAAAAATGTTCAAGAGCTCGTTTTTTCACTGTCAGCTCAAATAAACACAAAGCAGATGTTTATTTTCACCAAGCAGCCACACGGATTAGATGAAGTTAGCTGAGTTGAGTGTGAGGTCAGTGCATGTTTTATCCGTCATAAAATAGCTAAAAGTCATACTGATTATTAATGTTTGTGTTTTAGTAGTTGTAGTAGCAGCAGATGAGCTGATCATCTTTAAATTCAAGGGTAAAGACACATCAGAGAAGTTCTTAATAACTTATTTAGTGGAGAGAAAACACATGTAAATTCAACCCTTAGCTCCTGAGGCAGCTGTCTGCAGAATATATTCTTCACAGCTGGACACAACAGATGTGTGATATAGTTAGAGTTTGTGCAGCTTATCAGAGGATACATTGACCTTTTAGTTCAGGTTTTTCAATATAGTACACAATTTCATAGCATGTGTTATATCCCCCTTTCTTAAGTTTTAATCTGTTCTAAATTCATATCCATGGCTTTGTGAATACAGCTGCCCGGCGGGTTTAACCTGAGAGGTTGTAGCACTGGTGGCAAAAGGCACAGCAATATAATTATTTTAAAGTCATTCATGCTCGGCTGTTTATCGCTCAGTTGTGCCATCTGGTCTACCTGAGTGCCAAAGCAAACTTAATGGCAAAACAGTTTGTAACCCCAGAGGAATGTGTCATAAAAGGACAGACATCTCAGCTGTTGCTTCACAGAAAATTAGCTACAAAAGCTTACGACGTACACAACAACTTGGTCACCTCACAAAGGAAAGTGTAAAGTAACAGGCTGTTTGAACATATAGCTGTTGTGTGTTGAAGTTTGAAGAAATCTGACTGGTCTATCTCAAGTCTAGTACAACCAAAACAGCCAATTAAGATGCTGTAACATCGTGTATGTGTGTGATGAATATTTGATGTTTAGAGTCTCACTACATGCCCCTCTCTCAGATCATGACATCATGTTGGGACCAGAGATAATTTCTGCATAATAAATGAGGTCACTCGCTGATCAAATCAGACTATCAATGACCCTTGTCCTTGCTACTTTTTCCTTCTGCCTCTAGATTTTCTTCCTTTTTCTTTCTGCTTTTTATTTACTGTGCCATACACTGAGGGCAGCGTATCAAGTATTGAATGGTTTAAATAAGTTTGAGACTCCTGGGGAGTTAAAAGGAAACACTAGGCTGCATATAAAATATATTTACTGGATTTTCATTATATAAAAAAAGATAATATCCAAGAAGTTCTGTATCTAGGATGTAATTCAATAACAATCCGTGGACAACATTGGCGATGTACTATATTTGGTCAATCACTGTATTAGAAAAGATAGTGTCCTAGAAATCTCATTTCAGAACAAGACATCAATAGAAATTTAATGGAAGTTACTGCAGCTCTTGTCTCCAGGGTAAAGTCAGTTACAGTATGTAATCTTTCATCATGTCGTAGGATGATTGACCAGCGATAATTATGTTTTGATTTACTGTATTAAAAACCTTGATATCTATCATTCTTAGATGAATGTATTAGCTTGGTAATCAGGGAGCTTTCTGTTGGTTTAAAGCAGATATATTTATATTTATGTGTTTTCCTGCTGCCAAATGTGGTTTCTTGCCTGGACCGATTGGTGGTGATGATCTAGTGCCTGAAGTTTCTGCCATTTGAGCTGTGCTGCTTCTACAATGACACTGGACTGATTTGTTACAGGACAGTGATGAGATGGGCCAGGGCTGGTTGGTTAGCATACTTAACAAGTAACAGAATAGAAGCAAACAAGCATTAAAATTGGTCTTGTTTGGATGGTAACTTTGGCCATATAAATTCAACAACAGCAAAATAGCCCCTTTAAAGAAAAGTTATTGATCCAAGCTGAGTCCAAACTGTGGTGTCATGGTGGTTTCTTCACAACTTGGTGAAAACTAGAATGAGACGTATTCTGGAGCATCGATGAAAACCTCTTTTTTTTTTTTAAGTGTTATGTCATCCTTATGTGTTTAACCAGGTTTTATAACCTTGGGGCTGTGAAATACTCACAAGAATTAACTGTATAATTTGTAAACATTCATGAGTGTCTATTTGAAAAGGACAATTTTACTGCTAAATGTGGAATTTTTGGAGATGAAAGAAGCACAGTTGACATCAGTCATGTTGTTGGTTTAAGTCCAGTTCCCAACAATCATCTATTACACCCAAAAATATAATGAAATGAGGGCAAAACTACAAACTGCTTGGAGCCAAGTTGAGCCAATTTGAATAACTGCAAAATAAGAAAGGAAAAAAAAGAAGAGAATAGTAATTATGTGTGTGTTTTTGTCTGTGTGTGTGTGTGTGTGTGTGTGTGTAGGTATATGTGTGTGGGATGCAGACTGGTTGCACAGACCCCCAACAGAGAAGCAGAGAGGAGTTTTCGAAGTTGTCCTCCCTCCTTCCCCTCCGCATTTCTCTCTCAGCTACACACAGGAATCAAGCTGTGCAACAGTGTGAGAAGGAGGGGGAGAAAAAAAGGGAGAGAGAGAGAGGTAAAAAGAGTGAGAGACAGTCAAAGAAAATGGGAGAGAGAGAGCGCATCAAACACACTGTAATAACTGGCCCTAATTAAGACCAGAGGGAATAGGGGAGTTATTAGCTGTCATAAGCAAGTTTATCAGACCCAGAGAGAGCAGATGCAAGTGTGTGTGTGTGTATCAGGGAAAGTTCTTGCCAGGTTTTGTTTATGCATCTTTATGTGGGTGTTTGTGTGTGTGTGTGAGAGAGAGAGAGAGAGAGGGAGAGGCATAGACATGGGAAAGAAAGAAATACTCACGTCTGTGTTCAACCCTGTGTGTGTGTGTGTACGTGCATGTTTGTATGTATGTGTGTGTTCATGCGTGCGAGCTGTAATAGTCGAGCAGTAATATTCCCTCCAAACACCCCAACTGTTATTAATATGTATGCAGCTGAGAGAGATACTCTCTCATCTCCTAGCTCATCAAAAAACACTCACAAACGCATTATCAATCCCCATTAAGCTGCCACTCTACACACACACACACACACACACACACACACACACACACACACACACACACACACACACACACACTCACAGCCATCTATCAGAAAACAAATAATAAGTGTTTAATGCAGTCTGAGACACTTAAGTTCATTTCCATTTCCATAAAGGGAAAGCTCTTTAACTTTGGTGACTTATCGTTGCATTGTTTTATTTCTGACTGTCGACTTCCACTGCATTCTACCAATTGTCTGGGTTTTATGTGAGACACACACACACACACACACACACACACACACACACACACACACACACAACACACAAGGGTGGAGCATCTTCAAGTACGTCTTGACTGTTGATTTACTCACAAAAGATATAATCACCCTAAACAGTTATTATTAATACTTAACTCACAATACTCTTCTTCACACTTCAATACTTTTTGATACTTGATTTTGTTGTCGTGTTACTTAAATCTGCATAATTGATTCTTTTGGGGCCACATGAGGGCAGCATAACAAGCAGTAAGCACAAAACCAACATATAATCAATTCACCGTGTTAGCTAAGAGTTACCTGTTTACATTCAGCAAACACAGAGCAACATTAACTCTGTTCACTGGAGTCATGCCAAGTTCTCTACTTACTTTTGATTTCGCTCTGTTTTGGTCTCTACCAACTCCTGAGGGAAATATCTGGATCTTTAACTGCTAAATGCTCCACTATCTATCAGAAACGCCTGCTGCTGGCAGGAAGGTTTTCCATAATCACACTTTAGTGAGAAAACTGAGCATAATACAACATTATCTACACTTTCTCCACATATCCAGCATATATCAGTGACTGTCATTTTGCTATGCTGCATTTGTATTGTGAAGGGGGTTTTAGTGACTGTGCCTGTATTTATCTTAGTGTTTTGTAGAGTGCACATGCTCTATCTCAGTGGCCCCACAATACCTTCCTTCACAGCCTGTTCCATGCAATTAAACTTAAAAACAAGTTGGCTCAATGGTCGCTCTGTTGTTTAAGTTAAAATACAGCATATTGTTCCACTGCTTGTATAACAGTAAAAGTACCATTAAAGTCCCAGTAGAAATAAAGGTGATCTCTGTTGAAGTTCACTGGACCTTCAAATAATCTTCAATAATTGAGAGAGCAGGGGTCAGGTTTGTGCTATATTGCTGTCAGCTTGGTTCACAGGTAGGATAAGCAAAGAAAAAATCAACCAGATAACCACCTAAAACTGTGAATGTATTCAGAGGCACAAACATCTTAACCCTTTTTTTCCCTCCTACTTTCATGCTTATACAAATAAACAGATGCACACAGACTGTATCTGCTGCCCATGCTGTTTTCTTTCTTTATCTTTGCTGTGTTTCTGCCTCTATCGTTCATTTTACTCTCATTGGAGCCAATTTCCTTGTATTGCTTTTCTTAATCCTCACAGGAGGTTTGAACAAGCTCACTAAGGCAGCACAATTATGCAGAAATTTGCCTACGTTGATAAATGGCTTGCTGTTTTTTTCCCACACTGCACCTAAATTTACTCTGTCCCTTTTACGTTTCCCCACAAACTCATATTCTTCCATTTTTCTGTTGTATTATTTTCCCTCTGTAATGCAGTTTATACGTTTTTTATCCTCTAATTTTTCTTTTCACATTTCCTCATCCCTCTCTCGCTCTTGTCTCCGTTGCTTTAAATTCACATCTTTTTGTGTTTGCTCGCTGTCTTTTCACTCACACATCCCCTTCTGCTTCTCCCTTGACCATGCATTCAATTACAGTGCAGCCTCCATTGATTTGCTCTCTGGCTGAAGTGCTATTGATTACAATACATGCTCCACTGCTACTAAGCTCAAGCAGTACTGCTGAGCAAAAATCATCCATATACTCACACACACACACACACACGAGCATCTACCAATCTCTCAAGCACACTGATCTTCTCTGCTCCTTTTCTTTTGCTTTTTTTTTTGCCTTCATCTCATAGCCACTTCAAAACATTTGACAATACACAAGATCCCTTCTTTATCTTCTTCCCATCTCCATTGACTCTGCATCTCGGTATTCATTGGCATATCGATTGCCTCTGCACTACCAAAAGATGCATGTCTTCATGTACAATTCCTCAGCTGCTGTTTTGGAACTGATTGTTAGAAGAAGAGAGCAAGCTTCAAGGTCTTGACACCGAGAGAAAAGTAGCAGCACTTCTTACTGAGAGTTTTTTCCTGGAAAGAAGGCCTCAAAATAAACCTTTAAAATGTGTGCTATATGAGTGTGTATGCGCGCACGTGTGTGTGTTTAGAAGACAAGAAATATGTTGAGAGCCTCTCATCTCGCAAGCCATGAATTTATGTATTTATGCTAACGTGCTGAGTGCAAGTGCTTTTTAATGAGAGAGACAGGGAGAGAGAGAGAGAGCAAGTGATGGAGAGAGGATGAGGCCTGGTGAGGCAGGAAATGTCCAAGCCTTTGTGTTGCTGGAAGTGATGCATTCACATGCTATGAAGCAGGAGAAGAAACTCGTCGATGTGGAAAACTGCTGATGGACTCGCTGCCACATGGACAAATCCATACATCTGTGCTTATAAGTGATTTTCAACAACCCCTCTCCATTTCACATCCTTCTTTCCAGTCATTTTCCCCTGTTTGTTTTATGTTCACCTGTTCATTAGTTACTTATGGTTCCCTTCCTGCTAAAATGATGAACCTAAATATGATAAACTCTCATAAACAGGATATATAAATGTTTTTTGCCATTGCTACGTAACCAATTTTAGCATTAACAGCTGTTTACTCACCAAGCTGGAATAAATGTTGAGATGTGTCAGCATAAAACTTATCTTATATGCTCATCAGTGGAAAGCAACACCAAAGTTAACTCTTGTTTTGCAAGAGTCATGTCTGAATTGCTGCTGAATATGGTTTCTTTCTGTGACCAGGTGGTGGAAGTGGTAATGCTGGTAGTTTAGCAAGAGCCAAGTTGTTGGTGCCTTTACAGGACAAGAGGTTAAAGTATGTCCTGTGGATACCACAGTGATATAACATTATGACCATTGACTATCTTGACTTCTGTCAGTGGGTGGAATACAATAAACAGGAAGTGAACACTTTCTCCTTGAAGTTGGTGTTGGGTGATTTGACAAAAGCCAAATCTGTAGCTCTTTGTGGGTATTTCCAGTCTGCAGTGGTCAGTAGCTACCAGAGGAAGGAAAACTAGTGAACTGGAGAAAAGGTCATGGGTGGCCCAAGACTCACTAAAACATGTGGGTAGCAAAGGCCGGTCCTTGTGTAGTGTGAATAGTGTAGCTCAAATTGCTAAAAAAAAAAAAAGAGAGAAGTTAATGCTGGTTCTGCATAGCTGCAGACTGGTGAAGGTTTTCCCATGCTGATCTCTGCAGCCAGAAGTGCCTACAGTGAACATGCGAGCCTCAGAAATGGACCATCGAGCAGTGGAAGACAGAGGTCTGCTCGAATTAATCATATTTTCTTTTACATCATGTGAATGGCCAGGCGTGTTTGGATGTTGCTTACCAAGCTGATGGAGACAGTGTGACTTTGGGCCATGTTCTGCTGGGAAACCTTTAGCTCTGCCATTCATGTTGCTATTATTTTGATGTATACCACCTACCTAAACATTGTTAGTCCAAGCATAATACTTCAGGGAAACCGTATTCTCTAATGGCAGTGGCATCTTCAGCAGGATAATGATCCTGAAAAAGTTTGAGGAACACAACAAGGAGTTCAAGGTGTTGACTTTGCTCCAAATTTCCCAGATCTTAATCTGCCCGAGCATCTGTGAGATGTGCTGGAGTATCAGAGGCCTCATAAGTATCTGTTGTTGTATCTGGTCTTGGTACCAGATACTGCAGCATGCCTTCGGTGATCTAGTGGAGTTCTTGTCCCAAAGGATCTGTTCTGTTTTGGCAGTGAAAGGGAACCTACAGGCAGTTGGTGATAATGTTACGGTTAAGTGGTTTAAGCTAATAGCTGGTTTGCATGTTAACAACTTTTCTTTTAGACTGCTAAGTAAACAGTTTTAATGCAAAAGTTGGCTGTGCAGAGAAAACTACATCCAGTAGCTATAATTGATGCTCACTTGTAAAAACAAAATTGAAATTGTTTCGCGATCAATACCATGATGATGGGGATTTTTGTAGATTATATTGTTTGTGGCTCTTGTCTCATCTTGGCCACACCCTAAAAGCTTGTTGTCTCCTCATCATAGCTTATTGTCCCACCTATGCATCAGAGCTCGTCCATTATCACCAAGGCAGCTTGTCTAATTGAACAATTATACCTGATTTATCTTGACAACACTGCATTATAGCGCTGGCATTAGTTGGTCAGCATCAGCAGGTTCATTTGTGCATCACAATCACTGGCTCACTATCTTTGGCTCCTGTGTGACTAGTAACATTCACTCAGTAGTTTTCTGTAAAAGAAAATCTATTTGTAACTTTTTTGTTGTGGTCAGATCCTCAAAGTGCCTCTGACTGAACTTTTGATGGTTCGTGTACATAAACAAACAAAAACTAAAACCGCTACAAAACAACCCAAGCAAATTAAAATCTTAACTCATTAAATATCTTTGTTTAATGAAATACTAGTTTTGATTTGTGCAGAACGCTATGAGCAACTAAACTAAACGGTCTGAAGTGAAATCTGCTGAATTATTGTTCTCCAGTGAAGAGGAGGTGTTGGGTAGTAACATCATTTCTTCATTAGTCTCTGATAGGTAAATGGGATGCCCAGCCTTCATAACAATAGGTGATCAATAAAGAGTAAATGAGCTGCGACCTCTAATGTGGCTAACAATATTAAATCTATGGCATATAATAATGTGCAGGGCGGTGTGATTAATAACACACAGTAATGTTATTTTCATTGATTATTGGTCTCTGACTGTAGACTGATCAGTGAGGGGAGATTAATGGGCACGAAGGAAGGACAGTCTCTATCATCACACTTGGCTCTCGGCTAATTTTCATATCTCAGGGATGATGTTGCTGGAGAGAAATGCCGCATTGAAGATGTGAGCCTGAGGTGCAGATATCTGATATGAAGAGAGCAGGGGAGGATGAGGATGAGTGTGTCGGGCTTTAGTTGATTTTTCAACATCCGTATTACATTAAGCCATCTGATATACTCTAAACACAACAGAGTGAGAGTAAAGGATATCTCTTTTTTTACATATTGCTTTATGACTCAGCTTTATTTAAACTCGAAAACTGACTGAAAACTTATTGAAACCAACATGTGAAGTAACTGAAAGACAGAATAATCCCCTTATCTGTGTCTGTAAAACTGTGTCACCGTGTGGGTAGGTTATAGACAGTAGTGTTGAATTTAGAAGTTTATTTGAACTGATAAAACTTCATGATGTTACAAAGAAAGACAAATAACAAATATGTGCGGGGTCAGATAGAAAAGAGATCGACCTTGAATGAAACAGGAAAGGAAAAGAAAAATAGTAGTCACATAAAATTGAGACGACAACCGCAGACTGAATTGAATTGAATTACAGAAATTAAAAACACAGGCGGGTCAGTCACTACAATGTCTGCCACTGGCTGTCTCTCAAATCTAATTGCGCCGTTTCACTTCTTTTCATTTGTGCCAGATTTGCTTACGTTCAGGCTTTTTCTGTCTCCCTCCCCTTTCTGTTTAAGTTTGGGTAGAAAACATCAAGTTGAGTTATGGTGCCAAAGCAACGTAACCCTTCACTGCCTCCAACAGGATGCATGCCCCATCACGCACATACATGCTCCCTTATACACACACACACACACACACACACACGCACACAACACAGGCAACATACACACTTATTGCAGCACAATCAATAGCAGCTGTGATGGATGTTGCATGCTGATATGTGTGCTACCCTCTGACCTGTAATTGAATGTGCAAGGTTCAGACACTTTATCATGATAGGGCCATTCGCTCCACAGGTCATCGGCTGCTAAATGGTTGATAAGCCGGCACACTCAGTGTCTGCTACTCATATGTCTGCTGTCAAAGCAATGGGCTTCGCTGACTGATTCCCGACGAGTGTGAGAAAGCCAGAGTTTGAGCAAGAGGTTTCAGCGAGAGAGAGAGAGAGAGAGTGTGTGTGTGTGCATATGAAATAGTGAACGTGTTTGAGGGCGTAAGTGTAGAGAGTACTCAAATCAATTTCCTAATGCTCGTCTGCCTCAGTCATTCCTCATCTGAGGAGACTAATGGTTATGGAAACAAACGAGTTGGAGAATCGCATCAGCGTCCTGGCTGGTCTGTGAACTGTTCAGATGCTTTTTAGTTTTAACATCCAGCATCATCCCAGGTGTTTAACTCTGAGGGCCTCTCTGACTCAACACCTTTTTTTTTTTTTTTTTTTTTTTAACAGTATCAAGTTCTGTCAATTATGAGTTTGTGCTGAGTGTCATGCCTTCACAAAACTTACACATATTACTGTAATATAATGTATTCACTGTGGAATACACATCCCATACAGCATCAACAGAAGACACAGTAGAATTAAACTCATTAAAACCCAGTTTCATGTTTTCAGTCACATTTCCTGCTTTGGTTGAGAACTTTCATTCAGGAGACTCACAAAGCTTTAATAACTTTGGTAATTGGTAATGAGTCCCTGTATTAGAGGCATTTCAAATAATCATTTCAAAAGTCACTCAGCAGGAAGATCAGATAATGGAGACAGTAAGTGCAATAAAAAAAGGTAACTTGCTAAGGAAATTAGAAACCAAGGAAAGAAAATTTTGTTCACAAACTGAGTTTCTTTTACATTTGTATTGGAGGTGGAATGCTGTGCTTTTGATTATTGGAGTCTTCTTAATTGTCAGAATTTCCCCAGAGGCATCCAACATTTCTCAGCTAATAGCCGCACATTCGTACTAATGCAACGCAATAGTGATGAGTTAAATGGTTCATTACATAAGTGTAAGTCGGCGCTAATTGTCATATGTTGATAGTCGTCACTTGTCGATTTAACAGCCATGGGAAAAGAGAGTTTTTCAGCTTTTTCATGTCGACGGTGAAACTATTTGTCAACAGCTATTTAATCAATTTTCCCCAAAATGTTGCTTCAAGAATATAAATCAGTATTTATCAACTTTTACCTTTCCCCTACCGCCGACGTGCGGTTGGTATTTGTAGTTTTTACGACTAATGTTTCAACAGCTGTCGATGTCGTGATTGTCATGAATTTTTTATGGACACTCATGTGCCCCTCGGGATTTTACCTCGGTGATCTACAAACTTTTCAGCAACAGAACTCACTTTATCTGGTCAGACTTCGTCCAACGCTTTGTTTTATGAGCAAACATTTGTCAAACTAAAAGCATCTGCATCAGCCTGATTTCTACTTTGCTTTCTACACTATTCAGAAAACTGTGTTTTTACATGTCAGTGTGTTTATTCTGAACATTTTAGTGTTAAGGTCTGAGTATATAGCAGCTTGTGATGTCTTCTATATACTGCTACCGTCTCTGCTGGATGTCAAACACACTTTGTTTGCCAACACTGACAGCTCATTTCACCGAGCAGTTACCTGATATCATTCAGGACAGGATTCTCACTGCTTCTGCTGAATCTTCAGATAATATTGGGAGGAAATAAAAAAGCTGAACTCAGCTGTAAATCACCATCTCTTTTAGGTTTGTCTCAATCTGCCAGGAGTGTCATTATCATTCAAATAAATCACTGCTGTGGTTTCAGGCCTTTCCTCTCTTGGTTAGTTCTCTAATTGATGCAAGTTCATAGACTTAAATGTTCTCTAAGATATCGCAAAATGGTATTATTAAATATATAACTATCAATCAGATTCTCATTTGAATTTTTAATGTGACAAGCTCCAGTATAGAGAGATTTCTTATGTATAGAGCATTAATACGAGTTAATAATGAGCCGCCAATTGTAGCCTCAGCGTGAGACTTAATTTGAGAAATTTGCACTGAAGGCCGACGCCCTCATGTATTCATGTCCCATCAATCACACTGATCATCTGTTTCAACCTGTCTGTGATGCTGGCAGGTTCGGTTTTGGGTATAATCTGATTGGTACCATTGTGCCAGACAAGATAAATTAATCACAGAAAACTGATACTACAGTTAATTTTTTAAAGTGGCCGTCTTTACGACCATTTTTTCCCCCTTCAGATGTTTGCATATTGTAACAAACACTTCTTAAATGCAACAATGACAGAATTCTACAACAAAAAGTTTCTGACTCAGATTTGCAGAAGAAGTGAATTTGGAGGATGTAGCGTCCTTGATTTATTATTCTAGACCTCCATGAAATATCAGTCAAGGCTGCGTTTCAATGAGGTTATAAGTCCTTGGTTTTATATTCATGGGGAGAACCAGCTGATAGAACAGGCGATTGTATTGATCATATTGTAGTTTCCCCTCTATGTGTGTGTGTGTGTGTGTTTGTCTGGTCAGTGGACTCCTCCATGTTTTGTTATTTTAGGATCCACTCACTACACACACACATACATACACACACTCACACAGGATTTAGCAGGACATTTGGAGGAGAGTAAACAGAGAATATTTCATCAGCTGTGTGAGCTGGCAATATTGGGGCCTGCGGTAACAGCATTATACTCCATTTGTTTGAGGTAGTGTGTGTGTATGTGTGTGTGTGTGTGTGTGTGTGTGCGTACATAGCAGCAGTGCCAGAGCCAGCGGTGGTGTGGGATGCAAGCTCACCTGACTTCGTTTGTTTGGAGTAATAAGCCTGTATAAAGCATATCAGATGCAGGAAAATATACACACTGGCTGCAAGAAGAGTAGCTGTGTAGGAACATCTGCTCTCCATGAAGCAAACTGGTCAGATATACTCAGGTGAGAGTTATGCAGTGTTATAGCTCACGCCTCCTAAATCCTGTCGTGATATGTAGACAAATTGGAAGACGTGGGTGACGACTTTTAGCTCAGATGTAATTCAGGCTTTTCTGAGCCCCCCTAGCATGAAAATGCATTAATGCTCAGTGAGAGAATACTAATTTTAATTAGTAATTACATTATTTATTCATCCCAGTAATGTTGTTTTACTGTTTGGTGATTAAATTATATTTTTATCACCGTCTCACTGTGATTTATATTAGTTTGATCACTATGTTCAGTGGTCAGACTGGTCAAGTGCTGGTGGGTGAGCAACTCAACCAAAAGAGCAACTTCAGTTGATGAGAATGCAACTAACGTGAACTCATCTGGCATGCTAATGCTTGCTGTGGTTATGCCCACATTAATGACTCCTATGGATCTGGATGGCTGAAGACTGTGAAGACGAGATCCCTGTGGCGCTGTTGCTGTTGATTGTAAGCAAATACAATTATAATAATATACATCACTATTCAAGCGAGAACCAGTCTTGTGTGGGTACGCAGACGTAACGAGCAACGATTTCAGTGATATCATGAACCAATGAAGAGGAATGACAGAAAGATGCCGCAACCGGGTGTGAAGTGGCAATTTTCGAAAGTGTGGGAACATTTTAGTGAAAGTAAAATAAAACATATTGAATGCCGACTCTGCAAAGCAAAGTACCACTGTGATAATGGCAGCAAAACGTTGAAGCACGAGCATTAAAAATACCCAACGTTGCTCCAGATCAATATGTTTTACTGAGGAGCTATTTAAAGCGTTTGCTTAACTTTTCGGAAAAGAGCTACATGTCAGCTAACGCGTTAGGTTGTGTTCACACTTGGTGTATTTGTTTGATAAGTGAAGCTGAGCAGAATGTTTTTTCAGTTCAATCAGCTGAGAGTGTCTTTTACTGCTATGACAGTGTGAGATATTTAGCCATTTAGAGAGAATCTAGGCTAGTTTTACTCCAACAATGAACAGTTACAGTCTAATAAAATACCCTTCTGTGCTATTTCTTCACCGCTGCATGTTATGTGAACCAACATAATCTTTAGATACAGGCTTAATAAGTAAATGACTGCTTATATCTTTCTATAGACTAAACACCGTCTCAAACTAATAGGCGGTGAAGTGTGTAGTCATCCCTTTAAAAATGGATAGCCTTTGACTTAAACAGAAGTTTTAAATGACGTCTTCTGAGGAGCACTTCCTTTGTATTCATCCTTTGACTTCATCAACTTCTTTGCTGTTCCTTAGCTCACCCTCATGTTACACCACGTACTCTCCCTCATTCCTGTTCATAATTAGGTCCCCTGACGCTTTTCACACTGTCCAGCTGTGTGTATGTGTGTGTGTTCGTGTGTCTACGTGCTCGTGACAGTGACGAGGAACACGCACCTCGTTTATCATATAGCAGTATGTGCCCCTGCTGAATCAAGAGTTTTAAGTGTGTTTGTGTCGTCTCATGTACATGCGTGTTCTGCAAAAGTTCACACACACACGCACACTCTTAGTAATCAAAAAGAGGAGTTAGACGTCACATGTTCCCGAAAACATAGCTCTGTATCATTATCAAAAAGCAGAAGTTTATTTTCTTTTGTGGCATCCTCCCCTGCCTGTGGGGGGCAGTGTAACACTAATAATATTGATGATACCTGACAGGTACAGAAATCAGATACTGTAGGAAATGCCTTGGTTGTAGCTAAAGTCTGGTGGTCACCTCAAGTTTTTGATCCTTTCCTCATATTTTTGCAGAGAGATCAAAAGGGTCAAAAGGTCTTAACAGCACCAAGATGAGACTTTGTAAGAGAAACCTTTCAAATGTCTTTTTTTGTATTTTAATACAAAGTTGCAGGACAGACAACATGTAAACAACAAGGGCTCAGCTCAGCAGATTTATTGTATTGTCAGATTTATTCACTGCCACTTCTGAAATCCCAGACAATAGCTGTCTTGTTTATTTTTCGAAAAAATATGTCTGCCGCTGAATACACTCCTTCAATCACCTGCTGCTGATCCTCTCAAGCTTTCTGACATGAATAAATCTCTAATATGAGAACACGTTTAGGTGACATAGTGTCAGTGGCAGCACATTTTATGTGAGTGGCATATGTCAGAAGCCAGGCGCACAGCAAGGACACTCGTCAATGCTGGTCAATTTCAGGAATAAGTGATTTTTTTTTCTGCACACAATTGATGTCTTTCAGGTCAGATTGTGCTTTTTTAGTGCAACATAACCTGGAGATGACAGCGTATGTCCAACTTTTCATTGTACAAAATAAATTCTGGTCCCTCTTCAGTGATTTTACAACATGAAGCCATGGCTTTCTGCAGACGTAGCTCTTCTTTATGCTTACATATCAGCAAGGCAATATCTCTTATTCCTGAGGCAAAGAGCACAAAAGGTAATCAGGTCTAAAAGTCTTGGTGTACAGTGCTTCTCTGTGTTAACCCTTGACTGACCTCCCCTCATCAGGATCAACATTGATGCACCTGTTTTAACCTGTTACAGCTGGAGATACAGGCTGAAAATACATGTCACTGCTTCAACTTTCAGCAGTGGATGTTCTGTCTTGAGGCAAACGGATCCACTCCCTTTTATTTTATTTTATTTTTTTGAATTGTTCCCAGATTTAGCTCTGTTTGACTGGGGACTTCATGCTTCTATGCTGGCAGCATCCTTTTGGACGTAATGTCAGCTCCTGTGTTTGCTCAGTTTGGAGTGGCAGTTGCTTTTTTGGATGCAGAGACTGTTGTGGCTCAGCGCCATATTTTCGCTACAGCCTTCAACAATGGCGAGGAGCAAAAAAGGACTCCTTTTGTGAACCAGGCCACTGCTGACATCAAGGTATCCCCCCATCTCCTGTTTCTTAGTTCTGCTGCACCAACAATGTGGACGCGATTGAAGAATCATAGGAAGCTGACTGAGTTAAATGAATTAAAAAGCCTCCAGTTCCCTGCCCAGCAGCAAGTCATCATCATTATCATCATCATCAACAGAAGAAGAAGCAGTGGACCTTGACTGTTGGTAACAGAAATGATCAAACCATTGCACGAGCTGCTGAGTCTGATGGAGTTTTATCTTAAAACCCTCACTGTCTTCTGTTGTGTTTGCATGTGGATGAAGCGCAGGATTAGCATGCCCATTCAAACACCTGCACTGTCAGAGTTATGTAGTCTCATCCTGATTGACTGAGTATGCAAATGCACATTTTCAATCTGTTTGAAGGTTCAAAGTTGAGTGTTCGGGGCTTAAAATCTTTGTAGGAGAGCAAATAGTCTTTTGGAGATATGAGGCTTTCACTGACCAAGGGAAAGAAAAAACAAGAAAAAAATCACTTAACAGTTTTTTTGATATGTCCCTATATTATCCTTTGTGGCCCATGGGGGAAAACCATTGTGATTGCCCCATTGCTCTTTTAAATCCCCTCGATTACTGTGTCTGCATTTCAAATGCCACTCTACAAAGTACACTACTTCTGCAAGCCTCGGAGCCTTCAGGCTAGAACTATTGTGCACTAACTGGGGATTATAGGCTTGTATTTGCCATTTTCTCCCTGTTATTGGTCTTTGGTGAATAGCTCCATTTCCCTTGTATGAGAGCTCTCCAACTGTGTAGGACTGAGCAGAAATATCTCTGTGCATGGTGATGCATTGAGCACCATGCTGAATTATTGATTGGTTCTCATGGATGATGATGATGATGATGAGTGGTGTGCTGGGTTAGCTCTGGGCTAGGCGCTTTGATTAAGAAGAGTACCCCCTCCTCTCCTGCTGAGAGAGAGAGAAACAGAGACAGTAAGAGGAGAGAGACGGGGATTGGTGAAATCTAATACATTTATCAGTGGACAACAACACTCCAAAACATTTAGACAGAGAGAGAGAGAGAGAAAATATGGTAAAGGGAAAGGTGTATGTAGGGGGATGTGTAAAGTGTGTGGATAAGGCTGATAAAAAGGATAAAGACGAAAATACAAAGCATACAAATGGGAAAACCCCACTGTCAAGACAGTAAATGTTTTACAGTCTATGGGAAAGTATTCTGGGCGTTCAGCCCAGTGCTGCTGGGGCTGACTAGAACAGGGTTGAGTCAATTTATTTATTTATTTATTTTTTTTTGCAAAAGTAACCTTACTAGGTTGATGTAGCATCACCTCCACCACCAGAATTCTGTTCAATTTCCATGTCATACCTTCTCATCCTGCTGTGCAACTCTGAATAGAAACACTTTGTCTGGTTTCAGATACTCTAACATCTAACTTTGTGTTTCCAGTCCTGATTCATGAGACTTTTTTTTTTTTCCTCTGCATTGCTTGATTATTTTTGCGCCGCTGTGTTCTCTCTGATTCACTGTGTTTATACAAGGAGCATAAATGTCAAGTCCAATGGTTTTTTGAGAAGCTTTGTTGGTCTAGAATGTATCCTGTAGATCTGCAGATTGTTTTCAGTTTTTAAAAACTTTGAATGACTCATCGTTTATTTTGACCTTTTCAGAATAAATGTTTTCCATCTCTGCAAGTACAATTCAGCAGTTGCATAATTTGGCACTTAGTTTTACAACATTTAGTTGCTGTGAATTTAATCTGCGTCCTAATAAAATTTAAACAAAATGAAAGCGTCATTACCTCGATGTTGTTCTGTCTTCTCTCTCTTTCTTCACTCTCTACCTCCTTTCTTATCTCACAGCTCTACAGCTTCTTTTTTTGTCTCACTTGTCTCTTTCTCTCTCTTTCACACATTTGTGTTACCTCGGGTTGTTTTAAAGACACTGGGGGTTTCTGTCTAAATTAGAGCCAGTCAATAGAGAGAGAGTGTGCCCTAAGGTGAAAAATAAGCTCATACTGTGCTAATATATCTTAGCACTGATTATAGAGAACAAGTACATGCACTTTTGTTTGTGTGCAGTTGATGTATGAGGATGCAGCTGTGAGCATAAACCCAACGTGTAAGCTGAGTGAATGTGAGCATCCAATTTCTGTCAGTTTTGATGACCAGAGGCTGAAGCTTCAGGGGAAGAGTCTGCTGAGCTCAGTCTCTCAGGTGCACAACATCATGAACCAGCTCAGTTCTGTTGTCTGACCTCCTGCTAGTAACAGGGTAGGACACGGATGAGGGCACGGCCATCCTGAGGTAGTCACTTTACCTTAGAAGACAATGGCGTCTCTACTACAACATTAACTACGTGCTACAACCGTCCCTTCTAGCTGTTTGTCTTTATCTTCCTCTTTCTGTCTCTCACGATTTGTTGATCCTCTTCATGGATGTACTGAATAGTTTGCAACGACTCAGCAAAAAAAAAAAAAACATACTCAGACACACATTTACATACAGAGAGAGAGAGAGAGATGCTGACTTGCATGCAGCACGAACCCTCATGTGCTGCCTCTTACATATATCATTAATGTAACATGGGCTTGCCTTCGCTCTTAGACTCTATTTTTGCGTGTAAATATGATTTTCAGATGTAATCCACATGGAATAATACGCGTGTGTGTGTGTGTGTGTGTGTGTGTGTGTGTGTGTGTGTGTGTGTTGTTTAAGCCATGATGAATGGCAACTTACATTAGACTTTGATTAACTGCCACCAAGGTCAGATTGCAGTGGTCAGCCAAAAGGCCAGAAGCTGCTCAAGCTGTCAGGAACCATGACACACACACACACACACACACACACACACACACACACACAGACACACACACACACACATCCGCCCACCCACTTCATTTCTCTTTTCTGCAGGATTTACCTTATTTGTCTATACTATATATATCTCGGCAGGAAGTATTACATTAGTCACAGATCACATGCTTCTTTGCATTAAAGAGTAAATATTTCCTCTGAATTCACATCTCCTTCTCTTACACACAGACACACACACAGACACACACACCTGCCCTCTTTGCCACATCCGTCTGTGTTTTTCTCATCTCTATAAATTAAACCAGCTGTATTCTTTCATAATATTATTCATTAAAACCGAAGGATAGTAGTTTTCAGTAGAACCAATAATGATAATAATGGCAATTGTAATGGATTTAATAACATGACATAATATAAATTTGTCACTGTAAGGGAAAGATGGAAAAAACCCAACAAGAGAGGAAATCATCTTGTAAGGGCAAAGCAGACGGACAGAGAGAGAGAGAGCCAAGACCATGAAATGAGGGGAAGAAGATTAAAAAGGGTAACCTCTATCTCTCTGCACTTATCTCTCCACTCAGTCCATTTCATTCTTTCTTTCAACACTCCTCTTCACTTACTTCTGATGGCTGAGCCCCCTGCCTGAATAATAAGAACAGAGAGTATTCCTCTACACCTCATTTATGGGCAGGATAGAAACTTACATCTAAGTGATTGTCAATGATTCATCATCATGTCCGTCTTATCAAGCTGCTTGGACATATAATCAAATTAGAAATTAATTCCAATAAGGACTGACTGACAGGTTGGAATCACACGCTTTTATTTTTCTCACTTTTCTCAAAATCAGCTTGACTTTAAATGGCAGCATTTTTGCTGTGCAGCAAATACAAGGCTTATGAATCTTTATGGTGTGCGACAGCCGAGCACACATCTCAGTGTATTTATAAGTAAACGTATGGAGACGTGGATAAATGATTCATTTAGACACAAATGCATGGACACACAATGAAAATCCACTGGTATAATTACACAACCAGACAATAAACAAACTCAAATGTCTCATTTGCTGTAAAATGAGGCCTCTTCATTCTCACCTCAACCCTAACCCTGATTTAAACCTAATCCAGGACTCAATACAAATCTTAACCCAACACAGGCTCTTCAAACGACAATTTATCCGTGGTTTGTTATGTTTTCTTCATCTCTTCATGCTTGTGAAAACATACGCACACACCCGTAAACATCCCTCTCACAGCCTCTGTTGTCTTTCTCCTCATCGCTCCGTCTCCTCCAGTGTTTCCTCATCTCACTCCATCTCCCTCTTTTACGACGCACTTTCTATCAAACTGTCGCTTTCTTCAGCTGTCTGCGGTGTCACTCACACTTTACTGACGACTGTGCCGTATCTTGGCCCGTCTTCCTTACTGTCATTTTTCTCAGTTTCTCCTCTTTACCCCTCTCTCTCTCTCTGTATAGATGCCTCTCTCTCTCTGTCTCTTTAATGAGGTCACCTTGTTGGTTACTTGTGAATTTCCTTCTTATTTACATAATTGTATTCACATGAATGTGTGTATTACCAGAACTGATACACTCAGAGAAAAACCGCATGCTACATTTCAACACACGTGTAGGTGATGCTCAAAGGTGTTTTATGGTCCCATAAAAACGTCTGGTCCCAGTTCTCCAGAAGGACTGTGCTGCTGCTGCTGCACCGGCAGAATAATCTGGTGGATTTACATTGTATGTCTGGCAGATTTCCCAGCTTGTCTTCCACTGAGGCGAACGTGATGCGTGACTTTTTGGGAACTGGCTCTTTATGTGAACCAAAAAAAACAAAAAAAAAAACAAAACAAAACACAAAAAACACAGTGTTCACTATAATTAGCAGCAGTGAAATGCTTCAGTATTTATTGTTACATGAGATCACCATCACATGTCTAAACTTCATCTTAAAGAGTATAACACATTTTATGATATTAACAAGTCAAAGTTTCTCATCAAACACATCACTTCCTCCTTACAGTTCACAACACAACAACACAGTAATAAGTATTTTTACTTGAGATTGCCAAAAAAGACGGACCAAAAGAAAAAGCCCATGTCCTTTCTAGTTCACCCATGACCAATAAAGTCGTAGCGTAGCAGTAGGTGCATGTGTTGTCTGCAGATTAAAAGCCCTTGAACAAAAACCGGACCAGAGAAAAGAGCAGTAAGTAGGCGGGTGCTTTGAAGAAAACATAGAAATGAATCATTGTTTCTGCTGGTGAAGACATCAGGGTTTGTTTCTTTTTATAAAACAAAGTACAGGGATCTGTAATGTATGAACAGGAAGGTGAGGTGAAATGTCATTTAAACGACATATTTTTAAAGCAGCAAAAGTCAGTCGTCGTCTCAAACAACTTGTTTGTCTACTTCGTGTTGTGTCAACAGCTTTGGCTTTTTCAAATGAATAGAAATGTCATTTCTATTCACTCATCCAAGGCTCTTTTTTTTGTGTGGATTATATCTTACTCATCTGTTTTTTATGAATGGTGCCAAACACTGTGACATTGATTTTAATTTCATATATCCTTTTACTGCCACACAGTGATTCGTTCACATGGTCTGTGGGTCAGCATTGTGCTTCAGCAAATTCCTATATTCTCCACATTTCACTGTTGCAAAGTGAAGCTGTGGTAGTTTATGATGTGATTATTTATTTTCTGTTTATTTGCAGAACGTTGACGCTGTGATTGTATGTCTTGCTAGGTGAATGAAGGTAAAGCAGAGGTTTTAATCATGGAAATGATTTGGACCTTCTATCAAAATGACCTCAACCCTGACTTCTTCTAATAGAGGGAAGACACTTGTGAGCCTGCGGCTCTTTTCCTGAGCAGGATGTGATTTCAGAACAAGCTGTGCTCATGCATTAAACACAAGCACACAATTGCTTAATAAGATATTGAATTGGTTTTCATGGGAGTATGTGACTTTATTACTTAGCCTTGATGCCTATACTGTACATAGAAACTACCATCCATGGCAGTGACCAAGTAATGAAACAAATTAAATGTATTAAAAATCTAAGGTTGTGTTGCGATTCAATGCTCCCAACATTAAGTTGCTATATAAATACTCTATATTGTTCAATTAATCACACTATGTACTAAGAGACATACTCTTTATCCAAATGACAGGTACAAACTCATTACCAACCAAAACCAACATTTAGATCAATTTTATGCTCCTGTAATAAGTTAAACGCTTTATTCTTCTATTCTCACTCTATGCAGTTATGTAGACAAAATATATGACCACATGACCAAGCAGTTCCCTTTTTATTACCACGGCTTTTAATCGCAAAAGCCACAAAATTAGCACTGGGACTTATGAAGTTGTGTTTAAACTTTTAAAAGCATCCATCAGCAGATGTGAGTTGACATTTAAATGACAGATATGAAGATGTATATTCATTTTTATTCATGTCGGAAGCCAGTTTGACTCATGTGGTGCTTTTTCCTCCAGGAAGGAAAAGAAATGTCATGAACATTATGTCGACTGATGTCAGGAAAGAGCTTTATTTTGGCGGTCAAAGGGTCGCTGTGAACTCAAAAGTGGCTGTTTGGTCTTAATGCTCTTTGATGAGTTTGTGGAGGTGGTAATTGTTGTTGCAAAATACCATATCTGGTGAAGCTTCTGGCAGCTGTTTAAAGTCTAGTTGTCACTAGTCGACTTGTCTGGTGGACTTGGTCCTCTGATGGTTGGTGAATCATCAGTTAATGATCATAATGTGTGAACAGCCCTAACGACTCCATCAGAGCCTGTCGGGACCTGGTCTGAGACCGGGACTGGATCTGTCATGTTAGAAAACTGGAGGAGTCTGAAGAGACTGACAAAGAGCGACAGCCAATCAGAGGAGGGATGTGAGATAAATGCTGCTGCCGTCTCACTGATTCACTCACAACCACGTTTAAAAGTCTGACGTTTTAACGCTTTTTCTTTCATTTTCACTTTCTACAAACTCCCCACGTTTGATCCAGATGTATGTCTAGTGTTGACTAGGTTTAACCAAGCATTTAGATTTATGAGACTGAAAAATATATGAGACAGTTGAATAACATTTTATAAAGGAAAATAACATAGTTTCTCTTACATGCACATGCATTAATATGGACCAATCCCCTGATTACGGTCACTCTGTGGTTTGAGCTGTGATCCAGTCCAGTGTCATTAACATGTGTCAGATGTTCAGTTGCTTTTAAGGCAAACTCCAGTTCACCAATGGGAGGTTTTCCTCCACTTCCTTTGGAATGTTAATGTTAATGTTAATATAGAGTTGGCGTTGCGGAGAACAAAGCAGAGAGAATCATGTTTGCTCACAGAATCCTGTTGATGTCAGAAAGGCACAGCTTTTATTTTTCTATGGGTGTGAGAGGAGGGGGAGGCAGACAGACATGCACAGACTAAACTAGTCAGAAACGATGAGTGGAATATTAAAATCTTCCCAAAAAAGGCAGATAGTAATTTGTGTGTGTGAGAGTGAGGAGATAGGTTGGAATAAATGACACTGAAATGGAAGAGATGGCACAAAACCACAAAGAAGATATAAACAGTATGTAGCAGTGAATGGACTACATCTATTGCTCGGCTCTGAAATATCTAATTCGCGTTTCTGACATCAGCTACATTAATTAGAAGCAATATCTGGGCTACTGTGCCCTTCCCCGGTGTCATTCAACCTTCATTACAACCACTTTGATACTGAAATGAAACAGCCTTCAGCCGCGCTGTGGCCATTATATCACAGAGGCTCGCTGCTATTCAGCCAAAATTACATAGTCAAGTTCCTTTTGGGTTAAGCTTGCTCTGTCTGGGTGAGTGATTTGTGGCTGTGTGTGTTTGTGTGCGTATGTGAGTGTGCATGTTGATGTCAGATCGAAAGATTTGTTTATGTTTTAGTGCTTTCACATAGATTTGATTACACGAGCAGAGTCAGAACCCGTGTGTGTGTGTGTGTGGGACACAAAGAGAGGCATTAAAGGACATTGGGAAAAAAAAAAAAAAAAACAACAGCCATTTAAAGTAGACAGGAAGGACCCTCAGGCTGCGACAAATTAAAGAGGCATCTAATAGAGTAGCAATGACAAAGATTGTAGTAAAAACAGCAGGGCAGCACGATGTGGGCAAACTTTAGTAACCTTGATATTTATGCCAAATATTTTGGTGCCGATAAATACTTTGACTACGGGTTTCAGCAGTGAAAAAAATAACTATTATTCTTCTTAAAAAAAAACCATTAAATAGATATATAAAATGCTGTTAAATATTCACGAATAACAGAGAGTGATTTCCTCTTCGCCACCAAAAATTACTGACCCTGTCTTTTTCCACATCAGAGCATCATAATAACACAGTTTGACCTTAGGTTATCAATTAAAAACATGTTTTTAAATTAACAAGTTTAAACAACAAAAAACTAGTTTCGCTCAAAGTGAGTTACAGTCATCACATTCTGTGGAAATTCGGGGAATGGGGCATGCTCCGTCGAGCTCATGGTGAGAGAGCTACTGGAGCGGGAGAGAAGGCGATAATTGCTTCATCCAAAATCCTCCACGCTCGTGCTCCCCACTCTCTTGTGCTCAGTTCCATCCACATGTTCTGTTCTGCACACATCTTTGTCCACCATTCAGTACTCACTGCTCTGGTTTTACCTATATACAGGGAAATAAACGCTGAAAGACCCACTTAAAGTGATCATTTGGAGGCAGAACTAAAGGATACTTGTGTATCTGCAGGACAAACTTACTAACACAGACCCAAATGCAGCTGACAACAACTTGTAATCTATTAAAATATTCAATCCACATGAGGACGATGTGAAATTGGTTGACACCTCCCAAACTGTGTGTAAGAGTTTTTAAAAACTTGGCTTTTCATTGTTATCCTTTGCACATCATCCTACGACATCACAGTCAGACTTGGTTTTTAATTTCTGGAGAGTATTTTTGCTCGTGTGAACTCTCATTTAAATCAGTAAAGGATATAACGCAGCATCTGGGCTTTTATGTAATAGAGGCTGTAATAGGTCTGCTAAGTGATTTCAAATTCTGGATAGTGAAACAAGACCAGGGATCAGCAGCAATTTAGTCAGGGCTTTTGTTTTATGGTTATTCACCATAATAGAGAGAAATGTGTGCAGTGCAGTGAGACTAATATGCAGTTCTTTTGAATTGGAGTCATAACACTCTGGCTTAGTGCAACTGCTGCATGTGAATAATTTATAGATGTTGGCGTTTCCTTCGATGTTACAAAATACTGCATGGAAAAAAAAAGAAAGAAAAATTAATTTAAATCTGACATAGTATTTTGAATTTGATTGGAAACTCTTCCCTTTAGTTATTTGAGCACCAAGAATAGCGCTGCTAATTTCAAGTGATGAGACGTGTTAGTGTCGGTGTCACTGCTCAATATGTTGAAGGCTTCACACACTCACACTCACTCACTGCTCACGTCTCACTTCAGAATCTGTTCCACTGAGTGACACCATTAATCCACTTTTCTTCACACTCTACCCACCTTCTCGTCTCTCATCCTCCTTTTCACTTTATTGACATCCCTACTGTACTAACCCTCTATTCATAAAACAAGAATTTAATTTTAGCGTGACTGCGTAAACCTTCTACCTTAAGTGTTTAAACGCAATATTCAGCCTTGAGGATTTTCTTTTATGAGATTTTTTTTTTCCAGTGAAGAAAAACAAACATATTGTGTGTATCACTTCCATTTTGTTCCAGATATTTATATTATTAAATATATATTACCTTTGATTAATGCACAGTAAGAAGCGCATGTCCTTGAAAGACGTGTGCTGCAGTTAAATCACATCAGTTAGCTGCCCAACACACACACGCACACACACAGTCCTGCCTCTTGTCCAGCCTTGTCACACCACTCGCTAACCCATATTCACACACCCAAATGAAAAGAGTGCCTTTGCTAAAATTTACAACCCCCATGCATCTTAAGCTTGTATGTTTATTGCCTGAAATGGCAGGATGAAATCAAATTCATTACAAGGCCCTACATCATTCTGAGCTGCCTGCCAAGGGCTTTATGTTCACACTGCTGTTAAGTCAGCTTTCTACCACGCTCAGAAATACAGAACAGGAAGTAACCTTGTCTGTGTGTGTGTGTGTGAGAGTGTGAGTTTGCTTAGCATGTTAGTTTTGAGGCCTCTGTGTAATACAAGTGTCAGGTGAGGGTTGTTAGCGAGAGTTCGTAAATATTTTCATCCCAGGACTCTGAAATTTCGTCTCTACGGTATCTATCTGGGCTCATTAAAACATATTGCTTCTCTTGCCTGTTTCCCATTTTGGATCAGGACCTCCAGCAGCAGCAGCAGCAGCAGCAGCCAGGTCCGCTCTGGTACTGAGTTAACGTGTAGCAGGTTTATAAATTACAAGTTGCAGAGTAGCGTTTGGGATTAAATTTATAGCACTATCGTTATTTATTTATTCATTCATCACTAGAACTAGCTCTCGCCAGGGTCATGACCAAAAAGAAAAAAAAAATCTCTGACTCTCTCTCATTCACTTCACTTTCACCTCCTCTTAACCCTTTTATGCTTTGTGGTCCCAGAATTACTGAACGGCCATTTTTTAAGCATAACTAGTTTGGATGGTTTGGCCACTCCTCAGTCACTGCAGTAAACAGTCCTTGAAGGCAGCAGTTGGCCTGAAAAGAAAGTATGCGCAGCTAAAAATCCTTCCATGATAAAATAACTAATAAAATATAGGATTTTTTTTTTTTGGGTTTCTTTTAAACTTTGTCAATGTTACACACTTAACGTGTCAAAAACTTCACCACACATCCATGTGAACTGAAAAAAAATTCTACTTCTACTTCTAGTCTTATGAGGAATAAATACACCTACCTATAACCTATACTTTCTGTCATCGTCTCCTCTTTATTTATGTATCATCTCTCAGCAGAGGGTCTTTGTCCCCCTGCTCCACTACTCCAGATTTTCACCCAGAACTGTACTGAATGGGATTTCAGCTCGTGACAGATTTACTAAAAAAGTCTTCTACTTCGTCAACCCGCTACCGTTCTCTGCTCCGTCTCCTCTGCCGTCACCGCTCTCCTCCCCATCTTTCTCCTATCACAATATTCCTTTCTTAGACCTTACCCTCTTCTTTCCTCTGTCAGCCCCCCTTCCCTCTCTTTTTCTCCAGACCTCACTTCCTCTTTCCGCACTCCTCCAATAAGAATGACAAGATAAGAGATTGCATTTCTCCACTCAGCAGTCCGAGCTGGAAGACGGTGTCATGTTTAAGGAGGGGAGTACCTGACATCACACATCAAACCTCCGTAACATTTCAATGGGCTTCCTATTTCTCTCCACCACATCTTGTCAGACATCAGCCTATTATTGACAGATTGTGGATTAGAGCAGATGGAGGAGGGGGGACTCTGGGCTTTCAGCAGATTGCTGCTATCTGTTCACTACTATCTGCAGCACAGAGTGCTATGGGACAAATGCTTGAGGAAGCAATAGGATTTTCTCTGCTTGGATGACTGTATATAAGCAATGTCAAGTTGTCATACAGTGCAGACTTGACAATAGGTACATGCAGAGAGGTGGGGCTAAAGGGGAAAACAACAAGAGGAGGAGAAGGAAAAAAAATCAAGATTTTAAACTGGTGAACTGCTTCAACAATATCACATCAAAAAAAATGAGTTTGCTCAGTTGCCACATTGATGAAACTGATAATAAGTCAACAAAATATTTACTTAAAGATTCATTAAAATTAATTACTGAACATAATTAGAGTAATTTGGACGCACATGTATCAAATAGACATTAGATATTTTATAGGGAAACAGCAAACGTCTCTTTAACAGTGGAGACTAACACTGCTTTTACTTTAGTTGAATTTTTCCTACTATTTCCACCACTGGAGTTGTTGCTGTGAACAGACGTCCCCAGATGGCCCCAGTGTATAAATATTATATTCACTTCAACTGTAACTTTAAAGACAAGCTCTGCAGCTTGTTTCTAGTCCCGTCCCAGCCACAGTTACATTAACACTACAGTCAGATAGTGACATGTGTATACCCATGTGTTTTCCTTCTCTACCTATCTATCCTTTGAACTAACTGTATATTTCATCATGTTGTTGACTGCCCCCTCATCCTCTCCGTCATCAAACTTTCTTCATTTAGTACTTTTTTCCCAGTTTCCCTTCAATTTATCTTTTTCTCTCTTTTTTCTACCTTCTATCCTGTCGGTACTTAGCTCCACTTTTTTCTTCCTCCCCTCTGCCAACTTAACCCCCCCTCAACAATATGTCTCCCCCTCCTCAACCCCAGCCTCGCTGTTTACCAGGCGTCCGCTCTGTCATCTGTACTATGACTGATGCTGCGCTGATGCCATCCCTCTCCGCAGTGTCACCACTCCTCGTTCAAAATTCAATCATTTAGTGAAACTGCAGTCGCGCATCATCTCTCATCTCCACCATTCTGGCTCTGACTGAAAGGCGCCGTTGGCATGGCCTTCTGACGCCCTGTCTGGATAATAAACAGTTTGGACATTTGAAGCATTTTAACTGTGATGTGTTTTGATGGGTTTCACTGGTCTCTTGGGATGATAGCAGTCACAGATCTATTTTTGGAAGTGGTTATGGGTGGGGGGGTTTGTGCTCAGCCAAACTCAGGCTAAACTAAACTGAGCTGTGACACCTGAGACTCCATATCTGTTACCTCCTGAGCTGCTGAATGTAAAGTGATAGGAGTAGTATCATGATGTATGTCAATCAGAAATGGATTTGGCCAACGGCGAGTTTACACAAGACAGAAACGGGGTTTAGATTTGACAGTGAGGGCTTGTCCTGATGCTTATCGGTCATGTCATCTGGCACTAGTGTCATCCAAAAAATCCTTGCTAACATTTTCAAAATCTTTATATCAAAAAGGAAAATGTCCGTAGTGGCCATCCTTCCTCCACCACGGATATGAAAGGAATCAGGTCATTAAAGAGTTTACGAAACATAAAGGGCGTCAAATTAAATTTAAATAAGTCTTTTCTTTAGTCATGAGATTTAAATTCAAATCCATTTCCTTTAAAAGAAAACTTCAAATTCACTCTTAGTACAAATCTTGCTCACCTGACTCATTCAGAGTTTTCTACTCGTTCATACAATCCCCTCAATCCTTCTCGCTATTTCTCCTCCACGTTTATCTCTCTACTGCTATTTTCTTTTCCACACTGTGATTCTTTGAATTTTTGAAACCCAGCAGTTTTCTCTGTCTGAGGCCTCCCTCCCTCTCCCTCTCTCCTCCTCTAACCCTCTCTCCCTTTTTGTTCTTTGTGCCTCCTCCCAGACATCTCAGATCTGAATCTTCGTCCTCCCGGAGACTCTTGTCTCTTCTCCCTCTGTGTGTCAATGTTGTCTTTGTCTTCTTGCCCTTTGATAGTCTCTCCTCTTTCCAAATCTTTGTAAAGGAGATGAGGTTATTTGTCACACCCCCTGTTGATCCATATTCAAACAAGTATGAGTGTGTTTATCTCATCTAAACCATAACCCATAAAACTTTAGTCTATTTTTAAGCTTTGTGTCTTGATTTTCCTGAAAAAGTTCTCTCTCCGTTTCCTCGTGTTCTACACCTTTCACCTTTTTTTCATTACTGCATCTGCAGTCAAAAATGACAGCGATTGTGCAAAAAACACTCTCCCGTTCTGTACAGATATCACTGCCACCACCGTTTTTAGATACTCTGACTTTGTTTCATTTTTCTCACCCCTCCCATCAAGACAGTCGAGTATGTTATAATTAGTGCATTTTAAAGCAATAGCATGAATAGTGTCCGTGGTATTGTAATGATTAATGATTGTGGAGCTGAGTTTAAAAGCAATTCATTTTAAGACTGACACAGTCTCTGAGTTAAATTAAGTGAAATAATGTTTTTCTTTTCTTCTACTGAAATACCCAGACCAGCTTTTGTCCTTTAAGTGCAGGTCTGGGATGCTGGAAATCACTGCAGAGCCTTCTGAAGGTGTCATGGGTCTAATTCAATGAAACATCTGTGAAGGAAGGTGCCAACTTGATAACCCTGGTGTGCAAAAGCTCGAGTGTGTGACTCACACATTCAACACTGTAACATTCAGATAAGGTGTCTGGTGAATGGTGCCGCCTTTGTGAGGGTCCTGTGGATTTATTGTTGCTGCGCATGATGTCCTCTATAATCACCATTTGGGAGTCAGTGTGTCGTTCCTTGGACATCTGAATTAGGATGCTCTATGTGAAGGATGTCCTTGGGTGGTTGCACAAAGGATTATAACATTAAATCTTGTGTAGACAATGTATTGTTGCCCCTCTCTCTTGTTGTCAAATGAAGAACACAGTGTAACGTTCATTTTCTGAAGCTGTGTTTAATACATCCACTGAAAATATGGAGTTTTTTTTTTTAAAGCTGATATATGAGTGAGTCTCCAAAGATTTACATGACTGTGTGATTCTGCTGTAGCTGCTCAAAAATTCATCCGAGCTCCGTCTTTCACAATCGTTGTTAACAATAACACAGGGGAAATTTCACAGGTGCTCATATCCAGAATGATGTACGATATGTGGAGCAGTTGAAGGTACAGGGGACCAGCAGGTTGGACGTAGGTATTCAAATGCAAGCAGGTGGTGGCGAATAACTAAAAACCTGTGGAATATGTCATACTTGAGAGCTGAATAGTGGATGGATGAAGAGAAAAGGAAAATTAAGGAAAAATACCATTTAAAAACTCACCATAACCGCTGTCCTTCCATCTTTTAGTCCTTCATATTTTCTGCAGTCCCAGTCAAGGTCTTCATTTTTTTTTTTTTTTTTTTTTTTTTTTCCTATTTTCGATCCTTCAGGCGTTCGTCTCCACTCTGAGGTGGTAATATGAGTCACTGAGGAAATGCCTCACAGCACAGTCAGAGTCAGAGACAGATTAGAAGAAACCCTGTGATATGAGGCAGATGTCAAGAATGACCTGTGATTACCTGACTCAAAAATAGCCTGAAACCAACGTACATGCGCTGCATGTATGGTGTGATGACACACAGAACTTGTAAAAAGATAGTATGTCTTTTATGTCTTTAATAGCAAACACAGTAGTGTCTTCACCGTCCTGCTGGTTTTAACAGATGGCTTTAAACATGAAGTCTAGCTGTGTGAGTGTGTGTGTAGCTTGTTTCCTCCTTGCCGGTCCTTTTTTTTTTTTTTTTTACTCCTCGCCTTAGCGTGCTCTCACCGCAGGCTTGTCACCTTCAACATGAATCATGCTGAGATGTGGACGGGAAAGACGAGTAAAAAAAAAAAAAAACCACATGGCCTGAGTCTAATCAGATCTGAGGACAAGTTCAAAAGTTGAAGGGTTAGAGATCAAAAGGTCACCTTGTAGAGGATCAACGAGTCACAGGTCACATTATGTTACATATGACACACAAACCAACCGTCACAGTGAACATGGATGGTTTGAGTGTGTGTGCTCATAGTACTTAGACAGGAGAGTATATTCTTTAGTGGAAGTATTTAGTCTTGTATTTATGCTCACTATGAGTTTATTTGAGCATCAATCTCATTTTTGAAGCAAATTAATCAGTGACAGGGCTCATTTGCATGTATGTCTGTGTATCTATATACACGTTGGCAAACTAGGCACATTAGTAGGTAAACAAATCAGGGGGAGACTCAGGTCTCTGTTTTGTCATAAATCATATTGACAGTGCTTAGTCACTCACACACTCAGCTGCTCAGTGAATCAGGTGGTGACAAGCTGTTGTTGTACCAAAATCAGCAATGATCAGATTTAACGTTACTGTTTAAAATCGTTCTGAGTTTGTTGGGTTGGCGAATGGCGTGGAAGTGGTCGTATTGTAAAATAATGCAAAAGAAATATGGCCACCTGCCAATGCACAATGTACCAATACTAATACATGTTTACATTCACATGGGCGTCAGTGTGAAGTGACTCATGCTGTAAATATTCCTTTCAGTCATGTTGTGTTTTAACATGAGTAGTGTCGATACTGTCGCTAATGTTAGCCTTTGTGAATGTTGTGGATGGAGTGCTGCTGCAGCAGATGTCAACCGATGCAGTTCACAACAATAATGGAAACATTTGAGGCTATGATCATGTTGTGATATATAATTAACAACTGAAAATCACCATGCAGATCCAGATGTGCGTCAGATCAGTTGGATGTCTTTCCGTCTTGAAATGCTCCGTCGCACCGCTGCTTCTGGTCGTCCCTTGTGGTCGTATCCTCACTTGCTGCTGTTAATCCACATGTTGTTGTTATTGTTTACTGTGCCAGGATTCTTCTTTTCTTGGAAGATTTGTGCTGGACTGGCACCTGTAATGTTTTTATACTGCCCTCTTCAGTCCCAGATGAATCACATCTCCAGTATCTATGGCACCAATCAGCTGTAACAGTAAAAACCAGACACATTAAGTGAGTAACTGCTATGAAATAACAAAGAGCCAGAGTCTCACTACATCTATATCTACAGAGACCCCAGCCAATGCCACAGGACACCCCCACAGCACCTGTGTCCATGTCCTGACAGGTCAGAGTTATTTAGGCAGTAAGAGGGATCCAGTATTTTTCTGTAAAGGTCATTTAATTCCCATTAAAATCTCTGTGACACAGTGAATATTTGCACATATAAGAATCCATCCTCAGTTTAGATTTGAAGACTCTGCATCATTAAATACTCAGAGGTAAATTGTGAAAATTATACAAAAGTTTGATATGTGCAAATTAAAAAAAAGAAAAGACAACCCAGAGCTATTTCTCTATGGAGCCTAAGTCACACAAAACCTAAAGTAACATTTGCTGCCTGTCACTAAACAGAGCTCTCTCCATGTCAAACATTATCTGTAAAATTCACATCATATGTGAAAACCATGACACATTTCAAACGGGACCAGAAGATATTTTTTCTCTCCATAGATGCTAATTCATAATTTTTACGATCAGAGGATCCGTGGACCAGAAGTAGATGAGTGTGATGTAGGCTCCACATTTCTCTACTTTCTGG
This sequence comes from Polydactylus sextarius, assembly GCA_016801845.1. Lineage (NCBI taxonomy): Eukaryota > Metazoa > Chordata > Actinopteri > Polynemidae > Polydactylus > Polydactylus sextarius. Next base: position 2,424,886 of record CM028924.1, read on the forward strand.
GGTTAGTGAAGTTAAGAAAAACGCAGTTACAGAGTTCAACCAGAGTTCAAACGAGCGTGACTTCTCACTCCAAGAAAAATTTGTATGAAAAAGAGCCTGAGGTTTCTTTGGGGGGGCTGAGGCAGAAGTGATGCAGTTTAAAGACCCAACTCAGTTTAGCTACTTGTGTTCATCACCATTTTACTTGGATTTACTGCATCCTAATGGAGTCGGTGGAAGACTGAGGCAGCGCAGCGTCCCAGAAGTGTGAATGTGTTTTTGCTGTTTGCGTGAGTGAGTTTGTGTCAATGCGTTTGTGTGCGTGCGCCTCTTCCCTCCTCCACAGCTCTGCTTGGTATCACTGCTGTGAAAATGAGACCCCACTTTGCATTCAGCCATGCACTAACATGATGTTACTCAGTCCTCCAGCTTTGAACCGCACCACCGAGGACTCCACAGCTCAACAGCGTACCCATCATGTCTCGCTATGATGAATAGATAATATAGGAGAAACGTTCTAGAGGAACAGTATGTGAACAGTAAAAGCAGAAGGCTTTCAGGGCTGATATTCAAAGACAAGTAGAAAGGTGTGTGTAGAGTAAGTGTATGAATGAGAGTAAATGAAAGCATCAGTCAGATAACAGAAGAATATGAATAACAGATGGTTGAGAAAAAAAGTAAGGAGAGAAAATCCCACTAGAGGTTCAAGAGTTCAATGTCTTTGTTGAAAGTAGAGAGCGGGCACAGAGATGAAAAGGTGGAAAAGTTGTGAGTGGTCTGTACAAGGATGAAGAAGCTCTTTAGCTCGTTCTGTCTTAAGGCTGTGTCAATCAAGTCTGAGTGTCATTCATCCCCACATTCATCCCCACCCTTCACACACACACATACTTCTTGTCTAAGAGATAGGAAAACACAAAGTGCCACATCTGTATGTGAACTCTCTGGCGGGCATGGGCGCTTGTACGGCTGGTGAATCAGTTTCTTAATAACAGAAATCCTTTGCTGTTTTAACTCTCTCTCTGTCTCTCTTTCTCTCTCTTTGTCTTTGTGCAACTTACAGAAAATAAAAGAACACCTTGCTGACAGAAATGTATGGGGATTTAGAGAACGAATGAGAGGAGGTGGAGAGAGAAGCTTTAAAAAGAAAAATAAGGAAAAGAAAGTAGAAAAAAGGACTAGAGTGGTTCCAGTAATAGATAGAGAAAGTAACAGAGAGAAAGAGGTTTGGCCTTCCCATTGGGACACACACACACACACACACACACACACACACACACACACACACACAGCTGTGAAAGTATAAACACCACATTCAGATGCACCATCTCATAATGGGGAACAAGCTTGTTAACCACACACTGCCTCAGTACTGAAAATCTATTACACATATTACTTCTCTCCCTGGATGCAGAAAGTGGTTGAAGTTTTCAAAAAATATGTGTTAGTGTGTATGTTTGTGTTTATGCTCTTAAAAGTAGATTTAAGCCATGTATATAACTGCTGTTACTCAGGAAATCTCTGTCCAGGGAAAGATTTTCTAAAGCACTGCTGTTGTTCAGTTGTGTGTCTGTCTACGTCTGTGTGTGACTTCTTTGTGGAGGCAGCAGCAGTTGGAGAGCTGGAACGAAACTTTTAAATCCCTCAAACTTTGTGCAGTCACACAGATTTATAAGTACATATAGTTATTTGTATTTGGAATCATTTTATATATTTCATCTCATAGTCTCAGGTTCTTTCTGTCTTTGCTCAGGTATTGACACTGTTCCGTACTCCACGTACCTGAGCTGTCTAAGCTCCATTAAAGTCGTTTATTCATGGTATTGTTTCTAGAATCACCGTGTCTGCATGACTGAGCTTCTCCAACATTTGTTTATTACAATTAAAGCGATGCTATATTGGTACGAGTTGCATAAGCTAGAAAACTAATGGATCCTTGCTGAGAGCGTGTGTGAGTGTGTGTTTGTTTACAAATTGACTTGGCTAACATGCTAGTTGGCACACTACTTAGCTTTATGAAGCTGTAATTTTAAACCAGATAATAATCGTGCAGTGTAGGGATGGAGCAGGGACGAGGAGGTGTGTGTGTGTGTCTGTGAATGTGTGTGTTTGTAAGAGTTCAACAGACGCAGTATGATTAGGCTGCAGTTTCTGCTAGCTGTTTATCCCCATTACTGCTGCCAAGGAGCTTACCAGCTAAATTGGGCGAATTCTGGTCCCCAAAACAAATTACTTGCTCTATTTGAGGAGGGAAATCAAATTAAGAAATTAGCACCGATCCAGGACTGTACCGGCGTCAGTAAGACTACTAACTCTTAGTTTAGATTTCATCGTTATTCCTTCGGCTAAGCTTAGGGATGCAGTTTAGGTGCTAATGCATATGGATTAACTTAAACCTCGCTAACTGTAAATATACTCTTGAAGTTTTGATTAAATACTAAAACTCGTTTGTACCTACAGGATCGTGTTACACATAAATAGGGCTGGTGAAGTCTCGCCTTTTGTTCTCCCGCTCCACCTCGAAGACTAATTGCCTAATCGTTTGAAATCCTGCACCAGTAATATAGGCTGGACGCCTCTGCAGCTCTGGAGCACGGACTGACTGCTGTAATTTCAAAGACACAGTTAATGTGTTGTAACAGTGAGTTTAAAGCACACAAATTGAAAATGGTTCTTAAAATTAAATCAGATATGCAGTAAATTGCATGTCTTTGATTCAAGTGTTGCGGTGTGATTATATGGACTTTACATAATTATCACTATTAAGACCGTGATAAACTTTGATGAAGACTGTATTAGAACAACTTTGCTCAAATGCACAAAGTTTAAGTTTAAATAAAGATTGATAACATTTGCATTTGCTGTATTTGTTCATGCGTGCACAAGAGCAGTTTGCAGGTCCTTCAGGAGAAATTACTTTGGCTCTGGTATTTGGTTGGTCCACACATTACTGCAGACCTTTGAATGGAAGTAGAAGAGAGAGAGAGAAGGTAATCGGGAGTAAAGTGTTGATGGGAGGGATAGAATAGAGACTGCAGAAAAGAGGAAAGCATTAAAAAGAAGTGTGGTTAAGGTGGAAGAGAGGGAGGGAGACAAGGGAAAAAAGTGACGCAACAAATGAAATAATTAAATCAGTGTGAAAAAAAGAGGACTAAGCTTATGAGGTGAGATACAGACAGAAGGAGAGAATGAGAGAAGAGGAATCAGCAGCCATACATCATCTGCCTCTCTTTTCTGGTACCTTTCTTTTCTTTCTCCTGCTTAAATTTCAACTACCAACTCTACCCATCTCTCTTCCCCCTGTCGCCCTCCCTGTTTCTCCCAATGCACTCTCACCTGAGCAAGATTAATCGTTCCAGTCGAATCACATTACCTCCCAGCCTAACGCCAAACTCCCCATACACACACACACACACACACTAACAGAGAGAGAGGGAGAAAGAGGGGTGAGGTGCTCTCTGAGCCAGCGACACAGGAGGGTGGGGTATTGAGGTAGTTGAATGCATGGATGGTCTGCTCATTAAACTCATCACATTATTTTAGCCCTGTGCTTTATTACAGTTAACTGGGACACTAGGCAGTCAGTCAAACACACGCACACACACATATACATGCACGTACACATTCCTGTGCACACATTTGTCCTGAACTGCAGGTTTGCCATAATGTGTTTATGACGTAGCATGTTTAATTTGAGGAAGATGATGATTCATGGCCCCCTGATAACAATGCTTCATCATCCCACAGCCCCCGTGGCATGAAGAGAGAGTGTGCAGGGCAGGAAAACTGTTGTTAATGGGATGCTAATCATCTCATAACCTGGAAAAAAACGGGCTAACAGACACAACCCCCACATGCAAATGTGTTTGTCTGTTTACTTGTGTGTGTGTGGTGGCATAGTCTCACATTTGTGAGTGTGTGTGTATCTGTGTGTGTGTTTGTGTGAAGGTGAGGGTGAATATTGATCTATCACTATGTGCTCCATCACGCTGCCAAGCATAATAAGAAAGAACGGGACACTAAGCAGGTGTTCTCCCTCTCTCCTGCTGATTTATAAAACATATGCACCAGAGTAAACACCTCAATCACTGCGAGGGGCAAGACTTAGTGAATTAATAAAAGTTACTTGATGTTGGGACAATAACATGCTCTTGTTTACGTATACAATCTCATAAGACATTCCACATGCAGTTTTAAGGTGCTGGGAATAAAAACAGAAATAATGTCGTCTTGGCTCAGTGGGGTCAAAGGTGAACTAGATGTGAGTGAGTGTCGACTTATCTTTTTTTCTCAAACCACCTGTAGAAACTTACACAAGATACGTTCTCACAAACTAGAAGGTTAATAATGTTCTGCTTTGTCTAAACCCTGGAACGTACTCACATATGTTCTGGTTCAGTTGGTGTTTACAATAAATCCTGAGTGTTTTTGTTTTGAAGTCGCCGGGATCACCCGATTTCTCCAGTTTACGTCAGTCACATCAAGATGATTCACATAAGCTGTCAATCATTTATATTTATACCGCAGTGACTCAAGAGCAAGTAAAAAAAAAAAAAAAAAACACCCACTGATCAGTTTGAGTGTACGAGAAAACTACGTCTTTCAAACTCTCTTCTCTCTTTGGAGACGTGAAGTGTTGTGTGCTGGTCAGCTGCTGGTCTGGATGTTTTTTATTTGAATAAAGATGTAGTTGATGGGGCCACTCAGGGTTATTCTGGTCCAGTAGTTGCTTCACTGTCCACTGTGTGAACTATCCTCCTCTGTTATCTCAAAGAGACACCGACTTCTCCAACACCTTCATCTTTCTCACTCTGTCTCACACTCTCCACTGTCCGACTCGTTTTATCTCTTGCATCTGTTTTGTCATTTTTCTCTTCTTGTTCAACTTCAGCCTTTCTTCCCTCCACTATTATCTGTCAGCATTCATTTTTAATCTTTTTTTTCCTCCTTTACCACTGTCATTGTTTGTTGTTTACCCTTCTTTCACCATCTTTTTTTTTCCATCTCCAACACAAACATGTTTCTCTTTCTTTCCTTCCCCATTTTCCACCTTTGACACGACTCTCCATCTCTGCTCCGTGTCTCATAACCCTGTCAATCAATCAGAGGTAATATAGTTTTATTTGACATGTGTCCCTGTGTCATTGGCCTCTGATAGACAGGGCTACTCCCACCATGGGCACTTAGTAAAATGAACAGGTCCCTTAGGATAGAAATAGTTAATAACATATAAATCAGATTGATGATTGATGGTATCGCCTGCTGTCTAATCTCGTCATGTGCACACAGATGGTGATGGTGCTGAAAGATGCAGTATGTTCGCATGAGCAGATGTGTATTCAGGTGTATGTGAAGATTAATGGAGAGGTTGAATAGACTGAACACGTTAAAGGTTAAAAATATGGATGAATACAGGTGGCTTCGTTCCGGCCATCGTTTTAATTTGTAACTAGAAGATTATACTTAACAGTGTAATGTGTTTGATGTGGAAATGCAGCAACCAAACAGGGCAAGAAGCAAAAACATCACCTTGCTCCAACCTTGACCTCAGTACATACAATAGTTGTCTGCTCAAACTTTTCTTGTACAATGAGAGATTATTAGCTACATTTTATGCTTCCTTCAAAGACATTTTCTTGATTAAAGACCAGAAAAATATGACAATATGAAGCAATGTTAACGTTACTACTCATTTTCAACTTCATGTAGCATCATAACTAACTGTTTTTGTATTATCGCCAGCCAGTGTTCAGCCACTGGTTTCCATTGTTTTTACGGTTCAGTTTGTGGTAAAATATAGTTTCATCTAAACCATAATCTTTGTCCAACTAAGGTGGTTTTATTGTGTAAACAAAACTGCTCTGATTCCAGTGTGAAACTGGTATGATTGGAGCAAAAATGTAGCGCTTCCCTCACTCTGCTGAACATAATCCTGGCACCAAGCACAATATTTGACAAATTTTATTTAGCAACTCAACCAATGCACAATGGCGTTCAAATGTGATTTCTAGAAAACACGGTTGGAAAATAAGACTCAGTCACAGTTTTGCTTTTCCTCTCTCGGCCTCTGTGCCTGCAGTTTGTCCACAGCTTATTTTGATTTTTCCAGCTCTATTTCATTGTCTCATGATGCTTTTAAAAGTTTTCATGTTGAGGTTTTAGTCTCCAGACCTTTTAACAGCCAAGAAATGCTGGTATTTTGAATTTGATTTAATATCATTCCCAGTAGTTACAGTAGTTTTCTGTTGCTTTTAACTCACATTATTTAGCTTCCATGTGATTTTCCATCGTAGTATTATTTTGCTAATGCAAAATTAAACTGTCTGCAGTTATTTATATGTTACCAGTAATATTGTAATAATACAGGTTGTTTTGAGTAAAACTCTCACGTGACACATTTATGTGTAAAAAGTGAGGAAGCAATTGAGGAGAGAAACTGTCTTCAATTACATAACACCTATGAAATGGGATGTTATTTGCAGAAAAGGGATGAGAATCACATTCGATTTCCCACAAGTCAGATCTGAATATGCATAGCTTTATTATCATAACATGATGATTGCTTCCATGTGCATACAACTGTAATTCTAATTCATGTATGACTGAATGGATGGTTTATGTAAACTAGCTTCTGAATTATTCATACTATAGATGCTTGTCAAAGGCTAAATTTTTCTGCTGTGTGCTTGTTTATGTTAATGTGCGTGCATGAATACGTGTCGGTGCACGCGTGTAAGTTCTGCATGAGTTCAGTCGGTTTGTGTCTGTGGAGGAAAAAAAAAAAAAATCATGCTTGTGTAAGTGCATGATTGATTAATATGTGTGTGCCCGTCGTCAAATTATTGTCATCAGCTCAGGATAGTCATTTGGGCTTGACCTCATGTAATGGGGTTTGACAGCCAGTGGCTAAGACAATAATTACAAACACATAGACAGCCTGTATCAAAGCCTGCTGACTAGAATAAAAATAATTTTAGAGCTGTTGTTACTAAATAGAAGCAATTAGCTGCACACAATACTAGATTCAGAGGAGGAAAAGGAAACGTCAACTGCAACCGGTGAAATCCTGTCCGTCCTTTTAAATCAAAGAAGGTTCATTTGTGCTGAATACATGAGAGGTAAAGATTGAAGGTGTGACTCGGTCCATGCATTCCCTTTTTTTCTGCTGTACTTTGTTGCATTTCCAATATCACAGTGAGTCATTTTCTCAATTTTTCCCCCCCCTCATTCTCATTCACCCGCTCCTCTCCTCTTCTCTTCTTTCCTCCCTCAGTAGATGTCACTGCAGTTCCACCACCAGCCAGGGGAGCGGGCGGATTGCAATGCATCGTGGGACACAGACGCCCGCAGGTGACGATAGCAGTGACGAAAGGGACTGGAGGGGAGGGGTGTAGGTGTGGAAAAGATATAACGAGGGGAAGAAGGGGACAGATTAATGGAAAGGGAGGGGGAGGAGACAGCAGAGAGTCTTTGAATCCATCTTTACAAGTAGCTGTGGTGGGTTTGAACCTAAAAACAAATCTTTCATATGTATCATCACGTGCACAATCCAGCTTCATTCATGTACAAACACACATATACCATACTACACACAACGTTGACTTGACCTGTACTTATACACAGAAAGGGACATATTCCAGAGATACAATTAACTGTTATCCCACATCTAGTATCAGTTAGTAATGAAGAGATAAACTGTTATGGCATCAGGGGAAATGTGAGTGAAGATAGAGGTGTTGTTGACTTGTCTCTGTCAAACAGATAGCAATCTGCCAACCCTCCAGTGTTCCACCACTTCCACTGATTGGAGCCCAATGTAATTACTTTATGCGGTATGGGAAATGAAAAATATCACTGCTCATCTAGTGACATTTCAAGCAACGTTTTACTTTGCTCAGTACACAGAACTTGATGTTCTGTTTGGCAGGTTAGTTGTAGGTTCAAGGGTATCAACAATGTCACACTTGTTAAGTTTTTCTCAGCTTGATTTAGTCATGAAGAGTAAATCTTTTGCTTTTATGTTGCGTTTAGTAGTTTTAATCACTTTCAAGATGTGTGGGAAACGTGTCTTGACCAGTGTTATTTGAGCAGATTCATCCTGCTGTGATCAGGACCAATGGCAGATATTTACAGTAGCAGGACAGAAAATATTTAAACCACAGATGAAGACTCCTATATACATCATCTCCATTGTTTTCTAAAGCTAAAAATTCATCTGTCACCATTCCTGTGACATGCAACAGTTCATGGATGATCAAATTTTTAACTCCACGCAAAAACTCTCTGTGTTGAAAAATAGTTTGTCCATGAATCAGTTGATCTTTTACACAAATTGTCCCTCCAGAGCTCAGCAGCTGCTTGCTCTCTGTCAAATCAGACGCTCTTTTGAAATGTTCTAATTAATCATGCTGCTACCTTTGGATCTGCGCTTAGCATGCAATTCCCACAGCTAAGACAGTGAAGTGCCCTATATATAAGGAAAAAATATTAACACCTGCATGACTTAATGGATATCTCTTAGTTATAAAGGGAAAAAACATCCTTACAAATGTAGAGAAAAGCTAAAATAACTATTTTATAAGGTTGGAAATTCAAACTATAACACAACAAATCTCTGCAATAAAGTTCTTGGACTCAAAACCTGAGTGAAGGGATTTGATCCTCCAGTTATTTTCCTGAGTAATTTGACATTTTCAATGAAAACAAGTGAGTTTCACTGGCTCTTTCGACTCTCTACTATTCTACTACTCATGGTGCCAAAACAGTGTTTTGATGGTTAGAACAAAATCCAGCTCTTTTCTAATCGATGAAGTGGACTATTGCCCAGACTTGATGTGTCAGAAACAGGACTGATGTGGTGATAAACTACGTATCTACATTTATTAGTAAGTGGCAGTGTTTGGTAAGAGGCAAGAAAATGCGACTGGTTAAAAATTGTTTTGCCAATACTCCACAGACGTGATTGCCAGCCAAATTTGAGCATTGGATAATAACCTTGTTGGTTGCTTCTCTACTCGCCTTTTGCTCCCTTGTGCACGTACATGACTGTGTTGGGAGTTTCCACACCATAGTAATTCGACTAAACGCAATTGCACTGCTTGTTTATGGTGTGTTTTTAACTTGGACAGAAGCGATCTTGGCAGAATTTGAACAGTTGTGTATGAACATGTTCTCTGTTAATGTGTACTCAGTCTCTTGGGTTTTATGACATATTGTCATCTGAGTGTTTGGTTGCACTCACTGGATACTATTAAATCCTTTTCAAGTACCTGTTTCACCAGAGAAAAAGAGCAAGACATGTGTGAGTGGCTCTGCAGGAGTGAATGTATGTTTATATCTGAGTGTAGACCTTTACCGCTAGTGTGGGTGCGAGAGTCTGTGCGTGCCTGTGTGGTTGTGAGCATTTTTGTATGTCACAGTTCAGCTGCAGACAAGTGGAGAGGAGCATTAAACGCCCTCTTCCACCACTAATCAGGGATTAGACAGTGTTTAAGAGCATAAGAGAGGACCATAAAACAAATGACTGTGTGTGAAAGAGACGGTTGAAAACGCCTATGAGGGAATGAAATGACTGTGTTTTTTTTTTTTTTTTTGTTAGTCATGTCTCGATAGTGCCATGAATGTGAAACAAGCCTTGTTCTGTTTTTTTTTTTAATTTTTTTTTTTATTTCACTGAACTTTTTCATTTAATCGTTTAAATTTCTTTTTTTTTTACATTTTTTTTGTGCATTCTTCCTCCACATTCACCTCCGAAACAATTTAATATTACTTTGAAAGTCTTGGAAAAAAACGAAGTTAAACCCTTCAAGTCTAACCAGCGTCGCCAAATAATCCACGACATTGATCAAATATGTTCAAAACTGTGAAACCACCCTATCAGGATCATATTTCATTGTCTTAAAAGCACCTGAAGCAAACGCGCCTTCATGGAAGCAGTTAGATGTGCTCTTTCATTGCCGTAGTGTTTATGGTGTGAATATACTCTCATAATGTATTCAGGATAAGTCATTCGCTGGCTTTCTTGCAGCTAATGGTGTAGTAAGCTAATGCACAATATCCCACAAATTATATCTTGACACAACTGAGAGAAAGGTGATACAATTTTTGCTGCATGTACATAAATAGACATTTGACAAGAGGTTGGGAACAAGGAGAGAATGGGGTAAGGTGGAAATGTGAAGGCGACGGAGAGAGAGAGAGATACATCTAGAATGAAAGGGAGAGAAAGAGATAGTGGCAGAAGGTGAGGAAGGTAGTCTTCCTGTGGATGTAGAAATGATTAATGTGAAGCTGTCACAGAGGTGTAGAGGGGAAACCACAGCGATGGGGGAAGAGTCATGGCCAGGTGCAGAGAAAAGAATATGACAGAGGGAGAGAGAGGGAGGGAGAGGTATGATGGCATGGAGCTCGGAAAATGGTTCAGGACAAATGGTAGAGAGAGTGAAAGAATGCATGGGGTTTGGTAGGAAATTAGAAGAAGAGAAAACAGCAGATAGAGAGAACGACGGAGAGAGCAGAGACTTCTGAGAAACAGAGGCGAAGAGTTCAAGATAGAGACAGATGGGGACACCAAGACAGAAAGAAAAGAGATAGCACTATCTGCTGTGATGATATGGTTTCTGTATGAGAGCCATTTCTGTGTGTGTGTCTGAGAGGAGGAGGAGGAGGAGAGAGAGTGAGTGAGGGAGAGAGACATCTGGAAAAAGATCAACTGTGTGAGAAGAGTGAACATATGCTCTTTGTCAGAGAGATGCCCTGATTGTTAAGCATGATAATAGCGCGCTGCCATAAATCTCGCCTCTGTGTGATCCGCTCACCACATTGTCCTGTAGCTACAGTTATTGCTCAGCTTCCCCTTTGACCTCACTCGGTTTTATTACCCCGTTCCATCAAATGGTTCTCAGTTGGCCACGCCAGTCATAGAATGTCTTTGTGATTGAGAGCTTGCTTTGTAACATACTGTAACACAACAGTAATTTGTGAAAAGGGATGGTAATGGGAAATAAGATTGTTTTCTCAGAGCCCCGTGTCCAGGCTCTTCCATTTGTTTAAGTTCGACGTGGCAGTTGATGGATTTTCCACGATAAGTGGCGAATCCATCAACGTGCACTCTAAAGCGTCATGCACACATGTAGGCAAGGAAGGTGTGAGCACATTCACCCAATCACACATTGTAAAGAGATTCCAGTCTTCATCACACTTAGTTGAATAATCTACTCTTCTTTAAAACTTTGATCATTATACCCAGTTATTCAGAACCTCTGGAAATTTTGGAAATAACTCAAATAGCACCAGCTATGCAAGTCTATTTGTTATAGCTTTATAAAAAAACTTAAAGCTATTTAATCAGTAATGAATTAAAAATGAATCAAGAGTGTTTTAGCATTTTCAGGTTTTGGTTTCACAGTCTGCAACTTTAATGTTGTGGTTCACTCTCACTGGTCTCATTAGTTTTGCTTTCCAATGCAGCAAGAAGCTGTTTTCAGCAAAAAAGAGAGAAAAAAGTTTTAAAAGCTAAAACTATACACTACCTGCTCAGCATCATACAGCAGACAGGAGGTAAAGTTAGCAACTGCCTGGTAAACAAAGTGCTAAAACAATTCACTTTGCCACAGGTAACTAGCAAACCAGCAACATTTATCTTAGATCTGCTTTTATATCCCAGAGCAGCACTAGCTGCTGATTTTAAATTGTTGTTTGCAAATCTGGTATCTTTTCCTCAGGGTTTTTTGGTTGGAAAAATTCCCTAAAGTCTTACTTCTTGGTATCAAGTTCTTAGAACGGATTTTAATTGTCATTTTGTTAATTGTTATTTTGATGCAGCACTTGACTTTTCCTCCACTTGAATAGAAGGTTTTGTGTACAACTCATTGATGCTTGTCCTTTTACTTGCTTTTCTAGATTTTAGGTATCCAAGAAGGAAGGCTAGATCCATTGCTGCTCATTTCAGCATGTACTTAAATATTTCAAGCACCATTAAAGCACCAGATGTTTCCAATAAAGTAATTTATAAAACATCATTGTACTACAAAAGTAAAACAAACCAAAATCCAAAAACCAAATGTTTTTTCAACGTTGTCTGAATTGGAGGGGGAATATTTAGCCTCACCTTCTCTCTAGCAACTCTAACAACATCTCAACTCTAGCCTCAATTTAACCTTATTTTCCCTCACCAAGTTGAAAGTTGGTTACTCAGAGTAGAAGAGAACTTTATGAACACTGTGACCAGGCAAGTCAACTTCTTGCCAATAAACTGCATCATCTGAGAGTGAATCAACTTATTGTTGTAGTTTTTTTTTTTTTTTTTTTTTAACTCAAATGTGTACACTTCAGACTACACAGTAGATTTAAGTGTCATTGAACAGTTTTTTTTGTAACCCTGACATACCGTCCCTTTCTCATGACATTAGTAACTGAATAACCTTGAGGTACTCGTCACCCAGAAGGAAACCTATGCAGTGATATCATTTATGGAGCCAGGTAAATCTCCAGAGCCAAATGAACTTCAATCAGAATTTTATAAGAAATTCACAGCTGAACTGACCCCATTTGTGTTTAGTTTTGTTTGACTCTTTTGAGAGTGCATACCTTTTATCATTTAACAAGGTTTTTATTTCCCTTTTGCTTTACAAAAAAATCCATTAGATCGAGACCAATATCATCCTTTAAATCATTCCTCCGTCCTTTATTTCCCTAACCATAGTTAGGCTGAATGACTTGTCTTAGTATAGGCATTTAGAGTAGAGTGTAATTATCATTTAATATGACACTGGGACTAATTCATCCTTAGACTAATTCTTTCTTTTCCTATGTTAACTTATTGTATAGATGTCATTCAGCTTCTGTAAGTAAGAAGGAGTGAAAGTAAGGATGTGACAGGGTTCTCTAAGTATGTTAAACTTCACCAGGGTGATGGAGCCACTTGCAGTTGCCATGTGTAGCATCGGGACAATACAGGTGATATGGAGAGGAAGGGTTGAGAAAAGCATTTCATTATATGCAGACGACTTACTTCTGTTTCTCTTGAAACCAGCCACCTCCTTACCTGAACTCCTCACTTTATTGGAAGTTTTCAGAGAGTTTTCACTAATTTACTGGATATGTGTATACTGTAAAAAGGTTGCCAGACTGTCACAGGGCTGATATTTGCACATACAAACATTCACATTTAATGGGAATTTAGTCATCTGTAACTGGATTTCTTTGGATTGTGATGAGACCAGATTACTTAGAGAAAAGACATGGGGAAATGTGCAAACTCCACAAAGGTTCATACCCAGAACTTTCTTGCTGTGACGCGACAGTGCTAACCACTTAGCTTAATCCTTTGATGGTTATTTTTGTCATTTCTCCAGACCTGGATTTAACGATTTAACCAAAGCCAAACTGAACTGCTGACTTTTACTTCTTTACTTGCTTGATGAGTCATCTTAAGTGGGAAGGATTCAACCCCTCCTTCCCACTCACAGTGGCTCAGAGACATTATCTCCTGTCTGAATCTAGAGAAGATTTGTTACTATCCAGGGAGAAGAGATTTTGTGGCACCCCTTCTTGACGTTTTCTCTGACACCTCTAAGTACATCTAAGTAGTTCCCCTCATTGTTTTCCTTTATTTCCCTTTATGTCTTTTCATTCATTTCCTTACTTTTTTCAATTGTTTCTTTCATCACTGAGGTCGTATTCTTTCTTGGTTCTCTCTATATACTTCTATACTACTTCTGTGTTATTTGTCAAAAGAGATACCATCATGATATATTTGAAAGAAATCATCTTAAACACTCATCTGTGACTTCAACCAAACATATCTGCTGGAAAACTGTGTTACTGCTGTAGATATATTTCTTAGAAAGATGTTGCTCACTGTGGCAATCAATGTAAAACCCTGACATTGATTGTGATGATTAAAACATTATCATGACCAAGAGAGAATCAAACTGCAACCTCTGTGTTCTGTGCCAGAAGTATAAGAATCTCATTTCAATACTTGAATACTGTAAGTAAAAAATAGCCTTGGAACAGGACTTCAGTTTATATTTCTTTTTTTTGCTGCCTTTAACAAGCAGCATTTCCCATAAGCTCTAAACCAGCAGGAATTAAATGTTTCAGCCTGACCAAAGAGGTGAGATCAAGTTCAGGGGTTAGTTCAGGGACGTATCTAATAGCAGCTAACAGGATCTAACATTGTACTTTGAAATGTGGAGTAACTGAATTATTATTGAATGTCTGTTTGTCTTAAAATATGGAAAGTAATCTCCATGGACACACCAGTTTACCTTCACTTACAGAGGCTGGTGAAACAGAGCCTGGACATGATGAAATACTCATACAATACTGGTTGACGAACACTTGTGTAAGCATTAATTTAGTATGAGTCAGAGCAAAAGTGCACATAGAATGGACAGTTAGTAGATTAGTTTTAGATTAGATTAGTAGAGATTCTTCAACATGTGGAACAAGATGTTGTTGATCTTCTACCAGTTTGTGGCCGTGAGTGCCACCTACTGTGCCATTCTTGCCATTCATAATAACTTTATTCTATTCTTTATGCTGTCTGTCAGTTGGCACATTTATGCACATTTTATATTCTGTCCTTGTGTCATTGTTTGTGGTATACTGCTGTCATACCATAATTTCCCTGAGGGGATCAGTAAAGTATCTGTCTGTCTATATCTAATCTATCTCATGTTGTATTACTGTTGTGAAACCAAAACCCTGAACTTATAACACAGCATTATGAGACAATACCAAGTTGGTCGAAATATCTATGTGTCCCAAGGACACTTGTTTTCACAGGGGCTTCAACCCTGTGGAATAAGTGTATCTCACTATTCATTGCATCACTCTGCTGCCTGCAACACTTGATGTCATTTTAATGTCTTCTTGTGTTTTATGTAAATTTTCAGATATACTGGCAGCCTGTTACATCAGTCAGTGACTGGTCAACAGCCAAATCATAAAATAAAGACAACTACAAAAAAACATCAGTAAATGAATTGATAAATGATAGAACTTGATTTCTCTACCTGTGCAGTTTTATCTTTCTATACAAGACTTGAGAGATTTATTGTGCAAAAATCACATCTGTTTTTATTAGACAGTAATTAGAAAATCAGAAGTTTTGTTCTTGTAAGAGTCACAATAAAATGCATTGAACTGAGGTGCAATAAGAAACCCCTGTGAGCTCCAAAATGCTCAGCTGCATGGTCGTATACTCCACTGGCTTTGAATTTTAATCAGGTGAAACTGTAAAATCATTTTTATGACATTTTTGTTTTTCCTGCAGAGGTTGGGACAAACTAAAAGTATAGGTGGGATGAAATGCAACGTAAGTTGTGTGCTTGATGTGAATTGTTACAAGTTGGTATACACAAGACTCACAAGGATGTAGTTTGTATTCTGTCTGAAGTTTTGTGCCACCCTGCCTCAAAAAAAACGTCTTTATTAGTCTCAGTGGAGGTTCAGTCTTTGGGCCAAGAGCTATTTCACTGGGCTTTCCATAGAGAACAAAATCCTCTAGGAAAAGAATAAAAATACAGGGGTCATATTTATTTTACATGGTCATCAGAATTATAAAGCCATTGGTCTTTGCTACTCTACAGCACACACTGCACAATATGCACCATATACACAGAGAGGTGTTCTATATGTATATCTTCCTGCATCTGCCAGAGCATCTGTCACACCCTGGTAACAGAGACACAGTAGCATCCATAAGAATCTGAAGCTTTAGCATATTTAGTGTCACTGAAACAAAGTGATGCAGACTTATAGTTATATTGGCGATGAGCAGCAAGACCTCAGTTACAAGTGTATAAATCACAAATTGAGTACTATTTGTCAGGGACGGTACAAATTGCTCCGTTTCTCTCTCAATTCTCCTGCCACAAGGACTTTTTCTCTTTAGCTCCCTTTGTCTCTGCTACTCAGTTATGTAGAAGTGTTTCTATCTATCTGTCCATCCATCTGTCTGTCTATATGTCTGTCTATATGTCTATCTTTCTGTCTGTCTGTGACTTCGTTTTCCTCCTCCCATAATTCGGTGCTCTCTTTCTCCCTCATTCTCATTATCTCACTGCAGAGTGTGTAGGTGGTACAGAGTACATGATGGCTGATTAAATAGTACAAGCAGCACATACTAGAGGCTTCATTAGTCATAAAAGGCCAATTCACCAACAATTAAACCAGCTTCACTGACTTTAATGACACCACAAAGACAGCATGAGCTTCACCACTTTACGAGATAAAAAGAACCAAGACCATTAAAGGAAATATGGAAAGAGGGATGAGGTTACGTAGGGGAGAAAGCTCAGGCTTTTAGGGTGAATACACATTTGTTGGTATGTTTCTAGCCAAAAAAAAAAAAATAAAAAAATCATTGTCCACACTGCATGACATGTAGGTGGAGAGGGCAGTGTTAGTGCTCAGTAGGGAGTTTAGTTCTCTTAATCAAACTGTTACACAAAATATAGTAGTTAAAACAGATGACAGTTCCCATCAATGTACAGACATTAAAATAAAAATACAACACTGGAAAGAAGTTCTTGTAACTTCTGTGTCACTGTTTGAAAATGCCAAATCATCCAGACTAAACAAAGTAATCTAATGTCTGTGAGAACTGTTCAACAGTTTATTGTTATTGTTAGTATCTCTATACAGAAATAATTAAATATCAGTGAAAAGTTTCCACAACATGACTCCACATCATCTCAGTTCTTCATTGTATTATGTTCAAAACACGTCTGGTATAAATAAACATCAAAACTGAAATACACAGATACTGTAGTCATCCAACTGAGCAGAGTGTGGTGACCTGACGTATTGTCCTCTGATAACTTCTTTTAGACTTTTTTTTTTTTTTTTTTTTTTTTTTTTTAAATGTGGTCACAAGTAAAATTTCCCTAACTAGATTGCTATCTTCCCTCTTTCATCACCGTCAAATCTGTTTTCACTTCTTCTCCTTGTGAATCCATCAGTCTTGAAGTTTAGTGTTACAGAGCAGGATGTAGAGGTTTTAGACACTCTGGCCTTCCTGATTTAGCATGCAGGGCCTGAGGAACAATGCCTTTCGATTAGGCCCGGTTTTGTAGGAGAGGGAATGACATTGATTGGCCGAGGGAATGGGGATTGACATTGATTGGTCCCGGCTTGTTTGTGTGGGCAGGAAGTGATTTGCATAATGCAGACATTCATAGTCTGCAGAGGCTCTGTACGTGGTAAACCAGGCCAGAATATAAAAATTTGGATTTAACGGGGAAAGAAAGGCATCTCTGAGGTGGAATGTATGCATCTGTGTTCATTTTGTCCTGATTGAAATCATAAGTTTTGCTCAATTTCACAATTTCAACAGGTAGAGACATTAAGAAATTCAGCATTTGACAGCAAATGCAGAAAGACAGTAATGATATAAGTTTGTCATAGAGTCTAGAAATTCAGACAAAATCAAAGAAACAAGAAAATGAGACAAGACAGTATGAAAGGAAAACAAAAAATAAAGCTCTGAGTAAGAAACAAAGAGAGACTGATAAAGAGAAAGGGACAAATGCCAGGGGAAGAAGAGAGAAGAGGAGAGAAAATCAAGAGGAGACAAAAAAGTAAGAGAAGAAGGCAGGGGAGAAAAGAGAGCAGGCACAGGAGAGAACAGAGAGAGTGCTGTGTCTCCTGGTTGTCTTTGTTTACTGTGACAGGGACAGGTGGAGGCTGACAGCAGGACCTTTTCAGAGAGCCAGTTAAATAAAGAGGGGATGGAGGGATGGAAATGAGCAAAAAGAGAAGAACAAAAGAAGGAGGGAGATTCCGAGACTAAATGCCAGTCCCCAAATGGCTGCCAAGCCTTCTGTTCGCTTCCTTCTCAGAGTTGTATCACCATGTGGTTGATCAGCTGCATAGATCAAACTGCCACGATTAATTTGACTACCTCTTTGTCTATTACTTAAAGCATTACTTTCTGATTGTGGTGTGATCAGTAGTTTTACATGTCAGAGTTTTATATGAGAGCAACGGTGTATGCATCTGTTGGAAAACATTTCAAACATCAGTCAGTCAGTTGGACGTTTAAGGTCTTTGGTGCAAAGTGAAATATCTGGACAGTTCATTGATGATAAATTCTCCTGATGTTAGCAGTCCACTGACTTTTGGATCAAGCGCCATCATAATGTTGACAGCTTTGATTTTTTTTTCAAAAATGAACCAAATCTCACAATTTTCATGTTTCAGGCTTTTATCCATCTATCTCTTGTCTACCTACTGCTTATCCTGTTGTGGCTCACAAATGTGCTGCATCCAGTCCCAACTGTCTGTGGGCAAAGGATGGAGTAGACCTGGAACAGGTCTCCAGTCTGGCTCTGGACTGTGGGAGGAAACTAGAGAACCTGGATAAACCCATGCAAACACAGGGAGAACAAAGCCCCAAAATAGTTCAGTAAAATATCTTAACATCAACTATAACAATTAAGGAAGACATTCATGGTTCCCAGGTGATGTACCACACTTTCACTTCCCTATATTCAAACCCACACCCCCAACATTAAACATGCATCTGAAGCTTTCAGTAAAAAGTCTTAACAACTATTGAATGGATTTCAATGGATAGAATTTGGCACAGAGCTTGGAACATTTTGTAAAAGAATTGCTTTGTAATATCTTCTCTAACTTTCATATGGCACCGTCACAGGAAGGTTTCAGTTTGTCTAATGCTTTGTTTACGACTGAATACCTGCAAAACTAAAAGCATCCGCCAGTCTCAGTTCTACTTAATGTTTAGTGCTAATATTAGGAAATATTAGCACGCTGACACACTGTACTAAGGAATAAAAGTGGTAGACATAATAAACAATTGTTTTCTTCCAATCAATATAAAGCAAATTTATTGTGAAATGAAACTGTGTAAAGTCAGTGAGATTTAAAATGCAACAGAATATCTGGGAATGTCTCTCGCTTACTCACATGTGTGAAAACACACACACACACACACACAAAGACCATCGTTTGAACCCATGGGGTTTTATAGGATTGTCTCAAAGTGATTACAGAGGATCACGGGTACAACAAAAACCATCTACAACAAAAAACAAAGATGCGTGCACAAGCTAATACACACAGGCATGTAGATACACGTGCATAGGAAAATCACACACTCACACACACAAACACACACTCTTGTCAAGCCAGGATGTCCGGCCTCTTTGACAGGGATAATCCTGTGGCATCCTGAGAGGGAGTAAAGTTAGGAAGAGACGATCCCAAACCCGGAAAAGCCGATTAGAGGCTGAGGGAACAAAACCAAGGAAGAGAAGAAACAAGTAGCAGAACGGTAAAGCCAAGCCAGCCCTGACTCAAGGCCGGTTATGCCTTATAGACCAGGAAAACAGAAGGGGAGGGGGGAGTGGATATGGAGCGTTAGGACAGATTGTAGAGAGGAAGGAGGAGTACTGCAGGGAGACATGAAGGTGTTCATGGAAGGAAGGCAGAAGATACGAGAATAGGGGAAAATGAGAGGGTGATGAATAGATAAAGAATTGAGCGGGAAGAAGTCAGTGAGAAAATGGAAAGATAGAAGAAGAGATACACATGGGACAAGAAAGGCTTGAGAAAATGAGCCGGAGAGAAAGAGACAGATAAATTGACAGGCGTTGAATATTATCACAAATTGTAAGGATAGAAAAAGTGATGGGGGAAAAGTGAGTCCAGCTGGGTTCGTATGTACTTGTCACTCGACTGTGGTTTATTGTTGAGGACTCTTTCTCCTCATTTTTCTCTGTCTGCGGCAGAGTCTCTTCCACACACACATACTTACACACTTGCAGTGTAGCCCACCAACCCCTCCCTCGGTTTCCTCATTACGGTCTTATCCATGACCAGGATGTAGTGGAGCTCTCAATATCCAGGGACGGATGTTGGAATCCAAAGGATAATGACTGCAAAGAAGGAGAAGAAGGGAAAACAGAAAATATGAGAAACTGGAAAAGAAAGTAGAAGCTTCCAGCAACGGAAGAAAATATCTTTCTTTTCATTTATTTTGTCCTAGCGCTTAATTTGTCATTCTCTACATTCCATTTCACCCGCCATCTCAGCTCTTCTACTGAACTTCCCGTCTTTTTACCCTCGCTGCCTCTTTCTCATTCTTTTCCTTTTGTCTATGTCTCTCTCTATTAATCCCAGTGCTGTAGGGATAGTAGAGTTATTTTCACCCGGTGATAACAGCCTGTGCAGAATAAGCCTGACACTGAAGGGGTCGTAATGTGTTGGAAGCAATAAAACATGAAAACACGCAGCTACAGTGTCTGCCACATGTGCACAGACTAGATCTTATCTCGTTATAGTGAAACAATGTTCAGATACGAGCAGTGATAGATAGATTGTGGAGGCTGATAAGTCCTTGAAACTCTGACTGAAACAGATAGGTAGAGCACAGAGAGACTCCAATAACAAGGCTGGATTACGTTTTCCAGTAAATCGTTCACCTTTTCCATCACCACAGAGTCAGCTGATCTACAGGGCTGAGACCTGTGGTTACACTTGTCATTTAAATTGGATTTGTGGGATCTGATCACGAACACAGGATTTAATGAGGCCATTATTGCTGCGTATGTTCACTTGCTCTGAAAAATGCCTTTTTTATGTATTCAGGGTTTTATTATTTTTTTCCCTCTTCAAATATTTAAAAAACAGCTTTTTTGATATTCCTGTCTGCTCTCTGTGACAACTACCATCCACATTACGATCACAGACGCTGACAAAAATGATTTTTAAACATGCTGTAGTTGAAAGAACAGGATTTGTTGTGCATCTAGGCTTGTCACTTCATGATGTCCTGGTGTGATTGGATGATAAATACAGCAATTAAATGACACAGACAGATACGTTCTCTCTGTCTGCTTGGCCGTTGTCCCCATATGTCTTCTATGGAAAACATGTGCATCCTTGAACCATCTGTGGATAAACAAATGAAGATTAACTGAACCATTACAATATTAACTTTCATGTACTTTACGAGTCCGTGAACACTTTTTGTTCTTTTTCTCATGTAACACTGAAGGTATTTTTCTATACAAAGATGAACTTAAATCAGATGTTACTGTTGAAAACATGTTGTTGGCCCTTTAAATGGGAAACTTTAAGACCCACTTGAGGAAAACACTTACACTCAAGACTGTAGTGCTTAAATTTAAGTGTTCAAAGGTCAACAATAGCAGACAACCACAAGGAGTCAATTCTAGTTTATCCCTGACTGATTTCCAACCTATAGTTAACACCTGAAAGAAATACCTTTGTATCTACTTGCAGTTGTAAGATAAAACAATTCTGTCCCAGTCAGCTCCATATTTCTAAGAAATACCTTTCATATGTGTTATACAAGGTGTAAAAGACACTGTAAAGGTTGAGGGAACTGTTCCAAATCATTTTTCAGTAGCTTTTCTATGGGTACATTTACTGTAGCCAAGATTAGCTTAACAAACCATTTTCTACTCTGAAGACAGCTTTTGCTTTTCCCTCGCATCTAGAAGCTGTATTCTTGGGAAGAAAGAGAGTTGTGAAAGAAATGGAAATCTACATCCAATTATGTGTGTGTGTGTGTGTGTGTGTGTGTGAGAACAATTCCCCATTAATGTGTTCTTTTTTCAGACACTGTGCAGGTGTTTCTCTTTGTGTTTAATTTTCTGGGCATTATTTTCCAGGCATGCAGGTGGCACAATTGAGAGAGAAGCCTGTGTAATACTAGTTTGGATGGAGGAGTGAGGGAGCAAAGGGGGAAACACTATAAACTGAAGTGTCATAAGGATATTAATAGAGACAGGATGTGGCCGCCAATAGCCACAGCAAATTGGATCGTGGGGTGAAAATACAAAGCTAGTCAGTCCAAAACAGGCCTATCCAATGGGAATGGCAGGCAAGATAGATTGTTGAGATGCACTTATTCTCTATTGCTCTCATGGCGCTGGTGTAGACAGGCACAATGTGATGTTTTATGATCAAGCACAACAACAAAAAAAGTTAAATTGAAATGTATGTATGGATTTTGTATTCTGCCTGTCTATGTGTAAGTGTTTTGAGAAGAATGAGACAGATAGTTTTTATAGTATCAAATAAACTTTGTGACAAAGCTACAGTATATATAGCTAAATATTCCTTCAGCCCTGTGTGAGGAAAAGCAATTTCAGTTCTTACAGTTTTAGGCAATTTAAGCCACGAGAGAGGAGAGAGAACAAACAAAAGTAATATTAAGAAGAAATAGGGAAATGTAGGCAGGGCTATTGTGGCAAAATAAACTTCTGATTGTCAAAGCGGGAAGACTTCATCATGATGGTGAAGTGTATAACCAGGAAGGGAAGGGAACATAAAGGGGAAGTAAGAGTGTGGTGTAAAAAGGACAGGAGGATAGGAAGAGACAGGGGAGCACAAGTATTGATATTTCCAGTATAAACACTCGTCCTAATGGACCCAGACAGTCGTAGTGGGAGATCGATGGGAAGACAGAAGTCTCAGCGGATGTATGGAAGGAAAATATACCTCTCACCTGCTGTGAGGAGGGCGGAGAAAGGGTGGGGGAATGGAGAGTGGAGATTAAGAGATGACCAGACGCGGTGGGGATACAGAAAGAGAGATGAGATTGAATCCTAATGTGCAAAATGTATATTTCATGAGAGCAGAATCAATAGTGATTTGGAGTTTTCTCTTTGTAGCTAGAATAGGCCAAGTACAAGCAAACACAGACACAAACACAGGCTACCTGGAAATAAGGGAAGAGGAAGAAGAATAAATTGGATAGATTGTTGGATGGACAGGTAACTATAAAGGTAAATGACAGCAGCCTGTTAATAGGAGGAAGTTGTCAGAATTGGACCTTGGAGAAGAAGGACAACATGGTGAGTTTTTACTGAAAAAGAAGCTGAGACTGAGATCCACCCGAGAGCAGGTGTTCATGGCTGAGTTGTTGTATATGTAAACTACCTCTAAGATTTTTTAACTTCAGTTTGGGTTCATTCTGGGGGTCACCTTCATTTACTCGAGAACCAATTTAACAGTGAGGATGTGAGTCATCATCATGGTTAAAAGAAAATCTTAAACTCAGGGGAAGAGCTTTAATCACCAAGTCATGATGATTAGTTGGATATAAAATGATGCAGGATACAAGAATGCATAAGTGTTTGTGTTGTTTTTGTGTGTGAGCGTAGAGAAAGGCATATATTTAAATTGCGTGCAGAAAATGACATGAAATTTGTGCCAAACTCTGTCTTCGCCTTGCCAACAGAAGTGCTATGAAAACAACTAGGTAGCTTCACGCCTGAGCTTGTTTGTTTCAGTTTATATTCGGGTCTTCACACCTCTACCACACGGAGGAGTCATAATCTGTGTCCTGCAAGGTGTGAATGTGAGATGGTGGGATTCATAGCTTGTGCTCTCTCTCACACACACACACGGACACACACAGACTATAGATAGGATATAGGAGATTTACCCTGTACTTAACTATAAACACTACTTTCCTAACCCTAAACTCACTGACCTAAATATCATCTTTTTCCCGGCCGGGGATGTGGTGGTTGTCCCAAATAAGACAACCTGTCCCCAATTTGTCTGTGGTCCCCAGAGATAGTCTATGACAGACACACACACACACACACACTTAGACACAAAATGGTGTTGTCCTTCACACCTGAATCCACTCAGCAACATAGCAGCAGGTCCCATTCAAACATGTGAACAGATCAAATACATGCTACAGTACTTAACACGAGTTCGTCTACATGCCGTGTTCACACACACATACACACACACACAGACCCAGACAGTCTCTTATTCTTTTTATGGCAGCACCTGAACTTGGCTTTAAGTACATATTTCATGCCACATTACCCCCTCCCCATGGCAGCAAACGAGGGGAAGCAACGTGGAGACCGAAGGAGGCTGAGAGACCAAGCGAGGCAGTAAAATGCAGCCTCTTTTCTTTGCCGCCAGCACATCTGCGTCAACATCCTTTCTACTTCTTCTGTCCTTTCTGTTCCCCTCTTATCTTTATCCTCCTGTTTCTTCTCACTTAATGTTTTTTAATGGTCGGGAACCAGAATGGGTCACTGACGTGTTCCTGTTGGGTCCCCACATGACAAGAGTAGTGATATGTTTTAATGAGCCTGGGACCCAGGGCAAGAGATGAAATTTCTCATTTGGGCTTCACACACTGAAAAAGTCTGCATCTAGCTCTAGCCATCTCACTCTCTCCTCTGTGGCACTTTGAGTGTTTCATTTCATTTAATTTCCTGAATTTTATAAAGTCGTTCTTAAACTTTACTGTTTAGCTTTTGTAAAATGAGGCAGCACAGATTTAATTTCACTAATTACCCACAAAAAAGTGCAGGTCGACTGTATGAACTTCCATCCATGTAGACCTTTATGCAACTTCTCAAGATTTCACATCGCATTCTGTGTATCTATTAACATTTAACTCACCTTTTGTGGAGTTCATTTGACCGAAGCCATGCTGAGAAAATAATCCCCATGTCGTATCACCACCAGACCTCATCTGTGTCAGAACAGAGCACTCTGGTCTGTAGACCTCTCTAGATGTGCTCTACATGTGTTCGTAGGTTTGCTCAGAGAGGCCGTTTGCCTTTATTTCACTGTTCAGTAAACCACCGCCTGTTCGCTTGTTTTAAAGGTTTGAAGGACGGTGGTTTGAGTATAAATGCATCCTGCGTCGTAATTCAGCGTGTACAGGATGTACAGTTCTGCTCACAACCACAGGGTGATGTGAAGTGCAATGTTCATGTGGTGTGGTGGTATTTAAATGGCTGAAAGGTTAAAACAGGGTGTTAGCTGGAGGAAAGCAGGGTCTCTGAACACTGCTTGGATTTTGGAGGAATGATTGACCATGTGCAGCATTTTGTGATAATTTACACAAATATTGGAACAAAACAAAACTGATAAGAAAATATAAATAACGCTGCATTACACAAAAGTTAATTGAAATATAAAATTGGTTTAAGGAAACTCAAATAACACGTTATATCATGGGTGCTGCTGTCTAATGAAGAAGTATCCAGAGGGCTTTAACTGCCTTTGGTTAGATAGATTGCCGTGGTCTATCTTAGTGAGAGGATTGGGAAGGTGATATGCATGGCTGCTTAGCCTTTCTCATAAAACATTTAACGAGGCTATAAGCTCAAACCTCAGTAACCTTTAATTTGACCTCTCGCTGTCAGATGAAGCTCATAAAATAAAGTTCTAAAATAGCACACGTGTGAATGTTCACACACCCACACAGGCACTGAACATGTGCTGAGACCGACGCTCACAACTTGGACGTGAAGAGAAGGGTCAGTTCAAGCTATCGTGTGGCATAAAGGTCATTATATACCCTCTTTTTTTCATTGTTCACAATCAATGGACTTTATTAATGAGATGTATTTGTGTCAATGTGAGCAGGGTCACATGTGTAACAGTTGCAATTGATTAAATCATATTGTTAGGATACTGTTCTGGGCGTGACCCTAAGGTCGAATTTCAGTCACTGCAGTGTAAATTTAACCAGTCAATAGGTGATTCAATAGCAGACATAAAACAGATGTATCTGTTTGGAAAAAGGTTTTCCAGTTCACACGTAAGTCACCAGCTAGAAATAAAATTAGGAAATAATGTGGATCAATAGAGCGATCAGTGACTCTTCCAAAGGTCAGAGGAAATAAATCTTTATCTGAATCTTTTTCACTTTATCATAGATATATTTGTTTTATTATGACTTCAGTATCTACGCTGAATCACTGTAGCTCCAGCGCTGCCCTGCAGAAACACAGCCATGTTATTGTACTGGTCTTGTATTATAAATGTGTGAATGGTCGAAGCTGTTGGCAGGAAGCCTTCAGCATCACCTGCTCCGGGAAAAGAAAAAAACAAAAGCAAAATCTATAAACGGCCGTTTTCAAAAATACGTGATGTGAATGTTTTTGTCATGTTTGTCCCAACTGTGAGTATAAATGCTGTTTTATTTTAGGGGTAATTTGTGTGTGGAGTTATAGATAATAAACACTTATTTTAAAACTGGTTTTTCAAATTAGATTCATTTGTTTTCTTTGTAGCTACTTTGCATCTAATATTTCACGTTTCACATTCTCACAGTTCATCTATTAAAATCAGTGTAAAAGCTGGAGTGTGGGACCGTTGTGTTTAAATGAACGTCCTTTATACATTCAAACCTTTGCCAAACGAGTTCACTCGCTGGGGTTTTAAATCTGGTGAGTCTGGCGACGTTTCACGCTCGGCTAGTGATGCATTTTACATCAACCAGCAAGTTTGACAGAGCTGAGGAGGATGTTCTGTTGGCATTTGTCAAATATTTCTACTAGACTATGTAGCTGTTACATTTACTCCGCCTACGTAATGAATTATTGTCTTGGAACTGCCACATGGGGGAGACAAAAGTTTCATCGCTGCAGGTTTTAGTTCTTGTGCATTTCACTATTTATTGGAGCAGTTCAGAGGTTAATCCACACACCAATAAAATGCCTCTTCACTCTGTTCTCTACCTCATGTTTGCTGTGATAGTAGCAAGTAAGTCAAATTTGATTATTTTTGTGTTTTCTTATAATGGTATTTATATTTGTCTCTTTATGCACAAGTTCTTGCACAGTGCTTACACACATTTTTCTGTCCCTTTAGCTTTTTATGTTACACTGGGTTGGGACTTGTCTCCGGGCTGTTGGTGTGTTATGACCACAAAAGTAATTCATTGTAACAGGTCAGCCTTGTGGGGAGAGGAATAAACACGTCCCAAAAATGCAGACAAATTTCCCTTGTGACCCTCTGATGCAGGCCCTGGTTTAGTGAGGGATAAAGTAGCCTCTCATCTGTGGAGGCTCACAAGCTTTGTGTCGTGGTCAAAAGAGAAAATTTGACCATTTAACAAAACACTGAAGTCTTTTTTTTCATATCTTTAGTTTGAGTCCAAATATTTGCTACATCATTAGATAAAGTAAGCATACTTTATGTATGTTTTTTTCTATAACTATGCAGCAAGTTTTAGCATTAACAGTTGTTTTAATTTTACTTCTGTTGCAAGTTTAACATTTAACTTTGCTGCCAAATATCACTTTTTGTCTTTGATGCCAAACATATTCGTTTTCAAGGAGCTTATAGAGAAAACGGATAGATTTTTTTACTGGCAGATGTATTTATACTTATGCTTTTCAAGTGGGTGATTTAAAAAAATACACAGTTTCTCCAGTGCAGAGCTGAGATATGCTCATTAATAATTACATTTAAACTTATTATAAATATGTAAACATACTCTACTTTACATTTCAATAAAGTTGTATGGCGTTTTAAGTTTTTTTGTTTTTTAGACACGTTATAACAAGCCTGTATAATTTATTCTATAGACCTCTGATATTTTTGTTCTGACTGTTCTTAGAGTCACATTCACAGTCTGAAACTGACCATAGTAAAAAAATGACTGTATTTATTTAAATATTACCACAGTGCCTTAGTGAACTTTTGCAGATTTTTTTTTTTTTTTTTTTTTAAATGAGTAAAAATCTGGGTCAGAAAGATTTAAATCACATAAAAACTTTATGATGATGCTTTTAGGAAGCTGTTAAAGTGGTCCTGTGTTATAGACAGAACGTAAAATATCAACCTGATTCTTGACCTGAATAAAAATGTGACCTCATCCACACGACGACTCGGTTGCTGCCGGGTTGTATTATGATGATGTGCGACTGAGCTCTGATGATTATCAGACTTTTGAACTTTTTGATGTCTGCTGCTCGTTTTCATCTGGTTTCTCCATCGACTGTTTGTTCCTGTCGTTCAGAAGCGATGCCTCTATTTCTCACCGCCCCCTCTTTTTCTTTCTTTTTTCTCCCACAAACCCATGTGTCTTCCCCATCACTACGACTATATATGACCACTCTCTCCGACTCTTTTTCCCACTGTCATCCTGTCTCTTTCCCACAATTCATCTGTTTATCACTCGTGCTTCTCCTTTCTCAGTCTCCCTGTTTCAATTTCTTGTTGCCATTTCTGTTTGTATTGCTCACTCTTTCCCTCCTAATCATCCCCATCCCTCACTCTCTGTCGCTTTCTCGAGTATAGACCGAATTCCCCCTCTCTTTTTTCCAGCAGCAAGTCATTAACTTCCATCCCAGGCCTCTGCAAGATTTGGTGCGGTAATGGGCTCTGTTCTGTGTGCCTGAATCAGCTGCAGAGATGTGTAAAGTAATTACTACTGAAATATCCATCCCACTGTTGACTCCTTTGAGAAAACGTATTAGTTCTCCCTTTTGTTCCTGATTTATTCGGCTTCTGATTTAGCCGGCTATTATTTCACACTCCTAATATTGTTGAAAACCTCATGTTCTCCCTGTTCTTCCCATGTCTCATCTTTTTAAACAATAATGAGTCTAAACTATTTAGCCTTTTTTGAGGGGGGGGATTGATGATAAACCATTAAAGTAACTCTACTGCAAAATCTGGTTATTATCCCCTGTTGGCATCAATTCAGACCCAATTGTTCAATATTCTGAACAAATAAAAAGCAGTAAAAATGAAGCAACCGAAGCGCCTGAAACTGATTTATCACTGCTAACTGACCACTGCTGCACAGGTAATTACATCTGTGATCTAAAGTGTGGGAGAAGCAGGTGTAAAATTTACAGCACGGTTATCGGCATGACGATCGTTTCTATTCATAGCAGACATTGTTAGTGTGGTAGATGTAGCGTTGCCAAGCACCTGACAGCAATCCAAGAGATTTTTACCAAAGGTGGAGTTTGCCAAAATGTACATAACTGTTTCATTATATCAGGAACAGATAGACAAAGACAGAATGAGAGATTAGACATCAATGTTTTACTAATGACTGCAGTAAAAAACACTATAGAGATGAAATCAAAGAATCAGCTGGAAACTTAGAAAATGCAGATGTTGAAGGAATTTATCACTAACTAACACGAATATACAATATTACCCATTCCCAGCATCTCCTCTGCTCTCCATGACACATGTAAGATCTGTCTTACATCGTCAAGTGTTGAGATTTAATTGGCAGTTTGCATTTGAATTAACCCAAAGGCAGATGTGCTCATTTACATCCTCTGTTTCTGTAAATAAAACATGTGGTGAAACTCTGATGGTAATTTGTTTTGGGTGCAGTATGTCAAATTCTGAGCCTCTCCAGCCTCGAGGCGCCGCTGGTCAGTAGATTTTACGCCTCTGAATCGAATTCACAGAACAAATGGATCCAAAGTTGAAAACGCTGGTGAATTGAACCGATGAAAATGAAACCTATCAGTAGATAATACCACAGTCATTTATGAGTTTTGATGTATTGTTTGTAACCACAGTTAATTGCTTCAATTCCACATTTTTAATTGTGATATTTTGAAAACAAACAAAACTTATTTTTCATCTGTTTTTCATCTAGAAAGGTCAATTACTCACCGTCCTAGATGTCAAGGCTTCTTCTTTTGTGTTAAAAGCCTTAGGAGTTTTGTCCATGTAGGATATTAATGGCTGCCAAGTCGACGTAACATTCTCACTTAACCTTTTCAATTTTATTAAGTCTTAAAAATCACATCACAGCTTTAAGCCAGTGGCTGTTGAGAGACTGCAATCTCTCCATCTTAGAAGGACGCTGTGACACACAGCAAATGGCACTGGGAATTGGGAAATACTTCAGGTAAAGAGTAGACCATTGTCAGGGTAATCAGACAAAATTCTTGCATGAATGCAAAAAAGCTGACATTTTCTCATAGTTTGAAGTGTACCACATTATACCTGTCGATATATTATATGCTAAATATATGCATTAATCCAGCAGATGCTGATGTTGCAGCATCACCGTGTCAGGTCAGTTCAGGTTCATCACCATATTACCTGAGAGTCGACCTTGTTGTCATATTTTATTTTTCAGAGTTTGGTCCAAACATACAGTGTTTTAATCTATATTAGCACCTCACTTATTCTATGATACACACCTCTTATCAGTTTTAAACTTTACTGACCCAGTGGAAATGTAGGAGCTGTTTTAAAAACATTTTTGCAATATTTGCAGTGTATAAACTGAGATTAGTGTCACCCAGCACCCACCTTTCATGCTGAGTTTCATTGAATTAAATGGCAGTTGGCAAATATCCATGCACTTTTGACATTTGATGGATTGAAGCTTGGTGGTTTTACCTCTTGAGATCAATAGACATTTTTACAGACAATATATGTTTTCAAGGCAAAAATTAGAGATTATATAGAATTAGTTAATACTTGTACTTACATCAATAGAAAGAAGAGAATCACTGTAATTCAGAAGAATGTACTGAATCGATCTCTTCACTTTCACTTCCTGCTGGTCTACTTACCTTTTTTGTCTTTTTTTTTTTCATAAATCATTTTTCTTCTCCATTCAGCTGGGTATTAATTATATCTGCTGTTGTACATTCACTCTATTCACCACAGGATCAGGGCTTAGAGGAACCATCACACAATCAAGGCCATTCATTTGAGACTGTAGGAAACTGAAGAATGAGCCCTACTCTTCAACATATTTCCTCCTCTGGGTTTTTAATGAGACGTCCAGAGAAGATGGTGGTAGATATTCTAATTCTTAAGTGTCTGCCTGTCTGGCCCGCTCTGTCCTTTCTGTCTGTTTGTCCTTTACTGTGATAGACTCAGCTGCACACTTTGGTTCTCTTAAATTTCCACCATTAAAACCTTTTATTATCCCTGTTAATCCCTCTCGCACATGTCCAGTGTAGGCTGTAAGATGGAAATGAACGGATCTGTTCACTGACTCTCTTCTCCCATGCCGTTCCTTTCATGCCCTTTGAAAGAGTCGAATTAGCTTTCCCCTGTAGCAGCAATGAGTCTGGCTCTTGTCCCTTTCAGTCTCTCTTTCTACCGTCAAATAACCCACTTTGCTGCTCGGCCCTGATATGATTACGTTCCTTTTCAGCTGGATTTAACACTGAAGTCGTGGTACGTTGCTCTGGTAAGGCTTTGAAAGGAATTTTGGGAACACTGCCTCTCGCTGTTCCCTATTTAACTCGCACAATTAAAGAATAGAAAAAAAAAAACAAAACAAAAGTCGAATTAAAGACAGGATTAAATGTGATAACTGGAGGACTGGGCAGTGAAGGGAAACCGAAGTACAATTGATATTTATGTGACAGGATGTGCACGATTCGTCACTATTTTCATTGTCACAGTCACATTTAGTGTTTTGAAGAAAGTTTTAAGACAACTTCAAACTATAGTATATACACTAACACTGTTTAAAACTATAATAAAATAAAACTGAAAAAACTGAATTAACTTTGAGCATCATTTGATTTTTCTTACCTTAAAACTTTCCTCTGGCTGTTTTGTTCTTGACTATGTATTTTTCTGTCTGAAAGGAGTCTAGTGTTGTATTGCAGCTCTTATACAAGATTTTCTCTGATTTTTTTTTTTTCACGTACAAATTTACAAAATATTTTGCTATGATAAAGTAATGTGCATTATTATTATTTCTTGTTTTTCATTTAGTTACAATTATGCATCTCAAATGAAATGATAAGGAAGAAGTCGGTGGGTACATTTTCAAAAAAAAAAAAAAAAAAAAATAGTAAAAATAAAAAGTAAAATTTCAATCCAAATATCTTTCAAACTTTTACAAAATATCGAGAAAATGGTAAAACACAGGAGAAGGAAGTCAAATGCCCAACACACATCATGATTTATTTAAGTCCGTGTCCAACTTTTCCAACTTAAGGAGGCATAAAACCTTTTTTTTTAATATTTTAACTTTTGTCAAGGTCAAGTTTTTCCTGCAAAGGCTAAACTGAAAGTGTGCTAGAGGTTGAAAATCAGCTTTTAGACTCCGAGTGGGATTCTCTTTCTTTTACCTTAAGCTACTAAAAAC
This sequence comes from Polydactylus sextarius, assembly GCA_016801845.1. NCBI lineage: Eukaryota > Metazoa > Chordata > Actinopteri > Polynemidae > Polydactylus > Polydactylus sextarius. The sequence continues at coordinate 2,456,747 of CM028924.1, forward strand.
ACCAACTTTCCATAGCTTACTTACTTTGTGTTTTCATGAGTCTATGTTTTGAGTTATGTACTTCAGGTGTGAGTGCAGGGTCTGAGCGCATGAGTGTAAAGTTTCCCGACAACTTGCTCTTCAGCAGACTGCAGCTGCACGTCCTCAAACAGACAAGCTGTCTGTGTGTGTGTAGGTTTATCACAGTACGCCTGGGTGTGCATAGGTTTTCATACAGCTGTGGCTCCACCATCAAAGCGCTGCATGTGCTGTGCAGTATAATACACAGGTTTGAGATTTGAGCAGGCAGGTCCCGAGTCACCTCAGGAAAAAAGCCCCTGTCGAGCTCACTGACAGCCACTCTCATGTCCCATTTTGGCTGGTGACATTGACTTGATAAGCAAACACATGCATGCGCACATACACACACACACACACACACACACACACACACACACACACACACACCTCTGGAGCTGAAATGATAGCATATACTAGATCCTACATGAACTGTGAATGCATCAGAAGCTGCTCGTTTCTCAGGATGCATCTTTTTATCTGAGTGAAAGGCTGCTTCCTCCAGCACCGTCACACTCGCTCCTGCTCTTTGCCTTTTGTGTCATCTCTCTTTCTTACTATAACTCCCCTCCTAACATCTCTTTCTCCTAGTGTACCCTCATTCATCTCTTTTCTCCATGCAACCAGACAGATCCAGGTAAAAAACAAAGAGGTCAATTATAGATTCACACTTCAAAACTTAACAACTTTCTTTTTTTTTTTTGTTTTAGCAAGTCAGAACTGAGATGTGTTCAGGTATCTGGGTTTGCCAAAACTCTTCAGGCTTTTCTAGACCTTTGAAGCTTTATTCTCTTTTTACCTGTACACAGACACACACTCACACACACACACACACACACACACTATATCTCACACTCTGGCGTATGAGAGACCACTGTAGCACGTGACATTGTCATAGTAACAGCCTCACAGCGTACCACAGGAGGGAGGACACAGCCTGTAATTACTTACTTGTTCTCATCATAGCTTTTTCTGTACATTACTCCATCTTTTCACTTTAATACCTAAACTGTTTTACTTTTATTTTTATCTCTATGTTTCTGTTGTTGACTCTGCTAGCAGTAGTAGACAGTTTTATTACAGCAGCAACATCTGGAAATTCAAAACTAAATGAAATAATTGATAGAATGTAACCATATCATGACGAGTGCAATAGTTTCCTCGAGGATTTCTTTTAATGTGCAAGACCCCATAATATATGAACATTGTCTGTGCAAAGATTGATGCTGCCAAAGTGAAACAGAGCAAAACTACTGCAGTTTTAGTGAGAACTTAGTCAGGCACTTTGTAATGTGGTACAGTTTGTCACTATCTGTAAAGGTGAAATTTCTTAGTTATTGAATAACAGAACTTATCAAACTTCATTTATTATCCTATTATTATATTATCATTATTTACTGTTATTATCATTATTATTCATTGTTTGTAGCTTTAGCTGTGTGGTGGTTGTAGAACTGGTTTATTTGAGCTTTTAGTTGAGATTCTGATGTTTCTGAGGAAACTGATGTTTATGAAGCAGAGACGGTGACATGAGCCCTGAAATCGGATGTGACACACTCTGCCCCCGGTCCCGGGACCGTTTGGGCTCAAAAGGTTAATAATCTTTTTTGCATTATCTAATAAATTTATGTTTGATCGGGGAGGTGGTGTTGCTGATGTGGGTGGCACCCCAGCGCCCCGCATTGACCAGCCACCACTGCAGTCACGTAGGCTACATACACAAGCAGGCTAGGTGGCATGTTGTCCAATCAGAGCCCACAGCCAGACCTGGTATTGGCTTAGAGCAGGATGTGAAAATGCCAGTCGAGTTGTCCAGTTGCTCTGCCCTGACAGAAAGGCTTGAGGGGAGTGGAGAAATTTACAGATATATCTGAATACATAGGCTACGGAAATTCTGAAGGTGTGGCGGCCAAAATTAAGCCATGATGGCTCACTACAACAAAATGTATATAACAGAAACCCTGATGTGAATGGTGCAACAAGAGGCTCTTGCCACTTTGATTTTATCTATGAGAGCATAAAGAAAATTCCTCAAATGCAAATAAATCATTCTAACTAATCACTCCCTAGCCAAGCAGAGGTGTTTAAATCAGCACAGAAATAAACATTTAATGTGTTCCCAGCAGGAACTTTGGTAAATCAGTCAACATCGGTCTGTAAGGTACGTGAAAATTTCCCCTTCAGTTCATTAAATCGCTGCAGCCGTCTGAAGGCAACAGGGCACATGTTGATAAATCTGCACCATGTGATTTGAGACATGCTGAGTCAGAGAGTCAGTGCCATTACACACTCTTATCAAATCATGTGCAGGCAACACCAGGCTGCTGCAAAGTGACCACACACAATCACATCAGACCACTCCGTTATGATTCAGTGCTCCAGTAATGTCAGATTACAACTGCTCATTACTTCTGTGTCTGATTGCCACTTTTACAATTTGACTGTTTATTATAACTCTGAACATCTTGTTGTGTAAGGTACTGTGTGACCGTTTACGATGTAGGATGGGTTAGCCATAAAACTGAAAGGTAAATAGGTAAATAAACAAAACCCACACTGCATGGCGAGCTGTTGTTGTTGAACATTACTTTGATTGGCAAAACTGTTCCAGAGAGACTGGACCAATGAGGTGATTCGCTAAGAGAGAATCTATTATTTGCCACACCCTCTGGTTTATATTGCACCTCAGGGACAATTTTCTGTGCTGCCTCACCTACAGTGAAATACCAAAAATAGCTTGTGTGCTTGGAAACGCCCACTCAGTCTGTGGACTCAAGACCTATTGCTTTGCGCCTGCCACAGTGCAGGTAAAATCGAGTCCTGTATCCTATTTTTGCAGTAGTGATATTTAATGTGTTGCACCATATCCAGACATGCAGACACACACACAAACACGCTAAGCATCACACTGGGAGATTACCTAAGCGGAAGTATGTTCTGGCAGATGGTGTTTGAGGGCATTACCTGCAATAACTAACAAACAATATTATGCTTCATAGTTTACAGACATTCAGCAGGATGCATTGTGTTTGCAAAATATTGTAATATCTTGGATAATGACTACAGAAAATGTTATGTAATGTAGTTTTGTTTACTGGGAAAAAACAGCTTTGTGTCCATCTGTTATGGTAAATTTGCAACATAAGTATTTATATAAAGACCACTCAAATCTCATTACAACTGATTGGGTTAAATCTAAACCATCCCATGCTTTTGGTATAAATTACCTTAGATTTAATCAGAGTTTGGATTTACATAGAAAACGCAGATGTAAATATCTTTTGCTCCAAACAGGAGATGTTGGAGTTGAATTTGTGTACCCAAGCTGTTAACTGAAAGAAGAATGGAACAGAAGGATATAGAGGCAGACGAAAAGAAAACTAATGAGCAAGAAACAACAATCTGTAGCTTTTATCATGGGGAAACGAAGGAGATAAAGCATGACCCATTCGTTCAGATGGCAGACATCACTTTTCACCCATAATCTGTTGAGGATAATTCACTGTGGGATTACAGATATTGAACCGTTTTTATATGTTGAAATACATGTGTGTTTTGAGCGTGTGTGTGGATGTGAGACGGAACGGCAGAGTGAATGTGCACTATAATAGAATGATACGAATACCACACTATGCTTTATCACTTACTCAATTATGTAGGATTGCAAAACCAATCTACAACTCTATTAAAACAAGAGACCCTGCAGCTCAGGGTTAAACAAAAGCAAATTACATTACCCTCTTGCCACGCATACACAGACACTCTTCACTTCTACCATACACTGTGCCATTCTGTCAACCAGACTTGTTCCCGTTCACCCTTATCTCCGCTGAGATTTTAGAAAAGCAGCCGTGCAGAGAGTGAAAGTCAGCTCTGAGTCGATGTGGATATGTAGATGCTCTTTAAAAAAAACCTTTGTTTCCTTTGAACTTCCCAGTTTCATTAAAAGTTGATTTGAAAGGCAGGGCAGCGTTTCCCTTTTCTTGTCTGCTCTGAAATTACCAAAAAAGTTGTGTGAGGGTTAGAATCAGCACGTGTGAATGTAAAGTCTATATGTGACTGAGACTCTTAAGAAAAAAAAAAAGAATGAAAATATCCTGAGCACTTTCAAACTTGTGATATCGTTGCATTAAATTCTTAAGATTGGATTAAATTCTAATTTCTAAATTTGAATAAATGCAGCTTTGCATTAAATTACATTAAAGTGAACTGGAAAAGTTGTACATTAACATGATGCTAATGGTGCTGCTCTGTTTGGGGAACTAGAGACCTTTTGATCTCTTTAACAGCTCAAAAACACATTTAAAGTGTTATCATTAACTAATTACTGCTAAGTTGTGAAAAATTCAAGATAATTTTTGAACTGGTCATATATTTAAAGAAAATGACACATTTTTTCTGTTTCTAAGAGGCCACAGTTATAAAAGAATGACTGTTGACAAGAACAGTATATATTTCATGCATCCTCCATATAAGATATGAAATATACATTTTTATGTCAGTGCTGATGATGATGTAGCCCAAGGCGTTAGGTTTTCTCTTCGATCCGTCCATTTGATTCTTGACAGATGATTTAAACTTTAGTGGTCAAGGCAAAAATCACTGTGACCTCAGAAAACTATTACTTGCCCCATAACCACAACATCTACACAGCGTCGTGAGGGAATCTTTTCAAATGTGGCACAAACACTTTGCTAATTAATTACATTTTTGTTGCCAAAGGTCAAAGTGACCTCAGATTAATTTGGACTCACTTAAAAGATAAAGTCACTATGACTGCCCAAAACATGTCTTTGAATATAATTCTCCATAACTATGAATTTAAGCACTAATTACCTGCAGCTTAAGTGGTTGGCAGAGACAAAAATACAGAAAGTTGCTACTGCAGGAGCTAGACAGAGACCAAAGATAATAATAACAATAGCATAAAAGTTTCTTCTTGAACCATATTAAAATTTCACTGTTACAGATAAATCTGTTACCAAAAAATTTAGTCTTTATAGAGTCATATGACTAATTGAAAGGTTATTAGCAAAACAAATGATCAGCCCTGATCAGGCAAAGGGAAAAGATTTCCTGCTACATTTGGTTTGTAATTGCATTTAATGATCATACAAAGAGAAAAACACCAAAGAAGATCACAAATAGCAATTTTTCCAATTTATCTATCAACAGTGGCCCTAATTCACCTCAATTTGACTCATTATTTTTCTTTTAAAATGATTCCTCTGCTTATAGTCATTACTCATTATCAGTGCACACACACACACACAGACATAGACACATACATGATTATTCCTCAGGTGTGTAGAACAAACTCAGGCCTGTTCTGTTCTTTAGTGGCTGAAAGACATTAGTATGTCATTAAGTGAGTTACAAACAAGTGGGGCACAAACAAGGTAACTATTTATCAAAATTATTACATTTAACAGATCCTCGTTATCAATATAAATTGAGCTCATTTGCCAAGAAACTTGGTGCATCTCTTTTGTTGAGGAGCTCTCTCTGTGTTGGTCTCTTGGCCTTTTACCTAAGTGACAATACTTTTCTGCACTACAGCAAGCTCCTTTTTTTGTCAGGGGTCAACATAGAAATTCTGTTTCTTCTCTAATTCACTCCTCTCTCAGTTGTCCACCCTTCATCTACTATGACCTCAAATCCCCAGCTGGCCTTCTCTGTCTTTTTCTCTCTCAGCATCCCTCTGTCCTTCTCTTGTCAAGCCTTTCTCTCTGACCTCCGACCTTGTCTTTTCAAAAGTTGTTTGAAGTTCTGACTCTCCACTTCCCGTCTTGTCAAAGAGAAGGACTCGGTGTAATTTTCTCTTAATCTCTTCATCCCTTCCTCTCCGAAAGAGAGCTCTGTTACCTGCTGATGGAGGAACAGAGGGGGTGGATGAGTTGGGGAAGACGGAGAGAAGAAGGCAGAAAGAGAGACAAGTACGTGGCCTGTGACTGCCCCCAATCAAGCTTCCCTCCTCGCGCTGTCCTTATCTTCAATTTTCCATCCCTTGTTCCTTTGCTCCATCTCTTCCTGTCTTTTTTTTTTTTACCTAGTTTGCTCGACTTATGAACATTTCTTAATTTATGATTCAAAGTGCTTAGAAAATACATCAGAGATGAGAGAGAGAAATGATGTGACAGAAGAAAAACTGCTGTGATTCATTATCAAGAATGCCTGCAAAAAAAAAGAAGTGTGAAGTCATGAAAAGATAAAACTTCACCTTATTAAACTACATGTCAAATTGACTTCTTCTTTCCTTTTTCTTTTCTACTTCAGATTAGTGGCACCAGTAAGAAGAAAAAAAAGCGCTAAGAAAGGATGGAGGAGAAGGGGGAGCGAGCTGAGACGTGATGGACGTTTGCTGAGGAGTCTGGCCTTTCAGTAATTGTGGCTGCCGCGGAGCAGAGGTCAGAGGTAAATGCCACACGTGAATGTGTCCTGGTATAATGAGTGGAAGAGGCTGTAACACATTCACAAACAGTCACACACCCACACACACACCGATGCACAGGCACATCAATATTCTCACAGGTATTAACATGCAAATGAATTCAACTACAAGCACATAAACATTTTTCCTCACATAGGAGTGGGTGGGTTATTTTAGAAATGTGCTTCATTATAGATACTAGTTACCTTATCATAGGTGTAATCATTAATTTCCTCTAACATTGGTAATATATTCTGATTTCTGTCTGATTATTTTTCTATATCTGAGGTGGAGCAGTGAAAACTCTAATAACTTTGAGGTGTTGACTTACCTCAATAACAAGAGACACCAGACCATTATTAGAGATGAGCCTGTGGTGGTTTCATTTATTACATCAAAATGTTTTTCTTTTTCACAAGGTCAAGTACAAATTTCATTTCAATTTCATTGCATTTTTGTAAGCAAACACATTTTCTGCCACAATTTCCACATAATATTCTTGAATTCCCTACTTTCTAAACTTAAATGAAAAATAAATTCAGCTTCCATGGACAGTTACATGTGTAGTTTATTTAAAGGACCACCTAAATAATTTGTAAACTTGTCAAGTTATTTGATTATGCTTTAATAATAGGGAACGTCCACAGTGGCAATGTTAACTGTCAGCTCACATTTACACTGTTTTCTCTCCACCTACCAACTCTGAACTTGTACCTGACAGTCAGAGCCTCTCTCTTCTGACTATGCTCTTTTTCTTTTTATTGTGAAAATGCCAACTTGACCCAGGAGGTGGCAGCTGAAGGGTACAATGACCCCAGAGGAAAAGGCAATTTGGCAGATCCCGATATGTCTTGGCAGTTTTGAAAATATATGTATTTCTGGTTGTGTGTGTGTGTGTGTGTGTGTGTGTGTGTGTGTGTGTGTGAGTGGTGGTGGTGGGAGGAGGAGAGCTAGTTACTTACTAACCCTATTTTTGGTTGCTCCCCTATGACTATATAAAAAAGAAAACAATCCTGTGCCAACATGAACATTCACCTGTTTGCTTGAGTTTCACTTCACCTCCTCTGTGTGTGTGCGTGTGCGTGTGTGTGTGTGTGTGTGTGTGCATGAGACCTCCTACTGTTTTAGCAGATGCCGCCTCCGTCTGATCCCACGTCCTCTGTCTCTCTGTCTCTCTGTCTCAGTTCTGTCTGTACCTCACCTAGAACGCGTCCTGTTAGGGCTCAGATAATTGAATGCCCCATTCATTTCATGTGATAGTGTGAAACTAGTGAAATGATTCAGGAGTGTGTCATTACAGTAATAAGTCATGATTTTTCCATTTAATTTTGGAGACTTTTTTTTTTTTTATGAAAAACAAAATGCAAAGATAAATAAAGCAGGATATTCTGGGTAGAGTATTGATGAAGGCAGTGATCGACAGGCAGGGAGACGACCAGGAAAACAGGCAATCATACAGTGAGATTGTGACACGGTGGAACAGGGATTAGCTGAGAGGATTCGAAGCTTAGGATGCACAGATTTAAGTGGCATGTGAACGTGAGCTACGAGATGAGTTGATGGGGAGCTGGGATTGCTACGCTGCTGAGTTGATGAGTAGATAGATTGCAGGTGTGCAGGCTCATCAGCAACCGGGGAGCAGGGAGAGTGAGGGGAACACACACACACACACACACACACACACACACACACACACACACACACACACAGACATACTACCATGCAGAGAGAGAGAGGTGAGCAGTGTGAGGGGTGAGTTTTAGAAACACAAGGAACATGAAAAAATTATTCTTACCAACCCTGACTTGAAATACACACAGTAAACTGAAAATGTAACCGCATACTAACATAGCAGGTGCACACACACACACACACATGCATACGCTTGAAACACTCATAAACACACATAGAAAATGTTGCATATGAATCATTTTTATCGTATGTGCGTTGTGCAGTGTGATAGGTTAATGCATTTCATTATTAATTAAAATAAGTTGTTTGCACGATGCAAAAACGTGGCTCTACAGACTCTGTAAACAGTTGGTGTGAAATAATTTGACTTTCCATATTGAGAGAGAAGAAATTGTCAGGACATTTCCACAAGTGTTGTTGGTTCTTTTGAATGTAGAAATGTATATGTGTGTGTGAGAGTGTGTCTGAGTTTCAGCTTGGCTGATAACATTTGAATGGTGAAGCTTGTATGATAGTTCCTGCTGAAATTGAGGTAAGTGAAGCAGCCTCAGCTCATAAAGCACAGACACCTCTCCTCACTGATACTATGTTATTACAGACTCTAGTTAGAGGAGCAATTATTCTCTCACCGTAATATTTCAATGTTGTAATAATTATGTAGCACCAACTGTTCTCTGACCCACAGAGACCAACGCTGTGTTGCTATTGGGCACAAAATGGCTGTTGTTAAATGGAGGTTAACTGATATGGAGGCAAGAAGTCAGGCAAAAAATGGTTACTATTGAAATGTGGAGGAGGTTGTTAGACCTGGTAGATCTTCTCCCAGATGCCGGCCAGAGAAAATGTTTTGTCCTTTAGCCTCAGAAATGTTTCTTTAAGGAAATCCTTTGTTGCAGTGGAAGCAGGTTCTTTCTTTCTTTCTTCTTTTTTTTTGCCGAACAATCCTGTGCTTTTGCTGCAGCTGTCTGCGTCAGCATCCCCAATGTGTCAACGTAGTGGCCTCACTGAAATTACTGAGAGAGCTGTTTTTTTATTTTATTTTTTTTTATTTTTTGTTTTTTTTTTTTTTCATGCAGTGCTGTTACCTGTCTGAATTATGGCCTGATGTTGTTCATCCTACCTTTAAGAGTTGTGAATCTAACAAAAAAGTTTTATTTGTTTTTGTGTCAGCAGAGTTTTTAGTTTTATATGATCTGCTCTGAATTCTTTCTCACTGTGATATATATTTTTTTTTTACCGTTACCAAAAAGAAAATTGTTAGAGAACAATGGCTGCATGCAGCGTTTCCCCTCATGTCTTTAGTAAGAGTAGCTGCATTGTCTTCTTTCTCATCCTCAACTTTACCAGATGAATACATTTGTAATGTAAAACAGTGAGATGGAGCCAGTTTGCAGATTTTTACATTCAAAACAAACACACAAAGGCATCCAGACAAAAGAAAACACTAGACTGCGTGCCTAAACCGCTGAGTGACATCTTCGGGCACAAGTGACTTGGCACAAGTAAAAAGCAGCTCTGTGTGAAAGGATTCTGAATTTGTGATTTTGAAGTTTGGAAAGTCAAAAAAAAAGGAGAAGCCCACACAAAGGTCTCACAAAGGCACAAATCAAAATAGCTTTAAGCAAACGAGCTTTGCCGAGACTGAAACTGGGGAGGGTTGAAAGAAGTCCTTTCATGCATAACTCATCAAACCAGCACCACTGTTCTCTTATCATTACCCAGCAACCTAATGTTATGTGATGTCATTCATAATGCAGAAAGAGCAAAGAGAAGACAGTGGGCTTACGTTTATTAATATTTATGTATTTCAGAACCTTGAAAGATGTTGAGATACTGCCGGCCAAAACCTTAATCAAAACATGAAATATGCATCACAAAATTTGTAAAGACTCAACAGTGACTCATTTGCAGCTGAAATATTTGGGGTTGAAGATATTACACGTCGCCGCAAATTTGTTCATAATGTTTGACTTGACAAATGATGCCGTCATGAAGCGTCTTGGTAAGCAGAAATTAAAAAAAGAAATACTCAAAAAACAATTTGAATTATTAAAAAGCGTTACAGTTGATCGCACATGTCTCTTTTGTGTGTGTGTGTGTGTGCGTGCTTGTTGCTTTTGGTTTAAGCTCTATGTGTAATATTTTCATGATAATGTGTGTGTTCACACATGAACATATCATTCTGGTGTTGGGGTGTGTGCTTCTAACTGAGCATGCATATTGTTCTGTGTATATTATCTGCATGTGTATGCAGCAGTTCCCCACTGTTTTGTAATTAAAGCTTAAGTTAAGTCTAATTTCCCTTACTTTGCAGTTCTGGAGGTTAATTGCAAAAGGCAAGCGGCCTCTGGCAAGTACAGAGCGTGTTAGTAGTAAATGTGAAGATGCAGTAATAACAACACCATTACCCTCATGGTTCATGAAAAGAACAGGGCAAAGCAGGGACACTAGTTAGCCTCTGTGATAATATTAGTACTGCTAAAACGAATGTTAATCGTTAAATAAGTTGCTGAGGTATAATTTTAGTTATTACATTTCTGTGCCTGATTGCAGCTGTGTGTGTGTGTGTGTGTGTGTGTGTGTGTGTGTGTGTGTGTGTGTGACCCCTGATAGACAGGACAGTGACAGTGAATCAGTCTCAAGTAGCTTCTTCCTGCCTGCGTGAAGTGGCACCAATCACGGCGTGATCCTTTCTCTGGGTAGATGAAAGATACAGGCAACTCCAAATTCACAAAAAGTATTTGTTAAATAAATGTAACTTTTTTTTTTTTTTTACTTAATGGCGGAGGGGATCCTACAGGCTTAATAGATTCTGACAGAATGATCTTTACATAGGACACCAGGATCACAAAACAGTCAAGAGTATGTTAAGGTGGTGCACGTGTGTGTGTGCGTGTGTGTGTGTGTGTGTGTGTGTGTGTGTGTGTGTCTACACGTGCTCTGAGCCTGTGGGCAGTCAGAGCTGTGGAACTGACAGACAGCCTCTAACCTTCTCGCCATACAACCCTGTGATTGACGTCTCCATGGTGAGAAAGTGGGCGGCAGGAGGACCAGATATTACTGCAGAGGTCAGGGTTGAGTGAAGTGAGCAATCACTTCAATTCATGTGTGTGTGTGTGTGTGCGCGTGTGTGCCAGCCAGTAGATTTGTGTACCTGTGTCTGCCCTCCCATTGCAATTTCCCTCTTGTGATGATATCAATTTAGCAGAAGGATTACACTTGCTATGGAACTGTAGAATTATCATTTGATGTGATTTGATACCAAAATATTTTTCCAAACCTGTTATAGAAAGTAAACAGAGAGACTTGGATGGACAGATGGGCAGATAGATAGATAGATAGATAGATAGATAGATAGATAGATAGATAGATAGATGGATAGATGGATAGATACATAGGTTGATAGATGGATAGATACATAGGTTGATAGATGATAGATTGATAGATTGATAGATTGATTATGGCCTCAGTGTGCAGGGTGTAATGTGGACAAGGAGGGCACGATTCTCAATCTGATCTAAGCAAAGCCATTACCAGAGAAAATTAAAGTGAATCCTGAGAAGTAGAGCAGTGTTGTGCTATTTCTCTGATGGCTACCTTGTTTTATTGCTGTAATTAAATGTGGTAAATGGTAGAAAAGAGACTTATTAGTGCACATAGTCCCTGTCACACGAGGCTACTCTTTTCCTTCACTGCTCTTTCCTGCATCCATGCCTCGCTCAAGTCTTCACCACCATCCCACCCCACCCCACCTCCATCAAGCCTCAGCTACAGCTGTGACTGAATCTCATACTGCTGCTTCATGGACCTCACTTAAATGCTAATGTCAGCCTTGGCAAACTGTTGGAAACAGCAGTTGTAAACCACGAGAACATTTGGTTAAAAAAAGTGTTAACATCTCTATGATATGTATTCAAGTTCAAACTCACAGGCTGAACAGCCTGAGTTCAAGTCCTTTCACATACAAGAGCATTGAAAGCAATTAAACTTCCTCCTCTTGGCTGAAAGCGTGGCAGTTTCTTTTCACTTTGACTTTGTTATAGTGATACATCAGTGCCAGCACAGTAGCATGCCAGCATCCTCTTTACTCTAATGTACAATTTCTGTTCAGTCACGCTTTTTTTGAATGTGAGCATCAATTACAAAAAATCATTATATTTTAACTCTTGACAGGAACTATCTTTCATTCACAAAAAAAGCAATTTATGCTTCCATCAGCAAGGTCGGACAATAACTGTTGTAGACACAAATGACTCTGCAGATTATAAGAATTAAATTTTGACCAGGACTAAAAATGAAATTGAACGGTGCATCGAGGGTAAAAGAAAAGAAAAGAAAAAAGGCTTTGATGGAAAAAGGGATGAACATTCAGCATCGTTGTAATTATCCTTCAACACTTTTAACTGTTTCTTCTTAATTGGACTTTCATATGAGCCCAACTTAGTCTTTTTCCCATGGACTCTGGTTAGCAAGCAAGTCAAATGTTTCAGTAATATGAGTGTGTGTGTGTGTGTGAGAGAGAGGAGGGAGTGGATGGAGATGTTTATTTTGTCTTGTGGTTTGAGCAAAGCTCTTTGCTGACAGCTCATTTATCTTTATCATACACAATCAGAATTGCCCCATAAGGAGAGAGCCATTACAGTCTCGTTATTGTCAACGCTGCTTTCATAACCTAACAAATGCACACACACACACACACACACACACTTTATGTAGCCTTATGACATGTATTTTTTTCTCAAACATATACCTGTGCTCTGAAAGAAATACAAACACACACACACACTCACTTAAAAACCTCATTATGTACAAAAATATGTGCCGGGCCAAATGCGCCGCCACCCAAGTCTAATTTATTTCCGGCGGGAGACAGACAGTCAGCATGATAAAGCTGATTCATAATTTATCAGGACTAATAGCCACCTGCCTGTGCCACTACCTGTTATAGGCCACAAATTATGGGCCCAGAAAACTCTATGTTTTGACCGAGTGTACAAGTGAAGTGACAGGCGCAGAAAGGATGAATTGAAAATGAACATCAGATGTTTTTTTTACGGCGCTGTTAGCAGAAGGGTTCGTATACAGTGTGTTGTGCATGTTGTTGCTACTAAGGAAGGTCTAGAGTTTGTACCCGTGTGTGTATTCGTAAGAGAGAGAGCAACAAGATCACTTATTGAAGAGCCCAACTGTTTTTAGTGAGTGTGTTCAGACATGTTTCTTTTTCCTGATTGGGGCCTATAGGTGATCGCAGATTCCTGTCGGCTATAATCACATCAGTTTAGTGCCCTGCCTGAGGAGGTGTGTCACTTACTATTTCATCATGTACTACTGTTAAGATCCCTTAATTAGTCAGTGTCCAGTGACTTGTTTTTACCTGCATCAGCGACACCGTCAGTACATGTCATCTTCCCTCCTTTGCCCTCTTATGTTCTTTTGTTGTAACAGCGTAATGATGGAAAAAGTGGATCAATGCAAGCTAAAAGAACAACACAGGTAATTACAAGTAGAGGCATCTCTGCTTCCTCTGATTGTTATTTTAATCAATGGATAGGTTGATGGGAACATTAGTGTTCAGACTTAAACTGAAGATATTTTTCAGCCCGCTGTGTTTACAAACCCATTTCATTTACAATTATATTCACCTTAAAATAGTCATCTAATGATTTAGTACTGTTCTCTATGTAATCTATGTAATCTGTAACATAGATTATATGACAGTGTTATGATGGACAAAAATAGTAGAGTTGGAGACTGAGGTGTTATGCTAGTAGCTACTAATGTAGCCTCAAGTCTCTAAGACTATAACCGTCCCTCAAACTTGTGTCCTTCAGCCTCTTAGACAATTGATCAGACTTCATAAAAGGGAGCTTGGCTGTAGGTAGTTTGTATGTGTCAAAGAAACTAGCAGCCGAGTTTTCCCAGCAGAACATTGCATTGTTCCCCTGTCAGTGGTTTTAATATTGTGGTTCACTGGTGTATTGTTCAATATTATGTACTTTTACAAGAAGTTGCAGCCCAAAATCCAACTTTTGCTCTTTCATTCCACAACCACAGATTCATTTAAAGGTGGTTAGTTGATTGGCTGATTGGACCCATGAGCAACACATGAGAAACGTTTAACATTTTTAACATTTTTTGGATCTGTTTGATGACTTCCTCTGTGGGTGACATTAAGATTAGAGAGGGTTTGTTTTATCATTTCTAAAGCGTTTTACCTATTTAAACCCTTGACCTTTTTTTAACGATGCTCTATCCACTTCCAAGGCACCCGAGTGTCTTTATCTATTCATGGACTGGATTTCTGATACACTCCATCAGCCTGGTGAGGAAATGTAATAACATGAACTTTTGGGCTTTTAATCAGAGGTTTGTGTTCCAGCACGATCCCACAATGCATTGCCAATCACCTCATTGTGTAACCAAAGATCTAGTTGTAACACACACTTGTCATGTTCCAGTACTTATAAAAAGCATTATGGTTTACAAGTCATTAACAGGAAATATTATAATAAAAGTTAATGACAGAGATGAAGCACTGAAATGTGTGAAAATGAGTTCCTGTTCCTGTGGTGCTTAAAAGTGTAAAACCTCTATGTTAAATAGAGAGAAATATGTTACATGGTGAGTTGAGTTGTGTTATATTGGTGTTAATATTGGAACATATATATATATTGTGTTTGTGTGTTTCTGTGTGTGTGTGTTTCTGTGTGTGTGAAAGCCTTTCTCAGGTAAAAGTAAAGGTAATCTCTCCTTCTGGGTAGACACAGATTAACATGCCTCTAATGGAACAAGACCTGCAAGCCACAGAAGTTTAGTGAGACCAAGGAGGCTCCTTAAGTTGGCACTGAATGTTCTCTGTATTAAATATGTATTTTCACCACCGGACCCAAGTCCCTAGATCCAAAAAATGGTAAAGCCAAGTGTAAAAAGTAATTTAATTTTTGTTATAGGTTATCACGATTGTTGAAAAGGAAAGTAATTAAATGAAGACCTGGGACAAACTTTTTTTCCAAAATCATTTCTGAGTCTCCTTCAATTTACTTTCACTGTCAAGTTAGTTCAGCATTCAACTGAAGACCCAGGGAGCCTCAGTGTGTGTGTGTGTGTGTGTGTGTGTGTTTTCAAACTGTGGCTTCCTTTGAAAAATGATCATCACCTCAATTTGTCCTTTTGCTAAGTACCTCAAAACAGCCTTCACGTTCAACCATCTTCCATATGATTGTCTATGACTACGAATCTACGACTGGAGACGATATAAATAATTAAAAAAGGAAATTACAAAATCTAATGTGTCGACTCAAGAAGCTGCACCTGTGTCATCAGACTCTGGACATTCCCGATTTACAGCCAGACGACAAGCACTTTTCTGTGCCTACAGATCTCATCTGTGGTGTGAGTGTTAAAAATGCATTATGATAGAGATGCAGAGTGAGCCAATGATAATGACACTTGTAACCTTGGCTTGCCTTATAAATACACCACGCACTTCACTTGCACATATACAGACCGGCTGCGCATATTAGCAAATATTTCATCAAGGCTACATGCACAAGCAACTTGGAGCAAAAAAAATAAAAGCTTATGTACACACACTCTGCCGCTCTCTTTTAGTCTCTGGATATCAATGCCAATAACAATTTGTTAAGTGTCAGTTGCCGGCTAGATTTTAGCCTGCTGCACTGGGGAACCTGCCAATTTACCATTGGTACATTGCCATCAGGACTTAGCTGATCGACGGAAAATAGAGGTAGTGATGAGAGACGGAGGAGCCGGCGACACAGTGACAGTGTGACAGTGACTCAGACTCTGTATATTCATGTCTGCATGCTGTGTTAGGTGAACATGTTTTGGTTTAGTGCGTCTTTTATGGCAAGTGTTCACCAGACTGTATAGCTCTGGTATTTGCCTGTGCTGCAGTGAGAGAGTGTGTGCCTACGTGCTCACTGGCATAACTTACGCATGAAGATGAATATGTGATTGATGCATAATAATGCAATCAAAGGCTGTCAATCTTACCTCTGCTAAATGACTCCTCTGTCATACTGGTTGTTAATTCTGACTCGGTGACAGCTTTTATAGTCTATTCGCCTTTGTTTTTGGCTGCATACTAATGATGTTTAGAGCACGACTGGGAAGTTTAGGTCACCTCTTCTCATTGTCAACAGCGATACGACAGGATGCATTCTCATCGACTTAAGAGAGAAGTTTGTAAGCAAATATGGGGACACACTAAAATAGAAAATCCAAACAGACAATTTAAACACAAGCGTACGTGCATCAGGTACACACACACATGATGTCTCTCTCTCTATCACACACACACACAATAATTGAAGCTTGTGCTTTGGACACCTGTTCATTATTTCTCTCAGTGGGGAACTTAGTTCCCTGCCACTTGCTATCTTGTTACACCCACTTACATGCTGTGCATCATGGGTGTTTTGCTGTATTAGTATTTGTGTGTACGTATGTGCGTGTACACATGCATGCGTGTGTGTGTGAATGAGTGAATTTTCATATGTGCTAGCGTATATACATTATATGCCACATTTACTCTACATTCACACAGGTTTATACCATCGAGTCTAAACGTCTGAACCTGATCAACTGTGTCTCACCCTCAAACACGACCTGTAGGACCAGGTTATTAGTGGCGGGTACACTGGAACTTTGTTGCCATGGTAACAACCATATAGGCTCTAAGGGTGCACCAAATTTCAACAATGTATTGTACATGGATTACATGATGTAATTTATTGTCAAAATGTAATTTAAAACCTGCATCACATGGAGTTATTTATTCCATTACACATACGAACCATGTCTTTGTTCATGTAATAGCTTATAGCTACATGACAAACGTTTTGATCAGAGCAAATTACCTCACAGTTTGCAGTATATATGAGCTGTCGTTATGAATTATAATTCTGAAGAGTCTCTGGGCTAAAAGGTTTACCCCTCAGTGAAATATATTTTTAGGTTATAGGAACATTAACCAACGGATCAACTGAGGGTCACACTTAGTGAAGCAGCAGAGCAGCAGATATAGAGCACAGGAGGGGAAAATCATTAGGTCGACCTCCGTATGTCACATGTGCTGTCGCTTCTCTGCAGTTTAAAGAAAATAAGAATTTAAAAATTAACCAGTTTCCATTTGAACAATATTGAAGCTTCAACCCAGACCCATCTCTAAAAAACCTGTAGATTATCACTTATATCACCGATGAAACCATTAAAGCAGACGTCAACCAATGATGCTGGATAAACTGAGTTGACTGTGCCTCAGGATCCCAGTCTGATCTGAGGTTTAATTCTGTGATATACTTCTTTATCTGTGTTGGTTTGACATTGTGTGTGTTTCTATTAGTTTCACAGCATCGGGATTTCTAAGCTGCAGTGATTTCTTGCTTTCTCAACGTTACATTCTGCTCTTCTTAATCTCAGAGATGTACTGAACATGATCGTTGAGTGCACATGTGGGTTAGTGCGTTAATGTTTCATAAAGTGACTAAATATAGAAAAAGGAACACTACGTTACTTCCTTGCTCCTCTAAATGACAGCTGCTACAGATTCAGTCAATTGACTAACAATGCACTTTTTTAACATAAGTCTGTTTAGTCTGTTGTATATGGAAACATAGAGGTTGTGCAGCAGAAAGACATACAGAGATAGACAAAAGGCTCAGATAAAAAAATGAGATTTGTACAGAGACAAAGATGGAGGATAAATCCTTGAGTTTTTTAGGAGAAGTAACCCTGATCTTGTCTGCTTTATAAAGTCTTCTTCTTCATCACTTCATCCTCTCTACAGACATTAAGCTACCTTTGTTATACCATCTGAGGAAGATTGTGTTCAGGGATATTAGCTCATGTTTAATTGCAGATCGTGTAATTAAAGCTTTCTCGGAGCAGTGAAGAAAATGATCTTGGATTTTGTAAAAAGATTAAATATATATTGTGATTAAAGTTGAAAATATGGCAAGCTAGGCAAGAAAAAAAAATGAAATGGATTAATCTATATAATCAAAATGTGTGTGTATTTGCTTCACCTTGGAACAGCAGCAGGCTGAACAATCAGAGATTTGATCTGAGCTTAGAAGGAAGATTTAATCCCCGGAACGGTGAAAAGGTTTTTCCCCCAAGTTGCATTTATGCAATTTGGCCTTCTAGTGCAATTCTATAGAAATGTATCACTGCAATTCCAACACCCGGGCCAGGATTAAATGTGTCTTGGTATCTATTTTTGAGCATTTGTGTGTAGAGTGTGTGTGTGTGTGTGTGTGTGTGTGTGTGTGTGTGTGTGTGTGTGTGTGTGTGTGTGTGCGCGTGCATGCATGCGTGTGTGCATGTGTGTGTGTATACCTGGTTTTCCCTACATTATGGGGACCTGTCTCCCTTGTGGGGACAAAAAGCTGGTCCCCATGATGAAAAAAACTAAAAATGAAAGGTGAAGACATGACTTAAGGTTAGGCTCAGGTTTAGATGGAGGTTAGACAGATGGGATCTCTAGGGTTTCCAGGAAAGTCTCCAGGAAATGAATTGAAGTCAATGAAATGTCCCGACAAGGCATAAAAACAAACGTGTGTGTGCATGTGTGTCTGGGGGTGTCTGGAAATCAGTCTGGTCTGGTTTGTGAGTGTGAGTAAAGCAGCAAATACCTCAAAGCAACTGTCAACCCAAAGTGCAAGAGGATGCGTTAGAAAAGGATGGAAACATGAAAGTCCGTCTTCATGTATAACTGCTCGGGGAAGATGGGACACACACACACACACACACACACACACACACACACACAGACTATATGTGAAGTCAGTCAGAGATTAAAACCTGAATATTTAATTAATGTAATAACATGAAACATCACAGGCTGACAGACCAAAAAACAAAAAAATAAACAAACAAACAAAAAAAAAAACACAATTAGCAGAAAAGTGAAAATAGGATCAAATAATTAAGATGATGAGGTGTAGCATCAGTGGCGTAACAACAAATATAAAATACAAATATTTTAACACATTTAAGTGAAAGCAACATGTTGACTGTAACATCCATGGAACTAACTTCATTCAACTCAATTTATTCATGCTTTTTTTTTTTTTTTTTTTTTTTTAAATTTGCATCTATTTTTTTCTTTTTCCACCTTACTATTCTTCTTTTCATGTGTAAAAATGTCACTTTCAAACTTTCATATAGTAAACTTTAATGAGTTTACTTGTTATTCTGCAGGGTTTTAAAAAAAATCCACGCACACTTGCCTTAATTAGCTTGACATCAAGTCTTGAAGCAACGAGCAACTATTCTCTCATTTCCTTTTTTTTTTTTTTTTTTTTATCCTCTCCACTGTCTGCTACTTTCTCTTCTTCTGTGTTAAAACTGACAGAGTTAAGGGGTGGACACAGTTCACAGACGTTGCAGCCATCTGTTCCCCCTGATTAAAGGGGAGTGTAAATATCTCTCTGGCCAAATATTGATATCAATTCAGTGAGAGGTGCCATCTTGTTGCGTATCTAAGCCAAAACTTTGTGTGTATTACTTTTCAATATCTGTGCATGTCTAGCCATAAGACAGGCCCATAGGCAATGATAGTGCAGAGTCATCTAATCTCCTCCACCTTGTCTTTCCTGACTCAGCGTTTTCATCATTTTAACAACTGTGTGTGTGTGTGTGTGTGCCTGTGTGACTCTGTTTATGTGTTTATGCATAAAACATGTTGATGTGTCTGATTTTGCAGCTCCAAAACGACTAGGTGGCCAGACTGCTTTCAGATGTAGTTGGTCTCCGCCCGAGTTGGGGAAATAAGAGGCAATGAAAGAGCCAAGATCAAATTCTCTGGTGGCCTCACAGCCCTGGCCTCAGCTTAAGCATCTCGCCAGCCAACGCATCCACAGCATAATGTGTCTGGATCTCCCTGGAGTATTGGGATAAATCTAAACGCTCAGTGTAACTTATCAGCATGCATATTTGTGTGTGTGTGTGTGTGTGTGTGCGCGCGCGTGAATGAAGTTCCTCTCCCAAGAGCACTTGGGTAAATCTAAATGCAGCTCATTGGCATAAGAGGATTTGACTTTTTCGTTGTCGCAGTAATGAGCTGTGATAAACACCAGCGGATAAGTTCCATGTTACACACACGCTCACACACAAATGATGAAAGAACACAGGATTTACATTGTCAGTGTTACCATGGAGATTTCCCATGAACCTAGATAACTGTTGCAGGTCGGTCGTGCACAGCCTTGTTTACTGTCCCTCTGGGTCATACAAGTAGTTTGAAAACCTAATAAATGAAATCGCTATTTTTGCTTAAAATTTGCCACGTTTCAGTTCATTGTTTCTCAGAGGAATCCCACAATATCATGTCACACAAAGCCAGAGCCTTGTTGTAAAACACATCTTTTTACAATGTATTTTAAGTGTAACGGATGCCACAGTATAGGCCCTATGTGTATGTCTGCCACAGTGCTGGTTTATAGACTACTGTGTGCTTTCACTATGGCCGGAGTCCAGGAACTGAGAGCCAGTAGATTATCATTATGTTCAATATGTGCGAAAAGTCTACTGACAATTTTCCTCACACCAGAAAATGTGTTGCTAGAATGGAGCTCTCCGTGGTGCTGAGAGTCTGGAGCTGACAGCAGCAACTCCCTGTAATCAAAGACACATTGCAGTATTTCCCCTACAATTGTACACGCCTGGTGGGCCGCCAAGGAGAACCCCCACCAGCTTAAAAAAAACAAAAAACAAAAATGGAATACCAGAAATAAAACCAAAATATCCATCCATTTAGAAATCCTCACTGTGGCTTGATCATGTTGCATCACTTCTCTTTTAAGTTAGCTGGGCTCTGTGAACACTAGCGTGTGGGCCCAGTGGTGTTTGACATGAAGTTCAGACACTGATGCTGTGGTGCAGTTAAAACACAAACAGATTCCTGCTGGTTTGTTCAATGAAGAATCAAGTTCCTGATAAAAATGAAATGAACTAGAAGAACCTCCATCACTGTGAATCCTCAGATGATACTGACTTGATTTCTAGTAACTAAAGCTCACATCTGAAGATATGTTTTGTCTGAAAATCTTTAGACCAGCAACCTACAAACTTCCAGAAACCTCACCTAGCTGACATCAAAAACTTTATTCCATTCAGGTCTTCATTTGCATTCCATGTGTTTAAACCATGCACCTGTTTGCAGAGATGTCTGACTGCCTGACAATGTTTTGTTGCTTATTTTTTTTAGCTCACTGTAGCACTTTCTTTTCCTTTTGCAGGCCACAAAATTGCAAGTTTTTGATCTCTGCTGCTTGACAGTTATATGATGTAGCACCAAAGACAAGTGAACTTAATCTGTTTGAACAGTGTCTCCTCTGTTATGAGCACTTAGAACTACTGACAGTAGTGATCACATGTTGCATAATTTATCATTGACAGTTGTGATAAAGGCAAAACTAATATATCTGAACATATTTTGTCATTAATATATCCAGATTAAAAAAAAAAGAAAAAAATTGATACATACAATCACTGGTTTTGCTATGAAGGCCACTTATGCAAGTCGCTCTTTGAAGCAGCTCAGCCATCTCCTCTCATTTACCAAGCAGACAGTCATCTCCACCTGCTCTCTGTGATGCTCTTTGTGATCAGAAAGTGTTGCACAAGGAGACGACCATCATCACCATCTCCTGAACGATTTACACCTGCTCATCTGCAATCAAATACCTTTCAGTCACATTCAGTCACGTCCATTAGCTCTGTGCATATTACTAAACATATCAGTGTTTGTGACTGTGTGTGTTTATCAATATGCAACAGTGTCTGTGCATGAATTTCTATGAGAGGTTGTAAGTTTGTGTGTGTGTGTGTGTGTGTGTGTTCCATGCAGTGCATCAGCTTATGATATAGAATAAACCATGGTTGTCCCCCAGCACCAAAGTGTTAATAATGGAGTAAGTAGCTTTATTTTTGTTATATATTATTAAAAGAGATTATGCGCACATCGCATCTACTGGGACAGATGAATAAGCACTGAATAAAAGTGTGTGTGTGTGTGTGTGTGTGTAGGTATGATGAAGTGGATTTATGCAGGAACAGGTGTGTGCATGAATGTGTATGTGTGTACATATAGTGTATTTGTGTGTGTGTGTGCTGGGACACAGGAATCATCTCCATACATTATGCAGAATGTGAGGACTGTGGGACACAGATCAAAGATTTCAGATAAGAGATGAGAGGTTGAAATTGACTGCACTTGTTTCTCTGGGATATGAAACATGAAACTACAATACCAAAGAACAAAAAACATTTTAGAGCATTTGATGAGAGGCTGGGGTATGATAAAAGCATTATGCTGATACAATACGGGACATGTTGCATATAAAGCTGATTATTTAAAACTGCCTTGATGTACATGTTAAATATACAGAATGACCACAATGGACTTTACTAAACGTTCTCAGTTATACAGTTATACAGTTAGACTGTCTTATCTGTAGCAGCTAATAAAAGCAGCCATACTGAGCTTGTGATATGGAATATTAGGCAGAACAGTGTGGTGTTATGAGCGTGTGCGTCACTGTTCCTGATATTCTCTGCAGCAATTTGTGATTATTCACTGAGCTGACGGAGATTTGAAAAATGTTCCCGTCTTTAGTATTGTTGATAGAAATTAGTGGATCATATACCATCATTTCTACCCCTCAGGGAACATAGAAATGTAGCCATTTGTCTTTATAATTATTCTAGGATCCTTCTATATTCTTGGAAATTATTGTATATCCACTTTTAAACATTGTTTACATTGTTTTCACATCGCCACAGGCATAATATAATAATCAGCAAAAAACAAAATATCTTCTCAAAAATGTAAACTATTTTAATGGTCTTTTTTAGCAAACCTCAGCCATACCACATAAGATTCCTCCACTCCTAATGATGTTTCTTATCGTATTATGTGTGTGTGCAGTAATGATGTGCCTTTATCTCTTCTCTCCACAGCCCATTAATCCTGAGTGTGGGACAAGCAGTCATTGCATATTTAACCCAGGTCACTTACTGTGGGTGGCAGATAGGTGCTGTCACTAACAGTGCATGTGTGTGTGTGTGTCTCTCGTTATGTCCGAGACAGCATCATCCATGTGCACATTTATATCTGTATGCACGTGAACGGAACTGCAGGAAGTCACTCAACTTTCACACAGACAGTTTTTTATCTGTTTTACTCTCAGTAACTCTGCACAACTGTGTTTGTATAGTTCTTGTGAATGTGGATGTGATATGTAAAACCTGACCTTAAGATAAAACCTTCAGCTGAAGCTTTCCTAATATTATCCCCCAACACCACCACCACCACCACCAGCAGCCCTCAAACTGCAGTCGCTGTTAGATAAATTTCAGCCTTAGAGAACAGGTGAGGCTCAAGAAGGAGAATTATAGATGTGTGACTCCACTAACCTTCTCAACACCCTCTGTCTTTATGCTCTAAGTTGGTCAACCACGAATGAGACTAAGTCCTTACACTATATTTTTTCCTTTTAATCTAAGTGCCACTCATCCTGTCACGACATCTGCTGTATTTTACATGTGTAGTGTTAATCGGCACTTCCCATCAAAGCTTACTCCAAGCATGTAGAATTCCTATGGATTTCCTGACATTTTCCCCATCTTCTTGTCAGCTTTCCCATGCTATTTGTTCCACATGACTGGACTTAGCCGATCTAGGATTAAATGCTGGATTTCTGTAGTAAAAGTGACGGGCATTAGAATTCAATGGCTTACAGCTTTTCTTTTTTTCCTCTCTCTCTCTCTCTCTCTCTTTTTTTTTTAATTTTTTGCAGATGAGTTACTCTGCAACCTGATAACCTTTACAATCCATTTAGAATGTATTGGACTTTTATTATCTATTCTGTATACTTCTCACACTCACACCTTTCAATTGTATGGTTTGCAGCATAACTTTGTATGTGTGTGTGCGTATTTGTGAAAATAATAGTGTTTGGGTGTGTGTGTGTGTGTGTGTGTGTGTGTGTGTGTGTGTGTGTGATGCTGCTGAAGGGCTAGAGGATAGCCTAATATGTTTAACCACCAAGGGAAATAAAGAGCTAATACTGGAGGTCAGAGTAATTGCCTGAAAACAACCTCTCACTTCTCACTTTATTTTCATTTAAGCCATCGATGAACACACACAAACACACACTAGAATACTGCATGTGCACATAAACAATCACACAACATGTGCCCTGAGATGGACAGAGCAGCCTCTCTGTGTGTTCAGCAGGGCTGGTTATATCTGAGTGTGTCCTTCTCAATCCCCACTGGTCGTGTTTATGTCCCTGTGGCATGGCATCAGCCTACACACCCACTAATGAACACACACACACAAACAGCCTCCTTCCTGTCCCCAAACACGCTCAAAGTCAGTGAATCATCACTGCATTTAGAGCTACCTAAGGCTAGCCTGGGGATAGCATACAGCTAGCTCAGCCATGAGGTGACAGTAATTGTAGCGTGATTTTTTTTGTTTTTTTTTTTGTTCTCCTTTTTTGGTGCCTGTGTTATAAATGAAGACAACGATCCTGCATCTGTCACATCACATTTAGAGCAGCGGGGCAGTGAGACAGCTCAGGGAACGTGAAGCCTCCGGACACACCGGGGCCAACTGATAACCACCCTTATGGCTCATGTATGTGTTGGTATGGAAGTCAATGAGATTTGGTGTAAACATTCATAGTGCCAAGTTAATGAATACCTCACTTTTCCCTCTTGTTGACATTAAATAGTCTTGATTGTCATGACATTTATCACATTATAATTCATATCCTCTTCAGGGTGAATTCTAATAATAATAATAATAATATGATCTGTAGTTTGGTTTAGTTTATTACTTTTATTCGTTAGGGATCATAAAACAAATAAAAATATTCTCTCACATAAAGGGTAAAGATGTGTCAGGTAATTTCAGTTAGTTTGGGTTATAAATAGTGTTAGTTTGGTTTGGAATGGTTTTGTTGTTTTACTTGGTAAAATGTCTCATGTAGACTGTATCTCCTGGGTTATTCTGTCTATATTCAGGTTTACTGATGGATTCAGATTAACTCACAGTCAGAACCTGTCCACTTATCTCTGTGTTGTGTGTCAACATGTTCATTGATCTCATCACAGCTGGGTGACACGAGACTGCACGTTTCTTTGTTCTGTGTGTTTGTTTTTGTGCATACACATGTGCACGTGTGTGAATATGATGTTTGCATGTTTGTGTCTTACGGTGGGAAAGACCAGGACGTATTTTTATTGAGTTTGTGTGTTTTTTGTGCCTGTGTTTCTGTTTGACTGACAGCTGGAATGAGAGCAGCACAGAGGTTACAGCCGGTTAATGAACCTCAGCAAAGGTTCATACTCTTCCACAATTAACCTAAAGCAGCACAAACTGAGAATATTAATAGCTACATTAATAACCAGGTTGTTTTCTTTTGGCTTTTGCAATGTTTGATAAATTTCTTTCTTTATTTCTTTCTTTTTACGTTTCCACAGTTACAATCAGTCTGAAACAGGAACAGGGCCAGTTAAGATGCACATGTAACACACTTATGTAATTATTTAAGAAATCACCTACAGGCTACAAAAGTAGACTGTAGATAAAAATCCCAAATTACTTTATTCTCTAAACAAGCTGTC
Source organism: Polydactylus sextarius (assembly GCA_016801845.1). Taxonomy (NCBI): domain Eukaryota; kingdom Metazoa; phylum Chordata; class Actinopteri; family Polynemidae; genus Polydactylus; species Polydactylus sextarius. The sequence goes on from CM028924.1 coordinate 2,482,590, forward strand.
AAGCACCTTGATCTTTAAAATCTCACCAGAAATACAACTTCTCTTTAATTAGTATATCTTTTTTTGTAACGATGTACACCCTCAAAATTCAATATGGATATTTGCTGAATATGGTCTTTATACACAAAACATTGTTGTTTAACCAAAACTCTTGGGAATGAAGTTGTTTATGGTGATTGAGGGTACTGAAAGTAGCTTTCCACTTTAGCCTTTCATACAGTGAAACTGTGGGTTAGCTTGAACCTTCTGAACATTTCTTTCAGCAGCGGCCAGCGTCTTGTCCTTCTTCGGGTGGGGCTGTTCCTCGTGTGGCGTATCAGTAACCGGGTTTACTGCTGTTCACCTCCTCTGCCCCGTTTGAAGTCGATAAACTATGAAGTATGACTCATTTGAGGCTAATGCTGGTTTGAATGTACCCCATTTGAATCTAATGTGTTTCAAAGCATGTGTGCTTTGAAGTCGATACTTGTCCCCCTCTGAGGCCACACTTCTCCGAGGCAGTCCTCTCTGAAGTCAATGCATGTCCCATTTGGAAGTCAATGCTTGTTAAAGCATGGATAGTAAAAGGAGCATCGAATGCATGGCTGAATAATAGTCTTTTGGTTGGTTGCTTCCTAAACAATGTTTACTGACTGTCCTTTTAGCTGTGTTAAGGTGGGAATCGTTTCCTTCCCTCAATATCTCGGCCTTGTTATCGATTACATGGTTAAACCTTTTTGTGTTCATGCATGTTTTGGTGCATTTGTATGTTGAGCAGCTTGAACTCTGTCTACTCCGATTCCATTTTAAAAAATACTGAGACGTAGCTCAGTGCTTGCAACAGTGGCTTATTACTGTTAAAGTCAACTAAAACTATTTTAATCTACTAGTGACTGCGTAGACAAAAGATAATAGGAAAAACAATAGCTAATAATGGTGATTGAAAACTCAGCAAGGCTGAATCTACTTAATGAGACCACATATACTGCAAACACAGCACAGGTGCAATTAATGACCCAATCCACACAGGTGTAACTCGTAAAACTAATGAGCACGGAAAAAAAAAAAAAGCCCAAAAGAAAATGTCAAGAAATTTAACTAAACACACACACACACACACACACACACACTGTCAGCCTGTGAATTTTATGTATTTTTGTTGTTGTTGTCTTGGGATAAAGTACTTGACATTATGGTGTGAGTGTGTGTGTGTGTATGTGTGTTTTGTCTGTTGTGTGAATTTTCAATCATCGGTTCTTTTTCTTTGTGGAGCTTTTTGATCAAGAAATCAAAGACAAAACTGCAGATTTTTCCGTGACACGTTAGTCATTTTAAAACATTAGAAACAGCTTTTAGTAGATGAAACGTCTCATACATGTGATTATATTGAGCAAGTAGAGATCAAGATTTTGTTAGTTACTGCTATAGCAAACCAGAGAGGCTTATTAGGGACCAAAAACTTCAGTATTGATTTATTCCCCCTTTGCCAGTGCTACTTTTGTTCTAATTTATTCAATTTTCCAAAATGTTATTTTATACTTTTGGGGAATAAATACTAAATTCAGGCTCTGCAGTATATCTCCCAACAACTCTAGTAAGATTCAACAAATCATAAACCTATAATCTTTCTCTTTTTCTTTCCCCCAAAAGGTTCAATGTTGGCACATCACACAGTGTTTTCTTTGCCTACACTGAGAGGATGGTGAGTCTTGTCGTTGCTGGCTCTATGATGAAATATGTAAGAAAGTCTTGTTGTATTCTGTTCTTTAGTGTGTAAAGTAACCCTCTGTTGTTAAATACAGTTTAGGGTTCTGTAGCACTACAACCAGTGCAAACCTCTTTCTAGACTTTTATCTGTGATTTTCTCTGTTTGACTGTTAAATGGTAGAGATATTTATAGAGTGAAAGAGGAATCTGTGCATGCATGTCCACAATATATGTACATGTAGCCTGTATGTGTGTATGTTTTTGCAAAGAAATATGCCTTTTCTATCATGTCACCATGCCCTCTCATCTTTCCCCATCACTCTTGAAATGCCCTTTAAGTGGGAGATAAAATAGGTCTTCTTTAGAATCATTTACTTCCTTCCAGACAGGTGCACTCTGCTCTTTTATGTGCCATGTGAGTCACACTCTCATAGATGTGCATACAAACATACCACACCACCTCAGGGGGAAGTGGCAGCCTGCTTGTGATATTAAGTTAAATGTAGTTTTTTTGTTGTTTTTTTTTTTGCCAGTTTCAACTCTTCAAGTTAATTGCTGATTTCTTAATTGCCACTTTCTCCATTCATTTGCACAGCAGCTGTGACAGTGATCAGAGCAGGACGCAAAGCAGCCAGTTGAAGGTAAAAATGAGAGGAAAGCAACAAAAAATTGATGTAAAGAGGAAACATTAAGCAGATAAATGAATCAAACGTTGCTTTGGAGTAATAGTAATAACCCCTATGTGGTTTCCTTTCTCTCTCTCGTCCTCACTCTTTCCTCACACCTTGTGTCACTTCCCGTCAAAGAGGCAAAAACTCTTTCCGCTGTTTGATTGTGCACACTGGGACCCACATATGTGTTGCTGACATGAGGGTATTGTTAGGACAAGGTGGTGAAAGGATAGCAGACAGAAAGAGAAGGGGAAGAATCAGCAGACAGACAGACAAACAGAGGCAGACAGGGAAGCAGAGAAAGAGGCAGTGTAACAAATTCTGCTGTAGAACATGATGCCTTATCTTTCCACATTTCCACCATATCCTCTTCAGGAGGAAAAAGCAGAGGAAGGAAAAAAAAAAAAATACTTGTTTTCCCATGACTTTTTTCCCCAGAGCAAATGTTTTGTTTTGTTTTGTTTTTTTCTAAACAAGAGCAAGTGAATTAAAGTGAAACAAAAAAGACAACAGTAGCATCCGTCCTGTAAAAAATCATCTGTTCCTGTCTCAGCAGAGCGAAGCCTGGGAACCTCCCTTGTGCAGTCTTCTGACAGTGGCCATTTAAAAGTAAACAAATCTATTTAGCTTTTTTTTTGTGTACAAGTGTATGTGCTTCCTTATGTTCCTCTGAGATGAACTGGATTCCTGTGTGTTTCTGTCTGTTGTTCTCTCCAACCCCCAAACACATGCTTTCATGTCTGGGATTACTTTTCTTCTTGTCTCCATTTCTTGTCTTCCACAACTTTCCATTAACAAAAATGCATAAATAAGAAATCAGTGCATCCAACAAAACAGTAATTCTGTAGCTGTTGCTGCTGACTGATCTGTTGGCTTCATGTACCAGTCTGAGAGAGTTATTTCCAGTGTCCAGGTAGAGCAGATTAAAAAAACATCTAAAATGGTTTCATAGTTAAGAACATCTTTAAGAATTGTTGTTGAATTAAACTCAAGAACTAACTGATTTGAATTTAATGGTTAAAAGTCAAAGGTCGAGGTCACTGTGACCTCATATGCTTTTGGTTGTGACTTTGACTTAAAACACTAATTACCTCGTCTGTCCTGGTTGGCAGAGAAATACAATTGCAAAGGTGGTAATTCTAGTTTATAGCTACATAATTTTTTATGTTAGTGGCTGCTCTTTTACTTCATAGTTAATTGTCACATATACTTTAAAATGTAATTTAATGCACTATTGGTGCACACTTACAAAACAAAAAAAAGAGTTCAGAGCAGAATTCTACACTTACGAACATGAACATCATTTAATTTAAACAACCACAAAAACTACAGAGTGACTATGACTGAAAATGACCCTGAATGACAGACAGAGCAGTGCTGCCAGTGATTGATGTCTGTATTCATGTCTTCTCCTCTACTTTCTGACATTTTCACATATTTTCTTCTCCTTCTTGAGTTACACCAGTCCCATTCTGAAATTCTGCCATTGTCTGGCCAACAGCTGTTACCTAGACGAGAGGCCAGTAATTATGAGTAAGTGCTTTGCCGCTTCTTATCAATAGCTGTAATTATAGGGGGAGCGTCTTGAGTTGCGATATGTGGAAATCACTCCTCTGCACTGCACTGACACTCTCGTGCATCTCCATCTCCTGTTACCGATCCTCACGCATTAAGTAATGACTGTGCTGCAACTGTCAGTGTGGCAGGTTTTGTAAGTTGGGTTGTCTAATTGTAAAGTACTCCAGTGACAGATCGAGTAGAAACCGCAGTTAAATGACTTTCTGGCTTGGCAGTAGGTTTTGGGGTTTAGCCACCTTATTATTTTCCTATAAAGTTAATATAATAGCATGCAAATTATTACAAACTATAATCATTAAAATGCTGTAATTACGAACTATATTACTACTATACTAAAGCATCGATAGTACATAGTAATCTAATACGCAGCCTGACAGAACAATCATTACCTAAACTGCAGATAATAAACACATTTCACTTGAATTGCTGTTTGGTTTTGACATTAAGTCTTAGCCGGAGTAGAAGTGATCTTACTGTCCTATTAAGATATTATTACACAAGCAGGATGTTGAGTAGAATACCTGAATATAATAATAAACAGTTCATTCTTAAAATTAGTGAAATGCACAGAATCAGATAAATAAATAAAACAGCTATTTAATGTCAGTGTTGATTCATCAGTCCTGAAGTATTTGTGTTTTTTTTTACATAGTTTTGATCATCATGATTAAAGTGAAGTCACCAAAACAGAAGAGTTTTCATTCTTATCTGAACTCCAGCAGATGGAGATTGAGATAGAATGACAGTGATAAATTGTGTGACTTGTCTCACAAACTACCTGACAAATGTCTATTATTTGTTGTGACGCTTCAGAAACTCTCATTCACTAATCCTCATCAGTGCATCAGTGTGGGACACGTTGTCACATCAGACCCAGTGGGGCCATATTAGGCCTGAACACCTCTATGAGCACACGTGTTTGGCTTTTTATTCTTCAAGTTCTTCAAGTTGCTTTACTGTGCCAGGTGGACATGATTGAGGACAGTGTCTCGTCCAGCTCCGGGACCATTATTCTGAATCTGACTGTGAAGTTGACACTTTAGCACTAAAGTAACATGTTCACTTTGAGTGGTCATTGATGTAAATGTGTGTGTTTCATACAGAGTTTGTTACTGAAAAGTTTGTGACTTTTCCTGGATCATTTTTAAACAGTAATTTCACTCAATCTATTGATATCAGTTGATTTTAAAGAAGTACTTGAGCTTAATTACCGGCAGACGATGTTGAAGATTAACTTCCATCTGCTGCGCTGTGTTCACTGGAGTGCAGTAACCTACAAGTAGAAGTGTTTGGAAGTAAAAGGTTCACATGGGTAGTTAAATAAAGAGCCCTCAGCTGTCTGAGGACCTTAAGGACACACACACACACACACACACACACACACACACACACACACACACACACATCTGAATGTGCTCTGGTTTTCTATGTGACTACTTTAAATTTGTTTTCCTTCTACACTGCAACGCACACTAAAGAAAGAATATGTAGAAAACGAGAGGCCTTTGTTTAGAAAAAAGCTTGTTTTGAATTCCTACAACACCACATAATATTTCATTATGTTCATGGAAAGATTGTATTGTGTACAAAGTACTCAGAGCTACTTAACACTATCATAGAAAAAACGCTTTACTATTAGTGGTTAAATGAAGATTACAGGTTATTACATCTTGGATTTTATTTACGTGATAATCAGTTCTACTGGCAATGACAATTTAACAATTACTGTTAATCTCTGAATGTGGCAGCGCTGCCAAAAATAGGTTCAGCAGCGCAACAAACACAAGCATTCACACAAAATTATAATCTAAACAGTACTTTTGTACATTTGTGAATTATTTGCAGCAATACAGCTGTGTTTACGTGTATTTTTGCCTCCAAATGAAGTGGTTTAATAAACTCAAGTGTCAACTTGTTTACAACCATGTTTATTTCCCTCTAGGACCATTTTAGCCACTTTCCAAATGCTCTGCATCAATTCCGATCCAGACATTCATGATGGATGGGTTTCTACTTTGCAGTGTAAAAGCATCACCCATCTTGGTCTTTATTCATTCGACCTTATTTACATTTACCACCATGTAAACATAACACAGTGAAAAAAATTTTTAGAATGAATCCATTTGTATGATTTAATAATAAACATGACAGGTTATGTCTCTTTACTCAGGGTGACCAGGTTGTATCAGACAGGTGAATTTCATCCGACAAGAGGAAACAAGAGAAATCAAGGCGAAGTTTTTTGTCTCTGTCTCTCTCTTTTCTCTCACTGACTCCTTCTTTCTCCAGAGAAACTTGAGGAACTTGTAACATATTGTTTGACTTGAATGTGTGTGTGTATATTTGTGTGTTCTGGCTGGTAGACCATTCAACAGAGGTTGTGTGTAATCTCTATTGTTGCTGAAATGCCACCGCTGTTATTAGGGAAGATTTATGTGCTGTGCCCAGGGATGGAGTCAGAATGCCAGCTGTGTTTATGTATGTATGTGTGTGTGTGTGTGTGTTATTAATACATTGCACTGCAGGATAGAGCCATAATGCCAGAATGCATCCATGTTTATGATTCACTGTCAGACATGTTTATACCAGACAGTATATGACTAGTTATTTTTTTCTCTGCACATGCCGTCAACAGGGGTAGTGGTGAAGCGGACTTGGGTCTGGAAGGTCTCAGGTTCAAATCCACCAACTACCAAGGTCCCTCTGAGGTACCCTTGAGCAAGGTACCTTCCCCACACACGCTCCCCGGGCGCTGTCCAGCTGCCCCCTGCTCACTTGGTGATTGGTTAAATGCAGAGGTCAAATTTGTGCATGGTGTGTTGTGTGCTCAATGACAAATGTAATCACTTTCACTTTCACTTTCACTTTCAACAACATGTGATAACTGAATGGATGAGTGGAATATCACTTTCATTCTTTTTATGTTTGCAATCACGTCCAGGCCTGATGTGTTAGATGGACTGTGACGTGCTGGTAGATGAGTTATAAAGGCTGAAAATACCAGAAAGTTGTTGGTATAAAAAGTTTTAAAGGTTCATATAGAAAGAGACTGTTGGGACCAAACGCTGTGAGGGGCCGCTGTGTATTTGTTGTGTTATTTTCAAAGCAAAATTTTATCATAACAAAAGTTTTTGATTAAAAACAAACCTGCAGATCGCAGAGAGAATAATTTACTGGGCATGACTTTTTATTTTAGTTTGTCTTGTTTTATAACTCAAGTGGCCACAACAAAAGGGAGACACTGTGTGAGTAGCAATTAAAAAAGAATATTTTATTAAAGTGAATTAAATATTCACAGCATGAAGCATGGAAATTAATAAACTTGGTGTTGTGCTGTGTAGGTGAGCTGAGGACGTACTTGTAGCTGTTGTACAATGGTAAAGAAAACATAAAGATATAGTAACATGGAGCACACACACACACACACACACACACACACACACACACACACACACACACACACACACACACACACACACATCAGCTAGTGTCAAATAAGCAACAGCTGATAAATGGTAGAGACTGAAATCAGTTTGTGTGTGCTTTTTTAGTCTTCATGACACACACACACACGCATGCACGCACACTGTGTGATGCCATTAGGGGTAATTTGAGGCTCATTATCTTGCCCAAGGACAATTCAACATGCAGAACCAGAGGAGGTCAAACTGAGGATCGAACTACCGACCCTCCGATTAATGGATGACCGGCTTTAGCTCCAGGCTGAACAACAGCAGCCTCATAAAACAATTTACAAGGCGTGACCTTTGGTACAAGTCTGATTGTCATCACAGCATGATGCACATGCTCATAATAACATTAGAATAGACGCACACAAACCGCTACCACATATGAGACTGCTTCATTTAATAGTGAGTCAGACATGGATTGGGAAACTGAATATCAATGTTAGGATGTCGGCAGGATGGATGGTGCAAACGATGCACGAGGAAGGGTCACTCTGTCCTCTGCACAAGGTCTTTTGATATTCAAGAGAGCCTGTCTTCGAACCACGCGTGACATTTGTCATTCATCATATTCGTTCCTTCTGGCCGTGTGTGAGTGTGTGTGCGTGTGTCTGCCCTTGTATGTTAATGTGTGTCTGAATCACGTGTGCATGAGTGTGTGAGTGTTCAAGTGGCTGTCAGGTCAAATATGCAGTCCACTGAAAGATGGCACTAATGAATAAGCAGCACCAAAGTCATCTGGAAACCTTCTAGAGGAGAGCAGATTAGAGAACAATGAGATGAGGAGAAATGAGGAGTTGACGAGAGGAGAGGGAGACAAAGGACAGCCGTAGGTAAGGTAGTAAGAACAATTTCTACATAAAAAACAAACAAAAAACTGAAAATAACGGCTGGAACTAACACTTTTTTGCTGTTTACTTTGAATCCAGTTTTGACTCTTGTATCTGTCTCTCATTTCTGCCTTCCTCTCTCTCTGTGTCTTCATTACTCAGACAAACTTTTCCTGCACTCGTAGGCAGCCGTGTCACATTTGTTATCCTTACGCTTCTTGAATCCTTTGCTCATCCTACTCTCCAGTCGCCTGTTTTTTTTCTTTTCTCATCCTGCTCCTCCTCGTCCTTCCTCTCATCATCGTCTCTGCTGCGCAGCATCAATACAGCTGTCGGCCGCATCAAGGTTTTAGCTGGTTAAGCAGCTTCAGGCCTGTCAACAGAACAAATAGGTCTTTATTTGACCAAACAATCCTCCAGCTGACCCCTGGGTATGAACGCAGCTGTGGGTGAATACCCAGCAGACTTTTTATTTTTTCCTTCAGCTCTTAAAGAAGTCATAATTTCCTAAACACTTCCCATGAGCAGTAATCAATGTTGATATTAATATATATTAGCTCTTCAATCATAACTTATACTCTGTGATGACTTTAATCAAACCTTTTGTAAAGTAACTAAATTTTCTTTGATTAAAAAATAATCAAAATGAATTATGAAATTACTTTAGAAAGTTGCAAGCAGTCCACAATACATCTAATTATACAATAATAGTAATAAAATGATATACAAATATTCACTCTCAGTTTAACATGTTAGTTCTTATTTTTTCTTGTATGACTGTCCTGCAGGAATGTTTTTTTTTTTTTTGTTTCGTGCCACTGTGTTGTTTATTGTGGGAGAACAAAAGCACATATTTATATACGAACTCCTTCGACTTTCATATGATCCATAGACACTTCAAATAGCTGTATAAGTTGTGTTGAGCTATAGGGTGAAAACATAAAGGCCTCGTTTATCCACAGAAATAAAAAATAAACAAATCTAAATTTGCACATCACTTTATCTGTGAACAAGTAAGTCAGAAAAGAGGATATTGACCTGTAAGCCGTCCCTCTGCACATCTGAAACAGAGGAATCAGTGAGGCTCAAACACTCACGTTCATCCCTTTTATTTTCTCTTTGATGTTCCTCTTTTTCTCTCACTTTAATCTAACACTCAGGTTTATTTTATCTTCACAAGGGTGGATGTATTTGTGTTTGTTGTGAGTCTTTGCACTGAATTTGCATAGAAAAGTGAGTTTAGTTGGTTTAGTCTCCAAAAAGGTTTTACACACACATCTACACACACACACACAAAGAGAGAGCAATGGCGGAAAATCTCACAATATGTACTCACAGATAGAGAGGGTAAATAGAGTGAACTGTGGCATCTGTGTCGGTAAGTTGCTTAAGGCTTTACATCTAAACCATCATTTGAAGTCAGAAATCCACAACGGCCCCAGATTTTACAAAAGAAAGGTCATTCTTGACTTCAAATATAAACACACAATAACAGGCGGGGTGACAAACACACTTTTCCTGCATGTACTCAAATGCAAATACTATATACAGACACCACCATGATAACATGTACACAACAAACATAAGATCAGATCAGTAAGAAACATTTGCTAGTTAACATTTTCTATATCTAGTCTTTGAAAACGGCATCCACTTTCATGGCTGAATGTCAGCTTTGTCACGCTGACCACACTGCATCTTAACGTTTTCTGAGGTAAGACACCATTACATCAGAGGGTAACTTGCTATAAGAGAAGACAGTGACAGTTGTCGCAGCGTAACGCTATAGCCCCAAGTTGAGCCACTTTCAACTTGGAGAGCGGAATGTTCCACCCTGTTGCACACTTCAAATTTGTGAGAGGTGATGTAAAAGCCTGGAACCACAGAAACAGATCTGTGCGTCAATGTTTCTGCTTGTGGGTCTGCTTAGTTTTAAGAACCCAGACCACTTATCAAATAACGGATATTTGTGCTGACATGTGGATGACATTGATTTATTCATATTGTTAACACATGGCTCGAAACTGTAAATTAAAACCTGGTCTTTGATTACTACTGTTTCATGAACTATAGCGTCGTAATCTAATTTTATTATAACTTCCTGAACAAAAGTGGAATTAGCCATAATAAATGTGCACCTGTGCAGGGTGTGCTGAGATGAAAATGAGAGAAAAGTGTTGAATAAATCTAAGTAAATCTTGATAAAAGTTGTGGAAACACTCACTCATCATTAATGTCATGATGAATCAGTGTTATTTTCCCTAAAGTGACATTCAGTGTTAAACACAGGGCTAGATTTCAACTCCTTTGATTTAAGTGAAACTGGCAACTGTCTGTCTCATTGGCTGAAATGACAAATTTAGCCAGCAGCTTTCCACAGCTGTAGCCTATTAATATTAGTTCAGTGAGATGTCAGAACTGCGAAATGAAACTCTTGGACATCAGTTAACTTTGGAAGTCAGTGTTTGTAATCTCCATATGATAGAGTTAATCATGAAGAGAAATTATATTCAGTGCCAAATGCTGTTATGAAAATGATACCAGCAATGCTGTTGTTGTAATGACTACTGAATATTGAGTTTAGTTAGCAGGCAGACACACTGACACACACCATCAGTAGGAACAATATGCGGCTAATATAACTGATAAATAATTCAACTTGTTGTTTTTCAAATAATGAAATTAATTGTTCTCATTAAGTTCCAGTTAAACAAATATGACCGCTCATGAACTTGTCAAGACATCAGTGTTTGTAATTATTTATTAGTTGTCATAGTGCAAAACACACAAATAAGTGGGGTCAGTAGCGACTATCACATAGCAGCATTAGCAACATGCATTCACAAAAGTGGTGCTGCTGCACTGTGGATTCACAACCCTTAGCCTGCCTGAGGAGGGTAAATAGGGGGATGTGATGTTGTTCCTTTGCCTGTGTTGATGACTTCAGTAGATGTCCCCCAGACTCAGAAGAAGAATAATCTATTGAGCTGTCTTCACTATCAGCTGCAGGTTCTAGGTTCTCTCTGTATCTCAACTGGAGCACCATGCAGTGAAGCATCATGCAAGAATGTGCACTGCACCTCTTCAAAAAATGTCTGAGAACCAGAAACGGTTTGATGTATCCTCAGATTTATGGATCCCAGTCTATTTGAAACTACTGACCTCCTCAATGGACTTTTACCATTTTAATGTTCAGTCAACTTTTTCTACTCTTTTTTCGCTTTTCCTGGTGGGTAATAATAGTCTTTTTTTGTAATCAGGATCAAATCATTGGCTTCACACCGTGTAACCATGTGTAGACTTCCTCTCTCTAATATTCTTTATTGTTTGTCACCAAAAACACATCGGCCGTGTCATCTGCAACGTTGAATATGTTGGTAAACTGTGGCTCAAGTGTTGGTGTGTGTGAATAGAGAAGAGGACACATCCTTAGAGGGTGTTATTGCTGTGATTAAAGGCAGATTAGATGAGGTTGCCTAATTTGACTCGTTAGGAAGAGGTAGGAATTTACACTGAGTGTCTGTAGATTGTCTATGAGATTATGAGCATCATCTGTGGATCTGTTGGTGTTGAAATGTGGTCTGTGATGTTTCTGATAACTTGCCACATATTTTATCATGACTGTCTCAGCATTAGCAGTAGCTCATTTATTTTACCTCCTCATTAAACCAGCTGACCAGAACAAAAATGACCAACTTCTCTATGTTGATGGACTGTAAGAAGTGTAGGGTGTAGGGTGTTTTAAGTAAAAACCAACATAATGATTTTCAAAATAAATGATCTCCGAGGTAGCCTGAGTACTTTCCCCATTAGGAATAGTCTGCAATTAGTTTTCAATTCCAGACTCTTCAGGATGTCAATACATAACTTTTGCGGCACAGCAGTGGGCTAATACATCAAGCTGAATATCCAATACTCTCAAGTGTATATATCAGTGGGGAAGTGTCTTGCTGAGGCATCCCTTTTTCACCCTATCAATTGTTGTTTCTTTCCCAACTTGATCTTTTTCCACTCTCCTTATTTCTCTTCTCTTTTTGATCTTCCTCTGCTCTGTTCTTTCAGCTCTTTCCTCCAAACTAATCCCTCAAAGTTTCTCTATCATTGTTCTAGTGAATCATGTTTTCTTACACACTCTTGTTTTTCCTCAATGTTGCTTAATTTTTTTTTTTTTTTTTGCTCCATTCTCACTGCCACTAGCCTTTTCTCTTTGTTCAGCTTCATCCTTTTCTGTCAGTCCCCTCACTCACCTCTGCAAAATGACAGCCCTCTCTCCCATGACGGCTCCAGGCCACTCTGTCATCCCTGTCTGTGTGTGTGTGTGTGTGGTCTTATCTGTGTGTTTGCTTGTGTGTGTGTGTGTATGTGAGTATGTGCACTAATGCCCATGTGGCCTCTCAGCTTCCAGTCAGTGTAATAGATTGGGGAAATGTTTTATTGGATTTATTTCAGTTCTTTCCTGGAATAAGAGTATGTGTGTGTGTGTGTGTGTGTGTGTGTGTGTGTGTGTGTGTGTGTGTGTGTGTGTATCCATACCTTTGTGTTTTTATTTATATACAAATCATCCTCTAGGCTTTGTGGGCTCATTTGTGCATGCATGTGTGCGTTCTGTTGTGCCATGTGACAGATTACTCACAGATATGAACGTTGCATGGCTGGGGTTGAATTACATCATTTGCCAAGAGGCATAACATTTCCGCTCCTCTCCTCTTTTCTTCCTGCTCTCCTCCCTCTGCTTTTCATGTATTTCATGTCTCAGAAACAGGAGGTGTGGAACTACTTGTATCCATTTGAATCAATGGATCTTAACACTTGCATATAATGAATTTAAGATTAGTTATTAATTCATAATAGTTTTTACCTTGAAAAAGTGATGTAACCTTCTGCAGCAGGTTAGTACACACAGTGAAACAATATGACACAAATAAATCTGATTGTTTATGACGAAAGGGAATGAAGAAGGTTGAAACAGTCACCAAGACTTTATATGTTGACAGACTTGTGTCTAAAAGCTTGAACCCATTCTAGGTGAAATCCAAACCCAAAGCTACAAAGATCAACATTTATGATGCTACTTTTTGTCTTCTCCCTCAGCCAAAACTCAGGTGAGGTCCTTGGCTGCTGCACTAATGACATGATTTACAGAAACTCATCGGCAAAATTGGAACTGACAAATATTGGAAGCACGAGAGAGAGAGAGAGAGACTGTGAATGACTGCAGCATTAATGCCAAGTTTCCTGAAAGGATAGTGGATTAATTTTAAGATGCCAGGCAAAGAAGAATAGCTCCTTTTGATCTGTGAAATTATTCCAGATAATTTGGGGAGTGAATCACCTCTGTGGTGTTGGTGTTAACTTTTAGACTGAAAATAATGTCATGAATATTTATGAAAGCTATTGAGCCAGATATTGAGGTGCTGTATTCCCACCTTTTTTGCAATAAGTTGCAGAAAAACCACAGCAGCAATGATTAGTTCAATAATTGAAAAGTCGACAGTCTGCGGATTCATTTAAAAATGATATAAACCAGTTATTATGCATTAATATCCAATATTTTCTTTGCCTCCTTTTTTGTTTATGTTCCTGTAAACCATCGTATCTCGAATCTGGGGTTTTCAATTATTATTATCTGACATTTTACAGATGGAAAGAACAATTGGAAATCAATAAACAGATCAACTGATAAGAGTGCTTGTTAATTGCAGATCTATGTTGAAGTAAACACTGACTGGAAGAATAAACCATGTGGCTGCTTCAGAGGAGCAGCTGTTGTGAACTTTGACCTCAGGTAAAAGCAACAGTTTTTCATTGTCTCATAACATAACATGAGAGCTGCATTTGTAGGGACATGAACTTTATAGAGCATATTTTACTGTTAGTGAGTAAAACTCACATGTTTTGTGGTGACCAGGCTGTGGTTTGTTTGAGTCTGTGTGTATGTTTCCCACAAATGTTCCCAACATTTAATCATTTTTTTGTCTTCTTGGTAATAATTTATATTTGATTTTTAAGACTCCAGCTTAGAGTTAGTTGACCAGTAGATGTGGTAACGGTCAGTGAATTTAACATCCTATATCAATCACTTCCACTTGTCTTCTTCTGGCCTAACAGACGTCTACATATCTATTCACAAATCATTATTTGATTGATGCCAAAGATGGACAGTTGTTCTGAAAAAAAAAAAAAAAGGCTGATAAAATAGAAAGATGTAATGTCAATAAATCAATGTGTGTTGAACACTGGATACAGCTCGTACAGTCCAGTCACATGGTTTCATCCCTGCCACTATATGTCATAACCTATCCATGTTTCTTTTATGTATTTCCTATCTGTCCCATCTCATTATCTCTCTCAAGTAAAGCCTTTTTTTTTTTTTTTGCACAGTGACTCCACCACAGTTGAGTCACCTGAAGAGACACAACTTCAAAGAGACACTCAGAGGCAGGAAATGACAAGAGAATATACATCAGGCAGTCTAGTTTTCATGTTGTGAGGCATCCAACAACTTTCCTAAAATCCCCATTTGTATCAGTATAGATGCATAGATAGCTAAATAGATACATAGATACACACACACACACACACACACACACAAATGTTTCGTAATGATGCCTCATAAGGCCGCCTTCAATTTACTGATGAAGCGAGGGAGGAATGGAACCTTTCCAAATATGAGTTTTGGCCGGGGGGAAAATTTAATGTGGCACACAAAGAATTCTGAGTCATCAGGGACAGAATGTGACAGGGTCACATTCTACATTTTAATAAACACAAACCAAGTGTGTACCTCACACCTGCACGCACACGTTGACATGTTACAGCGTTTTACTGCTCATACATTTGATATGTGAATATGAACAAACACACCCATTAGCTTGTTTATTGGAAATGCACACTGGCACTCGCACATACAAACGTATATTTTTCTAATAGTTTAAGTGCTGAAATAGAGCAGCATTTCAGTGAACTATCCTTTTATTGATCCATTTGAGAGATGAATTATTAAATCTAAAAGGTGAACCAACTGCCAACTATACCATCTCTGAGTTTCTCTAAGAGACACACACATGCTGTGTCTGTCACTCACTTACTTTCATTCACCCCATTACATATAAAGGACACTTGAGGATAAAGTACTTACATTTTTTCACATTCATTTTCCTTCATCTTTTCAGAGGCACTGACAGCTGTTACCTAATGGATAATTTAATGTCAGTGGCAAAGTTATAAGAAAGTGCTTGAGAACTGTAAAAGTGCATATGCTCATCAGCAGCCTCATGGTTATCCAATTATCAACATTATTATGATATATTTCAGCAGTGCTCTAGACCATTTCCTTATTATTTTTTAAGAGGAGAATTTGATATCAGTGAGAACTGACAAAACAAGTGCAGTCATTGAAAGGAACGGGTGTTGAATGATCTGTATATCTTGAACTCTATTCTGAGATCTGAATATATATATATATATATATATACATACATACACACATATATATGTGTGTTTGTGTGTGTGTGTGTGTGTGTGCGTGTATGTGTATAAAGCCTGTTTGAAAAAAAAAATACAGTCTTACAAAATCTTCCCAGATACGTAGTTTAATGTGAGCTGAATAGTTTTCAGGGGCAGATTCTGATGTCAGGATTCACATTTCCTGGCACAATGATGGTGACCATTTGAAGGAGTGCTCTGATAAAATGGGGATAATTCACATGAAAATCTTTTTACGAATCCAACAATTGAAAAACGTTTCCCTTAAAGCTTTATATGAATGGAGTAATTGAAAATGGATGTTCCCACAGTTTGAATTGATTCCAAAGGAAAAAGAAAAAGAGAAGATTTGGCTCAAGAGTAAAGTTTAGACCATTTATCTGAAGTTTTTGTCACTGACATCCTTTAAGAAGTGCAAAGCAGCATGTCCTTTGCGTATATATTTTTTTTAGGTTGGTAGCTTGAAAACTTGGTGGGTTACTTTAGAAGTGCCCGTTTTTTAGGGAGTGATGTGTGTGCCATTGTGACCATTTGTCTGGTGATAAGGCAGTCTGGAGAAGGATGCCCATGCCAGGAGGGAGGTCAAGGCACCAACTCATTCCTCTTCCAAGACACTTCCATTTATCAGGACTGCCTGCATGCATCACACACCCTGAAGGTAGAGCTGCGTGAGTCTGTGTGTGTGTGTGTGTTTGCTGGTGATGTGTTGAAACACCCGGAGATGAGTAGGATATTATGCGTGGGAGAGAGACAGGCAGAAGCACAGAAGAGAACTTAACAGGTAGACACAGTGGATGTGGATGTAAAATCCACTTATTTCTCACTCTGGTCAGATCTAAAAACCGACATTTTTTTGCAATACTATTTAACCTAGGGGCTCTGTGTGAAGGACTGCTACCTTGACCCCAATTATCAATCTTTTAAAGCAATAAATCTTTATGTAGAGTTTGAGGCCTTTTGTCAGTGATGGATTTCTGGCATTTAAAAGCAGAAAAAAATCAAGTGGCCAAAACACTTGAGATTAAATCCACAAAAGAAACTGCTGGTAATACAACCTAACAATATGGCAACAGTTTTGACATTTGATAGTCAAAAAAAGAGTAAATATAAATAGATTTGTTCACAGAAAATAAAGTAAAATATTTGATTCTACATAATGTGAATCCTTAATAAATGTAATAATCTGTGTTTTTTTTAATTTACATTTTAATTAGGAGGATCATTTTATATTTAGTCCACAGGTTGTGACCACTACCTGTACGTTGAACCTATCTGACATTTTCAGATTGCCATCGGATCTGTTATTTTCTTTTTTTTATGTCTCATTTGCCACCTGCAGGATAAAAATAGCTTTTCCCCAGAATGGAGCACAACCCTGGAGCTTCTTTGCTGTCTCATGTTTATGTTGCATCTGTGCTTTATGCTTTAGAATGAAAATGCAAGTGCAGCTGATCCATAAATCTGTCAGTTTGTGTCACTTCAGACTCATTGTCATGATGGAAATAACCTTTGTGCTGTTTGACGGGATGGCCGCCAAAAGGCCATCCATCCAGATTTATTTGGCTCTTCGAAGAATTCAAGGACATGCAACAAAGTATGACAACGACTCACAGATGCTTTGGGTTTTTTTTCTCATTCCTATCCACCTTTAGATCAATATTATTTGTTACTGTACATTTCCTAAAACAGCTGAATCTAACCTCCAATAACAAAATACATCATTTAGTGAATTTAGTTTGAGTTTTTAGTTTGAATTTAGAATTGAGTTTTATACAGTTGGAAAAAAAAGAAAATATAACATCCTGATTAAATGACAGCTCATGATATGGAATAGATGAGGCTGTCATATAGAAGTCCCACAGAACAACCTTTCACTGCTCAAGTGGTGTCAAATCAGCGTGATGACGAGGGTATCACAGTGTGAACAATTAAATTCTGACACATCTGCATATTTAATCAGCACAGAAGTGAATGTACAATAGCAACAGTTGTTATAAATAGACACACACACACACACACACACACACACACACACACACACAACCAGATCAGTGGAACATATAAGCAATTAAATCCTTGACATGGTACATTTTAAGGTGTCTTTCACACATGCTTACAATCCAATAATTGAACCTGCTCTTATAGGGGACATATGTGAAGACAGATCAAAAGGTATTCACTCACAGCAGCTGTGTGTGTGTCTGTGTATGTGTGTGTGTTTAACATCATTCGTGCATGCTGCACTGAGTCAGCCAGGCCTGAACCTGTGACAGCAGCACAGTTGGTTGAACACCTAGAGCTGCCAAGCTGTCAGTTTGATATCTGAATTACAGTACACACACACCTGCACTAGTCAACCCACAGTTAATATCAACATCTGTACATGTAGCCACAGTTGACTGCATAGAAAGAAATAATGTTTGTAAAGGTAACACAGTCAAATGCCGGGTGTTTTTCTTTACAAAACAGGTTGGGGAAAAAAAAGATACCCAGCATGTAATAGCATTGCTAACACTACATTAATTTTTAACTATGGCTTTTTAGATGAAGTGTTCAATTGGTCCACATCTTTGTCAGAAAGTATTGGATGGGATGTTCATTTTAGCACAGAATGAGTCTTTAATGACACTGGTGATCCATTGACTTCATCCCATCATGAATGTGAACTATTGGGTGGACTGCTGTTAAATTTGGTAGAACCATTTGTTTTACCATTGGGATGAACTCTAGTTACATTTTACTTACTTTTTAAATATTACATCTGTGATGTAATGAGACTGTAACGTGTGGGCACGATCCCTTGTCACGTAAAATTGGTAAATGTGAGGTACAAGATTTCTCTAAATTGCACCTATATTGTATCTGCTTTAGGGCAGATTGAGTGTGTGAGTCTCTCTCTGCTCTTGTGTCTGAGCCTGATAAGGGCTTGGCTCCAATGACTTCACTTTCAATTCAAAATTTGTAAATTTTAATATCATTCACATGCTCTCCATTCAGCTAAGAATGATAAGAATAGAAGAGGTACATACAAAAGCACATACAAAAACCTATTGTGGTAATTTTTCCGATACAAAATTCATTCAGGTACATCTGCTAAAGTAACTCTTGAGTATGACGAGTACGCCAACCACTTCAGCTTTTGAGAAAGATTTGCAAACACTGTGATGACAATATTAAGTGTTGGTTGGTACATTTTACAACTTGAACTGATCTTTACTTGTGGCATCAAAGGGTTGGTACACCCAGTTCAACACAATTAAAAAAAAAACAAACATATTTTTCTAGAGATGTTGTGGAGTTTTTTTGTTCCAGTGTTTTAAACCATCCATCTTCTTGCTGTCAACAGTTTTTATTGGAACCAATTTCAAAGTCTGTCAATTATCCAGGGTACAGAGGACTTTGTTTCTGGAAAGACACACTACTATTGAGGTTTTCAAATGTAATTTAAGCTGCACAAACATAATTCAGTTATCCTCTATTGTATTGGGAATTTGGCACAAGTTTCAGAGGCAGATATATCAAAAATAAAAACTGTCCAGCTAGCTATAGAGATACCACAAGAGACAAGTGAAGGAATATACATAGGTTTAGGTGATTTTTGTTAAGAAATATCTTCCATCTTGACGGTCCACTTCATAGTCCAGACATATGAAGACTGTGAGATGTTGTCACATGAAGCACGTGTCCAGTACTCACCAGAAATTCCTGCAGCTCATTTAATGTTGCTTTAGGTCTCTTGGCAGTTCCCCTCAACAGATTTCTTGTCTTTTCATCAGTTTTGTAGAGACGTCTTTGTGATGTCGCTGTTGTACCGTATTTTATCTTCACTGCGGTGCATAGTTTATCTGACGTCTTGGAAATTCTTGCAAGCAGTGGGTTTTGCTGTGAGATTGTACAGATTCCCTTTGGCTTTAAACAAAGTTACAACTAAGTAAATATCGACAAAATCCGACTAGAACAGCTGAACTACCAGTATATTTGAGATTACTTTAACTGATGGCAACTGGAAACTGACTGTTTAACATTTAACAGGAGTTAGTTTCCCATCCCAAAAATATTTTATCTTTTTCAACTGAACAGGTTGTTACATTAAAAGTGAAAGTTGCAAAATGATTTAACTTGTAATATTTTTTACATCACAAAAACCTGGCCCAACCCGTTTAAAATGACAAGATGATATATATATATATATATATATATATATACACACACACACACACATGCAGTCTCCTTTTGTATTTTTCTTTTTTATTTTATTATTTTTGCACTTTGTGTCTGTCTGTAATCCTGTGCCTGGTGGGTAGTGGTTTCCTCTCAGTATGTGTTAAGTGGAAGTGGAAGTTGCACATAATGATCGTGTAATCCACACACTTGCCATTACCAGGTTTCCCACCACTGATAAAACATAGGTACACACACACACACACACACACACACACACACACACACACACACACACACACACACACACACACACACACACAATCCGTTAAGACTCCCACAGACTCCTCTGGGCTTGATCACCTGCACTCCACAACATCCGATAACATTAAATCACACTCTGTATTCATCTCTCCTGCCCCAAGTGTGTGTGTGTGTGTGTGTGTGTGTGTGTGCTGGCCTTTCCTTATCCCTTTTTCCCTTCCCGTTATTTTTTCTGTCACCCAGTTGTTGGGAGGACAAACATACTGAGGGCAGAATTACCATGGAGATGCACTCAGCGTAGCCAAAGGCCCAACAGAGGTATTAACCTGATGGTATCTGTGGTACTCCATCACTCACCAACAAATACACAGATATTGGCACTTGCATGTAGGCCTGGAAGAACAAATGCAGTCACATGAATGCCTGAGTGCACACACACACACACACACAGTTACAAATGAACAACAAAACAATACAAATGTATGTTTACACACATTCAGTGACTGATTGTTCTTCTCTTATCTGATGTTTCAGCCAATGGTTTATTTCTGTTCCTCAGCCATGGAATTGTCTCCAGAAAGCTTGCAGTCAGAAAACTCATTCCGATGATCTGGGTCAGATAGAGGAGCACCTCCATCGGCCACAGACAATTCAGGCTTAGAACAACGGCAGAACCTTAAAGAGACAGAGAGAGAGAGAGAGAGAGAGAGAGAGAGAGAGAGAGAGCCTCCAGACAAGATGCACCACACATGATAAAACAAGGGGAGTTGATATCCACCCAGTGGTCTGTAGGATTAATATTACATTGCGCCCTGTGTGTTCCTGGGATGAATATTCACAACCCAAACTCTTTACTTTCTCACCTCTGTCAAAGGTGTAAAGCTCTGTGCTGAAACAGACCCATTCCTCCTTTTGTCATACTGAGCCATAAATCGCTCAGTGCCTCTCGTAAATCGGTGGAACACCACTTGCAAGGAAATGGTCTGTGTTTTCTTCAGTTACACTTTGGCTTTGGGGAAATTGGTTTGCAAACAAAAACATGCATCAAAAATATCTAGTTGTTCCAAGTGTTAGCAACGGCTCTTTTTCTTTTTTATTGTATACATTGTGTATGTTAGGAAACTTTGCAACATGAATGAATACAACTCAGAAGCAATAGAAAAATAAAGACCTTTACTCAATCAATGCATCACAAACAAACCAGGATGTGGATTTATATTAAGAGTAAAAGTCACATTTAACATTCTGATACCCTACCTTGACATATATGTGAACTTCAGTGAACATTTTAAATGTCTTTGTGCTGAATTTTAATGTAGCCATCTACCAAACCCTTCTAGTCGTTTTGCTGCTGAGAGATACAGAGGAGGTGTGAACAAATATTTACAGCATATTCCTTTAATACAGATAGACTAAGTAAACACAGCTGTAATCTTGAGGACAAATTTGCAGATTAAAATTTTCAATCTACCTTGACAAAATACACAACTGAAATGGTTTTGTAACTGTGGTTGACTCAGGTCAGAAGCTCAAAGAAATAAAAGTGTTTGAGGGTGAAACCACACACAACAATAAGTGACTTTCCTGTGTTCTTCTTTGAACAGCTATGATACTTTTTTTTTTTTTTTGGCCGATTAGCTCCTGGTACATTTATAATCACAGGCTAGAGACTAAATATCAAACATGTGATGTTATCGGGATGATTCATATCAGCCTGCAAATCAATCGGTGTGGTTAGGATTGAATCTATAAAACTTTCCCACATTATCTGTGTTCACAATCAGAACACAAGATCAAGATTTTCTCCACGTCTTCGTCTTTAAGGATGAGCAATTCTGGTGTAAATTTGCCCCATAATCCTCAAGTGGCTCCTTAGATTTATTGATTACATCTAAAGTATCGTACACATGGATTAGTGAAGGTGATACGATGGTAAAATTGACTGAGACACAGAATATAGACTCTGCAAGTCTCAACTCAATATTAAAGAGGTGTTTGCAAATGTCTCCGCTGAAATATTACATCTAATAAGTCAACAGCTTCTATCGTCACTATAAATCATAGAGCACTGCACATTCACAAAGTCTGGGACCCAACCAATTATTTCAATCAATTGATCTGATTGGATGGTTTAACCTTTTGATCCCTGCCTTTCTGCTCTCCTTTTCCCTTTTATTTTTAATTAATTGATAGATTCTGTTAACATAACAGTATATATACATAATTTAAAGGGATAATCTACAACAATGTGGATATGAAAATAAGTAATTTGATCAAAAACTGAACCAGTCCTGCTTTATTAGAAGAGTTATGCTGAATTGTCATGCATATCACACCCCAGTTTTTTTTTTTTTTTTTTTTTGTTTTACAGTATAAAAACAGTTTAATAGCTTGTCCAGTTTGCTAACAACCACAAATAGAACATTGGCTCTTTTATATACACATATGTAAAAACAGCACAGATCGGGACTGTAATCCACTTTAATTAATAGCCCTCCATCTTTCATTGAGAGACAAAACCACAGACTGCTCCTCTTGTCCTTCCTTTCACAATCAGGAAAGGGATTTGGAATCCAGCCACTGGGCATCAGACAGGAAGGGAGTTTATGTTTATGCATAGACGAGTGTGTGTCAGCGAAGGACTGAGATTTAGAGGTACTCTAATTAGGTTATATCATTGCAACAATGATGGTATTTTATATTAGAGTAAAACCACCCATTCCATCATGCCAGATTTCTGTCTTGTTTTAGGTAATTATTACAAATATCACATTACTTAAATACTGGCTACAGCTTTAGGTGTAGCATATGTTGAGCATTGTGATACAGTATTAATTAGACTGCAAGAGACTAAACACTTTGACTTGTTTGTCTTGTAAAAGGGGCATCGTGGGACAGCTGTCAGAGAGAAAAGAATTACTATGATATGACAAAAGGGGAAAATTACCAAGTCAGAAAATAACTGGGTTCTTTGATTTTCTTTAGGTAGGTGGGATGAAGAAAAAGTTTCCCACATAAAGTCTTCTACAAAACACATAAACAAAAAAGTATAAAGAAACTAAAATAAACCCTACCACTAACATTGTGCCCCTTGTAAAAATAAAATCCTGCCCTATTTTTCCACCAACCGTCGTCCACATTTGTTAAAACCCAGACATGCAGACCTTGTCCCCAGGAATTCCTCTGGGTTGTAAAAATCTGGCTCTATATCTTATATTCTCATCTCTGAACCCACAGGAGCTGATTTTGTTGTGTTATCCTATGAAGAAACCCTTGTTCAGTTGATAAACACCTGCATCAAAACATAATAAAGTTTTCACTGGTGCTTTCATTCAAATCATCTACTTCTGGGTTCCTGTTGTTGCACCTTTTCATACCTAGAGTCCAGTTTGTTAAACTGATATAATAGAAAGTACAGAATTATTGCTGTGTCAGCATGAGCATCTCACACGGTCATCACACACAAAGAGCAAATTGGTTTATTGCAATGTAAAAACCTTAATGTGACTTGTTTTCATTGCCTTGACTTGTCAGACTAACTTAAAAGTTGCTCTTGTTTTTACTATTTAAACCTTTATCTGTCATAACAGGGGACATGAAGTAGAAAGTTTGTTTACTGTTCTGTCTGTGGTTTGTTTTTATTGTAAAAACAATGTGAGCTTACTGCTCACATACTGACGCTAACAGAAACAAGTTAGTTCCTGCTATAGCGATACTTTTACGACTGACTTTATTTCAGCTTTTACTCTTTTATTCCTATTGGCCGTCACGTTAAATGAAGCTCATGACGGAGAGCCACTCACATGTGTCGTCAGTGGAGGAGTTATCTGCATAGCAGCGTCAGGGAAGCAGTGAGGGTAAAGCTTTAAACTGACAAGCGTGCAGGCACCGAGGCAGGCAGACGGGCTGTGGGAGGCCCAAGGAGGAGACAAAGATAAAGATATAGAAAAAGGGATTGTGTCAGGAAAAGTCGGCATTAAAGTGATGTACTTTATGATGCTAAATGGAGAAGGGAGGCTGTCATTCTTCAGCCAGGCTGCTTGATGGAAATGACACTTGGGTTTTATTGTAGTCCTAAAAAAGAAGTTTTGCCTACTAAATCATTCATTCTTGAAGCTCTTTTAAAACTTTGGGAATAGTTATCTGACTTTTTGTGCCATGGATTTATGTCTTTTTAGGGATTCGATGTGTAGGTGAGTGTGAGGAAGCACTCAGGTCCGGGGACTGATTCATTTTGCCAAATATTTTGAAGAGACACATCCTGTTTGTAACACTTGTAAAATTATAGCTTCTCTTGGACTCAACATGTGCTGGTTTTCTGTAATTACTGAGATTTTTATTTTTATTTTGTCCTGTTTTATTGTTTTCAGTGAATCTATACTGGTACTTTATCTCAACTTCCTTAGGTTTATTTTTCAAAGACTGATTTCTCTGGTTTAGATTTCCTCAGTAGTCTTCACATTCACCGTGACCTTACTCTGGAGGAAAATTCACACACAATAAAGAATAAAGTTGTTGTTATCAAAAGCACAGTCCTCAGATAAAGAATTGTACTTTGTATTGAAAGGTCATCTTTCATTTCATTCACTTCCTTTAACACTGAAGATTGACTTTGCCAAGGTCTCACTAGAAGCACTGTAAAGAAGATATGATGCTCACTGGGAGCTATAGATAGGTTCAAGTAAAAAGCTCGGTTAGAACATATAGTTTTACAGAGTGTAGTTTGAATAATATCTTGAGAGATTACCGTCAGTTGCTGTCGTTTCCTTTCATCCTTTTCTTTCTGTTTTATTACTAAATCTCACCTCTTCTTAACCTCTTCAGGATAATATTAGCTAACATGCTAAGCTAAGATGACAAATGTGCTAAACGTGAACAGAAGCTAACTAGCATTGTATAAGCATCGGCTCTTAGATGTGTTAATATGTGTCAAGCATGTGTGTTCAAAGAAAGTTCATTAGCAATAAACTATCAGATGATCATGTTTCAAATGATCAGTGTTTTAAAGATAATAGATGGAAAAATCTATCATGAATATTCTTATAGTTTTCCCACTGCCTCATGCACCATTAGCCTGTATGTGAAAGCACATGAACATTGGTGATTAACTAAGAGGTAACCTGGTAGACAGACAGAGTATAAGCTTCCAGAAACTGATTTATTAAATCTATGAATGTTGTAGCCTGTGAGAACATGTACTACACACTATACATGGAAATGGGTGTCGTATTTTATTGAGAATTAATAAATATATTTATAATATAACATTATATATGGTCTTTTGCTCATTGTTAGTCAAGAAATTGTGCATCAGCCATCAGAAGTCATCTTTAGTTAGATAATTTGGCACCAATGTAGAAAGGAAGACACTCGGTAGCCGTTTAGTATTTCTATTATTCCTTTCATTCAACATGCTTGTGTGACCTTAAATATAGATAACAGCATACATCTACTCAACTACAAAGAAACGGTGACAGCCCTTCACATAAAAAACATGTGACATTTTAAATGGGATCCAACATGCCAGGCATTGGGAACATTGCATTATTGAATGGCTGACATCTGGTGCAATAAATTATAGCCCAACCAGGAGTGTGAAATACACTTACACATTCACTTCAAAAAGCAATTTTTTTCTTCTCTAAGTAGTGTGTGTGTGTGTGTGTGTGTGTGCATCTTGCGGTGGTCAATTGTACATCAAGCAGTTCAATTTTGAGGGACAATATACTGCATGCTATATTTTATTTGTATTTGTATTTTCCTCTGCTGTCATGCTATTGTGGAGGCAAATAAATATTGAAAAAAAAACTACACATATTCAGTGAAGGAAAGCACATACACATTATATAAATATACATTTTTTAGACCATAATGTTCTTAATTCATTTGGCCAAACTGACCAAATGTTTAATAAAAACTTCTGAAGGTTTTAATTGAATTAAATCAAGAAGGAAACATTTACACTTTTTAGTAGTGATGTGAAAATGTGAAAACACATCTGTGTGCTTGTGTTCGACTTTGTGTGTGTTTGTCTGTGTGACCAATTTTTGAATGTAAAATCGAATGGATCCTCTGTCCATTCATGATGTCTGTTACTACAATGCACAGTTTCCAGGAAGATGTTCCCCGGATATTATGATGGAGAAATGATGTGGAGAAGAAAAAAAAAAGTGGAAAATGAGAATTATTGGTGTATATTGTGTCTCTATATCTGTGTTCCTTGTGCATGTGTGTGCACGCATATTTGGCACAGCAGTCAGTGTTAGCACAGCTGTCCAATCCACAGAGACACAGGAGGCGGGACACAGGTGTCACATCCACAGCAAACCACATCCATAATTATCACACGACGTTATCTCATTGGCAACGTCTGTGGTTGGTCTGTTGGTCTGCATCAGGGTTTGTGTTTTTTTTTTATGTTCCTCCATTTGTATGTCTCTCTGTATGGGAGGAAAATGAGAGAAGAACGAGATAAAACTTGAGGAAAATAATAAAACTTGCCTTTTTGAACAAAAGCACTTGTAGCTTGCAGAGAAATAATGACAATATCATAATTACCCTGGAGTCAACATGATTACTGCCCCCTTGAGGTACGGGGGTCCTGTTCTGATGACATGATTATTACCTGCGGGGCTATTAGTGCCCCCTCCCAGTCATAACTACCAATGCCAGGAACATTTATTATCGCTGCTCTAGACTCTGACTTTACCCCTAGAGGGTAATTATGAACTAAGGTTTGTCATAGGAGGACAGCCCATGGGGCAGATTGTGTTCCACCATGTTAACATTATTTTAAACCGTTGTCCTTGTGATGTTTATGAACATCTGTCCCCAGAGGCTTTTAATGATGTATTTGACTTGGATAAAGGTCATAATCCAGCAATTTAATAGATCAGTTATTCTTAGAGAGTTGGAATGGTTATATAATGTGATAGATCATCATAAAATTGTTGCTTTTCAAGCAGAATATGTGGAAAAGTCATTTTAACACATTTGAAATTGGAAAGAAATCCATTGTATTATACAACTCTGCTAGTCAGCAGAACCTGGAGCAGTTACAGGTGAGATATTTGGTAAAACTTGTATTTAAGTATTTATTTGTGAGCCTCATTCTTTGTTTCTAAACAAGTTTTTTTTTTTTTCAGACCAAGATGCCTGAATTATCACTTTATTGGTTTGTTAGTTTATTAGTTACATCTATCTCAAACTAATATAGTCTATGAAGGTTATAATGTTTAGTTCTTCCAACCTGCTGAACAATTGAATCAACATCTCTAAAGCAGCTTAAACAAAAACTGAACATTTAAGTGTCATGCAGCATTGGGTTTATTGGAGGAATTGTTTTATTAGACTATTAGTTGTGGTTTCTGTAGTTGTACCTAATAGGTGATTGTGTTTTTTTAAATAAGTCTCGTCTACTCTTGTCATGCGGTTCATGTGGTGTGTCCACACAAACATATAAAATTGTATTTTTGGATTTTGTTGCATCAGAACTTTCAATCTTACTCTGCCATTTTTTGAGCTCTTTCATTCAAAGCACATTTGCTATTTGAGTTTTTCAAGATTTACCTTGAGTCCATTATTGTACATCCATTAAACCTGGAGTACCGCTCTACCTTCACTGCTTTGCTGCAGGTATTCAGTGATCTTGTCATGACCACAGACGCTCTGACGTTTCCCTCTCCCTTCACAATCGGCTGTTATCTCTTTTCTCTCTTCTCATTGAGGAATGCCTTGGTGCTCAATTCACCTCTCCTCACCAACAGGTGTCACAGGGAAATGAACTGAAGCAAATCGAGTCCAGAGACTGGTGAGACAGAGATGGAAGGAGCGTGGGTTTCTGAGGGGACAGATTGTGCACAAGTGTACCCAGTTGGGGGCATGTGTGTGTGTTGCTGGCGTGTGTTTTTTTGTCCTGTGGAGTGTGTGTGAATGTGTGTGCACTGAGGGCCGTGCAAAAGGTTTTTCGTATTATAA
Source organism: Polydactylus sextarius (assembly GCA_016801845.1). Taxonomy (NCBI): domain Eukaryota; kingdom Metazoa; phylum Chordata; class Actinopteri; family Polynemidae; genus Polydactylus; species Polydactylus sextarius. The sequence goes on from CM028924.1 coordinate 2,510,709, forward strand.
ACACTTTCCAACCCCCTACCTCCCTGACCCTGCTGAGACAAATGGAAATTTAAACCAGCCACTTCAGAAAGCTGATTTTTCTACCCGGTCGCCTGTTCTCACTCTCTCTGGCTGTAGCTAACAAGGCAATTGACAGGGTGATATGAGCACCATTTCCATTCTGGCATTTCCTAATGTTAAACACCAGCGTAATAAACAAGCTGCCTGCCTTCCTGTCTATGTCCCTCGCTTGCCCCCTCCCCTCCACGTTGCTGCTCGCTTGCTCTCTCCGCCTCTGCGAGCGTTCATTTAACACATCCATATTGGATTTCCTAATGCCTACAGCCAACCAAGTGGCTTGTGCTGCTCGCATCTGTACCGCTTTTGTTACAGACAAGCCCAATTTGTGGTGCTGTATGTTCGAGCACCTGCCAGTGCAAGACAGACGGGGAATGTGATGGTTGCTGCATTTTTTTGTGTCCTTGTTGTTGTATAACATGGACGAGTTCAATTTGTCAGCGGAATTAAATTGAAATCCAAGCACACCACCTTCAGTGACTGTGCATAAACATGGGGACTTCTTGTTGTGTTATATGTGGGATTACCAGATACATACAGGTCTGAGAGTCAGGGAGATGGAGAGAGGGAAGTAAGACAAAAGTACATTTGCATAAATGTGAACATGTGCCTATGGTGTGTCCATAAATGAATGTTGCATATAGATTCCTACCATTTGCATTCAGTTGACAAAGTTGTATTAATATTTCAGTTTATGTTTTAGGTGTGTATGTTTTCTGTGAGTCCTTCACAAGCATACGTTGGTATTTATCCTTTTAAAATTTGTTTATCCCCACTAATTACTAGGAATCATGATTTGGGGGTATTTGTAATTGTAGTGTGTGTGTGTGTGTGTGTGTTTTTCCTTCTCCAGCTGCTGAACTGTCAACCCATCTGATGTTTGAGGTCTGCAAAAATGAGGCATCAAAAATCCTCATAAATTCGCTAAAAGCAACTGAAACTCCTCCATGGAAATTTTTCTCTCATTTGATGGGTTGTAGATTAGACCGGGAGAATGTTATTAATGAGTGAGATTACACTTAGCCGTCGCTAACCGGATTATGGTTTAATGCAGCTCAATTTTCTCGTGCTATCCAGCTCCACTCCTCCTTTTCTCTCCCCTCTGTCTCTTCATTGCCTTCCTCTCTTCTCTTATTATTGGCTTCTCTTTGGTCACCCTGAGAGTATGAAACCTAGTTGCCTACATCTGCATCTGTTTCTGTGTGTAAAACTGTTTTCAATGCAGATTCCAGAAACCCCCAAGTCAGGACACGCAAATTACATCAACTATGTTGGAGATGGATGATAAAAAATATGCTAATGTGTCAGCAGGAGGTAGAGAATGAGTGTTGGGCCATCAGAAAGAACCATATTTTGACAACCTAATTGCTTCTAGCTGGTGTTTCTTTGACTTTTGCTGATTAACCCCATTAAAAAAAGACAAAAAAACTAAAGGAAAGCACAAAAGTTGTTGAAAGAGAAAGATTCTTCTAGCAGCTTTTGTAGAAGAGAGACGGGGAGAGGCGCTAGCTTCCACTGTGGAGAGAAAGAAATGAAGTGAACAGACATGAAAGGAGGTTGAAACAAAGACAGAATGACAGTGACTGTGAAAAGAGGAAAAACTGACAGACTGAGGATAGAAGCAGTACTTAAGCCTGCGTCTGTAGCATTCTGGTCTCACTAATTGGGAATGCCCTTTTCTCTCTTCTCTCTTCTTCCCTCACCTCCTCTTCTCTCTTAATTTTCTCTCACGATGTTGCTATTCCCTTTTTAAAACTGTGACTATACAGCTCATGTATCTCCTCTCTGATCTACCTCTTTTCTTTACCACCTCTCTCACCATCTTACTGCCGCAGCACCATAGGTGGGATTACAGCTCCTGCTCTGACTACAAGAGGCCTGACATGGTGTTTAAGTGGCCAGAACCAAATTAAATCAAACATTTTGCTGATGAAGGTGCAGTCCTCACATTTTATTCTTGTTTTTCTCTCCCTCCCACCCTCACACCACTCTTTTGTTTCATTTGCCTCAAGCGCTCCCTTTTGTATTGCTTTAATAATGGGCTTTGTTTTTAAACTTTGGGACCACCAGAGGCTCTTCTCTCATATTAAGTGTGATTAATTGGCTTGAAAATACCAGTAACTAGTGTGTTTAGCTGATGGGTAATGAAGGTTTAAATGTAAGCTCACTGCAAATCACCCATCACGATGACTATCTGTTAAAGGGCATATATCTTGGTGGAACTAGTCCCAGTGTTATAAAGAAGCACTTTTGTTCTTTCAGGCCTGATTTTATTGAAAATTTCAAAGTTTTTTTTGCCAATCACCTTGAAGATAAATGGACAGGAGCCAAGGATGATTCAAAGAAGGAAACAGATGAAGAGATATATATGGTGACAGTCAAATTTGGATTGTGATAAAATGGCACTGAGTAAACTAATATGCTGGCAGAAACGATAGAGGAAGTTGGTTCAACATTTCCAGACTTGTTCTGGTTGTTGTGGCTTCTAAACCATGTCTGTAAATGGCTGGAAACTGATGTAGCATCATTCAGTCATCAACCATGTGTAGAGCCAAATGTGAAAATAGACAGATGGTTGGCATTTTGAATTGTTGAGAATTCACCACATGTAGTGGAGAGAGAAGGAGCAGTTGGTTATAATTTAGTTGAGAAATGAAAAAGTAAAATGAGGCAAAACATGATCCTCCCCAAAGTTAAATGTCCAAATATGCTGGAAAGTAAGAAAAATCTGAAAATGAGTTTAAACAGAGAGGAGTTAAACAAATGTGAGAAATGAGGAGGTCAGTTTGGAAGAGAGAGCGAGAACACATAGTCAGCAGAAGAAAGTGAGGCCTTGAAATCCTTCCAGGCCCTTGTGTGAAGGCTAAATGTGTAACTCGTGAATGGAGGTGTGAAACATCTTCCCTCCCTCACATGGACACACAAAGCACTTCTCTCTTTCTCTTCCCCATTCTCTGCCTCTGTATTCTGTTCTTCTATCTCCTCCGTGGTTAGAGAATGTCATGTAGAGATGATGCTATAGTGGCTGCTTTGCATGTGTTACGATAACAAGATATCAGGATTCCTTTGGGGTAGATTTGCACGACTGGAGATTTGGCTGTTCATCGGATAACATCATCAGATAAGAGAGGTGCGGTGGGAAGGAAAGGAAAAGTGAAGGAAAAGGGCCACACAGACACACTTGGGCAAGTAAATGGAGCAAGTCTCCATATGACATAAGGAGAAACGGACATTGATAAGCACATCTAGAACAAGCTAGGTCGACGCACAAACATCTATAAGAGTACAGCCTTATATTACTGAGAATTATGGCCATATAAGATGTGTCTACGTCTCGTAATTTAAAGAATTATTTCAGGGTTTTAAGAAATGTTTTCAATATTATCTAGCATTGCATATCAGACTCTCCAGGTAACTAGTTGAGATGACAAAAAGTTACTGTTGTTGGGACAAGAAGTAGTTGAGCACATAAGCACCTATGGAACCACTAATTAACATGGATAATATTTTTACTTGTTTTGTTCCAATTAAATAAAAAAAACATCAAGGCATTCCTCTTTTTAAAAAATGTCTTTTGTTTAGCACCTTGTTATGAACCATCCGTTATTTTTTTATTTATTGTTTGGCAACCTCTGTGTGGGCGGATGGGTCAATACAAAAAACAGGATTTTTGTGCAGGAGACTGCAGTTTGATGTCTTGATATGAAACCAGGGCTCTACACTATTTGTTTTACTCATGACCGATCTATGTTGACCAAGTTTTTATTAGTGTAGACATGGCAACTGAGCTGAACCATGATCTTTCCACAAAACCTCACCAAGATTAGATTTTAGGTGAAACACAAATATGTGTTGAATGTTGGATGAGCTTTAGTACATTACTTCTAAAACTTGGGACTTTAGGGAGCAACACTAAGTGTTATAACAACATTAGGAATGATTCTTCAATACACTCTTCAATGCTGACCATGATAGGACATCATTTATCATTTTTTGTTGCTTTCCATGTGAATAAATATCTCTAGACTGAGTGGAGGACGTAAAGAAAACTCACCTGGGAGCATCCCACCAGGCTTTCAGACAGCTGTTCATTTAAAAGATAGATTACAGCTTCATTTATGCACTGTAATTAATACACACAGCTTCCCATACACAACGGACAGGGACAAGAATAAACGCCCGTTATCAGGTTGTTATAAAAAAAACAACATAACGATAAAACACTCCACATGCCGGCAGCTGGGGAAATCGTCCACATTTTAAAGTCTACAGAAAGTAAAAAGTTCCTTGTTTGAATGTGTGTCAAGGTGGAGAGCATCTCAGGGAAAGTTAGGAGCTTATGTTTTGTATAATTAAGGGAAAAGATGTTTCATTTTCTTACTGACACAGGACAGAGAGATAGATTTTGCCTTGGGCTCTGACAGATTTGCCTTAGAGGAAAGACTGTAGATGAAAATTACCTAGAATACATGAGTGTGTGGAGTTTGGAGAGCAGATATAGGTGGTCAAGAGTGGTGTCGTTGCATAAGGATGAAGGAAAAGCGAATGAAAATCTTGACAGAAAGTGACGGAAAATTAAAACAGAGGCTTTGATGTGGTGTAGACGTATACTCTGCGTAAACAAGTGATCATCTTTCACAATGTATACAGTAATTTAAAGGCATACACATAGCTTTGTTCTCTTACATTAAGGAGTATATATCTGATTTATTTTGACCAAGGATGCTTTCTACATATGACAGCCAGAATACCTTGAAAAAAAACTGCAGAAACAGCCAAGAAGTTTATATTTGAAAACAAATTTAATGGCCTGGCTCCTATAATGTAATATTTTTGATCAAAAAGAAGTGGTGATACTTTTTTAGTAATCGCATCACGATTTTTTAATCCACTTTGGCTGGTGGATGCAGGCTGCAAGGAGCAGTGTGGTTGATGTAAGACACTAAAAGGGTTGGTTCTCATACCCTTTATACATCTCTGCATAATAATATAGTAATGTCCCTGCAGAGTTTTAGTTGGTACACCTTTAAAAAACTACAAAGAGTACAGAAAACACACACACACCCCCAACATATTGGTGCATGCAACAAGGACTGAAGTCAACAACAGTAGGTCTATAACAACAACAACGTCCCTCAGAAGTCAGAGTAGTATGATGAAAAGAAACTACAATAGCACAGTGCACAGTGGGGAAGGTCAGTGTGGACCCCCCTCTCTCATTGACTGTATAGCACTGATGGGAAAATGTCAACGGTGCCATTCAATCATCTAGCCAGCAATCATTTAGTAATCATTCCTCTTCAATGCCTGGCAGAGGCAGAAGGAAAAGAGGAGGGAGAACAAAAAAGGGAGAGAAAAAAGAGAGACAGCATGTGACAAAAGCAAAAAATGAAGGGACTCAGAGAGAAGAGGAGAAGACAGAGACAGAAGGGGAGTGAGCAACAGCCTGCCGCGGGTAGCTGAAGCGTGTATGTCTTTGATAGCAGACAATAAGCACAGATGGTAACTCTTCCTTTGTTAACTTTGATGGATATTTCACATTTGGTGTCAAGGCTGAGAAAATTACTATATCACCTACAGTTGATTGTAAGCCATCATTTACGTTATGGTTCTGCCCTAAATGTTGGCCTGGAAGTGTCTCCTTCCCTTAGTGGCCTAAAGATGCTCATGGTCACATATGTTTCATGAAAATCAATCTGGATTATGTATGAAACAGTCAAGTGAATGGCCTTGAATTCGCTCTCCATTTAGCAATACCACTTGAGAATCAGAAATACATTTTTGATCCCTGAAAAATCCTATGTTCACAACATATAAAACACACACGTAAAACGATGAACAGTAATGACAGAACTAAGGCACATAGAAAAATACCAGTACAGACTAAAATACTAAAATAGGAACATTTAAAGCAGCCTGGGTAATGTTCTTGAAATGTGTACGGATGGTTGCTTAAAGCATGAGTGTAATAGCAACCCTGAGGGCATTATTTACAGTCTTGAAGGGTGAACGATTTGAATGAATGGATTACATTTTTTCATGGTTATTGCCTGGCAAACATCACTATGTGTGGATTTATGAGCAGTGCTTAGATATCTGTGCACCGGTTTTGTTGCTGTATTGAGGCAGAATGCTGATTCAGTAATGCCAAACCCTGAATTGGGCCAAATTTGATCAACTCATGGAGTTGGCAGGATCTTTAAGATAAGAGGAGAAGGGTTATGGTTTGTAACCATCGTTCTATTTCTCAGTGACGTTGCTCTCTGGAGGCTCATAGACTTAAAATGGTAAAGAAAATACCTGCATTCACTGTTCCACCACCAATCTGACTTAAGGTCGTGATTTTGCGTCACATTGAGAAGTGGGCCATCGTTCCAGCTACTTTTGTGGTTGTGGTGTGAGGGAAATACCGTCATCAACTGAGTCATCAACTTGCTTCAAGTAGTAGAAGTCTGGCAGTTATATTACTGCGTGGGACACATCCAGGCAGATGTTTCTACAGTACTCATGATGGCCAGAAGACACCAATGCCATCAATCATACTGACTAGAAAAGAGGTGGAAGATTACTGTTCTCAGATACTAACTGAATGAATAAAGATACATTAACATGCCTGTCAGGTCCTCTATATAAAATAGCCAAAAGGAAAAAAAAAACTGTTTTTTGAGTACCATAACAGTATTATTAATATATTATTCAGTTTGAACTGAGTCACTAAAATAGATTCATTTTTTAAAACTTTTGTCTCCTGCATAATGAAAAAGATTAACTGCTGGCACTGACTGTCCGATCATTCAGTATGCTTACTGTAAGCTCATTTAGCTTGAGATATCCATTCCAGCTCATTTGGTGAAGATGAGGCATAATAACTCTAGGAAAGAGTATAACTGCAACTGTCGAGGGGCAGAATTTATAAATAAATAATGGAGAAATAGGTTGCATCACATTAGACAGAAACAGTCACAGAACTACATGCCCCCAACTGCAGTTCAATCATTGTGAAAGTCAGGAGGCAAGATAAAGATTTAATTATAATTGTATTTCCGTAGGCATCCGGTATCTAAGGGTCAGATTGAGATTGGCACCGGTGTTCCGGTTGATCTCCCTCATTCCAATGCGACTGTTCCGCAATGAAAGGAAAGAACATATCAAAATATCCCCAGTGTCATGGCAAGAGATAAAAGTGTGTATAGAGTTCTGACAACACACTGGGGAGGAAGCAAGACAGAAGCTTGTAGCCAAGGGACAATGAATTCCTGTGATTAGAAGCTAGTGTCTTAAAATTCTCACATATAGGAACCTGTTGTTGTTGCTATTGTTCTTTTCTTCTGCTACTTTAGGTTGCAAGTAGTAATCGCTTTTGAAAACAAATTCAAAAAGAATTGAATGTGTCTCCTCACCTGCTTTTTTCACACTGTAATATTTTCAAAAAAAGGAGAAGTATGAAGCAACAAGAAAAAAAAAAAAAACCTTTCCCTGAAGTAAACGTGTTTAATTCAAAGGCACCCTTGCCTTCTCTCTTTTTAATTTCTCTTTATGTCTTTCTCCACCCACCTATTTCTCTTACCCTGTTATTTGCTCGGTGATGAGGAATTACTACTCACATTGTTCAATTATGAAAATATATGCATAAGCGTGTGTGTGTGCCTCTGTGGGTGCATGTGTATGACTGTAGTTAATAGCATTGTTTACCCCGAGGTGTTGTTGTGTCATCAGCCATCAACATATCAACATTCTTCAAAAAACTATACGCACGTATGCACACGTATGTTAGTGCAACTCTGTTCATGTGAGAGAGGAAGAACCACTGTGAAAGACCAGGAAAATATAAAAATAAAAGATGCTAACATGCTAATATATATATATATATATATATTGCATGATAATATGACGTTAAATTGCTCTTGTAAGTCTATATATAGAAATTCACATCCAGCACCCGGACCATCAGCACAGGCGCCCCCCAGGGATGTGTGCTCTCCCCACTGTTCTTCTCTCTCTACACCAACAACTGCACCTTGGGAGAACCATCTGTCAAACTCCTGAAATTTGCAGACGACACAACTGTCATCGGCTCCATCCAGGACAGTGACGAGTCTGCATACAGACGGGAGGTGGGACAGCTGGTCCTCTGGTGTGGTCAGAACAACCTAGAGCTAAACACGCTCAAAACTGTAGAGATGACAGTTGATTTCAGGAGTAGCCCCCCTGCACTCGCCCATCACCATCCTCAACAACACTGTGACCATGATAGAAACCTTCAGGTTTCTGGGATCCATCATCTCCCAGGACTTAAAGTGGACTCCCAACATAGACTCCATAATCACAAAAACCCAGCAGAGGATATACTTCCTGTGTCAGCTTAGGAAGTTCAACCTGCCACAGGAGCTGCTAATCCAGTTCTAGACCTCAATAATCCAGTCTGTTCTCTGCACATCCATCATCGTCTGGTTTGGTTCTGCCACCAAACAGGACAGAAACAGACTGAAACGAACAATCAGGACTGCAGAGAAAATCATTGGTGTTGATCTGCCCAACATCCAGGACTAATATACATCCAGAGTCAGGAAACTCAGCAGACCCATCACACCTTGGTCACAACCTGTTCAAACTTCTCCCCTCCAGTAGGTGATACTACGGTGGCCAGGAGGTACAAACCAAGATTACAAAATGTGAAACACTTTTACAAAGCTTGAGGCAAATTTACATTTTAGAAAACATTTTTACATATCATAAAACAAATTTACATTACACAAAAACAACACACTGTAAAAAATATTAAATATGTATATACATATACATAAATATATGTTTAATATTTAAATTGACTGGACAGATCTACACACTTCTATTCACTGTTCATTCACTCATTTATATTTATTCTATACAGCAGTCCTCCAGCTCAATGTCCATATAATATAATGTTTACATAATTTTGTGTATATAATGTGTTGCTAATACACACACACCCACAGACTTAAATAACTCAACCTCTGCTTCAGCAGACAGGCTTTTTACAGATGTGTTTATGTCATGTGAGCACAGGAAACCAACTATAATGATGATTTTAACTGAGGCCAGCACATAGTCTTTTTGGTATCCACTCTCCAGCGATCATTGTCGTGTTTGCAGATATCGTAATGGAACATACGCTCGGTGATACCCAAACAATAAATTGATTTAACATATTACACCTGCAGATAACATCGAACTCCTGTACTATTAGGAAGAGAAGTGTACCATGGCCATTTGAACGACTTTCTCATCTCTAGATCCAGGAAATTCATTTTACAAGGGTTAGAATGGGTTGATTTTGTTGTTGTTATTGTTTGTTTACCTTCCACCCCCGTGTAGTGACATTTTTCTCATGCATGTCTCTGGGAATATCTCAGTGTTGTGTGTTTTACATAGTACAGGCGAGATATGAATGACATGAATGACTCAAGATCAAAATGTTGTATGTCATGTATATGTCACACGCTGGATGTCATGCGGGTATTGACTGCACCGAGAAGACAACAGCATTTGACAAGTCACAGATGGAAAACTCAGCCTCCCCTGCCTTTTCTATTCCCTTGAGGGCAGGTTCATGGGATGGATCCAGAAAATATGACAAAAAATGGGTAGACAGACAATGAAAAAGCTAAAGAGACAGAGAATACACTTATAAATGGACAGATTGATATGATTGGTGTGATTTTGTCATCCGACACGATTCTAACAGTAAACAGTAAATACACGTAAAACGTGATTTTTTTTCTCAGTTATTCTGCTGTTGAAATTCTCCAGATATTTGATATGTTTCAAGAACACCTGGTGTTGCATTGTGTTAATATAAATAATAGAGATCGGCATTATAAATTACTAAAAATTGGATCCTCTGGATAATCCTGCTGTGTTGCTCATATCAACATGATAATATAACATTGTTTTGACAGCTTAAAAGACAATAACTGCTTTTCTCTCTGTGGCCGGTCACTTATTTTAGCATTAATAATACGGTAGTTAATATAATTATTACTTAATAACAAAGGGGAAAAAGAGAATAGTGTTCATCAACATTTGGTAAATTATAGTGTCTCCCACACTGCTTGATGTTTCACAGCCATTTATTGTCTAAAAATCACAGATGTTTCTCTGTGAGGAGTTATTTAATGTTATAACATTACCAGTTTTTTCTTAACAATGAAAGGAACAGCCATGTGTTTGTGATGAACTGAAAATAACTTTGTTGTAATGCCATGAAATTGAATACCAGACAGAGGAGAAAAGAACCATTTTGGAGGCAGAATGTGACCAAAGGAAGCATGACTGAATTGTTACATCAAGGTCAGTGTTCAATTACAACCCAGACTCATTCTCTGCCTCTGCTGTATATTTAAGTGGCAATAATTAACCACTGATTGGACAGGCACATGATGAACAAGTATTATCATAATCGTGTTCTAACTAAGGGCGTAATAAACGTACTATCAGCTTTTTGTGTGGTTGTACCGACAATTCTCAAACTAATCACAAATAAAAAAAAAAAAATTGCTTCATCTAAAATAACATCCAGAAACTATTGCGCAGTTAAAGGCCAAAAAAGGCCAGAGCCAACATTATGGTGAAAAACAACATTCATGGCCTGCTTAGGAAATGCCATGTTATTAAATGTCAGCATTGCAATATAATTGTGTCGTACCCATTAGTATGTTCATCTGAGCTTCTCTTCTCACTTATTGATCCATTCTGATCAATTCTGCAATGTCGCAGTTTATTTGCTGCTCTTGATGATCTTCCTGTTAATGTTTTACATTAGAAAATCTTCAGGGAAATCTTTTTTTTATCTGGAAAATATAATCAATTTACTTCCTTTCATTTACTTTGACTTCTTTTGATTTGATTTGAAGATTGACAGTACCAGTCTGATGGTTGGTTGGTTCACTATATAATCAAGACTGAAATATAAGCATCGATCGATTGATGGACTATCATGACACATTCATGAATCTCAGAGGATGAATCATACTGACTAGATGATCCCTTGACATTTCCTGTTGTGCTACTTCTGTACTTCTTTAGTCAATTATCTTGACAGCTACCAGATGAACCACCATGACTTGGTACAGATGGCGAAAATAGAATTAATTTAGTTTAATATAACAATTCCTGAACCTTTTTATGTGACAGCATCAAAAAAGTTAATGCCCGCAAAGTAGGAAAATCCTCTCAGATATATCATGCACTTTGTGCTAATTAAGCTGGGTTAACAATCCTTATACAATAAACAACACGACAGCATGTTAGCATGTCGACGTTACCTTTCAGCAGAAGCATTATATGTTGGTGTTTTCACGAGCAATGTCAAAAATGACACTGCAGACTTGTAGTCTTTGTTATTGTTCCACATTCTTTTAAAATATTTTCTTTTATAGTTACTAGAAAGTTTCCTTGAGGAAAATATAATTCAGGGACTTCATGACGCAATATTTCCTATTGATTACTGTTTTTTTAGTGGCATTTTTGGGAGTTTTTCTTGTTGAATGGACATAGTATGAATACTTCATTGACTTTGTCAATCTAGTTTTTGTCTCGCTCACTTTTTTCCCAAATAATCATTTGAGTTTACTTAGGTTTAATACACAAACAAACTGATTATAACTCAGGTTTAATTTGAGTTTTGAAAACGGTTTTCAAATGATTTTCAGTAATTTAATATAAGTTAATTATTCATTTAATCAAAAAAACTTGATCTGTTTTGCCCTGAGGGACTGTTGAATTGAAAATGACTCTTATTTTCGTCCTCAGTATTACCACAACACAAAAAATAGGCAAAAATCAGGGCTGCATTGTGACATAGGCACCTTAGACTGCTGCCAAGTGTACAGGATGTCAGGGGGCCGCTAACATCATTTTATTAATCATAGTTACAGAAAGAACATGATCACCCCAAAACAGCCTTTGAATAACAATAATAAGCCTACTAAGCCCCTGAACTGCCAGTCAGCTGATGCCGTGCACCACTACACACTGAAAATGCAGAGTAATGAGCACCTTTTGTACATAGCCCAAAATCGTGACTTAACACCGACTGATAGAAAATGCTAGATTAGATCAGCTGGAGTTATGCTTCAGTGTACATCAACAGTAGCAAGAAAGATAATGGTATATAATGATGCCACAGTAGCTGACAGTTTCAATATAGCAAAGGTCCAGCATGAAAAGGTATAAGGAGTCAGAGTCAGAGTCAAAAAAACAGCTGGAAGCCATTAGTTTAATCTTTAACAATGTGTATTTTGTTTGTTATGTTTCCCATTCAGTTAAACCTTTATCTTAAAGTTAACCTGTAACTGAAGCTGTCGAGCAAATCAAAGTGGATGAAGTATCCAGGTCTTTTACTCCAGTGGAAGTTTTATCAGTACAATATCTTAAAGCATTAAAGTGAAACTGTTCAGGCAGAAATGACATTTTTTTAAAGAGATATTATTATTTATGGTGTTTTGGATTAAAATCACTGCTGCATTAAAATACACATTTCATTTTACTGCTGTTGATGTTGTTTGAGGCTATTTTTAAGTACTTTACTGATGAGTTATTTAATCTACAGCAAAACAACATATTCAGTAAGATCACCACGTGCATGTTGGGTCACTGAGAGAACCACAGAACAAGTCCATTTTTCATTAGGATGAAAAAAAGTCTCAGTTTTGAAGTTTCCAACTAATCCAAGAATTTATTTACCTTAAGAAGTAGTAGTTTTTGTCAACCCCTAAAGAAACACTTAATACTTCAGTTTATCACAGACATTCAATGCAAAAATCAATGCATTTTCACTGGTTAGGAAATTAGCTAGTAACTGAAGCTGTCAGACATATGTAGCAGAATAGAAGTATAAATATGAATAACATGAAAATATAAATATAAGTGATCACAAATTTGTACTCCAGTGCAGTGCTGGAGTAAATGTGCATATTTACTGTTGCTTCATCAACTATCTGGATAACTGCACTTCTCCTAGAATAATAAGACATTATGGAAAAAAAGTTTTACAGTCTAATATCAGTGTAAATGTTTCCTCATCAATTTATAGAAGTCGGAGTAATTTGGTAGAATACTAGAAAATAGAGCCGCCAAATTTAAAACTACCATTCATGAAATAATGAAAGACGGATACTACATATTTTTACCTGAAAGATTAGTTTAAATTCCAAAATTACTTTTGAAAAACTAATGAAATTTAAGTAAAATTACCATAAAAGATGCATGTCTCATTAATAACTCATTACTCAACCACCTCATGCATTTATATGTTTGTACATTTTATGAACTGTGAAAAAGGTTGAAAGTTTTGTTGTTGTTGTTGTTTTGTTGTTGTTGGTGTGTGTGTGTGTGTGTGTGTGTGTGTGCGTGCTTGCACTGATTAAAGTACAGTCACTCCTCACTTACCCCTTTCCTGTACAGTAGGGAGGGACCCATCAATATTTAATACTTTTATATCCATAATTCACAAACCAAAGCTCCATGTATTACTAGTGAGGAAATCTTAATGGGATGGGACATCTCTTCCTTTATCCCTCCTACTCACTTTCACTTTGTTCTTCTCTCTTTCATCTTTATTTCTCTTTGTCCTAATGTTTTGTTTCATGCAGATCTTGCTTCAGTATCAGTCCTCCTCCAGCATTTTATGTACCTTTATAGGTTTTATAAACAATGATTATAGAACAAGAATGTTTCACAAACTAGTTCCTAATAGTTTGATCCAGAATGAGTCCTACAGATCCAGTATTCAAGGTCTCCAGTCTTGTAAAGGCGTCATTTAGGCTTGTGTTCATCATTTTATCCATCATGAACATTACCATCCTTTGAAACATTTCCCTGTCATGTCACAGTTACAAATCTACATTCCACAGGTGGACTGTCTTTGTTTTCTGCAGGCAAGTCATCAGATGTTTCACTTAACACACTGAGAAGATGTGAGAGTCGTGATTACATGTTGATACGGTTCACTACCCTCCAGGTCATTTACATATAAGAATCAAAAGAGCTGTAAAAGTGATTATACATTATCTAAATCTATTATCTGTGAGTAGATTAATCGGTGTATTAATTAACTAGTTAGATTGTCTATTAAGTAGTTCATCTATTAAAGTTACCCAACCTTATCAAATCTTACTAATTTCCTCCCTCCTTTTAACTTTCTGTAATCAGCTGATGTATTCAGTAGTAATTCTGCTGCCATTTTCATTTTTCACAGTGTAGCCTCCATCTTTAATCTCAGTCGCTGACTTTTACTAATATATGGCAAATATCCTATTAAGAACATCTATCCTTCTTCCGCCTGCATGACTTCTCCCTCTCAGGTCCTCGTCCTTTCCTCTTCAACCCACTCTCCTCCCGTGGGCTTTGGTCAGTAATTATGTTAGATATAGGGTCTATTCTCACCTCCCCCAGGCTTAAGATGCTTTTACTGAGTGGTTAGTAGGAGACTGTACACCACTATAGTCTATAGCTATCATACACCTCATTGTGCAAATACACCCAAAGGATCAGTGATGATTTGCTTTATCTGCCCAGCTGCTTTGTTGTGTTTCTCTGTTTTAAAATTAATTGTCTTTCCTTATATTTGTTTGAATATTCCTTTTTCTTAGTGCATCACTTGTCTCCCTGCTGCCTGCTTTACTGTTCTCCTCTCCACGTTTTATCCTTTTCTTTTTCCTTGTTTATCTGTGAGCACCTGTCTCTAATTGTCTCTCTCTCTCTCTCTCTCTCTCAGTGTGTATTGTTTTGAATGTGTGTGTAAGAATGTGCATACTGCTTGGCAACAGAGTTTTGTGGAGTGTGCATGTTAATTTGACTCTATCAAAAAGAACTATGATCTAAAGAGCTCACATGAAAGGGACATGGTATGAGATGGGACAGTATCACCTGAAAATAAAGATGATATTCATGCCAATGTCATCACCTCCCTGATAGTTGTGACTGCTTGTATTCACTGATGACACTGATATTCCTTCCTTGGTTTGAATGATGCAGCTAAACTTAGTGCTGTGTGTGTGTGTGTGTGTGTGTGTGTGTGTGTGTGTGTGTGTGTCTGTCTGTATATGCTTGTGAGTGTGTGTGTGTGTGTGTGTGAGAGTGTGTGAATTAATGCTCATTTCACATGTACAAAGAAACGGGATGACTTTAATTAAGAAATGAGAAAATATTTCTTTGGAAATTGGGACGTCTGCTCGAGGTCTTGGCCTCATCACAAATATCACAAAGGCAACGATGGTAAACAAACCAAAGACCATTTAATAGTAAAGCCCTTCACATGACACTGCTGCAAACCAAAGAAGTTGATTATGATTCCTGCACACGCACTGTTTTACATTTATTTCTTTATTAATGTCTTCAAATGATAAGTTGGCTACTGCCATAAATATAATGTACATAGAATATCGTTAAATCTCTGCAGCAATTATTAAACTATAATAATGTATATCTGTCTGTATTATGCTTTAACATTTCTTTGAAACTATAATGTTTTTGTTGTAAAAGTGTTTCTTATATAGTTGTACTTAACCCATAATTAACAGTTGGTTGATGTAAGATAGATGAGGTTTAAACACGTGTATGTGATACAGACAAACTAAACCAACGTGACAGCAGGTTTATATCTTTCATTTACTTGAAAGGTTTTCACTACTATACTTCTGGTGTTACCAGGAATTTAAACTGTCTAAGATGAGTAAACTCTTATGTTATATATAATATATTATATAATAGATGCTGATAAATGTTTTATTTTGAAGTAGTATGAGACAACTAGTGAACGGTCTGAGGGGAGAAATACTACAGAAAACTCCCTTAACATAAATAATGAGCTGAGGAACAAGGCAAGGTGGTGTTGAGGGTCAAAATTCATTGCTACTAAAATCCCAGACCCCACGTCTTCTCTCCAATAACTGCATAACTTACCATACACACATGCTCTGTTCTCTGTTAATTTGGTGGAGTTAAAAACTGAACAGTTTGGTGAATTTTTTTGGTCCTGTGTTGAGTAAGTTATTTAAGATCTTGATAAAAGAAAAAAACATACCAAGAAAAAAAAAAGCAAGAAAAAGAACGACTTGTGTGTCATAAGATCCTATTTGCTGTGTTTAATTGTGAAGAATTAGGAGACACTCAAGTCACCTAACATGAGAATATTTTATGGGGTTTTGTTTGTTGTTTCTTCCAACAAATGCTGTGATAATTATTCTGTTGTTTTGCTTTTGCAGTTAGATGTTGGCATGAGGAACTGATGTAGGCAGATGGAAAAGCTGGTGCAGATTTCACTTTATTAGAGAGCCCAAAGAAAAAAAAAACAAGAATAGAAAAAAAAAAAACAGTAAAAGGGGGGTATTTTTCTTTTTTTTTTATTAACCTTTCATGAGTTAGACACAAGTAACACAAGTAAGTTACAAAAAGTGAGCGGATATAACTACAACGACCTTGGATGTTTATCCTTCCTGTTTAAAACTTTATTCGTTTAGTTATTTCAAATATGATGATTATTATCATAAAGTTTAACAACATGATAAAAGTCAGACCTTGTATACCTTGTAAAAAAAGTTCTCTTTTTATTACACTTTTCATTCACAAGAACAAGTTGGCTGACAGTTTAAATATGAGAAAAAATAATGTTAAATGATTATTGAAGATGATGTTAATGATGGCACTTCAAAGGATACTTTAACATGAGAAAAATGTTCCATATTAACACACACACACACACACACACACACACACAGGCATCATAGCTTGTCAAAGCCCAGCGTACGGTACAGGATGCATTCATGTCTCCCGCATGTGTTGCACATATTTAAAGATGAAAAAGATACAGACGTTCACTTGAATACAAACTGCAAACACTTTACATACACTTGTGATGCTCAGCTCTTCAATCCAAGCAGTCCACGCATATTAGACATCTAATGGTGTCCTCTGACATCCGAATGAGTTACTTCAAAGGATTTAGCTCAGATCGCTCCTGCCTCTGATACCTTAAACAACTCCCCAGAGTGTTGGTGTGTGTACATACTGTACACACTTACACACACACACACACACACACACACACACACACACAGTATTGCACTTCAGCAAAAAAATACACTGATTGGTCCCAGTGCAGAGCCATTGCAAGGAAGAGTAAAAACCTACAGGGAAGAGAGAGTAAGAGGAAGAGTTTTTTTTCCCCCCTTTTGAGACTATTTATTGCCTTATTATTACTTCATTCTTTTCTTGGTATATCTTGTCTCTTATCCTCTGAAAGTTTGTTACATTTTAAATTATTTGTTTGTAGTACAGGCACCCTCCCCCCACCCCCCTCCACTCAACAAGATTTGTAGACTCATTTATGCAGAACATCAGAGCAAACCCTCCCGGTATTGGATGTGTGCAGTAACTGGGCATCACACTCTTAAGTTGTCATCCACAAAGTCAGCAACTTAGAAGTGGTAGAGTGAGAAGTTGGAGAGATGCAGTAGTTGTCACTGAACCACAGCTACAATGCACAACCTTTGTTCTGGCGTGCTTTGGCCTCAAGCAGGGCCAAAGGGGATGGAGTCAGATTCTCATACCCCGTACTGGCTACAAAAAGTGACTGTTTTTGATCTCACATAAAACCACAACCAGGCAAACACAAAATTGAACTTGGATTACATCTGAAAGGCAAGAATGCAGGGACACTTATACGCTAGTCCTTTTCATGTCGAAGAGAACCGACAGAATGGATCTGCAACCATTTCAACTAGAGAAATCGTCGTCTCCACAAAAAAAGTTTGTTATTTTGACACTGCAAAATGATTAAGTTGAGATCACAAGAGGTTCTCAAAATAATTACTCAAGTAAAACATAATAGTAATTAAGCTTAATGCCTCCAATGCCAATATTTTTTCTTTAATGTAATAAACCCTAAAGAGTTTGCACAACGTTCCCTTTTCACCCCATTAGAATTTGGTTTACTTCTTCGTTAAGACAAGACTGTAAACAATAGAAGCTAAAGAAGTTATAGCATTAATTAACAAACTTATAAATAAATATTAGAGAATAATCTCATTGACTATAGTGACTGTCTTTCTTCAAAGGTTGTTCCACGTGAATGACACTGCCGAAGGTTGTAGCAGATTTCGCTGCCAAACTCTGTGAGACGTAGTAAAAAACAAATCACACTCACGCTACAGAGTAAAATGTCTTTCGAAGGGATTTTCCATGGTGTCCACAACATTCTTCTTCTTCATTGATCTTATGTAACATGATGAAGCCCCCAGCTTGCTTCCCTTTGTTTTTCTGTCATGTCGTCTTTATCTTCTTCTCTCCGTCGTCAGAGTGACAGTCACAGAGATGATGAACATGCTTCGCACCAGAACAAACAAACTTGTGTGTGAAGTTGATATACCAGCTTACATGAGGTGAAAGAGAGGGGAAGAAGTGAAAAAAGAAAGTGCACAGTTGAGCTAAAAATGTGCAATAATGATGTGCTGGTTTTGTTTTTCTTTTTGGAAGTGGGGTGAGGTTAAGGTGGTACAATTATGAACGTCACAGCAGGTGTTCGGTCTATTTGTGGCATGAAACAGTCCAGTCCAGACTCAAACCTGCAGAGCACACATAGAGTTTACAGATGCTGCACACTGACATAAAAAGATTTTTTTTTCTTTGGTCTAAGGTATTTTATCAAAAAATGTCCTCCAACATTTTGAAGACAGAGGGAGGTAGATGGTACTGTATATTTATCTAACAATAAATGCGATAGAATAAAAGGTGACTTTGAATCCAGACTGTTAATGTTTTAGCATCCACTGACCCCATCTTGTCTCTTCTGTCTTATCCCGTTCCCTCTTACCCTCTCTCCACTATCTTTATTCTACCCATTTCTTTTATTGTCATCATTATCCAGCGTAATCTCTGCCCACCTGCTACTCTGCCAATTGATTGTCTCTGAATCTTTTGTAAACAGCTGGGTTTTCAAGGGTACAAGCAAGTAAACAAACAAACAAACAAACAAAAAAGCATCTTCTCAAGGTTTGTACTGTAGATTACTCGTCTAGACTAAATACTAGCTCTCTTGATACATGGAGTTAAATAAAGGCACCTTCCATCATTTAAGAACATACACTAGATACATTTAATCAGTAATAAAAATGGGTGATTTTGTCCCTGGATGCAAGATATACACATTTACACAGCTGGCCGTAAGATTCATTCAAGGAGTATTCTTAAATAATTCATTAACAGTCACATTACATTTCATCATATACAGAATACATTTGCAAAATGACAAAGAAGAAACAGAAGTAAAAGTGAACCTCAATCATGGACTTATTCACTATGACTGATTTTATGATTTTTTTTTATCACGGTCCTCTGGCTCACAGATGATGTCCCGGTTGTCGTGACCACAGAGCGAGCTCCAAACCGATATTCAGTTGTCATTATTTCTACTAGATCAGGGAGTAACAATAGCAGCCTATACTTATTAATTTGACTTGGTGGTTCACTCTGGTTTCATCAGATCACTGAGATTTTTCTGGTTGATTTTTTTTATAGTCATGTTACGTCTTTAGTTTATTGTGTGTTTTTGTCACAAAGAACAACTTTCCTGGAGGCAATATTTCTAAAATAGGCAGTAGTGAAAGTTAATATATTCTCTTATGATCAAGGAGTTGATAAATTAGAAAGTGATTCGGTCTTCGCGCCAACATCGATATCACTTGGAAACACTAGGGGGGAAAAGCTGCCTATTGCCACTTTAAAAACCAGCTTTGGAACAGAGCCTTTCTCATCAGTATGTTGTGCGGCTTGCTTATGTTAATGAATGCCATTTCCCATAAGCCTTAGATGTTCACAGGCCAAACATCACAACTTGATAGTGGAGGCAAGTCAATGAGCGAGTCCAGGAGTTGCAGTTAGCCAATGAGCATAAAAGTAGTCTTCACCTTTACACAGAAGAGGAGATTAACTTTAAATTAATGTAACGTCAACAATCAATGTTCCATGCATCCCATGAAGATAAGTGAAGAACATATAAACTAACATGTAAAAACCCACTTTCAAACTCTTTCTCTTCCAGTCCAGTCAATATGAGTCAACCCGAAATCCGTTTATGTATGGGGATCATCTCGTCAGAAATGTGACAGTGACAAAACCACGATAACGCTCAACAGAACCTTCCTGTCTGCTTGTCTAACTGTATAAACTAATTCAGTGATTAAATGCTCAGCTTGATGTTCCTTCAGGCCAGTGACACAGGCACTGAGATCCACTCTATGCAGCCTTGTCATTGCCTATTAACGACTCTTCACACTAAGTGGCTGCTTGAACACTGCCTGTTCTCCCTCTCCTGCTGACTCCCGTTTTGTTGCTTTGCACCTTTTCTTCACCTCTTGTGTCAAAACAGACTCATGAAGTAAAAGTAAAGTAAATTTTATTTATAAAGCATATTTTAAAACAGCTTTCACTGATCAAAGTGAAACATGACAAGCTTCACATTACTAATACTGCTGTGATTTAACCTCAGGACAAGCCACGATCCATTAACAGCAGTGTACTTAAGTGTTGGTGGAGGCTGATGAGGAGAAGCAGGTCCTGAGCATTTTTATGTAACAGTGTGTGTGTGTGTTTTATTATGACTGCATGAACAGTTTTGTATCTTCTCATACGTTGCAGTTTCAATAAACAGTTGAGTTGATAAGTTTAGACTGTAGAAGATTATAACTGTAGGATTTTTTGTTTTGTTGTAATTATTGACATTAGTCAGGAAATTAATTGCTCTCTCATTTTAATATTAGTTTCTAAAAAAGCCTCCCTCCCACCTGGGTGTTTCTCTATTGTGTTAGTCCCACTTTATTGCATTTCTCCCCCGTCACCTGTGTGCCATCTGATACTCATCTAGCCACACATCTTCAGTGACATATCTTCTAAAAACACTTTAAAGACTATAAATCTATCCTCATGAGTGAAAACGCCTTTCATGACTTAACCTGCAAGTCTTTCTTGCTCACTGTTTACTGTTTATGTGCTATTCCTCCCCTTCACATTACCACTGTACCACTATGTTTTTGTGAAATGCTTTAAATTTACAATGGATAATGCACTATTACTTTTAATGTTCATTAGTGGTTGCCAAAAAACAACATCTCTTAAATCACTCTCCTTTTTAATATCACTCTCAGTGTTGGCTCACAGTTTAGATTTCATAGTGATGAACTGTAGGTTGTTGGGCATAAATGGCTGATAAACACTTGGCATTTAGGACAGTAATGCTATTATTTATTCAATCTATGCACAACTTTAAACTAAGACAACAGTGCAGTAAATACGATTGAAATGAAAGTCTCTAAAATGAAAGTCATAGAGACTATTAAGTCCGCACAGTTCTCATTTGTATGTATGTAAAAGCTGCACATGCAAACACACATGCAAAGTGAAACAAACTTAATAGATGTGTAGCTTCATTGGTTTTAGATTAGAGTTAGGCTTGGCCTTCTTTGCCATATAAACCTTTGTTATTTTTTTGTGTGTGTGCGCGCGCAACTTACCTTCTCTAAACACTGGACAGTTGATAAATAGGCAGAGAGAGGCTGATGTGGGTCCATCAATCATCCAGACCTTGGTCTATGGCAGGCAAATAAAATAAAACGTCCCAGGTGCATAGAAGGGAGAAATATGGAATGGACCAGAGTGACAATGACAAAGGCCTCCAGACATGAGAGACGGGACTCACCTAAAACACACAAGTGCATGTGAGAACCTACACATAAACACCTTCAGTGCTAAATGTCTGCACACAAATAGTAGTTGCTAATGTTCCTATTCTAGCTAACTAGCTAACTGAAAAAAGAGGTGTTGTATCAAATGAACTGAGGGGAAATGCCTGTTATACATCTGCTTACATATCATGTAGGTTCACTGTTGCCACAACTTTGCAGGTGAGGTCTGATTCATGCTCTTCTCAGATTAGTCTTCTTACAGATTCTGAAGATCCAAAAGGCTATTTGGTTTGTGTGAGACAACAGGTGGTGTTTTGTGGCAACATGTTGCCTCTTGTAACGTTATACTGATGAAGTGGAAACCATTATCTTTTCTGAAAGTCTTCCAGTCACTGTTGACAGCTGTTAGTCATTATCCAGTTCCCTAAACTAGATGCAGTGAATTAGTGCAAATAATGGTTCCCGGTAATCAAAGTAATAGTTTTATAAAAGACATAAAAGAATACATTTTTTCATATCAAAGCTTAGCTAGATGCCCAAAAACATCTGACATGATATATTACAGCAGCTGTAATGAATAATATGCGATAAATATTGGACTATTTATCAATTGCCTTGAAATATTTGTTTCCAAATCAATGAAGTTTAGTTCATCAACAAGTTTTGTTCTTTCTTCTCAGAACTTGATCAGACACACCAACAAAGAGAAGATAACTTTGTTTTTAAGATTGTTTTTAAGATTAATTGTATCACTGGAGAACATAAAACTGTTATCTTGATACAGAACAAAAATAAATAAATAAATAAAAATTAAAGACAGGAATAATATCACACTGTTTGATTGTGTGATTATGTGGTTGTGTGTCCCATCCAGGCTGGTAGAGGGAACACAGATGGCCCACACACATTGTGTTATTGTGATGTATATTTACCACAGCAGCTTTACTTCTGTTGGCTATGGGCACCGACGTGCATACAGATAAATATTTACACATTCATTCATTCATTATTCAGAATTTAGTATCTTCTCATTTGCAGAGTAGGTTTAACTTGTGAAAAGGAGTTCAGCTGTTTTTGTAGAGTTGCATTTGTCTGTGATGTATATGAAAGTAAATGCATGATGTAAGAAAATGTAGTGCTTTTTGAAATATGATCTAAACAGGTGCTCTAGTTAATTGGTTTTCTGCATTAAGTGGCCACAAGTAGACAAACGCATTGTGCTTAAACTCACAAAATAAGTACAATCTGCCCCTATAAATATCTGCCCCTATGGAACACACCTATCAGACATTCACACTGCAGTGTAAAACAGAACAATCTTTTGATTTAGGTGATTGAACCTCCTTTGGCAGAATTAAGAGAGAGCCC
Source organism: Polydactylus sextarius (assembly GCA_016801845.1). NCBI lineage: Eukaryota > Metazoa > Chordata > Actinopteri > Polynemidae > Polydactylus > Polydactylus sextarius. The sequence continues at coordinate 2,533,850 of CM028924.1, forward strand.
AGGAGTAGTTGTTGTATACTGCAGCTACAAGTATGATAATTAATGTTACAGCAGCAGTAGATAATAATAGTTGAGTACTAGTGTCTGCTCTGGATCCTGCAGCTCTACAATCAGAGAGTACCATCTACATCAGTGTTTATATTCCTGATGGTATTACCCAGAAGAAGCATGTATAAGACTGGTCCTAACACCATGACTGACTAGTGTTTGTATGAAACAAGTCATTGCTGATGTGATTTACCTGACTGAAACCGGTTTAGTATGGTTCCTTTAACACCGTTGACTTGGTCTAGTATCTGTGATAAGATATATATATATATATATATATATATATATATATAAATATTTTTGATTGCTCTTTTCTTTTGATGCTTGGCTGAAAAGAAATCTGGGGTTGTTCTTATTTTCTTATAGTAAGAAGATCTGGCATTTTGAAAGGCTTTCTTATACGCTATCTTTTCATGCTAAGTGAAATTTCTCTTGATTTAATGGAATGCCACTTCCTTTTCAGTTGCTGCAAATTATGCTTTAAAGTACAAGTATGTTAGTTATAGCATGGGCCTCTCCTCTGTTTTATTACCTTCTTTCTCGGAAGGTCGAGGGCATCAAGCATCGAACACAAAGTGTCTTCTACTGTAGTGAAACAGTCAGTCAGTAACTTACACCTGCTCTATTGGAATTTCGTTTCCATTTTTAGTCTAATATTGTTAACTGAATCATTATCAAAACAGCCAGAGACAAGAGGATTGTGGGTAGATGTTGTCCTCCATATATAATTACGATAAATCAGATCAAAACGGAGGTTGTGACTAAAACAGTGAGGTCATTTTACATACTGAGAGAAAAGAACTGAGTTTAATGTGAGTTTGAATGCAGAACTGAGACCGTTGCTGTCAACATCTACATAAACATTGAAATCAGCCAAAAGAATAACCTGACTTGACCCGTTCTGACAATTAACAAATAAATAAATAAATAAAAAAAAAAAAAAAGAATTTCATTAGCTTTAAGCAAGTGCCTTTGGGATCATTTCAGCTGGACGTCCAGGTCTAGGCTGAGTAGCCACAGAACTAATTTGTCTCCATTTGTAGAAAAGTTTTCCAGCTGTGGAGTGATGAATATCTGCATATCAATGCTTTCAGATGACCCTGTTTAATGCAGATCAGCAGTTCTTCACCATAAGTCTGAGATCATTTTTTTGTGATTAATGGTTTACATCAGTAATACTGGATGTTGGACAGTAGAGCTGATTAAGCTGATTAGGTTTTATCACCATCACCGGTCATAGTTATCAAAACAATGGATTCCATTTGACATCTAGGTAAAGTCATAGATGGAAATCTCATCATTCTTTTACAAAATCACAAATAAATATACATTTATGTTTACATGCAGGTAATTCCAAATGGTTCACCTCCTCTCTCAACACTCCTCACAAAAACAGTGCACTGGAAACTTAGGCTTTGCTCATAAAGACTCAAATTGCAAAAACAAACACGTGGCCTCGTGTGTACACAGGGGCAGCGCTTAATAATGTCCTGGTTCTGCTTGCAGACAAAAGACAAAATCTAAATAACTGTAAGGGATGTTCCAGCTATTACATTAACCTAAGTAAATCATGATAATCCAATAGGTAAAGTCCACAGTACATGAGATGAAAGCAAAGAAGCCTGGACCATTAACACACACACACACACACACACACACACGCAGACTAAGCACCCGTAGTGACCACATATTCACTGAAAAGCACTCAGTAAAATCTTCCAGACAGTTATGTACATGCTTTCAGTGAACTCTGGTCAGATGTGTACATGCTGATGTCACACCCTTCCCTCCTCTTCTATTGAACATGTTTTATATGTGATGACTCGCTGTCCTTTCCATGCCAAGCAGCATGATTTCGAATTATTTATAGCACCTTCATTCCACCACACTCAAACCACACAAACATGCATGTGCCGTGTATTTACAGGGCTGCATCCATACAGTCCATACATCATACAGCACAGCATGTAAAATTATATATAAACTCTCTTTTGACCTTGAAAACCTTTTCTGTCAGAAATTCCACTTGTCCTTTGTCCTATGACACTTTGGAAACAATCCACTGTAGCTTTAAAACAATAGACAGAAATGCTAGCCTGAAGAAAGAGACCTGGAAAATCTCTGCAGTTATTTTTGAATGGGGACAGAAATCTAATATTGGTCAGAAAGAGCTAAGAAATGCAGCTGGGTGCAGAAAAAAAAGCCTGCTGACATTTTTACTTTTTCTGTAATAAGCTGATTTTTTTTTTTTTTTTACACACTCAAAGATGTAGACAGACTGACACACACACACACACACACACACGCATATACAAATTATCCAGTATAAACCTTGGTTTTTTTAGATTTACAGCATGTAAATGTTAGAATTACTAACATGTAAACACACACATGTTTAAACCTTATCTACTTTTATTATGGGTTAAGTACAACTATATAAGAAACACTCATACAACAAAAACATTATAGTTTCAAAGAAATGTTAAAGCATAATACAGACAGATATACATTATTATAGTTTAATAATTGCTGCAGAGATTTAACAATATTCTATGTACATTATATTTATGGCAGTAGCCAACTTATCATTTGAAGACATTAATAAAAAAATAAATGTAAAACAGTGCATGTGCAGGAATCATAATCAACTTTTTGGTTTGCAGCAGTGTCATGTGAAGGGCTTTACTCATAAATGGTCTTTGGTTTGTTTACCATCGTTGCCTTTGTGATATTTGTGATGAGGCCAAGACCTCGAGCAGACGTCCCAATTTCTGAGTACAAAAGAAATATTTTCTCATTTCTTAATTAAAGTCATCCCGTTTCTTTGTACTTGGGAATTGAGCACTAACTCTGTCCCAGGTTAACCTTTGCCCTTTCAAACACTATTTTTAGTTGATTTTTTGTTCTCTCTCTCTCTCTCTCTCTGTGGCTGCACATCTCTGGCTGTTCTCTCACTCTTTCTTGGAGACACTTGTAGTCAAGTGAATTATGGATGAACTGAGCTGTGCTGTAGTCTTTGGGGAGAACAGTGAAACATGCATCCACATCTTCATTCATAAGCTTTGACCCAGATTATGTTAATATCTCCAGCCTGCAAACACAACAAAATAAATTCAGGATAACCCCAAAAGCCTACAAAACCAATATCATGATTTTACAATATAATAAGAAGGCATAAGTTTTACTGTGTATGCGTGTGTGTGTGTGTGTGTGCGCAAACAGGATTGGACACATTTGTGTGTGTCCATGACATCCAGTAACTCATCCCAGTCTGATCAGCCTCAGCGGAGGGGTATTGTGGTCAGCAGAATAGAAAGTGCTTACTCGATGCTTTGTTGAGGTTTCGTTTTTGTTTGTTGTAGATGTGAGTGACAGGAGGGTCAGCGAGGAACCCCATGGGTTACAGACCCAGAAACAGTGAAATGATATTGCTTTTGCAGTGTGTGTTTGCAAGTATACTGAAAAAAAAAGAGATAAAAAGATTTTTAAAAGAATGTGACGTGTACAGAGAAATAAGGACAAAAGGTGGTAACTAAAGTTGTTGTGAGTGTCATTGTGTTACAGGTTTTATTTGAATTAAAATGCACTTTAATAAGTTATGCGGCATTATATGCTGCACTGCAACCTGCAGTGTAAAATGTAAGTTTATGACCACAATTAAAAAGAACTTTATTAAAGAAATATGATGCCAGGTGTCTGAGAAACTATCGTATTTTCATTTACTGAACAAAAAGTGCAGGCTTAAGAGCTGTTGATTATGATGGCAGTTTATCAGTAATAACACTTAAAAAAGTAACCATGAGAGAGTAAATAGCAAAAAATACAGTGTTTAGAATTCATCATCTGTGACTGGATCTGGGTCTGTCCTTGAAGCAGCTGGTCAACTGTAAATAACTCATGTTCAGATTTTTTTTTTTTTTTTTGCAAATTTATTTCTCGAGTGTTAACTTCTCAAACTCTTTTCAGACATAAAAATAAAAAGTAACTGAAATGGAGAGAGCTAATCTATATAAAGATGAGTATGATAACAGAAATGAAAGATCAAACTTGTTCCCTTCATTGGTGCATTAAGGTCAGTCAGAACTACACTGAAACTCATTGTAAGGTCGGTTGAATCTGTGTATATTAGAACTGTGTAAATCAGATATATGCCACTTGTTAGGCTCTGCTCATCATGTCTTTCACAGCTGCTGCATATTTTACTTCAGCTGAAGTTTGCTTCGTCTCATTTAGAGTCATGTAATTGCCCCAAAAGTTAAAATATTCATCAGAGTCATAAAAACACCGTTTTACTGCAGGGAGAGGATGAGCTGTGCAAAAGCCTTCTGCTCTCCCCCTGAAAATTGTACATCTTTAATAGAGGATAACACTGTCTGTGAAACTTAGTGGCTTTTCATGTTTTTGGGAAAATCGTCACGTCACGTTGATAAATTCTACAAGCAACCAAAACAGCATTTGTAGAATTACAGGAACAGGAGAGTGGAAATGGTAGACATGGCCATAGGAAATGTTACAAGGAATGGGTTAGTTTTTGAGATAACGGTCACAATGAATGTAATTAAATTTCAACCTGAGGCACATATTCTCTGCACTGGAAATACTGGTATATTCATAGTGCACATTTGCAGAATGATTGGCACTTAGGCTCACGTCAATTGGTGCTTCTGTTTTTCATTACTATTTACCGCTTTAGCAGCAACTGCATCTTAGAGAATCACTCCATCCATCTACTGCGTTACACAAACAGTAAAAGGTGGCATCATTTCTAACTAGGCTGTGATTTATGGCAGAGATCAAATTTGGGTTACTCTTCAAATTCAGGTAAAAGCCAAAAATGTGAACAATGAAGATTATTTAAATGAGGCTAGAAGCTTACATCTCAGCCCATGAGAGCAATCAACATTCCAAAAGCCTCTGGTTGCAGTTTAAAGCAACCAAAACACCGAGATGATGTTATTACAATAAAGTCTGTAAGGCTGTGTTATGAGGGATAAAATTCAATTCAAGACAATGGGGCGCATTTTTGCAAACACTTATGTAACTGCAACAGCATCTAAGTGGAACAAATCACCAGTCTGTTTTATGATGTCTGGAACTGGGAAAGAAATTTAGCTCGTGAACACTTTGCTAGGAATTCAGAGATGCCCAATTATGTATTCAGTGCACAAATGATCCCACTGATAAGATACTAAATTAGTTCAAAAAGAAAGTTCTGCAAAACATGGCGGAAGTAGATTATACTGCATAATGATTACTAATGAAAAATAGTAATAATGGAAAATCACTTATTTACTGACACTAATGATGGTGGAATGACGACGACAGTGACAATGACAATGATAGTTAAGTTGACAAGACAAATAATTGTGACTACTACAATGTGAGCATTGATGAAGAGATGATATTCATGAAGGTGACAGATACAATGAGGATGACTATAATTACAACTAGTAAAGCAACTTGTGCCAATTATAATGATTGCAACTACAAAGAGAAAAAAAAACAAAACATCAACACCAGCAAAGTGATTTCAGTTCTGAGAATCACGAAGCTTTCAGTGACAATGTAGAACATAATGATTGCAGAGATGATGAGGACATACGGCACTAATAGTAAAGTTGAAACTGTAGCAAGCACTGCCAAGCATTACTCATCTCATAATGTAATGAGAACTCCTGGTTCTAATGCTTAGTACTTAACCCCAGTGTGAGGCAAAGGGACAGACAAGAAACAACTGACCACAGCTAAAATATGCATTCAATTCATATATGATTCACTGGCACATTTACTTCCATGTGCAGATATGATGATGTACTTTATGGGTGCAAAGACATGCATGTGACACTGGGTTTTTTTTAAAAGATTTTCTCTTTCTGTTTCATCTACTGTGAACATTCACATGCATTAACACATTTTGTACTAATCTATATTTTTTTTTTGGACACAAGGTTATAAGATGCACAGCAGATGGGAAAACCACAGTGGTTCCCATCTGGGACTAATCCTGTCTTTCACTTCTCCCCTTTCACTCATCCTCGATTCTCTGCATCCACTTATTTGATAATTATTTATCAAGTTTTTCATTAACAGTCTCCATCAATACCCACATAATTTCATCTTTTCTCTGCTTGATTATTCATATAATTCATTTTTGGTAAAAAGAAACCACAAGATTATTTTTTAGGAAAATATATAAAATATATTTTATACATAGTAGGTACATAAAGCAATTGGTGTGTACATAAGTTTACAGCTTAAGTGAAGTAGTTGAAGTGAATGTTTTAATTGTGTAAATCCTGCATTTCTTATAGATGTATGTTGCCTTCTGGAGAGACAGCAAAATGCTTTTATGTGAAGAACCTACATATTTCACTCAAATAAACATTTGATGTTGGAATTGAAGCTTCAAGGACTTTTTGAGTGCTGTTCGAGAATGTGATGATGGCAGAGGTAAAAGGTAATTTAAGTTAAGACTGTTAAAAATTTCCCTGTTTCACCTTGGAATGGAAACACAACTTGCAAGTCATATTTTAGGTTTGACTGTAAGTGTAATTATAATGCCATAAGCAGCGCAGATGTAAGCAAGATTTATAATTTATCGCAATGCTCAATTTAAAGAAAAATGGTAGTAAACAAATTAAAAAATACTCCAATTATTCACATTTACCTTGGTCCTTATCCAGTCATGAAAAACAGTCAAATATATTGACACATTGCAGAGAGATCTGTTCATCTTGTCGGTGCTGGGAGTAATTCACTAATGAGAAAACTTAAAATGGTTTAGTCATTGGCAACATTTCACTGAAGCACCATTCACTGTATATTCACCATTTGTTTTTCATTTTTACATTGTAAAGAAAAAAAAAAAAAAGACTTGTGTGAGCTGTTGATGTGGATGTAACTATTTTACAGCACTTAGTCAAGGTGAACACTGTAATTTTGTTATGCTCAAACTATCAGCCAGAAAGGTCCTTCAAAGTTAATTTAGAATACTTTAGTTGGGATAGATTTAAATTAAAAGCCTATTTTTTCTTATTTACTTGTATTAGCAGCCTTGAATTTGTTTATTCATGAATTAGAGTTATTGCTTTTTGGTGTATGTGTCATTTTATAGAAACCTCTTTAATTAGTCTAGTAGCCATTTTGACTGGATAAGTTCTTCTTATTCCAATGTTTCAATGAAAATGATTAGTTCTCTTAATCTTTTTCTTAATATATAAATTCTTTTTTATATAATTCCTGCAGTATATTAAAAAATACAATTAATAATCAAAAAAAAAAAAGTCTCATGAGCAATTTTTCAGCTTTAAATAATTAAAAGCAGGATGTTTGGGCCAATGTGTGGGGCTGAGAGGGTTGTTGCCAGACCATTTTTCATGCCATTAAATGCTTAAGGGGCCAGTCTTGGAATTTGCTACAGCTCACATGTGAGCCTGCAGACCAAACCCACAGAGAGGACCTGGCCTGTTTGGCTTCAGATGTATTAGCTCCCTCGTGTGGGATGAAATCTGACAGAGTGAGTAAGAAATCAAGCCCTGGAAACACAACAGTGAACCTCTCTTTGAAGACATATAGTAGACATACACCCGTACACGAAAATATTCATGGATTTAATGAACTCAGGCTTAAGACTACAAGGTTATGGTACATAATATATAAATACACTAGCTGCAACAGTATCCACAGTCAAAAAGGTAGAAACACACATACACCCACTCAAACTCAAAATGCTTTATTGAACACCATCTTCTGATGAGCTTTTGTCTCAAGGGATCGTCATGATCAACCCACCGGAGGCTGTACTTTCCCTGACCCCATGGCCCCAATTGCACAAGACTAGGGAATTGTGGAATGAAGGTCCAGGTTTCTTTGATGTGCCTCACTTTCTTTAACAGTGATGGTCCATTTCCTGGGGCTAGTAGATAGAAAATCCTTCCTTGTCTTCCTTTGACAGTAAATAATTCAGGTGTGACTGATCTTTAAAAGAAACTCACGTCCTAACATAAGCTTTGTGTTAGGAAAGTCAGAAAATCAGATTCCAACAACAAAGTTAAAGTAGCTGCATAAAGGAGAAGGGTGAAGTCTGAAAACTGAGCAGGTTGCACTGCTCTGTTTACAGGTTTAGAGCTGCAGCAAACTAACGTCATCTTTATGCCTATTAACCGAACAGTCACAGGAACAAAGAGCACACAAAGACAATGCATCATTTACATATTAAAAAGTCAGATTCAGACATACCAGGTTCTACATGTTTATATAAATTTCAACAGATTTAAAAGTGCTCTCCATGACCTTGAAATGTTCAAACTAATTTTATTTTCAATTCCCGTTCGTATGATTTTTTTCTTTTTAAATTCATGCAGAGACCTCATTTACATTTGCCCCTCTCTTACACCCTCTGGCTGCTTGGCAAGCAGAACAGTCCAGTCTAGTCCTGTCCAGTCAAGCCAATTTTATTTATAGAGCATCAAATCATAGAAGTTACTTCATGATACTTTTCATATAGAGCAGGTCTAGACCTCTTTACAGTGTAACATGACATAACCAACAGGTTTAGGTTTGCATAGAGAAGAGAGGAGAGAGAGAGATGCACAAAATGATGGAGATAAAAGATGCTGAGTTCATAATGTGCAATAATGGCCTATGGATAATGGTCCATTCTGTCTTGAGCACAAACAGACATGTCAAGCACAGGCTTGTTGTTGATGCACAGGCTTGATCAGCACAGCTAGAGCTCATATCTCTCCTCTTTGTAAAGGTTGGGCTCTTCATCCCCAGAGCCGAGAAATAGGCTGGTTGCATCTGAGTCATTGCTGGGGGATAGCTGGATAGGATCCTTGGAGTGGGCATGTGTGTTTGTGTGTGTTTGTGTGTGTGTGTTTGTGTGTTTATATCCACACATGCCCGGTTTTTGGGCCCTCTGGCTAGCTGCAGCTCAATATGTGTCTGTCACTCTGCATGTGGTGGGATGGATGATTGACGTGTTTGTGTGTGCGAGAGATAGCGTGTGGATGTGTGTATTGCTGTTTGGAAGCGTATAGTTTGTGTACATCCCAAGTTGCAGGTCGTTGTGGAGAAATAAGATTGTGTGTCTTTATTGTGTCTTTGTGTGAGTGTGTGTGTGTGTGTGTGTGTGTGTGTGCTTGAGGGCACAGCAGGACAGTAGTGAGCAGATGGAATGTTTGATCCAGAACGTGGCTGAAGGCAGACCGGATGTGGGACACACACTCTCTCCCTTCTCAAAAGACACAGTCAGACACATAGACACACATCCAGAGACAAACAAGGTTGCACAAATTACTAAAAACTAAAAGTACATTTTCTGTCAGTGTTACAGAAAACACACACAAAGATAAAATGTAAACTGGGAGAGTCTATAATATACACTACCTGGCCAAAACAAAGGTCACACTCTAATATTTTGTTGGAGCACCTTTAGCTTTAATTACAGCAGCATTCACTGTGGCATTGTTTCAATAAGCTTCTGCAGTTACACAAGATTTATTTCTGTCCAGTGTTGCATTCATTTTTCACCAAGATCTTGTATTGATGATGGGAGAGTCGGACCACTGCGCAAAGTCTTCTCCAGCACATCCCAAAGATTCTCAGTGGGGTTCAGGTCTGGACTCTGTGGTGGCCGATCCATGTGTAAAAATAATGTCTCATGCTCCCTGAACTCTTCGCTTTTTAACAATTTGAGCCCGATGAATCCTGGCATTGTCATCTTGGAATATGCTTGTGGCATCGGGGAAGAAAAAAATAACCTGGTCATTCAGTATATTCAGGTCAGCTGACCTCATTCTTTGGACACATAATGTTGATGAATCCAGACCCGACCAAGTGCAGCGACCCCAGATCATAGCACTGCCCACACAGGCTTGTACATTAGTCACTAGGCATGACAGGTGCATTACTTCATCAGGCTGCGACTTTTTTTAGCCAGGCAGTGTATTTAGCAAAACATATAGCTGCTGAGAATTCAGTTCAAAATGCATTTATCGGTGCTTCTACACCACAAGTGCCTTTATGCCTCAACTAGTCGTCCACTGAGGCAGCTGCAGGATCCCAGAGTGAAATATGCTCTGAAGGTTTATTAGTATAACTGACATCACTAAAACTGTTGTGTACCCAAAAGTAATATATTTTAAGGCACCGCACCTGCAGCCACTACAAACTTGTCTGTAAGGAGAAGTGTGTTTATAAGATTTCAGTATTACAATACTGAAAGCTACAATATATTACAATGTGACTGAACTTTTTTTCACCAGTTAAACTATGTTGTGAGGGTGAATCTCAAATATTCCCTGCAGGAGATGAATATTGCTCGTGGAAAACACTTCCTCTTGCTTTAGAAAATCCCCCAGGAAACTGTCCACAAAATAGTTCTTTGGCAAATTCATTAAGGCCCCCATGTGTGCTTTTGCCTGTAAATATTTATTTGGCATGTCTGTGTGTTATTTACTAGCTGCACCACATTCAACTCTGATCCATCCATGACGACAACTAGATTATTTTACTATACAAAATAAGAATAACAAATAACAAATAACAAATAACAAATAACAAGCCATATCAATGAGATGAGTTAAGTCACTTACTGTTTGTGTATTGGTCTGTTTTCCTCTGTCTAGACACACACACACACACACACACACACACACACACACACACACTCACAATCAGACTTGTTTCACAACACCCATAGGGCACATCCAGTGACATAATGTATTCCATAGTCCCTTACCCTGACTTTAATTATCTCAGTTTACACTTACCCTATCTTCGACCTTAACCCCTAAAAAGTTGTCTCTGTCTTTGGGGACCGTAATTTTTGTTTCTACAGTGAGCCAAGACCTCATGGTTAAGTGTTCTGGTTAATGCTCTCCAGATGGATATAACTTGCTTTTCGTCCCCATGAGGAAGACAAGTCCCCATAATGTGAGTGTGTAAACAGATTTAAGTTCATGAGTATCTTACTTTATGTCATTTACTACCAATGGCCACATTTAAAGCTGACCACAGCAAAAGTTATTGCCCATCGCTCTAGCCTTGGGGATCGGGGATGCATGTAAATTTTCAGCGATGCTTGTCTGTATGAGTATCTCAGGTCAACTTCACTTAATTGCACAAAGTTGATGCAAATGGTTCACTTTGTATTCATGAATACCACCTCTTCATGAGAAGGGGTGGGTTTGTGAGATTTTATCATCCTAATCAATGAGGCTACCTGTTCCACTATCCATCACTGCCTTATGTTAGGGTTAAGACGACAATATTATTAGTGATATAGACATAGATAATATTATAGCTTACAGTCAGTGGAAAATGGTTTTTGTAAAGACTCTGAGGCAGTTGTCAGAGTTAGGTAATTTTCCTAACTTCTTGAATGTATGAATGGCTCAGATTAAATATAAGTTTGCAAGCATTTTTAATTAAATGCATTTCACTGTCGTAAGCCATTGTGAACTCTTCAAATTGACTAAGTTCCTCCTCTAAAGAAAGGCACTCTGTCTGTTCATTACACATACAAGAGTTGTATGAGTCATTTGACAATTTGGACATACCCAAGAGAGAAAAATCTAATACAAGCAAATTAGTGCAATGCTCCAAATCCTATTAGATTGCTTCTATTACCAAGTAACAAATGAGTTTGAATAACTGGTCCTTCTGAGAGACCTGTTGCATTCCTGGTGGTCTGCCCCACACTACTCTGTCTTTGCTCATTTTGACCTGGAATTTCACCTCACGGTCACTAGTTTCTACTATGACAGTGTTATCTCAATAATTAATAATACCTTCCAGTTGCCATTGGCCAAGGTGAAGAATACAGGTGAGCTGACCTATGCTGTGTTCCCGTAGAGGTGTTGCAGATAGAGCTAAGCAGATCATAACTTTTACCTGCTGTTTTCTGTCAAGAATTAATTGAAAGATCTGGAGGGTAAAGAACAGCTTTCTGTTGATCTTAAACACCTTTTGTCCAATTAAATTAGTTAGTGTTAACAACAGTGGGGAGGCCAAGTAAAACCACTGCATAATCATCAAACCCCTATTGTTGCTTATAGGAAACGTACTGATCAGTGTTGACATATCTCCTCTGAAGCTTGGAAATAAGGTCTTTAAAGGTCTTCATCACTAATGGAAAATTTAAACGGTGTTAGTCCTTAATAGTGAAGTCATGTAAGTTACTGGATATTTTACAAAGTCCTAGGACACCTAGTTACTGGCTGTCCTAAGTCTGACACTGGCTCCATTGGTACCTGGTGTTTTATTTTGGAAAAAAAGGCTGATGTGTGTTGCTGCTCAAACCTACAGTAGAAATGACTGTGTTTTTGAAGCCATAGTTGCACAGTTGTTTGCTTCATGTAAACCAGGGACATACAAGTTTGTTGTGTAATATGAATGTTTGCTCTGTCAAACAAACTTGTTTGCTCAAGTTTATGGTCCAGACAAACCAGGGACACGCACAGGACAAGTACAGTTCAAGTTTTATATCCATTTGGCAACGATCTTATCATGAGAAGAATGCAGTGGCCCAAGGTTTTTTTGTAGGAGACATTTTCTTTTATATATATTATATCTGTGTCCATTATTTCTTCTTTTTATAATTTCACACAATCAGTTTGGAGACATGGGAGTAATAAAATTATACCTTTTTGCATTAAGGGCATGTTGAGTAGAATTACAACATTTCTACAATTGGTTCCCCCGGTGGTAGTAATGAAAAAATATCCTGTAGCAGACAAAAGCACATAGTGTAACATAGTGTTGTGTTTGTGTGATTCTTTGATATATTCATGTGTTCATGAAGCTGTTGCTTCTTCTTTCTGCATCTTTTATTTTCACAAACATGCACGGATGCAAAGTCGGTGAAAGGCTGCGAGGGCACACTGTCATCACAGAGAGTCGCCGGGGAAATGGAGACAGTGAGAGACTCGCAATCATTAGGAAAAGCAATATGCTGCCGAAATTGCATCGTCGTTCTTGCATAATAAATTCCTTCTGTTTGTTTTTAAGCAGAAATACAATCCATGACTATAGCACGCCGAAAAAAAATAAAATACACTTAATATTTTAAGGTGCAGCTACGCCTTGGTGTTGTGATTTACAACATATTAATGTGTTGTGGAATGTAAACTATTTACTAGATGGAAAAAAAATTTCCATGACAGGAAATTAAATGTAGTCTTCAGAGATTGTTTCAGGGCCATAATAATTTCACCTCTGACCTTTGCTGTGACATTTGAGATAATGAGAGGGTTGTAGCTTGTTTTTATTCTGTGGTGTCTGATCAATAAATAGTTATACTAGCTCTACAACTGGAGAAAATACAAGATTAAGGACTATTGCAAAATCTCAGCAAATATGACTGTGGAGTGTCTGTTTTGTTTTGGACCCCAGAGCAGATTCAGAGACAGGACAACTGCTAGTGAGTAAGTTACAGTGATGAGTTGAGAGTCCAGGCAAAGGGGATTGGTGTGGCAGGTAATGGCCGTGCAGTGTGGAGGAGACAAGTGAGTGGACAGTTGAAGGTCAACTATAGTGCTGTAACAGGATGTACTGAGGCCCAGGAAATGAAGACAGAAATAAACAAACTAGAGCAATTGATGTACAAGATGAATCTCAACAGTCTGAGTCACAAGGAGAGGCCTGGGGAGTGTTGGGGTTAACAACAATCTGGTGACAAGTGAAGGAGAATCCCAGTTATTTAAACCAGCAGCCTCAGAAGGGAACCGGGAAAGTTGCAATTACCCATTAGCAGGTCTGTCCCACTTGCATATTTATACCCACTCTGGTGAAATTAGTTTAATATTGCTTATAAAACAGTCAATGTGATATCAAAAAATATGTGTATGCTAATAATAAATGCAGGGCTCCATCAGAGGCAGAATTTAATTCAGTCAAGGTCATTGTGTGTTACCGGGCTGAAGTCCAGCATTTTTTTTTTTTTTTTATCAGAGATTACAGTGACAAAAGTACCAACATGACCAACCAGAACCTTTGGGCTCAATCAGCCACACACTGACACTAAATTGTATTGCTGCTCTTTGCAGATAATTTGGTGTCCCTGTCAGGATCAGAATCAAGATGGAGGCAGAGGCATGGTTAAGAAGGATATCATAAAACAAGTCATGGCAAGAGAGGTCTCCACAGCCCTGTTTGCACTGCAAGCAAAATAAAAAAAGGAGAACAGATTCATTTCCTGTTGTACTGCCCTTAGGGAGACAAGTAAAATCACTTTGTCAAAATAGCCCTGTAATAGTTATAGCCATGATGTATCACCAGAGAGAGTGTTCAGACACAGAAAACAATGTCAACACTTGGGACATCATTACATCCTATCCACAGTTTGTACCAATGAAAATTGGTGGTAGTAGTTGACTCTAACTGCTCTTAGGTGTATCTTGTGAACAGAGATAGTAGACAGAGTTATCTATTTTAATTCAGGATCACAGTAGATAGCGATGCTAGAAACACCAACCAATCATCCCAGATTTCCACTGGCTGCATTATACTTGCGGAAAATTTGCTTTGTGTCGACGTTCCCCCGTCCTTCAATATCCAGTGGATGTGTTTTTGGTCCAGCTCAGCCGGCATCACCAGATCTTGTGAATTTACGCACTATAGCACAGTGTAATTTCTATATAGTGCCAACAGAGTGAAATGATGTCTGAAAACCCCGACTTCAGACCTGCCCCCACCTGTTATGACATTTTCACAGTGTAGTGCAGGTAAATATGATCTGCCGTGAACACAGTTTATTTTATTTTGTAAGGTAACCAGATGTTTTATTTTGTTTTTGTGCACAACTTCCTGTCCCACATGATTTGCTATGTGCCCAATTGCTGCGCTGTGGTCCGGCGTCTGGCAAAAGTAGAAGGCTTGCGGATCAGCTGTGCCGGGTCGAGGAACGCCAGATCAGAGACGCAGCTGGTGGAAACATAACCATTGACTAGAATGGAAATGTATCAGATCTGCTGCTGGATCAGAGACGCAACACAAGTGTTCCACATTCAGTGGCAACTGGGGGTCACTCTCTACAGCCAAAACTTAAGCTGCCCCGTTCTATGGTCAGGCTGTGATGATGTTTACCAGTACTGTGGTATTGACTAGAACAGAGACTGCAATGGGTGAGCTTGCATGCTGTGATGGTGGATTCATGAGGAAGTAACAATTCTGAGCCCTGAGAGATCAACAAATCCACTTAAAGCAATGACTTCAAGAATAGAATGACACCATGGCAGTGGGAAGTGACACAAAACATAGCAAAGTCCAAAACAAAAACACAGCAGGTTAGATATATATTTTCTAAAGCCACAGAACCAAAACCAGCAGGTGTTAGTCAACTGCACTGACAAAGAAAGAGCAGTAAAACTTAGCTTTTGAGGTTACTTTTGCCAAAGAACTGTCAAAGGTTTAAACTATAGATAGGTGAAGATGAGTAGCTACATACAATGTATAAAACCTAGAAAGGACTGTAGCTATTATAAAGAGTATATGTATGCATCTGTGCTGTGTTTTTAAATTCTTTTGCTTTTCACACTTGTCTGTTTGGTTTTGTTCAAAGGGAAGTGTAGTGTGTTTGTCCACTTTGGTGCAGTGTGTCTGGACTGGTGTGAAAGCTGTCAAACTGTGTTTGACAGGGGGGCTCATGGTCTGATGCAGTTTGTTTGTTGTTTGAAAGCAAAGTGGGCCAACTACATGATTTTGTGAGAATAAATAGGAGCTTAGCAGGAAGTCAAAGGCTACCATTTAAATCTATCTGTTCAATTCAAGCTGTTCAGAAATGTATCTTTTAGGAAACTGTGTGAGCAACATATATGAATGATTAGCCACAACATTAAAAACCACCAGCATTATATTGTGGAGGTCCATCTTTTATACCATGGCCATTTGGCCCCTGGGGGTGTCCAGCAGTGCCTGGCAGAGACACATTCGCAACTGATTTTTTGCTTCTGTTGCTTGTGGGGCATTGCCTCCTTGGATCTGACTTGTCCCAGACCTCCCACAGTTGCTCAACCCAGATTGGGATCAAGGCGGTTTAGCTAAGTTAAGCCTCAAGCCATTTTTAGCCGTTTTTGCAATGTGTTGTCCTGCTGGGGCTGGTGCTGTCGGGGGGTGCCATTGCCTTGGTAGTGTGTGTTTGGTTTGAAACAAAGTAAAGGGGAATTGTACATATCAAAGTAACATCCACATTAATGGCAGGAGCCAATGACTCCCTGAAGCACATTGCATCGCAACAAGATGATAAATGTTATACAATGCTAATGTTAACATGCTAACATCAGCACACAAGTGTGTTGTTCTTCTATCCCTCCTGTAACATTGTGTACAATTTACCTCTTTTTCATTCTCTCTACCTGCTTTTCCCATGTGTTTGCAGTTTAATAATACTAATAAGGCTCATACTTTTGTGACATCAGAGAATATAAATATACACAGAAGACGCTCTGTGATTGCAAGCAATATACTGCATAACTAGCTGTCAGTCCCTGGAATGTGATTACCCCAGTCAGCCTGCATAACTTCTGTTTGTTCCTCTGAGTATGTGAATGAATCAACCTACAGTTTTCAAGACATCCTAAATTTCACAAGGGATGCTTTGCTTTATAAAAAAAAAGGAAACGATGGACAACGTGCAGGACAAAAAAAATGTAAGCACAACAGTCCGAAACACCTCAAACCCTCACAACCAAGTATAGAAACATTTAAGACAATAACTGTATGTAAGTGGTTAAAATATAATTTCAGTAAATCTCTGTCTGGTGATGAATATTATACTACAACAGAGCAAATGGTGAGTGTTCCAACACATTTATTAGACCATAAAACAACATTTCAGTCCCAAGAGGAAACCTTTCCTGAACACTGGTTCAGCAGCTTATTGCCAGCTGAGATCTCAGTGAAGCCAGCTCCAGCCAGTGCCCCCCGTCAGCTTCACCATGTACTGCCAGAGACCCAGCTTGTTTAGTGAGACAAACACCTGAGAGCCGCAGGAGGGTTCCAGTGGGCTGCAGGATCGGCCCTCGTGTAACCCTCTAATGAGCTGTACTGTAGGCGCTGTCTAGCTGTCATATAGTTCTGATTAAGCCTCAAAGACTAAATTAGTGTCTTACTTTGACATAATTTCTTCCTGCCAACAATGTTTTCCACAAAGTTTAATTAGTATAAATAAAATCAATAAACCGCCATGACCACTCTTATCTGGAGGTGATGTCGTTGCTGGAGGAGACCTTATCCCCTGTGGTTCTTACCCCACATCATTAGTTTAGCAGAAAAATCATATAGGAAGAGTTTGGTAAACAGTTTTCCAAAATATGAAATCTTGACCACTCCCTTATCCTAGATATTTAAATTGAAGATAAAAGCACTTACAGAGGAATCAGTCTTGTGTGGAGTATCAGAGATCACTAACTCAATGATTCACAGATCAGCCAAACACAGAAGATTACAGGATATACTGGTCTCCTAAGTAATGTCTCCCTGTCAGACATTTTTGGCACACTTTGTTGAAAAAGTGTAATTTTTTGGAATGCAATCTAAGAAACGATCCTGGCTGTGGTAGAGATGTGCTAACATCTTAAGGTAATGTTCCCTCAGTATAGCACTACTTAATAGCCCTGATCAGTTTAAAGAAGGCCACAGGACTGTTTAAATGAAGTGCCTTCACTCTGAGGATATACAAGTGTGACAATATAGGATGAGAAGAGAAAGTGGCAGAAAGGTAGTGAGATTAAAACATTGCGGCAGCTGTCATATTCTTTTACAGTAGATGACAGTGTTTTCTATCTTACTAAACACACGGAGTCATGACGCATTCTTACGATAACAGATAGAATATGACTGTGTGCATATGCATGTGTGTTTTGAGATGGATGCTCTTTTCCTTATGACTACATTACTTTTGACCTCTCAAAGAATAACAGAATATGAGCAAATGATGAAATCATAGCTGTCATGATTAATTCAAGCAACAAGGAGACAGTGGAGAATAATATTTATGATCAGCTTTATGAAAAGCACGACTGGCCCCCAAATCTGAAAATGCACTCACTTGCCGGTGTAAAAATGTGTCAAAGATACTGAAGTGAAGTTAAGATGATAATATTGACATGGTTAATAAGATGATATGTTACATGGCAGCTGAAAAACTGGAAACCAAGAGTCTGTCATGTTGCTTAGACGAGCACTGCAAAACAAGCAAAACTAATTTGACTGACTACCAGATCTAGAGAATAAATGAAAAATTTAAGCCTGATGAGATCATGAACACTGAACTACAGTTGGCTAGACTTCAAATTTAAAGGCTTTTTGTCTACAAATGTGGATGCATATACATCTGTGCATATCTGCAGGTGTCTGTGTCTGCACAGATAAACTTGTGTGTGTTGTTCTGTTGAGATGTGTCAATGTCAGCCTGTCAGAGCCTACGCGACAGCAGGTGTGTTCTGATAGACAGTAGTGACATTTAACTTTAGTTTTTATACAAGAAACTCAATCCATATCTGAAACTTGATCCATATCCATCTGGTGACATAGCAACACGTTTGTAAACCCTAAATACAAATACAACACTAAGCCTAATGATTTTGCAATGTTAGAAAGTTAAAATTGTAGTTTTTAGATCACTGTATGTATGAATTCAGTTGACTAAGAACAGTAAGTACAATAACACTGAGATTTTTTGTTGCGCTTTCATCAGAGAGAGATCCAATTGCCAAAAAGGTCAGCCAGTGTTATATTCCACCACTCTGAGACCATCCAGAGTGGTAATCAATTAAAGGATTTCCTTGAAAAAAATAACATTTAATCGAGTTGCCAATCCGGCTTTCGGAAAAAACACAGCACCATCTCTGCAGCCCTTAAGGTTTTAAAGCCGTTTGACATTGTCGATCATAATATCCTCGTTAATACATTGCACAAAATAGGCTTATCTGAACATGGAGTTTCTTGGTTCAGACACTATCTGTTGGGTCGATCACAGTGTGTCCAGATGGCAGGATCATTATCAACATTTTTGAGGGTTTCTAAGGGGGTACCACAAGGGTTGGTGTTAGGGCCCATTTTGTTTTCAATTTACATAAATGACCTTTGCAACAATTTGTCAGATGCTTTGTATCATTTTTATGCAGATGATACAATAATTTCTTGCTCTGCATTTTATTCTTTTATAGTCTGCCTTTGATGTTGTTCAGTCCCGTCTGCAAAAGCTGAAATTAGTTTTGAATTCTGATAAGATGAAGGCCATGCTGTTTTCCAGGGCTACTGTGCAGTCAAAAAATCTCACTATTTTAATTTGCCAGGGTGCAGCCATTGAGCTGGTCTCGTCTTACAAGTGTCTGGTTTTCCATATTGATGATCGTTTAACTTTCAAATACCATATTTCAAGTTTAGTTTCTAGACTTAAGGGAAAATTGGGCTTTTACTTTAGGAATAGATCTTTCTTCTCTCATGGGATCCCTATTAATAGCTTTGTTGAAATTCTTAAAACTAAAGAATTTGAGAGCATTGGGCTTTGTCACTGTTCTTAAATCAGATGCTACTCATTTAAGCAACTCTCTAACATTTTAATTATTTATTTTATTTTAAATCTCTACAAATATTATTTATGCTACTACTTGCTCTGTAAAATTTTGCTGCCTCTTGACCAGGTCACTTTTGAAAAAGAGATTCTACATCTCAACAAGCTAACCTGCTTAAATAAAGGTAAAAAAATAAATAAAATCCAGTCTTGTATTCTGCGGTGTATAAAGCCAAAGGATAAAATCAGTTACTGACAGCATTTTTGCCTTTCTTCCCAATGTGGGTACCAAGTTCAAAAAGAAACTGGTTTAAACTGTACAGCGTCTGTCTTTCACACCACTATTGTTTGGATGACTTAGGTACATGATGCTGCCTCAGCAGAAAAGGGTGAGAAAGCATTGCCTTTAGTGACACCAGACAACATAGCCTTATCGTCATCCTGTGAAGGTGCGAACACCAGCAGCAGATCTGGGACAGTGGCAGAGTGCTGAGTTTGTAGAATCCGACTAGAACACTTTACACACCATGGAGGCATCACATTGGAGCTGTGTTTAGGATGATCCTACAGAGGATGTTTCTGTGTTGTTTCCCCTTCACTAAGATGAAAACCTTGCAGTCTATCCAATAAGGCTGGTAATCAATTCAAATCACATCATGCTGTGCTTTATGATGAAAAAATAGGGCCAGTGAAGGTCAGTGGTGACCATACAAGAGCATGGAAGACAGTAATTAATGAGTACATAAGTCAACAAAGTGCAGCATAGTAGTACAGTGCTTAGCAGTGTCATTTCACAACCTGAGCTGGAGTCTCTCTAGGTTGAGTTTGTACTGTGTGTATGTTGGGTTTCTCTGGGTCCTCTGGCTTTCTCCCACAGTTCAAAGACATGCAGGATAGGTTATTTGTTAACTCGTAAGTGTGAATGTCACTATGAATGTGTGTTTGTCTTTATATGTTAGCCATGTGATAGACTGGTGATCTGACCAGGGAACCCTCAGTCCAGATAGATAACAGACAGATCAAGTCAGCAAGGTTGTCAGTAATAGAGTTTACAAAGCAGTGTCACCAGACTCTGCATTACAGGATATTCCACAGCAGATGGAGTTTCCCCGTTACCATAGTTACATGAATTACTGTGTTGAAATTAAATTCACTTTACAACTCTGTATTTGCTTACAAACCAAGATTGAAAGTTTTCTTTGATTTCAGAAATAGCAGTTAACAAAACAATTTCACTTCAAAGTCCTTGAAGTAACTGCTGGAAGTGGTGCTCAGGAGGATTGTATGATATGATGAAAAACCAAAAATTTGTTTTATTCTTTATTTATATGGTAATTTCTCACATGACAGTGTCTTTCCAAACTAAAACTACTTTCTTAAGTTAGTGTAGATGACAATGTGTTGGCCTGTGTGGAGGTATTACCGGTGGAGTTTTGGAGAGGAACAGTTAAGCCAGATTGGAAAGCTACCATTAAGACTGTTAAGCCATTCAGATGCTTCAGCAGCAAACCACACACCAACATAATGGGAATTATAGAGGGATACCACACAAATCTGGGATATAAGGAGGAAGGGGCTGAGAACGATGGAGAACATCTGCTATGTGTGTTTGTGTATAAGGTAACCACAATGTATGTCCAACGATGGATTCAGTTATGTGTCTAAAAAGGGAAATATATAATGTTTGCCGAACAGCAGTAGCTTTAAAGGGGAGTAACTATGAGACTGGTTTGAGTGCAACAATTAGTGTCTGAACATTGCAATCATGGATTGTGTATAAAGATGGATGACATAGCAAAATAGCCCCTCTACTCCCAGGACTGTATGCTGAACTCCAAGTGTTGTGTTTTGGTGCAGAACAGTGTATTCAAGCTAATGTGTGTGAATGTGTGTTTCCATTAGTTTGTGTGCACTATCACTGAGCGAGTTAGTTGTAGAACAGTAAAAGCTTCAGTACATTTGGTTGGCTCACAAGTCACATTGGTACACTGGATGCTAAAGGGTTGAAAAGGTGGCTCTAAAAAGTAATTAGCTGTACTTGTAATTATAAAAAGTACCAGTAAAAAGTAATTAACTTAATCTGCACATAGACACACTCACAGTCATTGGACACCATCGAATACAATGATAGCTTCAGTCCTGCCAAACAGGAAAAAACTGGTCAGCACAGGCAGAGAAACCTGGATGTTGGACAGTGAATTAAAAAGTAGATAACAGTATCTTGTTTTGGAATAAATAACTTGATGACTTGATCTTGACAGATGTGAACATTAGGCCTCGTGTTGACATACAGACAGACTTTAATTCATTAGAGCAGCTGAGCATCACACTGAACCAGGGTTATTATAATTTGCATATTTAATTCGCTTTTATTTTCTTTTCATGTTTAATTAATTTTTAAAGTGAGTTTGCTAACTTTGTTTTTTATTTTTTGAAAATGTTTAGTTGTAGTGTAGTTTTTATTAACTTCAGTTTGTCAGAAAAGGTGTTCTTTAATAATAATAATAAAAAAAGAAACTCAACAAAACATCACAGCATCATAAAACCGTATCCCCTTTATACAGACAGACAAAATACAAGTCCAAAATGTGTGTGATTCTGCCTCAGGCCTGGATTTATCTTGTCTTTCGAGGGATGAGGCCTGGGTGTTCTCTCTTACATTGTCAAAGTGAGATAAGTTACGTGTCTTGTGTGAGCTTTTCAAATGGACCTCGTGGGATTGTTTTTCCCCCTTGAGAAATGTTCCACATATTTTATCACCTCAAACTGCAAACTGAACATGCTCTAATGTGTGACACTGTCTTTTCCAAAGTAATTTCCAAAACAGACACAGGCATTTTTTCCCAACATTGTCCTTGGACTGGAACCATGTCAAAAACCATGATTGTGCATATTTCTTGTATGATAAGGCCAACAGTTGGTAGAAAACTGGCACTGATAAGAAAATTGGAAGACATTTGTATGATTTTTTTTTTTTAGCTTGGTTTAGTTAGGTCTATTGACTCTATTGACCCCATTTAGTTAATATTACCTAAGGGACACCTTTGTATTTTTTTTCATACCCTGAGCCAGTTGAGTATCTTTGGAATGATGTGAAACAAGTGATTAAAGTGGTACAAGATGTGGGGGGTGGATAAATAACCATATCTGTCATTCTATACAGCACAGCATGCTACTAAAGTAGTGAGAGAGATTCCACATCTGTTTCAACGGGAAGTGTCAAGGAAAGAAAAAATGATTGATCAGTGTGCCGCTGTATGAGGTACAGACATACAGTATATATCATAGCTTAATCATTTTAATTGGCCTTAACTGTAAAGGTCAGTGAAATAAAACTCTTGAGCTTGATTAATTGATGGAAACTCTTTGAGAAGGTGACATTTATCAGCATTGTTTTTACCTGGAGATGTCCTCTTCCTGCTGCAGTAATTATCCACATAATAGAAATGAGAAAATCATACAGTTTTAATCAAAAATATTAACATGGCATCGTACGAAGACCAAAACAGCATATTTTTGTGTTGGATAAAACTCAGCTTGGTGTAAGTGGACAGCTAGATGTGCATGAAAATGTCCTTTAGTCAAACAAACCACATAACCAAGTCTCAAAAGTGAGCTATGTCAGATTTAATTAAAGTAATTTCCAGCAGAAGGTGTCTTGCAAGACACACACACACACAATGTGACACAAGAAACAGGAAGGAGACATCCCACTTAACCCAGCATAACCTCAGGAATGAAGTCTTACCAAATCACAATCAAGCATTTACACTTGAGACGAAGTCAACAGCTTCATGAAATTGATGCAAACCACTGTGACTAATTTTGGCATCATTTTGATTTTGCAAATTAACCAAATACTTCAGAAGAAACAAGTGATAATCACTGTACTCATAGATGCAGGATGGTGTTCTGATCATAAACTAAAATAAGCCTCGTCGTGTTCTGTAATAATGAAAAAATAAAAAAAGTATATTAGGAAAAAAACTGTGCAATTTGAGACCAGGTCACATTATGAAAATCAAGTGTGACAGATAACAAACACACATTCACTTCACATATTGTAATAATGAATGGATTGGTCTCAAAGTGGCTCTAATCCGCTTAAGTGATGAATGCATTGTTTTTGTAATATGACTCCTTGGGGATAATAAAAAAGCATCTAACATATTAACCTTTTGTGTCATTCAAACATTCCCGTCTCTTTCATAGTAGCTGTTCTGTTTTATCATATATCTTCTGCATATGTTTTATTTAAGAAATCACCTGTCTGTCTAAAGAGGTTGGACTCATGTATCTTCTTCTGTTGAGTTTCTCCTGTTGTTCAAAGGTTATTAGAAGATGTTTTTTTTTTTTTTTGCTTCTTGTACAACTTGAAATGAGTTGAGAGCCACTGACCCAGTGGGCTCAGAGAGCCCATTGACATGCAGTCACTTTAAATTACTGTATACCAAACATAATTGGCTGGAACTGAAAGACTGAAACACTACTGGCATTGCAAGAGGAAGCATATTATTGGACAACAGGGACAATTGAGTGAATACATTTTTAAAAAGTAAGGCAAAGTCGTTCTATTCTCAACACAGGAAAAAAAAAACCCTGTCATGTCTTGGTAGAGAGTGGCGATGATAATAATGTCAATTAGTTTTGCTCCTCCAGTAATGGGTGGGTTTTTGACTACCATTAGTGTCATGCTAAAGCCCATGATTAGATTCCTAATGGAGCTCAGCTTGCATGCTAGTTCAGGCAGACAACTTCAGTTGCCCTGCAGCAGACGCAGAAAATACACAACTCAATGAAATGCCAGTGCTGTATGTCCTATTCCCATATTCTTTGCACTAAGGCAGGCATTTAAAAACTATTTTACTAAAGCTAAAACTTAGCTGTAACTCCACTGCCATCCCTTCATCTACCTCTTGACAATGCATCTCAGTTCTCCTAGATTATCTTTATGCAGATTAATAGATTATATATTTCATCTCTATGTGTGCATTTGTGCTCATGTTTCCAAATATCATAATTATCTAAAACTTGACAGCCTTGTATTCTCGCTGTTATGTTCTCATTAAGAATCAAATGCATTCAGTGACCGTCTATGTAGATAAAACATACCTGATATTTGACTAAATTCAATGATTTAAAAAATACCAATACAAGTTTCTATTTTCAGATTCAGAACCAACATGATGGCACAACTGGATGTTGTTAAAAATTCTATGCATAGATGCCAGTTCCATTTGATTGTCCTCACTGCACAGGTTGTGAAAGAAAGGCCTAATTTGTCAGTTATGTCTCGCTCTCTAAAAGCTTTGTGACCAACTGATGTTTAGGGCTAATTAGTCACAAAACAATTTGAATGTCAATGTGATATAAATATGTTGCACGCATACTAACCAAAGTCTCTGAATCGTGAAACACGCAGCATCCTACAACTCAAACAAGGACAATCATCTCATTAAAAACTCAGACTTATCACAAGTTTAAAGTGGCTGAGATTGTTCAAATGATGAATAAGAAGGTAGTGTTGTGTGTTGTGGCAACAAGAAACATGAATTCCTCCAACTTGAAGTGATAACACAAGCATCGTTACAGTCCACATTTCTCAAAAGCAAAGCATATATCTACACACATAATTAATCAACACAAGAATTTCACAACACTCCACCATATATATATATATATATATATATATATATATTACAGAACTGAAATCTTTGCAGTTTTACAATAACACGTCACTGATCTCAGGTCAGGATTCATTTCAGTGGCTTTTGTTTACTTTTGTTTATCCAATACTCTGGTGAAGAGCATGATATTTCAACATCTCATGGGAAGAATAGCATGAAATTAGCTGGAAATATCTACTGTCCCCTGAGGAGGAATACTAATATTTTTGCACCCCCCCCTCTGACCTTTCCAGTTATGGTATTAGCAGGCCAAATTTTCAACTTGTTGAAGATCCTCCGAACATGATTTTCCTGTTGACTGCATGCTGAATGCTTTGAAAAGGATAAACCTTTTCCATGTTCCATGATACTTCCTGGTCTTACTATATTGGCATTAAATGTTAGTACAGTGAAACCCAGTTTGTAGTGCTCATTTTTTAAAACATTAATAGGGAGATGAATATTTAAAAAAAAGGAAAAAAAAGAAAGAAATGGCTGCTGTCCATGAGCACTGCAGTTCATGGGCCTGATTTTTTTAATACTAATATTTTATAGTCTATTTCTTTTTGGTGTTGTTTTAATTAAGATATGGAATTGTAAAATAGGAAAAGTAGTAGACATGAAGAGGGAAAGAGCGAATGATAGTAGGAGAAAAAAACAAGTAGAAGTATTGGAGAGAAAGAGAAGGTGGGGGTGACCGGTGAATTCTCATTGGAGTTCTATAATTACTTCATGCCATTAGACCTGCAGTCTATAATTAACTACCTACTGGGATTAGCATGAGCAAAGTCACTGGGAAAGGGAGAGATAGAGAGACAGAAAAAGAGGGAACACAAAGGAGAGAGAGACAGAGCAATGTGGATAAAAAGATGGTGAGTTTTAGGATAGACAGAAGACAGGGAAAAGAGTAGATATAGAAGCAGTGACTGAAGACTAATTTTTGTTTTCACTGATACAGGAAATAGATGAATCTAACTAGCCAGGAAATTGACTGTATTTATGCTGATAGTGTGTGTTGTGGAGTCTGTGTACAGAAGACAGACCAAGAATATAATACAGATTTATTGCCGTATTTGTTTATTTGCAATAATATAATTTGACACCAGCTCAAATATTTATGTGTTAGAAAGGAGTGATGCTTGTTGAAAGCTTATGGAGGTAAAATAATGGACTGGGGATTGAAGGTAGGTGGTGAGCGCTCCTTGATGTTGAAACACTGAAGCATGATGGAGGAATCGTTTTATGAAAATCATCAAGGCTGCATCTTTATGCAGTTTATGACAGAGCTGATGTGACTGGCCTTGAGCGGGAAAAAAAGACTAATGATTAATGATAATTAAATGACCTGGAAAAATCAGAAGTTGCAGTTGCAGAGTAAACTCTGTGGACTGTTTAGTAATAACCATAGTGATGAAGAATAATCATATAAGCATAAAACCATGGATCAAGCAATACAGAGGAATAATGCGCATTTGAGCTCTTGCATTGCTCAAGGGTTAATTGAATATTAAATACTTTATGATTAGTTATATTATTCCAATACTTTCAGTTTCCATCTCATTTAACTAATACTAAATTCTTAGTGTATTACTTATGCCTGGTAAACAAACTTTATTTGCATTGTGCGAGTCTTCATTGGTTGAATCCCAATGTGCGTGTGTGAGAGAGAAAGAAAGAAAGTGAGAGAGTTGGGCAGACAGGGTGCATGGGGCAGACAAAGAGACAGAAGAAATTAGTGTGTGTGTTGAGGTGTGACTGCCCTGCTCTACTTGACTAATGAGCTGGTGTTAACTCAGAGGAAGTCAGAGCTCATTCTGGCTACGCTTGACCCCGGTGCTAACACTAACGCTATGTGACAGCTACATATACACTGACTGCCACCATCAAACCCCAACTCTATTCATTAACTGCCTTAGACTGAGTGTGGGTATGGGTTTGTGTGTATATGCAATGTGTATATGTACCTTACATGAAAAGAATATTTCTCCAAGTTAATCTTGTTAGTTAATATTTGAGTTTTAAAACAGTATTATCTTTTAAGTTAAAACTCTGAATAACGTGTAGAGGTTTTGTCTCCCCCTTCTGGGAATTGTTGTAATTAAATGAAACTTAGGTAGAGTAAATGTAACAGCCACACAGCCTACTCCAAATATTTTACAAATGTCAAGTGTAGTGAAGCTACATGCATATCTGGCCACAGTCCCTTCTCTCCAATGAGGTAATCCCTTCTCACCAGTGGTAATTCTGGTTTGTCCTTGCCGTCAATAGTTTTCCTTTTTAGATTGTAATCCTTCCTCTGAACACACTTTTTTTTTTTTTTTTTTTATCTGGGGCATAAGAGACTTTTCTTGGCTCCTACCCTGTTTTTTCTGCCATAAACTCAACAATACTCCTAATTGCTGTCGCCTACTTCATCTCCTTGTTACAGTTATTCCCCTCTATAAATTTACTTGTTGATGTAAAATGCACCAGAGTGCGGTGCAGTAATCAGCATGGGAACGACTCCAAAGACGCCAGCTCTAAAATTCTAGTAACAGATCTTCACCTGATACTGACAGACTTGGTAAGAATCAAGTGAAATAGAAAGAAACTGAATGTATGGTGAACTTGAACCAACTTGAAAGACGTTCATTTACACATGAAAGTCGTTTGGTTGTCGCTCCAGCTTTAAAAAATTCTTTAAAATTATGCTTTTTTTAGTCTTTAGGCTCTGTGCTTCAGTACATTCATTTTGAAATTTTAAATAATGGATAATGCATTAAAGTGTCAACTTTCAGATTTAATTTGGTGCTATGTCAAGTGCAGGGCAGTAGGTCTTGGGTGCATGGACTGTGTGGGCAATTTCTAAATGTTCTTGCTATTTTGGGTCATGTAGGTGAAGCAGTGCAGTGTGAAAGGCATGGCTGAGGTGGAATATAAATCAGAGAGTGTGGTGATTGATAAATTCACTTAGTCACATCAGCGGTCTCATCTCTCAACAGTTGTGACAATCAAAGTGATGCATGACAACAACAGTTCAACAAATGGAAAGAGGATTTCTATTATATTGTTGTCTGGATGATGAAAAACAGCCTGATCTGAATACTCAGCAGCCAGAGGCAGCCAGTGTGGGTTTTATTTAGCTAATACAATGATGTTAGAAATTAATAATAAATGCTGATGACCTCATCAAACTTACATTTTTTCAGTTTTATTTGTAGACCACCTCACATCATCAAGCAATCACATAATTACGTACAATGTGACACAACAGTAATGACACAAAGCTGTAATGAGGAGCTGTAATCTGACACTTCCCACTTCAAACAACATAATGCAGAGTCATAACAGACACTCTGACGTGTGTAGGACTGTCAGGGGTCACTTTGTAGCAGCTAAGCTAAGTGTCTTTTGCATTTTACAACAGAAAACACAGTAGTAGGCTGTGTCTCAAATCACATAGTGCAGATTTCTCAACATGTGTCCTGTTGCCTGAACTGAAAGATAATCTTTTACATACAATACAAAGCACTTGGTGACAGATACATTCACTCTAATATGTGGAAAGTAGACTGGCATACTCATGTTCTCTGCTTTTAACACAATAAACATTCACGTCTATACTGATTTAAAAATCTTGGCTGGCCGGGGAGAGATTAGTTAAAACTCTTTATTTACATTTGAAGCATTTTCTTTTCTGTCATTAATCAAATCAAATAGGCAGCAGCTTAACGTTGCCCGAGAAACAGTCTGTTTCTCAGATGTCTATTCGTTGTGTCCTGACGGGTGATTCTCTCTCAGACCTTCACCACAGCAACCTTCAAATCTTACTTGTTGTGGGTCCTTTAGTCTTTTCTGGATAAAGAGATATTCTACATCTTTATTCTGAGAAGCTCTGTTTGCTTTGGTTATTTAAGTTCATCGTCCTGTTACATGATGGCCTGTAATTTTTTTTTTTTTTTTTTTTTTGCAGTTGAATCTGACCACAAAATACTCTTGCATATCTCTGCACTGCTTCCAGCAACAGTGAAATTAACAATATTTGTCAGTGTTCCTGTTCTGATTCCAACCATACGTGAGCAAAATCATAGTAGAACCATCGAATACTGAGGTGGAGGCTTCAGTTCGTGAGGTGCTTTTCAACTCACTTTTCCTCTTTGCATCATTTTTTTTTTTTAGAGATGATATTTATGTCATCAGACCATAACTTTGACTTTTTGTAAATTGTAACTTGACCTTTCTGCTCCTCATGCATCATACAGTTAAATGTTATTTAGTTACAGTATTTATAAGCACCTACATCTTGAAAAATGAATGTTGAATGATGAAATCAACTGCCCAAGAAAGCAAGTATCTGTGTTTATGCAATTAAAGGTTTTATATCTCCTTCAGACTTCTTTCAGGATAAATGTGAGCCTACCAAATTAAAGCAGACATCTTGCATTTGAAAATAGTATGGTTTTATTTCAAAGCCCTAGAGAACCAAACATGAAATTATTTAAATTCTTGAAATCTAGACCACATTTTGTAAAATACTCATCTGGTTTTCAGAGATAGTCTTACTTTTAAAACAACTTTGAAATTGCAGGTGACAAATAGATCGCTATAGTTTGAATGTCAAAGTAAAGGACCAAACAGGCATTTCCCTCTGGCCACTAAAGACACACCTCATTTCCACCACATGACTGCTGTCTAGCTGGCAGGAAAGCCTGAGGCTAGAGGCAACCTGCCAGTCACTGCGTGTTGTGAATCCCCCCCGCCCATTGAATGTTTGGGCAGAGTGGGGAGCCCTTTCACTGAAGAACTGTGGGGTAAATGTAAATTGGATGTGCTTTTATTGAGAGCTCACTGCATTATGCTAAAATGAAGTTCTGTTTAGCTTATATACTTTGACATAAATCATGGCTACAAAAAAATATATATTAGAAACATCCATCAGTATTAATGTAAACCATTAAACTGCATTGTGGTCTACACCATCAATAATGACCCGGGAAATGAATCCACATCTTTCTGAAACAGTCTCAACAAAATCTGAATATAATGAGGTTCGCATGCTGTTATAGAAAAACAAAAATACTATAGCCAGCTAGGTTAGCGATGTGTAGCTATCTGCCTGTCAACCTAAAGCATTTTTCTTGCAGTAACACTGAACAGGGTCATTTACGGGAAACAGGAAAATCCATTGTAAAAAATTGATAATTTCCTACATGTTTGTAAAGCTGTAACAATCCAGGGCCTCATAGTAATTTATGTATAGAGCAGCCCAGAGATAGCACAGAGTATTTCAGCAATAGGCATACAGGGCATGTGTGTGTATTGTTGTGAGTTTGTAGCCATTACTCCCCTGGTGTTGTAATAGATGGTCCTGTGTAATAATTCTGACAGGGGATTGTTGTCGGTGGTTTGACCTGATGAGCTGCTACTCACAATCCATATGGCAGCTTCCCTTTGTGTGCCACCATTGTACACACTGCACACAGTGCTGCAGCTGTGATGTTGTGACAGTGATGCTGTTCTGTGTTCAATGCGAGGCGTTACAGTCACTATACTAAATGTATGCCTTACATACACACAGACAGGGAAAACTAAATGACTCAGAATGAGAGGAAGACAGAAGGAGGCAGACTGAAAAGGTGTGACAGATATACAAAGAAGCATTCAAACACCCAGTCAGTTGTTTGATGATGACTTCTGCTAAACCTTTCGCGTATGGTTTGTCTTATCCTTCTCATCTGTACCTTGGGACAGCTGTATGGAAGCTGGGGGTACGTAACTATCAGGCTATACATATGGGAGCTGTCTGTTTCAGATACCCTTTGGTACATCAAAGCAAAAGAATCCACTGAATCATCGTTCCAGTACTGAACAGACAGTGAGGAGGTGAAGGAGTTCATGATGGCGGTAAATCAGACATATGGCACATTTATCTAAATACAATGTTGCACTCCAAATTTAAGACACAATTCACTTTCAGCCTCTACTTGGCTCTTCTCATCTGATGACATGCACAGCACTGTTATGATGGCTGGACAGTAACTCAAACTTAGAAATAATAGAATAGTGATAAGCCATTAAATTATGTGGCATGTGGTTAAACACGAGTCTTCTTACTGCCTTGCCTGCTTCAACTTCCATTTATCCTCCAATCCTGTGCTTCCCTTTCCATCATCTGCTCAGCCCTTCCAACTCACAATTTTTATGCATATTTATTCATAACTGCCCTGTCAATCAAATATCCGCCAAGCAAAGTTCAGGAGGAGTGAAATACCACTAAAATCCAAACACCTCCTGGTTGCATTAGCATAAAGCCAGAAATAAGCTCTGGTGTCGACATGCGCCTGATTGGTGACACCTCACTCAATTTGTGAAATGATTTTCATTGTATGTGAGACTTTGATGGCTCTTACAAGGATCAGCACTCAAACGAGAACCCCATTTAAGATGGCTGTGTTTTAGGAGTGCAGTGTAAAGAAGTTTTGACTGGATCCATGTGTGTTTATGTGTGTAGACTGGAGACTAGATAAAATTGTAAAAACAGTCGCAACTCAGCTGAAAGTGTGCTGCAAATGACAATCAACCTCACAACAGCCAATCATGCTGAACACACAGGAGGGAAATGTGCCTCTGGCAGTGCACATTGTTATCACCTTCAGACTTTAAGATATTCAAGTAAGAGGGATTCAGATCTGTTAAAATTTCTTCCACAAGTGACACATAAATGACACATCTCTCCAATGGCAGATTATAGTATGCAAGCTATCAGTGTTATCTCAACAGGGACCTGTTTAAGGAGTCTGAAATCTTTCTTTAGAAGTTAACTATGATGATTATTTTCTAGATACAAGCATTGGCCACTGACTAATCACCAATATTTGAAATCTGAAATAAATAAATAAAAACATACTGAAAATATGAGTCTGAACAAAACACCAGAGACAGTCAAAAACTTGCCGTAATCAAAGCCTCTCTGTTTCTTTCTTTTCTTTTCCTCTGTGACACACACAGACAAACTCTTTAAACCTCTTCTCTTTGAACAACAGCGCTGAGATACAATGTAGCCTACCATCAAAAACACTGCAGCAACCTGGGGGCTGGTTGTCTTTAAACCTCTCCCCACTGATAAAACAGACTACAACATTAGGATTTTTTTTTTTTAGATATACAAATATGTTGATGTGAGATGAACAGATGACAAAATCACCGCAATGCTTAATTTTAATCATTGTCAAAACCAAAAACAAAATTTCCCTGAAAAAGAACTCTCCAAATCACACCAGATTTTACCAGATGGCTGAAAAACACAAACCAGCCACGTAGCAGTATGTGCAAAATCATTTACACACACGATAACACACACACAGAAAAAAACAGAAAAGAAAAACAGATCACTGTCAGAAACCAAATTATCATGGATTGTGATCAGTAATTACGCTGTCACTCAACACTGCCTTTCAATCAAAAAACTGTAGATTTCAATTAAATGTTTGAATTTTAGTGATTGGTATTTTATAAAATGCTATCTACAAACAAAAATAGTTAAAGGAAAGCACTTGAACATCAAAGTTTGATGTCTGCATATTTACATATTTGCATCTTACAACAGAAGTCACTGTCAACATAGCATCAAACAAAGCATCAAATGGAACCCACAGTTGAAAGGTTTCAATCAGTAAGCTGCAGATATACCGTGTAACAGAGTGAGGACGATCATGAACACGTACAGAAAATATGGTGCAGTGGTGATATAAGACCAAGAGCAAGTACATGTGACAACAATTCTCCATATTCTGAAGTACATTGGCAATAATAAAAGATCCAAGCCCAGCTAATCTCCCAAAAACATGTGTGGAAGTGTGCTGTGGTTTGATGAGACTCGGATCGTTTTTGGACATATTTCCAAATGGTTTTTGGCTCAAATACAGCACAGCTCATCGCCAAAAGATACCATACCATGGTGAAGCATGGAGGTGGCAGCATCATGCTTTGGGGCTGTTTTTCTTTAGCTAGAACTGGGGCTTTAGCCAAGATGGAGGGAATCATGATCAATCCCAAATATCAGTCACTTTTTGGTACTGGTACAAACCTTCATGTGTCTGCTAGAACACTGAACATAAAGAGAAATTTTACCTTTGGTCATGACAACAACTCATAGCATACCCTGATGAACAAAACAACAGTTTAACAAGAAAAGGGCTCTGCACAAGAGATGCACTTGAAATCTGACACATTTGGTGGCTTTTCCAAAGAAAAGTGGACAAATATAGCCACTAGTGAGTGCTGTAATAAAGTCTAAATGTGTTTTAACAGAGCACATTTATTTATCTTGGTCTCATTTTTTTCCCTGACAAAAGTGGTGTGTAGATTTTTAGAAACAAATTCAAGACTTGAGACTGACTGATGACAAAACAATGACTTTGTTTGTCTATCTCTGCTCTGTAGTTGTTAAGACTCTCATGATACAATCAGGTGGAATTAAAGATGTGGAAAAAAAACATTTTCATTGGAAGGTTAAAATTTATGATCAGAATTTTGAGCAGATAAACTCCATGGGACTGGTGTCTGGTGCAAACTTTGAGCATGAACCCACAGGTCCCTGGATTGCAGTATTTATTGTTGCTAGTCTTCTATATTTGTGTGAGATAATATGGATGAAAAAGTACAACTTTTCACATCATTAGAGCAAGTCCTCTCAACTTTGCTTTGAGTGCAATGGTTAATTGAGCTATTGAGCTAAATCCAACCTCATTTGATCTCATAACTCTTTGCTGTTGCTGTTTTTTCTTTCTTTTTTGGGGCATTTTTTCTTCTGTCTTACACATGGTGGTATGTCTCTGCAGTATATTCACACACAAATATAAGAGGCGCACACTGAATATATATTGCACATCAGTGCATGCAAAACTATGTACATTGTGGTTGCATAAACAGATGATTAAGCCAAAGACTCACTGTATGAGAAAAAGACACTTCAGTAGGTACATTATGGCTCATTTTGAAACCACATTTTTCTGCTATACTTGTGTGGCAACAGGGGTCAATTAGCACAACAGGGTGTCTTTTTATACCTTTAAGTAGATTTAGATAGCATTTTATAGATGCTGTAGCAGCAAAGAATAAAGAAGTTAAACAAGGTATTTGTACCCTTGACAATACTTGTACAAAGAAAAGTTTAATGAAAAGAAAAATATTACATCACCCAACTATTTATAGTATCTGCATTTATTGTACAGCCATTACACAGTCAAACATCACACAGTCGTATATGTACCATCGATTCCACTGAGTGCCTGTTGGGTTTCACAAATACCATTCAGTATAAACTGAAAATCTCATAGACGTTTATGTTTTTACTTTTTTTTTTTTTTTTTTTGAGGCCATGCAGATTTAATTATTTTGACTTCTTTTTCAACGCTAAAGTAAGTTTGATTCATCTTCGGTGTGATAAGTAACAAGTAAGTTGGACCACACACTACCTTAGGGATCAGCAAGTTTTAGCCTCGGGCCTTTTTTTTTTTCAAATCCATTAGATGGTGGGGCAGTACATAATCAAAGACTAGTTTAAGAGACTGATTGATTCAAAAATGCAAGTGGAATTTACAACAGACTGTTACAGGGTGTTTTGGTTTGACTGCATGGTGAATTGAGCAAAAGCCAAATGTGCCAGTGACTGGGTTTTAGGCTGCACTAAGGTATGTTATAGTAGCGACGCACATATCCAAGGACTACTTCTTGGCATTTTAGTGTTAGCCAAACATTAAAGCAAGGAAACTGGCGACTGACAAGTCAGTGGGTAGTATCATTGCCTCAGTGAAACAAGTTTCTGCTTCTTCAAGGTCCACTACCCACAGAATTGATGCATTGGATGCTCTGCAGCAAGTTATTATCAATGATCTCACTCAAGCCAATTACTTTCCCCTAGCCATTGACATGAGAACTGAGAGCACAGATGTAGCCCAGATGTTACTTATTTTGATGGAATGGAGTAGTGAGAGGATCTGCAGTCCCTTATTCCATTAGAAGGGCACATCATTGGGGAGGTTATATTTACGAAACTGGAAGAGTTGTTTAGGCTGCATTCATTGTCATTTCAGAAGGTTAACCTAATCGTGACAGACGGGGCTCCTGCTACAGTAAGAAGGCGCAGAGGTCTGAGCAGACTGAGGGAGCTCACTCCCAATTCTCCCCGAGGCAACGACTGCATACGATAACCACTGTGCCCCTTTTTGGAAGATGAAAAGTGACCAATGTAACATTTTTAGCAGATACATTTGGTCAACGCATCTGCAACTACAGAGTTGCAGTTAAAATCATAGTGGACATGCTTGTAAATTGACAGAAGGAGGCTTGAGTTGTTAGATTTAGCTACATTAACTGTCAGGCTAATGTAAACACGCACCAGTGACCAGTCACCAAGTGACAAAACTGATTGCAGACTTCATCAAACAGCTACTGACCCAGTTCACCTCCTACTCTACTTTATCCTTTGGGATAGAGTAGTCCTCAAAAGTCTTTTTGCAGTCTGACTAAGTGAGGACTTCATCTTCCTGGAAAAAAAAACAACTGTGGTTGGACACGGCTGCATTTGAGACAGAGTTAATTGATTTCCAAACAACCTGCCTTGTCAGTGATGCAGAAGTGAGTGTGTTTTGGGTGGCATGCTTATAGAAGAGAAATCAACAAAGATTTTATGTACTGACAATGTTCGTTTCCACCTATGCGTTCTAGTCAACCTTCTTGTCACTGACTGCGATAAAGATGCATGAGAGTAATCGACTGAAACATAAAAACCCCGAGAACAGCCCACAGATTAAAGAGACATCCATATCATCAGACATCAAAAAACAACATTATCGATAGACATGCCAGTTTAAACAGTAAGTGAGCATTAAGCCTGTCGTTATTGTATTTCATAGCCAAATTGTCCTTTGAATGTAGTAAATAGACACAAAAAACCATTAATATTCATGTTAGCGCTGTCATTTTGAGAGCTTGGCCTACGTACCAATACTGACCTACTGTTCATCCA
Organism: Polydactylus sextarius; assembly: GCA_016801845.1. Classification (NCBI taxonomy): domain Eukaryota; kingdom Metazoa; phylum Chordata; class Actinopteri; family Polynemidae; genus Polydactylus; species Polydactylus sextarius. The sequence goes on from CM028924.1 coordinate 2,570,091, forward strand.
TCATCAAGGATGCTTTGTTCCTGTTAAGATGCATGGCACTGTGACTGAACATTTCAGATTAAAAGCTCTCAATTAGCAAAAATTTGCTTTTTATTTTCGATACAAAATTACAAAAGAGAAATTGTTGTTGTTATTATGGAGAGCTATTTCAGCACCAGGTGCTGTCTGCTGACTTCAGTGCCTGGTTTTCACAACAACACGGATTAAACGAGTAATAATCATTTTTTAGGTCAAGGTAGATTGTCAATTTGGACATTGCTGCTATATATGGCCAGCATGATATTGGAAATCAAGCAAAAAACAATGAAAATTATCAAAGTAATTTGGCAGGCCAGGTTTGGCCTGTAGTCTGCCTGTTGCTGGCCGCTGCACTAATCTGCTATTTTCAGAGACCAGAGAATAGGAAACTCTCATCTCTTACTTTCTGCTGTGTGGCCAGGGACTTCTTTTCTCATCAGCATCAGTCAAGGTGTCAAGCTTTACTTGTTGATGTTACATAGCAGGTGTTGGAGCTGTTGGTCTTAACCCCTTAAGCCCATAGAACCCATTAAAGGGTGTGGCCTTAGAGAAATGGAGTAAAACCTATCATTTTAATTGCATCAACAAGTGTGATGGCACCTAACCAGCAAAGTAGTACTCCATCTTAACGGCATGATTAACAAATACATGTTGGAAAGTAAAGTTAAAGTCATAGCAAGTCTGATCATAAAATATTATCTGTTGAAACTTTACAATATGTAACCTGCAGGTATGCTTTGCTGTTTTTCTGTTCTGTCTCTCCTCTTGTCTCTTTCTATCTCATTATCTTTTCTTCATCAAAATATCATGGATACAGCCACACACCTGCATATGTCCACACATACTGATCAGACACCTCTCAAAGTAACTCAACACCTCTTTTATCTCTATCTCTCATTCTCTGCTCTGCCCCCCCTCCACCCCTCCACCCCCGCTCCAATCCCTCCCATTGCCCCTGTGCCTGCTGTTCATCCATGTGTGATTGATGGAGGAGTGCATCCATCCTTTCCTCCACCACTCAGCACTACTCTGTCCCAAAAGCCTCTCCATCCTTCTCTCTTACCTGCCGTCACCAGATGGCTCACCACCTGCCTCCAACAGTCAACAAAAGCTGCAATTACCCTTCATGTCCAACAAAGGGAAACTCACACTTCAACACATGCACAATGCCCCCCTTCCCTCCTACACACAGAAATACACACACACACACACACATCAGAAAGGCAAAGAAAAATGCTTCTTCCTGTCCCACGTGATCATCCTCTGACTTAATTCTCTGCATCATGACTGATAATGCATCACGATAACCTATAGATCCTAATATTTGACCTGTAAGCTCCATGTGTGAACAAGGCTCATGAAATAAAGTTACTTGTAACATGTATGTATTTCACAATTAAGGTTCACACTCAAAAAAATACACAGAGACACTGGGACACATGCACATTTACATACACACCTACACAGTTGAGATAATGATGGGTAGAGGAAGCGTGATTTGTTAGAACTACAAGCTTCTGTCTTCATACCTTAATGATGGTTATTATTCTGTCATACTGTGACTCTCACTATGCAGACACGTTAGTGACTGCAAGATATTTCCCTCTATACACCATAATTACACATGATTGATTTGTGTGCGCCATGGTGTGTGTATGCAGTTCCCTATTGCTACTGATAATTACAGAGATGACTGACAGCTGTAATAAACAGAATCACTGCTACACCTACCGTATTCTGTTGCCCTGGGCTGCCAGAAATCAAAAAAATATGTCGAAATATAACAAAGCTCAAGGCACATTCTCAGTAGTTCAGTGAACTCTATGTTCAGCATAACATGTATATGAAGTATTCTTTTTATCATCAATATGTTTTTAAGAGTAGCTGAAGCAGACAACAGTATTGTCAGCTAAACATATTTTGACAACAAAACCAATCTTGACAAAATTTGCAGCTAAAAAGTAATTTTCAGGTTGTGATAATGGAGACGATTACTACACTGACAGATCGTAGAAAACATGAGTCCAGTAGGTTAAGCCAGACTTGATCGAGCTCTCTGGCAATTTCAGTTCTGGCCTCAGTGCTTTCACTGCCAGTGTGTTTGTTATTACATTGTGGCCATAACCTCAACCTTAACAATTTTCATTTTTCATAAAAGGTGTGCCGTTTTCTGAACATTGCCATATAATCTATTATCACGCAATTCTTTAGAGGATATGACTTAATGTTTTTTGTCAAAACATGCATCACATTCATCAAACTGTTAGATCACTTCTACTCTGTGCTCTATACTATGACTCAAAAATCAATACAGAATTATTATTTCATTTTGTATTTATTTTATTAAAGGGCCAAAATGGCTCTTTTGGTGTTGAGGTTGCTGACCGCTGGTCTAACTCAAGTTTTTGTACTTAAACTTAATAAAATCATGCATGCTCTATAACCTGCCCAATGTTACTGTAGCTGTCACCATGACGATAACATTTTAGTATGCTTATGCACCCGTCAGTCATATCGAAGGGCATAGACAGATGACCTTGGTTGTTCCCAAAGATTAAAGTATGAAGCACTGACTATCCATTTTATTTCTTTAGTGGCCCATTTTTATTTTGGATTATATGTAAGAACTTTCCTGTATGCATCAGTGCTTTTCAGTAAACTCACTCCTTCAAATTCATACCAAAGTGAACATTGATTTGGCTTTATTGAAAAGTGGATCCCTTATTTGATGCATGGCCTCACGATGGCTTGAGCCGTCAGTGAAATGTCCATAAAGAAGTAGAGCAATGAGAATTACAGTGAGGAAAATAAAATGAAAAAAGTCCTCGCTCATCCATGCATCACTCTGCCTTCTTTCTCCCTTATTTAGTCAATTCTTGGTTATGATGGATATATCAAATATGATTTATTCCCCTCTCATATTTCACATTGCATCTGAATATATATTACTGCAAAGTCATGTTATTGGTTATTGCTGTAGGCAGATGCGGATGCACAGTCACACGCACACACACATAGCAGGAGGATGCTACTCACATAGGGAGGCCAATCAAAGTTATCTTTCTTCTGGTGCAGCAATCAGTGATGACAGGCACAGCAATTACATCGGTGTAATCATGTAATATCAATTATTCCACTCTAAAGAACCTATACTAACAGCACATATAGACATGCTTCCACACATTACAACAGATGCACAAGTATGTGCCTGGTTATATAAAGCATAAAATGTTTCAGTTTAACTCAGATGTGTGCAGATTTTCTTTGGAAAGGGAACAGTAATACATATTGTTTTCACTATCAGTGAATCCATCAGTACATTACATTATATTCTTTGCATTTTATATCAAGTTGACATTTATTATCTAATACATGCAGTGTGTTAAGTCCAGTTTGGCCTAATTTGTGTCATATGTCTCATTGAAATTTTAATAATCATGTTATGAAAATGCAAAAACATAAAATAAAGCTTAATTGTTTTGACAAAATGTCCAAATGCAAAATTATTATGTAATTACAAAGAAATCTTTACATCTTACAGATTTTTGACAGTTTGCCAACATCAATTATCATCAACTCCATCCATTCTCCTTTGTTTTCTTCCCAATGGCAAAGAGGAGGAAAAGGTCAAAAGTATTACCACAGATTTACATGTTCCCCCCTCAAGTTTACCAGACAGTAGTACAGCGTGTACCCAGGACTTGACAACCAAACCCCACTCTCCCCTCCGACAACTCTATTACAACACAATCAAGCAGGGTGGGAGGGGAGCTACAGGAATGGACCAAGCTGAGATGGCAAACAGTAATTCTACAGAGCAAATTGAAGTTAGAATCCAATTCCATGGACAGATTTGATGCGTTTCTCAGGCCTGCTGCAGAAATTAACTAGCAGAGAGCAAAGTTGCATATGAGAAAACACAAACTATTGCATGTAGTATCTGCAGAAAGTCAACTTTATTCATGAAGATTAGCTGGATGGGAAACATATTGTCAATGTTCCTTGTTTATTGGATATTTGCAACAATACTGTATATATGTTATATTTGTGTATGCTGTGTATGAATATATTTTGATTAGTTATTACTGTAGAATATTAAGATTGGCTCATGTCTTCCACCAAGCATTAACATGCATCTTGGGTGAGACAACACATCTGGACAGTTGCTGTTTACACTTGTTTCTTGTGTATTTCAAAATATCCAGCAAATCACTTGTGTTCAGATTTTGTTACTATCTGTGGTGATCGACCGTTGTGTCTTTGTTGTGGACACATTAGCATTTAGGGTAGAGGTTAGTGATCGGATCACAGTGTTGCTTGGACATGCTCACAGACTTAAATATATTTAGTTTTGTCCTTTGTAATCCTCAATAAATGTAAATGTGACATGTAAATAGGGTCTCAGACAGTATTGACTTTGACATATAAGACTAGATACTGACCATACAATTCAACAGATAAATGTACATAGATTGGAGGAATCATTGTCTCTCTGATGGAAGTCCTTGTAAAGAATATCAACTGACTGATTGCCTCCCCCATCTATTTTAAACTGTCATGATGTCAGCAATGACATCATCAACGGTTATGCTTCAGCTTGATGGGAACTGCAGTTTACACAGTGGCAGACAATGTAAGATTATTACATGACGTTATTACACTGTGTGAGTAACTTCTAGTGAAGAGATGCCTTTTTCTCTAATGCTCCTGTTGATGTCCTCAGAATCATAACCAAGCTTCTTTGAAACTTTTTCCCCATTCAGCGTTTGATTTAAGAAGGATATTGATGAGTGTGTGTGTGGATGTAAAGGTTTCCTCCTCACGACTTGGTCCAAACAGGAAGACATTAGATGGTACAGCCGTGTATTTTGGCACCAAAATTGCAGAACAAGTAGATCAGCAAATCTGCCCCCTCTCTTTCTACCCGCCTACATGAAGATATTACTGTGCCAACACAGGGGGAGTTTCCCTGAATTGAATGAATTTAATTAAGAACATGAACAAACAATAAATAACTAAAACAGATACTTAGAGAGAAAAGAGCTATAAAAATCAGCGGACATGGGAAAGGAGGGTTGTGGCTTTGTGTTCATTAAACTTGAACATGGCATTCACTGAGCTGTGAAATCACTAGAAACCACTACTGGTATGCCTAAGATGAATATATTTACATTGTGCATTTGGCTGCATTACAGTATTACAGTGAGGCATCAGCTACATCCATCATTTCCAACTTCTAGTGGTTCTGTAGGACCTTCTACTGCATCTTAAGTCATTTTCTCATTTTCAATGATACAGACATGTTCTCACTTATTACTTGAGGTGAAGGGTTGCACCTGTGTAGCAATAGGTAGAGAGAAAGCTCATCAACACACTCTCCTGCTTGATGTGATTTCTCAGGACAATGACCTTCTCTCTTCACACACTGGCTCAATTGGACATTACAGGGTCTTTGTACCCGGGAGCTGGCAGGGTAAAGTCTGTTTAATGTCCGGTCCAACTGATCTGGACATTTGCATTCAGACACACAGCTGCTCTGAAAAAGGTCTTCATAAGTTCAGTGCATGTGTGAAAGCACTAAAAGTCAGCGCTGTGTGACTCTCTCCTCACCAGTTGTGTTATGTGCAGTTTTTCCGACTATTTTCATTTCCTTTTATGTTTGTTTTATTGCTCCTGTAGCAGTATTAATAGGTTTGAAGCAGGTTTATGAATATTAGACAGTTTTTTCTTTATATTTTTTTCAAGTAGAGCTGAAAGGCCTTAGTTATTTTTGAGTCTTGTTTTTCCATTAATGAGTACTTCAGTGCAGCACTGAGACATTGGTATTTATTTTCTCAGCAGTGCCCGTTATGAGCTCTCTTTTAGCCCACAATGAGCTTCCAAGTATCTCTTGCATGCAAAGGTACACATCAGGCAGCAATCACACAAATTTGACCTGTGCTCTCCTGTCGATGAAACTCGTCAGTCTCAGTGTGTTACACTATGCATGTTGTTTTTGTTTCCTCTTAATGACTGCTGTTGATAAGATTGCACTGGAATATTTTATGTGGTATCACTGGTTAGAAACAGTCCTACCTTTATTGTGAATACAGCTACTTGCATTATTTCAGTAAGTGTGTTCTTGTGTAACTGTGTGCACTTAGGAGTGCATTTATATGAACACTTATTGCTTTTTCCCCTATTTGCATTTGGAGTGGAAATTCAATTACTTGTCCATTGTTTTTGACTAATGAATCAGTTGAAAGTGAAGTGCCCTCTCCACAAGTCAATTAAATCCTTTCAAAGGCTCAGTAATTGTTTAACACTGCCTCAGGTAATTAAGTCATACTGTATAAAATACGGTCACTGTCATCTTAAGTGACAGTTCATGAGTGCGCATGTGTAAGTGTGTGGTGTTAAAAACCTGGTTGTAGAGGCATATGTAGCTCCTTCCAGTTGTGCTGTTTTATAAAATATATACTTCATTTATCTCAATGCTCTCAAGCTGTGTGTTTGTGTGCTTGTATGGTATCTAATGTAAGATGGCTGCATGTGTGTCTTTCTAAAGTCTCCCGTGTGTTAGTTGTGCATCAAGTGCCAAATGAACAGATGCCCTGGGAAACCAGGGCTCACTGCAGGAGACAGCGATGTTTAATAAAACATTTGCCTAGTGTGAGTATGAAACCAAGCACACACACACACATATACTGTACAGATATGCCCTACATGTGTTGCTGTATTTTCTCTACTCTACAGGTCAAGCAGGAATCAGAATTTAGAAGAAACAAGGAATTTGTGTTTAAATGTTGTAGTTAATGTTTTCAGTGTGTATACAGTGTGTGTACAGTGTGTGTACAGTACAGTACATGTGCACATTCATCCAGGAGGCTAATTTTGGCTTGATGGCAGAGCAGAATTACTTTGCAACCTGGAGAGCTCACACATTTTGCCCTTGGGAGAGTAGCACAGGGATGTGGCTGAAAATGGCTTGATTGAATCAGTGTGAAGGTACTTGGAGTTTAAGCTGTGGTGCCATATGGAGATAATGGTACAGAATGTAACAACCTTAGAACCAAATTTAAAGATTTTTCCAGAACTTCTGTGGGAGTACGTCAGTAGGAATACACCATTTACATTACAAAATGATCGATCGAGAATAAATACTTGCTTGTATTTGATTGGCCACTGCAGAGCAAAAACTTTAGCTTTTCTTCCTGATGACCATGTATGGTTTTTGACAGAACGTCCCTGTATTGCTTCCCCCTGCTGTGTAGATGTACTGCAGGGAGACGGCTGTGTTTTCTCATCCAGTGCTAAAAGCAGTTTGAACCTGACCTCAATCTTGTATTTTTTCATTCATCCATTCATCCATTTAATTTTTAGCTTGGGACCATAGGTGAGGATTTTGGGAATGAAGAATGACTGGTACATTGCTCTCCAAATGTCTCCAAAATGTTAATTACATGCTTGATAAGCCACATCCACCAAACGTTTCTAATTACAAGAACCACTTCGGTGTTGTGTCTGATCAAAAACTGCAGTAATTTGTAAATGTAAAACTTGAAAATAGTACTTTACAAACCATTATAATAAGTATGAAATAAAATTATAGTGTGAATCAAATGCCCTTGATTTTATTTTCCCTTTATTGCTTTAGCAGAAGGAATGCATCCCAATATTTCTAATATGGGTGAAAATTCCCTGTGGCATCATTCATCTAGCGCATGTGATCCCATCAACCTTCACTTACACACCGTCTGTTACTTTAACTCACGGACATACACACACATACATTTACTATATATCTAAGAGAGTGGAAGAACTAAATGGTGGAGTTTCTTTGCTTTTCAATTAAGCTTAGATATTCAAAAAATATAGAGGCTCAAAAGAGCTGTTGGCTGCAGGAAAGACTGATGGATGTTTTATGTAATGAATGGACTGGCTTGTCAGGATGTGGCAAAGAGCTAGTGAGGAGACTAAAAACGGCCTCATCCCAGTGGCCAAGACCTTAATGATCTCAGCCAACCACAAGACTTCCGCAGAAAACAATAATAATTAGGGGTGGGCATCAGATTGATACAGGGTCTGTGTGTGTGTGTGTGTTTGAGTTTGTGTGTATGTTTGTGTGTTGTGCTTGCTTTTGTGGGAGTGTTTGCCTCAGGGGATATAAATCAATGTGTCACGTAATTGCTTGAGTGACCTTTGCTGATAAGAAATGGTAGCCTTTTGAAATCTCTATCTGTCTCTGTCACTTTGGCCATCTTCACCTCTCAACCACTTCTTTCTCTCTGTCACAAGCTCTTACATCATTATACTCACACACGCGCAAACAGTTGAAGAATCCCTTGGCTTGTGTTGGGTTGTGCATTGATTTGCTTATTGTTAACCCATGCATGACTTAATTTAGATTCTGACCATTGATCTGATCACCTATCCAAAAACCCTCATCATTTTGAAAGAAATACCTATTCCTGTAATTTGTTTTCCAAAGCCACAGTTAGGCAGCACATTCACGGTAATCCCTGACAATAAAATTGCACTGAGGCATCTGATTATCACTATCACTACCTTTGGTGAAAAAGAGTTCATATGAAAATGCTGCTTTCAACTGCTGTTCAGAAAAGTAAGCTTTACTGAGACCTGTTCCTTGTTTCTCCAGAAAGCCCATTTCTCTGTCATGCCTGTTCAATCACAGGGACAAACTGTTTTTCTTCTTTTTTTAATATCCTTTCCTATTTCATTATCATTCCATTGTGTTTCTTATTCATTGGCTTCTCTTATATTGTCCATGTTTCAGAAGTTGTTCCCAAATTTCACATCACATCATCAGTGCTTCATATCCACTGTACACGTCTTTGGCTTGATGTTTTACTTTTGTATATTTTTCTCCATTTCTCTCATCTGCCAAAATATCTAGATCCTCTCTGCAGTTCTCACTTCCCATTCGCCCTTCCTCTAGTTTTTTCCCTCTCGTGTGTCTGATGGTTTTGTCATTTACAGCGGTGTGTCATGTTAAATCTCTCCCCTGCTGTGGCAGGAGCCTGTGGAGAAGGAGGCGAAAAAAATGGGAAGTAGGAAAAATGAACAGAGGAGTGATTTGTCGTTCCAGGTTGTTGCCCCTTTGGGAAATGTAATGGCCGGTGGCTCTTCAAAGTATCTTCCATCTGTCATAAATGTTCGCTGCAGATGGACACAACATACAACAGCTCACTGCCTGGCCGGGATACAGCTGTGTGTCAGGATCGAGACAGTATTTGAGCATGTGAATGAGGATGTTTGCCTGCTGCAGGTGTTACCTTATGTGTTTGTATTCTTCTAGGTGTGACTATATATATATATATATATATATGTGTAGTGCAGTGTTTGAATCTATCTGTGTGTTTAGATCATAGTGTGTGTTAAATTAAGTATGTGTGTGTGTGTTCATAAGTGTGTGCATGCACCTACAATATGTACTGTAATGGCTGAGAAGAGAAGCAGGCCACAGTGAGGTTCTATTACAGTAAATAGAAACAAGAATTGCCTAATAACATTGTCACCGTGCTCTACAGTCAAACCCAAGAAACTGCTCCACAGCACTCCCTCCTCTGCCTTTAATGTTGCCCATCTTTTCTGGCACACACCTCTTCCCTGCTTTCCTTCTCTGTCATTCCTAATTTAGTTCTTTACTCTGTCTTGATCTATCACTCTCTTTCCTTTCTTCCCTCTGTCTGCCCCTCTATCTGTCGCTCCACGTGATTTTTCCCCCTTCATTTCAGACCTTATCTGTCTCTCTTTTTCTGCCTATGGCCCAGTTTTCATTGCGGCTTAAAAAGACACTGCTTTTTTAGTTGTCAAATAATTTGTATCATTTTGCCAGGAGCATATAAAACCCCCTGACTTTCTGGAAAAGAGCACAGAACTCTGAGAGTTGAAAATGGCTTAAGTATTTTTTTCCCTTAATCTAACTGCAAAACTACAGCCAAAGAAAATCCAGTCATTGCCTGTCTGTTTTTTCTCTCAATGTTACTTTTCTTTTCTCAAACTGGATTTTAGCAAGAATTCAAAATACCCTTTCATACTAACTTATATAAGAACTGTGGCTGGAAGCTGTGAGAGGAAGGTACACCTTGGGTGGGCTAATTAGTGTTTTCACTTTGACTAATCAAGATTCTACATTTTGAGGTCAAATGTAAGATTGCAGAAGGTGTAAATGTCAGGTTTCAGAGCAGCCTCTCAGTTGCTAATAATCTTGCTCAGGGACACTTAAGTGGAGAGAATGCTTGCAGTCAAAATTGCTTAAATTCTATGCCCTCCAACTGAGGAAGGTAATGACGTCGCAATAGTCTCGAATGCATTCTTCAGCACAACACAGCGCTTTGAATCAGCAGGGAGTCTGGTTATCTCAGGATCGTTCCTAAGAATGAAAAAAGAAAAAGAAAAAAAGAAGAAAAGCCCTTCTGGAAATATTCAGAATGGAAATCATTATTAGTACTTTGTTCCAGTATTGTTTAATTCAAAATGTAAATTGATGCATTATTGATGGTCTGAAAAAGATGATTCAGTATTCGCACACTTATTCATTTAACATCACAAGTCAGAGTGCTCTGAGGTGTGTGCAGGTTTGCTGTAAATAGTTGATGAGGTCTCATTGTAATTGGGGTAAATATTTCATTGGTAGATGAAAAAAAGGGAACCGACAGGCAGGAACTCTGGCCTGCTTTCTGCTTCTTTTACCATAGTGCAGGGTACATACACATACACATATAAACACTACGCCCTGCATTCATAACTCTGTGTGTATTTTTGATCAAATAATTTCTTTGTGAACAAGAATTTATTCGTGAACAAGCCTTTTTTTCAAGGCTCTGGTGCACTAACTCTAGAACAGCACATTCTCAAGAATACAGTTATAAAACACACATGTTCAGCCAGGCCATTTTCATAGGAAACTCTTGAATAAAGATTTGAAACTTGAGAATGAATAAGAATTGAGAAAGTACAAGTATGTCAACAAGTTTGTCTGGCGAGTTTGACTTCGATTCCAACCGAGGGCTAGGTGTCTATTGATTACTCCCTAGTGTGTTTCAAATGCCAATCAATGGAGTATAAGTGTTTTGAAGTACATTTTCTTTTGTTGATTTATTCGTGACACTTTCTGCAGAGAGAAGACATTTTGGAAAGTACATCAAAATCATTAAACAGAATCCAGTTTCTTGCAGTGTGTGTATGTGTACCATTAAAAGAAAAGCATAGTGGCACAAAGACCAGTGATGAAAAAGTACTGCCAAATTATATGATATGCCATCCTCTCTTGAAAAACACATTACCCCATTCGTGGATTTCAAACAACTATTGAATGTTTGGATGCAGAAATTGAAATAAATTGATGTTATTTGAGAAGTGTGATTGCATAAAATGAAACCAATCCAGGTTTGGTCTAGGTTTGTTGGCTTGCAACAAGGAGTCATTGTTATAATATACAGTAATAGTATAGTATATAGTATAATACCTCCTGCCTTTACTGTTACTATTATCTAGGATGACTACATTAAACATTCATCATTATCATCACTCCCAACTTACTGCTGTGCAAAGCTTGATACTTAATTGTGGGGACATCAGACTGAATGATTTGCAATCAGATAATTTCTTTTTATAAAACATCAATTTATCATCTGAATGCACTGACATAGTTTTTCATTGATTTTAGGAGATTTACTGGTGAGCTCATACTTCGGAGTGTCCTGCAATAACCTTGGTTTAAACATGTCTACCATCTTTAAAAATTTCAAATTAATGACACTAAAATGATTAAATCTTTTTTTTTTACTACCTGATTCCCACTACTACTTCTACAATACTTAACCAACACTTGCCATTGCAAGTTTCAAAAGAATGCGTTGGCTCAGTTCTCAGTTCTTTTTCAATTTCCAAGAGACGCTATTAATGGTCATAGGCCAAAATCCCTGGGGATGCAATTGGACAGACCTACAACCAGTCATGGAAAATGAATGACATAGCACATAGAAAGAGAGAATGTAAGAAAAGGCCTAGCGTCAGTGTGTTTGTATCGTTGGTTAAAACCATTGCAGTAGCTGATACAACAGATATTGCCACATCAGTGGCAACTGTCTTGGTTCATAAAAAATACTTCAGCAATCCTCATTTATTGTCATCACCTACCACCATTTTATATAAATGTTTGTGACTGATTCAATCTGAGGAGGGAAGTCTGTCTACCCAGTTGGAAACACCAAATCAGGGAGGGAATGAACATGAACTCTCTGATGGGTCTGGCTTCCAGGCTAGTTGCCCTTCAGCTACAAGATTTAATGCAAATCTAAATTGTGAAACTCATCCTATTTAGTCCAGTTAAGAATGTATTTGTCTACTTCATTTTGATATAAGAAGGTTCAGGGAAAATAGAGATGCTCCAGCAGGAGGAAGCCCACTCTGGCAGAATAGCTGGCATGTGGCAGGGATCATGAACCCGATGGAAGCAGTCATTGGACTGGAAGATTTTGAGGTTGGAGCTCTGGTACCCAGCACATCCAACCTCTTCTTCTGGATCATTGCCCTGTGCCAGGCTCATTGGAACACATCCAAAAGTCCAGGGAGAGGAGGTGGCAACTTGCACCACAAATAGGTAGTGAGATCCATCATGGAGATCATCAGCACATGGATTTTGACCAGTAAGAATCAGCCAGAAACATATAGTATCATCTATGTCAAAGCTGGGAAGAAGCACAGCAGTGCCCATGTATTGCAGGTGGAGGGGGGGGGGGTCTTGGCAATAGCACTGGATCAGCAGACCATCTAAAATCCAAGACATATTGCAGTGACTATGCTCAGGCTGGTATCAGGGACAATGAAGCAGGTGGTTCTGCTGGAATTAACTGTCCCTTGGAAGACTGGATAGAGAGGGGATTGTGGCCCAGTCACTCGTTAGAGCAGTCAAGATCTTGGGAATCATGGAACTGCACAGAAGGAAAGCCATGATGAAGTCTGTTGATGTTGCAGAGAAGGCATCTAGATTGCTGTGTATGAGGCAGTGCAGTCTGTGCACCACACAAGCTACTTAAACACAAACTAGGAGCTGACAACCCTGGCTTGGTTGCTTTGGCAAGAATGTTTGATGTTGAAACATCTGAAAGACTTGATGACCTCAGGTTACACACTAATGACGTGTCCAAGTTACACTGAGAGATATATGTCAAAACGTGAGGAAGCATATGTATTAGATATAGTCTCGAAAAATGTTAGAATCAATACACCTGTCACAGAGTCAACATGTGGGTTGTGTAGGAATTGTGTTGTCACAGGTTGTTATCTGTACACTTGTATACAACTGTGTGCATTAATATAAATATAAATCTTAATTTTAGGCTGCATTGCTTTTCCAAGTCTATTGATTCCTGGCAGATCTATTAGCTGTGACATAGAAAATTATACTTTGACTTTTTCCTTTATTGGGGTTAAGCCTCTAGTGGTCCTTTCCCAGTCAACCATATTGATCTGCTGTTAAATGCAGCTTTTGCCTTCACATCTCACATCTTGCCATCTTTTTTCAGATCCTCCACAGACATTTTGTTGTATGGTTGTGTTGGTTTTCTTAGTTATATTTTCTAAACCTTAAAACCTTTAAGTAACTGCAATACAGTGTTCATATAAGTATTTTTTTTCCACATTTTATATTTCCAAGGAAATAAAATCTTGTCCTTTTTTTTTACCGGACTCCAAATCATCATCTTCTGCATATCAGAACCTTTGTAAATTTTTACTAACCACTTGCAATTAAAGTGATTGGAGCAGAGCCTGTTTTACATTTTCACTCAGAATGAGGAAAGCAGGAAAACATGAAGCTTTGTGGAAATTGCTACGTACGGCAGACGTCACTTCTATTCTGAAAATATTGCACTTACTGAGAGGAGAAACCAGGACTCAAGACTGTGTGGATAGAGGGAAAAAAAGAGGAAAATTAAAAGAGCAAAGAAAATCAGTAACTGGGAGGAGAGCAAAGTCAAGAGGGATAGGAGCAAAACAAAACAATAAAAAAAAAAAAACAAATTGATACCACCTGCCATTAGATCTCTGAAACATACGTGCAGCCGCACACTCCCCACATTCACACATATATGCACAACTCCTCAAACACATACACACCACCTGTCCGGGTGTTTGGGGAACTATTTAGGCAAATGAAGCACCGATCTGTCTCATTCATCTCCAGCGTAAACAAGAGCAGTTGTCGATGGTTACAGGTCTGTTGGCATCAAGCTCTGGAGACGTTGTGTGTGATCAGCTCTTTAGAGTGTGTGTGTGTGTGTGTGTGTTGGAAGTAGGAAGACAAAGAAAGAGGGAAGCATGGCAGAAAATGAGTCCACTCATGACAGGTGGCTAATGAGACCAAGGGACACTCAGGCTCTCACAATGAGACCAAACACACACCTGAAACACACACACCTGAAACAGCTATTAAGTATGGAATATCTGGCTCTCTGATATCGATTAGATATGGATTTGCAGACACTCTTCACACAAAGGCATTTTAAACACAGACACACAAATCAATCCGCCCGCATTCATACAGAAATCAATCCTCTGAGTTGGTTTCTTGCCGTCTCCTCCTCTCCCTCTTTCTGATGCTCTCTCCAACTCACAACAACTGACAAACACATGCACATACACACCTGTCTAGAGTCCCAATAGGGATTGTACAGGAAGCCATGAATCCAAACCGCAGCCAAGCGTAAATAGTCAATATGGTGGAAGGTTTTCCAAACAAAAGTTGCCTGCCTGTATGAGAAAATAAATGTTGCATTTTTACAACTCTTATAACATTTGCAATTGATAAGAGCCTTTGCATAGCTAATAAATGAATTGCAATAGACAGTTTATCCTGGGTGAAAGTTACAGTGAGGACAGTAATGAAGGAAATTTATATTTGATGAAAGGGATGTAACCTCTCATTAAATTTCCTTTTGACGGGAATGGTTTCATAAATAAAGAAAACATGACCTCTATTATACATGTAATTCTCATTCTTACATTTTATTTTATTTCACCTAGAATCTATTTATTAACTTTGTCAACTGTGTACAACGTGTAGCACACATTATCACTCTCATGCATTTGCACACAGACACAGAAGAAGAAAAAAACAGTACTTAAACAAAGAGGTTATGTGGCAGGCAGGAAGAAACCATGGAAACAAATGATAGATGAATGAAATTGCAGAAATATTCTTTGTATTGATCAGTGTGCCTCAGGTTGCAAAAGGCAGCAACTACCTATCTGATTCATGTGTGCACAGTTCCACTTTTATCTCCCCTTGATCCTGCTTGTCATCACCCTACATTCAGTCTTATGTGCAGCTTCCTTTGCCTCTATCCTAACCCCCAATCCATCTAGGGTACAACCTATCGTTTTGCCTTCTCCCCTCATTCTACCCAAAGCCTCATTAGTGTGACGTTAGCATCAGTTACACCAGAATACATCTGAAGGAGGAGATGGGAGGAGTTCAAGAGAGGATAGTGGTGAGTGAGCGAGTGAGTGATAAGTCTTGTTATAGTTTTGAGATTTGTCTTGAGTGGGTTGAACTTTCAGGTTAAATTTCCCCGTTTTCAAAAATAAAAAAGGACAAATTAAGCAGAATACTGATGTGACTGGCAGTGAGATTTGTGTTGTGAAATGTGAGTATACTGACACTTAATAAAATCTAAAAAGAATTGTTAGTTTGTGAGAGTATATGATGCGTTAACTGTAAGTGACAGTGCTTTATGATGTGAGCGAAATGCAGCTTTAGGACAGAGCTGTGTTTGTGCTTCTGTTAAACTATTGTAGTGAAAGATGAAAGGCAGCTCGCCAGACCTGTCTAACATCCACATCCCTCATAACCCATCACAACTGTGACAAAACTACAAAATAACCATACGTTGTGTGTCCTCACCTGTCGTTTACTGTATTCAGCCTGTCTATGTTTACTACAGACTAAACTACAGAGTGAGTGAAAGCATTGTTAGCTCAACCACAGAAATCTGAGAGAATGTATAAAGATAACCAGGGGCAGAAGTGTTCAGATGAGTACAGATGTATTATCAGTAAAATGAGTGAGCCCTTTCAGACTGTTACATATTTAAATACCAACAACTTTATGAAGAACTGCAATGTGAGGGTGTAATTATATTTTCTTATCATGAGATGAGTTAATGATTCTGTGTGAATTTTAATTAGAGAATTAGTTGCTGAAGTTTTTATTTCACATGTGCAAAGAATTTTGCCCAACAGTGGAACGTGGTTCATTACACAGTTTGGCTTTTTTGCATACATCTCTGATATCATGTTTCAATATAACATAAAAACACCATAACTTATTTTGGGGTTTTTCGATGTACCTCCACAGTATAATGACAATAAAGGGTATTCTATTCTATTCTATTCTATTATATTCTATTCTATTCTATTCTATTCTATTCTATTCTATTCTATTCTATTCTATTCTATTCTATTGTAATGAAAACACAGTGTATGCAGTTTAGCCTGTTAGTTAACTTCTTTTCCAAGGTTTGTACTTGTTTCTTTAGTAGGCTCCATGCTGTAACTACAGTATTTACAAAAACTGCATTTCTGTACTCCAGCACTGGTGAGAATTCCAGTTCTCATTTTGGGAATATAACCCACAAATTTCATATGGTCTTCAATTTCCCCAAAGCATAACACTGTATCACCGGTTTTGGTAGTATATCATAACTAAATACGTCCCACACTGTATCGACCTAGTGTTCACAGAAATGCCTCTATAATTTATTTTTCCTTTCTTCGAAAATGTTATTGATACTCCTTGTTCCCTACAGGCTTGTCCACTATACAAAAGTGTACTGGATCCATGTAGGTGTGAATAAGTTAGGGGATGGGTACCAATCTCTTGTATTAATGAATATGCTTACCCTCTTTGTGAGCTATATATAAGCTAGGTTTGATTTATGCTAATTTATATAATCCTGGAAAGCATCAGGCAGTGCACAAGAGAGTATTTTCTGGGTTAGGTTTAGCCTTCAGCAGTTCAAATACTTTTAACACTATGTGCGTATCACCATGAGCATGTCAAGCTTAAACACTGTTTTCGTCCACTTTTTAACTAGGCTACATTGAAACTTAAGTCAGTTAATGCTGATGGAAGATCTCCCTAAAGTTGAATTTCATTGAACAGTTTATTTTGCTGCAGTAGTAGGATGTTTTTTTTTTTTTTTTTTTTTTTTTTTTGTTTTTGCATTTTAATAAGGAACAATTTCAGTGTATATGGACTTGACGAAATATATTATTTTTCATACTTTTCGTGTATTTGATGGAATTTTTTAGGCTCCTGAAATGATCATTTTCCTGTGTTAAAGAGTAGAGATTCATCTCTGGTGTTAGACAAGTAAGAATTTGTTTTGTACTTCCTGAAATGAACAGAGCAAATGTTGCATGTTATCATTTCTGTATAAGACCTGCAGCATTATACTGGCATGTCTGAGGCATATGTGTAGTTGTATGCGCAAAGTTCAATGAAGTGTGGTTTTATTGGCTGTAGAAGAGCAGTTTGTAACTTTTCAATCTTTTGGTGTCACATGTATTGCCATAAAGATCACAATGTGGAGTGCAACTGATTTACAGTGTCATATGGCCTTCTCTGGCACTGTGTATTAGGATATACAGTCTTTCTCCAATCTGAATACTCATATCAAAGAGGGAAACAATGTTCCATGTTCTTTCCACCAATGCAAGTTGCAAGTTTCAAAGTGAAGTCCACATTTACATTACTGTAAATGTCAAGAGTTCATAATGATTCCTCTGTAGAAAGTCTGTCAGCCTTAGAAAATCCAAGCAGCTCTCATGAAAGTCAACATGAGCATCTGACAAGCTCCTAGTCGGTTCAGTTGTGAACAAGATATTTGCCCAGGGGTTGGAGAAAAAGGCCATTTTTTAAGGCCGTTATTTGAGCAATCACTGAAGACAGTCAAGATGTTTATGCCATAAGTAAGTCACATTTCCTTTTCAAACTTCAGAAGGACCATTGAATATCTCTTGCCAATGCAGTTCATCGTAGGAGCAACACAAGCAAATAGAAACTACTGTCAATGTGTGCTCCAGGATGTTTGTGGTGATGTGTGCAGATACTGAAGAATGTCCAAGAATGCTGCGTCTTTTGTGTGTCATTCTTGATTGGGATTCTTCAGGGATTCCTTTTTGAGAGTGTATATACCTCTTGAATACATTCTACCACACAATGGTTAAAGAGTTGATCAGATTCAAGTAGGGCTGCTTAGTCAAGAGTAAAATTTTAAGTGTGCAAGAATCATGTGTCTTGTTCTCTCGTGAGTGACTCAAAATATCTTGAGAGAAGTGGTATTACCTTGCCTGATGGTTATATTGGCAAAGGGGCCTTGTACATCCATGCTACTGCAGCTAATAGTATGAGTTTACACAGTACTGAGGGCTTTAAAGTTTTGGCAAGACCTTCAATTTCTGCAAGTATTAAGAGGTTGATCAACACACATTTTTAGCAGATACTCTTGACAAATCTAATAGCAGAATCATATTAAATGTTGACAGAGGGATTGTTGGTCTTGCACTTTTTATTTTCTGAAAATTGCCACTGATCAGATTGCATATTTGTAGATTTTAATAAAAGAGCATTTTCATCCACTCTCATCCACTACAGTCTAGGCATCGCTACCTGTCAGAATGCACAACTCATTGTTCACTTTGGGTCTCTGATCCAGCTGTGAACATTATGATTTGAAAGATGAATGTGTAAAGTAATTCCACAACTTTAGAAATTCAAATCAAACCCTTTCTGAGAGATGTTTTTGTGGGCTTTTCTTCTACTGGTTCTCCACTGTCTATACTGTATATGTGAAAATGACAGCATATCAGCAATGGCAGTTCAAAAAGATCATTGTTGGTAGTGGGTAGGTAGGTTTTTGCTTGCTGATATGGTAGGCTTAATGCCAACTGAATTTCACTTTGGAGTTCTCTTCATAGTGTTGTCTGCTGGGACAAATGCTGTTGGGGTGCTGTGTCAGTGTGAGCAATGTAACTGTAAAAAAATCCATAAAGTCCAGGGCTGAATACTATCTCCCACTGTCTTTGCCCTCCCTGCCTCCTCTTTTCTTTTAACTGGTAGACTTTCTACAGTTACCTCAATTGTTCCACTTTCTACCATTCCCAGTCTTTTGGGAAAGCTACCCAGTGTTTGTAGTAGTAGATGTATCTGCTATGTGCTGTAAACCAAGCCTACATTCTTTTGTAAAATTGAGGACCCGGCAGGGCTTATAGGGAACCAAACACTTACCTCATAACAATAAGTTAAACAAAAAACTTATCTATTGTGATGTCTGTCCACTCTATTCATTCTCTTATCTGCTTGCACATCTTCACTGCCCAGCATTTGTTCTCCTTCATGCAATTCACAGCAGCAATCATTGCATGATATAAGCCATCCTGTTCTGTCAAGCATACCTAAAGCACGGCTTGAAACAATTCAAGTCCCGTGGGATAAGATGCCAGAAGAAAACCAGACAGTCATTTCAAACTATGAGACTAATTCCTTCCACTCATAGTGACTCACAATCTGTCAAGGCACAACTGGTCAGTGTCACAATACCATTTACAATACGGCATCAAACTAGAGGCTTAATTCTCACCTGTATAAACTAAATTGGGGATTGAGTTAAACATTATGGGAGCTTTTAAAACCATAGATCTTAAGGATAATGTGGAAAGGCTGGATTCAAGTAGGAACCAAGTGACAGAAGATTCCAACTGGAAATTTATACAGAAAAAATTAACAAGGCTGACAGCTTTGAAAGCATTTACTGCCAGAAGGGCATTCACACAGAGAGGACTGAAGTAATAGATCTCATTCATTCAACCACTTATTCATTCATTCACAGTCTTCAGTCTGTAGATGACTTACAAAGCAAGTGACCTTACCTATTTACCTACAGGGAAATAATCATTTGTATTTATTGACTGATGTGCGTGTCCTCTGTGTCTCAGAGCTGCCATTTGAGGAGTGGTGAAATGTAACTGAGGGCATAAGTCACAACCAAAAATGTCCATGCTGCCTGGTCACAGAGAGAAAAAAAATGGTGCCTTGACACTACTTGTAATTCAGGTCCTGATGGTTCACTTCACTGACTCATCTGAGGGAATCATACTGATATTTGATGCCAGTATAAACTAATTGCAGTAGCAATTATTTTACTGTATATATGTTGTATATGAACAATTAAATATATTTATTTACCGTTATATCTCTGTCTATTTCTGGGGTCTAGTCAAGTAATAACTGGATCAGTGAGTGCTGAGACCCGGCCACTCGTCATCACAGGCCTCGCTGCGGTGTCTTTTACCAATTTCTGTCTTCAGAAGGAAAATTGTGTTCTATTTCTGTTCTATTTCTTATCCTTTAATGCTGAGTGGATCCAGTGTTCAGCGTAAAATTCAGAAATTCAAACTTTTTTTTTTTTTTTTGCTTTTTTCAGAAAAACTGAAAAACACAGGGTCATATTCTATTACTGGGGCCAGAAAGAATAAATCAAAACTCTTACATTTACATAAATTCTGACATTGACTAGTTAAAAGTTAAATGAAATGCAGATGATCAGTTAAATGAAACGCAGTCAGGAGCAGCGTTGCTTATTTTTGCATTTGTAAGTTTCATCTTTCTTCTTAATTAACTGTCATCTACTCAGGTTTCTGACAGACAAGTGAACGTCACTTTAAAAACACATTAAGCTAAAATTTGATTTGCATTTAAGAGATTTATCATTTTGGACTGAAATGTTTTTTTAAGTGTTAGAGTCAGTTATAAATTTGTAGTTGAGCTGCATTGCGTTTCAGTTTGTTTCCATGGGGACCTACACAGATTTAGGTGATGCAGCTAAACTGAGTAAGACACTGTATGCTGCATTATCAACAAGGTTGTTGCTTTCATTGAACTATTTAATGTGGTTTTAGTTTTACTTTTTCTGTTTTTATGTTGACTCCTGATTTGCTGAAAGTCTGGTAGAATATCAAATAATACAAATGTAACTTGTGACTACTGTTGAACTGTTTTTTGTTCAAACACGTCAAACTGTAATTCAAACTGTAAAGCAAACAAATATATAAATAATTAATTTGGCCAGAAAAAGAAAATAAATGAGTCTTTTGTTATTTATCATAATATTCGGATCACAAACACAGATCAGATCAGATTTGGCCAAAACACACAGGTGATTTCCACGTTTCCTTCACCACGGGACAGTGTCAGACATAAATGCATGTCTTGACAAAAACTTTAGAATCTGCTGCATCAACTTTAAAGTGTCATACTCTGAATGTGCAACTGTCACATTAAGAATAAACAAGAGATACTGAAAGTGAACTGAGTGGTAGGGTAAATATATTTACTTACAAATTTATACAATCAGCAATTTTCTGCCAGCAATCCTCCCACGCTTTATTTACAGCAACAATTTTGCTTTCTGCTGTGATAACTGTTTTAAAAACTTCATAACATTTCCATTATGAGAACATGTTCCTCATGTGTAAAGTAAGCAGTATACGATCTGAGTAGTTTGCACAGAGGAAACGTCAAATGTCCCTTTTTATAGAAATGTGCAGAGAGCCTGAAGAAGAAAGCCTGACTCACAGAGGTGGTTGACAACCACCTCTGTGATAATAGTTTATCTCTGGTTGTAAGTTGAGGGTTCGTCAGATATGGTGAGAGACATGCTTAAAGTTCATTTTGCTTGATTTTTAAAATATACTTTGTCTTGATTGACTACAGTTTTGCATAAGCTGCCTTTTAACAAATGCTCCAGGTTTGCTTTATCCTTATGCATGATGTGGTTTTGGTTTGTGATGTGAATTGTTGATAATTTTTAAGTCTCATTACTTGAACACAAAATTTAAAGAAATTGTTATTTATGATATTCTTGCTACTTTTTTAAAGTAAAATTTGTACTGTAATTTACAGTTAGAAATTTCATGTAAATGACAGTAGTTAAAAACCATTTGCAATTTGTGCATATGTGTGTTTGTGTAACTGTGGCTTTTATAGGTTGAAACACAAGAAAAACAACATTTGCTTGTGCGGAGGCGGAACTCCCTTCAGCAGCCCGTAGGCAGGAATACACACACACACACACACACACACACACACACACTTGCACACAAATGCACACATACTCACTCACAAAAACACACATAGGAAATCATCTCTACTACATTAAAATACTGGTTGAGAGGTTTGGGACAATGGAGAAGATTGTGCTGAAACAGCGATGACTGTTCTGTGGTGCTTTCCCCCTGGATTTCATAACTTAACTTTCTCCATATCTATTTTATACTTTGCTGAGACACTTCAGATTTTCTGTCCAGCCAGTGGCAACTATAAGTCCAACCTATTTTTATTCCTGTGTGCTGTTATATTGGATTATCCATCTGTCCATGTGTTCGTCAGTCCCATTTTTCTATCCATCCATTATCTATACCTCTTATCCTTTGTGGATAAGTTGTTAGTCTATCAAAGGGTTGATATACAGAAACAAACAGCCCACATAAAGGGAGAACATAAAAACTCCACACAGAAAAGCCCCAGCTCAGGTTTAAACCGTGCTGTGAACCAGAGCTAACAACTGCACCATTCTTTTGTCCCAATTTTTGTGAACACAATTTCACTTGAGGGACTCTGTGGGAATCCTTTCAAAATTTGGCACAAACGTTAATTAAGACTCAAGGATGAACTGAATAGATTCTGAACTGATCAAAGGCAGCAACTAAGGATCAAAAGTCAAGGTCATTGTCAGGTCACAAAACATTTTCTTTTCCTTGTAAACTTGTAATCTCATTTAGATGATTATATCTTTAATGGAAATCAGTTAAATTACTTTAAGGACTAATTACCTCTAACTAGGCTAGTTTGCAGAGGTATAAAACCAAAAGGCAGTAATTGGGGTCCAAGCAGTGATAGCTGCAGGTTGTGGCACCGTATGTGTACTATATATATAAATATATATATATATATATATATATATATATATATATATATAATGTTATTGTCTTCTGAGATTGTAGTGATTATTATTCTTCCAGCCTTCACTTTTTATGAAGTTTATGATTTATTTATTTTTTTTTATTTTTTTTATTTTTTACACAGCACTTTGCATTTACTTGCATCAGGTTCACCCAGGTGTGTACAATTAACAGTAATTAATCACAGCCACTTTGACACAAACACGCTCAGTTTGGTGCATGTATGTTAGGAAGTGGATGCAGACGTAAAACAAGAGGAAATGACAAAGACTGGCATTTTTGCTTCTTTAAAGCTCGACAAAGCAAACGGTTTGGTTTGTTAACATCTCTCCGGGGTCCATAAAAGCATCAAGTGCGCGTGCCCACTGATTGGAAGCGTGTTACGTCAGACGCACAGAAGTGAAAGTTCGTCACGCTGCGCGGTGGATTTTAAAGTTTAAAGCCCCGACGCTTCAACTTAACCGGGAAAACACTGTATGCAATGAAGAAAGCAGCTGAGAGATGAGGTGGACGTCGTCCAGCTCCAAGAGAAGAACGGTGAGAGATGTAATGATAATAATAACTATAATAATAACAATTATAATAATAGGAACAATAGGAATAATAATAATTTAATGATAAAGTGTCACATTTGTTCACGGTGACAACACTTCACCACAATGTACCAGTGTTTTATTATTATTATTATTATTATTATTATTATTAGTTAAAGTGTCAATATTTAAGTGCAACACAGTTTATTTTAATGTTTGAGTAGTTTGTGGAGGTTTAGTGGGACAGGTTTTATTCTGCTCCTGCCAGCAGTTGTCGGCAGACATCAAATGGAAGCAAAAAAAAAAAGAAAAAAAAAAAATTCTAAATTCAAATTTAATTCTGACATTTTGGTTCTTATTTGAACCACAGTTTTGGCAGCAGGAGCTGCACCTTGCCATTTTGTTATATATTTACACAGCAAAGATTTCGAGAAAAAGAGATTTTGAGAATATTTTTCATTTCAACAGGAAAATTGCCATAATGGATCCACCACAGTATTTAAGGAGCAACTGTCTGAAGCTTGGATAATGGTCAGTGATGATTTAGATTATTTAATATCACTGTTGATAAAGTGTTTGTCCTATTGTTTGTAAGCTCAACTATTGTTTTTAAGCTCAACTTGAGACTGTTTACTAATTTTATTTTATTTTTCTTCTTCATTGCAGGTAAATCCTCTTCTCTATCATCTAGAGCAGTAAAGGTCATTGAATTCTTATATTTCCTCTCCTGTCTCTGTCCCTCCAACATGGCTGTCGTGTCATGCCTGTGAGCTTTCCATTGCATTTGTTTGAAAATGTCTGCATCACTGATGAGCAGTGTATTTGTGTTTATTTGTGTCTGCATTTCTGAAGGTTTTTAGTTGCTCAGTATGGAGCTGTAGACGAGAACACGGAGCTCACTAGATCAAACACTGAAGGATCAGGATGTAGTTGTTTTTGTCTCTGGATAATTTTGACTTTATCTTTAAATGGTCTCCTAGTTTTGGTTAGTGTTGTAGCTTTATCTTTGAATTGTCCTGAATTTGGCATTTGTTCTTTTTCCTTTGGACTGTTTTGGTCTTGGAGTCTTGATTTTATCTTTGGATAATTTTGTTCTTTGTCTGCAATAAAAATTATCTCAAGGCTTTGTGTGTACAGGCTGTGTTCAGTGTGTATGTGAGTTGGAAGCTTGTTGTTGGTGCTGAGATGTTTCAGCTTCCTTTGTAATAAAGTTAAAGGTGTTTATGTCTGTAAAATCAGTTTATTGTGGCTTCAGTGAGTTCAGTAATGAGGTTTTAGTCTGGGTTGCAGTGTTGTGTTTATTCCTGTGCACTAACTTTCTAAAATTTCTAGCTTTTTCCTTTGTAGGTTTGTCTACTTCAGGTAGGACCCATTTCAACTTTTTTCTCAGTTAGGTCAGATTAGCTGAAGTGGGCTTTTTTTTTAACTGTGTCAATAAAACATTTTCAACCTTGTGTGCGCTTTCTTTTGATGTCGATGTAGATCAGGGTATGTTTAGTTTCTACCTGGCCACTGTGCCTTGGTAGCTCGGCTACCTTGCTGACTTTTCTTTCCAACATGGCCGCCGCATCATGCCTTCGCTCAGCTAACTTGCTGAACTCTCCTCCTTTAATGGCTGTTGATTCCCCCACGTTAGGTAAAGTTAGTCAGCTGATGATGTGGGTAGGTTTTTATTAGGTAAGTGCAGGACGGGGTGGAACTGAACTGCTGCGTATGTGTGTGTTTTTCTGTCTGTCTGTTTGTCTGTGCTGCCGCATCATGAATGTCAACATGACATTACTGCACCCAGCAGCTCTGGAAATGTAATGCAAGTACTTTTGTACTTGACATTTCCAACGCTGCCGTTTACCGGCTGCATTTTCTTTTTACGCATTTCTGAATCTATAAATGCAGCATCTTTGTAGTTCAGTTTGTATCACGGACATTTATTGTAGTCTGTGTCACAACTGCATCCAAACTCAACCGTCAGTTTATACCTCCAGCATTTCACTTTGAATCAGCGATTTTATCCTGTCCACTGTGGCTCCTGCAATTCATTTTGACACAACAATTTGTCCTGTTTGGCTCCAGCATTTTACCTGGTATCAACTGGATTCCATGAAGAATCCACAATAAAGTAAGTCATTGCTTGGCTGCTGCGCCATAATATCTTCGCGACATCATAGGGCAGCAGACATAACCAGTTCTTTCCTCTGTGGGTCGCCATGCCGTCTTTGTGCATGAGGTTTGTCTCTTGTGACCTGTCTGTCCAACACTGTTTGTATGTGCCTTACTTTTGGTTTTATAATTGCACAAGATCTGCATTTTACTTTAACTTTTTCATTTATGGTTGGCACACTGACAGAGAGGGTCCGAATAGCTCCTCCCCTAGTTCCCCACCTTGTCTGTGACGATCCCTCATTCCCTCTTCCTGTTCTGTTTTCTACATAGAAGAGGTTGATGTGGCTACTGTTAGCTGTGGAAGACTCACCGCTCATTTTTTATGTGTCATTTGAACAAAGAGAGAGAGCGAAATAGAAAAAAGAGAAACCACATCACTGCAGCGTCCGGTCGTTTTGGGTCATAATAATCCACACACAACACACATGAGTTACACCGGTTACACTGTTTTATCAAAACTGACCTCTGACTAATGATTTTGGTAACTGATGTGAGAGAGAGAGACAACATCTCATGTTAGTTTTTACTATTTCAGGACACAGAAGCCATGACAAGCTGATGGAAGCCGAGAAGCTTCAGTGACGCCGGTAAAGTTGACGTGGGAGTGGAAGACCAAGCTGCAAGTCCTCGAGGAGATGATTCCTCACTGCAACATGATGTCGTCGGGTACATTCCACTCAATATAAAATTAGTCAGTCAGTCAGCAACACACATTTGTGTTTACACAACTGTCTATCATTAAAGAGAATCTATTTCCATAAGTATACATGAAACACGTCTTCCATACCCTTCTTTCTACCATGTCTTTCCATTCCTTTAGCGTCTTGCCTCTGATTTGTTTCCTGTGCAGTCTGATGTTCTCACCGTGTCTTGTCTTATTACAGTGTATTCTCGTCTTCTGTGTGACTCACAGCAAATTTTGCTCCTCTTCTCTTCACTTCCTTCATCCAGTTTGACTTATTTACATGGATAACTGTGATCACACTGTGAAACTACAATAGAGAAGTATAGCTGCAAGCAGCAATGAGGTGGCCAAGTACTATAATAATCCAATTTAACAAATTTGCCAGAAATGTGCCAAAGGGCCATCAATGGGACAATCCGCAGCATCAGCAGATGTGACA
This sequence comes from Polydactylus sextarius, assembly GCA_016801845.1. Taxonomy (NCBI): domain Eukaryota; kingdom Metazoa; phylum Chordata; class Actinopteri; family Polynemidae; genus Polydactylus; species Polydactylus sextarius. The sequence goes on from CM028924.1 coordinate 2,596,954, forward strand.
ATTAAGTCAAATCTAAACCCTTCGAGAGAAATGAGCCAAAGCATAGTTTTGCTAATTACAGCGTCCCCTTGAGGCCAAATGACACAAAATTGATTCTGCCTACTTAGGATGTGGTCTGGTGACTGGCCATTAAGTTTGATAAAGATAAGATTAGATAGATAAGATTCCAAATGGCATTTGGATGAAGGTTGGTCTCAAGAGTATGTGTGGCAAGTTTCAAGCTGATCGTACAAAATTTGTGAGAAAAAAAGCATTTTTGAAGATTTTTGATGAAATCCAAGATGGCGGAAAATTTATAATGACGCAAATTGACATCATAGGAGCGTTGGAATCGGCTTGATCCAATGAATGTGAATATCAACCATATGAGTCAAGAGTTATGAACATAAATGTAACTGTAACTTTGACCAGTTGGTGGTGCTAGAGTGTGCATGCTGCTGGTATGAAATTTTTGCAGAAATTGATATTGAGACTGACCATGATGAATGTGCCAGATTAGAAAATCTTTGACCAATTGGTTCTATGGGCTGCCATAGAAGTAGAATAATAATAAGAAAACATAGTAACTCAGTGGAGGCTTGGCCACAAAAAATGCACTGACATTTCATTGCCAACAAAACACACCCTAACCTTAACCAAATGTTAAAAAACATGTTTGTTTTTTTTTATTTTAAATTTTAATGTTTTTCATTATTGTAATGTTTTTCATTAAGGGGACTGTTTTTTTTTTTTTTATCTATAAAGAGAACAGTCCCTATAACATGAATGTGTAAAAAAATTAAGTCTCCACAATGTAAGAAATACTAAGACCACACACACACACACACACACACACACACACACACATGCGCATTTCATAAATAGCTTTTGAAAGTGGCCACCATGGATTCAGCAGCACTTAAATATCCATCCACAGTAAGAAACCACACAGCAGTGACACAAAACCTACATACACACACGCACACGCCCAAACAAGTGAAGCGCCCCCACCAGACCCAACAGAACCAATACACACAAAGTCCACTTTTAACAAACCACACACGGGTGGCTTTATTCTGTGCGACTGCTTTAATCTTTAATGTGTTTTGGTTGGTGGTGGCTGCTGATGTTTGGGCCTTTAGATTGCCTCAGACTCTACTGTTGTCACACTAGAGAGGTCAGTCCAATAACTTACCTCCCACGGGCTGAAATAACACAAACCACGTCAGGCCAATTACACACACACTGACACACAAACACACAGGCATGAATGCACACATGGTCACACAGACGCACAGAATTGCGCCCCTGTGCACTCACCCAGAAATAATCTCTCTCCCACAGACAAACACACATATATACACATACCCCCACCGTTTTCCTCACACATAATCTCCCTTCATTTTAGTGTCTCTAATGTACTCCCTTTTTAAGTTCACATCAATTAGTGATGCTTTGTGTAAATGTTTGCCCTGACCTTTCATAATAAATTTGAATATTATGACAAAAAGTTACAGTATCTTGCTGTGATCTGCTTCACAGCTTTAGTGGAACATAATGCATTTTTGACGTGTTCAGCTGCACATATAAGCTTGCCCTTGTTTATCTCATATTTCCCTATAGAATTTAATTGTACACATCTGTACATTAACAGAGTTTGACTGTTGTTTTATCGCCAGTACAAAAACATTTCTATACATGCATAAGAAGTTAATATATAAAAGGACAAAAGGAGAAACTTATTTTTTCCGCAGCTTGCACAGAGATGCACATACATTAACTTTGATCTCAAGAGAACCAGTAGATTTCAGAGTTGCGGGGCTGGTGGTAAAATGTGAACATGGAATAGGAAACAAAGGAGATGCAAGACTAGAGAAAGTACACAAAGATAAAAGATTTGGAAAAAGTGTACTCTTTTCATAATAATAGTTGAAGAAAATGAAAACTTGAAATTCAGATCTTTCTTTAATGTTAGTAGTTGGTTGGTTATTAAAGTCATATTAGCAGACTCATCTATTATGAACATGACACAAGTCCTGGCTGTCGCAATTAATGGTCCTGTCTCATTAAACACAGAGTTTAAATTTGATTTGTGGGTTACTGGGCTCAGGGAAGCACATGTTTGAACTGTAGATGAAGGCACGATCGTACACATTTCTAGAATTGCACACATTATGTAGATATTGATTAAAAACATAAATTATGGCTTATTATAATGAAAAGGAGATATCCTGTTAATAATAGTGCAGTGGTGTGAGTTATGTTAAGAACTCTAAAAACAAAACTTTTTTCAAAAAACTCTTCATAAGAAAGTTTAGTTGCATAATATATTTTGACCCTGACAGTGGGGTATATATACTAGAATACAGATGACAACAAGGCCAAAATATTAGTCTAAAAGTGCTTGAGAAAATGAGTGCACTAGTTACATCATCGCTGACAGATATTGACTCAAGGTTGTTGCAACGCACTTAAGTGTTGTTCACAAAAGAAAACCATAAAAGTAAATTTAGAGGAACCACCTGACATTTCAGGAGTCAGGCAGGGGACATCACATGCAGAGGTTTATTTTAGACAATCCATCGTCACCTCTCTGGAGGTATAAAAGAAAAGAAAATGACCTTTAAATGTACGCTAAAATAGAAAATAGCATGTATAATGGTTTGAAACTATAGATCTATGAACACGTGACCCTGCTGGCACGTTCTGCTACCAAGGTTCATGACATTTCTTTGTGTCAAACTAAGTCTATGCATCGAATTACCCTAGTATGATAATGATCTGTAATGAATGTAATAAAATAAACACATCAGGTTCAGTCCTTAAATTTTAATGTACCTGTTGTGATCAATAGTTCAATAGGACTGAATGAATGTGCCAGGAAATTCTGTTAGGACTGGGATTGTTTTGTGATGATACAAGGATGTCAGCAAGCCTTTATACTGGCTTACACCAGCTGTGGATCTGGGAACACAGTGAAGTAGGAATTTTAATGTGACAATCTGCTGTCATGTTACAGAGGAGTAAGTGGCAGGTCAGATGCAGTGGCATGCTCGCTGAAATTTGAGGCAATTGCTGGAAAAAAGGCCCACTTCTGCCAACAAGTACAGTCTAGTCAGTCTTAAGACACCAGATTGCTAAGCACCGAGGCAAATAAATGAACAGTTGCATCCACATCAAACAAACCCATTTTTAGCAATATAGTCGTCTGCTGTATAAGAAAAGTGGATGAAGAATGAGTTGATCTTTCCTTTTCAAATGGGCAGGCTGGACAGGATTGCATATGCTCTGAATGGCTGGTCACATTTTCCACAGAGGTCGGACTTAAAACGTGTCCTTGGAAAGACTAGGCTGTGTGAAATAGAACAGTGGAGGCCAAGAGACCCCAGTCTGCAGACTGTGATATGTACTGTATGTGTGCTTGTGTGTCAGTATCTGCATTTTGGCAGAAAGAGCAAAGCATTGTTCCAGATGACTTTCAAATAAAAGCAATGTACCATCACTGCCATTTATGTTTTGTAGCTCCTGTCCTCACACACAATAAAATGTAGCTCTGGCAGCGTGTCAAAGGAACAGCAATGAGTGAAACAAACATCCGTACCCTCAGTGCATTCAGGATCACACTATCATGAAGCCACTGTCACATTTTGATCAAAGGCAGTGACACCTCAAATGCTCTATATGCACAGAACTGAGCTGTCACACTTAATTCAGGTCAGAGCCATTTGGGATCTAGGTGAGACTAGGTGATAAGACCAAATCAGGATTTTCACTTCACTTAATATTTATGTGCTTTTAATTAGGTAGTTTTATTCATGCAGGACTTGTTATGAGTACTTTGACATTGTTGTATTGGCACTTATTTTTAAATGCTTGGACCTTTTTACTATGATATAATTTGAACCAATAATTACTCCTGCCTATCAAATCTAGCTTTTCCCATCAGTGTTAGGTCCTTGTCCTGGGCTAAGTGATGCACAATTGCACATTTAAGGGCACCCATTATCTCCCACTTTTAGAGCACAGCAGTGCATGGTGTCAACTAGCTGATAGTTCACAAGGTGCAGTATGTTTATTATTACAATTTAAAAAGGGGGTTTGTTGATGATATTGTTGCAATGATCATGATGAGTAAAATGATATTTGTGGCATTCTTGTAGTGGACCTGATAGCATCTCTAAGCCTACCTTTTGACTAGCAAGCAAAAAAAAAAAAAAGAGCAAAAGAATGAAACAGAAGGTAAAACTGGCTAATTAACTAACATCTCCAACCTGTTAAGTGGTAATGCCACCTTGAGGCTAACAGATAGCTAAATAGCTGAATGCAGTAAATACAATGGATGTTCATCTACAGGTGTTGTACTTTACAAGCCGTTGGGTATTTGTAAGCAGTGCATTTAGTAACTACTCATTAACAAATGAATTATTGCAACAATACTCCTGCACAACTGCTGCCGCTTATTCACATACTGTAAGTAACATGGAAGTTGTGTGAAGCAAATATTAAGATTGTTTTTCTTTGCTCTCTTGTGACCATAACAAAAATATTTATAACCCTAACTGCCTTCTGTTAGTGGCCTTCTGTTCTTTCGAATGACTTAGTCATTCGCCAAGTTGATGTTGAAGAAAATGTTTGGGAAATGGGAAAGATATGCTGAAAAAACACTATCAAATAAAATCACGGATCACTCAACAAGCGTACAATGCATTCTTTTTTATAATTGCCTCCAACCAAAAATAGGAGCAGAAAACATGGGATATGCTGATCAATATCTTGATATTTCAGTTACACTTTAGTTGCCACAGAATTTGGCTGTCTATTTTCCTCACCATTGATTTCAAATTAAATAAACCTGCAAGCAATCAAGTCAGCATGGACCCAGTCCTCCTACCTGTACATATGGTGGATCAATGCAATATTTATAACAAATGCAATCTTGTGCAGGTAAAACAGATGTAAACACATCCACACAGACACAAATAAACTAACAAATGTACTGATACAGAAAAACACACAAACATACTGAAAACTTTTTTATACAATAAGTTTTTATGTTTTGAGAGAAGTCCTTGAACTATTTAATTTGGAGAAACTGTCAACCAGCAAGTTACTGAACCACACCTATCTTTTGAGAGACTATGTCAAAGGGCACACTGTCAGCATTTGCTGATAACAGCACAGACAGAGGACCCAAACTCAGACACACAAAGGCGAATCTTGGCTCTGGGGAGAAAATGTGGCCTGGGAGCAATGAAAACGAGCTGGAGACGAGAGCTGAGAGGAACTGAGCTGCCAGCTGTGACACAGTTTAGTTCTTTTAGTGATAAAAAAAATGAAAAAAAAAATCCTCTTCTTCTGTTTTTATTATATGAAATGTGTACATTTCACACAATGCCAAGGTGTTGCTTACAATGACATTTCTGACACTTAAAAGAAAGGTATGAAAACAGATGTGAAATTCAGTTTCACGTATAGAAATATTTTTGTGTCATGACAGTTAATAAAGTTTAGTTTAGTTGTGCATAAAGACAGTATTCTGAAAACACACTGAACACAGTCCAAAGAACAAGATCACAACAGCTTAGTTTATTTGTAGCTCTTTCACTCTGATTTCATGCCTTGTCAACTGCTAGTGGGGTTGCCCAAAAACATAGCAAAATCTATATTTTACACATGGCCTGTTTTGCTCTTAGTGGCACTTTGCCAGTTTACATAAGTCCTCAACACGAGGCTGTTTAGCCTTCAATGTATCTTGCACATGTATCATTCCTCACTACTTCTTCCCACACAGCACGTTGCCTGGTGAGCTTCATGGCTTTGACAAGACTAGTTTCAAACTTCAAAACTTAAGGTTCAGTGACTTCAAAGAATTTATTTACAGCAAAAAAACAGCAGCTTCTTGGTCATAGTGACTTTCCTCAGGATGTTGTTGTTGTTGTTATTTATTAGTAATTTTAGAGGTGACCTTAGCCTACCTTATTTGAACTGTTGCATTTTTTCAAATCTACATAGCCGCTATGAGAAGTAAAAATCAAAATAATCTCAGACAGAGGTTTAAGCACTAGCATCTAAACCAACTTTATCTGGGATTAGATTTGTTAGCTGATTTAAAAGCCTATGGCAGCAGATGCAGGTTGCACCAAACAATGTGAAGCGACACGTGGAGCATACAAATTGACTAAATTGTCAAATTCAGTTGAAGCATGGTGAATAGCGAACGACATCCTCCAATGTATTTTACAGACCAGTGAACATTTACTTGGCACAGGCTCCCTCTATCTGTCTCTCTTGATTTTTCTCAGGGACACATGTACGCAAATATATCTCAGTTATTAGTCATTACATTGGAAGTCTCCTGGATATTTATGCTAAAACTTAACAACAGAAGCACATATGCGACTCTTTTGTTTTGTTCAGGTATTTCATAAGAGTGAAAGTGCGATTGTAACAACGATGGAAAAAAAAAAAACTTGTAGCTACGTTTTCTACACGTTCTTCCACTCTATTAACTGTAATTTAATTTTGTTTTATGAAAACTTACGTTGATTAAAACTGAGGTGTAATTTAAGAGCACATTTGATGAGTTTACGTGCTCGATTATTTTCTCGTTTTAATCTTACTGGCTGGTAAAGTTAGATTTTTCCAAAAACATCCATGAGAGACTTGAAACGAGGATCCTTTCAAGTCTTTTCTCACTGTTGGTTCTGCCAGTTAAGAATCGCATCACGCTGCACTGGTTGATAATAGCAGTACTTACTGTATATTAACTGTAAGATGTTGTTATGAATCCCTACTTTTATTCATTGAGATGGAGTTGTTCCATATGTATTAAGAGTGAATGCTTTTGTTATCTATTTTCCTTCGAAACTTTATTCTTCTCTTTTTCCCATAAGTAATCACCTTAAACCAGGAATTTCCATCTGTTTGATGTGAATGCTTCTTCATGTCTACCTCCCACCTCTTGCATCTCCTCTCCATATTAACAGAGAAGCTTCTTCAGTCTACCTATTTGTGTAGTGCTACTCCTGGGGGAAAGTATGGTGCTCCAACACCTTTCGCTTTCTAAGTTAAAAATAGTGCTTCTCAGCAAACAAAAAGGTTATCCAATTAAAAGTAATGAGAAGAAAGTAATGCCTGAGAAAAGGAATACATGCACTGTTCTAGGAAAATAAATAAATAGATAATGACAACAAGTAGCCTATGATGTCTGTTATTGCATTATTCAGTGCAATGTCCCTTCAAACCACATCCTTCCCGGACTCTTCCATCTCTCTTCTCTCATATTTTAGCATAAAAATTGACACATCAAAGCTTTTAACTCTTAATTTGGAGGATTGTGTGGTAATATGAAACAGGATAAAAAGGGACGAAAAAAAGGGAACTGTCAGACAATCAATATAAAATAAACACAAAAGAGAAAACTGATGGATGCATTGCAGGATCAGAATAAATCATGTGGTCTAGACTGGTGTAACACATTTAATTACAGGGGCCAGATGTGCAAAACATACTCATTACAACAGTCAACCATACTGTTCACATGTTCATCTGATCTTCACTCAGTGTGCACTTGCTCTTCAGTCTCTTTGTGAAGGTGCCTGTATATAGTCTACATATAGTCTCCATTAGCCCCTGGCAAATGTGTCCCCTATACAGACGTTGTCTATATATATGATTTCTTTCAGTCTCAAGTGTCCATGCTGAAATCCAATTGGGATCCAATTGCTTTGTCAAGCTCGTGTTACATTCTCCTCTTGGTTGTGCAGAACTAAAGAAAAAACAACAAAGGAAAAAAAGTGAGAGGAAAATGGTAGCCATTCATGAAGCTGCTTTATTTTGTTTGCTTTCTTTTTGAAGCAGGGGATGAGACCAGTATCTCATTTATATTTTGCATGTGTATTCAATGTTGTCACAAAGCGTCCTTGACCATGTTCAATTATGTTTTGGCCAATCACTTACATTTTCATTGAAATCCTTGTATTTCCCCTTATACTGCATTCATTTAGGTAGTCAAGCTGTCCCTGATTACCTGTTAAGTTCAAGTTGTCTTGATAAAGCACTACACCTAGTACCCAAACATCACTCATAATCAAATGCTAGGACAAGGTGAAATGATATAAAATAAAACTAACCCAACTGGCGGTCAACATTAAATAAATAACTATTTTATTGGACTTTACAGACTATAATCTGTTTTCCACCCTGCAAATTACTTTGTTAATCACTAATGGAAATTTCTAATGCTAATTACTAACACTTTGGATCTGTAAGCTCATGAAACACTAATGCACTAACTAATGTTTTCACCACATACACTAGCCTAGTATGTAAACATAGAATCACAATACTAAAATTTTTTTATGCTTATAATGTGTACTGTATTGTCACTGTTGTAGTAGTTGTAGGAGGCTATTCTAAACCAAGAAATCACACCTGTACCAAAATATATTCATGACAATTGTGAGCAGCACCATGGCATACCATGATCTGTAAGCGCTAAGGAAATCAACTGGAGTTGGTTGGACTCTTTGAAGATGTTTCACATCCCATTGCAACGGCTTCTTCAGTCCTGACTGTGGCTTCTCACATGATGGCACAGGAAGCCAATGACTCACTCGTCACCTTAATGACCCTGTAGCTTCCGACACCTTTTCACACCCTGCCTGTAACATTAACAACCCACATGATGGCTGGTGGGGTCACAGACTGAGGTGACCTCAACAACTCTCCCAGGGTTGTTTTGTTCCCAGGAACTCCCCACTGGTCAATCTAAACTGACGAAGCCCCTTAGAAGAGAAGTGGAAAATCTTCAAGGATTTCAACCAAGTTCAGTTGCCTTCCCAAGCTTGACCTTCCCAAGCTTTTATGGATTACCATGACCTGGATGATCGTTACACATTCTTTGCTAACCTCTTTCACACTTACTGAGACACATATTTCAGCCTCTGTTACTATCTTAAACAATATACTTATAATGTCTGTTCAGAATAATATGGATACACTTAGCACATATCATTTAGCATTATCTAACTCATCCATTACTCATCCATCAGGATGTTGTACGGGATGTTCTGCTGTATAATACTATAATTTACAGTTGTCCAGCATCTTCTGAGTACTTGCTTTCAATGTATATTTTACATCTCAATGTTTTTTTTTATTATTATTTTCTGTTGGCAACTTTGGTATGTTTTTGTGTCGTTTAGCTAACACTGTTATCAGTTTGTTACAGTACAATACCCTCTGAACAAATCTAAGGAAACACTAGAGTATGGAGCTCACACATGCACAAATATGTGAAGTCAGTCACGCTTAGATAATAAACAATAAGAGGGTTGTTTTTCTGTCTCTCTTTGACACTACATGGAAAAATCCACTACAAATCCACTACATGATGGAAACAGAAATATAAAAGGAGTAGGTGCAGGCCAAACAGAACGCACAATAAGAAAAGGAGAGCAGAGTATTTAAATAGGTGTGATTGAAAAGACACAAACGATTGAAAAACCACAAAAATACAAGACATATCCAGAATGATAGATGAATGAAGATACAATGGAAAGAACCAGAACATGGCAGAGACAAAAAGAGAATAGCAATCTATGCAGTCTTTATGCCAAAAATGGAACAGAGTTGAGCCTCCAAGATTCTCTGCCTCCATCTCTTTGTTTGCTACTTCTACTTCCACTATTAGTCTCACTTGCTCTCCTGTGCCTTTATTCCTTCCATTTATCTTGTCTCTTAACACACCATTTTCAACTCTGTGATACTGCCTTTTCTCTATCTGCAACACCTCCCTCTGTCCCTCTTCTTTCTCTCTCTTGTCTCCATTTCCATCCTCTTTTCTCTTTCTGGTTTACCTCTCTTTCCTCATCCCACTTGTCTTCCCCACTCCCTCACCTTGTTTTCAACTCTTTTCTTTTTACCTTCTGCTCTGGTTCCAGCTTTTCCCTCCTTCTGTCAATCATCTTTCTATCTGTCTCTCCTTTTCCTCCCCTCTGTTTCTTCTCCACTCCCTCTAGCCTGTTGCATTATTCAGATGTGCATCTTTTATTTCTTCTGCTTCCCTCCACCAGCTTGAGATGTCTATAGGAGAGTGCAGGAACGTGAATGGACAGTCCAAGTCTGCCATTTATCCTGATTTACTGTCAGGCATCTGAGTGATGCCCATTCATGATGATGGAGTGGGGAAGGATAATGAAAGGAAAGAGATGCGTGAGGTCATAGAGTCAGAGGACATCTCTTCTTTATCGCTCTTCACCAGATGCCTGTCTTTTAGTTTGTCTGCCTTCTAAACATGTGAGTTGCAGTACTATCAAGGTCCCTGTGAGTATGTATGTATAGGAGCAGATGGGAGGACATGAGCTTTATATAGGGCATGTGTGTTTTTTTTTTCATCATCAAATGGCTTTGTGAAAAGGTTGGAGAATTCCTCGTCTCTGAGAGATTATTCTCTTTCTAGTCTAGACTTCTCGCTTTGAGTGAGAAAGTGTTTTGGCAGTGCTCAAAAGGGGCAGTAGTGACCTGAAATCACCACCTCAATGGAACAGCATATACCTGTTGTAAAAGCTGCAATGCACACACCACACACACACACACACACACACACACACACACACACACACACACACACACACACACACACACACACACACACACACACACCCACCCACTCATACACTGGTGCATAAGCACATCTCACCACTTCAGCACCATGGCCAGTGGCAGCCTCAGTGATACAGCCAATGCCAAGAGGGGAGCTTAACTCTCAGAACCTTGGACAGCACTCACTCAAACGCTTACAGGCCAAGTGCATGTTTGTGTGTGTCTGTGTGAAACCAAACCATTTTTCTATAAGCTGCTGTGACAGGCATGTATCAGAAAAAAGGAGCTTTATTCAACAATGTATACTTCTACTAGTGCAGTGTGTAAAGCTGCTGCCTGATGTTGAATGACATTTTGGGCATTTACATATAAGACATGAGCATTTTTTTAAAGACATAAATTACTTTTAGGGTGGGAAAAAATGTGGTATGTAAGTGTGCACACTCTTAAACTAATGTACCATTTGATTTTATGACTTTTTAGGTATGAGTTTATTAGCATCTTGAATTAGAAATATTTGCTTTTTTAACAAAAACTTTCAAATCTGGGTATCTGATGTGCGTAGCTATTCAGGTCACCCCACTGATTTTTATAAATTGGATTTAGATTTCTTGGACTCTGGCTGTGCTGTTGCAAAACTTCAATCTTTTCAATGAAAACCGTTCTTTTGTTGCTTTGGCTGTGTGCTGCTGTTGAGTCGTTGTTGCGCTGACAGGTGAAAGTCCCCTTCATTTTCAACTTTATAGCAGACACCTGAAGGTTTTGTACCCAAACTGACTAGTATTTGAAACTGTTTCTAAGTCTTTTCACCTTGAGTAAAACTCCAGTTCCAGATGCAAAAAAACCTTGATACCACCATGCTTTCACTGTGGTATAGTATCTGTTGGTGATGAGCAGTGTTGTTTTTGGGTCAAATATTGCCAAAGAAACTTCAACCTTGATCTTATCAAACCATAACACATTTCCCCACATGCCTTTAGGAGAGCTGAGTTGCTTATCTAAAAAGAAAATGTAGTTGGGCTTGTGTGTTTTTCTTCATGAAATAGCCCAGGCATATGAGGAATTCAGGAATTGTCCATCACATGTAGTACACAACCAGAGCCTGCCAGGAATTCCTGCAGCTCTAGTAATGTTGTTGTAAGCCTCTTGGCTATCTCCTTCACCATTTTTTTTTCTTGACATTACATCAATTTTGGAACAACATCTAGGTAAAGTCAATGTATTGTGCCATGTTTTCTCTCCTTGTTGATGACTGTCCTCACTGCACTCCATAGTACAGCTTACAAATTCTTCAGTACCCTTTCCTTGACTGATAACTTTCAGCAGTGACATTACTTTGATACTTTGTGTGCTTTGGGTTGTGTAAACTTTTTATATACTTTTTATATCCCTTAATCTCACTGTTATACTAATTTATTTGTTTATTTTCTACACTGACCATCTGCAATTTGGCAATCATCTCTCTGTACAGTATTTTTTTCTATAATATATTCACATGTAGTGTGTCAGTTTGTTTTGCACAAGCTGGATTTGGATTACATACCTAAACAAGAGGGATTGGAAAGAGAACACAAGGATTATATGCATGTAATTGTGCACAGTTTTATCTAACTGATAACACCTTTGGTGTGTATTTTATAATGTTATTGCAAACCTAGCATTTCCTTTCTGAGCATTCAACTGACAAAATAACAGAGAAATAAAGGAGACGTGCTGTTTTTTTTCATTGAAGTTAATTCCAGGTATAAGCATCTATAAAACAGAAGTATAGCAATCAGTGTCTGTTTAGACAATTATTCTTTTCACAGCATATGAAGGTGAAGCAGCCACAGTGAGCTGTTCAGTGAAAACATCAGGTGCCATTCTACACACATCAGCATGACACCAGACTGTGATTGTAATTATTTTTGAGCAACATCTTTGTTAATATTATGTGTGATTCATTACATTGTAAACACATATACGTGTTGTTCTTCTGTTGTATTTCTGACAATAGAGTTGTTCCAACAGTGTTTCCTGTTGTGTTAAAGGACTGAAATCTTCAGTGTTTTTCCACCATCAACAACCTCCACAGGCATCAAAAATAAATAGGAAAATACAAGCAAGTCAATCACAGTTTGATGTTCCTGTAGCTACTGTAGTGTCAAAGTGTAGTTCAGTTTAATTAAAAGTTCTGTTTTTAAGTTTATTGAACTAAAAATCCATTCTTGTTTTAATAAACATATCCACACAGACATGTATGTGCAAATATAAATCAATGCACACAAACACACAACCAGACATTAGCATTATGTAAACTAGGATCTACTTTAGCAGTTCACCTCCACTCCCACATGCAATTACATTCACTCATTAGCTCTTCTTGCCAATGAACCACAGCTGTGTGAACAGCCACATTTCAAATTAGACTGCATGTGTCACATACATTGTGATTCATCGTGATGCACATGATCACTTTGCCAAAAACTGCTCCTCACCAGTGCATCATTTGGCTACAGTGTAAACAATACACACAGACACAAACACATCAGGATCTGGTTTCCATGACTTCAGAGGGCATTTGATTGACTAATTTCCTGGAGATCTCAATCATAACTATTACTTGTCTTGTTGTCCCCATAAGGAGGTCAAGTCCCCACAACACGATGGATATCTAGATCACACACAGGTCTTTATAGTTTAGATAATAAGTACAACAACATATGCTCATACTTCTTGTCACATCTACACTAATGCACAAACCTTTGCCATTAGAGTTTCACCCCGTGGCTAATTAATGCTCCATGTAGCAACACACCATTCACTCAGGCTAAAACATATGAAATGAGTTCCCTGGATTCCCCATGCTTCATTTACGCAGATTAACAATCAAGAATGTTGAGCAGATGGTAAAACATGCAGAGTAACATTAACACCAAACATGTAAATAAAGGACATTTGTACAAACAAGGACATAGGTCGGTGACAGAAAAAAGTTTCCAAATTGCTTTTTAAAGGTTGTGTAGGTTCATCATTTTAAAACAATGTCGTGAAACTATTTTATTGATTTATTAGCATAACAATAGTAAGTCTGGAGGCACCAGTCTCCTACATATGCATCAAACATAGATTTTAAAAAGACATAATAGCTTTATCCCCATAGCTCAATAAAAAAGCACACACACTAATACACTCAAGATGAAAATGAATAAAGTAATAGTCAGCATTGACGGTGTAGTCTATCCATCTTCCTTTCCATCTATCTGAGTCATTTTTAAAATGCACTAAAAACCTATTCTTTCATTTGTGTGTAAAGACTTCTTGTTTTGAGTAGATTATCATAGGGCCCCTTGAATATTACTCTATAAAGAGCACGAGGCTAAAAGAGAGCAAGAAAAATTTGTAGCATGTAATTTTCTCCTTAAGGTAATTGTGAGAGAATTATAGGCTGAAGCTTTATTGTTTAGACAAGAGCTTGGAAGAAGGCTCATCACCCAAATTACTTTGCTTTATTGTGTAATATTATGTGATGAATAATTTTGTCTCCATATGGACAAGATTAAATACTTTATATGAAGACACCTTGTGGACTTTTTTAATCTAACAGTCTTTTATTTTTTCTCAATCTAATATTGTTCCATGTCACAGAATCCATCTCTCCGACTCTTCATCCCTCTCTCTGTTTCATCCTCGTCTTCTTCTACCTCCTCTCTCTCTCTCTCCCTGGCTGTCTCTAGCATTATCCTAACACATTTAAAGGCAGTCTCCTGCTGTGCAAAGTAATCCTTCAGTGCAGCAGTACTCCCTTAATGTGTCTGCAGGGCCTGCGATGCTTCCTAAACCGATCAATCTCTGGGATGACACCAGCACCAAGGTTAAACCAGGGTCATGCACAGGCTGCAGGCCACATTTGCATACAAGAGTACTCAGACACTGCACACATCTGCACACATATAAAGGATAAATTACAGTATTTTTCTAACAATTATCATCAGTCTCACTATGAGTCTTACTCACAGAGCTAAAAATGTTTAACTCAATGTTATGTGGATTCATATAAAGACTAACACAGTGTTTAATTGTACATTCAGTAAACACTGCCACACACACAACCATATATAGAAACAGAGCCATTTGCCACTTGCATTACAAGCCATGCATGAAATCACAAACATGTGCAGAAGCAGACAGCCGCACATAAAATACAAAGATGTCCTTTGTCATAAAGTCAAACCAGTATAACTCAATAGATACAAACAATGCGTTCAGTAGTCAAACATCAACAATAGAGATTTATTTTGTTCTTATTCTCTTAGAATACTTTGTTCTGTTGCTTTTTCAATGTTTTTAAAAAACATAACAAACTGTATTGTGGTCTTAAAAGAACACTGCTACTCTGATAACAATAGCTTTTCAGTAAATAATAACATTATGTTTTTAAGGTCAGAAATCAAAGAAACAAAATCTACAAAACATCCCCATCCACTGATTATGTGACTTGTGCTATAAATCCACAAAAGGTCCTTAGTTCCACTTTTCTGTCCCATGACGTCACAGCTGCATTTAGGAAGGATTTGGTCATCATCCTCCTATCTTAGTTACCACAGATACTACGTTCATTAAGATCTGAGGCCGAAGGGATTATGTGATGAAGATGTTATTAGACTGCCTGTTGGAAGTAGTGGAGGTGTAGCATAGTGGTTCCTGCAGCGGTTCAGTTCCAAGAATAGCGATGGCAGAAAATTTACTTATGTAATGTATACACACACACACACACAGGCAATAAAGAAAGGAAGGAAGGGCCACTGCTGCTTTGATAGCCTTAGTGATTGCTGTGACGTGAGTCCTCTTGTCATTACTAACTCAGCAGGTTGAAAGCAATAAGAGAGCCATGATTCATGATGCATCACCATCTTTTTATAGCCACCGATGAGCTTCACTGTGGTCCATAATGCATAGGTGCATCAGGTTAATCTTTTCCTCATGTTTCACCAATGTGGAGGTTAGGGACGTCATGCGGAAGCAGCTATGTTCTCTAGATTTTCTGTTGGAAGACTTTAAGGACATTTCAGAGTCACAGTCAGGAGCATGGAATAATCATCCTCTTCATTCCGAAGTAACTGTGGTTTGAAACCAACTGTGGATGAGGGGAATGGAAGTCTCCAACAGAGCGTTTTCATCAATTCTCATTTATTTTCCAAACTGGTTATTTTCTGGCTGATCATGTAAGAGAAGCTGCTGTGAAATTTGGACTTTCCAGAACCAAAGTAGATGTTAGGCAAGGAAATTAACAGATTTCACATTACTGAATGTTTTTTTTTGCAAATAAATTAACTCTTCACGTACTGAATGTAGCCATGAATGACAGAGGAAACTGAGTTTATATTAGAGAACATTATGTCTCAAATGTTACATTATATGTTCCCAAATCTTGTGGACTGAATTGTAATCAAATTTTTTTGTCTCTTTTCAGTTCACATATGCACAATCATGTATATAAACTGGTGTAGTTTCTGAAATTTATATTGATATGCAGTATCTGAAATAGAGCATGTGTGTGTGTGTGTTCACTGTACCAGTGCCCTTTTTATTCTCTATGTGCTGCCTATTGAAGCTCAGTGTGCAGTTTTGAATCAAAGTTAAGCAGGTGTCACTCTGGCAACAGACACATAGGAGACCTCATGCTGAAACTTATATTATATCTCCTCATCTATTTCTCCCTCTCTCTCTCTGATCCCACGCTCGCTCCATTTCTATCCTTGCATCAGAACGGGGTGGTCTTTCACACATTTCTTTTTTACACTGACAATTTTGTATGAGCTCAGAGGGGTTTCCCTTAACCTGAGATATCTAAAAATGTAGTATTATGGTATGTGTGCCCTCACTCTCTTTTTGTTTTTTTCTGAATCAAAAAAGATTTCACATTGTCCACTTGAACGAAGCAGTATGAGACTGGTTGAAGTTACACTTCAGTGCTGTCTGTCTGCTTTAAGACGTTTGTACTTGTGCACATATGATGTCTACTGTTCTGAATTTTATTTTTGCGTTACTGTAAAGAAAATATCATATTGATATGTTGCCAAACAAACACATTTTACACATTCAGCACACATAAAGCTATCAAGCAAAATTAACATTTAGAATATTTTGAATTATATATCTGTTTGTTGTCCAGTGTTTGCTTCCTGTAGCTGTCTACCGTTTGGTGCTGAACAGGTAGAATACTATGATTTTATCAGAGCTTTCCAGACAGCAATGTTGATAAAAGAGATGGTAGTGAATGAGACCAGTAACGGTGCAGCCATAAAAACAAAAACAATGAGCCGGACAATGCTAACTGCAGACCTGGGTAATAATTCTCCATTGGTTTGACGCGTTTTACACAAACCGTCTTTTCATTGTTTGTGGAAAGATATTGATTGATGCAGTTTTAAGTAAAAGTGCAAAG
Source organism: Polydactylus sextarius (assembly GCA_016801845.1). Lineage (NCBI taxonomy): Eukaryota > Metazoa > Chordata > Actinopteri > Polynemidae > Polydactylus > Polydactylus sextarius. Next base: position 2,613,965 of record CM028924.1, read on the forward strand.
AAATTAAAAGGAGAAAACGCACTGCCAGTTTGTATAGGAAGTCTTAATAACAACGCTGTGGCTGTCAGATAAAAACACCAGCCCCCAATTTAATTATTTTATTGTTTATTGTTGCTATTTATAATGCTGATGCTGTGGTAGTCAGTTTCTGTTATACTCTCTCTCAGGTTTCACTCTCTTTCTTTATATCAGCCACAGTTACATCACATCTCAGTCTTTCTATGTACTTTTATCTCTTGCAGTCCTTCACTTTATCCTTTACTTTGCGTTTCTCTCACTGTAAATCTGCCTCTCCCACTTTCTTATTCAGCACATCCTGCTCACATTTTGCATGTCTCTTCATTCGTAATTTTACTTTCTGTTGTCAATATCTCTCTCTCCGAGCACTGTCTCTCCTCTATCCCTGATGAGGCCAGCCCCTCCATGGTGATGAGACCGACAGAGGGTGATTAAAGTGGAGTCTCATCTGGTGGGAAAACTGACCTCAATCAGAACTATTCTACCAAGAGGAACATCCCCTCCCTCTCTCTTTGCTTCCCCCATCCATCCCTCCCACTCAGTATATTCCTGACTCTCATCCTCTATCCTTTATTCTCCCTGACCCGCTCCCTCACCATGTCAGTGCTCCCCATCTCTCATCTTCCCTTTCCCGCTCTCTACTCTCATTTCTCATCTTCCCCTATCCACTCTTAGTGATCACTCTCAATTTGTCATCATAGGCTGTATTGTTCTGTGATGGTAATCTGTCTGTCTCTGAGGAACTCAGAGTTTGCTATCATCAGCTATGGCCAAGAAACCTCTTATTTACAAAAAAAAAATGTCCACTTTTATGGAAGCAACTAGTGTTTAAAGTTTTGGACAGTTTTAAAATTGTTTAAAGTAAATATACCGCAACATCTACATTATATATTATGGTCATTAATAAATAAGTTGATATCATATGTCGAGTAACAGTCAACATTTTTTTCTGAACCTTAAGGTTTTATATTTTATGGTTGATAAATATTACATAGCATTTGAAATCCTCAGCAAGCTGGTCTATGTTCACTCATCCTAATATAGTTAAACTGAAACTAATTCTAATGCCAAAAAACAACCACTCAAAGCAGATCCCAGAGCAGCTCAGGGAGTTGCTCTGGGACTTTGTGTGAACTCCATACCCAACATAACTGTCAGATAGATCGACTATGTTCTTAAAAAGTTTTTTTTTTTTTTTGATGCAGTGGTTTTAATGGTAAGAAAATTAAAAACCTTAATTCCAGGAACACAGTTGCAGTTCCGGTCAAATTGTCTAATGTGCTTTGTGACTTCAGTGCTGGTTCTCACCAGCTCCTGTGGATTATTTTCTGCTGTTCACGTCCAGCCGGCCAGTTAGCGCTTATCTTCTAACAATTATATTATAAATAGCTGCGTACACGGATGCATAGTAATATGGAGTGTGTATGTGAATGGTATTTGTGGAATGAAAAATAAAAATAAAAAAGGGAAGCAATCCCAGTGTGTCCTTTATAAATGTCAGTTAGGCAATGTTTGTTGTCATGGCAACATTTATCCACAAACTAAATAAAATACTTTCCCATTTTAGCTTTGCAATTACTACCATGCATCAAGTCTGTCAGCCGTCGCTGCTTTCTTCAGCTTTTGCTGAAAATGTAACGTGTCTTTTCCAAAAACGTTTATCAGCTTGAGCCCACACGAGTGTGTGAAGCGTGTGAATGAATCATGTATGTGTCATTTTCTTTTTTTTTTTCAGGGTGGAGGCAATTTTAATTTACAGTGAAGGTTGAGGTGGAAGCAGTCGCCTTGTTATTAACTGAAAAGAAAAAAAAAAAAAACACAGGAGGCAAACCCAGAATAAACAGAGACATTTCACAGCCCTCTGTGTTTATAATGAGCAGATATTATTCATTTGTTTATTAGTCTCCTTTTTTCCTTGTCCCCATTTTATCAGCTGTCAGCTACAGGCAGCAGCTGTCACATGTATTCTCTCATATTCAGATGAGGCACACCCATCGCAAAATTGTAATTCAGGAAATAAGGGCAGTAGGTTTGACCCTTCTTGTATATTTCATGTATAATTTAGGCTGATAACGTGTGATTTTGTGTATTTAACACAACTGCATACACCTTATATGGCACCACTGGCTTAGCTTGAGTTAAATCTTTCAGTTTGCTGGTGATGGTGTGCACAGGGTGATTGGTGACATTATGCACACTATCTGGACGATTGAATTACATGGCCACCAGAGGCATTTGACTAGCTCTGCTGAACCGGAAGTGATGCAATCACACTGGCCCCATTTCCAGTGATATTTAAATCTTTTTCTACATGGATGCTCTTGCCAGTTGGCAAATCACTCTTCCTCAGTGCGTGCAATGTTTTTGATTAGATTTGTAAGGCATGTTTGTGTGTATTTGATGTAATTTGCAAATATATGTGCATGTGGCCATTTCTTGGTGATTAATCCACAATCTGCTGTCTGTCCAAAATAAAAAGGCTTCATATCTAAAAGCAAAACAAATATTCTAAGCCTGCACTGACTCAGATGTGGTGTTGCAGTTTTACACTCGGTTTACAGCGAGGCGTAACATGGAAACATATGATCTATCGTTTTGTTCATTTGACATGACTGAAGGTTTACAGTGAGCGTTGAGTATAATTGGTCGGGAAATCATTTCAAGGCAAACAAAAACAGTTGGTCTCTAGTTCACCAACCAGCCAGTATTACAAACTCAACGATATCTCCATGTTAAAGGCCTGCCACTGTTTGTTTTTCCTCGCTGAAATCTCAACTAACTAACTCCCAACAAGCCAGTCTCTTAGAAGAAATTGTTTTTTTTAGATAGAACAAGGTCGAGTCACAGGAAATGTGAAGTACTGATTTTGCACAAGACAATAATAGTGCAGCTCCAAATTTCTTTTAACTGAAAACTTGATGCACACCGTAATAAAACAACTTGATTGTAACTTTGAGATAATGAGTAGTGGTGATTTCTAAACTATTTCAAATCACTACAACTCATTATCTCAAATTTGGTCAACTGAAAATAGTTAGGCAGCCTGGACACTAACTTTTTCAAGTTAAAACCAAGTTGTTTTATTACGGTGCAGCTTTTCTTCCCTTGCTTGTTTCTTGCGACTCAAATGAGGGAGGTTATTTTTCTCAAATGAGACATTTTGAGAGTGATGACAATGGTGATCATGATCATGATGGTGATTGTCACAGTTATGATTGCCATGCCACCTGAAGGGGCAGCGTGAGTGCTGACAGATGTGTTTTAATGGCTTTTATTAATTATAGTCATTCACTCTGAAATTAAATGCCTGTCTAGTGCTCTCTGAAGATTTATACAGACATACATATACATACATAAATATATATATATATATATAAATATATATATAAATTGCTCTTGCCTTCTGAAGATGATCTAAATGAATTTGCAGTGGTTATCTGCAACACTGTCACACCTTCGCAACATCCTTTTGTCTCATAATGTTCCCTCAGATGGTTCACTGTCATATTTTTAATTAATATATCCGATGCACTTTTCCTCTGCTTGGTTCATATCTGCTCATAGTTTACTCTGCCAATCATGTTATTATTGTTGTACCAAGTTGTTAATGTCTGTACACGGTATCTGTACACAGACCAGTGACAATGTTACCCCCTCCCCCACTACTGGTTGTCAGATTTTGAGGTCTTTTAATTTAATAAGATGGAACCTCTATGAGACGGATTAATTATTTTCTAGTACATTCCACAGATGCTCAGTCAGATTGAGAACAGGAGAATTTGCAGGTCAGGTCAACCTCTTATAGTTATTGTCATTTTTTAAATCATTATTTTATTCCTCCAATATTTTTTCTCCAAAATATTATCCATCCAAAATAGTATCCATCAGATAATACTGCTGCCTTGAAGAGGTGTGCTTAGGTAAGTATGTCTCACAGTTACGTCAACATTAAGGCGAACATTGTCCTCCTCTGGTAGAGATTGGGCCACTTCCTCTTTTGCTCCATGGTCTAGTTCCAACATTCATGTGCCCATTGTACCAGACCTGGACCAGGTTCATCATGTGCATTCAGCTGTTCTGATGCATTTATGTGATAACTAGCCCTAAAAGTTTAAAGTTCCACTATAATGACTTACTCAACATGATTCACTTTATCTGTCAATAGTTTTAATGTTGTTTGCAGGCTGCTCATGTAGAATATAATTACTATCAACATGACTTATGATAACTAGCTACAGATCAAGCAGTGGACTGGAAAACACATTCATCTGCAAAATACATTTGTTTTTCGTGGCAGCAAAAGTTTATGTATTATTTTGGAGAAAGTAGATGCAAAAAGTTCCTGTTTTACGACATATAAGGACAAATGAATTAATGGGATTATGTCAAAGAAGAAGACTTTTTTTCGGTGAATAGTTCTTGTTCATAATTTTTTATGATTTATCACTGAATTATTTCTTCTGAAATTTATTTTAATTATATTTTCTTTCTCATTTAATAAGTTTGAGAAGGAGTTTTCATTCCTATCACAGTTTGGGTCAAGAGCTACTGATGTTCCTTTAATGTAGTGCAGAAACACTAATTAGCATGGTGGGCTCTCAGTTGGCTGATATGCATGACTTACCAGTGTGCATGACTGCTTTAGGTGAGTGGCAGATTAGTGGAGGTGAAAGGAAAATTGCACAGCTGAACATGAAATAGTTCATGACAAATGGATCAAAGAGGGTGTTTTTTTAGTGTGTGTGTTTATGTGTGTGTGTTTTATGTGTGTGTGTGTGTGGTCAGTCTAACTCCCTCATCCTAAATGAGGGAGTTAGACCACATGTGACATGGATATTAATTGTTAGTTATTTATAACAGAGGGAAGGTTTCTCATTTGTTTCTTCTCTCTAGTGATGCCTGTTTTAATGGTAAAATAATTATGCTGGCATGTTAAAATTATGCAGCTCATACACATAGATATTATTACTAAATAATTTCTCTACAAGCCTGTACACACAGGCACAGAACCAATTATCACCCAACACATACGTTCGTCAATATTTCTAACTACTTAAAGTTGACTTTAATTTTTCAAACTTGTATACACCAAAATGTATGAGCAGCATTTTAAGTAGCCCCCCTCTCCAACACACACACACACACACACACACCTGTCATGTCTGACAGACTTTGATGATGTCAAAGTGTTTCTCATTTTGTTTTATCTCTTTGTCTCCCTCCTTCTGTGACGCACTTATGTCTGTCACTCACCTCAGTAACAAAGACACATTGTTACTGCAACTTATTTAAAAAGATATTGTCAGGGTAGCTGGATTCTCTTTCAAAAAGTCAGAGATAAAAACAAAAACAAAAAACAAACACATTGATGTGAGAAAGATAGGATATAGGTCAGATTTTGTTGGGAAAATGTTGGGCCTTTGTGTGTGGGCCATGGTATTTCACCATACACAGAGAATAAAACTTTTTTTTTTTTTTTTTAAACTTGTATAGAATTTGTCTAAAGACCACACTCACATGCTACATGAAATCTAATCATAAATAAATGACTGAGGTTTGACCGTCACATAGTGTTGATGGTGCTGAAGTAGTTTATAGACATTTTTAGTAAGAAATCATCTAAGCAAGATTAGAGATATAATATAACTTTTTGTAACAATTGATAAACTACTGACTGACACTGCCACTGATTTGTTCATTTTTCTCTTCGCTTCCCTACCACCAGCAGCATCATGACTCCAGAATGAATCTGGGAAAAATGCAAAGTCAGATCTCCAGTTCAATTAGTCGTGTTGGCACTCACGGGTGGCTGGCTTTGTTTTGGAAGTCAAAACAAAGAACGTTTCATTTCACAATCACATATACCTGAAGATGGGGGACTGAAATTAATCATCCCATATCTAAACTAAACGTCTGAGGACACACACAAAGAAATACACCCACACCCACTACTCAGTAACCCCCCCACTCCTCCACCCTTATACATTCCTTCCCGCAATGTGGCGATTAGAGTGGAAATCAATTTGAGTTGCCCAGAGCTAAATTGATATCATTACATTTACTGCAGGCTGAATAATGGATGACTGTATCATTATACTGGGAGGTAATGGGACGAGACAAAGCACAGGTAGAAAGCTCGCTGCAGGTGAGAGATATAATTAGCATCTACTTCTTGGCATACACACACACACACACACACACACACACACACACACACACACACACACACATGCACACGCACACAGAACCATACATGTACATTTCTGTAAGCAGCTGGGAAAGCACAAGCAACCATGCTGTTCAATTGCAAACAATTGATTCAATAGAATCAAATGCAGCTAAAAAGCAAAACTGCACTTAATAATTCCACTTAAGCCATTGTCACTTGGTTGGGAACCGCTCTGTTACAGGAACACACTCAGTCAAAGCATTATCCAGTTCTTAAATCAAAGCATTTCCTATTGTCAAAAGATAACTTTAAGTGCTGCATGTGTTTTTTTTTATCCTACTCATTAGTTCAGTCTTTTTTTTAACATCATAAACACCTGTTCACTCATTTTGCACAGCTGTCGGTTTCCTACTGATGTGTCTGTGTGCTGAAATTAAAGCCAGAAAAACTTCATGGAATTATTCACTATGCAGATAATGTTGTGTGGACTCAGATTAAGTTAAGATTCACATCCTCCACTGTCAACTAGACTGATTATGTGAGTTTTTCACATTTTGATTATGATCATTTTAAAGGAAAATACAATTAATTATATGTTTTATAAAGACACAAAGACAGATAATACTGTAGTTTTGTCAATATTACTCTTTATTAATTTGTAGTTTTTCAAAATTATCAGAAACATTCTGAAGTTATGAATTGTAAATGTATCTTTATTCAACCCAATGTAATATCTTAAGGTTAAGTCACAGCAAATAAGGAAAATAAAAGATAATAAACTACGATAAAGTTGATCATCAGTGAGGCCATGAGCCCATTAATGTGATTTCACTTTTTAAAAAATATTACATTTACATTACATTATGATTCATTGCAAAGGACCATTATGTACAGAAATATTAACTGTTTGCCAGTCAAATGCAGAAACTACATTATGTCGATCAGGTCGTCCATGTTAGAGTAAACGGCTGATCCACACGAACAGACGTTACAGTAGCATCAACTATCAGCTCCTGCAAACACAAAAACAGACATAAGATCTTAGTGCTGTTAATAAACTTCAAAAAATAGAAAAGTCTGTAGCTAGTAACATTTCAGTTTTGAATACATTTGTAGAAATAGGCTGTATATGTTATGTTGTATGAACCATGTATTAATGTCTATGTGATTTTTTTTTCCTCATAACCTGTCAAGTGTCCTGTAAGTTGTACTCAATCTTTCACCTGAGACTTCCTGCTAATAGGCTTGAACTTCCTTCGATCCTGCCCATAAAATGAGCATAAGCAAGTCTAGAAAATGGATGGATGGACCTGGCTCCATGCTTCTTCTAAACATACTTCCTAATCCATTTAAGGTGACAAATGAATGTCAGTCTATGGTGCACACCTCCTTTTATGTATTTGTAGCTTGTATGTGTTTTAAAGGACAGTGATATCATTTCCCTCGTGTCATATAAACAGCATATTTAAATGGCAGCTGCTAATTGCCTCTTTGAAGTTGTTACCCATTATCCTATCAGTCAAGAATTGGGCTGACGAATGGATCGACTTGTGCTGAAAAAACACTTATTGTCATGCGTATACTGTGTCATTCTCGTTCCCTGTCTCTCCTTCCTCTCTGTCCTTCTCTCTTACCTCCAACCATCTTTCATTGTCCTGGTTTATCTCACTTCTCTCTTCCTCTCTCTCCATCTGTTTTCCCTCCACCACGCACTGTCTGTCCTTCCCTCCCCAAAGATGGACTGTCTTTCTGTCTTTTCATTATTCTCTAGTCATCCATGCATCCCTAACACACACACTCACACATAACACACACACACACATGCTCAGAATCCCTCTGTCATTCTGATTGTCCTCATCTGCAATTCCTGCCCTCTCTTCTTGCTTCTCCCTGTCCGTCTTCTCCAAGACTAGTATAAATCTAAGACTTACAGGCTTTTTTCACCTATGATTATTTATGAAGGTGCTGCAGCTATCATTTTCATGCTTCTGATAAGTGCACTGAGTACAGTACACATCCTTGACAGGAATATTTTATCACAGTCCAAATGAGGAGAGGAAACACATCCTTGGCATTGTCTTTCCTTTTCTCCTCATTTCTTCTGCCTCACGGTCTCACAGTGAACAGTGTCTCATCTGCAAACAAATATACTGTATACCTAACAAGTCCAAGGTCATGTTTCTCAGCTTAAAAGGGGATGATTGTTGCCTTTGAGCTGCCCCAAGTGAAAGAGCTGAAGTATCTCGGGGTCTTGTTCACAAGTGAAGATGGAGTGTAGATTGACAGATAGATCAGTGCGGCATCAGCAATAAGGCAGGTGCTGCACTGGACTGTGGTGAAAAGGGAGCTGAACTCAAAGGCAAAGCTGTCAGTTTACATGTCGATCTAAATCATGACTCTTACCTATGGTCATGAGCTACGGGTAGAGATAGAAAGACTGAGATTGTGAATACAAATGGAAGAAATGAGTTTCCAGGGTGGTTGCGAGCAGCTCAGAATAAATAGTCAGTTGAGGTGGGTCATCTGATTAAGATGCCTCCCACTGGAGAATCCAGAACAAACTGATATGATATAATTAATGTAGCCTCAGAAGGGCCAGTGTCGCTGGAGAAAATGACACCTGGACTCCCAATACAACCTGAATGAGCATAAGTTGTTGATAATTGATGGATGGACTGAACATGATATATACTCAATTGATTTGAGTTTCTTCCTTATTCCATATTTGTGCTTTTCTAGTTATTATGTCTTCAATCTTTTCTAATGATTAGAAAGTCTGTACTCCAGCCAGATAACCTCATCTCAGGTGTTGTTTTGCTGATCTTTGACTCTGCTCTGAAGTGTATTCAGCTCTGGTTGAACCTGGCAGTTGACAGTTGACTCCCTACAGAGGAGATTTAGACATATATGCTGTAGGAGATTCCTTTGATGTAAAGAAATGAATCGACATGAAGCAGGCGCCCGAATGGGGCATATAGCTCGACTTTGTGTGTGAAGTTCCTCATGATTTTCTGTCACATTTCTTTCCGCTCAACCACTGAAGCACATGATGGAGAGCGAGCACGAGAAAATGGCAATCATTGTACATGAGCAGTTTTAAAATCGCTGTCCTGAGTCGAGTCTTCAGCTCTGTGTTCATTACAAAACAACACTGTCAGGGGGGAATGCAGAGTTGATTACAGCTATTAGATGACAAAGTTTGGCGCAGCAGGAGCTGGGCTGTGAACCTGAGTGTGTGTTTTTTTTTTTTTTTTTGTAGTAACACTTTTTGACTGGCAGGAAAATGCTCATTCAACTTGAAAGCTAGCTGGGGTGTGTTTATGGAATGAGTTCATGTAACGATGAAAGGCGGTCAGCGAGCTATGACATTAATGTACAAATCTCAAATTCACGTTTAAATTCAATGACACTGATTGTATCCATGTTAGACAGTGATTAATATGTTTGTTTTGAGCTTAGTAGAGCAGAAATTTTGCTGAGTCCATATTCTGGATGGAACAGAATCTGCATGTTTGTATATTTATTAATTAATTAATATTATTCTCTAACTATTTAAGTTTCCAACATTTCCTGGTAGATACCTCAGTCTAGTATATATAATCTATAACATGATTTTAAACAGATGCTGTGAGTCAGTTCACTAAAAACCTTTTTTTTTCCAGTTTTGCGGTTTTAAATCTTCAGTATGATGCAGTTTGTTTAATGGTGAGATGAATAAAACATATCATCAAACAAGTAAACAGGATCTACTGCACATTATCAGCCAGTTTTCGTCTGTAACTGTGGGAACAAAAATAATCCTCATTTGCCAGAAAGTGGCATTTCATTTTTGTTAAGAGCTTTTGTGGTCATAGACCATTTCCTGTACTTGATGATGGTGGCCAGCAGTCTGTTGAATTGTGTTTATCATAGAGACAATAGCGTGCAGTGGCAGAAATAAGCCTCTTTAAAAACTTAAAGGGAGGACAACAGTGTTATAATTGATTCTTCTTCTTCTATACTTACCATAGCTTGTAATTTAATGCAAATACAACAAATCATATTGTAAATACATCTAGAATTGTAACTAAAAATAAAACATTTTCTGACCTGAGTGTTAAGGTTGTGCTGTGGTGTCAGTGAATGTGTCGTTCCAGATGCTGTTAACGTTGCTGTTTTAATCTGAGCGCTGCCTGCGCCCCAAATCCTCACCACCCCCAGGATCAACCGGTCAGCGGGGGCCAGTGCACTGTGGACGATCTGGTTCTGCAACGAGTTCTGGAGGAGGATGGTTATTAGATAAGAGACAAGATGATTGTTAGATAAGAGAATAAGAGAATAACATGATAAATATATATATACACTCGATTCATATTAAGGTATATCTACTCACAACATGATTCATGACATAATCTTGTTTATTTTACAGTAGTGTTATCTATCAGCCTATCTCAAATTTACAATGTTGTCTGTGCAGTTTGCTGCAAAAGTGCTTTAGTGAGCTGAGCAATGAAGTTCCACTCACCCCTCTATTCAGTTTTATTCCATGCTTCATTTCTTTGTTGAGTGAGATTTAACATTTGAGTATCTTTCTTCATATCATTAGTTTTATATCCAGTATATTATAATTTTTCCTCTATGCCTTACTCTTAGAAGATAATCTTATGCATTAAGATTTTGATTGTCTAAAATGCGTTTTTATCAGGCTCACACTTCATATGTGGGAAGACGCACAAAATAACACACATATCACACACACACACACACACACACACACACGTTACCAATTAACCAATTAGGGAGTGACAGCCCCTTAAAACCTGAGGAAGACTAAAAGGTTCTCATTTTGTAAAAATGGCCTTGTTCCAAGGGTCTGAATCCCATATGTTGCACACACGCTTACACACATGCCCACATACACACACACACACACACACACACACACACACTTAAACACACACACACACACAACACACACATCTACATTCAGATAACCACCCAAAATGGCAGACGATCTGCTAATCTGCCAGGCAGCACTGGCCTCATTGCACAACTTATCCTCATCTTCTCACATCTGTCTGTTCAAACACACATACACACTCCAGCACAAACAAACACAAAAACACACACACTTATGCTCTTTCTCTCTCTCCCCCCTTTGGCTGTCAGACAGTGTGCCTGTTTTATCGCTGTGTGAAATTGCTTTGGAATGAGCCTGATGGTAGGCAGAGGACAGCCACAGATGTTTGGCCATGGCAGCTGTACGTGTGCATGTGTATACCATAGATGTGCACATAAAATGTATGTGTATGCGTGCGTGTTTGTGATTAAACTCATACTTATTAATGTGTGTCTATGTGTGATTGGGTTCCTTGCCTGGCTACAAAGCAAATGGGGCTGGGTTAGTCGCATTAGTCCCAGAGATTAGGCAGTTTGTGTCATGTCTGAGTCAAAATGTGATCAAACTGTGGCTCATAAACACACACTTGTCACTGAACATAGCCTCAAGGCTTCGTGCACATACAACACAAACTCTTGGGCTCTACATTTGTGCAAACACAATATCCATGCCACAATTCTGCCTGAGGTTGCAAACGCAATTTCATATTTGTTGTCCTTCTTTTAGAGCCTTTTTTAACTGATTGGTAATATCTCTGCTTCTCACAGAAACACAGTTGTTGAATCTGTTGGTCAACTGAGGTTGAATGGCTTGGGTCTCACATTGCAATTTTGGTCTTATTTGCTACTTAAGTACATTTTTGTGGCTTTATGTGACCCAAAATTTAAACTAATCTACTTATAACTGAAGGTAAGATGTATCACCATCACACACAGTTTATTCATCAAATTAGAGGTTATGGATGGAGTGCAAATTCTTGTCAATCTTCCCCATTAAAGGTCTACATTTGGAGTGTGAGTCCACCTTGTTGTAACAATGCCCACAGCATCCTTCACATTTTATTTTCAAATGAACCAAGCAAGTGAAACATGCCGTACATTTAAGTGTTTTTCATTAGTTTGGAATCAGTGTTTGTGTTTTGCCAAATAAAGCCACAAAAATGTTTTTTTGTGTGTTTGTGATATGAGGACATAAAACGCAAGTGCAATTTTATGCAAAAACACAACCACAGCTGTTCCACTCCAATCACATCTGTGAAAGCATGTTAGTTTTGAGCCATGGACAACAAAAGGTCCACAACAAAAGTGACAATAACAGGGTGTCGGCTTGGTGACATCACACAGACTTTCTGCTCTTCCTAATAAACATGGAGCATCTGATTTGAGTATAAAACTGTTAAAACAGACTTGGCAAAACATTCCCTACAGTATTTATTGTCTTGTTCTACCTTCTTGAAAATGTACAGTCATTGTAATGTCATCATGGCATACTCAAGACTGCTAAATTGTATATCAAAAGCAATGAGAAGACCAAGCTAATAAAATTATAGTATACCCATAAAAAGCTTCTGCCATCTGTGTGCACAAGCAAATATGTTGGCGCATAAATTTGGCATGTGCTCAGTGACTGTTAAGATCTCTCTTTGTGACGCCTGTTGTACCTCCTCTATACACTGACTACCTGTGGCCTTGCCACGAAAAAAGGCGTCATGCAGTGGTTCATAATGACAGCGTCAGACTGCTGATTAAAGCTTCAAGAAGCTGCAGCATGAGCCAAATGTTTGTTAATGTTGGCAAATGGGATTATCACAGCCTTAATTAACCCAGAACTGAGTTCTGTCAGGTTCTTGTCTAGAGGGTGGAACCACTTGTCTTGCAGACTGTATGAAAATATCTGATCATTGTTGTAAAATTTTAGTTATTTAAATAAGTTATTTTACATTTTTAAAAGTTGTTTCCCCTCTAATACCTCACTCTTTGTCTTATATCAGAGGCTGAAATGGTTAAAGATGTTATTTATTGTGGTTAAAGTTTGATGAAAATGAATATACTTTTAGATGAATATAATTGTACTGTTTTCTGACTCAAAAACAGGTGTCAAAAGTTTTTAATGTCAGAACTTTGTCGCAGACAATAGTAGTTAGAGCTAAATTCAAATCACCAACCGCTAGTTAGACATAAATCCTGTGCTAATGGTTTCCAACAGTTAGCCTTTGACATCCGCCTACCAGAGCTCTGTTGCACGGTAAAGCATGGGCTTATTCTCCAGTCTTGCTGCATTAATAACATTAATAATGAAGATTAAAAAGGAAAAAGTGACATGTAGTTGGCCCTTGAACTCACCGATTGTGCTGAAAAGGAGGTCAGCAGATATTGTTTTTTCCCCAACGTGTCTGCAAAGAGAAAATTACATACAGAGGGAGAAATGGAGGGTCAGTGAAAATAAGTGTGTGACTACTTGAATGAATGACAGATAGACAAAGAGGCTGTGAGAGAGACAATAAGATAGCAAGTGAATAAGTGGGAGGACTCTGTGGTTAAGACTATTCATATTGACTGAGTTTATATTCATCTGACAAATAAATGATCAGTTGATGAGGTGGATCAATGAGTTAGTTGTGTAGTGAAGAGATGCATTAATGTGTGAACAAAACACAGATGAGTTGCACGAAAAAAAACACGTCAAAGAGAGTATTGGATGAACGAGTTGACACCGAACAGTGCTGAGCTGTAGCGGTGTGTTTACAGGTCACTTTACAGAAATCGATCTGAAACCTGCAGCTGATTCACAACGCTGCTAAGATCCTCACTGAGACCACGGAGCTGGATCGTATCGCACCGCTTCTCGGATCTTTTCACTGGTTTCCTGTCTGTCAAAAAATTGATTTTAAAATACTGCAGTTATTTTTTTTTTATAAAGCACCGAATGACTTAGGACCTAGGTTGCCTGGAAGTAGTCTGCTTTCTGTCAAAATGTGTGTTTACACACATTTGGAACAAATAACAGCAGAATAATAATAATAATAATAAAAAGATTATTTCTACATATTGCTTTTACATTTTGTCTTAGTTGCTTCATATTTTATGGAAAACATTTGAGTGGCCTTGTTGTTGTATTGTTTCTGTTCAAATAAACTTCCCTTGTTTCGCTGAGTCATTGATAGACTCATTCACCACCTCAATTTATTACTTGTTGATTAAATTAACAAATAATAGAATTAAAGTAGTAAGTAAAGTAAGAAGCTGATTTGCTGCACTGCTTTACCGGATTAACAACTGAATAATTAATTGGTTGCATGAATGAGTGAACACAGGACCGGTTGAGTGAATGAGGGAATAACTGATGAATAAGTGATCAATGCACAGATGAGTCAGTCTGACTGACAGCAGAGTGAATAACTGATCCTCGGGAGTGAGACTCAAAAATGCAGAACTCAAAAAAAAAAAAAAAATGAAGCAGATAATACAGGTAGTCAGGTGCTAAAGCGAGAGGCAAAGCAAACAAGAAAGACATAGGGAGGCTACACTATAGACAAGACAGCGAGACGCAGAAGAGAGAAGCGAGGGAGCAGATAAAAGAGGTTTGATGGAGAGCATATCTCCAGGCAGCGACATGGGGAATTACTGTAATAGTTTCTGTCACTCCCCTTCTCTGTCATTCCTCGTTCTCTCTCTATCTCTCCCTCTCTTCTTTGTCCCAACACAAATGCACAGAGGACTGCATCTTCTCACAGAAGCACTTCACAGGCTGATTCTGTTCGTACACTGGTGTGTGAATATGTGCATGTGAGAACGAATGAGAAAGTGGAGTGAGACTGTTTTTCAGTTGACAAAATCTATCTGATGAAATCGATGGAAAAATGCATTTTCTGTAATAAATACTTGCATTCTTATACTAAACGTGAGTGTAAGATAAAGTGGAATATTGCAGGAATTTAACAGTATTTGTGGGATTTTCATCTGTAAATCACTAATTATTTTATCCCATTTGGATAAAATCTCCTCATGATAAGGGATTTCTTTTCCTACAAAAATGTATTTAGGTGTTATACTTTCTGCAGGAGCTAGGACTTGTCAGTTATCATCATTCATTATTACAAGGATATGTGTGTGACATGATTTCATTGCAGTTCATCTGATTCTGAGTTCTTGACATATTTTGGTCAATGCCAAAGCACTGACCAACAGATTGACATTAGTGTCCATAAAATCAGGTCACTAGTGTTATTAAAAAACTAAATCTAAAAGAGGTTAGCTGCACTATGAATAATCAGTCCATGAATACACATAGAAAGACAAGTAGGAAGTACACAGATGAACTTTCACTCACCTATTCCTTCTCCGTCGTCCCAGAAGAACGATCCTTGAGCGGTTTTACTGTCGCTCAGGGCGACGATCAGTCCTAAAGGATTCTTCCGGCTGAAACAAAAGCAGGCAGGAAAGGGTTACTAAGGACAACATCTATTAATACCTGCTGCTGAGGACAAATACATTCCTGCTGGGGGCGATCCACCTGATCTCACTGATTCTGGAAGGAGATTACACTCATCAAACTCTGTCTTTTTTTTTTTTGTTTGTTTTTTTATTGTCTCTGCTTCATTCCTTAACACAACGTGAAGATCAGAGATGATATTCATTTTGATTTGAGTTGCTCCTCTTCCCAGTCCCGTACTTAAAACACACACATTTCACACTTAACACACCAGAAACCGACTGCCATGTGTGAGCTCTTACCTGTAAAATGTGTTGTTCTCTGGTTTCTGCCAGGGGATGATAAACCCTCCTCTGATGTGAAGGTTAATGTGGTCCAGGGGTGTGGGCATATTAAGCATCTGGCCTCGCACTCCAATATCTTTAGCCTGATGAAAGCAGCAATAATGACACATTATTAAATTATCAGAAATACTATAGGTAATTAAACTTTGATTCATTTTCTTGAACAATTCCTTTGTGAGAAATTGCCATTTGTGTGATGGTAAATCAGGAAGAACACAGTAAAATATGTGACATCTATAAAGGCTACATCTGAAACATTTCTCTAATTTATTACACACCAAAGACGGTCTTTGCAAACTCCTTTCTACTGTTTTTTTTTCATTTTGTCCTTTGTTTAACAACCTGTTCCTCTCTGAATGTTGAGGGGACGATCTGAATGGAAGTAACCACTCAATCCTGTGCCCCCATTTAATATATTGTTGTGTTTGTTTTTATGATGCTGTGTAACAGATGGGGAGTCCCCCAGCTAGAATGAGACTGAGTGATTGGATTTTGGGGTTTGTCGTTGAGGCGCCTCCTGCAGTTGTTGAGCTGCAACTCAGTAATGTTGTTGTCGAAGATGTTTTTAAACACTTTGTCATTTGGGTTTTTGTTGTAGTTGTGGTTGTGGTTGTCTTAGGATATTATACCTAGACACTAATAAGTCAGTCAGATGTTGTCACACATCTTTATGTAATTTTGCTTCAGTGTTAGTTTTCTGGTTGACAGACAAAAACTCACCGTGTGGTAGTCGTACCAGCGTGTATCAGGGATATAGCCGCTCACTTGCCTGGCTCCCTGTCAATCAAAATAGTCGGTTAACAAAAAGAGAAATACAGGAGACGGGAAACAGACTGACAGCTGTTCCTAAAATGACCGAAAAGCTAAGATTGGTGACATTTTCAATGAAACAGGAAATAAAACCGGTAAAGTGTTTTTATACCTGGTCGAGTGCAGGGGTGATAAGTAGAGCAGGTCCCCAGAGGAACTGCTTGTATATGTCCCATGTAGTTTTATCATTCACAAACCTGCGAGACACCAACACAGAAGACATTTAACCTGACTGAAAAAAAAAAAAAATCCAGTGCTGTCTCCTGTTTCCTCAGGCCAGAGGACTGTTCAAGTGTTTATTGAGAATTCAATGGTCTGGAGATGCAAGCCAAGTGACACAGCCAGACTCTCCCTGGCAGCTCCTCAAATACCATCTGTGATATATTTTTTAAAGAGTTTCTTAAAATGAATATGAATATGAATATATAGGTATGTATGTGAATATATGAACAGACATAGTCATCTAGGGTCGACCACTCCACAGTCTCAGTGCCTTGCTAAAGAGCTTCTTAATGGCAGCTGTGAAAGACACTTCACATCTTCTAACCTCATCAAGTTATTCAAATCAGCAAATGACACGACTGTTTTTCTAACGTCACAGATAAATGCAGAGATTTATAAATAGATGCAGATTTTTCCCCATTAAGTTAAAGCTAATAAGGAAAATTGTGATGGTGAGATTTTCTGCCATGTTCCAAATGAATTGGACATTAAAAGCAGAGCAGTGAAGTGCAAACAGCAATATGATATTAAATTGGGTTATCTTGCCAGGAATCAGAAAAAAAAGATCCATGCTGGTAATAACCAAATGATTTGATGAAATGATCACATTTAATGTAAAAGCTGTTTTAGCAGGAAAGATAAGATGTGCCCTGCGTGTCTGTACTTACTCATGCAGGAGAGGTCTGACCACAGTACTTCCTTTGGTATGAGCATCATACATCAGTGTGTACAGATAGGGCAGGAGGGTGTAGCGGATGTTCAGGATGTCCCGGGATACTTCAGCGAAGGTGGAATTCCAAGCAACAGGATCTTGTCTCTGAGATAGAGAGAGAAAAAAAAAAGAAAAGTAGTGATTAAAGATTTGTTATGCACCAAGAATTACTGCCTTTTGGTTCAGTCCCTTCACCATCCATTCTATTTAGCTGTAAATAACTTAAGAATAAATGAGTTATGGTGAAAAACATGTTGTGACCTTGACTTTGAACTTTGACCCTTCACCACCGAAATCTAATCAGTTCACACTTTCTCTCAATTTTGCTGATGGAACATGGTCAAAACAGTGTGAGGCCACTGTGACCTTGACATTTGACTTTTTGTTGCTGAGTAAACAGTGCAAGTGTAAAATGCTGCCTGCTGCTACACTTCCTAAAATTCCTTAAAGTACAGGCACTGAATTTACCCATAACTGTACAGGAACAGCTTTTACTCTTTAAATGGAAGAGGTATGAATAGTGGATGTGCTGGTGATAAACTTCTTTAACAATTGCATCTTAAGTTAAAGCAGATAAACACACTGTTATGTCGTTCCATACACTTTTGTTCTGAGGTTTGTTTAATGCAAAAATACCTTTACAACAACCACCAACATTGTTTACATGTAGCTGGAGACAAGTGCCCAGAGACTGAGTAAACACAGTCTCTGTTTCAAAAGGGTTTACATTTCAAAAAGCTTGGAGCTCTGCTTCATTGCTCACAGTTACAAGTACAGGCGCACACAGATGTGGCATCTTTGCAGAAATACTCCAGTGAATGTATTAGTTTTACATTTGTTTTTGAAGTAAATGTACATGTCTTGTCATTGTGTTGACTTGTGCAGTGTGGACTCTCCCTTTCACGGCGCCATGAATGAATAACCTCAGGCAAGAGCAGAGACTGACAGCAACACCAGCTAGTTTGTAGCTTGCAAGAAATACTCAAATGGCCTGAATGCACTAATAAATGATGCTCAGCCTACTCTGCCACATACTGTGCTGACATTTACCTAATTTTAATTGGCAACAAGTGTATCATCCCCTTAAGAGACAAGGACAGGAAAAAGAGGACACGTTGTACTGTCATTTTGCAAATATGGGCCAATCTAAATGCATTAGTTCATTTTCTGGAACTGTGGCGAGGACAATAATCAGTCTAGTGAAGTACACACACACACACACACACACACACACACAGGATGACAATGATTTTCAACTGAGTGTGTCATCACCATATGTTCCTCCCTGTGTTACTGTGTGAATATGTGTCTTGTTGTGTATTGCACAGACATGTGAAGCAGAGCTTCTCTCGCTGTGTCACAGTTAAAGGTGAATCTGTGTCTGTGTGGCTCCTGTCTTCCAATTTAAGATCAAAGAATCATAAGATACAATCATAAAATACACCACAGAGTAATGAATTTGCAGACATTTTCTACAGTTGCAGTTTAGAGGGGTCAGATTTGATAATAATTAAATGTAGCTCAGTGGTTACTAAGTACAGGCCTAACAGCACATGATTGAACACGGATCATTTCTATTATCTTATGACCTAAGGAGTTTACCAGATTATCATAAAATTTTCAGAGCAAATTCACAAGGTTGTAATTATCTAGAAACCCAGGAGTCTCTTTTCAGTCTCCCTCCTCTTGCACCACCAACCATTGGATGTGTTCACTTATAATTATCATGCTCGGTCTGTGTATGTGTGTGTGTGTGTGTGTGTGTGTGTGTGTGTGTGTGCATATGTGTCAAAGTTCTTCCTCGTATTTCAGTGCCATCTTCAGGCAAATTTCTTCCTCTTAGTTTCAGCTTCAGGATCGAGTCGGGTTCAGTTATTTTTATAAAGTAATTTAATATGACATATCTCTATTTTTTCACCTCTAATCTCCATCTATCTGTTGTTGGTGGGATTAACAGTGACACAGGATTTAATACGGGGGCTTGTTGTTGTGTGGGTGTGAACCAAACTCTTGCATCATAATCACAAGTAAGAATATCACAGGCGCAAAGAGGTGGGATTTAATATATATATATAAAGATTACGTCTTAAAAAAAGTAGGTTGATTCATAAGGTTAACTCCACAGCAATTGAGCTGAAGTAATACTATGGAAAAGGTGTGAACAGATGATGTTTGGTTATTATAAAATACGCTACATGGTAACCGACCACATCTACATATAAAAGTGTGCTCTAGAGGAGATATGTCAAAGCTACGGGTCGGGTCTGATTAGACAACATGGGGTAGATGTTAAGCTTACAACTGCATTTCTCACCCAGTGTTTAATCAAGGTTGTTTACTTAAGGTTGTGAAAAGCTGGATCGTCTTGGGAAGAGCTACAGGATCCCTAACATATTGCTTCATATTTTGGATTTCTCAGTTATTTGAGATACCTGTATCCTACTCTCAGTTGTTTTATTATATGTGAAAATTTGTGAAAAATCTGTTTTTTTTTTGTTTTTTATTGAAACATATTTAATATTGTCAAAACATACAATCTGACGACATGATCTTGGCCTTTTTGAGAAATGATGACGAGTCTTATTCAACAGTCGTGATGGTGAAGCTGACATTATATTAGAGTCGAGACCAATCTCCCAAAAACTTTGTTTTTCACTTTTTAACATTCACATCTTGCATCTCCTGACAGTTATACCACTGTCTGTTGGGCCTTCAAGGTAGACTTTTCATCTGCAAAAAAAAATAGTAGGAAGGAGTAGGAAGTGAAGTGATGCGAGGACTGCTGAAGAGTGAGACGCCGACAGAGAATCTATCCTGTGAATTCACCTAATTTATGGCCACATTTATTGTGGCAAAAGGCCTTGTGACACACACTGATTGTAGACAGATATGTAGGTGTGTGTGTACACACTTGCACATGCAGCCACAAGAAAAAATGAGGTTATCTGACTGTGTCAGCCCCCCTCATCTTTTCTCTCCTCTACCTGGTCTCTCTCCTCATTTATCTGTCTGCAATCTACTCCCTCGCCCCATCTCATAAACCTTTTGAGTTTCTGTTTTGCATTGCAGAGCTCACATAAAAAAGAAAATATATTTAGGTGAACAATAATATGTCCCTTTGGGTGAGTAATAATATATGTAAGGATGAATACAACTGTTCTGCCGAAACAGGCTCGGTGGAGAATATATCTTGTTTAATTAATTTTGTATTGTTCTGATATGAGTGTGGACACTGCAGTATATTGCTGGTGCAGTGAAATTATGTAGAGGTCAACACTGAAAGTTGTCAGAGGGCAAAGAGACACTATGCGTGACGAAGCTGTGGGAATGACTCTGCAAAAGCTCTCTTCTTTCCTTCTCCCTCCACTGTCTCTGACCTTGTTTACCCTCTGCACTGGTTTGTGGTGTTAATACTTTCTTGTCAAATGCCTTGTTAAACAGGCTGCAGGTTATAGTCACTAACTGGCTGATGATTGGCAATTTTATATGGTTGACTGGAAAAAGACAAAAAAAAAGATTTTTACAGTAGCCTCCATCAAATAGCTGACATTGATTGCCTTTTCTTCATCTTGTAGTTGCGAATATCTTTGCTCTCACATATCTGCTGTCTGACTTGATCACAGGTGTTCCAGAAACTGTAAATTTTTTATTCAGCTTTGTCCCAGCTCTCACATCCTTATCACTACCTTGTGTCACCACTATTTAACTTGTTAAATTGCCATCTTGTTTTATTACTAACCAATTTTATCCTTTATCATTGTTTCCCTCCCTCTCTGTCTTATAGCTTATGAACTTCACCCCACATTCCTTTATCTATACTTGTCAGTATTTTTCCTCTCGACCCTTCTGTTCACTTTAAATACATATGCTGCTCTCTCTCTGTTATATTTTGTCTCCCTGACTTGATCTCTCCCTCTCAAACCCTTTTTTTTGTGCTGCGCTCTCCTGCCTCCTGCTGTGTGTGTGCTTTTTCTGTCAATTTTCTCCATGTTTAAACACCCATTTGCAAGCCATTATTAAATGATTGGAATCATGGGGTGTATGTTAGTGTGGAGTGGAGGTTAGGTGGTGTGCAGTGGTACCCAGATCACCTTGAGAATTCAATTATATACACATTCCATTCGGTTAAAAAGCACAGACATATACACACACACACGCAGACACACACACACTCTCACTGTGTCCTGTCTAGTATTGCAGACTCCAGTGCAGAGAAATTTCGCCCAGTGGGATCGATCTCTGGACGGGCGTTATTGGATTTCTCAGATGTGTTCCAACGCTCTTAAAGGTCACCGCTAGAATGAATGCCACCGACACTACATCACCAAACAGGTCTATCTTTTTGTGTGTTTGTGTGAGTGTGTGTGTGTGTGTGTGAGAGAAGAAAGATGTTTTTTGTCTTTAATATGAGCATTTGTTAACATTTTTAACATCCTTGTGAAAAACGTTTTAAAGCACAATATATGGTAGTTAGCACAGATTTGTAGCATCACTTTAGCTTGTTTTTGATGAGCATGGCACTCTGAGAAGGATCTCCATCTCTTATATAGTAAACAAATAAGAACAGAAATATTTTTAGGTAGGCAATTGAATATCAGTGGGTTTACAGCCTAGTACATCTCTATGTGAGTCTTTTTCTCCTGTTTTGAATTCACTCACCGGGCTTCCCTTGCCATTGTGGTTGCGTGAGAATGGATAGAAAGCACCCAGCTGCATCCAGCGAAGACACATTTCATACTCAGCTTCATAAAAGAACCCACATATGTCTGCTCCAGTCTGAAAGAGAGTGACAGACAAAAAAAACTTAGTGGATCTGTGTGTCTAAGATGGACAGAAAAACAAAATGTAGCCACAAGCTGCAGGTGTGACTACAATAAACGCCCTGCAGCCACATGAACTGGGGTCACTCCAACTTTTGTCACAAGCATCATGTTCCTGAAGTGTCCTTGAGCATGACACCAGCCCAAGTGAGGGATGCTGATGTGTGTCTAACCCTGGGGCTAGGTTGTGGGCATGTAAATGATTTTCCATACAGGGATCGATAAGGTGTCGGATTAAAATGATTATTATTAGACACACTGAGGGGATCAAACAGGACAGAGGGACAAAGAAAGACAGAAATGCCGACACAAGAGGTGAAAACGCAAAGACGGAGAGAACAAGCACAACAATGACTTCTCAATTAAAAATAAATCTGTATAGGTCATGACAGATAAGCACAAGGCCTCTTGGTTGAGTTGGGGCTTGTAATGACACGCTTCACGTATCTTAAGATGTCCTTTTGATCAAAGTGTCTAGCAAACAAAATAACATCACTCGGGCTGCTGTAATCTACTTAGAGAGGACAAGGTCACATCAATGAGATTATGCCTTGTCAAAAACAAGATCAGATGATGATACTTACGTAAGGGATGCCAAACAGACTGAACTCCATCATGCCTGCAGAACAAAGGAAAAAGGGGAGTTATGCCAAATGAAAGATTCCTTTTTTTTCCATTTCAGTTACACATTTAGCAAACTCCCAATTTTAACAACTGTGCAAGACCCTTATATTGTCAGATTACTGATTACAATGCAGACTATCATCACAAAATTGTAAGTGCTAATGTTTAACATTATGGTCTTATATACCTATAATGGATTTGTAAAGCTGATCCCATCTGGCAGCATTGTCTCCCAGCCAATGTCCAGCCCATTTTCCACTGGAGGGATAAGTGGACCTTGTCACCACTATACCTCTCTTCCCCGTCACATCCAGCAGAGCACTGTACAGAGAGAGATTTGTCTTTAATATAGAAATAACACACACAAACTAGCTACGAGCAGAATGTTAAAGATTCTTTTTCCACTTAAATAAAGTATGTTCATTCTAGAAACAAATTAACTAACTAATTGTGATTGTAAAATTCCACATGGTGCTAAATTGAAATCATTTCTAAGCTAAAGCAACTGGACCCAAAGGGCCGGTGGTGCAGAGCATCCCCAGGCCCTTCTGACGCTAACACTGCAATCTGGCCTCCCTGTGGTGAGAAGAAAATTTTACTACAAGGACCAATGAAGTTTCACATTGGTGATTATTATCATAAAGATTTGATGAGACCATATTTCTGTGGAAAGCTGGAACATATCAGTTATGCATCTCCTGTGGCTCTGTTTTCTTCCTGGGTGTGTTTTGCAGTGATAGGTCCTACTTATCCTTCTTCTCTTTTCTCCTCAATTACATTTCTATTCAGATTAAGGGGGGTGGTGATTATTAGGTGAATTTATATCCTTTCTAATCAAGTTTGGACAATGCTGACATATTTTTTGTAGAATCCTCCCCATCTGCCAACAAATATTTCCCATTAGCTGTGTGTAAAATATCCCATTAGCTTGAATATCTGCCATCTGCGTTAGTTTGTTTGGATGTGTATGTATATCCACTTACTCATAGGTAGGCTTGGTGTGGGACCAGCCGTAGAGGTTATGGACATCATAGTGTCTGACTTTCTTTCCATCACTGAGTATCTGCTCACTGTTCATGCACAAAGTCTTGTGGTTTAAGCCAAGATGTTTGGACTCCAAGGCTGTTTGAAGTGCACACATACAGAATTTTTAAAGGCATATACTTCTGTTGATATTTCAGATTAATGACCACATTATAATATTAGGACAAAACAAAAAAAACGATTGTATCTTACGTGGCATGTATGGAGGGTTCTCCAGAAGTGGATTACCAAGACACTTTCCTCCAACTGTGCCATGGACAAAACTGGCAGGTTCATTCATATCCTACAGATCACAACAAAGATTTGAATATGGAAATTAAAGGAGATGCAAAACTAAGTCATTTTATTAGGATTGTTTTCTTCAGGCCACTTACAATCCAGAGACCATCAAACTTCATGGTTTTCGTATAGAAATCAAGGATTTCTTGACGCCACCAACTTGCTGTTGTGTTGCGGAAGAAGTCTGGGAAAGCAGTGTAAGACCTGTAGAGCTGTAAATGGGACAATGAGGTGATCAGGAAATCCTTAATGTAGTAGTGTACTTCCTTAATATGGCAGCAGGGACAGGTTGACATTCTGTGTACCAGTAGTTTGAACGATTAAACATATTGTTGTCAGACATTAGGGGGTATTATCTGTCAGTGAAGTAAAATTGGAAAGTAATGTACCTCTACTTGTGTATCCCAGTCCAGAGATTCATTCACTGTGACGTTGGGATAATCTGGCCAGACCTGCAAAACAAACATTACGCATCATTCCACACATTAAGCAAAAGTTATCATTGTTCACAGTAGTTTCAGTCTGTTTTAATCAACATATGTAAGTGTATTTTTCCACTTGTTTGCTTGGCTGTCCATTCCCTCTTACCTTCCCCCACACAATGTCGTTACTGATGGATTTTGGCCATTTGATGAAGACATCTGCTGCTTGACCTCTATCAAAGGCAGGATAGACTGTCTCATTGCCTGAGATGGCTGGATCCTGTAATTAAATACACACAGTGTTTGTGTATTTAATAGAAGAGAAACATCCAGAATTCATTTAGTTATACTTTAAGATTTACATATCTTTACATGTGGTCAGTTACATAACCACACCCCTTGTAGTCGTTGAGTATTTAATCATGTGACTTTATCAGTAATTCGGTAATATTTAATGTAATGTCACTTACCAGAATGAAGATGAACCTCATGCCCTCACTTCTCATGCTGTCAACCAGAGCAGGCAGCTGCTGGAACTGTGAGTCCAGGACAAAGTCCAGCTGACGTTCCATGTAGTCAATGTCTGCATACTGAACATCCTGGAGAAGATTTTTTTTAATTACAAATATTAGGCAGAGTGAGGCAGAAAGGAGCCTTTGTGCTTTATACTTCCAGAAAAACAAAATCATACTTTCTTAGTATATGCATCCCTTTAGGATGACCATTGACTATTTATATTGACGATTGAAATCTAAATGAATTAGCTTTCTCATCTTTAGTTAAAATCAATAAAACACCTGCTGATTTTGATATAAAGATGTCATACCAACAAATATGAGAGATTTATGTATGAGATATGAGAAAAAAAAGACTTTTAATTTACTTCTGGCTCTTGTGTCTTCTGGCAAAGTCAAACCTTCTTCTGTTTTTGCTACCTGGTGTGTCTGTGGCAGTTTAAGGTTGATCTGTACAGCTAGCTGATGCACAGCCTTTGTAAAAATCTGCATTTTCTGATTCTTTTATTCCAGTTAATGATGCAGGATACTTTATGGCTGGTGTCAGCTCCTTGCTGGTTAGAGCTTCATAGAAGCATATTCCTGAAATCACGTGATTATTGATGGAAATTCTTATTTTCGGTTCTGCGTGATAAAGAGGAGGGGATTCTGAGGTCTGTTTCTGTGTGGGACGTCTTGCCATGTTTAGACACAGCACTGTCACAGGTACTTATAGTGTTTGACAAAAACGTTATTCAAAAGTGAAGCCAATATTTCACTGTCCGAGATACTGTTTCTGATACGAATCAAAATATCTAGAGGCAGAAAAACAGACCACAGGATGGATTTAAAATGAAATTAGAGGCCACATTGCATTAGTTTAAACTGAATGCATCCAGAGTAATCTGTGAAGTCAGTGTCTCCATTTTGCTTCATTCCAATAACATTTATCTAATTTTGTTTTATGTAGTTATTGTTCGCGTGCAGTGAACCTTTTTGTAAAAATACTGTGAGAGATACTGTGTTGGATTTAACTCAGTCTATTCAGCTGAGTGCATGTTTCTGTATTGTCCAATGTCCAATAGCATCTATCAAATTGTGTTCAGATGAGAGCAATATTACATCCTGTGATATTATGTAATAAATGATGGCCAGTTCCCATATGAGGTTTGATATTTGTCAATCACAAGTACACCCCAAATGAATCATTTACAATAATTAAATAAACTTGTGAGCATTCCTAATTCTTTCCACTTTCTGGTCTTGTTGAGTCTGTTCTATTCTGTACATCTTAAAAAAGTCCTTGTCTAGTCACTTACATAGGGTATACCCGCTGCTTTCATGTCTCTGTATAGATCCGCTATCTCTTGGTCATTGGTGTAACCATAGCGACAGAGTTGGAACCCAAGAGACCAATAGGCAGGTAGAACAGGTCGTCCAATCAGCTGTTAAGAAGAAAAACAAACAAGGAAGTCAAAACAGTTCAGCACGGAAAAAAAAAGTTATTTTGCAGGAAAACGGGACAGTGTCCATAAAGTGTTTGTTTGATCGTGTATGTGTGTGTGTTTAGATTGGCTAAATGAGAGAGCGCAATGAAGCGAGGAACTCCCAGCTGCTGCAGTCCATCAACAGCGGCCCAGGGCCAGACACAAAACACACACACACACACACGCCTAGGAACACACACGGATGCACACAGCTACACACACAAACAAACCAGAAATCCAAGACGACTTACTGCAGTGTACTCCTGCACCACCATCTCAGGCGTAGGTCCCAGGACCATGTAGAAATCCAGGATGCCTCCCAGAGTTCGGTAGGTTAAAGCTGGAGATGGCTGGAAAGTCACATCTGGGAACAGAGCAAATGAGACATTTATGTCCATTAAAAATTAATATCAACAAGTGTACGTGTTAACTTACTGTGTTGCATGTGTCTGTTTCAGTACAAGGGTAAGTTAATGTTAATCCACTGATGAAAAAGATTTAGAATGACACTGGAACTGAATGAGCAAATCACCTCTGTTTTGCAAAGTGATAAATGTATAGATATAGCAGTGTGTGTGTGTGTGTATCAGTATGTGACGCATGATCATTTTTCTTTGGTTTTAGAGTAGAGTGTGAATTGCTGTTCAGTATGCAAATATATACAAGTGGTGATGAGGAGACAGTGCACATTGCGCTGTGCTGGCCTTATATAAGACTCCCTGTCAAAGGGCATGTGCTCAAAACATGGAAAATGGTTTTACTTATTAATACATAAATACTAACTGCATAAGTAATTGATTGTGATAATGTGTATGTGTGTGTGAGGGCAGTTGGTTGCATTTGCATATGGTGTTTGTGCTGGTAATGCATATGGATGCACAGGACAGTATGTGACTTGTGTATGTGTGTGTCTCATCTCTCACCCATGGCATTGCTGTTTAGCAACAGCACACCGTGAGCGTCGGTGGTGGTCTCAAGGCCCATATAGAAAGGATGCACTCCATAGCAATTCATCTTGTACTGCAGCAGACACAGAGAATGAAAATCAAAGGGAAAGTGTGAGATAGGAGAAGTCGGTTAAAGAATTGGTCTGTTCTGCGGCTTGTACAAATGTTGGCTTGTTTATTCATGAACATTTTTCTTTACACCTGACAGGGCATTTCTCATTTTATTTATAAGTGTGATGTAACACTACCACTAGAGGCTTTGTCCCAGCACCGTCAACATTCAGAAGGAGATAACAATCCTTATACAACATACATCACACAACAGTCCTGTGAGCAAATTAATGTGCAATGTGACTAAAACAGTTATGTTTAGAAAAACTTCCTATGTTGGATATCGCGCCCAATAGTGTCACCAGTTCTCCCAAAACTTTAAATTAGGCTGTAAACTGGCCTGAGTTTGAGCACATCAACAGAGAGCAGGAAGGTTATTTGGGGATTAGAGCTGCTGTCGGGTGCTATAACAAAATCAGGAAGTCTTAAATGTAGCATAGAGAACATTAAAATTAATGACAAAACTGTAGCTCAGTGGTTCTCATATCAACTTGGCAACTTATTAACAGTGCAGAGCTTTGGTGCTTTATCAAAAGTTTATGGTTTTGAACAGCTTGTCTAATCAATTCACTGTGTGTATGTGACATTTTATCACATGTTAATAAACATCAGTCTGTTGCAGATGGAGCCGATGTTTTTCATTTGCTTGCATTGATTTTCCTACATGTACATACATTAGTGTGCTTCAGTAATTATGATTATGGAACAATATATAGTTCTTCAGTTTCACCGTGTGAACTTGACAACAATTGTTTCTTCTGTAACTACTGAGATGGTCCCACTGTTGTCTTTAATGTTTGGATGAGATGGGACTTGACAGACGGGGTGATGAGAAACAGATAGTAAGGTGGAAGGGGACAAAAAGTCTGCCACTTTAAGACATCCCTGTCCTGTGAGGAAACTCATTGGTGCACCACACTCCATCAGCCTCCTGCATAAGAAGTTGTTAAACTGTAATGTAAAGGCTCTGAGGACCGGCTCTGTCTTCCTGTCATCTTTGTATGAATGTGTGCTTCTCTTGCTGTGTGTGTCCTTGACACCTTGTTTACATGGTGAGATGGACTCAAGGAGGAGGAAAGTCATCAACTCTTCCAAAGTTTTCTAACAACAAGTGACAGTCAGTGACAGCGTCCTCTCCGTCGCTTCCTGTTGTTCTTTCTTGACGCATACTTGGTGCATTTACATTTAATGTAATAGTGTCACCATGTATACTCTTCTGAAAAATGGGATTTAGATTAAACAATTTTTTTGGCAGCTTTATAAAATGTTCTATTTATATTCTCCTTCATTTTCTATGGAGCACAGTCCTGTTAATGACTGAAGGTTCAATTTTCTCTTAACTATCAAGAATTCACCTCAAATCACTTTACTTTATCATGCTGCACTTGTGTATCCTCCAAAACAAACAAGTATAGAATCAGCATTTTACATTCAAGGCATTCAGGTTCTGAAATTACTTCTATTTAATTTAATTGGTTAATATCTTGTGTTGTCATTTGTTTTTCTTTGAATACAACCATTTCCATTCAACACTTCAGAAGGTTTCAGCTGTTGTTGCCTGAATCTTGCAGCCATCAATACTTCATAGATCTTTTGTTACACCCTAACTTTCTTTTCAGTGTCTATACTGGTTAGCCGGCTCTTTTTTCTTTTTTAAACTGACTGACATTCAAAGAAGAATTATTACTCTCCCTGTCTTTGTAAGTTACAACTCTATACTATTGACTGGTAGTTTGGGGTCACAGAATAGTAGAGAACATCAGACACTTTCTACAGATTTTAATGACAACTCTAGAGGAAATTACTGGGTTTTTATGATAAAAAAAACAAAACAAAACAAAAAAAAAACATAAAATAACTTATTATTATTATTATTTTGAAGCATATGGAACAAACAGGACTTAAAAAGTGGATTGTAAAGTTATTTAAATCTTTAAATATTTTGGGTAAAAGTTAATGCTTTCCAGTGTATAATACAAACTCTGACTTATTTGCAATTAGGTATTAATAAAAAAGTTCATGTCGCAAACCCCTATCTACAGTGTTATCTGGTTTAAAATTAGTTCATGTCGTCCTGTCTCCTCATCCACTAATGCTCTTCTGTCTGCCCCCCCCAACTCTTATCCCTTTGCTCTCCCCAGGGCCCCATAACATTCATCTGAACCCCATGGAGCGGCCCTGACAGCTCAGCAATTAGGCTTCATAATGCTGATGCATGTGGAAACCTCATCTTGTCTGGCCTTGACACCGGTAGAGAAAACATGATGACATTCTATAACAACCATTCATATCAACACCGTGTCATCAAAGTGCCACGTGCGCCAGGATGGCAAGTTTACATACAGTGCAAGGTGGAAGGTTGTTTACAAGTCACCTCGGCAGTCTCTGGAGGGTACGATGTGAAAAACATTCAGTGAGTGGTGCTTTTGTTATATATGCCACAACAGGAACAAAAATGGTTTTGATGGAACATGTCGTTGCTTTAAAAAACAGTTTGCTGCTGTAAACAATAATTTACTTCAATGTCAAATTTTCTTCATGGATGCCATTAGTGTCAGATAATCCTTCAAGGTAAATGTTATGCTAGTACAGTACAGTAGTATAGTATGTATGAAAACGCCATGTGCTTCAGTGTGATACTTACGCCAGGAGGCTGGTCCTTGGAGAACATACCCCAGGTGTGATAGTTTAGATCATGTTTAAAGGTGGGATGCTCGGTCTCTCCAAAGCCGTAGACAAACTCTGATGACAGTCGAGTTGACACTTGGATGAACATGTCTGAGAAGGTAAAACCTGGTACAGAGGAGTCCCAACTGAGAAAAGTGACAGAGGATTAAATCAATGAGAGAGAGAGCAAGAGAGAGAGAGATGGAGGAAAAGAGGGAATTACATTATTGTCAAAGGGAGTTATTCACAATATGTTAGACACAAATAAGCATAATAACCCTAAGGAACTGCAGGCATCCCTTCAGCATACTTCATAAATTTTAATTAGTAAAAATTCAACTGACACTTCTAAAAAAAAAAAAAAACCAAGACAGGAGAGGCTTAACTCTAAAATAATGTCACCCTTGCTTTAAGATATGTTTGGAAAAGACTCTTCCGACGCTTCATGTGACATTGTGACATCGTCGTGACTGCTGAACAAAAGGAAGCTACTTTAAGCGCTGATACACCGGGCAGCTTTTCTGAGCGTATCTGATTGGGTAACAGTGCCAGAGGAGTTGACTCAGCATCATTACTTTTATCTCACTGGGGAAAATAAAGGTTCTTGCAGGGAAATTGTTGAAATAAATTTTTATCCAATTTCTCATTTTATTGCTTGATAATAGGAGCATCTACAGCATACTGCCCAAAACTGGCCAGTGAGTGACTGCCCTATAGCAACTACTTTAATGAGAAAAAAAAAAATCACATTGTACTTTTGAAAGCACCGGATTCATATTCAGGCCAACAAACAATGTACCCAAATTACATAATAACAATTAATCCAAAACGAATTTCTGAAAGATCTAGAACACAAAACAACTAAAATAAGCCTGTCTGAACCAGTTTTATAACTGAAATACTCACATCTTGGTTCCTGTGCTTTTTCTTATGACCTGGATGCCAAATGGGTTCTTGGTAATAAGGACCTTGTAAAGTCTCTTGGTCTCATCAGTCTCAGGAGTTGTAGGAACTGACAGAGGCACTGGGACCTCGTAACGATCTGTGGTTGGGTCCCAAATCTGGACAGAGAAGGTAATATTAGTTAGAAAATGTGTTTTGTTTAGTGTAAGGGAAGATATTGACACACACACAAATATGCAAGATCCAGCATTAGTGCCTCCAGAAATAAACAAACACCTTGAATTGCAGCATGACCCCAGTGTGGTAACGGATCTCAACACGGAGGTTGTCTATGTCCGGTGAGCCTGGCCGATCACTGCTCCTGTACTTCTTGTTGCGAGTGATATCAACTGTTATGCCTGAGCTGGTTTCTTTGACATTTGTAGCACCATATCCATAGTCTTTTGGATAGTAGCACCATGGGACACGTTCCAAATTGCTTGGCTGCATAAGGGAAAGAAAGGAAAGTTCAGGGATTTGCAGACAGTAGCTATACAGTGGATGCTTATGAACATCATCAGAGTCACTTCTCACCTGCCAGATGCAGCCTCTGGCCTTGCACTTAGCTTCATCTGCATGTTCCTCTGGATGGCAGTCAAAGCGCTCGGGCTCTGCCTCCAGTTCCCACTGCACTAGATAGGTCTCACCCAGGGTCAGGGAGAGGCCCTTCAGAGTCATTACCTGAGGAAAAGAGAGGAGAATGCAGTGATTATTGATCTGATGCCACTGTGCTAACATTCTTCCCAAGTCATCTTGGAGTGAACAACCTACTTATGCAAGTAAGCACAGACATGCTTGTTTGAGACAGAATGTGTGCCTGACGTTGCGTGTGCTATCAATTAAGACACAGCTGTTAATTTCCCTCGCTGTTTCAACAGCCTCTGCCGGGAATTATGAGTCATTCTCGCAACAAATCTTGGGTAGCCCCCTTTCGCTACAGTCACCATCTGATACATCCTCAGCTGTAAGAGGACATACAGGAAATGTCCCTTTTTTTCCTACGGTCTTTTGATATTGTAATCGTGCTTCAGCAAGTTTGTTGTGTAAAATGAATTATGCAAGACAAATAAGCACACAAGAATTTGTATTTAGAAAGAAAAAAAAGAGACTGGGAAAAAGAACAGGGAGAAAGATAAATAAAGTAATTGAGGAGAGGTTAGGAAGAAATTAACTTGAAGAAGAAGAGAAAGGAAGGAAGAAAGTAATAAAAAGAAGCCACAGGAACTGCAAGAGAGCCCTTTTATGGTCACAGTACAACAATATAGAAAACAGTAAAGCTATAGAAAATGCAGGAGCTGATTTTAAAAAAAAAAAACAGCTTAAGGCTCTGAAGTCGAAAAGGAAATACAATACAACAAGCCCATGTGACTTGTGTTTTGTAAAGTGCTGCTCTATTTAAGTGTATATTGAACTAATGATGTTTGGCGGCTGTAAGCTATATTCAAGGCCCAGTCCAACAAGGCATATTAAGACTGATGGACATGGCAAGCCAGAGTTTAGGTTTAACAGCACATTTACCCTTCACCCCCAGGACATGATTACCGCTGAGAGTCATTTGACAAATGCACGCTTGTGTGTGTGTGACCAGAGAGACCTTGAAGATCTACACAGGCGTTACATTGGCTGCACAGACACAAACACATGCACACGCAAATCTCTGTGGTATTACTTAACTGGACCTCTTGACATTTTATAGACTCTTGCTTTTTGCTCATAACCCTGGGCACCTACTTTAGAGTCATTTTTTTTAGTCATTCTCACTTTCTCTTTCGCTTTTTCACATACACACACACGTACACACTCCAAAGAAGATTTTACGATCCTCACCTAATGTAAATTGTTATCATTTCTTATACTTAGAGGCTAACCTTGGGATGAACGGTAATAGTTTCCTTCCTGGTCTTATTGAAATAAATTGCAGATACCTACAAGGGTAGCCACTGCAGAACACATCCACCCTCCATCTGTCCAGCAAAGTTATTCCAGACAAAATGGAAGCACTTTTATGGGAGTTTTTCATTTGTAATGACTGTGCTATGTTTATTATTTGATTGTTTATGAATTCTTAAGTACTACTACAACCCACAAACAATAGACAGCTTTTACATATACAGTGAGTCTTCCTCAAATGTAGGCAACTTATCAGGGATGCTGATTAAAAGCCAAAAAAGTATTTAGCATTTTTTTCATGGCAATTTTTGGCAACTGGTCTGGTCTCCATTGACTTAGAAATATGTATCAGTGCTGGTAATGAGTGTGTGATATGTTATTGTGGTATCCATGTGATTCTGTGTGTTTACCTTCTTGGTTGGATTGTACTCTATGTTGGCACCGGGCACCACTGTGGTAGAGTTATGTCCTCCAGAGCTAACATGAGTCACAGAGATAGACACAGGTGAAAGCGGCACCCCGAGGACGACAATGTTATCAAACCTAATGTTGTTTGGTTCCTTGTAGCCAGCGTGGGTCACCTGCATTGTCAGTACCCCCTATCAGACAGAAAAGAAACTGTTGAGTACATTAAAATTATTGCATACTTTTCAATTAATTCTGTTGAAGCTATTTTATGACAGTAACAGCCACCTTATAAACTCCCCAACTTAATGTTCATCAGTCAAACAGCTGTTCTTATAGATTTCCTTTCTGGTTACTTCACTCCAGTGCAAAGCTCAAGTGCAGGAAGAACATCACTGCCATACATTTAACATGCAAGGCAACTCTCAATGATGTGTGAAGTAGGAACATGGGGTTCTTGATCCAACAAAGCTTCAGCAGTGCAACATGGATCAATAATTCCTGATTATCTGGACTGGGAAAGTCAAAAGTCTCTGATGGTTCTGAACTCTGAACTTGAGTTTAGATCAGAAAGAAAGTGTGGGCTGGATTTGAAAGATGGATAGGTACAGATGCATGCAAGTAAAACTTACATAGATAGCAGAGAACTTGTAGTGGATGTAGTTGCCTGTTTCAACAGTTTCTGTAAAAGAACAAGCAGATGTTAGTGTTTCTCACCTGTGGGAGACATCTGAAATACAGTAAATGTGTGAGCTGACTGAAAGTGTTTACACATTAGCAATGACTCATGTGAATCTTTCTTTGAGAAGATAGGAGCTCTCACTAGATACTCATAGAAGACTGCCCATAATTAACGGTAATAACTGTATGATGCAGATGATCCTGCATCACACCCACCAACATATTTGTACACAGACAAACAAAGAGACACAAAATGAGTAAAAGCAACAATACCTCTGGAATCTCCATCATCCCAGAATAGTTCCCCTGCTGCTTGGTTGTTGTCATCAAGAGCAACGATTAAGCCCATTGGGTTACGCCGACTACAATTCAATGAATCAAATGGCTATTGAACACATTTGTGCATGTGAATTACAGTGAATATAACTAAAAACAATGTTCTTTGTAATTACTATTTGTGATTGTGTGTGGGGATATGATGTTTTTATTTCCTATTGTGGATGTTCACCTGATTGCAAATTAACTCACTGTGGTGACAAAACACGTGAAATCAACATAGGTAGAGGCTGTTTTTTGAAGTTACGTTTATGGTAAAGAACGAGGGGATGTATTATGTCACTGAGTATCAGTCATAGGGATAGTGAGTGTGTGTGTATACCTGTACGTGGTGGTGACATTAGGGCTCTGTGTAGGGAGGATAGCACCACCTCTGATGTGTAAACCAAGCTTGTCAGCAGGTAGATACAACTCAACGGTCTGTCTACGGTGAGCCACACGCTCCATCTGATCGATGAGACAACAGGATTTTGTATGAACTCAATGAAAAATTCATCCATGTGATGCTCAATAGGCAAGACAGTCTCTGTAATGTTGTTCCCACAACATAATTAGAATTAGGATAAGACTGGGTTAGAAAAATTACCTATGGAGTTGGTATGAAATAAAATGCTATGTCTACAATATAGTTTGACCGTTTCTAATAAAACCACACAAAACTGAGAGTTACAGTGCTGTAAACTTACAGATATAAATGCTTTGTCAGCAAGAAATTCCACTCCTCAGGCTATGATTAATTGCATAAGTCTCATTGTATAAATATACCAAATAATCCAAAATGTGTTTTCATTTGCACTAGACTTTAAAGGGCTGTTTGTCCTGGTCCTATCTGACCAAACATTTTAGGATCCTCACATCATTGCACAGTCTTGTTCAGAGACATGGTTATCGCTCCAAAGTATTTTTCCACACTAAAGATAAGGTACTTCTGCTTTATGTTGCCATTTAATGCCAAAATTCCCCCAAAACTCTGTAACTTTCGTTCAGTATCTTTATATTCTGACATCTTAAAATACAAAAGGGTACTTTTCAAAGGAGACCAGGCTTATGACTGTAATCAAAAGGGTTGAACCCACAACCCTTTTTATGTTGGGTGTTGGGTTAAGTGTTACAAAAAAAGAAGTGGCTGAGTCACTTGAGAATGGTGTGAAACGATTTTTGACGTTATAATGATGAAATGTATGACCAGGCTATTCCGCTAAAAATATTTATTTAAGGAGAAGAGACAAATGTCTCCATGTTGCTCCTTCTCGTTTGTGTCTCTCTTTCTCTGTGCACCTTCCACTCATTTCTCTGAGGGCCAAGATAGAGCAGTTAATTTCTGATCCCCTTAGGACCAAATCCTCAGACCAGCCTAAAATAATTTAAAACTCTCTTCTCTCCATCTCCTCTCACTCTCCTTCTACCTACTTCCCTCTTCACGTCCTGTTATTCTCTCTTGCAGTGCTCTAATTCTTTTTTTATCCCATTTTCTTCCATTCCCACTGAGGGTGTGTGTATGTGTGTGTGTGCATGGACCATTTTTGCAGTACAGTACAGTATGGGCATGTGTGTGGGCTGGAGTTAGTGGAGCGTCTATAAGCAATTTCAGATCTTATCACCCCCTCATTGTCTGCCTTAAGGAGGTCTTCTCTTGCTTTGTCTTCTCTCCTTCTCCTCACTCTTGCCAAACTTCCCATCTTCCTACTTCTCTATATACAGTAATTGTCATCAGTCCCCTGCATTTCCTCTCCCACCCATCCAGTGTACTGTCCTTCTTCCTCCCATTACTTGCCCATCCCTCTGTTTTTCCATTATTTCTTGCCTCTGTAACTTGTTTTTCATGGTCATTTTCATGGTCATTTTCTCAATACCCCCACCCAACCCTCCTTTCTATCCTCCTACCCAGATAATCACTGGGGACCAAACGGGACAAGAGGCCGGCAGCAAGACAGCCAATCTAATCGTTCATCTGATCAGTAGGCGCTTTACATCACCACTGTGACGCCCAAATAAGGTCCCAAAGGAACTCAACACCTCTTTTATCTCTCTGTCAGAGAGATAGTCACTCTCCTCTCTTCCCTGTCCCCTCTTCCACTCTATCTTTGTCCTCACTCTCGCTCAGTCTTATCACCCTCGTCTCTCAGCCTCAAACAAAGAACTTGAGGCAAAGACTTTCATGTGATACATGCTCCTTGTGTATGTGTTAATTCCACTGTCGTGACATGATACTGATAAGCCCATGAGCAACTGCCTTTAGTGAATTCATGTTACAAATGAATTAGGTACACCTGTAGAATCTAATGCATTCTAATACAGTAGCCTCTGTTTAGTCGGTAATGTTCATTAAACTTGTAAAAATCCAGTTTTTTCTCTACATGAGAGAATTTTATGACCACTGTGACACAAAATAATGTTGCTAATTGATGAGTTGTGTTGTTTCTAAGAGAACATTTAGTAACTAAGAACTCAAACCAGTAAGAACTTAAAGAGTTGATGTGTTTGCTGTAAGTATGCGGATGTAAAGAAAAGTAAGACTATTAACCACTTTGCTTGTGACATGATCTTAAAAAGAGCAGTTACAAGTTCTTACCGTCTCATAGTCATACCACACAGCATCTGGAATGTATGCTCGCACCATGACCGTACCCTGCAGAAAAGAAAAAACATTGTCATGAAATGCAACCATATATGCCTCTTTCTGGTGACAACAAGCTTTGTGTTTTATGTAAAGTCATGTCTGTGTTTGATTTGTGTTTAATCGTACAAGGCTAAATATAAGGAGAGCAGTTACAAAAAGCTATAAAGTATATAAATCACTACAACTTCCTAATAAAAAAGAAGATAAAACATTCCCACTGAGGCCAGTTATTTTAAAACTACCTATCATCTGATATAAAGTTTTCACAAAGCCCTTGTGACATTTCAGTCTACAGTGCTATGATGCAACAGATGATGGAACAGACAGCATCAAGCGACCACTGATAGGTGACAGGCTTTGATGGCTTAAGGTGGCTGAAAGACAGGAGCAATCAATAGAGGAGCGCCTAGCCTTTGATAGCATTGTCACTACCCTGGTCTCTCTCTGACAGGGCAGAACAGAGGGAGAAAGGGAGATAAACAGAGTGCAGTGAAAGAAAGAACCAACTACAGATCCTTTTTTGTGGCCCACTGAGGTTTGTCATTAGGAACAAGAAAGAGGGGTGACAAGAAGGCAAGAAAAAATAAACAGCTAGGAGAATAGGGAATGGAAGATAATTACATAAAGGCAAATAAGAGCAATTCCGAACATAAAAAAAAACACGTATTAAACACTAAAAGGAGTAAAATGTGATGAGGAGGGATTGCCATAATAGTCTGCTAACTAAATTAAATGACTTAATGTCCTCTTCAGGGGCCAAATTCACAGTTTGAGGCAGATCACCTGTCACAACCGCTGCACAGCCTGTGGGATGACAGCTTAGGGAAATGGATGCTCCCCCTATACCTCGTTTTCTGGTGTCTGATTTGCTCACGGTGCCTATCACTCACCTTACTGACTAATGGGAAGGGACTACAGGACTTAGCATGGCTGCTAACTGTGATTGAGAGGGACAAGGCGTGAGGCCTGTATCCTAATTTGGAATACTGAGGCTCAGTTAGCCATAAGGTAAGATTTGATCAGATGGGGCAAAGATTCATACTGGCAGAATGATCAGATTGTAGCTGAGGTAGATAAGAGAAGGGAGAAAGAGGCACAGAGAGAGGGAGAGAGGCGATAGAGAGGGGGGGATGAGATGCGATGGGATCACAAGGGTGATTTGACAGCAGTTGATTAAGAGAATGCAGATGAGATAAGGGAGTCAACGTGTGATGAAAGGATCAGCTAAAAAAGAAAAAAGCAGAAATGGGTAAGAGGCACGAAGAGGGAAAGTGGAAGCATGGATGAAGACCAGAGGGGATGACAGAGCAGAGAGAGAAAGTGGGAGATCTCTCCCCAGTTTATCACAAAGATCAAGGTTAAAGCTTCGACTGATCTGAATGATAGAGCAGGATCATCATTAGAGAACGGGAGAGACAGGTGGACAGAGTGATAATCAGAGAGAGCAGTGAGTAAGGAAAATGACAGTAGGATGTAAAAGGCTGTTAAAGATCAACCCGTGACCGCACTCAAGTAACTGACACTATCTCAACATGTGGCCCTTCACAACCTGATGCATCTGTAGCAGCTCATAGCTCGTGTGTGGAATCACTTGCCTTCTTAACAGCTTAAACGGTGGTGCTGTCAGCGCCCCGCTACCACAAAAGATGAATATCCAGCCACATCGGGTCTGTCATTTGGAGATGATTTTTGTCAAATGGTAGAGCAGGTTTCCAAAACGCTCATGTCAATGTGCTATGCTGCGTTGCTATGTTAACCTTTCGACATTTTCAACAGTTTTCAGTTTAACATTTGAGACAAAGGCAAATTTCAAATAGATAGAAATGTTTTTTTTTTATTTATAAAACATCACACAGGTAGATTTAGGTGATTTAAGTGTATGATCCTTAATGTAAAACATTTACATTGATCAAAACACATTTATACCAGTTAATTATTGACCATAGCATCTGGGGGTTTTACGTGGGTTTGGTTAAACCCAGGTAAAAGTGTATTTGAGGTTTGTGATTTGTTTGAGATGTAAAATAGCATTTATCTGTAGTGAATGTAGTGTAAATGACTGGTTTCAAACATACGATTACTTGAGAATTGTAGAACTGAATGAATTCATGTCACCCAACAGGTTGATTCATGTCAGCCAGACCAGTGCAACATGGTAAGCAAATGTTTGACCTAATCCTTAAATGGGTTTATCTAATACACTGTAACTCATTTATGCCACTTCTGCACCACACAAGCAAAGTCATAATTTTCCTCCTTACAAATGCAGCTCTACTGCAGACATTTTGCTCTATTCAAATATCAGGGCACTTTGATACTGGGAACATTGCTTTTAAAGAGACAGCAAATGAGCACTTGGTCATAATTGATGCCAGCCTCCAACACACCCACTGATAATGGATTTATTTTTATCCTATCCTGTTTCCAACTACACTACACTTGAGCTCTGCCTCCGGCCTTGAAAGCACCCAAAGTAGGTGCACTTTTGACTGCTATTTGCATTTGTCTTGTCTTTCTGATTCAGAAAAGTAACACCAATAACCTTATGGTCATCTCAGGACATTTCAAACCCTGAGGCACTACAAGCATAAACCCTCCACTTCTTGTATCAGAAACTTTTCCACAATTGCACTTACTAAAGTTACTTTATCCCCAGCCCCACTATGAATCCAATTTGCTTTCTACTATTCTGTACTTCATGAGAGACCATGCTAAATTGCTTATTAATCAGGCCACTTTGACATGACCACAATCGCTGTGTATGCACATGACCAAGCGCACACATATACACATATGGTCAGGTGCACGCTTACACACATACTCAGACAAACATGCACAAACACATGCGTACGCACTTCTATCTACACTTCTAATCTGCTAGTAATGAGGTCAGTGCTCTCATTAGAGCTGAGAGAAAAGAAGGAGGATATGAAGGAGAAGAAAGAGGGATGAGAGGAGGGGAGGGCAACAAAGAAAATCCCATGTCATGTTTTCCCAGTGGAGGTCAGGGTGTGTGTGTGAGAGAGAGAATCTTCTGCAACATCGGCAAAAGACATCCCCCATGTAATATATGTACATTTGTACATGTACAGTGCATGCAGTTACATTATGTGTGTATTTTAAGAACCAAAACATATTCAAATATGTATATATCTATGTGTACAGTATTCTGGGATGTTTGTATGTGTATGTGTGTGTGTGTGTGTGTGTGTGCGTGCGTGGTAGCTTACCGGGTCCAGTACAGGTGTGATGAGCAGGTGTTTTCCCCAAAGGAACTGGCGGTCCACTTCCCAAGTGGCCTTGTCAGTGTAGAACCTCGAGAGAAAAAA
The DNA here is from genome assembly GCA_016801845.1 of Polydactylus sextarius. Taxonomy (NCBI): domain Eukaryota; kingdom Metazoa; phylum Chordata; class Actinopteri; family Polynemidae; genus Polydactylus; species Polydactylus sextarius. The sequence continues at coordinate 2,654,648 of CM028924.1, forward strand.
GATGGTGATGATATTTCACTCTGATCAGGATAAGTAAAACATTATTTAGATTTATAATTTAGATATATTGTGTAGAACTATCATGTCTTACATTACTCAGCTGGTAAATGTCCTATGTTGTTCTGTGACAACCTTTGAGACATTGTATGAATTAGTATGATTAACCTTATATTACCTCTGTTTAAACCTCTCATCATTCATATTTCATTCAAGACAGTCAAATGTAACCAAGTTAAACACTCTCACAGAGTAAAGCCTACAGCCTATGCAGCTCATAACATCATCTATTGCTGAGTGATTGGTTCTGACAATTAAACCTTCTCAGAAGCCCTTTTTATCTCCCAGTAATTGTTGCTGCTGCTGCCTTAATAAATGAAACATACAAACAAAATATTCTGCATGGATGTAAAAAGACATTACTTAGCGTATGTAACGAGGGAAACGATAACGTTTATGTTGGCGCAGGTTAGAGCTATGAAGTTGCGCTTGTATTGGCTAAATGGCACCTGAAGTTTGCAATAAGCTCCACGGTGATTGGTCTCAGTTTAAAACTAGTACCGTCCAATGATAGCCATGCAGGTGTTTAGCGCGGACTTTGTAATTAGATTTAGTCTGTAAATCGCTGTAATTATATGAGAAGGACGTGAGTTGCGGTCGCCTTTATGTCCGTGTTTATGGAGTAAATATCTGCGTCTTCAGCCACGTGTCCGACTGTTTGTCTTCAGGACGCGGAGCTGCAGTTCACCTGGACAGGGACGATTCAAGCTAAGTAAATGCTGCTGCGGCTGTTGCTGCTGCTGTGTTGCTTCTTCTGACATGATTCATTACAAGTTTTTAGCTCAACGCGGGTTGTGTTTGTTTGGCCTTGCCGGTGAAATATGTTGCTGTGGCTACATTGTTGTTTTCTCCTGCTGTGTCTTGTGTGTTGAGCATGAATTATTAGCATCTCTGTCTTGTGCATTCTTGCAGGTGATGCTGCAGGCTCCTGCTGGGTGTTCAGTGTTCGTGTTGCCATGCTGCTGAATGTATGTGTGTTAATGTGTAAACTATGTCTTTGTATTTGCAATTTTTGTATTCATTTGCAATGTGTGTGTGCTCATTTGCATCGGTTATTAACATAGAAGGTCCAAGTCTTGTTGTTAATGTCTTGGCTAAATTGGTTTTGGAAACATTTTCTTCTGTTTATTAATTGTTTGCAGTTTCCTCTTATATTCTACTTCATCCATGTTGTTTACCATGAAATACTTTTTTTATTATAAGGACAAATATAAACCAATGTATACTTTTGTTGCTGTTCTCTACTTCTTCTAGGCACATATTTGTGTAGATGGGTTCTGTTGTACGGCAGTGCTATTAGCGTCTCCAAATGTGCATCTGTGGCGCACTGTCACTGATGAGAAGGCTTTTGTAAGCAATCAAGAGGAAGTGTAACATGCTCTTACTTCACATAAGTCAAGTACATTAGTGTTTAGAATAGGATTGCTGTTAGTATTCTGCAGCGTGTTCAGCTGATGGAAGTCAGGATGTTGTCTGAGCTCCTCTCAGAGGAGAAGGGCTTTGCTCTACTGCAGGGAAAACTGCAACATGCTTGTTGCAGAGATTCAGGTTGAATGATCACGGTGTCTCTGGTGTCTTTGAAGGGTCTAATCTAGAGATGCACCGATATATCAGTATTGACCAATATTCCCTTTGTTGACTACAGTTGGTTTATCAGTAAATGAGATTGAAATTGCTCATGTCAGTGGCCGATGTTCTGGTTATAGACTCATACAGTAGTAGAAACAGTAGCAACACACGTGGCTTTTTTTTTTTCAAGAGAGAAACATATACTGGCTGTGTTGGAGTATCACAACGTTAGAGGAAGATAAAGTTATTAAAGTGTTTTTCATGAATTTGTACAAAATGTATGCTCATTTAATTCGATATTCAAAGTATTTAATAATATAACAACAAGCATTTAGCTGCCATTGGCCATTTACTTTAAACATCTGTATCTTATTGGTCCAGAATTTCTCCATCGGTACCCTGGTTTAATGCTCTTCCTGTTAAAACTTTTTTAGCTACGGAGCAACAGTTTTGTTTTGGAGGATTAGCTCTCTCAGCAAAATCCTCATCACAGTTTGTTGTGAAAGCTTCTTCAAATCTACAGGACTTTCCCACCAACTCTTGCTGCATATTTTATACAAATAGTCAATACCTTGGCACATGTTCCAAACTGGACTAAATGCTTTACACAGATTGGCTACTTCACATTCACCACTGTTGTGCTTGTTCCAGTGCTTATTTTCCATTGTTACTTCACGTTCATGTGTTTTGTCGAGGACAGATCAGATCTTAGCAAAATCATTGTTTGTACTTGGGTTTTTTTTGAGAGCTGCTTCAAACAGTAAAGGCTTTTCTGCCAAATTGTTCTGTGATATACAGACCCGATGGTATATTTACAATTTTTCTGAATGACTTACTCATGCATGACAGGACGTAAAACAGTCTCCCCTGTGGTGTGGGCTTTGTAGAAGAGCGTGTAGAGGTAAGGCAGGAGTGTGTAACGTATCGTCAGGTAGTGTTTAGAGCTCCTCACCAGTGTTGAATCAGCGCCATACACAGCTGGATCCTGGGGCTGGAGACAGGAGGATGGATTAAAGAGATGGGGTTGATGAATGAGCGAGTAGGAGGGGGTGAGAAAATAAAGATTTGTCTTTTATTCACAGGGGCAATCCTCAAGAGATGGGTGGATGAGAGAGAACCGTTTCAAACGAGCCAAGGAAGAAATTAGTGGAATATTGAGGAAGGGAGCAAAGGTGTGAACAGGAAGTAAAACAAGGAACTTTTTCAACATCAATTATTTGTTCATAATAAATATGTGAATATTAACCTTTATTTATCTGATTGAAATAGAAATGAACTCGATCTAGAACAAATCTAAAAGCAAATATAATAAAAAAGAATATTCAGTTTATTGTCATTGCAAAAATTGCAAAAATTGGTGGTGCTGAATCTGTTAGATCTGTTAGACAAAGAAAGCAAAAGAGAATTTGAGACAAAGAAATAAAAGGAAAGTCTGGGAGAAAGAAACAGAAGTATGATTTCATTACTATGATAGTGGAGAGTGAAAGGGTGATTAGCTGCCAATGCGGCGTGCTCCTCTCACATGGCTAATCATTTATGCCCTCGGCACCTCTGAGAGTGTGATTAGAAGTGTGTGTGTGTGTGTGTGTGTGTGTGTGTGTGTGTGTGTATGCACGTGTGATTGGACTGGTCTGTCTAACCATGTGATGAGAACCGTGATTAGGGCAAAGCAAAGGTCACATTTTAGCTGTTGTGTTTAGTGGAAATCGTACTTCAAATTCATCATCATCATGTCCCTGTCCTCCAGCAGCTACAGCCCTCACAACACATCCTCCAAAAACACACACACACACCTGGTAACCCCACCGTCCTGACCTTCATATTAACAGTCTAAGTGGTCAAACATATCAATACTGATGAATTATTATATAACTTTAACATTTTATATGTTGGGCCCTGATTAGCATGTCTGGCTACACCTACATCATTGCTTCACAAAACAGGAGCATTTCAAGCTACATTATTTTGTGAGTTTTTTTCAGGCTTAGAAAAGTGCAACTATCATATCAGTCGTGTTTGCTTACTGCAAAAACAATGACATTTTTCGGTCTCTGTTATTCTGGTCTTTTCTCTAAAATACAAAAGACTTGTCCAATTTCACAGAGAAACTCATTATCACACTTTTTCTGTGATAAAACACTAGGACAGACATCACATGACACAGCTGGAGCTGAGGATGTGCTGTGTGAGCGTGGAGAGATAACACTACCCATTCAAAGGTTAGTTAAGGGTCTAATGCCATATGGCACATCACACTATGGTAATTTAACATAATTTAGCATGATGTTATCATTTGCTAAAGAGTCAAATCTGAACCTTTCTGATTATCAGTCTGGGAGTGAGCTTGTGAGCTATGTTTTTACCTCAGGCTGAAATGTTACAATACCCAGGGCAGCTATAATGATATACAGCAGCTAACGTTCCCTGTGTTAAACCCAAAAATCAGATGTCCCACTGTTCACATTTTATAAAACAGTTGTGTCTGTCTGAGCTGGTGTGATGATAATCTCCATGGATACTGAGAGAAGTTCCTATTTTTATCCACTTGAGTTGGAGTTTATAGCACCTATACAATGTTAGGAAATGAAGAGTATACCCTGCAGCACTTTAGACCCAACAATGACTGTGTGATACATAAATCTAAAACTGACAGCGTAATATAAGAATTATAGAACAAAATGCCTTTGGAGTACCTTATAGCCCTGAGCGTTGTGGTTCCGACTAAAGGGATAGAAGGCTCCCACCTGCATCCAGCGACGACACAACTCCTCACTGGAGTCGTCAAAGAATCCACAAATGTCGGCTCCAATCTGAAACACATGAGGGGATCGCAGCTTGACATTTAGCCAGAACTGACAGTACATTTCTATCAGCATCTTAAATGTTGTAGTTGTTGTATAGGAGTCATACAGTTGACATGCCATTTCACATACTCTAAAGAAAAGGTGATGTGGATACCAATGTTTAAAATAAAATAAAGTAGCTCTATATTCCAAATGTCAATCTGAGCACTCTCAGAAAGAAACCAACAGCTGATTGTGTGAGTTAAACAAATCTCCTGTAGTGGTTTGAAACAAGAAAAAAAAGTGGCACTGATGTGATAACTGGCCACATATTTGTCTTTTAAAATGTCTTTCTTGATGTCTGCTCAATTTGGTCAAGATTTATTGACAGACAGTAGATGTGGGGAGTGATCTTTATTTACATTAATTGCACAATGCAGTCCAAGAAAGAGACTTCAGTCAAAGGCCAGTCCTTAGAGACTGCTTACTTTCTATTGTTTACTACTGTCTACATTCTACATTTTACAACAGACTGAATGGGAGGGAATCGATCCAAATCCCATTTATCCTGCTCACTCTCTTCCTCTGTGTGTGTGTGTGTGTGTGTGTGTGTGCACGCGTGCGTGCGTGCGTGTATGTGTGTGTGTGTGCGTTTGTTTGTTTGTGTGGACCAAAGAGTCTAAAATCTGCTTTACACAGTCCCACCAGGATGTAGCTGACATCTATGAGACCACCTGGCGTGCACAGCTTGAGGAGTGCGCGTGCGTTTTTTGTGTGTGTGTGCATTCAACTTCCTGCCATTCACACACACACACACACACACACACACACACAAGAGCTCGGTACAAAGAGCACCCAGGTACTTGACAAGCACTGTGTTTTCCCGGCGCTCCGTGCTTGACTGTGGCGATGTTCCTGCAAAGTGAACCGGTGTTCTTCTGGACATTTTAATGGATCTCATTCCACGCTCACTTCTTCTTGCCTGCGCCTCTGTCTTTATGCTTACGCCTGAACATAGATCTCAATTAGCGGCTGAATCTTCTTTTTAACAAAAGCAAACGAGAGAAACTTTGAATGCCAAGCACACTTTAAGATCTTCACATGTTTTCCTAAAATAAAATAAATGTATCTTTAATACAGTGTGAAGGGAATCTGAACTTCAAGTGAGATGTCAATTGATATTTGCCAAAAAATAAACCAAAATGTTCAGAGCTCTTGGTTGTTTATACTTTTTTGTGGTCGAATTAATAGGTAATTGAAATCAAAGCAAAAGGTTGTGGATGCACTAAAAATTACAAACATATTTCCTCTTAAATTACAAAGGCTTAAGATGGGTTTCAGTTAGAAGGTTGTGGATGAATTATATGCTGTGGTATGTAGAAAAAAAATTAAAAATTACTTGTTGCAGTCCTGTTGAGCCCTGTCAAGGCACCATTTTACTTTTCTATTGAAGTCTTATTTTAAGCACGACATGAACAGTATTTGCCCTTCTTTTGAAGGTTTGCTACTCACATAGGGAACCCCAAAGAGCCCAAACTCTAACATGCCAGGGATGGCCCATTTTATGTCGTTCCAGTTGGCAGCATTATCCCCCAGCCAGTGACCCGAATATTTTCCCACACCTGGGAAGGAGGAGCGGGTCAACATCAGGCTTCGATTTTTTCCAAATGCTTGCTGCATAGCTCTGGGAAAGAACAGAGGCAACAAGGAGAGAGAGAAACAGGTTATTAAGATTAACAAAAAGGACATGGGACAAAAGTGGGAAATTAACATCAACAGACATATACAAACATGCTTATAGAGTGGTGCTGGGTAGAGCAATATTAGATGAGGACAAAGCCAGTGTGGGTAGTGCTTTTCTTTTCTTACTGTACATTATTATTTTGTTTGATGAGGGAAATCGAAGCAACATTGATTTCCATGACAATACAGAAACCCTGATGATGTTTACAAAATGTGTCTCCTGCCAATAATATATTTTAATTAGTAGACAGAAGGAGAAAGTAGACAAAAGACTGACTTGTTTCAATACCAAAGGAGTGAGTCAGCAAATCAACTTCAGAAGACATGTAGACACACACAGACCATGTATACACAAGTATTTTCCTGGAGCATGTGGTATGTGCACAAAGTGCTTGTGACGTGTCATGTTTTACCTCCACCAACTTTCTTTATTCACATAATTTTATTGGCCAAAGAGAAGAAATGTAAAGTAGACATTTTGTTTATTAATACCTGCGGTGGATATGAATGTGAAATACCTTTCTGCATCTATATATCCAAGTTTATCAGTGGGATGTTTTGTAGCCAAATGTCATGGCAACCTTTTCAGATGTCACTCGGGATAAAACACACAAAGCCCAATGGGAACACTGTAATAATATCATGGCAAAAGGAGCTCTTATTCCTCTGTAGTCACTGTGCTGAGCAATGCTATGACTACATTCAACTAAAAGCGACATTTGAAAGGTTAGAAATGCATTTTATTTTAAAATGCATTAATTTAATTTTTATTTCATTGGCATCTAATGTGCATTTGAAAGCTAATGGTAGTAATGAATCAGGATCAAATAGCTGGTTTATATCCCAGTAAGTGTAATATTACATATATCTTCAGTAATACTGACATGAGATATGTGCATAACCTACTGGAAAAGTTGAATGTCATCAATTCTTTGAAGGTTCATTACTCTAGATTTGCTACTTTTTTACTTTTAACCTCAATATGTAATTTATCTTTGCATCTAAAGGTGTGTAATGCAGTAATGCTTTTTTGAGTTTTATGGTGTGTTATTTTCCTACAGCAAAAAACCCATTAGTGCAGGTGTGTGCTGTTTTCCCATACCATCGCCATTAGTGCAAATTAGAATTCTGGTAATGGATGCCAGCTTTATCCTTTTGTGAAATATGTAGCTTAGGGCTCAGTAAATGAATATATTCCTTTTAAAAGATAAACAAGGCTGCAGCATATACCTTTGTGACATTTAAGTGGTATGGATTTTGCTCAACAGTCACTCATGTGGGCTTGGACAACTTTCCCTGTCCTGACTGTTATATTTTGATGGTCTTTTGAAGGACAAAGCCAAAACTCTCATCTGCTGCTGCTTCTTTTTGAGTTGCTCTGTGCTTTGTTTTTATTTCAAATTATTTATTTCAAAAGCCATGTCTCAATAACTCAATTCTAAAGATGTGTTGTGTTTTTACATCATGCAGTACATTTTGAGTATGCCAGTGCCTCATTGCTCTGAACGTGTGACAGCAAATTGGCTTCTATATTGTAGCACAAGTTGGCTAACCTCCCTCTGCCATTGATTATGAACGCACTCACTTTTCAGTAGCCAGGACCATAGAGTAGCCATACAGACTGTGGACATCATAGTGGTTCCCCCAAGCCTGCTTGGCATCCATACACAGAGTCTTGCTGTACATCACTTCATCCAGAATCCCTGGAGAAGAGAAAATATAAAGGAGGCAAATGGATAGGATAAGATGAGAGGAAGCTTGGGGGGAATACAAAATATGGGAGAAAAAGAGAAAGAAGGGCACTGGGAGAACAGGAGACAGACATTGATATATACTGCAATAGAAAGTGGGAACAGTGAGGAAATGAGAGAGGAAGAGCAATGGAGGAAGAGGATGACTTAGGAGGAGTGCAATAAAAAGGTGGCACCAGGGGAGCATGCCTTTCTCAGTCATGATCATCCTGGCTGGGACACAGTCAGAATAAAAGACATGGAAGAAGAGTCATTTCCAAAAATTCTTCACCAGGGAGCCACTATTTTAGATGAGTTTTCCTCTGGACCTAAACTTACTTTATGAGCTATTGTGGCTAATTTATCAACTTGTGTGCAGCATTTGGGCTACATGCTGCTCGCCTGTGAACATCCTCTATTTCTTTATATTGTAGTGACTTTAAAGCATTATTTTCAGACTGTTATAAACTGTAGATTTATGACTTTATTATAAGGAAGGGAAAACAAGCACTGTGACTATGACAAAGAATTGAGACTCAACAATGTTTCCAAAGGACCACACATACTACAGAAACTAAAACTATATAAGAACAAGTATTCATGTTATTGTTGCACAGAACATGAAAAATGAAGCGTCTTACTTGGAGTGTAGGGAGGGTAGTTGAGGTTGTTATCGGGACAGCCGACAGTTGATCCTTTCTTGAAATTAGCCACCTCGTTCATGTCCTGCAAGAGAGTTCATCTCTTCAGAAAAGCACGATAATCATTTAAACAAAGTGTGGTGCATCCAGGAGAGTAATTACATGTAATTTTTTCCTGGTAAACATTAGTAATGAGTGAGCCAAATCAACATTTTCAGCAGAGGTAACATCAACAGTTTGAAATGAATTGAACCTGTTTTTTTTTGTGTGTGTGTGTGTGTCAACCTGTGTTCGGTGCTCTCTATTGCCTCTGTGTTTCAACTCTGCAGTAATTGTCACAGAAAATTACAAAAATGTAAACTCCATGTCCCTGTGAATGTATGTGTGTGTGTATGTGGCTACAGAGTAATGTCTATTTCAGAATTTCAGCTAATCAGTGAATGTACACCGTTCGTTTTATCTGTCTAAAATTAACTTACGATCCAGAGGGCATCGTGTTTGATCTCCTTGGTGAATCGCTGGTACTCATCAACCCACCAGTCGATGCAGCCTTGGCTGGTGTAATCTGGAAACACAGTCTCCCCTGGCCACACCTGAAAAAAAGAGAATATCAGATGGTGTGTTTTATAAGGACCTTTTAATAGTTTTGGAATGAAACACAAAGAACATTTGTTTGGCATCACTGTGTGAGCGTCCCCATGATCGGTATTCACTTCAGATTTTGTTTTGGAAAAGAACAATGTTACACTTTATTGACAGAATCTAATTAAAAACTCTCTCACTTTTCCTCTTCTTTTGTTTACTTTTAAACGTGTCAGTACCATGTCTTTATTAAGACAAGACTCTCATCTGCACAGTTCATGTAAAAGCCATGATGTGGGGCATGATCGACTAAAATAGCATAGGCGTTGTGAAAATGTCAAAGATTGGCTTGGAGATGTGGAAATGACAAAGAAAAGAGAACAGAAAGGAGTTGAAGTGAGGGTGGGGTGAGATTGGAGTGTGTGAGAGAGCAAAGGAGAAAAGGAATAGAGAGATGGATGAATTGAGGAAAAGAACAGAGGAAAGGAAAAATCGATAATGCAATAGAAATCTCTAGACGCGACTGTGTTGGAAGTCGTCCTTAATGACATGTATTGAGAAGAATGATTAGTCCGCAGAGAAAGGTAGAGATTTTGGGTGTGTGTGTGCATACGTGCATCGCTGTGTGCAAACTCTTTAGCACAGCAGATATTAAATCTCAAGGTTGCTCCACTGTAGCTATCTTTTACCTTTTTACCTTCACTGCCAATAACTTTACAACCCAGTGTGTTGCAAAGACATGAATCATGCTCATGTACGCTCACATGCACACACACACACACACACACACACACACACACCTACACCCACCCACACACACACACAGAAAGACACACACTAATTCACACACACAGATTTATAGGCAGATGTTTTTGGCAGCTGGTCAGAACTCCAAGGTCAGAGCTTATTGATAGTCTCTCGCATTTTCCATCTTTCTTTTTTCGATCATTTCTTCCTTCCTTCAACTCTAGATTTTGTCTCTGCAACGTCTGTAGCTGCTCACTAACAATGACACTCCAGTAAACACTTTTAACAAATTTGCTGGCATTTGTAGCTGCATATCTCACTCTATCTTTATGTCTATTTGTCTGTTTTTATAACCTTCTCTCCGTCTGCCTGCCTATCTATGTCATTACCTGTCTGTCTTCTTTTTCCTTTCCGTCTCTATCTGTTGTTCTGCCTGCCTTTTCTTCAAAGTGTTTTTCCATCTTCTGTCTGTCCCTTTTTTATGTATACCTGATAAACTGTCTTTTTGCCTCTTGTCTCTTACTACAGCTGACTTCCTGTGTACCACCCTGTCACTCTGCCACTCTGAAAGGCAGCCAGTCTTCCTCCACATGCCTTTTTTTTTTCTTAGCCTTTGTTTCTGTCTGTCATCCCTATGTTCCTTTTTTGTTTATTCCTATCCATTTTTGCTTCTGTGCTCTGAACACAAACTTTCATCTGTGTGAGCGAGTCTCAGCTATGATTTTTACTTGTGTGCTCAAACATACGGGCTCTAGCAGCGGAAGCTTTTGTGCTTATCTTTGTAAACAATTAACTATTTTAATAGCAGAATAAATACCAGCCTGTTGCAGTATTTCCTTCATCACTGACACAGCTACTGTAACCCCAGTGTTTTCATAACCAGGACACATACATTCATATGGAAATAAACTAGAATTAACTATAATCACTCACATGTGCACACAAACATAAAGCACAAACAACCTAGAATAGCTGCTAATATAAATAGATACACATGGATGCACATTTAGCCTGTTTTTTCCTCCTCTCTATCTCTCATATGCACACACATAGTTGCGTACCTAATCTGTGATGCGGTGACGCAGAACATTTTAAGATTAAATGCTAATGCAGAATCAATGCATATGTTTGACCTGTTATAAACACCATGAAAAAGTGATTAGCAAAGGGACTGGGCCTAATCATGTGTGTAATCAAAAGCAACACTATAAAAGCATTGGAGCAACAGACTTTGTTGCCCCACCTCCACCCTGCACAGCAGGAGGGAGCTTTTTAAATCCATCCTCTACGGATCAGAAATAACATACCAGAGGGGTGAATTTCCATTAGGGAATATTATGGTGAGATTGAGACCGTGAGCAACCAGTTACACATACATATGCATAGACATAGTGATTGCATATATTTAGGCTTATGGTGCATAAATCATATAATGTAAATGCGAAAACGCAATTTGATTTCTGAGTCATGAAATCAGCAATGTCTTTCAGCCACTCAGCAGGCATCCTTGTCTCACCAACATTATGATGCTTCTCAAATCAGGCTGATTCTTCATCAGCTCATCCATTGCTCTAAACACCTCTGTCTACCTTTAGTCAGACTTTAGTTAGTTTATCAGCTGAAATCCTTGTATTGCATAAATTATTGAAATTAATTCAGTTTAAAGCCATGTTCCTGGAATCTTTCATAAAAGCTAAAATTCGACCTTGCACCTCAGCTGCAATATTTTTATAGTACTATGATTAATTGGTGCTTGAGGCCAAGCACATGCAAAAAAAAAAGAAAAAAAAAAAAAAAAAAAACTTTTCATACTATCCTATTTAAACACTTAAACAGCACAGGCATTTACAACTGATATGAAGTGGGAGTGAAAGATGGAAAGATGGCTCTGTGACTGTATACAACCAAGTTAATTTTTTTCTCTCAAACATTAATCACATCTTAAATTAACCGAATAATTATATTGTGGAAAGTAATTGTTAATAATAAAAATGTTCAGTAAATGTAATCAAGATTCAGAATGACTTGATTATATATATATATATATATATATATATATATATATATATATATATATATATATATATATACTGTACCTGTAGTCTAAATTATCCTCAAACAAGTCCCCGCACACACCACTGTAAGACTTCTACTTTGGAGCATAAAATTCAATTTGATTTGGCAGAAATCATGGTTGTTGCAAACTGTAACACTAAATGTAGGTACCTCTGTACACCTGCTGTAGTCTACAGAGAACTACAGTTGTCTGACCAATGTCTGACCTGTTCTTTGAAACATCAACACAAAACATATGACAAGGAATTCACACTTGACACAGAAACCGGACATGTGTAGGATGGAAACTTGTCATGAAGGGTCATTACCATGTGAAGGAGGAAAATTTTTTGCTTGAATGGAGGTATAAATTTAATTAAGGTCCCACTAAATGTAATGTCATGTTTCACTGGATTCATGCTTGAAATCTCTCTTACACCCAAATACAACTCACCTCTCCTAACAAAGGTGTTTCCCCGTCAGACAGGGTGACCCAGGCTTTTTTCGCATTCCCATTCTCATAGGACTCATATATAGCATTGCCCACTCTCTTACTGGTGGCTATTGCAGGATCCTGGAAACAAGTGAGCAAACATAAGAAATAGAAATAACATAATAGTTTATCTTTTGGTTGAAGAAGCAATCACAGGCAGACATGTTTTAACTGACACTTCACACTGAGCTTTTTCATACCAGGATGAGAATGTATCTCTGCCCCTTCTCATGGAGGTAGTCAGCAAACTGAGGCAGCTCCTTGAACTTAACTTTGTCGTAGGTGAAATCTTTCTTGTCCTCCATGTAGTCGATGTCAGTGTACTGAATGTCCTGCACCGGGAGAATAATTATTCGTTATGCCATTCAGGGGTTAAAGGGTTCGAAAATTTACATTGTCTAAGAAGAATCTATGTCCCAGTCTTACTTTGTGAAAGTCTTGTACAAAATACAGTTGTATGAATAACTTATAGAGTTTACTTCAAATAGGTTAGATGTCATTTGATATTCAGAAGCTTAATTGGAGCTGTTAAAATGCTGCCATAGCTTCCATGTATTAAACTCTCATTTGCATTTCGCATTGGGATAATAAATTCAAAATAACTCTTAATGCCTCTTAAATGTACTCATGCATGCTTCCGCTTCTTTGCATAACTTGGACACATCCACTCAAAATTGAGCATCGGCAGTATAACCAAATGCATCCTCCTAACACAGTATAGTGTATTACCATCTCAGACTGGCTAATGAATCCACAAATAAGCATTTGCACGTTGAGCCTCACAAAAAATCTATTTTAACTGCTAGCTTGTTTGCGGACATGACTTTGCTGGACTTGTGGAGACTTGATGTGAGTAAAAACAACTTGGCTAATGTGCTGCTAAACCTTGTGAGGACAATGGAAATGTTAACACATTGTTCTTTTTTTGCCAGGGTGTGACTTCATGCTTGCTCTCTCTGTCTGTCTGCCAAACTCTACTTCATGTCGATAGAGCAGATGGTTTGGAAGGCTCTGCCAGATCTTTCCTCTAATGGTAATCAGCTCCAGACATATTAGGGGGAATGTGATAATGCCCTCTGTGGTCTATCTAATGGTTATCAAATATGTCCCTGAGTATAGGAGGAAAGGAAGCAGCTGCATCCTAATGTCTTTGCATATGAAAGACAGATTGGAGATTATCAGAGTGAAATATTGAGATAGGTTGGAATTGTGTTTGTATTTGATCTGTAGATAACACCGAGGTCGAGCGCTCAAATGTTTTCTCATATGAACTCAAATCTGGTTTGGACATTTTCTGAAGTTGCCCTTAGCCATTGTCTGTTATTGTCTGCTGGACATGTTCTCATTCGCTAGGAATACTTTTGGGTTTGGGTAGAGTACACAGGAGGCAGGATAGAAACATCATCAACACGCCCATTCGCTTGCTGTGAATTCTCAATGACCTTCTCTATTCACACTTTGGCTTAATCGGTCATTACATGGACTTGCACTGAGGAGCTGGCAGGGTAAAGTCTGTTTAATGGCTGGTCCAAGTGATGCAGACATTTGGTTTCCAACACACAGTTCCTCTGAGATAAGTTCAGGGCTGTGGTGCATGTTTGAAAGAGCTACTTGATTGTTGCAGTTATTGCTAAGCTCTGATTCTGTTTTATGGGGACATATAAAGATTAGGAATAGGTGTTTACCTTAGTATTATAGAGTAAAGAGTACATCAAACATCATTGCTTTGTGCAGACTGAACTACTGTCAGCAGGACCAGAGAAAGATAAGCAGTAAGCTTCATTCCCAAGAAAATGTCAACCAGAACTGGTATTGCTCAAGTGTCTCCAGAGTGAGGAGGTGTCTGAGTGCTTTTTACATTCAGATCAGGATGAATGAGATAATGAAAGGAACTCGGTCGATTGATCTTTGATCATCACTAACATTCAGTGCCCCTTGAAAAATAGTGGTCCTGGGATTGAACCTATGGAACTCGGCAGACTGTCCATTATTTGAGAGAAAGCTGGATTACCCCGTCTAAGCTAAAGGCCATTGCTATCACTCTGACTGTCTGTCTCCTGCTTCACTCCTTCATATGACGTTGCCACGGTGTAGTGGTTAAGGCTCTCTTGCCTCTGGAAACACACAGTAGCACATGGGACATTCAAGTGGAACGAAGGTGGCACAAGTCTTCCTCCTATATTTTCTACATACACTTTGTCTCAATTTTGTCCAGAAATTTCGGACTCATAAAAAAAACTGATATCAGGAGAATTATGACGTGTTCTCAGTTTCCAGATTGTAATTGATCGATAATGATAAAGTGAGTGTATTTTGTCACACAGTCTGTTATCAGCAGGACTGTGTGAATGGAGAAATTGTAGCCCTACCTTACACCTAGTCCAATAGGAGTTTATTGTGCATATTTAGATGATGAATTCAGTACAAAACAAAATGTGACAAGATTTTTTTTCCTCCTGATGGATGATATAGAAGAGTGCCAAACATATGAGGAAATTGATGAATGTATTATAAATGTAAATGTAAAGGCATTACAAGAGTCATAGACTAAGATAAGGGCAGTACTGATGATGAGCTGGCAGATGGATCAATAAACAGTTAAAGATAGACAAACATGCAGATGGAAACTCACATAAGGGAGATCCACGGCACGGTTCCTCTCTACAGTTTTCTTGACCTCACTCAAACTCCCGTAGTCCCATCGAGAAAGCTGGAAACCCAGTGACCAGTATGGAGGGATGACGGGCCTGCCAATGAGCTGGACAGCATGATTGGACATATTGTCAATGCATATTCTGTGCCAAGGAATCTCTCAGCCCATTTATGCACAAGAGCCTCGCCAAAAAAGACAAACATGTCAAGCATATTTTTGACTTCAGAAATATAACAGTCATGCCTCACCTCAACGAACTCCTGCACCACTTGTTCTGGTGTATCACCAAACAGAATGTAGAAGTCAAGGACTCCTCCAATAGTCCTGTAGGTCACAGCTGGAGCAGGTTGAAGAGTCACCTCTGAACAAAAGACACAAAACAAAGAAGCTGAACTCAATTCTGACATTATTCATAAGTATGAATAGTAACCCTAGTATGGCTGCTCATTAAATTTTAACAAGTAAAACCTATTTGAGGATTTTCCTCATCTCTTTCTCATGTGGATTCAGTCAAGACAATCTATGAGAGACAAAAAAAAAGCTTTTGTATGAAGAGCCTATAGATATGAGGAAGAGAAACACGTCAGTGGGCATTCCCAGAGCTTTCAGTCATCTTCTTCCAAGAATAAAACAGCCATGCAATATTCTCTTTGATTTGTCAACACAATTTTTTGATTGAGGCAACAGTGGATCCATTTGGTTTACGTGTATGACGTCTAACTGATGAACCTTAAACAGTTTTAATTTTTTTTTTTTCTTAATGTCTCAGTACCCTTTAAGTACATTATATGTGTATCTCATATATTGTATTGATTGTTCATGTGCCTTCTCTTTGCTCTGTCCACATGACTGCAGCTTGTTTGAATTGTGCTTGCATTTCTGTGCACTTCCTGAAGACAGCGTTATTGTCTGTGTGTTTACATGTATCTATGCATTTCTATTTGCCAGCATGTGTATGTGTTTTTTTTTTCCCATTACCCATGGCATTGCTGTTCATGAGGAAGACGCCGAATGACTTTCCGCTCTCATCTTCCAAACAGAGGAAGAAAGGATAGTGTCCGTAGAGGTTATGCATCCCCTGCAGGGAAAGTAGTGAAAATGAGTAAATGGGATGAGGGGGTAGAGGGAGAAGAGGTGTGAATTGCAGGAGGGAAGTAGGAGACTTATTGAAGCTGAGTGGGTGACTTCACTGCCTAATCAGCTTACAAGACGTTCAATTATAAGACCTTTGGGAACGAGAATACACATGTAGGGAGCTCATGTAAACATGCCACTCACATGGAGTATATACACACGTCATACAGACACATGCTTGGTAGACCTAATTGCAAGCCTTTCAGCACACAATTTGTCTGTGGCAACATTAACTAAGAGGAAAAATGCATAGGGTTTGACATGCATAGGTTCAGATATACTGTATTTATAACTACATGTGTATGTACATGTATAATGTCAGGAATCAATGGAATTAAACTGATTTAAGATCTTATTCTGTGTTGTGTGTGTACGTAGTTCTCACCCCATTAGGGAAAGCATCCCTGGTGAAGATGGGCCAAGTTTTCCAATTTGTGTCATGGCGATACTGTCTGTGCACATGCTCTCCCAGGCCATAAATATTATGGGATGGTAGCTTAGCAGACAGCTGTAGGTACTGGTCAGAAAACACCAGTGGAGCCATTGTGGTGTCAAACCTGAGTGCATTTGAAGAAAGAAAAAAAGAAATGGCACCAATGTGAGAGACAGAGCAGAGACGTGTAGAAAAAGAGAGCAGGTGAGAAAGACAGTAAAAGCAAGAAGCAGCAAGTAGAGACAGTGGTGGACAGGACAGTGGGAATGAGAAAAGAAAATCTTGAGGAGGTGAGTTATAGAAAGAAAAATCAGGGAGAAAGACCAAAGACCATGCCATCGAGCTCTAATAAGCCCTCTGGGTAGCTTCTCTCAAGCCTTCAAAACAACACATACACTAGTGGTTGAAACTTGCCAAGACAAACATACATCCACAAAATATACAAGCAAAGGTTAAAAATGCAGTAAATATACATCATCACTGAGTGGTCATAACGATGAATGCGTGGACACAGAAACATCTGCACCTGGAATAGATGCTGTTTACATTCAGCTTTGATCATATGCCACAATTAAACACTGTCAGTGGGGTGACTGGGATGAGCCTTCAAAGCTTTTACTGATTCTGTTTATGAGAAGCTTTTATTACCATGACAGAGTACAGCAATCATAGCAATCATGGAGGATCATTTTATTATCTGTTTATCAATGAAACTTTGATATCAGTGGAACTAATGTATAATAACCTTTTAATGTTACTGTGGCACAATCTTTACAGCATAAAGTAAACATATAAAACTTCAGAAATAAACATTTTACCTGAACTTTATGATCATTGTAGTGATCATATGATGTTCACGTGATTAAATCGAGATTTACAAATAGTTAGATAAATATTAAACCATAAACGTATTATTGATCCAGATATTGGAAATGGTTGGGAAATCAGGCAGTGCATGGATTTAAAATCAGATTGAAGTAGCTGAAGAAAGTTTAAATTAATATAAATGAAATTTTGAAAATGTTATTCTATTTAAATATTTATGAACACTTAACACACATTCACATTTACATTGGTGAGGTGGGAGGTTTTTGTATTTCTGTAGCTGGGAGACATTTTAGTGTTATCAATGGTAAATTGAATTTATACACTGTGTTTTATGGCTGTGTGTCCCTAAAAAGTTAAGTATATTGAAGAAAGAAAATGTCACTTGCATAAACTTGACAAATAGACAAACTCTGTAAATCTTAAGCTTGACCTGTCACCTGGATGTGCCACAAAATATTCAGAGTGATTCACGCAACAAATGGCCTCAATAAAGATGAGCTGCTGCAGAGCAGGAGAAAGTTACAGCTGCGTGATTTCTATAGAGCTGCTAATCTTCACAGCAATCTCACTTCTTCTGGTCCAAGGTCGTGCAGTGTTGAATAAGACGACAAGGCAAAGGTTGTCATGTGATGCAATAGTGATTCCTGAGTTTTACTGTAACGTAGATATTTAACTCTGTGGTATCACAATGCAAATGTGAATAAAGAAATCAGTTATTGTTGATGCTGTATAACATTATGATGTATAATGGTAATATAAATTGTCTTGTAGATAATCTTTAGTTTTGATCATAAATGGTTAATCGCTCTGACTTAACAACACATGATAGTGTAAAACACCATTAATGTATAAAGTCAAGGCTGTGGTGTTTTCCTGTTTATAACTTCCTAGTTGTGATAAACACAAAAGTTAGCACACATAAGCCCTGCTTGTCACAAAGTGCCATTTTCTAAATATTATTAATGATAATGATGATTTAATGCCTAATGGTGTTTAATAGCTAGTGTGTGTATGTATGTGGCCTCATGGCTCTGAGGAGTAATTGATCTCCACAATGTCTCCCACGGCTCACTAAATGTGCCTTGGATTGACATGAACATAATTACTTGTTGCATTGGAAAGGGTAACATGTAACACAGGAAGGTTTTTACATGCCATTATGTGGAAATAATGCTTCACAACAAGATTACATGGTGCACAGGCCACCTTTAAGGACTTATAGCATAATTGCTTCAAATGAGTTCCCGGGAATCAATGTTAATCTATTGACAAGTGCCATTTCTCAAGTCAGTAGGATACAGAGGAAAAGACAGACTCGCACACACACAAACATATATACACACACACACACACACACACACACACACACACACACACAGTGTGCACACTTGATACTCACAGGACTTTTTTGTTCTCCTTCCTACGCACTGTAAGGCCAAAGGGTTTGTGTGTGATGTCAAGTGTGTGGCTGATGCGGCTGGAAGGGGAACTTTTGACGCTGCTGATGTGCTCATGGGGGACCTCAAACCTCTGCTTGTTGGCATCATAGATCTGAGGAGAGGAAACAACAATGCAGGCAGTGTGAACGCAGCCTTATATCTCAGTACTGGGTCGCGCACGTCGCTGTTCCTGTCGTCTTTTCTTCTGTACAACATGTTAGTGGCAGAGGGGACAGAGAGATGGTGCCCATCGGTGTGTGTTTACCTTAAAATGCAGACGATTGTTTGTTTGCATCTCTGCGTGTAATGACAGTTGTTGTATATCGGCCCCAAATAAAGAAGGAGAGGCCATTCTCTTCAGCTGGGCTTTCATGACTGTAATCAATTCAAACACATGCTGATGTTTAAAAATAAATAATTACGACACATTAAGAAATGAATCACATTTAACTAATTAGAGTGCTGTATTTCAAGGTTCTGTAATAAGTATCTGAGTTTTATGGTTTAAAGGAAAAGTTTGGCATTTTTAGAAATAAGCTCATTCAATTTCTTGCTGAGATGAGAAGATCAATACCACTCTCATGAAAATGGGAAACTGCTCGACTGGCTCTGTCGTACAGAGTCATCAGCCAACCAGCAACCTTTTAAAGTTCACCAATTCACATATTATGTCTTGTTTCATTAATCCACACAAAGAAGCTTAAGGTGTTATGTGCCAGGGTATTTGAAGCTTCACAGTGATGATGACAAAGTGTTGAACTATTCCTTTAGTACCTCTATACCCTCATCCCTTAAACAATTCTGTATTAATATTCAAGAGGGTTTACATGTGAGCAGCATGCGTCATGATGACTGTGTGCTTTGATATCAAATCTTTAGAGAATGATTGTTAGATCAGTTGTGAACCTGCAACAGTAGTTAACACAAGAGCCTTAAAAATGAAAAGATTTGATAATAACATGACAAATATCTATTCACTTAGATAAGTGAAGTGTGACAATAAAACCCATCTGCATCAGCTCTCAAGTTTAAGCACTTCACATAAAATTCATTCATCAGGTATACTGGGATGTGAAGTCATTCAAACACAGATTTTCACAGATATTCCCAGGTTATCCATTTACCAATATGATCAAAGAGTTCAATATGCTTACGCAGCTCAGTTGTCTCTGTGGTAAATGTGGGCAATTTGCATAGTGGCCTTGAGCTATAGCACAGCAATGTGAATGTAAAAATATTTGAAGACAGTTTAACTTATATGAGGAGAGTACTCATTTTTATGTATGGATTAGTCTCTGTTGAATCACATCAAGTCTATCTCAGTCTGGCCAAAAGAAATGATTGTTTTTAATAATGTTCCACTCAGTCTGAGCTTTTGCCATTCTTCAATAGAACCACCCTTATCACAAAAAACAAGCCCAAAAAAAATACAACAACAACAGTGCAACTCCAACAATGTGACTGATAATGTTGTAGCTCAGTTTATATAAAATGTCCAATGTTTCTTCTTGCTTTTAGACACTTAACTTGAGTTCACATAAAGCAGTGAAATCAAGCAGAAAATGGAAAACCCTGCGTGCTGCAAAGTCAATCATGTTTTCTGATATGCCATCCATGTCATATTTCTCAGAAAACTATGCCTCGGGTAAAGTAAGTGAAAAGGGGAAAAAAAAAAAAAACAGACAGACAGAGGGAGCAGTTAGTTTAGAAAATAAACTAAACAGTGAGCTGAATGTTGTTATCAGTCAGCAAGAGTGTTAGTGGGAAAACAAGGTAGAGAGACAGGAAATAGAGATTTACCACTAGGATTTGTATTCTCTACTGATTCCACTGTGTATCCATGGTTGGTTGGAAAGTAACACCAGGGGACATTTCTCTCATCCAGTGGCCCCCAGCAGCATCCACGTTGTTCACACCGTTGCTGTTAAACCAGAGGATTGACGTTATCGTAGTTATCATGTCACATTTCTATAATTGTCATCATGACTTGGTGGAGCTTATTTTTCAGCTTCTTCTCAACATCTCATTCTGATCAAGGACGATAAAACTTTCTCTACCGTCATGACTTTGCATTTTTACAACAGATTCAGTCCTTCTTACCTTTGACGCTCCAGCATCAGGGAAACAGTCCACTCTTTCAGCCAGAGGTATATTGGGACACTGAGGAACAAATACTTCTGTATTTTCTGCCAAAAGATAAAATGTTTAATGTTTTACTCCACTCATAAATCTTGACATTCTAATTTTTCCAGCTGTTACATGTTGATGCGTTCACCTACCATCTACGATGACGCCAGGCTCTCCGGTAGCAAACAGGATTATAAGAGTGACGGCTGTCACACACATCAGTGTGAACAGGACCATTAGGGTCACCTCCAAACTCGAAAACCGCCTCTTCCTCATCTAACACACACACAAACAAGTACACGTATACACAGACACACAGTGATTACAAAGGCCGACATCATTAACACCCATTAATGACATCAAGTTCACTAAAGGCAAGGTCTCAAAATTTCCCCTGCTTAATGACGCCCATTGGCAGGACACACACAAGTGTGCACAAAACAACCAAAATGTTGTAGTTATGGATCCGACACACATACATTTTCCTTGGAGTAACCTTGGACTCAGTGAAAACCTTCTGAAGTCGAGAAAATTGGCACTAAACTGAGTAAAGAGAAGAGAAGAAAGAAGAAAACAAAACTTTCAAAAAGAGAAACATGTAGCTGACAGAGCTGACAAGCTCAACTCGTATCGCTCAAGAAATTAGGCTTCACTCCAATGTTCTCTTAAAGGAAAAAAAACCAAGGTGAATGAACGAATGTGTGTGTGGGTTTGCGTCTATTTGGGTGAATGAGAGGCTCATAGCCATCCTGTTTAATGTGCTGTGAAGAACAGGCGAGGGAAGAGAAAGAGAACGAGCGAGAGAGAGCCAAACCTGTGCATGCCCCCTGTGTTTGAAATCAGAAGCACATCATAAAGAAATGCTGAAAAGTGTCTGCAAACGTGCAACATAACACTAAGACAGACATAGAGACACCTAAATTTGTACAGTACAAACCTTAAGGCCTCTCTCTTCCTCCACTTAGCTTACGCTTAAGTACCGAAAATAGCTGCTGCCCCAAACAGAATATCATTTTACTTCTCGCAACAGTGAACTGTTTAAATGCAGCAACAAACAGCGGCATGTTGTGGCTACACTGCTGAGCTTTGCATGAGAACAGGGAGTTTCATTTTTTATGTGATATTTCAGACAAACCACCTTTTTTCTTTTTT
This sequence comes from Polydactylus sextarius, assembly GCA_016801845.1. Lineage (NCBI taxonomy): Eukaryota > Metazoa > Chordata > Actinopteri > Polynemidae > Polydactylus > Polydactylus sextarius. Next base: position 2,676,814 of record CM028924.1, read on the forward strand.
ACACTACTGACATAAACTTAAAAGTTCATGTCAGCCCAAAAGGCATTTTACCACCTGTAATTATATAATTATTAACAACTGGCATAAAAAAAAGTGTGGATCCATAAAAAGAGAAACAATTTGTCTCTGGAACAGTATTTAAAACCCTCCATAGACATCTGTTCCTCTGGGTTGCATTGCAATTTACAGTAAATTATTTACTCCACTGGCAAAGAGCTACACATAACCAACATTATCATTAACAATCTTGGCAACACTGTCCACATTTATACGGACTGAACTGCTGAATTAATACAGAACTGTGTACCACAGAAAGTTGGAAAAAAAAACAATAAAATGATGCCAATGAAGAGCAATGTCATACAAATTGCTGAAGTGTTCATCTTTTTCACATGTTGATATTGTTTTCATTCAAAATGGATCCCACCGGCATCATGATAAATATCTATCACTCAGCAGAGAATTGTAACTCATCAAAAAATGATACCAGTCTGTACTGTAGAAAATGTTTACTGGCTGAGCAGAATAAGTGTAAAATAAGATAAAGATAATTAGTTTTTGAGTTGAACAGCCAGACAGCCCGCAGCTGCAGTCTTACCTTGTCTCTCTCCAATGTTCGGGGCAAAGTGCTTCTGAGTTCAAGTGAGATAGCACCTTATAATCCACAGGATGTATTGTGGTCACAGGGGCTCACCACTCCTTTACTGCAATGTGTATGTGTAATTTACAGACTCAGCATGCAGACCCCAAAGCCATAAATGCCAGATAACTGTGTGTGAGGAAACAACTGCAGCCTAGAATCCCCATATCAGCTTGTTGTAATCAATCCTGCTATCAGTTTTATTCCTCATTCCTACAACTGACGGACACACACTCTGTGTGTGTGTGTGTGTGTGTGTGTGTGTGTGTGTGTGTTATATGGTTATAATTTAGTGAATTATTACTGTGTGTTTTTGTTGTTTTATGTAAGCTGTGACTCAGCAAGTGTAATCTTTAGCCCAGTGCCCAATGTGGCTACATCTTCACACACGTGCAGAGATCGGTGAAGAAACACACAACTCAGAACATCTTATCATAATATATTTAAAAATAAATACACTGAAATAACTATGAAATGGATGATACTTTAGTTGCTGTGTGTTTACTTGTGGTGATAAGAATAGTAACTTTACTCATCTGATTCATTTAGACTTGTGCAGCTATTTCTGTCTGACATGAAAATTAGCTGAGGGGATGGATGTCACTGTCATTTCTGAATGTTAAATATGTGGCTACAACTAGCAGCTGGTTAGCTTAGTCTACTTAGCCCAGCCTTTCTTAGTTCATTGTTATTTTTTGTATGGATTTACCTTTTTCCCATCTTGATGTTGACATACTAACTTGTCGCTAGCTCCAGCTACATCGTAACCACACATAAATGGGAGTGTTTTTCATTTTCTTGACAGACTATTGTGCCTATTTCGGGCGTGAACTTGATGTCATAAACATGAAGTTACCTGAGCCTGGTGGTCTAAAACATATATAGAAGCAGCTGATATAAAGTGGTCTAGCGCCAACCCAACACTACGCTTTGGGTGTTGCTGGAAAGAAGTGGAATAGCATGGTTAAAACCGTGTCCAGTTTTGATGGCCGGCCAGACATCTATCCATGCCAATATATTCTGTAGCTGGTGGTGGCTTTGGTCCATGTCATCCCTATTAACTGAATGGAGAAAATCAACTGAATGAGCTATTCACTATCTAGAGACGCAATCTTCTCTTCTTCCAACACGTAGCCTGATTGCCATGGACCATACGATCGAAGAAGTAGAGATGAGCTTTGGATTTGTTTGTCTGTGCATGTGAGTGAATGTATGTGAAAGACAAAGAGAAGAAGTGCTTTTATGTAGCTCTCCCTGTAAATGGCCTAAAATACGCATGCAACAGTGATAGAAGATCACCTTAAATTTCATGTGGACATGCATGTCCATGTCTTTTCTTTGCTGATCATTCTGTTCACTGTTTGGACTCTCTTTCTTTCTCTATCTTCCGCTCTCTCTACTTGCAAATCCAATTCCACTCTGCCACTGCCAATTTCAGGTACTCTCTCTCTGGAATGCAGCGCCAGCCGATTTCAATAGAACAAACTGAAATTGGCAATTCACTCCCCTGTATCGATCCAGTCACTTTAAAACTAGGCACTCAACATTGAGAGCTGCCAACCAACCAAGTTTATATATGTGCGTTCATGCCTGTGCATTTGTGCGTGAGGGTTTGAAAGGGGACTCTTACCAGCATACACAGAATAAGCATTTGAATTTTTTTTCCCTGATATTTTTAGATTTAACCAAACTAAGTTTTTAATAGTTGTTTTACAGTTATTATTATATTTAAGACAATTTTACTTTTTTATTAAGGATCCTACTATTAGACAGCTTTAACAGCTAAAATATTCCTTTTTTCTGTAATTGTTTAGACTTAGAAAACATGCGGCCATGAATACTTTTTTAAAAAACATTTTATTACATGTTTTATCATCTGCATTGCCTTTTTATAATTACTGTAATTGTTGTTTTGGAAAAAAACAATAAAAACATTGAAAAACATTGTCAAGGTCTCAATGTGATAAATATCTCCATGCTGATTTTTATATGGCCTCTCTGATTGTGCATGTTTACCTCTCCAAATATCGTGACAGGCTAATAACCACCTGGCTGCGTTTACAAGTATGTCAGGTGTCAGTGCATTGCAATCACTGGAGCTGCGAAATAAATGTGCAGCTAAATCCTGTCAAGTTGTAGCAGCAGTATCTTATGCTTGAACTCTGAACTCGCAGTGAGTTAGCTGCTGGATGGCAGAAATGTTTTAGTCAGTGTCAATCAAAGTATCGATTTCAGTTCCCAAAAGAATCATTGTCAACTTGTTGCATTGAATCCATTTGTCCTCATCCTTTCTGCACTCTCTGCTTCATGTATTTTTAATCACATCCTCTTCCAGCATCCTTGTTTATGCCGTGCTGACTAACTCTCACTGCTTGGTGTGCACAGGCTGTTGTGTAATTCTGACCAGCTGTGGATGATTTAGATGACCAAAGTGAAGTTTCCATTTAGACAGAGGAAACACACTCATCAGGGATAGAATTATGACCACGCTGACTAAGTTTGTGTAGGACCATTGAAGGCACTTTTTGTGGCGGACAGCGGATTAGTATGGGTATCAAAATCAGGCTGCTGAGATATAGCATCCAACACAACAAAGTGTGATTTTCAGTAGTTTGAAAAATTGTAGCTAGTATTGTTCTGTTGGATTGGACCTCATGGGCCAGCCTTCACTCCCCATATGCATCAATGAGCCTCGGCTGCCTGTGACCCTGTTTCTGGTTCGTTGGTTTTTCTTCCTTGGACTGCTTTTGGTAGGTCCTGACCACTGTAGATTAGGAATATCCCACAAGGGCTGCCGTTTTGAAGATGCTCTGACCCAGTTATCTAGCCGTCACAAATTTGGCCCTTGTTGAAGTCACTCATCCTTACACTTGGCCATTTTTCCTACTTCCAACACATCAATTTCGAGGACAAAATATTCACTTGCTACCTAATATATCCAATACACTGACAGGTGCCATTGTAACAAGATAATCAATGGCAGTACCTTATTTTGAGTTCCGTCTATTGGTTTTTGATTGATGGCAGAATGACACTATTACGCCATCATCTACTGGCGCATAATGACTTGCAGACTTGGGTTATTTATTATTTTGAGGCCATGAGTTACCTTTTATCTTACTGTTGAGAGGTTTTCCAGCGCCTTCTGTGTTGCTTCAGTTCTTCACTGATCAGTTGACATCTGTGAGTCCATCTGTAGAGTCTTGCTCCTGAAGAAATATTCCAAACAAGTACTTTCTCAGCATTTTCATGGTTTCTGTAAAACTGAATAATTTTGTTGCATTGCTATATGAGGAGCTGCTGTTGCTTGACGACCTTGTTGGAATGTTAGATTTATTTGTACCAAAACAGAATGTCTTTAGAAGAATAACCACATTCTTTTGGTTTTCAGTGAAGCCCCTTGTGATATAGTGTTATCACATCAAAGTTTGTGATAAAGAGCCTCTCAAGAATCTCCAGTTTAGTAAGCTGTTTCCTTTTAATGCAAGTCTTCCTCCTGAGCAAACATCTATGTTCTAGTAGCTTAATTACTTGTGGGGTGTAATTACAGTTCATGCAAACATGCTACTCAGCACTCAAGACAGCATGACCATTAATTAACCTGGTGATGTGTAAAACTGCTAGAAGAAGGTGTGGGATAAAGAAACTTGTGGAAACCTTTCAAAGCATCCATTTCCAATTTCTTAGTGATTGTTTTTTTTTTTTTTTAAATCTGCATCGCTTCCTACCTCAGTAGTCAGCAAAGCACAAGAAATGTGAAGCTCATCTCTGCTTTAATCTTCAGGAAGCAAAGTACTCTATTTAGTTAAGTCAATTTCCTCAGTCCCATGAGTCATACCTTTATCCCCCACTGTCATTCAGTGAGGAAACCTGTCTTTTGCACTGTGATAAATATGTAATTTTAGGTTAAATCCTCCCTTTTCGGAATGATTAATCAACACTGCAGGTGATCGTCTGTAGACACACATACACATACTGCAATATAAGCCAGGATGAGTAGCAACTAAAAATAAATCCAGCACGCAGTTTACATTACTTGGTTTTGCTGAAAATGATGTTACTTCAGTACTAGTTTCTTTTGCCTCCTTCATTATTCAGAATTCCCATGGTTGCATATAGTATAGGGTTAATGGTTAATTAGCCTGATCCAATAACTAGTGACGTTATCTGCTTATAAAATGGGGTCAAGATGACTGGTGTGAAATGGTTTGCCAGTTTGTGGCGTGAGCCTCCCACTTCATTATCGTCTACTCACACTACATTTTATTATGGCTTAGGATGACAAAGGGTAAATCTCTTCCTGTGACAGGATTATATTTGGTGGTTAAAAGATATCTTTGCTTTCTGCCTCTGCTGAGCAATGACCTGTCCATGTTGATAATGTCAACAGGAGACAAAGTTGAGGTCTCCATTCATGTGCGCACTGTATTTTGATCGCGTTCACATTGACAAACATGGAAAGTGAAACGTACTATGTATACCTGCATGGTGCCCCTTCACCAATTGCCATCTGGGCTACATTGGACCATCTATGTTTTGAAACGTGTTAATAATGGCCTTAAACATGTCACCAGCACCAATGTTGGCATCATTTCCTCGTCATATGACACCTTCCACATACAAGACCGTAAATCGCTTATTTTCAATTATGAAAATCGTTTGAGCAAGTGGGCAAAACAGCCGGCAGACATTTTGAGGGGGGCGACAAAAATGGTTATGTGGACAAAAATGGACAGTGGCAGTGTTTGATTTGATTTTATAACATTACATCAATGAGAACTATGTGTACACAGTGTATTACATGTAGTAGTATGACTGTAGTATCTGATTTGAGACACAGCAACAGTTGGCGAGCAACTGTGGTGTTGCTTCTATTCTCTATGTGTTACTCTGTGTCTGTGTGTGTGTGTGTGTGTGTGTGTGTGTGTGTGTGTGTGTGTGTGTGTGTGTGTGTGTAACCGATGGCTGCACAAGCCATCACGTGCAGGTGGCCTGTCTAAGTGTTCAAGTTATGCAGTTTTCCCTATAAGCGTGGCACAGATGTTATACCCCTATGGGGAAAAAACAGCATGGTGAAAGTAGAGGAAAATGCATATGCACATTTTAATCATGCACACACACACACACACACACTGAGTTTCTGCTGCGTCACTCCAAAGGGTAGATGCCTTCCATCTCTGCTGTTACTGTGTACTGTGTTTTGACAGGAATAGATGCTCACTTGCACACTCACACACTGGTGTTTGAGCTCACTCTTTCATGAAACAATGAGTATTCTAACAACTGTCAGTGTTCAGCTTTGAACAGTGGCTTTACATGCACTGAGTACTCAAGGCACTGTAATGATTAACCACTCAATATGTGTCTGTTGTGCTGTTATTCATGCTTGGTCCAAAGCTCACCAGTTGCTACAATCTGTCATAAGAATGCCAAACCATCTCATAGTTTCCTATCAGCCATGTTGTGAAACCCTGGCATTGACCTCATGAACTCCAGAAGGCCTAGAGTTCAGCAGAGTTGTATAATGAGCAGACCAGAAAAGTAGAAAAAAAAAGAAACTTCCCACTTTCATGTGTTGAGATCTCAAATTTACTACTGCTGCTGAGCTGCTCTCGGTCTGTGGAGTATCAATTTTTCATTATTTTATATCTGTGTGCTGTGGGGGTGGGGGTGGTGGGGTGGGGGTGGGGGGGGGCATGCTGTGTGTATGTGTGTCTCTTTTGTTCTTTGTCTAACACACACACCCTGTGACTTCGTCTGCGATTGCATAGGAGATTTAAAAGCTAATATAATCTGACAGCTAATTATCTTAAATTGAATGTGCAATGACAGCAAAATAGTCATGCTATTAAAGGATAAAGACTGCACAAACAAAATTCACAGTCATCCACAGATAATTATTGCATTATTAGTATATTCACTGCATTACAGTCATTCAGAAAGATGTCTGCTAGAAGCTCTAATAAACAGTTTTGGGAGTGTTTCAGTAAAGGTAAACTGACCTTTAGGTGAGATGATAAAACTGGACACTAGCTAGTGAACTGCCAACTTTGATCTATACATGATGATTGAATGTATGCGATCTCTTTTCCTGGTGGTCAGTCTTGTTATGAGTTCGTAACGCAGCTCTGTTAATACTGTTCTTGTTTGTAATTTTTTTTTTCCCTTTCAATTTAGCAACCTTGTTAAATTTTACAGCTCACTCATCATCTCGGCCTGTCAAGTAAACTTATTGAAGAAAAGATGAAAGAAAATCTAAACGTCAAGTAACTCTGTGAACCTTTTTGACAAGTTGCTGAGACATAATCTTTATGTGTGTGTGTGTGTGTGTGTGTCTTATAGGAGTTGCAACTGTTGAACTGCTGCAGTATACTTTTTGGTACACTGCAGGAAACAGAAGAAAAAAGGAATATGACCTTGATGTTTTAGATTTAGTTATTTATCATTTTTATCCAAGAATGAATATGCAAAGTTGAAGTTTTCAAAATTGTCTGGGTTAGTGTGTGTGTGTGTTTGTTTTTCCTTTAGAAAATCTTTTAAGCTCATTTTTTTTTTTTTTTTTTTTTTTGCAATGCACTTCAATTATTATAATGAAATGGGGAAAAAAAAACATATCAGCAAATAAAACTCTTTCTGTTATTATGCAGACTATAGACTCTTGACAAAAGAAGATTTGTGTAAAATCTAAGACGAGAACACGTTCATTATAAAACAAATATCAATGACAACCCAATTTATTCATATTTTACTAAAAATTGAAATGCTTAAATGCAAATTAACACAAACAACATATTCACTTTTTTAAAATGAGACTTATTGTATCAGTATATGTATCTTCAATATTTACAGTCTTGCATTATATGTATTTAAAATTCTTAAAAATATCACTTGTAATTATTCATTATTGTAACCGTTGACTGCTTATAGCTTAAAGGTGTGATCCCTGGATACACTGCACCACAGCAGAGTCCAATAAATAATAAATCCTTCTAACAAAAAAAAAGTCTGCAGTCTGTAGTTGATGTAAAAAAATAATGACATGTTGGTCAAACTTTTATTTAAAACCACCAAATCAATATTGGATTTTTTTTTTGTGCCATATGATTCTAATTTTCTCTGTTTTCTAATTAAATTAACAAACTCATTTAAAGTTCAATTAACTGTTTTATCTCTTCTCCATCCCTCTCGCTCGTCATGCTGAGAGTCGGGCTGTACGGATAGCAACAACGAATCTCCCCGTTGCCATGGCAACTCTGAGCGGGTGAACTTTTGTCAGGTGCCAAGAGCTTGCTGCAATAGAATAGTGTTGGTTATTTGTGCGTGTGTGTGTGTGTGTGTGTGTGTGTGTGTGTGTGTGTGGCACATGGTGCCACTGTGACTGTGAGGGTGAGTGGGAGAGAAAGAAAACAGTGTGCTTATCTTTGAGAAAGACTGCAAATCCCCCTTCGGTCTGTCACTCTCACTCCTCCTGCAGCGTGACTCCCTTTCTCTTCTTTTTTTTTTTTTTCCAGCATCTCTCACTGTATCTTCCATTATCTTTCATTCAGAAATGCCCTTGTTGTTTGCTTCTCTCCTTCACAGAAAATGACTTTAAGCAACTCCTCATCTTTTTCATCACCCCATCTGCTCTCACCTGCTCTCCTGTCTCATACTGCTTCTTTCCCTGCTGAACACAAGGAGGATGGGGGGGGGGGTGAAAACTTAATATGAGTTCTTTTCTGTTTTTCCACCACCTACACTCCTCCTTCACCCACTTCTATTATATGCAGATTCTTAGCTCTCAAAGTACAGTACGGACTGTATTGATCTTTTCCATCCTCCCTCTCACTATCTCTCTCTCGCTTCCTCGATCTATTATCCTCCCTCTGTTTGACTCTTTTTTTTTTTTTTTCTCTCCTCCCTCCATCTCTAATGACCTCTCTGCTGATTCAGAGGCCATGAAGAGTTATGGCATATCTCTATTTCTATATGAGTGTAACGATAATTAGAAAAACCTATTAGTCTGCAGTGAAAGTCAAACTGCAAACACAGTACAGCACTGCAGCTGCAGACAAAAATGTTTTTTTTTTTTTTTTAAACAAAACCTGGTGGTACACCTTCTTTATCCAGAGTTATCAAAGATTTAGGAGTCAAATGTGTATTTGTGTGTGTGTGTGTGTGTTAAATTAGGTGAATGACTTGTTGTTGCTGTGTGGCTCTGCCTGCCAACACAGAGGCCCTCTCTTCGACTTCACTTAATCAGTATGCAGCTCCTCGCCACATCACTGTCCTTGTGTTATAAATACGTAGACGCACACACACACATAGATAAACACACACACTTCATCAAGATTCTGTTCCCAACTTCATCACTGTCCTTGTGGTATAAATATATTGTATAAAAAGAGAATGAGAAAACTCAGAACTTGGACCAAGTCCAAAGTCCCAAACACTCATCTCATGTGCACGTGTGTGGACACACTCTCTCTCCCTCCATCTCTCTCAGTCTCTGACACATTCACGAACACGAGGACATTTTCTGAAGCGCAAATGCTCCTGTGAGAGCCCAAATATGTGAGCAAACACAAACACACTCTCTCTCTTCGAGGTGATAAATAAAGCAGTGCGAGCTCAGCAGTAGCCCTTTGCCATGTCAGGCTTTACTGATGTCTACTTCAATCCAGGGGAGTGGTTCAATCAGGTCTCACAACACCAATCTAATCTTAGACCCACAACATGCACGCACACACACACACACACACACACACACACACGTAGCCAAGAGACACTTCTTGATCTTTCTCCTTCATACAATCACTTTTCTGTTTCTTGTGTTGAGCCAGAAATAAAATAAATTTATTTGTCCTGCAAGCCCTTAAAATCGAATCAAATCAAATCAAATAAGGCCGTCACTGTTATATGTTTGACTTGCTCACACAGTGAAGACAGCATCTTTTTCAATTTATTTTAATAGAACATGAACAGGTGGAGATCAGAGGTGAACTGAGGAAAGGGGGCGAAAAAGTAATGATGTAAAATGTTTGAATTTAAATTGGAAACGTACAAGATAATAATATTGGGATCTGAATTGTTCTGTCTGTAATTTGGAAAAAGGAAATGGAGCACTTATGTTGTAATTTTTTCTCTATCAATACAGGAAAGAATTTAGCTTTCAGAAATCACTTAAGACCTAAAACAGTTTTTTTCTTAAAACCCAAGAAAATGTGAAGCCACTGAGATACGTGTGTTTCATAAGTGACATACATTCACACACATGCAAGCAGGTACACAGAGAAAAAAGAAAACTGATATACTAGAGAGAAAAAAAACACTCTTGACCTTCGATATGTGTGAAGTGTCTGATCTTTAAACTGTGTAAATGTTGTGTAATGGTGATGATAAAGCACACTGAGATGGATTTGATTGCAAGATGAAGTACTAGACTTCATTTCACCAACATAGAAATTCCAAAATACAAAATAACTATCATCTGTGATCCACAGCAGCATGGTTTTTATTAGTTCCTCCTGCTTGCCCCAGGTAGCCTGCGGCTTGTGGCCATAAAGTGGTGTCAATCCCCTTCAACCTATTAAAGACTCTGGCTCTGTTTACTCATGCATGCCTGAGCATTTATTCATCCAGATAAGAGTCCAAAAATGCAGAAAAAATATTTTTGTCCTGCGACTTATTTCCTCTCTTCTTTCGCCGAAATGAGCAATGTGCAAACGCTAAACGCAGCTTGATGATTTCACTTTTGAGCAGGGTTGGAAACGATAGGCCAAACTGAAGATAAAAGCTTGAATATAGATGTCAAGGGCTATTCTGTGAAGTTAAATAGCTGTTTTATCTTTCAGGCACAAAAACCCCAAACAAGCAACACAGGTATAACTATACCTAGAGGTATCTAAATTTGACTCACTGCAGAGTAAATACTTTATTTAAACCTCTTCAGTGTTGCATGTGACTTTGTGCACAGCTGAAGCCACGGTACTTTTTATCTCATAGATGAAATTAAAGGGTTAATTGTGGGAAATAATGAGCTTTAGGATTAAATGAAAAGAGCCATACATTCCTATAAAGGAAGACATGGTAATTGGATAATTAGCTAACAATCTTAGGTTATGTGAGAGAAAAAGGGCATTTCATATTGAAAATAGGGATTTGCGTTGATGGTATAAAAGCTATCGGTTTGCCAGCAAATTATGGGAGCCAGTAGAAAAATTGAACAATTTCTGGGAAGAAGGAAAATAAAAATACGTCTGAAAACATCAAGAGACGATTGAATGAAAATATGACCGAAGATGAAACCCCTGTCAGGCCTAAAAGAAGATGTCTGGCAGCATTTTGGATTTCATATTGTGGAAATACCACAAATCTCCAAATGAATCATTTAAACAGACATCGCCTACAAATGTTGTCAGCAAATACTACTACTTGAATTATGGTGTTCAATAAAAAGTACATTCTTATATCTGCTTTGAAGTCAATTTTTAATGTAAACAAGCTTTTTGTTTAGTGAAAAAGTAAAACTGGTCTCGAAATTGAGACATCTCTAATCAGCAATCTCCTGCTCGTGTGTCTGCTTCATTTAGCCTCTTTGTTTTGCTAACAACAGATGGGGAAAAATAGATGGGGTCAAAGTATCAGCAAATTGTTTTAGAGGTGCCAAGGAAGAGGGCATGTTGGATGGAGGGGGAGGAAACAAAGTGAGGGTGAAGGAGAGGATGGCCACCTTCTTCTCTCTTTCTTTCACAAACACATCCACACACGCATGCACGCGTCTCTCTCCGTCTCTTTGTCTCTTACATCAACCTGCCTGTCAACCCCACTGACCCCAACGATCCATCAGCTGCTGCTGCCGCTGCTGCTCCAAGAGATGAAGCGAGGGTTAAGGATACGAGGTGAAGGAGAGAGAAAGAGAGAGAGGAGGATGTATGTCTCATTGTGTATACTATCACACTCGCTATCTGTTTTGAGGGCGTTTGCGTCGACAGTTATATCAGAACACATGTTAAAAAGTCTAGTGTGAAATGCTGATCACTTCTCAACCTAAAGGTTTTCTGTCTTGGCTACGTAGTGTAAAGGGAGGGACCATTAACCTGTTTTCATATGTGTGAAAATGGCAGCTATGGAAGGTGTGACGGTGTGAAGGTGATTTTTGCAAGTGTTGCACCATACAAAGAGAAGTTTTCCCTCCTGAAAATGTATATTTATAATGTGCATATTACAGTTTAGCAGTTTAGTTCAGCAGTTTGCAGTGACTGAATGATATGTGGATGATGGTGCGACAGAAAAACAATGGCAATATTAATTTGCAAAGCAGCGGTATATGATTCATATGTGACTCAAAATACACTCGTTATAGAAGTAATTACATAGTGGACATAATGTTTTACATGGAAGTATCTGAAATTGGACCAAATGAGAGACTCTAGTCAGAAAGAAGTACACCATCTTCTGTGCCACTTCCAAGACGCAACAAAACAATGGTGCAGCTGAGGTGAAGGTGGGATTACTTTATCCCTGTGGGGGAAGTGAAAGAGGCTCCATCTGTTACTGCTCCTTGTCCACCCCTTTCCAAAACTGTTTGTCTGTCCTCATTCCCCTCCACACTCAGTCCTAATGTCAGCAAAAAAAAAAAAAGCCAAATGTTCCAATGCTCCAACAAAAAAGAAGCAATTTCTCTTGCAAATCCATTTTTTAAATAACTGTGAAAATTATGACAGACCACGTGGTATTTTTCCTCCTCAACTTACTGCCTGAATCTGCATCAGTAGAAAGAACAGTTTTACAGTTCGTTGTTGTCACACTCATGTCTATCACCTGCCCTGCTCTACTGTTCACTGCTCCATCATTCTCAAAAAAAAAAAAAAAAAAATCTCAGAGGAATTAAACATGCTCATTTGACTTTTTTCAAAGTAGTTCTCACTCTTAAATTCACTGTCTCCTCTCCACCCTTTCTCTCTTTCAACTGTTGTCTATAATTTCACTCTGCTGTTTATCTCCCATCGTCTCATCTCTCCATCTCATCATTTAACTCCTCTCACCCTGGTTTCTTATCACATCCTGTCCTCTCCTCTTTAGGCAAGATGGAGTGAAGGGAGAGAAAGGGAGAGTCCAGGGTGGATGAAGATGATGGTGAATGGTGAAGAGAAGAGTGACGACAACTTATGGGGGAAGTGGGTGTGTTTTCTTTCCTTTTTCCTTTCTGTTTTTCTATCTCACTATACAACTCTGTCTCTCTCTCTCACACACACACACACACACAGACTGCAGGGGTCTCTGTTCTTCTCTGTCTAGTTGTGTTTCCCTAAGGGTTCTCAGCCTCACTCATACACAGCTGAGAGCTGCCTAGTTCTTCTCTATAGATGTATACACACACACACACACACACACACACATGCAGGGCCAAATACCTTGAATGGATGAATGTCTACATGCAAACACTCACATAAACCTGCAGGGGAAACACAGGAATATACACCGTTTGCAAGAAAAGCACACACATAACACTCTCACACACACTCACACATAAGGGCTGAACTGTAGAACCATCCGGTGTGCTGAAGCAAACACGCTGCCTTTGTCCTGCCTGTGACCGTGAATCAGCATTCTGCTTGAATTATAGGGCTGCATTATGGATTCTCTCCACAACCCACATTCTCTCTAGACATTTTTCACAGAAACAAACACACACACACACACACACACAGCAGACCAGACGACATCTGAGAAGCCCTAAAAAAGAAAAAACGAAAAGAAAAAAACAAAATAAACCCAAAAAAAGTGCTTAATGATAATTTCTGCCCCCGTTGGTGAGACTGGTTTTACACCACCGCAGATTTTTTTTTTACAATTGCTTTGCTGTGACAACAACAAACATATGCTTCACCAGCATTTGCACTTGCAGGCAGAGCTCTATAAATGCCAAACATATAATAACCTCAGCAAAATAAGCAGATCTACAATTGTGGTTTCCCGCCTGCGGTTTAAGTGCCTGTGCTTTTACATGGTATCACATATTATGTAGCAACAGTCATGGTCTTATCTGTTTTTGTTTTTTTTTTTTTTTTTGGCTTTGGGGAAGAGATCATGATTAAGATAATTACATAGATGTTCAAAACCATGGCCTGGTGCTTAGTACTAGTAGTAAGATAAGAAGAAACATCAGTTAATATTATCTGTTATTCATCAAATTTTCCAAAGAAAAATTGTGTTAAACTCATCTTCTCCAGATTCTTTTATCTTTGATTCAAGACCATTAAAACAAAAGTGAACTGAAGGGCTATTGCAAGTTATATCAGTTCATATAATGTTGCACTCACAATGCACACATCACAGTCTTAACAATTTATTGACTAGCAGCAACATGAACCATCATAGTTTTCTTTATTTTCAACACATTAAAAATGCATGTGAAGTAATTCTTCAACTCATAACTGTTTGCAGATGTTTGGCTTTGAAAAACATCTGATTTCTGTTAAGTTATTATCAAGTCAAAGATGGAGATGTGTAGTAATAGCACTGCAGATATGAGTATGTGATAATGAGTAGGTTATAACTTGGGCAGCTTGCCAGTTGATCACAAGATAAACATGTAGAACTAAATAACTATTTATAGACAACTGATTGATACCAATCAACTTTAAGTGCATCTCTCTGTACTGCAGGAGGCAGCCAATAAGGAAACACTGACAGCTCTGCACAAAAAAGCCCCAGCTGGCCAGCAGGTTTGAACCTAATTTACCATAACCTAATGACTATAATTTTCATGGTGTGATACTTGGCAATGACCTTGTGAACTCCAGAATGCCTGAAGTTTAACAGCTTTGTGGAATATTATACATGAGCAGAAAATTAGAAGATGAAAAGAAACTTTTTACTCACTTCATGTGTTAAGATCTCAGATTTTCTGCTGCTGCTGTGTGTGTTGTGTAAGTGCTGATCCTCTAAAAGCAGTCAAGCCTTAATTAAGCTAAGTCCTGTATTGTTGAGCTAATGCTAACAATGCAAGTGATCCCTGCTCATTAGGCAAAAATCTCCACAAATCTCTCCCTCTCCGCTGTAGTCGTAGTTACAGAGTAGTCTCACTAGCACAACAACAGATCCACATCATTACACATGCACACACACAGACACACATACATGCACACAGCCATACACACATTTGGTACATACAGAGATGTATTATGCATCATTACGCTCACTAACCAAGCAGAAATGTTTGGCTAATGTCAGATCACTGGGCAAGAACATGCCGGTGGTCTGTCTTGGTGGGCTGAGAGGCAGCATCTGCCTATTTATACATATATAAATACACAATGTACCCTCAGAGGTAGAGCAGTATATCAGTCAAAGCTGTAGTCTGAGACCTACATGAAAACACTTGTAGCCAAATGAAAACACCATCTAAACTACTGGTATAGTATATTGCTACTGCATAGTTATTAACAGATAAGCAATCAAAATTACTGATTCACCGAACTCAAACATATCTGAAGTTGATATGAGCAAAACAGGAAATTGGCTAGTGAGCCTGTAACCATTTAATGATTACACATTCCTGACAATTGCAAAAAAAACAAGTTCTTACATAAAACAATCAAGATATTTCAGTAAAAAAAAAAATAGTTACTACAGCCCTGTTCAGTGACCTCTTGTCCTCTCTGTTTTGCCACATGTTCTGAATCACCCTCCCCCTCTTTCTCCACAATTGCTCCACATGTTCCACTTGTCCTCTCTTCGTGCCATTACTGTAGCCTGGAGCTAATGGAAGTCAGCGAACTGATCGAACAGTCATAGCCAGTAATACACGCATATATTCACACACACAAATACATGAGATGATGCACAATATAAATTCTGTTTTCATAAAACAAGTGTGAGTCAGTTCTACTATGTTTTGTTGTTTCTAATGTAGAGGAGAAATGTGTGCGTGTGAGAGAGAGAGCAAATACGCATATATTTATTCATATACATAACCATGTGTAAAAGGAATATTTATATAGCTCAAGGTACGATTTGACATTACACGTCACTCGACCTCTTTGCATCCTGTTGATGCTGCTTAAGATATGAATAATTAAATTCACATGCAAATGTACTTTGCTTTAGTCTGTGCTACACTGTTGAAGCATTAGAGTAGGATGTTCCATTGGCAACACAATACACAAACCATCTGAGGCCAACGAGTGCATCACAAACATTGTCTAGTCTGTTCCAACAGACACCAGAATGTGAAGGACCGAGCCTTCTGCCTTCATCATTACTCCCTCCCTCTCTTTTCACCATTTCTTCTTCAGTCATCACCTCTGCTTCCCTCGTATTTCTTTTCCTCTTCATTCACAATCTCAATGCCACTCACATTTGTGGAGTGTGCTGGCACAGCAGTCTGCATTACACTAATCAGTGGGCTGGTTTTATTGGCATAAATTTAACACATGCTTTTTTTTTTTTTTTTTAAATAAGCTGCTTGAACTTACTTACTTACTAAATCTCTGAAAAACCATCTATCCATCCATAATCTAAATTTTCTATACTACTTATGTTGTTGAGGGTCACCCAGCTGACTGGGCGACGGTGGGGTTCACCATGGAAACATCATCATTGTATCACAGGACTAATGTATATTAACACAGACAATCACACCTACAAGTAATTTAGAGTAATCAGTCAACTTAACTTGCATATCTTTGGACAAATAAACATGAATAATTCTAAAACATCATTAAACTCCCTAAAGGCTGTTTTTACCTTAGAGTCATTAAAGCATTATAAACAACAAAACTCATCAACTATACCAAATATATCAGTCTACCAGCAGGTGGCCTTGGTCCATTAAATCACTCATGATGTGAGAGCAGCTGCGTGACAATTATTATACACAATCAAAAGCAACGTAAGTCTTCTTTATGTTGATGCCGGCCCATCTTGATCCTCACATTCTGTACATCACTTTTTGATTTTATTTGCCAACAACACAACAAATGCCTTCAAACAAATAACAGTGTTTAAACCGCAGAGACTCAATGCCTTCGATGGACAACAGACACTGAAAGTTGGTTCATTCTCTCTCTGAGTTATTACACGCTTATTTCAACCAGTTTGACCCATTTTCTCAGGTCACTTGTAGATGTGATAGAGCTCTCTGTAAAAAAAAAAAAAAAGTAATGCACCTGCCTAACACACAGAAACAGATGGAAGGATACACACAAATATAGTCTCATCCCTGGAGAATAACTGCAAAAGCTGTTGTCCTGTGTCAGGTAAAGCAAATATACATGACTGAGCTAATCCAGTGTCATAGCGTCCAGTCGAGCACAAAATACAAACCGGCACCAAGGTCAGCAGGTCAGCAGTCAGCTGTTTACCTCTATGCTAAATAAGAGTTTCGTGGGTACATGGATGTACAGGTGGAGATGAGGAATAATAATGAATGGAGAAGAAAAGTGTGAAGAGAAAAGAAAAGAGGGGAAACAAGTGTAGCAGGTGGGGAAAACATAAATATGAAAGTAGTAGGAGTCAAAGGAGGATGTAGATGATTGACATGCCAATGTTTCCTCATTGTTATGTGAAAAATTAATTGTCTAAGTCAATTGTATGCGTAATTAAAGAAGAGGAGTCCTTAGGATGAAGACTGCAGGCCACTGTGAAGCACAAAGTAAGCCCCACACTGCAGAACAAAGACAGAGATGGGCTATTCAGAACACCAGCCAGGGACACTGTGCTCCATATTTTATTTTATGAAATTATGCCTCCCTTTCTCCCCTCCCCTCCCTTTCCCTGAAATGAGTGATAACGACACAGATTTGCTAATCTTTCTTACATACGGGAGCAAAGACTATAGCACACTGCTGAGCAGCACAAATGACTGCAACTTTTCCCAAACTTGCAGTATTTTCAGGAGAAGAGAGGGCCACATTCTCAGGGGAGGCAAAATTCACAAGGCAAACAATACGAAATGCAGAGCTTCACAGCGCAGACGGCAGCAGAAGTAGCAGAGGGTTGAGAATCACCCTCTCTCTCACACACACAGTCTCACTCTAGCTGTTTCTGCACCCGCTTTACTTCTCCCCCTCTGCCTCTCTCTCTTTCTCTCTCCTCTTTTTTTAACATACTGGGTCAGTTGAGCTCCTGCACTGCAGCACAGTTGAGTGATGTGTTAAAGGGTGTTAAGGAAACTATGTTGAATAGGTTTTCTTTTCTCCTTTTAGACTTTCTTTCTTCAACTTATGTTTCTTGTTTTATAATACATTTTGTGCTCCTGTTAGAAATGTTTGTAACCTTTAATAACAGTTGTGCTAATGTGCAGCTGTCAACACAGTCCAGGTTGTCAAATTGGTGCAGCGTGCAGTGTAGAAACAACAATAAATGTAGTGCATATAGTATATAGCAGAAAAAAAACGCTCTGCTTTTACATGGGCGCAACAATGACCAGACTATAGATATCTGGCCATATATACTCTCTCTCTCTCTCTCTCTCTCTCTATATATATATATATATATATATATATAGAGAGAGAGAGAGAGAGAGAGAGAGATTGCTTTTTTCAACACCACAAAGAAAACCAGAAGTTAGTTGAGCCATCAGCATAAGCACACAAGGCTCATAGACAAGTATGCGCGCGCACACACACACACACATAAGGAAAAGAGCCTTCCCTGCATTTCCCATCGCACACAAACACACATGCATGCACAAAAAGTACAATGTGCCTTTTTGTATGCAGCACCTGCAGTATACTGCAACTTCAGCACCATGGTCAGAGACAGATTGGCTTTTTCAGCAAACTGGAGATAATTCCCTGTTTCCCAAACAGAGGAAGCATATCACATACCACACACACATATACACACACACACACATAATTCAGAATTTAAATGTCCACAACCCACTCTCAGTCCTTTACTTTGATTCAGACACTGTTTGGTTAATTGGACAATTACAGCTTTTTTCAGGGACAAAAAAAAAACAGAAAGAATCCCTACTTTATCTAAGTGGCGCATCGTTCACAATGTTCTACTGATGACTCCATGTTCTTCCACCCTTCCCTAAACCCTCTCGTCCGTGCTTTCCCTCCCATCAATAGAGCTCTCAAACCAATCCTCCCCACACCCATTTTTATCCCTCTTGTTTTTCACTCTCTGTTGCGAATCTAAATCACATCTGAGCTAATTAAGACTCTCAAATACCCATCGACAAACAAACATTGATAGAACGCAGAAAAACAAAAGCACAGAAAGACACAGAGAATGTGTAGCAACTGCAGTGATGGATCTATCTCATCAAACATGCATACACATCCACACGCAGACACACATAGATGCATTGACAGCAACCCTCTCCTGCTTTGTCAAGGAGGTTGCTATGCAGTGAAGGAATCTACCAGCCAAGCAACAACCAGAGACCCAAAAATATACTCAGGAAAAATACCATGGGGGAGGAGGAAATAAGAACATCATAACACATGAAATCACATCCCTTGAGACTATCTAAAAAAAGTCTACCTGCAATCCATACACTCACATCCAGGTTACCACCTCCACTCGACACAACAGCAAAATACCCACTTACATTTATTAACAGCAAATGGTGAATAGAGTGGATTCAAAGCTTGTGTTGGAGCTCAGAGAAGTCTTTTCTAATAGGCTTATGGTATCTCATATCTTTGAAAGTTGCTCATTTGAAACAGCTGTCATGGTGAATGTTTAAATTGCCAAACTGACAAAGAATCACGTCATTAAGTGTCTGCTAATAAGCATGTATTACTCCATTATATCCTGCATCATGGTCTAATAAGACTTTGAGATAAATCCCTGAAGGAAAGTGTTCCTCTCATTCAACTCAACTAGATACACAACAATACCGACTCCGATTTACAGCATAACAAGTTATTGTCAGTGCATTATTGTAGTTTAGATCAGTGTAACTGTGCCAGAAACAATCCATAAACGGCCATCAATCCAGTACAAGACATGTTGTATCTTAATACAGTCAGGGAGCTGCATGACAGATGATTAAAGTATGAAAGGCTGCAAGAACGATATGATGACTACTCAGAGTAAACAGACATAAGAGGAGAGTCTGGATTGTTTTAAATGAGATTAGTAAAACCTTTATAAGTGCAAAAAATCTTGAAAAGATCATGGTCGAGATTTAGGAAGCAGCACTAACCGATGCATAAATGAAAATGTAACACCAGTCAAAGCCCACAACCAGGACAGAGGAAAATGGAAACATGGTAATGTCATGATACAAACTCAGCATTAGGCCAGAGAGATAGATGTATGGCAAGGAGACAATAAAGAGAGAAAGACAAACAAGAAAACAACCTTGAACAGACAGAGACGCAGAAAGCCAAGGACAGAAAAAAAGGACACGCACTGCATTTACCGTGCTGAAGTCTTGCCAACGTACTAACCTCAAGAGAGACGTTGAAGGAAAGGTTAACTCCTCTGTGAAATTCAAACATCATTGGCATAACAGAGATAGATTCAAACAAGTAGTGCATGTTTATATTTCATACAAAAAAGCAACATTTAGCCAACCTTCAATCCCTTAAGAT
Organism: Polydactylus sextarius; assembly: GCA_016801845.1. Classification (NCBI taxonomy): domain Eukaryota; kingdom Metazoa; phylum Chordata; class Actinopteri; family Polynemidae; genus Polydactylus; species Polydactylus sextarius. The sequence goes on from CM028924.1 coordinate 2,696,998, forward strand.
GCCTTTATCTAACATTTTACCAAAGTATGAAATCACTTGGAGATATTAGTGCAGGATAACAAGAGGATTTATTGGGATAAAACCACTCAGCATGGTATAATGGGATAAAGCCCAGCACTCATTTGTGAAATATTATGGTGGATGGGTGACAGGGGGATGGAAGATAAAAGGTTGCCAAACTATGGAACTACAGCAAAATCACCAGTGGTCCCAAAACTTTATTTATTTATTAATTTGGGGAGCTGGGGGTGATGGTGAGGGTTTGGGTTAACAGAGTAATGCATTATGTTTTTAATCAAACTGAGTGCAGACTAAAAATGCTGACCATACAGTATAATCTAACCTCCTGGTCGAGGAAAGGAAGGCTTTATGTGTATCTATGCAGGGATGTGTGTTGGTATCTCTCTGGTTGGTGTGTGTGTGTGTGTATGTGTGTGCATAAGGGGTCAAGATATTTTTTTTTTTTTTTTTTTTTTTTTAGAAAAGGAACAGAGAAGTGAAGTGGGGCAGCAGGTTGGGGAGGGTGAAACTTTCTGCAAATAGAAAACAAACAGCCTTGACGTAATGCTACCATGCTTACAAAGGCTTTATATGAAGGTGACCTGCACTTATTGGAGCAATAATATTAACTGTCAAAAATGAAACAATGAATACAACACAAGGTAAAAAAAAAAAATCCATATTATGCATGATCATAAACCGGATTATTGATGACCTCTACTTGAGATGACTGTTCTACACTAGCTAAGGGCCTTATGCGGTTTGCTACATATCTTCCACTTAGTGTAAGTTGACATATATGCGAAACTATAACACCAAAAGCAAATTGCATATCATGCCCATTTTTAAAACAACAGTAATACACCCTCCTTTCCATAGATAATCACAAATTTATAGACATCAAGATCGCATTAAATTTTTCCCAAATTAAAAATTTCACTTTAGTAAAGGGAAAAAGAAACAGAAATACGGTGATGACGTTTACTGCAAATACCATATTTACTCCGTTGCTGCTTCAGTATTGTGTGTTTTCTTTTTCTTTCTTTCTCTCTTTTTTGGTCTGATTGTACGGTTTGGTCCTAAAAAAGTATTAGGTTAGGATAGGGAAATATGAAATATGAAAAATGCCACAGCAAAAAGATTAGCAAATGATGGCTGCTGTGGAGGAGACTGTGAGGATTAATTCATCAAAAGGAATTTCAATTCACAAAATGTCAGTAATTAACAATTTTGAAAAACTAGATAAATAAAAACAAGAAATAGCACAATGTAGGAAGTATCAGGGAAAAAAGGTCAGGGTTAGGGTTAAAAAAGTTTAATTCTGTTGACACTCCTATAATTAATCGCTTTATTTTGTGATTTTTGGGATAATTGATTGAAATAAAGGAAGGAGAACGTAACGAAAAAAGCATGAAACAGATGAAATTGCACTGAAAGTGATAAAATTATTTTATGCCACTTGTAGGTTTTATATATAGATATATTTCGAAAAATAATTCATTTTGAAAATGAGACTTGTTAACATCTTAGGATAAACAACTTGTGCAATACATTATAACTGTATCCAGCCAACTAAATGCCCAATGAATCTCAATGCTGTTTTGTCGCCCCCCAGTGGGATGAACTCATACCGCTACTTGAAGGGAGTCGAGTCGGAAATTACATGCGCAAATTCTCTGCGCCAAGAGCTACTTCAAATCTCATTGTCACTCAACCTCTCACTTGCTGTTCATTAGCCTAAATCAGCAGTACCCGTTTAGATAAAGAAAATCGCAGCTTGCCTCACTGATTTTGTATAACCTCTCTTGTAATCCACTTGAGCACCAGCAGTGTTCACTTTACTTGCTCTAACATTGTATTTTCTGTATCCCTCTACCCTCAGATTACATCCAACTAGGACCAATTATGTAATGACAGATAAAAATTGAGCGCTATGATATCGAGCAGGTGTATATCATAGGACAAACTACCAATAGACAGAAAAACAAGTTATATTTTCCAGAAAAATAACATTGTTTGCCCTGTCACAGTTCCTTTTCTATTATGTAATTTTGCACTAATCTGAAAATAATGAGGAACTGAACTGAGTTTAAATGTTATTTCCTACCACTACATTCCTGTCCAGCAATCTATTGGTTTAGTAGCTATACTTCCATCCCCCGGAGCGTTATCTCAAGATGGTTGGCCACAGGTTCAACATCCCATTTTAAAAAGACACCAAATACACAGCCTGCCAATGGTGCTCCACACACAGGTTTCCGTGGCATCAACCCTTTCATCATTTGATTGAAGAGTTTGTTTTTATTAAGAAGGCTATACCAGACGCATAATCACTATACATTGATTTAACATTACCTTTACAATTAAATTCTTCACTGAAATTACAGAATAAATATATGCACATTTTTCTTCAAATCTTTGTGAGAGAGAAAACATTAAAAGTGCCTCCTACAAAGCCGTTAGTGGGTGACGATGGGGAATCCAGAAGCAATGGGGGGTGGTGGGGGTGGGGGTCTTAACAAAGTGCGTGGAAATATCCAGAAAACCTTGCGCGTTGTCTTATAATAATATTCACAAATGTTTTACCATCCGTGCGTCGGCGCGTCCTTTTTACGAGAAGCACCCTGATATAGACAGAAGTCCTCATTAATAGTAATAACCATATTAATAAGATATAAAAATTAAATAGAACACTGAACTGTAAATGTGTTGCAGTATCTCTGTTCATAATGTGATGTGATAGTTCTGAGTAAATCCCCTCGCTTCCTGCACTGAAGCGAGTGCATGCAGCAAACTGCAGTTCATTTTAATATATGTATTTTTTTTTTTCCTCTTTCCATCATTTCCTGCAAACTTTATGTGCACGGCCTCCGGGTGTTTGTACATCCTAGTCAGGGGTACAAGAGACAGAAAGAAAAACCCCAAGTCAGGGAGACGTCCAGCTCCCGTGTGTCTTGCACATCATGGTAACTCCATAAAAAGGGGTTTTAGTGACAGATGTATTTTAGGATGATTTGTATGTTTTATTCCCCGGTGCCCTTCTCGTTCCTCTTTTACTCTCTCTTGGGCATATAGAGATATTTATATATTATAAAAATAACGGCTGTTGACATTGCTGGCTACTCTGAAAAAGGCACTTCATTGAAATATCTGAGAATGGCCTCTCCTCCAAAGTGATTTTGGGGGTGTGGGACGTTGTAACTGTAATATAATATTTTATTTCATATCATGCTGCTTTGTCAAGTCTATTATTCTGTATTGGTTTTGAGTGATTTTTGTTTTGAGAGTGGCAAAGTGAAAGTGTTGATTTTGTGGGTTTTTTTTGTTTTTCTGTTTGTTTTTTTTTCCTCCTTGGGCTAGAGATGTTAAAACCGGTAAGATTTTTCCAAGACTTCGAGGTAATCCGGCTTGGTTTGAAGTTTGGCCCTTAACTCGAGGTAATCACTTTGGGACGGGTCAGGGTAGCAGCCTTTCCCCGCCGTGAAAAGCAATGTCTCCTTCAGCCGTGCATCCTGCTGCAAATCGGGGTACTGCATGCCTGGTGGGTGCGCATGCGCCACATGCATGTCCTTTAGTTTGGGCACTGTCCCATACAAACAGTCTACAAAGCCCACTGTTGGTGTGGGCCTTTGACTGTCAATCACTGTAGGGCAGAGCCCTCCATTCTCATGAAATCCTGCCATGTCAGCCGTAGTGTGGTTGACTGTGACGATGGTGTTGAGTTGAGAGTTGGAGACAGCCAGGGTCCACTCTCTTTCTTTCTCTAACAAGGTTCTGTAGTTACTGTTGCTACTACTTCCATTGTCTTTCTTCTCTGAAAACTGTGCCCTGTCTTCCTCTGCTATCTCCCCCTCTCTTGGTTTATAAATGGGGTTATTACACATCTGAGTCACAGGGTGGGGGATGTAGTCATAAACATGACCGTGAGCGTGTGTGTGACTAGTGTGAGTGTGTGCGTGCATACTAGGTGTTGGTTTCTCTGGTGTGCCGGTGTTGCCGGCACTACTTTGCCTTGGTGGGTCTTCAAAAATCCTGCACTGCATCTGGATCCCTGTCAGATCTACCTCAGAACGTTTACGGAAGGGCAGCTTCTTCCTGCGACGGAGAACAAAAGCGAAAAGTCCAGCGGCCACAAACACAGCAGAGATGAAGAGAATAAGTAGGCTGAGAATTAGGACGGACAGAGGGACAGCTCCTCTACCCCCTGCTTCCTCCAGTTGAGAGCTGCCTGTGGTGAGGTCATCCCCACCAGGGAGGGCTGGTGAGGGACCTGAAGAATACTTAAGCTCAGGACAGATGACTTCAACCTCCAGTGAACGCAGATCTTTCCCAAAAGCAAATTCAGGTGTCTTGCAGAAGACATCTCCAACTACGATGACAGATGAGAGTTTTTCCAACCACTGTTTGAGGGGTATAATATCACAGGAGCAGTCCCAGGGATTCTGGTGCAGATCAATCTGAACAATAGAGGTCAGATGCTCCAGCACACCACGCACAGGCAGGGAAAAGAAGTAGTTGTTGCGGAGGTTGAGGCGTGCAAGGTTGGTGCCAGCAAAGGCGTCAGTTGGCAGGGAGCGTAACAGATTGTCATTGAGGAAAACCAGCTGGAGATTTGGCATTAGGGAGAAAGAGTTGGGTTGTATCTCACGTATGACGTTATACTCAAAGTACAGATAACTCAACATCTGAAGCCCCCGAAACATCCCAGGTGTGAGTCTCTCAATGTCATTTCCATTCAGATATAAACTTTTCAAGTTTGGCAGGTTAATGAAGGCGCCCTCTTGAACGTAGGATATCCGATTATTCCCTAAATGCAGTAAATCCAAACTTGAGAAATTCCAGAAATCAGAACGGTAGATTTTTTGTATTAGGTTCCCACTGAGATACAATTTTTTGGCATTGAGGGGCCGAGGCAGGAGCTCAGAGATGTTGTGAAAGCCTTTCTCTTTACAGTTCACGGTTAGCCCCAGGTCGTTGATGTGAAGATTGCAAATACATCCAGTTGGACAAATTATGGGAATGGGAGGCCTTGTTTGGTAGCCAGCAATTGGGGGTTGATTGATGCCTGGGTAAATGCTACGAGGGGTTGGGGGATTCTTTGTGGGCCGAGGTCGTTTTGTGGGCTTGACAACTCTTTCCTTGTATTCCACAGAAGATGCTGTGTTGTGAAAGGACGAGAGCATGGAGGAAGGTTTAGTAGGCCATGTGTTCTCATTGCTAAATGGGACCCGGGGAATTGCCAGTTTGGCCTCAATCTCTGCATCGGAGAGCAGCGGACAGAGCTCACTGCGCTTGATTTCTCGTAAATCTTTTCCATGTAAATGGAATGGGTACTCGCATGTGATCTCGCCCACCAAAGCTGTATACGGGATTCTCTCCAACCATGTTTTTAACTGGACAATGTCACACACACAGTTCCAGGGGTTCTCCTCCAGCTGGATTTCCATTAAGCTTCTCCCAACATACTCCAGTGTGCCCTTATATGGCAATGTCTTTAGTCTGTTTCCTCTCAGGTCCAGATGTGTGAGTGACACAGACCGGAAAAGATAATTTGGGAGCACGGGAATCAGATTGTCATTCAGTATGAGCACTCTCAATTTGTGAAGGTGTCTGAATGCACCACTTTCAATCCGTTTGATAACGTTGTAGTCCGCCTGGAGGTACTCTAAACTCTCCAACCCCTGAAATGTGTCATTCCGGAAAACCTCTAGTTTGTTTTCATGTAGGAACAGCCGTTTGAGTATTCCTAAGCCGTTGAATGCTCCGGCGTGGATGTCTTGCAAAGCGTTATTACCCAGATTAATGGATATGGCATTGTTGAGATGGAGGAAGCTGTTAAAGTAAAGCTTCCTCATAGAGTTTCTCTGCAGGTTGAGCTTGAAGGGCCGGCTCCATATCTGTGAGATCTGGCTGACATTTGTAAATCCTTTACTGTCACAGTGGACGTGGAATATGCCCTCTTTGACTTCGCAGTAGCAGGGCTCGAAGCAGGGCTCGTCGATCTCTTCGGAGTCCTCTAGTAGTGGGATCGGTGTGGTCCATCCTAAGGCTATGGTGCTCAGCAAGGTAACCCACAGCATCCTCGCTGACACCAAGGGGATGAAGTGTCGGCTCCAGGGACAGAGCCACTTCACAGCACTGCAAGGGAGAACAGAGGGGGAGAGAGAGAAGAGAAAGGAGGGAGGGGATGGGAAAGGTGATTACACACACACACACAGGTGCACACATACACTCAAAGTGAAGTTTGAGGTGATGGAGGAAGAGAGGAGAGAAGGGCTGCATTAGTTTCAGTGGAATGGAAGACAGCTTTGAAATGAATACTAATTAATAATAGAATGGCATAGGGGACTACTTTAGATGTAATACTGTTGGGTATTTCAAACAAAATAGAAGCCTGTGCTCTTAAATGTGAAATGCGATACACAGTGAGAAAAACAGTCTGTACACTAAGACATTTACTGTCACTGCATGCAATATTATACATTTATCATACAACAGATGTACTGGTATGGTTGGAATAAATCACCTCACATATGCGTATTGCTAAGAATAAACGGAGGCAACAGGAGGTGTGTGAGGTTGGTGCCGAGGAGACACAGTCAACCCCGTTGTATTTATTACATAACAAGGACCTCGATCCCTCTTGCGATAAATGAGAGTCCAGAAATGCGCGAGTAGGTTCATCGATGGTCTAAAAGGCAGGAACGGAATAGGTGTCAGCTTTTTGACCATTAGTGGAACGAGGTGAGGACTGTGGAGGGACCTGCTGAACATCCGTTGCGTTAAAAATGAATCCCAACTGATTTCTCCTATGAGTTGTAAAAAATCTAACAAACCATACAGGTAACGTTGAGTTAAACCGTAAACCACTAAGATAACAGAAAATTACCAGGACTAAATTTAGTGATTAGAAGATGTCAAGAAATAAGAGAAAATAGTCCAATAGACAGCAGTTCCGATATATAGAACACGATGGAGCTCGGGTCATTTGCATCGGCCCTTTCTTATATCCTCAACAAATAAAAACAACAATCAAATTACTATCTCATTATAGTTGAACCTGAAATTTCCAAAAAATAATATAATTAATGTAACTTCTGGATTTCCCAGGTCGTGATGCGATGAGAGGAGCAACGGCGCAATTGAAAAGCGCAGTGGGCGAAGCTCAGTCATGAGTCTATTTGAGTAGAAGCGAACTGGCCTAGAAATAGATAACATCATACTTAAAGGATGGCCGAATAGCAGAAAGAGATAATAATAAAGATATTAATAATGTAGGCCTTAATTTCGCTTTGCATTAAAAACAAAAAAACAGCTGATCAAAGATTCCGTTTAGTGTCTCCATGGTGCTGCTTGGTGTTAAGAGGATAAAAGTCACGCACAAACGCACACGTACGCATGGACATAGCCTCTGACTGTCTCTTGTGGCGGCTGTGACTTTACGCACACACACACACACGCACAGACAGCGCTGTCCGTTCAAACGAGGGTGCTAGAAGTCCAGAGAAGCGGAGCCGAGCCGCTGTCCATGGTGCTGAAACCAAAAGCCCAGTGACGCGGAAAAAAATAGCAAAAAGGAAAAGAAAAATATGTTGTAATCCCCAAAAATAACTGATAGGAAAACACACAAACGGGCTCCTTGAACACGATCTCCTCGCTGCCAAATTCACTGTTTTCGTTTCCCACTCCACGCGTAATCCTCCAGGAATTATTGATTCCGCGTCCATGTTCGAGATCAAAAAGCGCAGGTGGGACATCAAAAAAAAAAAAAAAATGAGTCAAAAGTAACAACGACATTTAAAGCAATGAAAAAAATGAATAATGCGTACCATATTATACTCCCGTGGGGTGTATCAAATCTGGTGGTATACGTACTTAGTTTAGTGGGATTCCAACTTCACATATCCTCCTGCGGTGTGTCCTGTTGTTGCCCGGTGTGTCCCGCTCACCGTCCGATGCCGGGCTGTGAGGAAGAGAACGGAGAAACAGGGGGTGACTGAGCCGTTAGAGAAGAACGAGAGGAAACGGAAAGGGGGAGATGGAAAGAGAGAGAGAGAGGGGGAGGAAGATGGAGAGGAAGAGATGCGCATGTGAATGAGCCATGGATTCAAAACAACGAATCTGAGGAGATTCTCCACATCCTCGTACTTACATAAATTAAAAGTGCTGCTCGTTGTGAGTTGCATTTTTAAAAACGACCTAAAAAGACTTCAATCTTGAATTTATATGAAACTAACTGTGTCACAAGCTCCAATCCAAAAATGGTTAGAGACGGTCGAGAATCCTGTTTCAGTCTGAAATTTACCACCCAAAATAACCTCGCTGACAATACAGCGGAGAGAGCTGAGCGTTTATTGAAATACATGCCAAGCATAATGCAGTAGCCTTTCGTCGTGACATTGGCAGGAAAACGATGAATTTAAGAAAACGACTATTGATCACTCGACTGGATCCTCATGATCCATCCTCCTCCATATATTAAAAGAGCTCGTTATTCCCCTTTTTTTTGGAGTCCATGGCTATGCAGACACCAATGAGCATGAACACACGCACCCATCTGCATAAGATAGATCTCCTTTAAAATACAAATACACTCACTCACAGGCAAATAGCCACTCACCTTAGTTTCGTTCTGCGATTGGAAAGCATCGGGAAAAAAGAGCACTAGTTTGAATCTTGTTAGATCTCTCTTGCTTTTTTCTCTCTTTCTCTACCCCTCCACCTCTCTCTCTCTCTCTCTCTCTCTCTCTCTCTGGCTGAAGCAAAAGAGAGGAGAAATGAAGACGTGATAGGAATGCAGTCTCTCCCACTCTCCCTCTCCGATGACTCTGACTCTCTCTCCCTCTTTCTCGTCTCCTTTTTTTCCCTAAGCAGTTTGCTTAAAATGCAAGTCCTCGACTTGTGCCCGTCCGCTTCCTCTTCCTCTCCTCTCCTCCTCCCCTCACTACCTCCACCACCTCCTCCTCCTACTCCGCCGCCGCCTCTCGGGCGAGCGCTCAACAGCAGTGTAGACGGGTGAGAGTGTTCTCCTGTCGGCTTCGGGACCGCGTCTCCGTCCGGTGCAGCAATAGCGGGAGTCTGTGGATCATATCGGCGGTTGGACCAGCTGCTGATTAAGTCTTTTTCTTTCTTTCTTTTTCTCTCTCTCTCTTTTCTTCGGGTTCGTTTCCCTTCCGTGCGTCAGAGGAGTGAGGGACTGAGCCGGGGAGCTGGAGGGTGGCGTTGGGGGTGAGGGAGGGTAGGTTCTCTCTCTCTCTCTCTCCCTCTGTGTGTGTGTGTGTGTGTGTGTGTGTGTGTGTGTGTGGGGGGGTGGAGGGGAGGAGGAGAGTGGGGGTGAGAGACGCAGAGGAGAGAGATCTGGCGGTGAGAGAAAGAAGAGGAGGGGAGGGAGAAGAAAGAGTGATGGGGACGGCTGCGCTATAGTTCTGGATGCTGTCGAGAGGAGGAGAGGAAACGAAGTGAAGAGAGGAGAGAGGAGCGCTCTGGCTTTCTCAGTGGGGACGCGCATCAAGAGAAAATAAATAAATCGGGGTCGGGGAGCGCGCGGCGCGGGTGTGGGTGAGACTTCAAGACCTGTGGATGACAGTCAGGACGCAGAACGACTCTCCTCTCTCTCTTCTTTACATCTTTATTTTTATTATTGAGATTTATGTAATAATTATAACAATGATAGGCCGAGTCAATCCCTTTACTATGGGTAATTTTCTCGGTTGCAGTTGGGCGAGCAAAGTATGGAGTTGGCACCCCTCACTCTGCCTCCACACTTTGTTGTTGGAGATGAAGAGGGTGGCCACGACTATCTTACAGCGAGCCGGGGAGAGACGAGGAAATACGCAGCGCTTCGTCGTTCCCTTCCGTTTGCGTGTCTTCCCCCGCCTCGCCTCCAGCGGGCAACACAAGCCCGTGTTGTGAGCAGCGAGCCAAGCAAAGCCAGAGCTCACAAGCAACCGAGACACCAACACGGTTTTCACAGTTAGAGCTGCTCTGCAAGGAGTGGGAGCTAGTTACAGTAAGATTAAAAAGTTGAATTGTCTTCACAGCATCTCTGATTACAACAAACAACCTAAAGTGATCCATTATATCACCACATTAAGATAAAGTCACCATGTGACGCAGCTTTAATACAGATTTTAACACAGGTTTTACATTCAGAATAACGCCTGTTAAAGTGTTTCACATCTCCTAGGAGATCCATTAACAAATGAACTGGAGCCACTAAAACATTTAACTGTTCCATTGTCAAACTGTTTATTAAGTGATGTAAGGGCTGTCTGTGTCTTTCTGTGGCCATTTACTGTAAATACTTTTTTCCATAGATGAAACTGCATCAGAAGCTCAAGTCAGTTCCCCCGAACCCAGTGACATTTAGATTTATTCCTAAAATTTCCCTGTTGTAGCATGAGACAGGTAAACCCTTATCCTATTTGTAATCCCTGTTGAAATTTGCCACTTTACATGTCATGATGGACCCAAAACAGTCTAAGTGATAAGCTCAGGGGAAGCTCTCATCATCTGGGCATATAAGAAATAAATGAATCCATCCTGTTGTTGCCGTCCCACATGCCATGCTGTGGGGGTTAGGAGAACTTTCTATTAATATTTCAAATGTATTTCACTGCAGAATCAGTGGCCATTCATTTGTTGCAGATCATGTCCCACAGTCATATTTCTATACAAAACCAACAATAATAATAATATGAGTGAATATATTCATAAATGAATAATTTATAAAATCACAATTACAGATTAGATTATGTTGTAACACAATGCAAATAGACATAACTTAAGCTATAATACATACATACCCATACACACTATCATGTTGCCCTTGTGAACACAAACCAAACAGAGGATATGGAGGTTAGAGAAGAGTGTTTGGGAGCAGCTGGTGGTCTGTAAAACTGCCATTCTTCTTTATGAAAAGCCATCATTCACTCCTTCAGCTTGTCAGCTAATGTCAGAGAGACTGACACAAGGCCACTACAAACCCTTCATTCAACTCACGGGACATGGATCGACCAGTGTGTCACAATGAAGCAACAGTAAACCAGAGATGATCCTACAGAGCGAGGGGGATTACTAGTTAGACTTTTCTGGACAACAGGCTGTGTTTGGGCTTGAGTGTCATGTCAAAGAAAAATACTTTGCCCTTAAATAAAAGTTCAAAAAGTCAGTTGGACCTCAATGGACCTCCAACAAAGACATATGGAGGAAATCCCTTCTTCTCTAATGTAATATGTATTAATGTCTCCCTTAACTATAATATTGATATGACGAAGATTGGTAGAGAAGCAGAGCCAAGTACTTAGATTACTAATTAGATATTAATTAGATGTTTGGACATGAAAGTCAGCTCAGTCATCAATGATATTTTAGGCAGGAGATGCTCCCATCTAGTGTGTAGAGTGGAAGGATGTGAATAATTTACACAAGCCCATAGTTAAAAGTATGACGACCACTGCTACTTTACTCATCATACAAAACAGGACTTTTCATATTTAGATTCATATCAAACATTCCTGTAAAGAAGTCTATGTGCAGAGTAAGTGAAGACTGTCTACAGGTCAATGTGAGAGCAGCTCGTTACTACCCATAGCTATATTTTTACTGTTCGATGACCTTTGGTCGCCGTGGCAATTATAACTTAACAATACTTGAGCAAAAAGTACAAGTGAGAGGAACATCGCTTTGATTAAAAGGTCCAGTCTCTCACCATATATAAACTGCACGTATAGTCGTTGTTCTTTATGACTTTAATTCACTAAAAAGTAACAGTTTTCTGTGAAATAAAAGACCAAAGTCTGGACTCAATGCAGAAGTTTAAAAAAAAAGTTTGGTCTCCATTAAAAAACTTCCCCCATTTCTTTAAACTGTCACCTTTTCGAAACTTTCCATTATTCCTCCTCAGCTTGTCATCAGTGTCTTCAGTGACATACCTCATGCCATCCGCTTGAGTCATTTGTTGACCATAAGGGAAGGAACAGTCAAATCATTCCTTGTCTGTCTGTCTCTGCCTGTCAGTCTGCCTGACTGCTAGAGAGTCAATATGTCTGAATGCTGCTCTGCCTTTTTTTTTCTGCCTTTGCTGTCCATTTACAGTCCTGCCTGGGTATCTGCCGACAGGACCGCCTGCCTGCCAGTCCCTCTACTTGATGGTCTACCTGTTTGGCTGACTGGATGCCTGCTTTCATGTCTGTGTGTCTGTGGTGACGTAAAAACCTGCAAGTCTGACAGAGTTCCTTTAAGTAGCCATGAGGATTTGACTTGGTCATATGTTCTTCCACACACAAAAATCAAAGGCTGACACAATAACACAGCAAAGGATTTTAAAGGAAATAGTTGTAAATTAGTAACTGCCTATTGATTTCATGAGTTTAAAATATCTCCTATCTTCTCTGTTTGAACTAATCATCTAATTTCATTAATAATCATATTCAATTACTGGAGGATAAAAACCGACGGGACATTATTTTATTTGTTAGTCTCTCGCAGTAGATATATGTAAATCTTCTTAAACAAAGAAAATTAAAAACATTATCTAATGAGGCATGTTGTTTTACTCACAACCGCAACATTGCAAAGAAAAAGACAAAGTATTATATTAAATATTATATTTAAATTTTGTTTTCTGTCTTATATTATACTAACTGCTTTGTGGATTCCAGTTCAGTTAAGCTGCGAACTGACGGCGCTTATTTTTAAAATATACTTTCTACTGAAATTAGATAAAATTCATCAAGTTAAATTAAGCTAAAACCCACATGCTCTCAGGAACTGGAAATATGAAGTGTGTGTGTGTTTGTGTGTGTGTGTGTGTGTGTGTGTGTGTGTGTGTGTGTGTGTGTGTGTGTGTGTGTGTGTGTGTGTGTGTGTGTGTGAGTGAGAGACCACTTTAATGTGGTCACGTCTGAGTGATTGGACCAACAGTGCGAATGAAGTTCAGGACAAAGGAGCATCCAAATATAAAATGTTAGTTTTAAAGTGTCCGCTCTCTCTCTCTCTCTGTCTCTGTCTCTCTCTCTCTCTCACACACACACACACACACACACACACACTTTATGTGAGACGGAGAAAGTTCTTGAAGTCATCGTCTCATGAGAAGGACAGTTTAAGGACAGTCTCATAGTGTTGTTGTAATGATGAAACCCATCGTTCTCATGAATTGCGAGCACCCTGATTAGCTCAGGTAAAGACGCTGCCAGTCCCCGCAACAGAGCGTGACACTGCAGGACCCTGTGCACATACATAAATCACACACAGAAGTTGAAAGAAAAACAAAGTGAAATGAAGTAAACAAAAATCTAAAGACGGTCAAGCACCGGACTCCAGACATAAAAACAACTTGTGTAGTTGAACTGTTGAACTGTAGCTCTGAAGTGGGAAGTGTGTAGTTGTATAAAGAAGCATCAGTAGTGGATATGAAATACTTAAAAAGACATGCAAGGCATCGTGTTATTTGTTCTCTGAATACTGAGTTCAAAGTACAGCTTATAAGAGATGCTGATGCTGACCACTGCAGGGGTAAACACTTGCCTGGAGTTATCTGAACTGGACCAGTGTATCAGGACCATTACTGGCAAGCCAGCACACTCAGGTGTGCCATCAGTTGAACACTTGGACACTGACCTGGGCCCCATGACAGCAGTTTCATTTCTAAAGCTTTTTCCAACCTTAGTATCATCAGAAACCCCTGATTAGCATACAGACATAAAACAATGAAACAACATCCAGATGTCATAAAATGCAAAACAAATACCACACAATTATTCAGTTGTCTTTACTCAAGCTCTGGTTAGTAAAGCAGATTGCCACCTGCTGTGTCCAAAACACATCTGTCTAACCAATGATTTTAGGATGTCAATCATGTGCTCATTGATGGGGTAAGTATGTGCATGGAGGGCATATCGTCAATCTTCTAATAAAATAAGTCACTGTAGGAGCAGAAGCCCATTGGTGCTCGAATTTGTAATTACTTAAAAATCCATACCAATGAGCCAAACGACTCCAGCAGCTCCTTTTTGAGTGCAGGGGTTGGATGTACCTTTGGGGTAGTGGGAGACCAGATTCAGAGGGTGTTTCTGGGAGTCACAGAGGAGTTGAACATTTATAGAGAAGTATTGTTTGTGGTTAAGATGTGGGAGCAGATGCTGAAGCAGATGTAGAGAAAGGTGCCTTAATGTGCTTGTGTATGCAGTCAGTTGGGCCAGTGATGCTGGGTAGACCAGCAATTTGCAATGGTCTCTCAACTGGGATCTGTTCCTCAGCTCTGTTGGGGAATTTTATGTTTTGAAGCCAGTTGAGTTATTCCATCCATGACTCACAGGGCAGAGCTCGCTCTATCTGAAATGTCGCAGTAGTGAAAAAGCCAAGGGTAGAGAGTACCTGCATTTGTAGTGGTACAGGGTTAAACAGTCTGGTGTAGCTTTGCAATGGTGGCTCAAACTATTGAAAAGCTCTATGAAGGCAACTCTTGTTAGCCTGAAGTGTCTCATGAGGTCCTCATTGCTTTCTGTAAATAGACGTGCTTGTTCCTGGACGACACCACCTCAGAGAACAATCTACAGCATCATGAAGCAGCAGTGAATAATAATCTGGGCCTATGAATAGCATGATTAACCTGAATTGATTTGATTGTTTATGGAAGAATTGATGGTATCATGTTGATGAGGCGATTAAAGTTATACTGTTATTATAGTTTTACTGCTGTTGTTCATATCCCAGTGTTGTCAGCTAGATTTTTTAGGGTGAAACAGTTTTTTGTTGTTGTTGTTTGTGTTTATGTGGAGTTTATTTTGGAGTCTGTATGCTGGGGCGGTCATTTGTTGACTCCATTTCTAAGCTAATGTTAGCTAGTGTTGCACACTGTTGGAGCTGTAAGACAATTAGGAGTAGGTGTGACACGCTTTGGATTTTCTCAATCAGTTCACCCAGCTGTGAAGTTTATTCCTTTAAAAACATAAATCTTTGTAAAATAATATAGAATTATTTTATCTACTAATATTATTGTTTAAAACATATAATATTATACAACCATAGAATTGAAGAGTGTCTATGATAATTTTTTTTTAGCTATTTGCATAATTAGAGAATTAAATATAGCAATTTAATGGGGCACACTGTGTCCTGACTTCCCATGTCGCTGCATATCATCTTTCTCTTTGTCTACATCTTCCCTTGGCCTGCACACACACACACACAGTCTGGTTCCCATAACCTCAGGGGACAGTTCATTAACTTGCATTCATTCCCTGGAGACTTTCCTAGAAAACCTAAAGATCTGTCTAAGCTTTATCTAAACCTGACCCTAACCTTAACCAAACCCTAAACCATGTCTCTACCTTAAGTTTATTTATTTATTTATTTTTTACATCATGCATTATTTTACATTATCCCTATAAGGGAGACAGGTCCCAGGTGTGTAAACAGTCCCCATAACATAAGGTATACCTAGACCACACACACAGATCACACACAATCACACAGAAAGTTCAAATGAGAACAAGAAGTTACTAGGACAAGTTACATGAGGAAATTCACAAGCAGACTGCTGTTGTTTTATAGTTTTAATGGCTTTTTTCATGTGATGTTTGACCTTTGCATGACAACATAAATCTAGGGAACATGGCAGCAACAGTAAATATTTTAAAGGAGAGTTGAATATTTTAATA
Source organism: Polydactylus sextarius (assembly GCA_016801845.1). Lineage (NCBI taxonomy): Eukaryota > Metazoa > Chordata > Actinopteri > Polynemidae > Polydactylus > Polydactylus sextarius. The sequence goes on from CM028924.1 coordinate 2,712,666, forward strand.
CACACACACACACACACACACACACACACACACACACACACACACACACACACATATATATATATATATATTGAATTTTGTCTCCCAGAAACTTTTGTCAAATACTATTTAACATTTAGTAATACAAGATGAACTACATGACCTGCTTTTCAAAGTTTCCCAGTTTATGTTTGTATAAACACCTCATAAGCAGTTTGAGAACATATTGCACAAACTTCTAATGACCCCAATCAGATAACTGACCTCAAGAGACAATTACCACTGATTATTTTATCCGTGTGTGTGTGTGTGTGTGTGTGTGTGTGTGTGTGTGCGCGCACCCTTCATGCATGTGCATGTTTTTTTATCTTCCAGCAGTCATGCTGGATGAGCCTGTGGTCACATGGTGTCCTCGGCAACAGCCTGCTCTGTCTCACTCTGTCTCTGTGTCTTACACACACAGGTACAGAGTCTACAAGCCTTTCGTCCCATACGCTATCTCTCTCTCTGCTTGCTGTAGCCCCAAACTGTCGAAGCAAAAATACCCACAACACGTCTGCTGAGAGACCTAATTCTCACACACTCCCAGGAGATCTAGAGAGAGTGAGAGAAGAGAGAGGGGCTGAGAACATTAGTTGCTGCCTCAACGAGTTTTTGGGGCTAAATTACAATGGCAAAAGGAGAAAGAGAATGACGGAGTGGTGCCTTGTGTGGATGGGGTGAAATCAGAAAAAAAGAAAATAAAATCTCACATGAGCATGAACACACCCAGCAGGGAGAGAGAGGCTAATGATTTAAAATTTAGCTTCGCAAGTGTAAATGCCAGCGTCCTCATCAATGTAAGGACCAACGCAGCTTTGGTTTATGAAATGAAAGCAAAAGGAAATGAAACAATGAAGGGACAAAACGTGCAGAGGGATTGAAAAAATCTTGTTAGGGCCTCATGGGAGCTGGAATTGGAATTGATAAGAACGAGTGTTTTGGTTTAATATTTCTCTTTTATTCTTTCATTCATTTTCATTAGCCTTGAATGTCCTTCCCTCAAATTATGTATCTAATGGACAGAACAATATGGAAAAGGTTCAAAAACAAATATTCTTCTAAATTAAACACATCATATTTTTATTAGTCACATAACCCAAAGGTGACATTTTTTAATACTCCAGGAATGTGCTTTTTAACAGCTGTGAAAAGATAATGTTAGGTGTTAGTTGTGCCAAAAATGTAATTATAAATCCAAATTAGTTGTGATTTTTGCTTCAGTTCACCGTACATCAAGTAAAACTCCGTAAAATGTAATACCATATGACATTCACAGGAGAAGGGATAACACAGGCTGGTGGTGAGGCAGCCTCTAAGCTGCAGTTTGCAAGTTTTCTGGTGGCCCCTGTATAAATATGGATTAAACTGGCCTAAATCCAGATGAATCAGAGCTCCAGCAGCCATTTGAGGGTGAAATCAAGGAGTGAGATGCTAATGCTCTTTTACACTTAATTTGGTGACACATTTACACAGCGTGATCAGATTGCTCCTGTCAGAAAACAATGTAAGGCAGTGACATTGCTCATTGTTTTTCTGCACCACATTTTCTCCCTGCATCCCAGTTTTTGACGAGAGGGGATGTACCTAGGAACGGCAGCAACTGGGTCATCTCTCCGACATCTCTGTGACAAGATTAGCTCTGGATTTGAGCCAGTTTTTATCACTTTAACTGAGATAGAGAGGCAACACTGATAGACATATAAGCTATGAAGCTATAAGCAAAAAACCAAATGAACTCCTTCTCCTTGAAACCCATAACAGATAACAGTGTAGACTCCTTTCAAATGTGTTGATTTCTTAAGAATGTTTGCCACTGGGATGTTTAGGTTCCAGACTTTGCAATAACCATCAGATTTCTGTCTTGTAGTTGAAAAGCAGTTGATATCCCTTTCATTGCATTTTTTTTCAAAGTTAAGAGCATGAACATTTACCTCACTTTGCCCAAAATTCTCTGCTTGGTCACTGTGCTGCAGGCACAAATTCTAAGTGCCATTATTAAAGTCACAAGGTGATGAAGTAAGTCCTATGGTATTTTTATCCTAAAGTTTTCAGCCTGACCATAGGCAAAATATAAATATAAACAGCCTGAATTATGTATAAATTTTAAAGAGCTTCTTTTAAACATGTTTATTTTTTGATGAATATGGTATTGATTTGGCGCTGTGTGATATAAGTTTAAAATTAGCAAGTGACTAAGCAATAACAAGAACAGCCGGGGTCAGAAGTTTAACATAACAAAACATGTCGTCAACATTCAACAGAAGATTTGTAAAATCTAAACCTGAACTAATAAATTTATAACATGTATTGTATGTAATGATTATTTTGCTTATATCAACCACAATATAGCTACAAAATTGCCCCTGCTGTCAGATGAAGATGTGCAAGCCAATGGTATTGTTTTTCTCCCTCTCAGTTTCTCTCTGACATGTTTTTTTTTTTAACTGCATCCCAGTTTTTGACAGTGAATGAACCCAGATAAAAAAAGAACTAGGTCAACTCTTTGACCTCTGTGTAGCTCTGGGCTTTGGCCAGTTTTTCAGTGTGTGACCAGGAAAAAGGAGGATATGCTGCAAGCAAGGCGATCATAAACACCTATCATGCCTATCAGCTCATCTAGTGGACAATGGACAAATACAATAAAACACAACAGTAACACATTTGAAAAAAGGAAAATGTAGGATGACTAAAGGCTACAAATATTGGCAGTCTGTTGTCACTTTTCAGGTACAATGTATAAGTTCTGGAAATAAACTTAGTGATATTTTCTAGCAGCTAAAACTTAGTATGTGAGGATTAGTGAGCCAGAAGTGTGGTGGCATTTGTGGACTGATTGACCCTGGCGTTGTCTGATTAGTTAAGTTTATACATCTACTCCATTAGAATCCAGCAGCTCCACCACACCTGATTATATTCTTATCAGAAGATTCATGGCCAGGTGTCAGGCAGAGGCTAGAAAGCTCTCATATTGATCTTTGGCCTTCACTGCCACCAATCTGTCCTACCATCTGCCCAATGGATGTTAAAGTTGAAAGGGCTATCATGTGCATTATGCACTTGGTGTAATTGATGCACAAGAGGCCTTGTGTCCACTTTGTGTGAATGCCCCTATCTGTGGAGCCAATGGAGGAAGAGCAAAGTATCAGATGGCAGATGTTCATTTGTCATTCTGTGGGATTAACAGGATGGTTCATGAAGAGGAGCAGTGGTGTATCAGTATGGTTGCACTCTCACCTCACCATCACTGGGACAGGTGAGGCTATCCAGGAGACTGGTATTGTCACCACTGAGCTGGTTGTCTAGGGACCACATTTGGAAAAGGGAATAGAAAATGAATAGTTCGTCTGACAGACTCATTAGTGTGTGGGATGCAGAAATGAGGCAATAAGGCTAAGGTGAGCTCTAAGAGAGAAAAGTAGCCCAAAGAGCTTTTTTTCAGTAGAAACTACAGAATATTGTAGATATCAAGTTAAAGTGCTTTGACTTATGTCCAGTTATCAGCCATGGGTTTATATCGAAATCATGGAATATATGTCTAACGTCAAAGAAGGATGCAATAACAATATATATATATATATATATATATAATCAAAGACATCAGGTGTTGCTGGGATCATTGTTGGAATGTTCGCACACTCACTCATGTAGCATATTGAATTACAGTATCTGCTTTTCTGGGCTGAAGAGATTAAGCTCTCTAAGTGCCGTAGGGCAGAGGTGCATCGCTGTTTGTATAATGTTGTGAGTCTCTGTTGACATTCTTGTGTGTTATTTGTATTCACTTATAAAGCATCCGTCTGTCCATGAATCTGCAGGGATGCATACAGTGTGGGTTGCTGGAAAAACAATAGTGTGTCTGTGTATGTGCCAGGATTTGTATGTAGACATGGACCAGACCAAAACATTACTTTACAAATACAAAAGCAACTCACCACAATGTGCGTTCAATAGGTTATTCTACACTGACAGAATATAAATAATATTTGGAGGAATATGTAAAAACTTTTTGTTTAGAGCTATATTTGTTCTAATGGATATATGATAGAAACTGTACCAGCAGCTGTTACCAATCCTTGTTCCGCTTGGCTACCGCGTGGGTACCTATGATGTTAAGCAACCTTTTCCAATGTACCTCTCCTAATATTTTAAATGCGTAAATCAAGCAGGAGTATATAAAAAAGTCCTTAGTTTGTTGATGCAATCGATAGAAGAAAGCGTTGACATGATTGGAATGTTGAATGTGTACCAAACCTATTGGTTGGCTTAAGCCTGGCAACACTCAGGGATTGGTGTAATCAATTCAAGTGTGTCTGATCCTAAATATTAAACATATTTCATATTAGTTTGAGCTGATATGTGAGTCTGAGAGCAGTTTGGATGGTTTTAAACAAGATCTGCAAAACTCTTACATTTCCAGATAATCAGGGCTGATCATCAGTACCAAGCAAGGTCCATGATCAATTTTCTCATCCAATCATCAGGAGGGATGAATCAGCCCAAAACTCCTGTAGTCCAACGCTGGACAACAATTTCACAATTTTCTACAGCAGTGCAAGTGTTAGTTGCTCCCTTGAGCTGAATGACGTCTTTTCCTGACATCAACACTGAGTACTGGCAGGAAGTACATTTTCTCATCCAGTTGGATATGAGAGTATTGACCTCAACACACCTAGGGCACAGCTCTAAGGCCAACCCCTCCCTCACCAGTATCAGATATAGTGAGTTTCCGGATTGTGCCCAGAATCACAATGTTGTATAATCAAGTGGAAGGTCCATTCTCTCACCACCTCTCCCGTGTTTATGCTTTGTGTTTGTTTCATTTAAAATGTGCATCAGTTTTAGCTTTGACTTCTTGTCTTTTACACAACTTTGACTCTTTCTGTGTTCATTTCTGTTATGGTAATGGAACAATTCACCCATATTAAATCTCTCACAAGGTTTAATTCAGTACTAGGAAATGTATACTACATTTTATCTTTCCTATGGTGACATAACATCGTAACAGCTAAGTAATGTTATTCACATATTCAGGACAACAAGCTTTGTCAAATCCTTGCCTGTTATGATACCGATAGCAATATCATATTTAATAATAACGCTGAACTCTTTTCATCCTTTAAACAACACCAATCACACAATAACAAACAATAACATAATAAAACACAGTAACAATTATTGATGAATGCAACTGATCTCACGCTTGCTGCTAATTCTTATTAATAAGCAGCGCTGCAGGCAAAGGCTTTACCAGCACATAGTCAGAGCCAAGGGCCATTTTAGATAGGATTCTGCAAAACCAAATATTTGGCAAGATTATAATGAAAACTATAATACATATGCAGTTTTTATATATGGTCATATGGTAAATTATTTCTTGGTTGGATGTTTGTTGTTGCCATTAAACATCCATAAGACTAAAGAAATAACATGTGGAGTGACAGAGTGCACAGCCCAGACTTTTCTGTATCTATTTTCTTGACACTGTTTTATTTCTGTTTTTCCACCTGAGGCCACAATCTATCAGTCCTCCATTAACATGACACAACATGGCCTCTATTCTGCTGCATGGGGTGGTCCAAGTCAGGAGTGCCACGTCTTATCGTTGATACCATGTTTAAGAAGTTAGTGCTGGTAATAAATTTTCCCACAGTCACTTGGTTCTTCTGTATCAATCCTTTAGATTAGGTGGCTGGTGAAATATCCTGCCAATCTGATGGTTTTCTAGTTCACAGCAGAGTGACATAAACTTCACTGAATTTCACAGCCTTGATTTTAATTCAGGTTTGCCAGTATCTGTAATGGAAGAAGTTGACCAGGTGTGGTGAGGTTGAAGAAGCAGGAGACCCAGAGTATATAGAGAAGTTACACTCACACAGTTCCATGCTTTAAATCATTTGGCCCGAGGAATCTTTTGTAACATTTGTTTCCCTGTCAGTTTTATACTTTCTACAGTCATGAGAGCCAGTAATTGCTTTTCCATTCCAAGCACTCTTACAGCTCTTGCACTCTTGGACACAAGGCTAAGAATCCCATCTCCAGGGACTACGAAAGTAAATGGCAATTTGAGCCCCACCACTTTGCTACTAGATTGTGTGGATTATAGTGTTCTTTCTGCTCTCTTGCAGTTCTGCATGGGCCAAATACAGACTGAAAGACCAGATGATATAATGACGTACTTACTGACAAGCTGCCTAGGTTGATTTAACTCTGGCTTTCTGAGCAAAGAGGGCGATAGCTTGGTTAACTTGTAAAAGTAAGAAAGAGTAGAGACACTAGCACATAGGCAGGATAAACAGTCTGTTCAATAGCAGTAGAAATTGCTGTGAAATGCTGGTTTTCTTGTGAAAAGGAGAGAAAAAAGGAGAACACAAACTTTTCATGTCTCTGGTGCTATGTCGGCCATGCAGCTTCCTCCTCCTCTCCTCATAGTGTCACCTACCAGCTCTGCAGCCCTTTTTCTTTTTCTATCTCCCTCCCTTTCTCTCTCTTTCTCTCTCTCTCTCTCTCACACACACACACACACAAAAAATGCACATTTTCACATTGATGAATATGAAAATTAAGGGTGCATATTTCTGGAAGAAAAGCAGAAAACATCAGCACTTTTGTTTTAGTATAATTGCCCCCATTGAGTCAATCTATTTTTTTCTCCCATAAACACTTTACATTGCGCATCTCCAACTAAAACCCACCACCACAAGAACATACATGCGCACACACACTAACTCTTGATCTCTGATGTCCTGCAGCATTCACACATCCCGAGAGTGATGTGAGTCTAGTTCTCTCCGTGCAGAGCATCATGCCAATTGAATTAACAATTGCAGTGTTTTTTCCTGCCTCATTCATCACTTTGTTCTTGTCTTTAAGATTCTCGTTTTTACTCTCCCTGTACCTCTTCATTTCTCTTTCTCTTTCCTTTGACCTTTTCTGAGCTGTCTGTTGTTGCCTTTATGTCTAAACCCCTCCCCACTGTGTCTCCTTCTGTTCACACCTCAAACTTTTGTCAGTATATTGCTCTCTTTCTCTTCCAGATCCATGTTTTATTATCCTCTCTATCACTGATGGCTCCATCTCACTCTAGAGCTACTTATAACTTAAAAAGTTACTGCATAGATATTTTCATTCAAACATAAGGAGAATGAGAATGTGATACCTTAAATATTTAGTGCTTTGCCTCCCTCTCTTCTGTGGGGCAAGAATGGTGAATTCACTGTTTAATCTATAATCTGTTTTACTGTAAGAATATTTTTGTATGCAGCATCCCAATTTATTTAAAACACCAGCTGCAAATGGCTGTTTTTTGCTGACACATGCTGCAGGAATCTCCTAACTCAAAGACTTCAAAGTCAGACGATTATCCTTTATATTATGGGATTTGATTGGTGACATCCTGCTAACACCACTGATATAAAACAGATGTTTGAATGTATAATACTTCATACCAGCGTCTGAAAGCAAAGTCTGATCATGTCATGTTCATGGAACGTACTCTGCTCGCTCCTCAGTACTCTGGTATCCTGGAAAGAATTGTAACGCTTTCTAAGAAGACATAGGAATGAGTAGGAGCAAAATATTGCAACCTTTGCCATATGAGCGCACACACACACACACAAACCACACTGCTGAGACTGAAATAGCAAGGATGATATGACTCATGCAGTAATATGACGAGTGTGGGTGTCATCTTATATTAGCAGAAAGAGCTAGCATAGTCTCCCTGGACACCACTGCACAGAACGCACTAATGAACATAACTATCCAGGTTTAGTGTTGACAATAAAAAACAATGTGTATTATGTACTAATTAAATGCTTAATATTTAATAGCTTGTTACTACTCTTCACTTAGATTTTTGTGTCTTTGTATTTTGTACAAAGTATTAGTATATTTATATTAGCACAATTTGTCAGAAAAGAGAAATATCTATCAACTTCATTAGGGCTAAGTGCAATAATTAATGACTGCGCAAAATTAAGGTAATGACATAAACCAGTGAATGACTGACATGTGGACAGCGACTCAGTTCAATTCAGTTCAAATCCTGCAACAGATACATTGATCTTCCCTGATACAGCTGATGTTTGAGGCAACAGTGCAGTGTTTCATTTTGCTCAAAACTGGCAAAGACTGTTTCTGTATTCTCACACTAGCAAAATGAGCACAGATTACTGCAGATCAGAGGCAGCCACTGTTAGTTAAAAGAAAGATGAAAGATGATCCTTACATATGATACAGACTGGAAAACAACAAGATCTGCGTTGGTGTCTGACTGTGCATTTGTTGCCTGTTGTTTCTGCAAAATTGTCAGGAAAGCAGAAAACACAGACATAAGGAGTTTAGGCTAATTGTCAGATATACACGCCCACTCCCAAAGCTGGGCTGGTCTGGATGTTCACTGTTAACAGCCTCCTACACAGTGCATACTGATGCATGCAAGCACTGGGACAGGTTCTCTGAGGAGCAGATCTCCAATTTTCTCTGTCAGTGTGAGTGGCACCAAAGTGGTTATAGTTGGAACAGCCCATCACCTCAGACAGGGTTTATGTAATTAGCAATGCATGTAATTATTGGTGTAATGTTACTTTATATAAGTTGGATCTTAAAGGGGTAAAACACCATAAAGTTACATTCAGTGAAACTGTCTATGAAGCTGATCAGTGTAATGAAAGGTGAAGTTTTTTCTCTCACAGACTTGAGCAGGAAAATTAAAAATTCAAAAGTTAAATCAAAAGCTGTTCCGTACTTACCCATCTTTCCTTAGCTTAAAACATTGTTTTTAAAAAGCAAGTTTAACCAGATAGCAGTACTTCACTTTAGTTTGTGTCTTCACCAACCTCAGTTAATGAGGAGTCCATTTCTTAATTAAGTTGCTAATGTTATTTAGCAGTAATTTAGGTTCTTGAGAATGAGATTTACCTTGTGTTTTCATTTGTGTGCTCATGTTGACGTATAGCAGTCTCCTGGAAAAGTAAGTTGAGTGAAAAGAAAAGACGGGGAGATACGAAAAAAACAGAGATACGGGGCAGCACGGTGGTACAGGGGTTACAACCGTGCACTGGTTCAACTTGGGTCAGTGTTTCTTTCTGTGTGGAGTTTACATGTTCTCCCCGTGTCCACCGCCAAAAACATGCACTGGGGATATGTGAATTGAGCAAACTAAATTGCCCGTAGGTGTTGATAACAGTACGAATGGTTGTTTGGTTGTTTGTCTGTACCTGTGGCCCTGCAGCACTGTGAGCAGCTGGGACCCCCCACCCCACCCAACCCCCCTCTCCTTGACCCCAAGTGTGGGCTAAAGGGGTTTAAAATGGATGGATGGAAAAACAGAGAGATACAATGAATGAGGTGATGATGGATTTGTAGTGTTGAAAGATTGGATGTGAACTAGAGGTCAAACAACAGTAAGTACATGTTTGCATATCTATTATCTATTTGTCAAGCCAAAGTCTATCCAGTTTTTTATTTTAGTCTATCCAGTTTTTGCTCTCTGCATCCTTCTGTCAGTGCAATTACAACTCGGTTCGATCTCATTATTTGTGTCAGGACAGAGACAGTTTTTTTTTTCTGCGTATGACTGTCACACCCGCTGACAGCAGCACAAAGGACGAACAGCACAAACACACATTGCAGCAGGTTGAGTGAAGAAGCTTTAATAGATTAAGAATCAGGCTTAAACATGGACAGATAGACAACCGGACACGTTCCATAAGCAGATCATCTCACACTGACAAGGGGACAAAGGGCTTATATGAGTACTGGCTGGAATAATGAAAATCTTGGAACATGTTTGTGAGTGAGCAGAGGAACTCGAGTGTTTGGGAAAATGGAAAACTAAGGAAAAATATCCAGGGACATCTGGTAGGAGGATGAACCATGACAAGAAACTGTACTGGACAGAAACAACATTAGAAGGAATGACAGGTCCAGAGGAGGAAACAAGACTTTCTCCAACTAGTCCCAACACTCATTCCCTCCCCACTTCCACATCATCTCTGCTACATTAAGAGCATTTGTATTCTAAGCAGGAGGGTTTGAAAGTAGTCATTTGTGATCTGTATGTGTCTTACTGTAGTTTGTTATAGAATATATGGTCTGTACACATAAGCAGAACCACAAAAAGCAAACATCCTTTGTGTGTACCTGCACATGTTTAAACACAGTAGTGTCCAGTCTCAGTGTGGATGTAGTGAGCTTTTGTTCTAGAGTTTGGGTGCACTGGATGTCAGTCAGTTGACATGAGCTTAGCTTCTTAGCAAAAATCAGAGAAATGCCAGCTGGACTCAGTGGGGAGGTCTGTGAGAGTAGTTCTGTATCTGTAGCTGTTGCAGGGTGACACCAGGGGTATGTATGAACACAGCTCATGCGTGATAACTTTCCTCCCCAGAAACTTTGAACGAAGGTCATTCAGATGCCTACTTCCACATGCCTGTGACTGTGCAATGAGGCGAACTGACATTTTCAAGCTGAGTTTTGTTGTGAGGGCCCAGTATGATAGCTGCCTCTACCACACAGTATTTCAAAAAGAAAAAAAGAATCACCATCAGAGAAAACCTTGCTGTGTTTAGTTGTAGTAGTTAGCAAGCGTGGCAGCATGTTGCTAAGTTTTGCTGCAAGTTTCTAGATTGGTAAATGTTCAGTTAAAATATTCTGCCTGGCAATTAAGTTGGAAGATAATTTAAGGGCTACTTCTTTTCTTCCCACAGTGAAAAAATCTGCAGCGTAGTTCATAGTTTGAACACAGAGATACTCCATCAGGGCACTGAACTGATGTTTACGATGAAACATTTAACGTCTGCACTCTCGTGCAATCACCACCAATATCATTATTGACTTGTCAACTTGAGCTCTACTTTAGTGTGATATGAACGAGACTGTAGTTGTTCGCCTTCATCAACATAATTCTGTCCTTTATTGATTTTGATTCTGTCTGGGGACATTGTGACTTGAGATGGTCAACAGGCCAGTTCTTGTCTTCAGGCTGCACTTTTTCCATGTGTTCCTTACACCTTAATAATGGCCGCTGCATTCAGCTGTGAGTGTGACTACAGAGTTACCCTCTGTGGCAGAGTGGGAGAGGGGAGGGTCAATTTTAAAAGAGACTTTGTTGTTTGTGTATGTGTTTGTGATCAGTGGTATATAACAATGGCAAACCATTTGAGAATAAAATATTTATAGTAGACCAGCCAACCTGAGCATAAGGACTCACAGCAAGCAGTCCAGGGTGGAATGAGCCAGTGCAATAGAGAGTGAGAGATAAAGAAAGTGATTGTGAGGCAGGTCACAACTCATTTACCAACACAGTGGTCTGTTGTGCCTGCAGTCAAGTTATATTCAGCGTAGGTCATGAAATAAGTGACAATGCAGTTATTGGTCAGGAAAAAGTGTTTGTGTAACGAAGAAAACAAAAAAGAGAGAAAAGTCATTTACGAAATGTGAGACCATGTGAAACTTACTTTCACTGCATGAGTGCATGTAATGTATGAAGCCAACAAGCTTGCACCACATGCTACCCTGAGACATAAATAAATGCACACTCCACACACTTAGGCCAAGCTTAAAACAACAGAGGCGTAGTTTTTCTCATACCTGAGCTGATGTAGAGGTGAGTCATAATGGTTCCTGTGATCCCCTCCCTGGAGAAGTGACTCAGGATGAAAGGTAAGTCATTTACATTATTATTCCTCAGTGAGCAGTCAAAAACAACAAAGAGAGACAAGAGTGAGGGAAAAGATCAGTGAACAACTGAGGTCACTGTGAAACGATGCTATTGTTAGACATGAAAAAGATACTTTTTTGTACATAGGAATCGAAACCCTGACTCATACTAGCTTCTGCCCACAGCAAGTGATGTTTCTTTTTTCTTTTGCGGCCGTTTCTGAACAATTAAAAGACAACATGTCACTATAGATTCATTGCATTTCCTGTAAAACCAAAAGCAGAAAAAAGACAAGAAAAAATTATTTTTAACATCAGATGTTAAAATATGTTTCTGCTGTGTCTTGATTTGATTTCACTCATCTCATAAATATATTTAGAATTAAATACACCGCACATCACTACACAACAATCAAAGAAATGATGTTGCATGATGATAAGTTTGTATGAAAAGTTAAGAGTCTCTCTATATTAGGGATTAATTACATTAAACCCTAGAGATCTCAGTATTTGTAATATCATGACAGAAATATTACTTCTCTGCAGCTCATCTTTCATATTACAAAGTCACAAAGATCCATATTGTGTCACTTTCAAGAAATGGTTTTATGACTTTTTTTTTTGGCCTTGTCAATGTGAAAAAAATACTCCCAGATGTGTATGAGTGCAGGTGAGTGTTTGACAGAGACAGAGAGGGAAATATGTTTTTGATAATAAATTTAACAAAGTTTTTAGCCAAATAACTTTACATGAATATGAATGAACAGACAATAAACAGGGGATGGAATGAGTGGAGGAATGTGTTCATGTATTTATGTGTGTGAAAGAGAGAGAGACGAAGAAGTTTCTGATCGAATCTTTAGATCCTGCCTGGTTGGAATTTCAAGAACACACCTGATACTTTGCTTAAAATGACATAGTGTAACTAAAAGTCACGCAACAAACAACAGATAAGAAACAACAGCTGTGAGTGTTTGTACTAACCTGCCCAGTTTGAGTGTGTCGTCACAATGTGGGTGTGTCAAAATAAATCTCAGTTTCTAAGATCTTCTAGTGTGTGGTTGTACAGGTAGTGGAGAAAAAACACCTGAACACAGCACTTGTTCACACACAGTTAATTCTGTACCTTATTTATTCACACTGTCATCCTGATTTATTATTACTTCTAAAACAGCCTCACCACAAACACATTGCCTCACTAAAATAATTACAATTGTTGTAGGGTTAAAGTAAAAATATGTGGAGCTGTATCAGGTATTACTGAGTTTCAGTCACAGCGATAGAGAGCTGCACTGTTCTAATGCCGATGTGCTGATGCTGCATCAACTAGGCTCCGTGGCTCCACAGTGACTGATCACAACAGGATTCAGGTTCATTCTGTGCAGAGTCTGGCCTCCCTCTGGCAATCAAGTAGGACATCTTAGGCTTTCAGGCCCAGTGGTACATTGATTCTCTGTTTAGGCCTGTGTTTGAAAGCAGATGGAAACATGCACACACACTCACACAAAGTGGACTAACACTCCTCATTCACTTACAAACATTATATTCTTCTTTACTCTTAAAGGTATATCTCGGTCTTCAAGATGAGAAGGGCCACATGGATCTGTCTTTGACTGCACACTGACTTGAGGTTGATCACTATGGCCTCTTCCAGTTTGATAATGTGATCAGTTTTGGTCTACTGTTCACAGTTAATGTTTTCAGTCTAATTGTCATTGACTTCCCTGTTTGTGTTAAATGCTGAGTCCATGTGAATGCTTAAAAAACTCTGGCTGAAACTGTCCATGAAAAGTGACTTCATAGATTGTTTGTTTAAGTATGACCCATAGTTCCAGTTTATTAAGATAAATCCAGCAGTCATGTGTGATGGTATCTGTTTTTTGTTTCAGAAAATACACCAAAACAATCAATATAACTCTCTAGAGGCCAAGTCAGGCAGTGTCTTTATACATCTGACCTCAGACCTATCCAAGTCATTACTATGGCATTGTCACATCATAAAAGGGTTAATTACTTATCCTTTGACAGTGATTGTTAAATCTCTGCTCTGATGAAAGCTCTGACTGGAGGCATTATGTTTTTATGTGGTCTGTTTGTGTTGTAAGTGCGATATCTCAAGAACACCTGGATGAAATTCTTTTGAATTTAAGACAAATGCTCATTTGGACTCGAGCATGAACTGATTAGAATTTGGACGCTAATGGTCAAAGTGCAAGGTGGCAGTGACCCAGTGGAGCATGTTTTTGGCTTCTTAAATGTGATATCTCAAGATGTGATGCCTTGAAGGAATCACTACACACTTGTCCAACTATAAACTCAAAGATAAACTGTCATTGGGACAAGATTGAACAGGTCCAACTACAAAAAATGTATCACATTGGTTTAATTCACAATGAAGCTGCTTTGAATATTAAAAGTGCTGCTTGTGTCTGTCTCAGACTACTTTCCTGCCTCAGGCACATTTCAATAGATGACGCTTGCCTCCATTGACATAGCTAGTGTCCATTCTGGTCTTAAGTCATGACAGGAGCCCCCCCCATCCCAACCCCCCAAAACCTGGTACAGCTCCTTCTTTCTGTCTTCCCCCATACTGATGAAATGTTTTGCTCTGTGTAGGTGGAACATCACCTCTGACTTTATGTGTCCCACCAATTTAAAATAATATAGTAGAGCGAATGTTATAAATATCCCTCAGCACAGTCCAATGCGGTTCAACAGCACAACTTTAATTACCATCAAATCGCCACGTCACTCTCTATCACCTACACATCCAAATATTTTTAACAGACCATATTGGACTTCCATCACACTAACCCACTCTTTGCCTGCTCTCTGCTCTTCTCTGTAGCAGTATTAGTGCTGGTAGGAGTATAATTGGACACTGGGGTGAATAGAGTAGGAAGCCCATAACAGCTTCAGGCTGGATTTAGACATGGGCAACCAGACAAATCAGATTTTTAACACACATTGTGACACAGACGTAGTTTGCACATCATCAGCTCAAAATTGCAAAGCAGCATCAAAATTGAGACCAAACAAGGTTAAAATCTGATTTCAGGGGGTAAATCCAGCTTCAGAATCCCGGATTTAGTTGTGTGTTAGGAGCCACATATCCTCAGCAACATTTTACTATAATAGCACAGTGACTCACAATCC